>BTCW01000010.1:44969820-46219820 GCA_033239725.1 Echinochloa phyllopogon
TATGTATAGGTCCCTGGTTTCTTTAGATTAAGCCCCTAGAAGTTTTTAAAAATTGCCAGCAGGTCCCTAGAACTTAGAAAAGCCATATCTTTTTCGTTTTAGCTCCGATTAGTGTGATTTTCACGCTCATGTGTTCGTAGTGAAGCGTAGAATATTTTTAAAACCTTTTTATGTACTGTTTCTACTGTTTGGTGTACTGTTCTAGTAGATTATTATTTGTTTGCATGTATTGGAATGCGTGTATGTTTGTATGGTGCTTCGTGTCCAGTCGGTGAGCCGTTAGCTTTGGAGCTCGAGCTCGGTGAGGACTTTCCGGAGCAAGACTCGCAGCAGCAGTAGTAGCACTTCGAGGAAGGCAAGTTATAGCACGGACAATCCTTGCTACCTAAACACACTCTTTATATACATTTACTGTCATATGCATGTGTCTAATTTACTGTCCCATTAAGGTTGTACCTAGTTTCGTATATCCTGTTCCCTTGATAACCTTGGGTTTATGCATATGGGTAGAATCTTTTGCTATGCGCAGCTACTGTCACTGGTATTTAATTGTTAATCTTGACTTAATGGTTCACTTTAATATTTATGATAAAACATGCTTTTTAGCAACTTGGTTTAGGGAGCTAGAGCATGTGTTGTGTGCTTTGCTCTAGTGTCTCTCCGTAAGGTCCGGTTCTTAAAGCGGCAACCCAGGAGCCTGTCGCCACCGCTAGAACTATTATGGCTTTGGTCTTGGTCAAGTAACTTCTACGGCTCTAGCTCGACAGTAGTTACCAACGGGGCCGACGGCGCTATGGGAAGCACTCGTGAGAGTATGGTTTGATCCACCGAGGACGGGGGTACCGTTGGCTATGTCTTGTCAGGCACAGTCCCGTGTTGGGAGTCCCTATGGTATGGGAACTCCGCACGTCGCGCTCTTGTACTTGTTGGCATGCGTGCCCGCGCTCTAGACGCCATTGACCCTCTTATCACTGCGCGCTGAGAGTCAGTCAATCTCGACGCCTTGGATCATGCTGCCTGTGTTGTACCATAGTGGCTACTGTTTTGTTAGGGTGTCTTGTAAAATACCTTGTAGCGTCCCTATGCAGTCACACCTCGGAAGTGTTGATGTGCGTGGTTGGGTGCAAAGTTCCATGAACTTTTACGCGACTGGTGGGTAAAGGGCGAAACCTCTGCAGAGTGTAAAATCTATCATGATAGCCTTGCTCAGGGTCACGAGTTGCGCTCTCCCAGTCAGAGTCCCTGTGGACTGCGGCTCCACTAGCTGAGAGTTATAGACTTCCGCTGTAATAATTATTATTGTTATACTCTGATGTAAACTATTTTATTTCGAGCATTTGTACTCTGTTTATCATATTTGTTTTATGTATGTGTTCTGTGGACTTCCTGGGCACACATATGGCCGCATTCGGGTTTTGTGAAAATCCGGGTGTGACATGGAGTGACACCCGCTTGCTGTTCGATGAAATGGCCATTTAGAATGCTATAAGCTGCAACTTCCTCCTTGTCTTCCCAGCGCTTACTCTTGCTTGAACAAATGTTGTAGCAGATGAGATATTCCAGCATTCCTGTATGCTGCTCATTGCATGGAAGGAGATTGGTGATGATTTTAATCTATGGTTCTATAAACATGGTTGAAGAGAAGAACCATATGGCTAAATGAGCAGATCATATTATCCCTTTCAAAGCAGTCCATCATTGTACATTTGTGGCATGACCTTGAGATAGGTAAATACATACATTTTCCAAATGCCAATCCCTAGAGCCCCTACTGTTATTTATTTTGGGTAATGAAATATACATACATCTTCCAAATGCCAAGCCCTGGAGCCCCTACTGTTATTTGTTTTGGGTAATGAAGTAGAGAGAGCACATTACTTTCAAATGCATCAAAATTTTAGAAGTAAAAAACTTCCATGTTTTTAGGAGTGAGAACTTGAGATCACAAGTTATCTATTAAAATTTAAGCTTGCAGGAAAGAGGGAAATTCACCATGTTTTTTTATGTAACTGAAAATTTGACGGTATCTGTTTTCAGGAGTGAGAACTTAAGATCACAAGTTATCTATTAAAATTTAAGCTTGCAGGAAAGAGGGAAATTCACCATGTTTTTTTATGTAACTGAGAATTTGACAGTGTCTTTCCCTTGGTTGACAGAGTGCTAATGTGCTATACTCATAAGTCGTCTAACCACACAACTATGTTGGTGCTATGCTGATGTTTACAGGTCAGCATATCTTATGACCCAAGCACACCTCAGTTCCTAAAAATTTGTAAATGCCAAAAAGGAATAGTTTTGCATATGTCACAACTTTAAATCAATTGTTTGCAATAGTTAATAAGGTACACACAGTCTCAACTAGGACATGACCATTGCCTTCCAGAACTACCTAGCGAGCAGCACCCAACATAGTCACTTGACCTCTCAAGCTTTAGGTGATATCCTAAACCTAGATCACTACAGCAGGATATAGAATAGAATGTGATTGCTAGCTCAGTATATCCTCTAATTACTTACTGTCCTTTCTCATAAATTTATATAGTTCTTTTCTTATCAGATATATGTATATTTTCCATGGTAGGAAGAAACAGGGTAGGCTCTGTTACAATTATGCAACACTTATCATTACAGTCACATCTCTTTCAGGTTTGCTTTCTCCTTCTACCTGTTCCTCTCATCTCAATTTTTTGAAAGTATTAGTGCAATCAGCAATCGTGAGAAATGCATGTACTACTCTGCAAAGATATTATGGAATTCACCTGCAAGATAATTTAACCAAGAGTTAGATCACAATGTTGCGGTTTATATAGATCATAATAACAAACTAAATATTTCACTTGAACTGTACATACATATATTCGTTATCTAATTTTATGTTTGAGTGAACTTTGTTGCTGTCGATTTTATGTTCTACTGACAGCTATCTTCGTTTCAGTGAGATCTAACCAAACTGTTCATATCTGAATGGATCGTGCCATTCATATGGATATGGTGCTACTGGAAATTTGCGAGAGCAACAATTAAATGGACAAATGATTACATGCTGATATATTACAGATACAAGAAGCATCATTTTTTTATTTGTTAATACGTCAACAAAGATCCTCCTCGCCATCTTCCTGGAGGTATTCCTGTTATTCCATTTGAACAGGTGCAGCACCACGTTGAAGTTAATTTTCCAATAGCTCAACTGAGATAATTGCATTTTTCTTCTCTTGCTGCTAATTCGAATGCTTTGCTCTAACAACATGTTTGGACTTCCTATTGAATCTGCAACGTCAAGCAATGTAGGCTCTATGATCAAAGATTGCTCTTTTCCATGGATGTTCAAAGACTTCTTCAGACTCCACCTTTTAGTGGCTGCTAGGTTTTCTCCCCTGTAGGTCAAGGTGCAACCTCATATTATCAAAATAATTGATGTAGCAGATTAAGATTTTTTTTACCATGTTGCTCCGATCAAGCATTGTTTTGAAAGCAGATACGGGAAGAATGGAATTAAAGATGCGTAAAAATGGCATATATTGGTTAGGCTAGGCATAAAACACTGGCTTTACTGCTCAAATAGCCGCGCCTTGGGTTTTCTAGTGGTACCGAACAGACGGAGGGAATCAATCAATACAGAACAGACATACCGTCTTCCTCCTCTCGTCGTCGTGTGAGCTTTCCCCTTCCTCTTCCTGCTTGAGGCGGCGCCGCCGACCTCGCCGCCGCGCGCAATTCGCCGGCAAACCCCTCTAGTTACCCGTGTCGGTCTTTAGGGTCGTCACATTTGGTTATCAGAGCCTCGTCCTCCGGGCGTCGGTTCCGTGACCACTACCTCACCAGATCCACCGCGCCGCCCACCACCACCACCGCCGCCGTCGTCGCAAACCACCATGACCACCACCACCACCACCGGCTACGTTAAGAGCATCGTTGCCGCCTTCGAGCTCGCCAGGATGCGACGCGTGATGGAGCGCAGACGCCAGCGAGTGGACGAGTTGTTCACCACCACATCGGTGGTGCCGGCGACACCATCACCGGCGACCTCGGCCTCCCACAGTCCGCCGACATTACCAGCCACACCGCCGCCCTCCATGGCCTCCGCCTCGTCCTACATCGACACCACCAGGGAGCCCCTGCAACTGCCGCCCGCTAGGTGCTCGACACCAAGTCTCAACCAAGGCACCAAGTGTTCAAAGGAATGGATCTTCACCACTTCGCCCACCAAGTGCTTGACGCAAGGCCACACTACCTTCAACAACATGCAGAACTCCTCAACAAGCAGGTACACCACCACCAGTATCCATCCTATCTCTAGTGGCATCGTTCTGTCAGGTCGATGGAATTGAGACCCATATTGTGTTGGAGCAATTGGCCACTATGTTCAGTTTCAGATTATGGGCAGCATTTAGTGATGCACAGATAGGTGTACTGATGAGGCAACCTTGGCCTCCACCCATGCCATTTGAGTTCAGGGGTAGAATTTTCAGATTGGAGTGTGCTGCTGCTGGTTGTGTGTTAGAGCCACCTGTTCTAAATGTTGAGCAACTTGACATGCTGCCAAAGCCCCCATGGTCATTAATATGTCTAGATGATGAGAATTCATACTGCCAGGATCATGATTGGCCACCTCCTCTGATGCATAGAAATAGTACAGTCACTGATAGTTTTCTCTGGTACTGGAGTGTATGGAAATTACCTAGCTGTAGTCAGGCACATGCTTGGTTGAGATCAGCATGGTTACCACTTTGGCCAATTGGAATGCTGACAGTCTGTTGTTCAGATAGTGATATCAGTCCTTTAGTTGCAGAGGGTATGGGGTCTCACTATGGGCAGAACAGAAAACTCACTGTCACTATGGCTTATGGTTGTTGGCCATCCTTTGAATGCCATAGGGCTGTCGTGCCATCAGAGAACTACTTGCATCCATCACCACCAACACATGGAATTGAGTTTTTGCTACTGTCTAAATGGCCAATGCCTTGGCCTTCCTTCAGAAGTCATACAGTAGTACTGTGTAGTTTAACCAACCATTCTCTGGTGAAACTTCTTTTTGGTGCTGATAGTAGTGAAGGTTTGCAAAGTTGCCTCGAGTTATTAGTTCATTCAGAAGAAGGATTGCATGCTGAGGATGGAAGGATGTTAAAATTCAGGGCAGTTCTGTTTCCTCTTGTAGTTCTGTTCAGAGAATATGGTGTCTGTCACATTTCTGTGAACTGCAGAGGATATTGTGTGCACCTGCAGCAATCCAGAACTCCTTGGCTATCATTCACAAGTTGTTGCAACTGTGTAGTTAATCCTCTAAATGGTGAAAAATTCATCCAAGTTGCTGAGGTTCTGGGAACCGAAATTAAGCCATTTGTGGAGAGTTTATCTAAATGCCTACAGCATGGACTTCACAATCCACTTAAAGCTTCCGAGAGGTACCTCATGTATGGAGATATATCTGCCAAAGCTGCACATATGTTGGGCCAACCTGCGGTACCAAATTTCTTTGCTAAACTGATCCAGAGGGTGTCTCCAACGAGTTATCAGCAAGCTCTTTTAGAAGTTCAATTTTCTCAAAAGTTATTCAAAGTGGTCAGCAAGAGTAGTGTAGTGATGGAACAAATGCTCAGGTTGCCTCATAAGTGTGGGTTGCCAGCAGAGGAATTGAATTTCATAAATTCTGATGGTATCACCATGAGCAAGCTGTTGTTAGAGGTTAATCCAAAAATGACCCTTTTCAGTGCTGATTATGGTGGAGAAACACAAAACTGCGAGCATTGCCATGAGTTACTTGAAAATGAGGGACATGTTAATGGTATCATTTGTGGTTGGTCTCTGGTGCAGCAAAGACCATCATGGCCACAACATGTACAGTTGGGAACATTGCTGCCAAATGTGTTTCGGTGTTTCGGCAGTCAGTGCCAAACAAAATTACTAGATGGTCGATACTTATTTGAGACATGGCAAACATATTTGGGTTCCATTTTGTTTGATGTTGAGGACTCCGAGTTGGGTTACAGATGGCTCCTATGGAAATTTCCATTCAAACGATCTATACTGGTATGTTGGTTTGGAGGTGGACTAACACTTACCACAAATTTGCACGGCAGTGGCTTTTATGTGTACTAGACATGATATTACTCATCTGTTTATCCCAAGCACTGACCCTTAGTGGAAAAGATCAGTGGTTACATGACACTGCAATAGCTGATATGATTAACAGTAATCAACCAGAGCCTACTCAAATCATTTGGATAATTCCTGCCACTATTGTTGGTAAAAGCTTCAACATGCAGTATCCATTTTCTCATAGTGCCTAGTTGGTTTCAGCAACACCAAGCAAATATCCTATGCAGCTGAAGCGTAGTGGTGCTTTAGAGTTCAATATCCACCTTCTCAATAGTGGGGTTCATCTCAAGCCATTCCCAGGTGTTGAACAGGACATTCACATCACATTTTGCTTACCTATTTTGCTTGCATGGTATACTGCTGCAGTTATTCAGATAAGACTTCAGGCTGTAGCAATGGGTAAGTCAGCTTATAAATATACACTGATGGACTATGGTGTGAAGGTTTCAATGATATACAGGGAGATCGGTACTGATGCATTTCTTACAAAATGGATTGACCTCTTTCAGAATGGCAGCATTGACTGGCATGCTGATGGCAGTAAAGAAATGACTGACTGGGTGCTACCACTGTCTATGATCTGCACTGGCAGCAACATGATAAATAGTTTTCACATGGTGATTGGCACAATGAGCACATCTCTAGCCATGATTTCTGAGGAGCTGCAACTGCATTTCATTTTCTTTGGGTTGCTTGATTTCTGTGATCAAGAAGTTGACTTCTACTCTTCTATCACCAACATGATATTATCCAGAGATTCAGAAATGGCATATGTGGCTGATATCTCTTGCTATCTTATAAAGAGAGCACTACAACCAGACCACAAAAAAGTAATATATAACACAATAGCTGATATTGGCATTCTGGTCCTCAACTTCTACAACCTGATGATTGAAGACCCATGAGGACTCTGCTTCAAAATGTTGATGATCACTTCAATTCTCTATTATGATGCTCTAAGATCCATGAGAGTGCTTCATCGTTGTCAATATTGCAGGAGCTACATGTAAGTGCTCAGCTTATGCCGCAACGATTGCCAACCTATAATTCTGCATCTTGTGGATGGAGGACCATGGAGAGGCTTGATTTTGCAAGTAGATACTGCTCTCCATCTTTCATGAAAAGATATATATCGTTTACAGCTTTTTTTTCAAGGAGAGGAGAATGTCATGACCACTATTGGGCCTTGGGCCATGTAATAGGCTAGTGGGCTTTAGGCCGAGTGGGCCAATGGGCCATGTATCCCAGCTACTATGTAATGGTACCGAACAGACGGAGGAGGGAATCAATCAATACAGAACAGACATGCCGCCTTCCTCCTCTCGTCGTCGTGCGAGCTTTCCCCTTCCTCTTCCTGCTTGAGGCGGCGCCTCCGACCTCGCGGCCGCGCGCAATTCACCGGCAAACCCCTCTAGTTACCCGTGTCGGTGTTAGGGTCGTCACATTGTCCCAGAAGGAAGCATACGAGATTTGCTCTTCCGCAACCTTACTTTGCTGCGCCGACGCTGAACAAGGTACAGATTCTAGAGAAATTTCGAATTCTAAGATCTTGATTCAGTATCTATTTCGCAAGGCAGAGTTGTAAAGAATATGGATCTGATTGAGAACAGCAAAAACTTTGAATATGAATGCAAGGTCCTGTAATTCTTTCCCGAAAAACGTCGTCGTTATTACTACCTCGCCATTACAGAATTTAATATGAAAGCAAGGTCCTGTAATTCTTTCCTGAAAAACGTCATTGTTATTACTACCTCGCCATTACAAAAGTTTAATATGAATGCAAGGAAAAGAAATAGAATTAGACAAAAGGTAATCGAAAGTCATACCTTGCTTTTCAGATTAAAGAGCTGATCAAGTAACATTTGATTCTGCAAACATATCGAATCTCATCATAAGCAAGACAAACAGTGTATAGCAATGTACAATCTGACACTAGTCAGGTTTTCTACCTTTCTTGTCCTAAATGTTTCAGGGATATCTCTATCTGGTTCTCAAGCTGCTCAAGCTCCGTCATGCTAAGTGGACCCAGATCCTCACCGAAAATATTTCTATAAAATGATGTAGGGCCAATCTTATACATCACAAGCCCATTAACTAATTTGTAGTGCAGCTGAAACAAACTATCAGTACCATATTTGAAGACTACCGTTTTGTAGTTTGAAGAAATTCAACTCTGGTCTTCAACTTCAAATAATCCTGGTAGTTGATGTCGTTTTAACAACAAAGAGCTCAACGAAACAGAGCAAGTAAAAAATGAGATCATGCTTATAAAAGGGAAGGTACAAAGTTCAAGGTCTGTATAGATCATGTTTTCCAAACAAACAAAAAGTCGCATCTAGTTTCTACAAAAGAATTCTGCCAAAATGATCAGGCAGGATGTAGGCAGCATTCAAAATACATTACTATTTACGAACGCTTATCATATAATGGTGAAATTAAGAAGTTTAACATCTATTTTAACAAATGAAATATTACTCGTTCATGTAAATTAATAACGTTTTGGGAAAATAGCCCAAAATTTCATAATTACTATCAGTTTATGATGTGGTCTTTAGATATAAAATTTGTATTTTTGGTGGAAGCAAGAAATATGAATGCACTGTCCTTGCAGGAAGATACATGGGCCTAGTTGTCGAGCAGCTCACCCACACCAATCCAAGGGGGAAAAAAAATGCCCCACAGCAGCCTGCTCTTGTTAGTAGTTCACTTTTATTTTCTTTCTTAATCAGTCGTCCATTTTTGCATACTATTTCCTTTGCAGTCAAAAAAACCTTTGTTTGTATAGTCCTCTTTTGTTCCATTATTTCTGCAGTTTTGATCACATTACATCACCGTAGAACTGTTTTGGTGATAATGCAACCACCGTTACCTTCTTGCATACACATTTAGCTACCACTTACTGCTTTTAGACATACATCCACTCTGAATAAAGTGTCACTGGGTTGCAAAGCCCAACCCATCTTGAGTTTCTTTTTTATTTCAGAGCCATGTGCCCTGTTTTTTGTTTCGTAACATGATGTATAATGAAGAATTATCCTTTTCTTGCAGCGATGCCATCTGTTCATATGGGATGACTTTCCGAACAAATATGCGGAAGATATGGTTTTCTACTGCCATTCCCCTATAATCAATATTTGCAGGTTGAACTCCAAAACGTGCAACAGTTACTCTTGAGCAGTAACTCCTGAAGCTTTCTGGAGAAATTCAAGATGTTTCGGTCAAAGTCAGCGGTACTACTGGAGGAACCAAAGATGTTCCAGGAATCAAAGATACTTTAGGCAGCATGAAGTTTTTTTTACTTCCTGGAGGATGTTCCTCTTATTCTTGTTTTCAGCCTGGTCAGGATACTTGTTTCCGGCTGACTGCATCGTCTGTACCATATTTAGGAAATTTCAGTATCTAGCCACTTGTTTATGTTGCTCAGACTTTTGTCTACCACATGCCTTGTATCATGTTTGCTGAAATTATATATGTATCAGTTGTAACTTTGCACTAATATTATCCAGGAACGAAGGTAGCTATTTTGGTCATTCTTGAATGTTTTTTGCTAGTTCTACAGTTCCCTCTATAATATATGACAAAAAGTTAAGACTTTCCCTTGGTGAAGTAGCATGTTTCAGTCAAGGAAGCATATCGAAAAGCCGGTACTAAAGGCACCTGGTACCCTTCGTAAAACATCAAAGTAGTTATCCTGCTAAGCATGCTGCCTCCATGGTCCCTTGTCAACACTATTTAGTACTCCCTCCGTATTGGTAAAAAATGATGTTTTGGACAAGATTTTAGTTAAACATTGAGAATATAAATCATGAATAACTTTTAAATCATTGAGTTTGAAAATGTGAAAACCATATGAATAGATTTGTCTTAAAAAATACTTTTATAAAAGCATACATATATTATTTTTTTAATAAATATTTTTGTAAGAATAAGAAGTCAAAGTTACGTTTTGGAGACCGTGTCGTTGTCCTAAGCATCATTCTTTACCAGTATGGAGGGAGTACTCTTTAGGGCATGTACAACAGTTTAGACAGCTGTTGTCTATTTAACACATACAGACAGTTAAATAGTCAGCACTACAATAGTTTAGACAGCTGCTGTCTATTTAGCTGTCTGTGTGATAATAAATACGCACTCTAGTTTCTGATGTTTTGCATGGGAGCACGAGCCAAAGCAGTAGATGAGATAGTAGACAGCAAGACTCTCTTTCCTCGTTAAATGGTAGCCACATCAGCTCATTTGATCTACGTGGCAACAAAAAGACAGCTGCTGTCTGTGGGTTGTAGATGCCCTTATTGTAGCACCTGCAAATTTTTCATTGAAAGATTTTTTTTTCTTTTTCGAATATTTGGACCTAGCCCATTTGGACTCCACAACTGTAGCCTAAAACAAGTCCATTTCCCATCCCGCAAGGGACCAAACATCCAAGGGTCAAGGAGATGCTCAATCAGCTCCTTAACCCTTGCTCCTAATGCCATGTTTGTTTCCTTCTCGTTAAACTTTAGCGTCGTCACATCGGATGTAAATATATTAATTATGAGTATTAAATATAGATTAATTTAAAAACCCATTATATAAATGAGGAGTAATTTACGAGACGAATCTATTAAGCCTAATTACACCATGATTAGACAGTGTAATGCTACAGTAAACGTATGATAATTATGTATTAATTATAGCAAAATTAGACTTGTTAGGTTCGTCTCGTGAAATAGACATGACTTATATAATTAGTTTTATAATTAATTTATATTTAATATGCATAATTATTATTTATTTAAAGTGCTAAACTTTAGCACCCGGATCCAATCACCACCTAAGTTATGGCGGCAACCAGACACAGACGCTTACTGGCAACCGGTGCCATCGCGGCAGCGGCAGCAGCATCGAGAGCCGGACAACAAGCCACCGCTGCACCGATTACAGGAAAGCGGGAATGGAGGAAAGAGGAGAGGAGCAACGGCGAGTAGCAGGTATGTAGTGCGGCGGCGGCGGCACCACTGGAGCCGGCGCGATGAAGGTGCTCATCTTTTGCACTGTGGTAGCTTTGCCTTGCCCATGTGCAGCTTGCTCATTGAGTGCTGCCTTCGCTTTATGTACTTGGCGCGCATTGGATTCTTTCTCCAACACCATCGCAGCTACCGCCGGCGCCCCCGCCTCTCTTCTCTGCCTCTCTACTCCAGCACCAGCGCCGCAGTCCCCAGCACCAGCCCCGCCGTCCCCAGCACCCACCCATCCGCCCTCCCCAGCACCAGCGCCGCTACCGCCGCGGCCGCGATTTGCTGCCCATTGCCACCTTCGCTCCTCGAGTTCCTGCTTGGACGCAGCATCGACGAGCCTTGGCCCTCGATACGCGACGCAGCGCCTCACCTCTCTCCACTTGCCATGAACGCCGTGCAAGCTTCCCCTTCTCCAGCCATCAGAGGCCACTCCAATAAAAATCACCGCGGACATTGAGGGTAACAGGTATATCTTCCTCCTCTAGTATTGTTGTGTGACTAACTTGGAGTGGCATTGTGCTACATAGTCTTTGTGATTCACTATTCATATGTGATTTTTGTGTACAATTTGGGATAGCAAAAACATAAATAATTAGTGCTTTTCTGATTTAGTGACATTCTAATTTTGTTCCAGGCTTATTTTCAATCAAGCGCACAAATAGACCAAACCAAATCAGAGAAACAGAAACTCCAAACACGTCATTATGGATTACTGTGGGGCTGATGGGGCAGAGGACGTTCAAAAAAAAACATAGCAGATGTAGCGGACAAGGTAGCCAGAGGTCTTGCCATTCTCCTCGTCACTACCGCGGTGGCCTATCCGTCCGTAGCTACTGCCAGAGCAACAGCCAAATCAAGTGATGCGGTCGCCATCAGAGATTTCGCCAAACAATTGTCCAACCCACCGCCATCATGGGTCCATGGCGGCAATGTCTGCAGCAGCACCTTTGACGGCATTACTTGCGACTCAGGGCGGGTCATTGGCATCAACCTCACTGACAAGGGTCTACAAGGGACATTGACACCCTTACTGTCTACCCTCACCGCACTCGAGACTGTGGAACTAAGTGGAAACAAGTTAACCGGTGCCATTCCTTCACTCGCTGGGATGACTTCCCTCACAAGTCTCATCTTAAATGACAATGAGTTCACCACACTGCCATATGATTTCTTCCAAGGAGTGAACTCTCTCAGGATTGTGATAATGGACAATCTCCCCATCGAGCCATGGCTCATTCCTGAGGCTATTGGTGATTGCACTGAACTTCAGATATTTTCTGCCTCTAATGTTTCCATTACTGGTGCATTGCCTATAGCTCTTGCCAATCTGAAGTCGCTTACTATATTATGGCTTTCATACAACTACCTCAGAGGCAGTTTGCCGGCTTGGCTAGGCGAGATGAGTTCCCTGGAGATGCTAGGCTTGGACAACCAGATGTCAGATATGAAACTTTCTGGGAACATCAATGTCCTAGCATCATTTAAAAAGATGAAGCAGTTATGGATCCGATCAAATTTATTTACCCGCCCAATTCCAGATTTCAGCAACTCACAGCTAGGAGCACTTGATGTGAGTAATAACTTGCTGGCAGGTAGTGCCAGGATTGCTAATGGGATTGGAAAGTCTTCAAAGTGTGAAACTTTCAGACAATTTTTTGCAAGGACCCTATCCAGTGTTACAAAGTGGAGTGATGGGAAATATGTCTGGGAACAGATTTTGTCTGCACGAGCCTGGTCCATGTGACCCACAGGTGTCCACTCTACTTGAGGTGGCATCTGGTTTTGGATTTCCACTTGAACTTGCCAAAGCTTGGGGGCGAAATAACCCATGTAATGGAAGTTGGGTTGGCATTGTCTGCAAAGGCACTGTTGTTGTGGAAGTCAACTTATCTAGCCAAAATTTGTCAGGGACTATTTCTCAGGCTTTCGGAAACCTTTCTATGCTTGAAAGGTTGGATCTGTCAGAAAATCAACTCACGGGGGTGATACCAGAATCCCTGACGACTTTATCACATCTCAGGTTTCTTAATGTCTCAAACAATGACCTTTCTGGCCTAGTACCTAGATTTAAGCGTTCAGTTGAGGTTGTTGCAGAAGGAAATCATCTAGGTTCTCGAAGCTCAAATTCAAAAGCACAAAAAAACAGGACCATTGCTGGGATCGTTGTTGGAAGCATTACAGCAATAGTGATTATTGTTCTATTCACTTGCTTTTGCGTATATTACTTGAAGAAGAAGCATGCGAGTGGTCTTTTCACCTGGCTTTTCATTTATTACTTGAAGAAGAAGAAGAAGAATGCAGGTGGACTTATACTCCGAACCCAACTTAGAACCCACAGGACAGTTGAAACCACAAGTTCTTCTCATCAAACCACAGACTATGCCCATTACTCATGACCGCTGAAAGAGCAGATTCTTCTTCTCACTCTGTGTCCCATCTAGAGAAATTACCTCTACATGTCCTGGAAAAAGCCACAAACAATTTCAGTGAGGATATGATCATAGGTACAGGGGGCTCTGCAGTCGTCTTCAAAGGGACTCTGAATGGGGAGCCAATTGCTGTCAAGAGGTTCAAAAGGGACACTTCAGGTTATCAACACGCGAAAAAGGTTTTATTTGAAATAGATATTGGGAAACTCAATCACCGTAATTTGGTTAAGTTACTTGGTTACTGCACACACAACACTGAGCAGCTCTTAGTGTATGAGTACATGTCAGCTGGTACATTGCGTGAACACCTGCAGCAGCCAACTGATTATAATCCCCTCACATGGGCGCAACGAATAAAGATATGTCTGGATGTTGCAAAAGGGATCGAGTATCTACATGGCCTGACACAGCCAGCATTCATCCATAGAGACCTGAAGTCTTCAAATATCTTGCTGGACCAAGATTTAAGAGCCAAGGTTTCAGATTTTGGCTTGGTCAGAAATATAACAGATAAGACATCCACGGAGGTTGTTGGTACCTTTGGATATATTGCACCAGAATATGCTAGTATGTACAATTCTCACTGCTCTAAATATTATGTTATCATTTGCTAATCAGTACTTTCTTTTTACAAAAGAGGATACCCTGCAACTAGAAATCACCATCCAAACTGCTAGGGCCATTGTATCTCTAAGTTTCTCATCCACTTTTATTGCGCTTAGGGTAGATAAGCATTCCTCTGTACTAATTCCTAGTTTATTGTCACAATTAACAGCTAAATATTCAAGAAAGTTATCGTCACAAGAATCTAGAACAGTAAAGGAATTTCAACAACATTATGCATACCTGAATTCTCCAAGCTTCTAGAATTCATCACTACTTTCCTTGAACTTATATTAGTTAAACTGAATCATTATGTTTTTGCGTTCTACCATTTTGATATTTTTTATGCACTAGAATTGATGTAAGGCAATTTTTATGCTTACAGCTAGTAGACAAGTCAGCACCAAGATTGATGTGTATGCTTATGGTGTTGTTCTTATGGAGATGATTACGGGAAGAAAGGTCATCGATGACTCTTTGCCAGAGGATCACAGATATCTTATACCATTCTTTCAGGAAATTTTCCTTGACAAAGATAAATTCAAGAATATTGTAGACCCCACACTGGAGTTGAATGGTGATGATTGGGAGAAGCTCATGGAAGTAGCTGAGTTTGCTTGCTATTGCACATCAGTAAAACCAGATCGCAGGCCAGGCATGGATAATTGTGTGGCGTTGCTCTCCAGTAGGGTGGAAAAGTTTATTCCCAAAGGAACTGACTATGACAAGGGTGGTACAAGTAGTATGGGAGGAAAGGGTAAGAGTGTACTAGAGATTATACAAAATTTGGACATAGATGATATTACTGCAGACAGTGGCTGACCCAGGTCTTGCTCAATTAAGTCGTTCTCATCGCAGCCATGTTCTCCTATAGATAAGAAGAGAGAGCTGCCTGTGATTCGCCCAGGCTCTGTTTAGTCATTGTCATAGAATATGCAGTCACAGTTGTTCTACTGTCTGCTCTCTTTGCAGTTGGCATAGTTGCTTTTTTTTCCAAGGATGATACGATGTGGAGACTGTAACAGGGGAAGCAAAATGATTATCACGATTCAATAGAAAAATGGTATAATATAGTATGTAAAATATGTAACACTACATTGTTTTAGTAGTTTTACAAACACAATTCATTGTGCTTTTGTTGCTCCTACTGTATCTTAAGTTCCTGGAGCCAAACCGAAGCATGCAAAAAGTTTGAGTGTAGCCATCCACTATGAATTGCATTAGTACAGACACAGATGTGATTACTTTTATTCAGCTTTTGCAGATCTTTTGTGTAAAACATTCGAGGCAATTGTCATCATGAACAAGCTGCCACCATGTTCCATGTCCAGGGATTTTGCCAGTGTCCCAGCTTTATCACGATGTAATATTCTAGACACAAAATCTGTTTCCATGGCACCTTGACTCATAGATGGCATGAAATACCCGCAAATGTGGAGCCCTTCTCTATTACTGTACTTGTGATGATAATATAGCGTCAAGCACAATGGCTCACCCAGAACAATTTCACCGTCTGGTCAAGCTGCTCTTCCTCATTATAGTCCACAAACCGTGATTTCAACAGATATGCTCCTGCTCTCGAGTGGCCAAATGTTGTATCCACAAACTGTGATCCATCTAGCCAGCCAACAGACATGCTCCTTCTCTGAAGGGGCCAAATGTTGTATCCACAACTGTGATTCCTCTGGCCAGACAGGCTGCATGCATTATCATGTACTAATTCCTCTGGCCAGCCAACAGATATGCTCCTGCACGAGGGGCCAATGTTCTATCCACAAACTGATTCCTCTGGTTTACTTAAAAAAAAACTGATTCCTCTAGCCAGACAGGCTGCATGCATTCTTATGTACCAATTAAACCAGGAGTTCATTACACAGTACTCACAAACTTCTGATTCTGATGCTTTGAAGCACTAAGCAAAGTTAAGCTATCGATGATGTTCTCATAGATGTCCCACAAAAAAGACATTATTCAGTGAGTAGCCTGTTTGTGTGCTCAAATCAAACAAATACTAAGTTCATTTAAGTTCAAATCGAACACATGACATTATTCAGTGAGTAGCCTGTTTGTGTGCTCAAATCAAACAAATACTAAGTTCATTTAAGTTCAAATCGAACACATTCAGAAGATCTGAATGTATTAAGACTCTGAAATTCACCAGCCTTCGCTGCATGTAAGTCAACTGCAGCCTTGTAATGAAAGCACACAGTCAGTAAAGCGACGCTCCCGACGGGGACGGCATACAACTATACAAGCATCGCCAACATTTATCCAAAGACTCAAATCCTAGCCCGTCAGTGTGCATCAGCTTGGTAACGATTTCGATATCAGCAAATTTGACTATGTCACGGTAAAATTTCACAGCCGAACTTGATAACTCAATATCGCATACCATTAAAATTGCTGAATTTGATCATCATATCTCAAACTACATAACCCAAGCAGTACAAAATCGCCCTCGAATGTTATATTGTGAACACCACAGACACAGTTTCAACCAATGCCCGATTCAATTTTCGAGCCCGGGCACCTGGATGCGCCGGCTGGCCTCCGACTTCTTGCCACCGAGGAACTCGTCGGGGACGACCTTGAGCTGCTTGCGCTTCTTGGACTTGGCGATCTTCTGGATCGTCTTGGGGTTGGTGACCCTCTGAAGCTTGGTGCCCGTGCGCAGCACGTTCTCCTGCTTGCGCTTCTCCCGCTCCTCGCGCGCCTTCCGCTTCGCCACCTTGTTCTGCCGGATCTCCTCCTTGAGCTCCGCCTTGCGGGCCTGGTACGCGCGCTTCAGCGACTTCTCCCGGACGCGCTGCTCCAGCGGGATCGGCTTCCGCGACACCGCCACGGCCGAGGCGCGCCGGGTGCGGGGCTCCTTCCACCGGCGCCCCGACACGCGCCCGGCGATGACGCCATCGTAGGTGGGCTGGCCGAAGGAGGCCGGCTTCGAGGGGTCGGACAGGGATGGCATGGCGCGGAGCTTGGACGGCCGGGGCGCGTCGCCGTCGAGGTCCATGGAGTCCGCGGCCGCCGCCTCGGCCTCCTCGCGGCGCTTGCGCTTGCCGCGCTCGCCGCCGAGGCCCTCATCGAGGTAGCGGAAATCGAGGTGGGAGGCCATGGTGGGATCGATGGGGGCGGCGCGGGCTTTGGGTGGGTGGGTGGGAGGACGGGACGAAGGGGGAGGCGGCGGCGGGTTTATTAGGGTTTGGGAAGTAGCAGCAGCGGATGGCGGCTGGTTGGATGGGCCGGGCCGTGCCGTGCCGGGACGAATACAACTAGGCAGCCCAATTTGTTGGACCAAGCCGGGATTTATTGTATACGAACTAAAATATCTGTAAAATAACATGCATCTGAAAGGAAAAAACATCAGTGTGAAAATTTACACTTTCTATTATCGGATTGAATATACGAATGAATCGTTCAGTTGTCAGAATAGGTATAATAGTTAGCGAGGATTATAGTATAAATATTTATCAAAAGTTAAGAAAACATTGTGTCCTATAAAAAAGAGAGTCGTCGTTTCCGTAATGGCAATTATGCAAAGTATCTACTTCTGGTAGAGTCAACAAGAAATGCAGCCAATGCTGTACATCAAAAACAAAGAGCCGTTATTCTAAAAAAACAAAGAATTATAAAATAAAAGAATCATGACCGTCCGACAGTGCCCTACGAAACAAAGAGAGCGAATAACTCTTTCACCCTATCTTTCTAAGTAGCCAGGGCAGAAGAGAATTGTTTCATATTATCTTATTTCCAGTTAAGAGTTAAGGTCACAAAAATATGCGTAAAATTCAATACCGAGATTGCTCGGTTACTCCAAACCCGAACCAGGATGGCAGAAACGAGACACCTGAAGATTGTACAAGGGTGTCGCCGAACAAAATGATCTAAAGCTACGACGAACAAATATTTTAGTCAGGACTAGAGACCCCCCAGTCCAATAGAAAAAAAATATGTTTCAGAAACACACGGCTCGTCATTAATCCAGTTTGGCAATGACCTCATCTGTGACTTCCTGGGTGGTGCTGGTGCCGCCCAAATCTTTGGTTCTGTACTTGCCTTCTGCAATGACCCGCTTCACTGCTGTCTCCAGCCGGTCAGCAAATGATGGGAACTGCAAGTGCCTCAACATCATGGCAGATGAGAGCAGCAGCGCAACAGGGTTAGCTCTCTTCTTCTCCACAATCTTCTCATTCCCAACGTTTCCTGCAGAAGCACCTTGCTCGAAAACAGCATGGCCCTGACCCACATTACCTGAAATGATGCAGCGGCACAGAATTACATACAGGCCTTCTAATTCACACACCACAAATACAAAACATGCACAGGTTTGAATGTTCAAGATCATGGAAAGGGTTAACAGCTGTATCAAGAATACAGTAAATTTGCAAGAAACCATCAATTTGTGGACAGGTGCAAATGCAATTTTACATATAACCATGTTGGCTATTTATACATGAGTAGGATCAATCAATAAATAAAAGTTTAAACTCTACCTCCGGGCATGACGCCAGTGCCTCCAGCAATACCTGCAGCTACGTTAGCCACCAGATTGCCATAAAGATTTGGGGTGACCTAAGAAAGGAACCAAATAGAAGTGAGTTCAAATTCTGATGACCTAAGAAAATGCATTTTTAGAATTTGGGTTGATCAGGAGTGAAGCCGATAGAACAGTAAAATATACAAGCTTGGCAACAATCGGAGCTAACACGCTGTGTCACATTAGCAGAACAACAATTCATTTTGGTGTCCCTATAGTTCACAAGATTAATAATAAGATGAACGACACTCGTTGTAACATGAGAAACTGCATCAGACACCAGCTTGGTGAAAAACAAGGTATCATTTAATGATAATAGCATGTATACATACCATGACATCAAATTGTTCAGGCTTTGCAACAAGCTGCATACAACAGTTGTCTACAATGATTTCATTATATTGAATTCCAGGGTACTTCTTTGCAACTTCGCGACAAGACTCCAAGAACAAACCATCAGCAAGCTTCATGATGTTTGCTTTATGCACTGCTGTCACTTTCTTTCGATTGTTGAGGTATGCATACTCAAAAGCATACTTGGCAATTCTTTCTGAGCAGAACTTTGTTATCACCTAGCATATCCATGAAGTGAGGATAATAAGGAGAAATATTCTTTTAAATGGCAAAATAAAAAAGGACCAGCAGCGATATGTGCCAACAGAAGATACAGTTTCAGTTAAAAGGCAGTCATGTAAAGAGAGTGTTCAACTTGTAAAAGACCTAGATTTTTCTGTTATCCAGTCTGTCATATTTTGAGCACCAATCACCCTAAGAAAGTTTTATAAAAGTCAAGCCAAATGGTAGCACATACCGTAGTCATAATACAGTATCACAAAATCTAAAAGAGGGCCCTATTCATGACATTGAAGGAAAATGTCGCAGAGGAAACTAAACGGTTAACAAAATAGGTTTCATGATACTGCAATGTGTTTAGCAATATTCTAGCGTTACATCGACTAGGTCCCAATCTGTTACAACATAAGCCAGGCCAGAACAATTAGGCCATGTAATCACTAATATGTGTGGGAGAATGAATAGCATTTAATCATGTTTAGGACTTATATTTTAGTTAATGATTACATTCACTATTCCACGCATGTGGCATAGCAATCTATTCTTCGATTAGTGGCCATAGCAATCTATTCTTCGATTAGTGGCATGCCAAAACATAGAGAATAAGGTAATGCAGTTCATCTTTGAACTCTAACAAGCATGTGTGCTCAAATGTCAAGGTGTCCTCAAAAAGTAGTAATGAGCATCAAATTAGCTGTTACCAATAAACGAATAGTTACGAACGACCAGCAAATACTAGCGTTTTTGGTAATACCATGACTGCATAATCTTCCATACGAAAACTTCACTACATACGTTTAACTAAATGAATAGTAATGATTAATATTCCTTGAGCAAACATATCACAATCAATTTCCGATAGTATCAAGAATGATGGGAATAACATATACCCTTGAGGATAATCTGATAGTAGTGTATCCACTCCACAAGACCTAACAAATTAGGCTACAAGACCTAACAAATTAGGTGCATCTCAAGTTCTCTACTTGGGGATATACTGAAGAAGACACCATAATTTTGTATGAAGTATCCAATGGTACCAATATCTCAACTTCATAGTCACAGCAAGTACATCAGCATGCAGAAAACATAAATAAAGTATGCTACTAAAAGCATTGGGGGGTTTTCAATACAAAATGCATATATGCATTGACTTCTTCTACAGTTTCTCAACCGAATGTCAGAATATACTTGTTACTATATTTCAAAATCAACCATCCAACTACAAATAAGAAACACTAAATAAGTATAATAACTTAACTAGCATATTGATCTAACACTGTGTGGCTACCTGATAATTGCAAATCAATTTCCCCAAAGGTAAAGGTTCAAGGTTGCAACTTCAACTGCCCAATGGAATTTTCTCATCATGAACGGATTCAGCGATAATTGTGGAGACTGGGTATGTATAAGTATAACTGTACCAGCATTTAGACCAGCAGAGTCAATCATAGTATCACAATTTCGAGAGGCTTAACACATTTAGCTACTTATATACACATTTGCTGTCAGCAAGCTAATTACTTATCCCAGACAGAACAACACATGGAATTCTCCATACCTTGAGACTCTCAACGACGCCAGGCACGACCTCATGTTCGAGGCCAGAGTACTCGCCCTCGGTGTTCTCCCTGATGACGACGATGTCCACGTTGTCGTGCCTGGTAGGCAGTCCGGGGAGGTTGAAGCAGTTGACGAGCGCAGCGTAGAGGTCGAGCTCCTTGCGGAGCTGCACGTTGAGGGAGGAGACACCGCCGCCGACGGGGGTGGCGAGGCCGCCCTTGAGGCAGACCTTGTTGCGGCGGATGGACTCGATGACCTCGGGGGGCACGGTTGGCATGTCGCCGCGGACCTCGTAGGTCTCGAAGTAGACCGGCGCGTGCATCGCCTCCATCACCTGCCGCACGGCGCCGGTCACGAGGGGCCCGATACCGTCGCCCGGGATGAGCGTGACGCCGCGCGGGGCGCCGTCCCCGGGCCGGGGCATGTAGGTGACGGTGCGGCGGGACGCGGCGCCGGCGAGGGGAGTTGACGGGGCGGGGGGAGGAGATGGGGATGGGGCGAGGAGGCGGCGCAGTAGAGGGGTCGATCGCCGCGCCATGGCCGGGGGCTAGGGTTTCGAGGCGGATGCGATCGGGGATGGAGGAGGGTCGTGGCCGAGAGGAAGATGTCAGGGAGAGGACTCGAGAAGGCTACTACGGGAAGAAGGGCCAGCGCCTTCCCCTTTCCCTTGCCTTTTACATTGGCAGCTTGGCTGTTTCCAATCTACCAGTAATACAAAGCAAACTACGGTGTATTGATGCAGCATTACGTATGGTTTCATAGTTTTTCTCTGGCTTTGTGTTTGGATCTGATTGATCATGGCATTATAATTTTGTCGACTTCATGAACTGATGATATATAATCCCTGTAGCGAATAAATAGTCTTCATAGCAAAAATATACGGCAAATTAGTCTCATTCTCTTTACTTATTTTCAAATAGTTCAAAGAACTCCAACCCACCAAAACATTTCATGGGGTTCTAATTTTTTTCTCAGGATACAAGTACCTTACCTACTCTCTATTCTCAAAATATTGACATTCTTAAGGAGCTATAGACCATACTCAATTGATCGCCATGTGAGTGATACATTTCCAAAAAAAAACATATCGACTGATCATATTCAATTAATTGCCATATGAATGATGCATTAAAAAAGTATCTAGCGGCTTTTCTCTTGGGTTTTAAAGTCTCCGCACATAACATTTCTAGATACAACAGTAGCCTCCAACCTTAACATATAAGCAATGCTTGGTTAATCGAATGCACATGTCTCTAAATCCCCAGACCATTTCCTTTTGGTTGTAACACCTTTTTCCACACGGCCTGTGATTTTATTCTAGCCATTCTCTACACTCTACCGATAGCTTTTGCTTGAAATGGTCACATAATATGAGCGATAATCTAAACACCTACATCGTATATATGGACACATAAACTAACAATGAATCCTTTTTATGGTCCCACCTGACCTATTACTATAATTTCATTGCAGGGGGGATTGGATCTTCCCTCCCTATAAACAATATTTACATATCATTTGAGCATATAATTGATTGGTCCAATCCGTTGGTCAGTTGGCCTAAAATAGTTTAATAATGTGAAGGTATTGTACTAAACCCTAAATCTGAGTTTATAGCCTAGTTGTAACATCAGGCTTTCCTGACCTTGAGGTTCTATGCTTGAACCCTTAGTATGTATGTTTCTTACTTTTTTCCACCTATCAATCTGTTGTGTTGCAATGCCATTTTAATATTTTTTATCTCTACTAGTTTAACGAGTTTTTGGGTATAATTATGCATTCGGTATTTTAAGTGGACAATCCATGGCGGTTTAATGCCAACTCAATATATGGCTTTTTAACCGGTTTATCTGTACTTGTTCCAACATGTTTTCAAGATTTAATTAAACAGACGGTCTTTTAATTGGATTAGAATGACAATTTTTTAATAACACTTTTGTAGGGAAACGATGGAAGCTACGCTAGCTCACACAAAAACTCGTTCACCCAAAATAGGAACAGCAGCAGTTATAGATCACGGATTGTTACCACTTGACGCGCAGTTGCAGCGGAAGCCGTCTCGATGTAGACGAACGCGTCGAAGTGGCAGTGCAGTGCAGTTGCTTACGTCCGTCTGGTCCTGCACGTGCGGTTCGTCCTTGTGCTCCAAGCGCAGCACCTCCGAGGTATCCACACGTACGAGGATTGAAACGTCGCGCACCGGACTGCTAGGTCCACGAGCACGATGGGGAGAAAAGCAACTATTGCTTGGAAGTCATGTCTTTCTCAGGAGGGGTTTGGTCTCTATTTATTTGGATGAAATTCTTCACACCATGTTCCATTAGCAATATGGGACTAATAAATAAAGCACCCCTTCCCCTGGTAATGGGCTTCACAACATTTGTGGCCCATTAAGACTAGTGGATCGAATCCAGTTGTCTCTTGGGCATATTCCCAACAATCTCCCACTTGCACTAGAGACAATCTCATAAGCAAGTTTTCAGTGTTCCAAACCTCTTAAGTGTGTGACCCTATGGGTTCACGTACACATAGACATGGTTCGAGTACTCCTACTCGTTCCAATAGTTGATAGCGGCCTCTAGCAAGACGTGTCAACTCCCATGAATACGTAAAGATCATATCAGACGAACCACCACAACATCACGTACAAGCTATTCCCTTTGCCTCACGATATTTGGTCTAACTCCAAGTAAGACCTCCCTTTCTCGAAACTGTGAGTCAGATCCTTCAAGAGGTTAACACTTAACCTAGCACGGCCATGCATTTCTTGATCCGATCACTCGAGGGGCCCAGAGATATCTCTCTCGTATAGAGAGGGGCAAATCCCATCTTGATTGACCATGCCTCACAGCATGCTTCCTGACAAACCCGAAAACCACCTTTATAACTACCCAGTTACGGTGCAGCGTTTGGTAGTCCCTAAGTAGGTCAATTCACATCTTGAGTACATACGACAATCTCAGGTCTAAGGACAAAGCATACGCGTTGTGAAGAAGAGATAAACAAGTCTCAAACTGGGTCAGTCCAGCCCCATGTCATACATGTGCCCACATTATTAGTTTGACATCTCCATGTCCATGACTTGTGAAACATAGTCATCAACTAATACATGTGCTAATCAAATTAGGGACAATCCTTTTGAATAACCATACAAGTATTGAGTTTCACAAACAATTCACATAATTGCTAATCATATACAAGTTGCCTTTCATGGATATTCAATAAATAAACAATATATCATAGATACAAAACATTGTCCACTCACACTGGAGCTAATCTAAATGATATCTAATACCCATAGCTCTCGTGTGTGATTCATGTTTAGGCCGTGGAAGAGCCTTTGTCAAAGGATCAGCAATATTCAAATCCGTATGTATTTTGCATATCTTTATCTCACCACGTCTAACGAACTCTCGAATGAGGTGAAACTTCCGCAGTACATGTTTGTTTTTCTGGTGATTCCTTGGCTCCTTAGCCTGTGCAATTGCCCCATTGTTGTCACAGTAGAGTTCCAATGGGCTAGATGCATTGGGAAACACACCAAGCTCAATGAGAAACTTCCTCATCCAAACACCTTCCTTCGCCGCTTCCGAAGCTGCGATGTACTCTGCTTCCGTTGTAGAATCAGCCACAGTATCTTGCTTAGAACTTTTCCAGCTTACAGCACCACCGTTTATTGTGAACACAAATCCTGATTGCGACTTTGAATCGTCTGGATCAGTTTGGAAACTAGCATCAGTGTAACCCTTTACAATGAGCTCTCCCTCACCTCCATAGACTAGGAACACATCTTTAGTCCTTCTAAAGTACTTAAGAATGTTTTTCACCGCTGTCCAGTGACTTTCACCTGGATTAGACTGGTGTCTGCTCGTAACACTTAGAGCATATGAGACATCTGGACGAGTACTTATCATGGCGTACATGATGGATCCAATTGCTGAAGCATAAGGAACCTTACTCATGCGCTCCCGCTCATCAGTCGTCGTAGGACACTGAGTCTTGCTGAGGTGTATGCCATGTGACATAGGCAAGAACCCTTTCTTGGACTGTTCCATGCTGAACCGATTCAGCACCTTGTCAATATAAGTATCTTGACTTAATCCTATAAGCCTCCTTGATCTATCCCTATAGATCCTTATGCCCAGAATGTATGCAGCTTCCCCTAAGTCCTTCATAGAAAAACTATTTTTCAGCGAAGTCTTAACGGATTCTAGCATAGGAATATTATTCCCAATCAACAATATGTCATCCACATACAAGATTAGAAATACAACAGAGCTCCCACTTTCCTTCTTGTAAACACAAGCCTCTTCTTCATTCTGCCGGAAGTCAAACCCTTTGACTACCTCATCAAAACGAAGGTTCCAACTCCGAGATGCTTGCTTTAATCCATAGATTGATTTCTGAAGCTTGCATAATTTTCCAGCATTAGTTGGATCGACAAAACCTTCTGGTTGTATCATGTATACATCCTCCTCTAGGTTCCCATTGAGGAAAGCTGTTTTGACATCCATTTGCCATATCTCATAATCGAAATACGCAGCTATTGCTAGAATGATCCGGATAGATTTAAGCATCGCTACTGGAGAGAATGTCTCGTCGTAGTCAACTCCTTGAACTTGTCGAAAACCTTTTGCAACAAGTCGTGCTTTATAGACGTTAACATTTCCGTCTACATCTCTCTTTCTCTTAAAGATCCATTTGCACTCGATGGGTCTCACACCATCAGGCGGGTCAACTAAGTTCCAAACTTGATTTTGCCCCATGGAATCTATCTCGGATATCATGGCACTTTGCCATTTCTCGGAATCTGGGTCCATCATAGCTTCTGCATAGGTCCTAGGCTCATCGTTGTCTATCAACAATATGTCGCGCTCTCCCGTAACTTGGAGATTCATTTTCTGTGTAGCGCGACGTGGCCTTTCCGACCTTCGTGGTTGTGGCGATTCTTCTCTTACCACAGGTGTCTCAACTTGTTCTGCTACATTAGCATCACTCGTAAAGTCTTGCCTCATAGGCTCATCTCGAATTTCTTCAAGATACACCTTCTGTCTACTTTTCTCGCTGTTGAGAAACTCTTTCTCCAAGAAAACACCGTTCCTAGCGACAAACACTTTGCCCTCTGATCGGTTGTAGAAATAATATCCAATTGTTTCCTTTGGATATCCCACGAATATGCACTTGTCCGATTTTGGTGTAAGCTTGTCCGACTGAAGTCGCTTGACATATGCATCACAACCCCAAATTTTCAGAAAAGACAAACTAGGAGTCTTGCCAGTCCATATCTCATATGGTGTCTTCTCCACGGACTTAGATGGTACCCTATTTAGTGTGAAAGCTGCTGTTTCTAGAGCATAACCCCAAAATGATAACGGTAGATCTGACTGGCTCATCATTGATCGCACCATGTCTAACAAGGTTCGATTACGTCGCTCGGACACACCGTTCCTCTGAGGTGTTCCAGGTGGCGTTAGCTGTGGAACAATTCCGCAACTCTTTAGATGAGTGCTAAACTCGTGGCTCAAATACTCGCCTCCACGATCTGATCGCAAGGCTTTAATTTTCTTACCACGCTGATTTTCAACTTCATTCTGAAACTCTTTGAACTTTTCAAAAGTCTCTGACTTATGCTTCATTAAGTAGACATAGCCATATCTACTAAAATCATCAGTGAAAGTTATGAAGTACTGAAATCCACCCCGAGCTGTCGTGCTCATTGGTCCACATACATCAGTATGTATGAGTTCCAATAAGTCTTGCGCCCTCTCAGGAAAACCTGTGAAAGGTGCCTTGGTCATCTTGCCTAGCAAACAAGCTTCGCACGTCTCGTATGATTCAAAATCAAACGAAGTTAAAAGTCCATCAGAATGGAGCTTCTTCATGCGCTTCTCACTTATATGACCCAAACGACAATGCCACATATAGGTAGGATTCAAATCATTTAGCCGAGGCCTTTTAGCAATTATATTACATATAGGTGAATCATCAAGATTTAAAATAAACAATCCATTCACAATGGATGCAAGAGCCACAAACATGCCATTCTTTGAGATCACACAACCATTGTCTTTACTCGCGAATGTATAACCATCCTTCATCAAACATGAGGGAGATACAATGTTTCGACTCAAACTAGGAACAAAATAACAATTATTCAATTCCATGATAAATCCTGACGGAAGGTGGAGTTGCATCGTCCCGACGGTCAAAGCAGCAACTCTTGCATTATTGCCCACGCGGAAATCAACTTCGCCTCTTCCCACGCTTCTACTTCTTACTAATCCCTGCATCGAATTGCAAATATGAGCAACCGATCCGGTATCAAATACCCAGGAATTAATAGAAGATTCAGCGAGAAAAATGTCTGTAATATTAATGTCATGTGTACCTGATGCGGAAGTACTCTTACTACCGCCATTCTTCAGAAAAGCCAGGTACTTCTTGCAATTCCTCTTCCAGTGACCAATTTCTTTACAATAAAAGCACTCCTTCTTTTCTGCAGCTGGTCCAGACTCAGTCTGGGGCGTAGAGCTTGGCTGAGAGATCATATCTTTAGCCTTGCTCTTTTTCTTCCAAGATTTGCCCTTCCTCTTGAAGTTAGGCCTGTTTTGGATGGCCATCACATGGCTGCTGCTAGCGCTTTTCTTGATATCAACCTCTGCCGTCTTGAGCATGCCACATAACTCATTCAATCCCTTCTCCGCCCCATGCATATGGTAGTTCGAGATGAAGTTCCCAAAGCTAGGCGGAAGTGATGCTAGAATAAAATCGGTGGCTAACTCTGGGCCAAGTGGGAAGCCTAGCTTCTCCAACCTTTGGGAGTAACCAACCATCTTGATCACATGTGGCCCTACAGCTGCGCCTTCTGCTAGCTTTGTTTCCACAAAGGCCTTTGAGACATTGAACCTTTCAGTCCTGGCCTGAGTTTGAAACATATCCTTGAGCGCCTCGATCATATCATGCGCCTCATGGTTTGTCTCAAACTGCATCTGCAGCTCGGGTTCCATGCAAGCAAGCATAAGACAACTCACTTCAAGATTGGCATCACATGCCTTCTTGTAAGCATTTTTCTCAGCAAGAGTTGCGTTATCATCAGGCTCAACTGGTAATGGGGTGTCTAGAACTTCTTCCTTTTTCTCAGCCCTGAGAACAATTCTAAGGTTTCGGATCCAATCCGCATAATTTGTTCCATTCAACTTATCCTTCTCAAGGATCGAACGCAAAGAAAACGGTGTGCTAGGTGCCATTGATCTACAACAGAAAATAATGCAAAATACTAAGACAATGTATCTATGACAGAGTAAAATACATTAAACAATTTAACGGAATTTACTCCCACTAAAATCAATATCCCTCCATTGATATTTTAGTGATTCAGGATCCACAACTAACAAGTCGACTAGTGAGCTTTAGCATCACCGCTAGAAGACATGGTAGATCGGTAAGCAACTCTTGCTAATCATATCTTATATGACTCCTGTTGTTGGTTGACATCTCTATGTCTCGGCGTCCAACCTTTATGTCCCAAGGTCCTTAACCGTTAAGATGACCTTGTTTAAGTTAACCAACTCCTTATGCGAGTAAGTATCCGATACAAACCCATCTAGTCAAGGAAAACTAGTGGCACCCTAATTTCATAGACCCACCACTAATTGTACAAGACATGTGATGGTGCAAGATTTAGTTGGGAGGACATTTAGAACTTAAACAATTTTTGAGGGATCGTTTTTCAAAATTTTAATTTCGCCGGACCGTCCGTTGTTTCCTTGCAGACTGTCCGACCTGCTCTGGCGGACCGTCCGACCCTCTGGAACGCTGGAAAAACGCTTCTGTCAAAATTCCGACTGTATTTGCGGACCGTCCGCCGCTCACTTGCGGACCGTCCGCCGTTCTTGTGCGGACCGTCTGCCGTTTCTGAGCGGACCTACGATTTACCTAAATTCTATCTGACCAATCACATTGGTCTATATCTCACCATGCCTGGGTTTACGTGTATCACTTAACTCCGGTGGCGGAATTCCGACCGGTAGGAGTAATTCGTTACACCACCATCATAGTGAATCCTAGTCAACATCGTCGTATATCGACATGCGACGCGGTCATTGATCTAAGTTCGATTCGACCAATCCAATTGGTCTATATCTCACCATAACTGGGTTTGTGTGTATCACTTAACTCCGGTGGCGGAATTCCGACCGGTAGGAGTAATTCGTTACACTACCATCATAGTGGAGATCACGAACCGATCAGAGACCAATCTACAACCAAGCATATCTCTATATGCATATATCCGAATCTATAACGAAACAGCTACGGCTCTGGTACCACTGAAGGGAAACGATGGAAGCTACGCTAGCTCACACAAAAACTCGTTCACCCAAAATAGGAACAGCAGCAGTTATAGATCACGGATTGTTACCACTTGACGCGCAGTTGCAGCGGAAGCCGTCTCGATGTAGACGAACGCGTCGAAGTGGCAGTGCAGTGCAGTTGCTTACGTCCGTCTGGTCCTGCACGTGCGGTTCGTCCTTGTGCTCCAAGCGCAGCACCTCCGAGGTATCCACACGTACGAGGATTGAAACGTCGCGCACCGGACTGCTAGGTCCACGAGCACGATGGGGAGAAAAGCAACTATTGCTTGGAAGTCATGTCTTTCTCAGGAGGGGTTTGGTCTCTATTTATTTGGATGAAATTCTTCACACCATGTTCCATTAGCAATATGGGACTAATAAATAAAGCACCCCTTCCCCTGGTAATGGGCTTCACAACATTTGTGGCCCATTAAGACTAGTGGATCGAATCCAGTTGTCTCTTGGGCATATTCCCAACAACTTTATCGATGAAAACATATTTCATCACCAAGTAGGTACCTTAAATACCAATGCTTCAGCATAGAGAGAAGAACAAAGCATTGTTCTCGCCATTATTGGTGTAGATACACGGATAGGCTCTGCGTTGGTTTGGACGTTAATGCTGCATGTTACAGTGGAAACAAGTTGAAGCATTGCTAGAAGGTGCAAGTGACCACAAGTTGAATGATGTTTGCTTGTTGTTCAACGGAGCCTGGAAGCAAGGCAAAACTATAAGACACAATGACTTGATAGGAAGACAAAGAAGAGGACATGACAAGAAGGCCACAAGATGGCGATATAAATTAATGGCTAAAATGATGGTTTGTTAAGAGATTTAGTTTGTCCAATTTCATTAACAAATATAGTTAAATTTGTATGTTTATTGTAAAGTTTGCTAAAAATATATGTCCTTCTTATTGAAGGTTTGTCGATCTAGTTTACCATTTTTTATGAAATTTTAAAAACAAAACTTTATTGAAGTACTATATTTGACATAAAACCTTTTGTTGTCTGGTGTTGTAATAGTGATCGAATGCACATTGTACCAACCTATTACATTCAATATGGTTATAATATGAATCATGACTATCTTTTCTTGTTTTCACATCACATTCCTCTATCCTCACGCGTCATGTTTCTTCTCCACCAATCATCTTTTCTTTCTCTCCATAAATTTTTGTGTGTACAAATTCCTTCATTTTTATTCATGCCATTATTTTTCTCTCATAGGTGATGGGTTGAGTAATTGGCTAGGTGCTGACCTATGCTATCCTGCTTCTTTGCTCACCTTGTTAAGCTATCTATAACAAACGAACACCCATTCTATATTAGATTGTGTTGAAATCATCTAGCGCACGCATTGCACTTCTAATTTCATTGCCATCAATCCTTGGCTTTGTGTTTCCTTATATATGATGTCATGAAATTGAAGTCAAATTCGTCCATACCAAGCAGACCCTAGTGCCCTAATGGCTATAACGCCAAAGGTTTGACTTTGAGTGCTTTTCGGTCCGTTTGGATAAGCGCCAACCCTTGGCAAACCAAATTCACATATATCTAATCTTTTTCTCGCCAAATACCATCAAATGTGGGGCAAAATTAGCAATGTAAAACATCTATGCTAATACTTTGTCGAGCCATATCAAAATTCAATATACCCCTTTACCACATGAATCTTAGGACATGGCACCACAAATTCGCTAAGAACATTAAAAATGAACAACACACTGAGTATACAAGGTTATAGGTGTAACTCAAGTTGAACTATACAAATCAGAAATTATATGAACCCGAATTCCAATCACTTAACGAGATAACGGCATTGATTCTTCTTCTTTTCTCGAATGAACGACATTAATTCTTCAGAAGCTTCAGTAGGTCGATGCGCTGTACGCATGGTCGTATCACTGTCACCACCAATCACTTCATGGTATATTCATCTCAAGGGACTTCCCGTCCATACAATTCGCTGCCGCCTCCCAACCCCTTTGTGCCGTGTTCAAGTGGCTCCCATGGCGCTGCGTCCCCTTTCAGAGCAGTGGCTCACGAGCCTGAAGTGCTAGTGTGCTACCGCGTACCGACCGATCTACGTGGCCTCATGTGACACGGTAGACGGAGGCGCAGAGCAAACAGAAGGCGAGGCTGGCATTTCACCGCGGCGACGACGCCGACGAGGCGCGTCCTGGGCCTCACCCCAATTTTTTCTGGCCCAAAGGCCCCAAAATTTTTCACCTCCCCGACACGGGCCCGGGGCGCCCACCCAATCGAGCGGCTGGCGATTGCCTCCCCGGGCTCGCCTAATCCGTGGCCACCCCTTTTCTCTCTCTCGCTGCGCTTCTAGATAAGCAGCGCAAACCCCTACCCTCCCTCGCCTCTCCCTATCCATTCCACCCCCAAATCCCCACCTCCCGCTGCTCCCCCCGGCCTCCGCCGCCCGCCATGGCCTCCCTTGCCTCGGCCTCCACCTCCCTCCTCTTCCCGCAGGCCTCCTCGTCCAGGAGCCGCGTCCGGGTCTCCACCTCCCTGGGCCTCTCCGCGCAGCCGGCGCGGCTCCGGAGCCGGGCGGCGGCGGGCGGGCAGAGGCGCGGGCGCCTGCTGGTGGTGCGCGCGGCGAGGGGCAAGTTCGAGCGGACCAAGCCGCACGTCAACATCGGCACCATCGGCCACGTCGACCACGGCAAGACCACCCTCACAGCCGCGCTCACCATGGTGCTCGCCTCCGTCGGCGGCAGCGCCCCCAAGAAGTACGACGAGATCGACGCCGCCCCCGAGGAGCGCGCCCGTGGAATCACAATCAACACCGCCACCGTCGAGTACGAGACTGAGACCCGCCACTACGCCCACGTCGACTGCCCCGGCCACGCCGACTACGTCAAGAACATGATCACCGGAGCCGCCCAGATGGACGGCGCCATCCTCGTCGTCTCCGGCGCCGACGGCCCCATGCCCCAGACCAAGGAGCACATCCTCCTCGCCAAGCAGGTCGGTGTCCCCAGGATTGTTGCCTTCCTCAACAAGAAGGACATGGTCGACGACGAGGAGCTGCTCGAGCTCGTCGAGCTCGAGGTCCGTGAGCTGCTCAGCAACTACGAGTACGACGGCGACGAGGTGCCAATCGTCTCCGGCTCCGCCCTCAAGGCGCTCGAGGCCCTCATGGGCAACCCGTCCATCAAGCGCGGAGACGACGAGTGGGTCGACGGCATCTACGCCTTGGTTGATTCCGTCGATTCCTACATCCCGGTCCCACAGAGGCAGACCGACCTCCCCTTCTTGCTCGCCGTTGAGGATGTGTTCTCCATCACTGGCCGTGGTACAGTCGCCACTGGCCGTATCGAGCGTGGCACCGTCAAGATTGGTGACACAGTCGACATCGTCGGAATCCGGGAGACCCGGAACTGCACGGTGACTGGTGTAGAGATGTTCCAGAAGACCATGGATGATGCCATGGCTGGGGACAATGTCGGCCTGCTGCTCCGTGGTATGCAGAAGGACGACATTGAGAGAGGCATGGTGCTGGCGAAGCCCGGTTCTATCACACCGCACACCAAGTTTGAGTCTGTTGTGTATGTGCTTAAGAAGGAGGAGGGTGGTCGGCACTCGCCTTTCTTCCCTGGTTACCGCCCGCAGTTCTACATGAGGACAACTGATGTGACAGGGAATGTGACAACGATTATGAACGACAAGGATGAGGAGGCGAAGATGTGCATGCCCGGTGACCGTATCAAGATGATTGTTCAGCTCATCCAGCCCGTTGCTTGTGAGCAGGGAATGAGGTTTGCTATCCGTGAGGGTGGTAAGACCGTTGGTGCCGGTGTCATCAACAAAATCCTTGAGTAAACTGGATATTGCATATCCACGATTAAATTTTTCCCTGTTTACTCTCAGCGAAATGCTCTGTAGTTGTTATCATGCGTTGAGTTTTAGGGGTTGCTCATGTGAAATTGTAGTATGACACTTTTTTCGTCCAGTGAATTTGCATACTTTGTGACATTCACGACAATGATACATCCAGCCTTTTGCAATTGATTTGGCTAAGAGGTGCCATCTATTGTTGCATGTTCAATTGTTTGTTGATTGCACTATCGCTGTGCTGATATGCTAAACGATGAATCTTGATGATGCCACAGGCACATGATTGTAACTTATTTGCTCCTTTAGAGCATAGGCAGTAGTGCAGCAATAAACTGGATGCAATCTTGCTTGAGAGATTTTCTTGGCAAACCTATCTTGATTCACTTATAATGCTTCAAGATTGAATCAAATTTCTGCAAACTAAATACTGTGCATGCCACATCTTGTCTTTACTTATTCTTTCATTATTTGTCACTTGATTGTTTCCGTGCAGTGTTTGTTACTGAACTTGCTTTGCTTCAACTTATGCTGGACAAGCAATTCTGTTAGTGGCAGTGATTATCTCAGTATGTCTATGACTCTATGTATGGCAACAACATTGATCCATTGTGTTCATGTGTCCTAACAGATTTGCTGTTTTCTTAAGCTATTAGTTGTGATCCTTTGGGTGTTCCACTTCCACATATGGATGTTTTGCTTCAATTTTCATTGGACTACAGGACTAAAGTGTTACTCGTATAACTCCCTGTCCGATTTTAAGCTTAAGCCATTTCCTTTCTACTGGTTTGTTATGTTCACAATGCTACTTCACCTCTTCTGGCATTCGCATCATGAACCTGAACTCTATTAACCTTATCCGATGTTTATTACAAGGTTTCTGGCTCTCAAGTTGGGGTTTCTGGCTCTGAAGTTTGGGTAGCACTATGGTCTATGGAGATGACCACTGGTTCAGTAGACATTAGCTGCATGTTTCTTTCAGAAATGGTCCTTTTAGGACATGGACTGGAGTTGACTTTCTGGCATAACTGGGAACGGTAGATGTGCATGGAATCGCTTATCTTTTGATGTTAAGGGGAAATTAAGGGGATTGAATTTAGTCTCTTCTGTTGTTGTGTCTGAACTCTGAAGTAATGCACCAGAAACTGAAAAAACTAAGCATGGAAGTTGATCAAAACCTTTTGACCATGGTACTCTTCAATTCTTGTTTAATCATTCAGAGCAGACTGGATTCTCAGCATGTTTACTTCTTTTACTCTAGCAGCTGCATCTGGTGCTAGACTTTCTTGGTAAACTATCTTTATTATTTATAAATGGTTCACGGTTTAAATCAAATTGATGCAAATTAGTAAATATACATGTGGCCACTGCTTATTGTTCCATCACTCCATTGGGACGCTTGATTGTTTTCATGAAATGCCTGCTATTGAGCTTGCTTCAGTTTATGGAAGTTATTGTGTTTTTAGGTTTAGCAGTTTTATTAGATGTTTAAGGTGGTTATCTCAATCTAATTATGCATGCAGCCACACTAATCAATTATGTTCACGTGTCCAAGCATACGTGCTGCTTTCTGAAGCTGTTGTTTTCTATTAGGTGTTCCACGCAGAGATGCTTTGCTTCAGATGCCATTGGATTAGAGAATTGCTCATGTTAACTCCTTGTTCTGTTGTAAGCTCAAGCTGTTTTCTCCCTACTGGTTGCTATGTTGTTTTGACCCCTTCTGGCATTCTCGTTGTCAGCATGAAATCCCTGTTCAATGTTTACCACAAATGTTGTGACTCTGAAGCTGGGCCTTGTTTAGTTCCCAACTTGGGGGTGCAAACTTGACATTTTGTCATAAATGCGGCACTGTAACATTTCGTTTGTATCTGTGAATAATTGTCCAAACATTGATTAATTAGGCTCAAAATGTTCGTCTCGTAAAGTACAACAAAACTGTGCAATTAGTTTTTGATTTCATCTACATTTAGTACTTCATGCATGTGCCGATATTTTGATGTGACGAGAATCTTATTTTTGCATAGTGGAATTTGGGGGTGGAATTTGGGAACCAAGCAAGACCCTGCTTTAATATTGTGGAGATGATAACCTGTTCAGTAGACAATGGCCAGGTCCCAGGTATCTCTTTAGGAAACCTTTGAGCGGCAGGCCAGTATGAGCATGGACTGCAAATTGACAAATTTTTTCCCTGAAAAGATCAAATCGACATTCTTGTATAACTGAGATGCCCGTGATTGGCCTGCCTCTTTGATGTCAACTGAAAATTCTGTTCAGGACACCAAAAACCATGACATCTCTGCAACTGCAAGGTTTAGGCTTGGTTTGAGCTATTTGAACAACTATAAGCTACAGTATCTCTGTAGAAGCAACCTCTCTTCAAACATTAAGCTTGGATTTCCTGTTACTTGCTCTGCTGCTCGTCATGGCTGAGCACTACTGCTGGTGCTCTTCGTCGATTTTCTTTATATAAGGCTCTTTCTGTGGCTGTCTGAAGTACAGACGCGTACAGTACAGCGCCAGCAAACTGAAAAACTACGAAGTCGATCGAGACCTCACCATTCAGGTATCCCGTTCTCCGTTGATCGGCATGGTCTCCTGTATATTCTGGTGCAAAATATTGCTGCTACCTTTTTGTTATCTTATTTGCGGCTACCTTTTTCTTGTGGTCGTGCCGGGGTGGCGTGTGTTGGTGCCTGTGGGTTACCTCCATCTCTGCTGAGGGCTTACTAACCCCATTCTTTTTGACCAAGATCGGTCGTTATAAAAATGAAATGAGTAGAACGGAATTGCAACTTGAAACGTAACAGAAATTTCCAAGCATTGACACCGCCAAACTCGGGCACTGGACTGAACTGAACTTCCCGAGAATTTCACACACTAGGAACACAGATGTGTCACTCGTGGCTGGAAACTTAAAACCAGCATCTGACTACCTGAAGAACCCATTACCCATCATCATACAAGCCTGCACGTAGAATTACTAGCACGTAGGTTGATACGAGCACGAACCAAAGACTCTGGCCTGTATCCCTCGTTCAGGAATCCGGTGCTGCCGGGGAAAGATTATTATTCCGCAGTGCAGGTGCTACCTGACTGAGTCGCCTTTATTCCTAGAGCGAAAAAAGGCAGCAATTTCCGTGGACAAAAGGGAGCGAGAGCTCCGGGAGACGACGTGGCCGCCCGCGACGTCTCCACGTATCTCCATCGCCAGCCGTGGCCGTCGCCGTCGCCGTCGCCAAAGAAGACTCACCCCCGCCGCTGCGTGACAAAACGTCTTGCTCTTGTGACCGCGCCGCCGTTTGCTCCGATGCCGGTGCGGCCATGTGTTGCGGAAACCACACCGGTGACAGCCTCGTAAAACCGGCGAACGCCGCCGAAATGACGCGATCGGATCCAAATGAAATCCAAACCAACGTGCCGGGGCGACCGGTTTCGCTGGCCTCCCCGAAAACAGCCGAGGCGACAGGGGGAGCGCTGCCACTGTCCGCCGCTCAGCTCGCCGCCCGTCGCCGTCGCTGGACCATCGCCGCAGGGGAGGGAGAAGCTGGCCACCCGAGCCGCTGCCGTCGCCGTCGCAGCTGGCCGCCCCGCCGCCGATGACTCGCCAGAGCTCCTCCGCCCCCGTGCGCGCACGACGAGGTCCTCACGCCGGCCGCCGGAGCTCCGACCATGGACGCGCGTGGAGCGAGGAGTCGGCCGCCCGGGCCCTCCGCTCGCCGCCGCAGCCGCCGCCACCGCCCGCCGTGCTCGCGCGCAGGGGATGGGGAGCGCTCACCCCCGCCGCCCCGCGGCCGCCCGCCGCCGGCCAAAAGGGAGAAGGGAGGGACCGCCGCCTCGGGCCGCCCCGCAGGGGGCGCCACCGCGGGCCGCCACCTCGGGCCGCCCCGCTGGCCGCTTGGCGCGCTGCCTACGCTGGCCGCCATGGCCGGGGAGGCGGCGGAGGGGAGGAGGGGAGGGCGACGGCGCGCGTGCTGGCGGCGGGGGCGCCACGGCCGGGGAAAGGAAGGGGCGAGAGAGAGAAAATGAGGGGGAGGAGAGAGAGAGAGGGGGGGAAGGTGAAAGATGAGGAATAAAAAAATGAAGTGGGTCTCTGATATGGTGGTTGATATAGAGAATGATCATGGATTACGGTGAGTGCGGGAAAACTAAAACTGTACTGATAATTTTGATGAGCAGGATAGAATATTCGTTTTAGGGAATGAGTTTGGAGTACGATGAGTGCGGATAGCCTCGCGAGGTCACCCACCCCACGCCATACCACGGTCGGGTCGGGTCGGTCCCACTCGCGCACCCGCACCCGCGTCCGCCCTTTTGACGCCCCCCGCTCGATCGCCCACGGCACGCATAATCATCGCATCCGCGCATCGTATCGGCATTCTCCAGCCTCCGCCTCCGCCCTCTCCCTCCCACCCGCGATCTCGCGAACCCTTCTAGATCCCGGGCTCGCCATGTCCAACCCCTGGGGCGGCCTGGGCGGCGCCGGCGCGTGGGCGCTGGACGCGGAGCGCGCCGAGGAGGAGGAGCGCGAGGCCGCCGCGGCCCCGGCGCCCGCCGCCCCCGCACCCGCACCCGCCGCGGGCTTCCCCAGCCTCCGCGAGGCGGCCGCCGGCGGCGGCAAGTCGAAGAAGAAGAACAAGGGAACCACGCTGTCGCTCTCGGAGTTCGCGGGGTACGGCCCGGGCCGGCGGCAGGCGGCGGCGCCGGCGCCGGAGCCCCGGGGGCTCACCCCGGCGGAGATGATGATGCTGCCCACGGGGCCCAGGGAGCGTTCCGCGGAAGAGCTCGACCGGCCCCGCGGCCTCGGCGGCGGCTTCCGCTCCTACGGCTCCGGCGACCGCGGCGGCGGCGGGTTCGATGACGACGGGCGCCGCGGGCCGCCCGGCAGGGGCGCGGATCTCGACATGCCCTCCCGCGCCGACGAGGATCGGGACTGGTCCATGAGCAAGAAGTCGCTCGCGCCCGCCGACTCCGGCCCGCGGAGCAGGTACGGTGGCCTCGGGGGCGGCTTGCCCGCGTCCGTCGGCCGCGCCGACGACGACGGCGACTGGTCTCGCGGGAAGAAGCCGCTGCCGCCGGGCCCGGCGCGCTACCCGAGCCTCGGCTCCGGCGGCGGCTTCCGTGACGCGCCCGTCTCGTCCGACTCCTCCGACCGCTGGTCCCGTGCCGCGCCGACCAATGGCGAGCGGGAGCGGCCTCGCCTAGTGCTTGATGCGCCCAAGCGCGACGCCTCGGCCACCCCTGCGCCACCCGCTGACGCGGGACGCAGCCGACCGAGCCCGTTTGGTGCCGCGAGGCCACGGGAGGCCGTTCTGGCCGACAAAGGGCTAGACTGGAAGAAGATGGAGACTGAGATCGATCAGAAGAAGACTAGCCGTCCTACCAGCTCACAGTCGAGCAGGCCGGAGAGTGCTCACTCGTCAAGGCCTGGGAGCCCTGGGTCAGCTGCGGGTACTGAAGGTGTGCCAAGGGCGCGTCTGAAGGTGAATCCTTTCGGGGATGCAAAGCCAAGGGAGGTGATTCTGCAGGAGAAAGGGAAGGACTGGAGGAAGATTGACCTCGAGCTGGAGCATCGCGGTATTGATAGGTATGCATCTAACTTACCTCACGTACACATATCATTCACCCATAGCATTTGCTTGTGAATGCAATAATGGTTAATGTTAGTAGTGCTGCTCCCTTCGATAGATTTTGGTTTCATTATAGCTGGGACCTTGCTCATTTACTGTTTCATTCATTTGCCTTTCAAAAGTTGTGTATCTGTTAATCCTGTCAAAAGAGCTCTGTAGTGTGCTATTAGAGGAGTTGGGAAGTGCTAATCAATTGGTTTCTGGTGCATGAAAATATGGCAGCATGATGAATCATATAACAAATAAACTGATGAGAAGTGTATAATGGTATTTGCATCCACAATCATGGATATCGCAATAGTTGTACATACTTGTTTTGAGAATAGTGACACTGGCATTTGCTACATCATTAGTTCAGACTTTCAGTTTGCTCTTGAGCTCCCTAAAGTCAGCTAAAAGGGATCCAGTAACACAGTATTGATTTAGGTGTAACAATGCATTTCGCATGTTACAGTTAAATATCACTGCTAACTGGTTTTGATCTGTTAAAGGTTTGTTGTTTTATTGTACTATTATTTTGGTTCCCTTGATTGGTTTGAATGAACAAGACATATATATCAATGCTCTATCACTGTAATGTTTCTCCTAATATTTTGTGTTAGAAGGGCTTGTTTGACGCTATTCTACTCAACCGTACTGACATGTTATTGTATTAACTGTTCTGTTTTCCCTTTAACAATACGTTAACTATGATTTGTTAAGTCAGCAGTATGGATATCATCTTTCTATTTTTAGTTTTATCAGTCACTGGAGTTTTGTTGGAATGATAAGAAATCCAGGAAAGTTCATGTTCCATTCCTCCATTGCAAAGGGTTGTGTTTCTCGTATTTTTCTTTCGTTTCTTCTGCTTATTGCAGATTAACCTCTTTCATTCGTATGATTATGTTATTCGGTTGAGTAGTGTTACCCCATGGTATTTTGAATGGTTATCTTTTGGTGGAATTACTCCCTCCAGTCACAAATAAGTGACGTTTTGGGGTTTGCCTTAAGTCAAACATTTTACTTTTTATGCGTTACTTTGGATATTTGAAAATGATACGAGTGGACTGGTCTTGAAATGTAGTTTCATAGCAGTATAGACTTGCTGTTTTGTAACATAAAGTACCACACAAAGTCATGTTTTGGAGACTGCGTTGATGTCCAAAACATCACTTATTTGTTACTGGAGAGAGTATTAGTGTTTACTCTATCTCAGCCATAGGATAATATGTTGGCTTTTATCCCATCATATTCTAGAAACTGTGCTGTCAATAGAGCAATTCGGAATTACATCTTTGTGTGCTCCCTGCTGATCCTCTTAATAGTCATCATGATGTATCATCACCCCTGGTCCTGCCACTTATATTTAAGCTGTTAGTGCCTGCAACAGTGTATTATTTGAAGAAAAAAATGTAACACTATACAATAAGCATTTTAATTCTTCATGGTTAACAAGTTATCTGATAGTCCACAAGTGTTTCATGACAAGGTTCTATTCTCTTATTGTAATGCCATAGTTGACATTGACACTACTCAGTCATTGAAAGGTAATTTGCATTTCCATGAACTTGGTTAGAATGGCACTGAATCACAAATGCTTGTGTAAGATCGACTGATGCGTGATTGATTTATAAACAAAATAATGTTATCAAGATTTATTATGCAAGTTCTTGTTGAAACTTTTCTTTTCATTTGGAGAGGGCATTGCCCTTCAGAAAGAGCTGTGCAGATTGCAGTGCTCAGTAACTATTCTTGAGAGGCTTAATAAAGATAACAGTTCCTTTAATTGAGATACTGTGGTTCATTGCCTTTCTTTTGTTTTCTGTGCCTCATTTCAGGTCTCTGGTTCCAATAGTCATAGTCCATCAAATGGTAGCTAACTGTGCGACTTTGATGTTGGGAAGAATTAATAAGTCAATTTGTAGCATAGCCAGTTGCAAGAGTGAACAGATTTCAGCATGTGTCTAGGTGGTCTAGCAAATTAGAAATTCCTCAATCCAAATTAGGCCAGTCTCTCAAAAACTAAACCTAATTAGTTGCCTATTTTCAGGCGATCTGTTTGGTTTATTCTTTCACCATGCATTGCTGAAGTAAATGTCATTTGCTATCTTGTTAAATACATAACATATATCATTCTCACATTCAGAGATACATTTTCCCTCCTCTACTGTTGAGAATAATTTTCCATTTTAATTGATTGGGCACATTTTTCAGACCGGAGACAAATGATGAGAGGGTGTTGAAAGAAGAGATCAACCTACTAAAGTTGGAACTAAATGAAAATGAAGCCAAGATGAGTGATGATGATGCAAAAAGTTTGGCCGAGAAGATAACTCAAATGGAAAAACAGCTGGAGCTTCTTACAATTGCAATGGATGACAAGATCAGATTTTCACAAAGACCTGGTTCTGGAGCAGGAAGGGTTACAGCATCCCCACCATCTAATTTTGCAGATGAATCCCATATAAAAGAGTCCATGGAAAGGCCAGGTTCCCGCAGTGGCATGGATCAATATGCAAAACCAACTGAAGAAAGATGGGGTTTTCAGGGGAGCAGAGATAGAGGCTCTTTTGGTGGCAACAGAAGTTCAGACAGGTGTGTTCATTTCTTGACTTGTGTCTGATGTTGTTTTGGGTTGGTTCCTTCCAATAAAAATTCTACTTACTATGATTCTTCACACTTACACATGCACATAAATGTGGTATGCTCATTGATCACATTAACCTTAGCATGCACACATATTTTTTAGGAGAATAAGCATTGCTATTTGTCTGCCCCACATTATGTTCTTAGGATTTGGAAATAACCTCAGATTACTGGTCATTTTATCCATCAGTTATATTGTTTAGATCCCTGTTTAGTTCTATTACCACAAATTGTTCTTAAGGTTGGTCATGAATTTGTAGTTGTTTCTACTTCTGAAGTATAAACCCTGTATCTACCTAAATTTCAGGTCGTCGGCAGGACAGAGATGGTGAGCTGTTGCCAGGCAAAATTTTCTCGTCATTTTTGGATGGTGCACAAATAATTTATGTTGCTGCTGCTTGACTCCCATTTTGTTTGGCTTGGAAGAGTGGAGAGGATCGTGGACAAAACAGATTGCTTTGCACCAAGCCGTTAATTACCACCCTTATGGTGGTGGTTCTATTTTGTTGACTTCTTTTTCTTTTCGTGATTTTTGTTTTACCCTCTTCCATGTCAAAACAAGTGTGACCAACCCTTTTCATAGACTAACTATTGTTCTTGCTTCCTGCCTGATTATCTCTAGCATTCTTATTCAAGGGCTTGTTTGGATAGGTGGGAATTAGACCAAACATATTTATTAAGATGTACTCGTAGTTGGGAAATTTCTTCGCCGGTCTGAAGGCAGGTTGGCTCTAATCTCCGGGCATCCAAACAAACAAGGACTGCTTGAATAAATCCGTGTATAATCATCACTCAGCTAATGGAGGAATGAAAGCTTGCTGTCACGCGAATCCTTTTTGTTAATACGGATTCATCACCAACTGCGAAAGCTAATGTTTTCACATGAAAAACAACTCTTAAAAAGAAACTGTCAATTCCTTGCGACTTGGAAACCTCTTGGAAGGAGACGCTACATAATTTAGCTCATCTTTTTTCCCTGGTCCGTTGACATTGCCATTTGGCTCTTCAAAAGAATTGAAGCTGGATGGTGCTAGATTAGCGTGTGATTAGCTCTCAGATGTCCCTACTAACTCCCGTGGAAACAATGCCAGATACTATACCTTTTGGCCTTTCATCACGCTTGAAGGAGCATCTTGTGTGTTTTGTTAAAATAAAAGGAGCATCTAGTGTTCACGCTTCTTGGCGGAGTTGACTATGAGACGGAAATATCTCGGCGCTTGTTGCTTTCACGCTTGTTGTATGATGAAGTTGTACCTCCCCAATATTCAGAGAACAGCTCAGGAAGTCAATGACGTGCCTTGCCACTTCATTGACAGGTACTGTACTGTATAGTGCAAGTGCATACCACGAAGTGACGTGGCAAAATCCTTCTTTTTAATCATAGCATCAGTTTTTTTGGATCCTAGGCATTTATCTTTCTTTAGGTAAAGACTAAATTGAGCAAGGGTGTTCACGGAAGATGAAATGTGCATGAGTTTAGGAGCAAGTGGGTTGGGTCCGGTCGGATCGGATCGACAAGTGGAAGAAACAGGCTACAAATTGAGCAAGTGGTGTTCAGGGAAGATGAAATGTGCACGAGTTCAGTACTGTATTCATCTTTGTTCATTTTACATACAAAACAGGCTACAAATTGAGCCAGAAATGAACCCCTAATTGAGTGGAAGAAATTGCTTCGAGTTTATCTACTTGCATCCTCTATCTGAAAGCTTTTCTCGTTCGTATTGCATCTTATATCCAAACCACATCATCTGACCAGAGATATCAGAGGAACTTATCGTAACAGATTATTTCATATCTTCACTCACAAGACAAAAGAAAAAAGAAACATACACCAAAATAATTGCGTTGCTTTGCGCTGCACCCCGTGTAAATCCGTCCCTCCATGGATGCAGCCGCTGACACTGACACCTGCAATTTTAAGCACCCTGGCCTCCGCGCTTCACCACCGGCCGGAAACTAAGAACTCAGCACGAGATGCTCCCCGTCTGGCCTCTCTACTTGTTCTTCTTGCGGTTCTCGACGACGAAGAAGAAGGCGAGCGCGACGACGGAGAAGGCCGAGAACACGCCGGCGGCGACCTTGATGGAGGCGTGGATGCCCGTGATGCCGGCGACGTCGAACGCGGCGGCGGGCCCCGTCTGGCCGTAGGCGACCTGCGTGCCGGACGCGTCGAGCGCGTAGGCGCGCACGTAGTAGGAGCCCGTGGGGATGTCCCGGGCGACGGTGTAGTCGAAGCTGCCGGCGGCGGCGGCGGCGTAGGGCTGCTGGGTGACCTTGAACTGGCACGCCTTGTCCTTGCTGAGGTCGTCGTTGGACTTGCGCCACCCGCGGTCCTTCTGGCTCGCCGGCGCGTAGCACAGGTTCACCTTCACGTTCTTGTAGGCGGCGTCGGCGCCGGCGGGCTCCGTCGTGTTCAGGGACCACGTCACCGTGACCGTGTCCACGCCGGCGTGCAGAACTGTGCACATGGTCATTGATTTCGTTGTGAGTAGAATGTAAGATTTCAAGGTTGAAAATAGCACAAAGGTAAATCATATATTCACTTAAACATTACACTAGTAAGAAAGCTATCATTTTTACTACAAGCAAAAAGTTAAAGGCATCATTTTTATGCAAAATTATAACATTGTAAATCAAACGAGCAAAGAACGAGATTTTACTGTTTGAGCTTTGAGCACGTGGGAAACGAATCGTTGGGCAAGATAGCTTCTAAAATGTTTTTTGTTCGTGTCGTTTCTTTTTGGGACGCATTGTAAGCGACAAAAGAACATAGTTCAGCTGTTTAAGAAGGAACTAAAAAGACGAACACCTAGAACATATTCTCCAACTCCGGGGCTGACGTCATTTAATTTACGATCATGAACTTCCTCCGCGGTGGTACTTTTCACAGGCAGTATTTTTTTTTTGTTAAGAAAAAAATATTTTGTCATCCATTACTCCACTAAGACTTCATTTGTGATACAAAATCACAATCATAAGTATTTTTTTATAAATTCAATACAGTAGATTTTTTGTTACAAAACCATATATATTAACTAGATAATTGCTGACCAGATGCGTGGATGTTTTGTTAGAAACACTATATATATTAACTAGATAATTGCTGACCAAATTGGTTGCAACCAAACAAAGCAAGCCTCGCGGTTTCAAACGGAAGGAGTAAATAAATAACAAGAATAATTAAGACCATGCACAGTGGATGCCAGAAATCAAGGATCAGATCGAACTAAGATCAAATTGCCATTGACTATATCAAGCAGTAGGCCTAATGGAACAGGGGCACGGAATAATGGATCGTTGTCAAGCAAAAGCCGGGATGAATTAAAACGAGCAAGCGCATAGCGCGCGCTGTAGATGGAGGCGCACCTTGGCCGGGCTTAGGGGAGGCGGTGACGGCGAGCGCCTTGGGCAGCGTGGACAGGTGCACCCCAGCGGCGGCCGGCGCCGGCAGGCAGGCGCCGAGAAGCAGCACCAGCAGCAGTGGGAGCGAGACGACACCACTTCGTTGCCGAGCCATCGCCACGCACTCCGGCCTCTTTGGCTCTCGTGACCTGCGGGTGCTCGGAGACGGAGGCGAGGAATCTGATGAGCAGCGAATTGGGTCGGGAGTACGGACAGGGACAGAGAGAGAATACATAGGCACGTTGGCCGAGGGGTGCAGAGTAGTTGACCTTACTTGCTCGTGGCCCGTCCCTGTCGGCGAGGAGTATCAAGGATCATCATCAATCGTTAACAAGGTACAGTACTAATTATGCGATCAAAAGTCAGATCTCTTGACAAGGGCAGGCCGGGCAAGAGCAGCGCAGCTGGTAGTAGTAATTTATAATCTAATAATCTCTTCAGGGTCAGTTGACGAGCCTGGATTGCTCGCAAAAAATAATGCAAATCAGGCAGCCGGCCGGGACCAAAGAATGGAACGGCTCTTCTGCTGATGCCCCCTACGCAACGCAGCCGAGCGCGCCAGCGAGTTCGCTCTCCCCGCGTCGCGTCGCATGGCGGCGTGGCGAGGCATCATCCAGCGGCGCGGGTGCTCGAGTTTTTTTTATTTATGGCTGTAGCCTGTAGGCCAAGGCCAGGCCGACCTGGTGAAGAGATTGACACGGCGCGGGCGTTTGTTATTGCTTAGGTTGACTTGCTATCCAGACACCACCGCTGAATACTAGTAAGAACCGAATTAAACGAGGACGGCCGGTATGGCGAGATCGATCGCGTCTCGATTGCGGTGAATATTTCTTCGATCAATGTGAGTGCATCTCATCTATCCTTCGGTTGATGTACGATGCCGGCCGGAACAGTAGTGCTTGACATGGGTAAAGCCCTGCCCAACTAAAATTATAGAGAGATGCGCAGGGTCATGTGCTTAGATTAAGGGTTATACATGCGTGTGCGGTGTTTGGCTGACTCGCCTCTGTCAGCGCGTAATAATAATAAGATTTAGCGACAATGCACATGGCTTATCAACGGGTAATTAGTGTCATGAGAGTGATAGGAGGCCGGGTTCAGCTAGCGATCGATCGACAATTGGTCAGATCAGAATTCTATAAAAACTCATCTGAGGGGGTTAAAAAAGAGAGTAAATCGGATTAAAGGAACAATGTCTTCGATTTATAGTCCGCAGGTCAACTCTCATGTGAGTTGTTTGTACAACTAAGGCCAGTCCCAGTGTAAGGTTTCATAGAGTTTCATGCACATTAAATAGGGTGCCAAATCAGCATTTTAGATGATGTGGCAAAGAATTAATGAGAAGAGAGATGAAATGGGTTTCATCTAGATGAAACTCTGTATACACAGTTTCCAATAACTTTGTGTCTTGCATGCATTGACTATAAAACATCAAATTAATTGTCTACTTGTTTACGTTGCATTCTTGAAAATATAAAAATGAAATCCCCACTGGGAATAGCCTAACCCTCCTGGTATTAGAACTGAGTGCATGATTAATATCACTTATCCTAGCCCCCAGCCTAGGTCTCATGAACACATACTGGCCATGTCCTAGAGGGACCACCATTGAACATCCTAGGTGTCATGTAGCAGATCTGTTGAAGCAGTGTTGTTGTCGGCGTCGGCGAACGGCAGTAGCCGTCAGATCGATCCAACACATGTCTTGATTGGTAGGTTTAGGTGGTGTCGGGGTTTTGGGTCTCACAGAAAAACATCGGTTTAACGTGTGGATGCTTTTCCCTTTTTATTGTGGCGTTGGGCGATCTGAGCTGGTAATTATGAGTTATTTGGCGCCCCGATCGTGGCGCTGAGTGAGCGTGGCTCCCCTTAGACAAGGTCATAGGAAAACTTGTTGGACTGAGATCACTTATTCAACACCTGGCTCTCCCTCTAGCTGTTTCTTTGACTCTTTCGTGACCTCCATTCCGTTTCAAGTATATATGGTTCAGGATACGACAACTCTGATTGACCTACTTTAGCCTTTCTTTAAATCCTTATTTTTACATGATTATGATTTTTTTGTCCAAGATCACATGATTATGATCTATTTTCACTATATATCGTCTTTGAAGGCTTGTTGTGGGTGGTTCAAACCCTAGCGTCCAGCTCGTCCAATGGAGCCTCTACCCAACATTGATTAGGAAGCATGTGCTTGTAATAAGCATGTTAATTTATTTTAAGGATCTTTTAAACTTCTTGTATATAAAATTATTTTCAAATGCCTGTAGATCCATGGCCATTGTTGTAATATGCAGGGCAGGTGAAAATAGGGCTGACAGATATGCACCAAAACACGCGGGATCCGTACATCCAAGGTACTCCCTCAATTGTTTTACATGGTGTATTTCATTTGAGCAAGTCAAGATTTTGGTGACTAACATTTGCTATATTTCCTTTTCAAATGCATGATACACTATTATGGTTATTAAAATATATCTTTCAAATACAAATATAATGACATAATTTTGTATCATAAAAAATACTCCCTCCGTATTGGTAAAGGAAGCCGTTTAGGACAAGGTTTGAGTCAAACTTTGGAAATATAAATCATGAATAACTTTTAAGTTGTTGAGTTTGAAATTGTAAAAGTTATATGAATAGATTTATTTTGAAAAATACTTTCATAAAAGTATACATGTTTCACTTTTCGACAAATATTTTTATAGAAATAAGAAGTCAAACTTGTGTTTTGAAGACCGTGTCGCTGTCCTAAACGGCTTGCTTTATCAGTACGGAGGGAGTATAAAATAAGAGAGTAATTATTGGTCAAAGACTTGGCCTAACTAAACAAATGTATTATTAGATTTATGAATAAAATGTGTTTTGAAGACTGTGTCGCTGTCCTAAACGGCTTCCTTTACCAGTACGGAGGGAGTATAAAATAAGAGAGTAATTATTGGTCAAAGACTTGGCCTAACTAAACAAATGTATTATTAGATTTATGAATAAAAATAGGAGTACGTACTTGGCATATGTTTAACATGTCAAACATATGTATCAGCATATGCATACTGAGTTCCAGCTAGTATATATCTTTTCACGTGTTTTAAACGTTGTGAAATTAAGCTAGGAATTTTCTTGCACTGACTCCCTTCTGACTAATTTCTTTTCCATCATTTGTAGCATGATAGAATTGCGAAGGCTTGAGAAAGAGAAGAAATCAGCTAGAGAAAAACTCTGCCAAAAACTGGAAGAAGATAAGGTTTCTTGAACTCATCTTTAAGTATCTTTCTTTCATTGGGCCTTAAAGGCAGAGTGGATTAGGGATTGTCTACGAAAGCTTAAGCAACAGAACAAGGTACATTTTTTTGTAGTTTTTCTCTTGAGCTCTTTTTATTGCATCTTTACACATTTGTCTGGAAAATCCATCCATCGGTTTTCATATTTTGATTGATTAGTGGAGCAGCTTGGTAAAAATGATACGTGCTAACTTTGAAGATTGAAGTGATTAATCAAAGTGAAAGATGCAAGTTTCAGAAGTTTGTTGTGCTTCCAACATTATATAGGTTCGCAAGCAGATGGTAAACCATGCTAGATGTCCAAATTAGTTTAGGTGTGTAGATATAGGACATCGCATTGTTCCATATGTTTGTGTAATATTGTTCCTTGATATCAGTGTAGAAGACATTTTTACTTTTTACTTATTTTATCCCAGTAGGCAGTAGGTGTTACTATCACCTTCCCCATATTGTCTATTTATTTGCTTACCTTTTTGCTAGGTACTTGTTTTCATTCCTATTCTCTCATGCACATGGATTCTGTTTTTTCTTGTTCGTCACCCCTGCTGGTACTAAGGTATGGTAATATTCTTTCTTCCTCCTTATTTGTTCCAGGCAATAAAATCTTAAATCAATACATGGTTTGCTCTCCTACAACTATTGACTTGAATAATTCATCCTTATCAAGCATATTAAATGTATATTGCTTGTATGTTCTTCACCTGTCATCTCAATATATCGACCATTCTGAGTTTGGATGCTTTGAGTATATTTAATCATTTCCAAAGACAAAGATACTATCTATTGTGTTGTTGTATGTTACCTCCGGCGTGTATTTCTTGTTATTTTAGCTCAATGTGCACATGTAACAAATAGATTCAATATACTTAAGTGGACTCATTATTTTTCGCCTAGGTTTCCGTGGGTAACATTGTACTTCTGTTTCCTAGCCATGGTAATTGTCAGAGGAACGCCCTTGAAGAGCAAATAAAATTTGCAAAGCCTGAGAGCTATGTATTCATGCATGGTCTGAACTATGCCGGTGATCTACAAGTTTCGTTTGTCCTCAACGTCTCAACGATGTGACCTCGGATGATACGAGCTGTCACACCCGGATTTTCACAAAAATCCGAATGCGGCCATATATGTGCCCAGGAAGTCGTAGTACACATATAGCGAACAAATATGATAAACAGAGAACGTATGCTGGAATAAATTCTTCATTAAATAAAATATTTACATCAGGGTGCTTCATAAATGATCTAAACAATAACAGGGGAAGACTAATAAAACTCTCAACTAATGGGGTCGCAATCCACATGGACTCTAACTGGGAGATCACAACTCAGTAGTACGATAAATCTTCTGGAAACTCAGCAGCAGACTCATGCCCAGCCCAATCTGTTTACCCATCCGGGATTTTATTGAATAAAATAGCAAGTGTAAGTAAACAATTACTTAGCAAGTATAGCACGGGTATGAAGGCTCAAAATAGGCTAGACACGGCTCAACTACATTAGCATTTTTAGTTGGTTCATTTTAACATTAACCAAATTACTACAAGTGAATGATACCCAGTTGTAACCCAATTAATAAAGTATAAGTGGCATTAAACATAAATAAACATCATCTTCTAATAAAAAAGGATCCAGGCCGCTCGTGACCCTAAGCAAGGCTATCATGATAGATTTTACACTCTGTAGAGGTTTCTCCCTTTACCCACCGGTCACGTAAAAGTTCAAAATAACTTTGCACCCAACCATGCACATCAACACTTCCGAGGTGTGATTGCATAGGGACGCTACGAGGTTTTTCACAAGACACCCTAACAAGACAGTGACCGCTAATGTACAATAAGGTGGTGAGACTCTAGGCACCGAGATTGACTTACGCTTACGGAGTCACACCATAAGGGGGTCAATGGCATCCAGAGCGCGGGCATCGCACCCAACAATGCGCAACGTGCGGAGTTCCCCATCGCAGGGACTCCCAACACGGGACTGGGTCTAACGAGACTTAGCCGACGGGGCTACCGTCCTCGGTGGAATCAAGAAACACCTCGCGCCTTACTTCCCCTAACGTCGTCGGCCCCACCGGTAACCACTGGCAAGCTAGAGACGTACAAGTTACTTGACCAAGACCAGAGACATAATAGTTCTAGCGGTGGTGACAGGCTCCTAGGTTGCCGCTTTAAGAACCGGACCTTACGGAGAGACACTGGAGCAAAGCACACAGCACATGCCCCAGCTCCCTAAACCATGTTGCTAAAAAGCAAGTTTTATCATTAATGTTGAAGTGAACCATTAAGTCAAAATTAACAGTTAAATAATGGTGACAGTAGCTGCGCATAGCAAAATCTACCCATATGCATAAACCCAAGGTAATCAAAGGATAGGAGTAAACAAACTAGGTACAACCTTAATAGGACATCAAATTTAGACACATGCATATGAAAGGAAATATATGTAAAAAGGTGTGTTTAGATAGCAAGGATTGTCCGTGCTATAACTTGCCTTCCTCGAAGGGCGGCTGCTGCTGCTGTGGGTCCTGCTCCGGAAAGTCTCCCGCGTACTCGAACTCCAAAGCGTACGGCTCACCGACTGGACACGAATCACCATACAAGCGAGCACGCAAACCAATACATGCAAACAAATAATAATCTATTAGAAAAGTACACCAAATAGTAGAAATAGTACATAAAAAGGTTCTAGAAATAATCTACGCGTCACTACGAACACATGAGCGCGAAAATCACACTAATCGGAGCTAAAACGGAAAAGATATGGCTTTTCTAAGTTCTAGGGACCTACTGGCAAGTTTTTAAAGTTTCCAGGGGCTTATTTGAAAGAAAACAGGGACCTATACGTAATTACGTATTAAAACCGAGGGCTTACTCACGAAACTACAAAAACAGGACCGCGGGTTCTAATTCCTAAAAGCTTAGGGGGCTTTTTATTAAAAATAGGACCTATTCGTAAATAGTTTGAACTAGGGCTGGAGCGTGGGTTAATTTCTAATCTTGCAGGGGCTCTTTTGCAAAAACGCGGCGCTGACCGATACTTAGAAGTTTGACTCGGAGTGGGGACGCGTCGGTGGCCACGATCCAGATCGGCCCGAGGCGACGGGGTCGCTGGAGGGGTCGGGTGGACGGCGCCGCCGCCGGCTTCCGCGGTGGGGACTCGCCGGAGTCGGGCGGTCCTTGGGCTAGGGGCCCCCATTGGCCATGGGGTTCAGCTCTACAGGATCGGGAGATGATGGCGAGTCTACCAGGCAGCCCAAGTCGAGGGGGGAGGCAGGGGAGGTGGCGTACGACGGCGACCGGCGGAGCGGAACTCCGGTGAAGGTGGAGTGTGCTCGTCGGGGCTCAATTCGGGATACGACTTGGCGCTACTGGTGCGGGAGAGGATGGCAAGAGCACTAGGGAGGTCCTGGGGGGTCGGGGAGGCTGCGCAGGCAGTACTTGACGGCGACCGGCGGTCGGCATACGCCGGCGAGCGTGGGCGACGGGCTACAGAGCCTAGGGCGAGCGGGACGGGGCTCGGAAGGGGGCTTACCTCGGTGCGAAGCTGGCCCACCGGTCCAATTGGCCGGGGCGTGCCCACAGGAACCTATCGACGGCAAGGGGTGAGCTCGGGGCAATGGCGGCGCATGGAGATCGTGGGGAGGGGCTAGGAGCTCGGCTCGTTGGGAGAGGGCTTGGTGAGGTGCTTGGGGCTTAGTGGGTGGCTTAAAAAGGCTCGGGAGGGGTGATATTTGGCAAGCGAGCCCAGAGATTGGGCGGGGATGGCCGGCGACTGGGTTGCCATGCGGGGGGCGGGCTTGCCGTGCATGCGCGCGCGCAAAAGGGGAAGGGAATCGCGGGGAAGCAGCGGGGAAGGCTCCAGCGGGGCCCACGAGCGCGGGGAGGGGCTGGGATGGCCGGCCGAGGCGGCGCAATGTGCGCCGGGGAGGGAGGAGCCCTCGGGCGGGAGGTAGAAGAGGAGCCTGATAGGCGGGGCCCGCCTGTCGGTGGGAGGAGGGGGAAGCGCGAGCCGGGGCGTGGGTCGTCTTGCTGATGGGCCGAGCGGGGGATCGGGGCCCAGGTGGAGAGGGGTGGTCGGCGAGCTGGGCCGGAGAGGTAAAAAGGAGGGGAAGAGCTGGGCCAGGCTGGGGAGAAGTAGAGGGGGTGCAAGTGAGCTTGTGAGAAAAGTTTGAGGAGCAAAAGTAGACTCGGGCTGAAACAACTTTTCTATAGCTCAAAACAAGGTGATTCAAATTTGAATTTAAGTAAATTTAAATTCTCGTTTGAATCACAAGCAATACAAAAATAAATGCAGCAGCATGAATGCAACAAAAATATTTCTACAACTTATATTTGATTTTAATTTTCATAAATATTTCCTTTAACCTATATTAAGTATGAACAAATTAGATAAATGCCAATTAATTACTAAAAATTTTAAATAGGAAATTTTTGGGTGTTACAAACCTACCCCCTTAAGATGAATCTCGTCCACGAGATTCGGACGTAGATGCGAAGAGCTGCGGGTACTCGGTCTTGAGATCTTCCTCCCGTTCCCAAGTGGCTTCATCCTCTTAGTGTCGGCTCCACTGTACTTTGCACATCTGGATGACTTTGTTCCTTGTCACCCTCTCAGACACCTCCAGAATTCTGACCGGGTGCTTCTCGTAAGTGAGGTGCTCTTGCACATTCAGCTCATCTATCGGGATCTGCTCTTCAGGTACCCGCAAACATTTCTTCAGCTGTGACACATGGAACACATCGTGCACTCCGACCAATCTCTCGGGTAGTCCCAACTGATATGCCACTTCACCTTTCCTTTCAAGTATTTGGAAGGGTCCGATGTATCGAGGTGCCAGCTTGCCGTTGACATTGAACCTCTTCACGCCCCTCATCGGAGACACCTTGAGGTACACGAAATCTCCAACCTCAAAACTGAGGTCCCTCCGTCTGACATCAGCATAACTCTTCTGCCTGGACTGTGCCACCTTTAAGTTCTGCCTGATCACTTGCACTTGGCGTTCTGCATCCCTGAGTATCTCAGGCCCAAAGACTTGGCTCTCTCCAGTCTAATTCCAGAACAGTGGTGTTCTGCACTTCCTGCCATACAAAGCCTCGAATGGTGCCATCTGCAGACTTTTCTGATAGCTGTTGTTGTACGAGAATTCCGCATAGGGTAAACTCTTGTCCCAGCTAACACCATACTGCAGTGCACATGCCCTCAACATGTCCTCCAGAATCTGATTGGTCCGCTCTGTCTGTCCATCTGTCTGGGGGTGGTAAGCTGAACTGAACTGCAACTTAGTATCCATGGACTCATGCAGCTTGTGCCAGAAGTGTGAAGTGAACTGAGTACCACGATCAGATACTATCCGCTTGGGTACTCCATGCAAGCACACAATCCTCTCCATGTATAGTTCTGCCAATCGGGCTCCGGTGTAGGTGGTCTTCACTGGAAGAAAGTGGGCTACTTTAGTCAAGCGGTCCACAATCACCCAGATGGAGTTAAATCCTTGCTGTGTGCGGGGTAGACCAGTGATGAAGTCCATGCCAACTTCTTCCCATTTCCATTCCGGTATTTTCAAGGGCTTGAGTAATCCGGCTGGTCTCTGATGTTCGGCCTTAACTCTCTGACAAGTGTCACATAGTGCCACATGTGTCGGCACATCGCGCTTCAATCCGTACCACCAGAATCTTTCCTTGATATCTTGGTACATCTTGGTGCTTCCTGGGTGGATCGAGTATGCCAAATCATGCGCTTCTCTCAGGATTGTGTCCTTGATCTGCGCTATGTCGGGCACACATATTCTCTTCCCGTGCCACAAGGTTCCCTGTTCATCGACTCGGAATCCAGGGGCCTTTCCTAGGGCAACATTCTCCACCAATTCCTTGATCTTTTCATCACCAAGCTGTCCTTTCCGGATCTCCTGTTCAAGAGTCGGTTCTACCGTCATCTGTGTGATGCTGGTCACGAACCCCAGACTCATCTTCTCAAATTCCCGGCTGAGTTCTTCAGCCAGATAATGGCCAGTGATCTTGTTCACATAGCTCCTCCTACTCAGAGCATCTGCCACCAAGTTAGCCTTGCCAGGGTGGTAATGGATCTCCAGATCATAGTCCTTGATCAACTCCAACCATCGGCGTTGCCTCATATTCAGCTCTGACTGAGTGAAGACATACTTCAAGCTCTTGTGATCAGTGTAGATGTCACACTTGTGCCCAATCAGGTAATGCCTCCAAATCTTCAAAGCATGCACCACAACTGCCAACTCCAGATCATGTGTCGGATAGTTCTGCTCATGCTTCCGTAACTGTCTTGATGCATATGCCATGACTCTCCCTTCCTGCATAAGTACACACCCCAGTCCTAGACGGGATGCATCGCAGTAGATGGAGAAGCTCTTGGCTATGTCGGGCAATACCAGTACAGGTGCTGTCGTCAGCCTCTTCTTCAAATCTTCGAAGCTGGTTTGGCACTCCTCTATCCAGATGAACTTGGCATTTTTCTCCAATAACGTCGTCATGGGTTTAGCAATCTTGGAGAATCCTTCAATGAAACGCCGATAATATTTGGCCATTCCAAGGAAACTCCTGATCTCGCTGACATCCCGAGGTGGGTTCCAGCTCAACACATCATTAACCTTCTTCGGATCAACTGCTACTCCCCCATTGGACAACACGTGCCCCAGGAATGCCACTTCCTTCAGCCAGAACTCACACTTACTCAACTTGGCATATAGCTGATGTTCCCGGAGTCTTTGCATCACCATCCTCAGATGATCTTCATGTTCCTCTTCATTCTTGGAGAAGACCAGAATGTCATCAATGAACACCACCACGAACTTGTCAAGGTAGTCCATGAAGACACTATTCATCAGGTACATGAAGTATGCAGGAGCATTGGTCAGTCCAAAGGACATAACCGTGAACTCGTACAACCCGTACCGCGTAGTGAAAGCCGTCTTGGGTATGTCCGATGACCGGATCCTCATCTGATGATAACCCGATCGAAGGTCTATCTTGGAGAACACACAAGCTCCCTTCAGCTAATCAAACAAATCATCAATTCTTAGCAGTGGGTACTTGTTCTTGACGGTCACTTCGTTGAGGGCTCGATAGTCCACACACATCCTATGTGTCCCATCCTTTTTGTCCACGAACAGTACTGGTGCTCCCCATGGTGAAGCACTAGGACGAATATACCCCTTGGCTAGCAATGAGCTTAATTCTTCCTTCAGTTTCTCCAGTTCCTTCACTCCCATTCTATATGGCCTTTTAGCTATAGGAGCAGTGCCAGGTTTTAGTTCAATAATGAATTCAACTTCACGTTCCGGGGGCATACTTGGCAATTCCTCAGGAAATACATCCGGGAACTCGCTCACCACCCTGATGTCGGCGGGAGCTGCACCTTCAGCTTGATTTACTTGATTATGCTCCAATGGGCTGGCTGCCTGGTACTCCACCTTATCCCCGGATGTTGCCGTCAGTTGTACAGTCCTCCTGGCGCACTGGATCGCTGCATCATATCTGGCTAGCCAACTCATACCCAGAATTAGGTCGAAACCAATAGACTCCAGGACGATCAGGTGTGCCTCGAAGTCTACCCCCTTATGGTGACAGTAACACGGGGACATCATAAAGTGGTGCGTTGTTCCCCTTCTGGTGAGCTAACTAGCATAGCATTCTTCATGGGCAGTAATGCCACTAAGTTCTGTTTCACGAAAGCAGCAGATATGAAAGCATGCGAAGCTCCGGAATCGAACAAAATAGTCGCAGGGGTGGAGTTGACAGGGAACGTACCCACTACCACATCAGTAGCTCCCTCAACGGTCTCCGCCCCAGTGTGGTTGACCTTACCTCTGGCGGGGTTCGGTGGAGCACGGTTGGCCTGCTGCTGTCCGGCCTGCTGGTTGGCGTTCTGGACCTTCTTGGGGCAGACATTGGCATAGTGCCCCTACTCTCCACAGTGATAGCACACTCTGGGGGCCACTGGCGTGTTGTTGACGGAGTTGGGGCGTTGAACGGGGCCTTGTTGTGCCGGGTTGCGCTGAGCTGGAGCATTCTGCAGCTGGTTCTGAGGACGCTGCTGCTGTGGCGCCTGAGGGTACTGGGGGCACTGCTGGTGCTGGCCATGGTTGTACGGGCCCTGCTGACTATGGAAGCGTTGCAGGCTTCCCATCTGCTGACTGCCCTGAGGAGGAACGAAACGGGGGCGACTGCTGCTCCCGATCTGTTGGCCCTGGAACTTCCTCTTCTTCTCTTCCATCTCACGGCGCTTGTGTTCCAGCATCAAAGCACCGTCCACCAGTTCCTGGAAGTTGGGGAACCTGGTGCACATCAGCTGGTACTGCAGTGCATCCTGCAAGCCATCACGGAACCTGAACTGCTTCTTCTTGTCGGTGTCCACGTCCTCAGGAGCATAACGGGCCAACTCGATGAACTTGTCACGATAAGCGGTGACACTCATCCCTTCTTGCTTCAAGGCCAGGAACTCCTTCTTCTTCAAGGTCATCAGAGCTTCTGGCACGTGGTGGGAGCGGAAGCTGCTTCGGAACTGCTGCCAGGTGATCTGAGTATAGTCGATGTGAGCGTACTGGTACGAGTCCCACCAGTCCAGTGCCGGTCCTTGGAGCTGTCCTCCGGCGTACAACACCTTCTCCCGGTCGTTGCACTGTGCGATGTCGAGCTATCTCTCCACCGCCTTGAGCCAATCATCCACCTGCAGGGGGTCGGTGGCCTTGCTGAAGGTAGGAGGACGTCCCTTCAGGAATTCACCCCTCTTGTCACGGGGCGGCATGTGGTGCTGTGGCGGGTTCTGCTGGTTCTGCTGCATCATCGCCATTGTCTGGGCCATCTGCTGCATCAGCTGGGTCTGCGTGAGCATCATCTGCTCAATGGTGGGAGGTGGTGGTGGCAGTCCGCTGGCACCGGGGTTGCTCCTTGTGTTCACCATCTATCATCAATAAATAATTCTCATAAAAACTCCGATGGCTTCAGAGGTTTACCAATTTATCATGATGGAGGGCTTAAATAGAAAAAGAGCAAGAGAAATGAATACCCCCCTCTATTTAATCACTAAAGTCCTTAAACCTTAGTCCTACATCTAGATGGTAGTAGACTTGCGTCTACGCCCATCATAATCATTACAAAAATCCAAATCAAGCATAAGCATAATGACAATAATTTCAAGCACCTAAAGACATGATTCACACAAGACTCGACTATATTTAAGTTTTGAAAAGGTGAATCTAGACAACATAAAACATAAACATGGTGGTCTCCTAAGATTTGTCAACCGTTCTAGCTAGGCTGCGATCCTACAGTCAGCACGGATCTGATACCAATCTGTCACACCCGGATTTTTACAAAAACCCGAATGCGGCCATATGTGTGCCCAGGAAGTCATAGTACACATATAGCGAACAAATATGATAAACAGAGAACGTATGCTGGAACAAACTCTTCATTAAATAAAATGTTTACATCAGAGTGTTTCATAAATGATCTAAACAATAACAAGGGAAGACTAATAAAACTCTCAACTAATGGGGTCGCAATCCACACGGACTCTGACTGGGAGATCACAACTCAGTAGTACGGTAAATCTTCTGGAAACTCAGCAGACTCATGCCCAGCCCAATCTGTTTACCCATCCGGGATTTTGTTGAATAAAATAGCAAGTGTAAGTAAACAATTACTTAGCAAGTATAGCACGGGTATGAAGGCTCAAAATAGGCTAGACACGGCTCAACTACATTAGCATTTTTAGTTGGTTCATTTTAACATTAACCAAATTACTACAAATGAATGATACCCAGTTGTAACCCAATTAATAAAGTATAAGTGGCAATAAACATAAATAAACATCATCTTCTAATAAAAAAGGATCCAGGCCGCTCGTGATCCTGAGCAAGGCTATCATGATAGATTTTACACTCTGTAGAGGTTTCGCCCTTTACCCACAAGTTGCGTAAAAGTTCAAAAGAACTTTGCACCCAACCATGCACATCAACACTTCCGAGGTGTGATTGCATAGGGACGCTACGAGGTTTTTCACAAGACACCCTAACAAGACAGAGGCCGCTAAGGTACAATAAGGTGGTGAGACTCTAGGCACCGAGATTGACTTACGCTTACGGAGTCACACCATAAGGGGGTCAATGGCATCCAGAGCGCGGGCATCGCACCCAACAATGCGCAACGTGCGGAGTTCCCCATCGCAGGGACTCCCAACACGGGACTGGGTCTAACGAGACCTAGCCGACGGGGCTACCGTCCTCGGTGGAATCAAGAAACACCTCGCGTCTTACTTCCCCTAACGCCGTCGGCCCCACCGGTAAGCACTGGCAAGCTAGAGACGTACAAGTTACTTGACCAAGACCAGAGACATAATAGTTCTAGCGGTGGTGACAGGCTCCTAGGTTGCCGCTTTAAGAACCGGACCTTACGGAGAGACACTGGAGCAAAGCACACAGCACATGCCCCAGCTCCCTAAACCATGTTGCTAAAAAGCAAGTTTTATCATTAATGTTGAAGTGAACCATTAAGTCAAAATTAACAGTTAAATAATGGTGACAGTAGCTGCGCATAGCAAAATCTACCCATATGCATAAACCCAAGGTAATCAAAGGATAGGATTAAAAAAACTAGGTACAACCTTAATAGGACATCAAATTTAGACACATGCATATGAAAGGAAATGTATGTAAAAAGGTGTGTTTAGTTAGCAAGGATTTTCCGTGCTATAACTTGCCTTCCTCGAAGGGCGGCTGCTGCTGTTGTGGGTCCTGCTCCGGAAAGTCTCCCGCGTACTCGAACTCCAAAGCGTACGGCTCACCGACTGGACACGAATCACCATACAAGCGAGCACACAAACCAATACATGCAAACAAATAATAATCTATTAGAAAAGTACATCAAACAGTAGAAATAGTACATAAAAAGGTTCTAGAAATAATCTACGCGTGACTACGAACACATGAGCGCGAAAATCACACTAATTGGAGCTAAAACGGAAAAGATATGGCTTTTCTAAGTTCTAGGGACCTACTGGCAAGTTTTTAAAGTTTCCAGGGGCTTATTTGAAAGAAAACAGGGACCTATACATAATTACGTATTAAAACCGAGGGCTTACTCACGAAACTATGAAAACAGGACCGCGGGTTCTAATTCCTAAAAGCTCAGGGGGCTTTGCATTAAAAACATGACCTATTCGTAAGTAGTTTGAACTAGGGCTGGAGCGTGGGTTAATTTCTAATCTTGCAGGGGCTCTTTTGCAAAAACGCGGTACTGACCGTTACTTAGAAGTTTGACTCGGAGTGGGGACGCGTCGGTGGCCGTTGGATCTGGATCCAACGATCCAGTTCGGCCCGGGGCGAGGGGGTCGCTGGAGGGGTCGGGAGGACGGCGGCGCCGCCGGCTTCCGCGGTGGGGACTCGCCGGAGTCAGGCGGTCCTTGGGCTAGGGGCCCCCATTGGCCATGGGGTTCAGCTCTACAGGATCGGGAGATGATGGCGAGTCTACCAGGCAGGCCAAGTCGAGGGGGGAGGCAGGGGAGGTGTCGTACGACGGCGACCGGCGGAGCGGAACTCCGGTGAAGGTGGAGTGTGCTCGTCGGGGCTCAATTCGGGATACGACTTGGCGCTACTGGTGCGGGAGAGGATGGCAAGAGCACTAGGGAGGTCCTAGGGGGTCGGGGAGGCTGCGCAGGCAGTACTCGACGGCGACCGGCGGTCGGCATACGCCAGCGAGCGTGGGCGACGGGCTACAAAGCCTAGGGAGAGCGGGACGGGGCTCGGAAGGGGGCTTACCTCGGTGCGAAGCTGGCCCACCGGTCCAATTGGCCGGGGCGTGCCCACAGGAGCCTATCGACGGCGAGGGGCGAGCTCGGGGCAATGGCGGCGCAGGGAGATCGTGGGGAGGGGCTAGGAGCTCGGCTCGTTGGGAGAGGGCTTGGTGAGGTGCTTGGGGCTTGGTGGGTGGCTTAAAAAGGCTCGGGAGGGGTGATATTTGGCAAGCGAGCCCGGAGATCAGGTGGCGACGGCCGGCGACCGGGTTGCCATGCGGGGACGGGCTTGCCGTGCATGCGCGCGCGCAAAAGGGGAAGGGAATCGCGGGGAAGTAGCGGGGAAGGCTCCAGCGGGGCCCACGAGCGCGGGGAGGGGCTGGGATGGCCGGCCGAGGCGGCGCAATGTGCGCCGGGGAGGGAGGAGCCCTCGGGCGGGAGATAGAAGAGGAGCCTGACAGGCGGGGCCCGCCTGTCGGTGGGAGAAGGAGGGGGAAGCGCGAGCCGGGGCGTGGGCCGTCTTGCTGATGGGCCGAGCGGGGGATCGGGGCCCGGGTGGAGAGGGGGGGTCGGCGAGCTGGGCCGGAGAGGGAAAAAGGAGGGGAAGAGCTGGGCCGGGCTGGGGAGAAGTAGAGGGGGTGCAAGTGAGCTTGTGAGAAAAGTTTGAGGAGCAAAAGTAGACTCGGACTGAAACAACTTTTCTACAGCTCAAAACAAGGTGATTCAAATTTGAATTTAAATAAATTTAAATTCTCGTTTGAATCACAAGCAATACAAAAATAAATGCAGCAGCATGAATGCAACAAAAATATTTCTACAACTTATATTTGATTTTAATTTTCATAAATATTTCCTTTAACCTATATTAAGTATGAACAAATTAGATAAATGCCAATTAATTACTAAAAAATTTAAATAGGAAATTTTTGGGTGTTACATGAGCTCTCGTTCAACTAGAAATATCTACTGCAATGATCTCGTGTACTACCTCCTGGACACAATTGTGAAGAAGGCGGCGACGGCATAAGGTGGCTGCGGCAAATCCTCAGCTGGAGAGTGGAGAGGCGGTGAGCTGCGGCAAGTCGTCGGCTGGAGAGTGGAAGGTGGCTGCGGCAAATCCTCAGCCCGAGAGTGGAGAGGCGGCGAGCTGCTTCAAGTCCTCGGTCTGTATTCGTGTATTCTTTTCACCAAAAAACGCAACATTTTTATAAGTTCATTTGTAGATTGCAAGGACATTTTTTAGTTATAGCTCAATTATATTGCTGTAAGAATACTGGAATCCAATTGTTATGGTTCTTATATATATTGTTGAATTTTTCTAATTATGGCCAAAGTTTTGTATTTTGATTTTTTGTTACTTTTCGGTTGCTGGCGTAATCATGAAATCGTGACATTCGTTGAAAATTTTGGTCAATTGTTTGGTCAACTTTGAAAATTATAAAATATTATTAAAACTGTTGCACACGTTGCATCACCGAACAACATCATAAAATAGTGGTTTGTGGCTTCTACGGAGAGCCAGGAGGTCCCTGTTCCAAGTCCTAAGTGATTCCTCCTTTTATTTTTTTATTTTCCAGAACGTGTGGATTGCAGTTGTCAGTGTCTCGAAAAATTGGAAAAAAATCGTCTTTGAGGAATTTGAACACACAACGCATCAAAACTAAAGGAAGGTTCTTACCACTAGGCAACAAGTTCATACATGTTCTAATAGATAGGTTTATCTAGGCTATATAGCAGGAGGGAAAAAGTTCTTATATGTTCTAATAGATAGTTTATCTAGGCTATATAACAGAGGAAAATATTCATAGGCATCAAAATTTTGGCCGAATTATAAATTATTCGTTCACCGACGATAAATGTGAAATTTTGCAGAATTTTTGTTGAAATTTTGAACCTTGCTCTAGGTCCGTTCCCCTTTTTATCTGCTGTGTTTTGGAGGTGCAGTAGATCAGGGGATGAATATGTTTCTCATCTACATGCATAGGTCCCGTGCTCGTGATACAGTTTTTTATGTTTCTTATATGCGACTTGTTACAATTCTGATAGTTGTCATATATTCCTTATTTATCAATTGCTATTCTCTTTGGCTATTTGTGCCAAAAATCATGTAGTAGCAGTACTATGTAGTGTTCTTGTGACAAACTACGATATTTCTTTGTTGATTTATACTCAGGAGATATGAAAGCTGTGTGACACTTTTGCCATGAGCTGCCGGTTAATTGTGGCAATTTTGCATTTATTATGCGTTTTTCTTTTTCAGTGCAGTGGAATTAATTTTCTTCGATGTGGACATCTGTGATAGTTACCGTATAGTTTAAGCACACAATAATAAGTCAATACAACATGTCAGGGCGAGTTTAGCATAATTAGCTCACATGTTTGTGATCAACTTACTCATATCCCTGAACTAAAAATATCTACTGCGATAAGCTCATGTACATACCTCCTGGACACTATCATGAAGAAGGCGGTGACGGCGAAAGGTGGCTGCAGCAGATCCTCATCTGGAGAGTGGAGAAGCGGTGAGCTGCGGCAAGTTCTTGGCTGGAAAGTGGAGAAGCGGCGAGCTCGCTCGTGGAGAGTGGAGAAGCGACGAGCGAGCTGGTGGAGAGTGAAGGGGTGGAATGGAGAAAGTGGCGGGAGCTAGGTTCTCCTAGCTTTTGTCAGAGACGGGTGGAATGGAGAAAGTGGCAGAGCTCGGTTTCACCTAGCTTTTTTTCAGAGACGGTCAGTCCATTTACTTCGACCTAGGTGTTCGGACCCCCCCCCCCCCCCCCCCCCCCCCCATTATTTAGTGTTTGGATGGCGTCCCGGAGAGGAAGTCCTGGCCTGTTTCTGCGTGGTGACTGGACTCTTACCGAGTGGTCAAGTCGTTGAGGTCACCTGCCTAATGTCGTCGATGGAATGTATGTGTCATAGTACATGAGTTCCTTTATTCTCAAGGCAGGAAAGCTAGCATGTCTTGGTTATACATGATTTACTTTATTCTCAAGGCCGGCAAAACACTAAAAACTATAGAAAAACAGAGATATGTCTATTCCTCCAAAATGTTTCTAACTGTATGTTATTTACTCATTCCCATGAGAACTCGATTTATCTTTTATTAATACCTTAAGCAATTGTGTTTGAATGACCAAATTTCTTTTTAAAGTTGTCTGTTTGTACTCAGAGCATCTAATTAATGCTTTGTGCTCGTTTTTACATGGTATAGGCCAAAAAAAACAAAGAATGAGTTTGTTATACGGCCATATCAGAGGCCATGTACGAATTGCTTTTATTTCCAACTGTGACCTCCCAGATCCAGATCCTGGAAGAGGACGGGATTGAATACTCGGGTCATGAACACAAGGCTACCTTGCTCCGTGATTTTTTCTTGGGTCTCCTTGGACAGTCCAAACCTGTTAATTGGAATTTTAGCCTTAATGACCTCTACCAAAATCCCGTCCATCAGCTGCAGTCAATTGATGAGCCATTCAGCCGGGCTGAAATTGACAAGGCTTTCCATGACATGCATGCTACATCTAGCCCCGGGCCTGATGGATTCGGCCCTGGTTTTTACAAGGCCTGTTGGACAACGACCAAGGCAGCAATTTACAATCTCTTTGCATCTTTCCACTCGGGTCGTGCTGATCTGGAGCGAATCAATCGATCTTACATTGTCCTACTCCCCAAATCTCATACTGCCCAAACACCCAACTCATTTCGACCTATTACTCTTCAGAATTGCCCTATCAAAGGTATCTCCAAAGTCCTCACTACTCGTCTCCAACCCCTAATCCCGCTCCTGGTCGGCGGCGACCAAACTGGATTTGTTCAAAAGCGGAACATCGCTGAGAGTTTTGCGTATGCCACTGATCTCCTGCACTGCTGTTACCGCCAGGGCATCCCTACCATTATCCTTAAACTTGATTTCCATAAAGCCTTCGACTCTGTCAATAGTGTCCCCGGAGCTTGGATCACGTGTCGCAATGGGCTTCGTCGGGGTGATCCACTCTCACCTTATCTTTTCATAATCGTCGCCGATGTCCTCTTTCGCCTGATCTGCCATCGCTCTTGTTCCAATGATCTTCGCCATCCTATCGTTGATAATACCCCCTGCCATGTTCTGCAGTATGCCGACGACACTATAATCTTGCTCCCGGCCTCCACCAGTGCTGTCCTCGCGATTAAGCACGTGCTTGATGACTTTGCGTCCTCTACGGGCCTTTCTATCAACTTCCACAAGACCACCTTCCTCCCTATACATGTACCCGAAAATGAAGCCTCAACTATGGCATCCATTCTTGGATCCTCCGTGTCCTCTTTTCCTCAGTCGTATCTCGGTCTCCCACTAACCCCCCACAAAATCTCGATGTCTGACTGCCAACCGCTCATTTCTGCCTGCGATAAATACCTCTCAGGTTGGCGAGCTTCCCTGCTGAACCATGCTGGTAGGCTGATCCTATGTTCTGCCGTTCTTAACGCCCTCCCCCTCCACTACATGGCTGCAATTCATCTTCCAAAACCGGTAATTAAGGCTATAGATCGCAGGAGGCATGCGTTCTTTTGGACAGGAGAGGATATTTGCCATGGGTCCAAGTGTTTAGTCGCCCGGGAACATGTATGTATCCCAAAGGCCAGTGGCGGTCTGGGTCTCAAGGATTTGGAAACTCAAAATCGTTGTCTTCTCATGAAATTCGTTAATAAACTTTTCTCGAGGGATCCTGCTCCATGGAAAGATTGGCTCATGCACGACATCAACGATGCACATGAATATCCTTCGGAGTCTGACTCCTATATCTGGCGGATTGTCAATGATGAACTTGACAATTACCAATCCATCACCCGCGTCGTGGTCCACGACGGATCATCTACTGCCTTCTGGCATGATAACTGGCTCCCTTATGGCCCGCTTGCTGTTGCGTTTGCTGCCCTCTTCTCCCATGCTTTGCGGCCTAACATTTCGGTTCAATATGTTTTTCAGCATGATTTGGAATTGCATCTCCGTCCAAGGCTAACAACAGCCGCGCGGCGTGAGCTTGTTACTCTCCTTGATTTGTTACAGCAGGTGCAATTAGTCGAAGGCCATGATGTTCGAGTCCTCGCCACCACCGAGAAGGCGTTCAAGACCAAGGATGCTTATTCTGCTATGTCACCGGTGCTGCAGGATGACCTTAATGGCCATTTCATCTGGCGGTCCAAAATCCCCAACAAAGTAAAAATCTTTGGTTGGCTGTTCTTCAAAGATCGCCTGAGCACACGTTCCAACCTCCACTCCAAGCACGTCATGCCGGACAGCAAGTGCAGTCGCTGCACATCGCCGTGTGAAGATAGGCACCATTTTTTCTTTGATTGCAGCGACAGCCAAGCCCTCTGGACGGCGTTAGGTTTCCCATATCTTGGCAACTTGCTGGTGGACACCCTCTGGACGATCGACACTCCGGTGCCTGCGGATGCTGCTGTATGGCCTGCTGTACTTTTATCCCTCCTCTGGCGCATATGGGAGGCCCGAAATAGCTTTATTTTTCACAATGAACCATTCTCCAACAGCCGCATCCTCTCTGTGATCTGTGATGATCTTGACCTCTGGTCTCACCGTTTTGTATCTCAAGATGACAACGGTGCGATTAGCAGATGGCGGTCGCACTTGCGTCGATGTAACCGTTGATTCCGGCTACGTCCGGGAGTAATAAAAAGTTTCAGGTGGGGAAGCTCCACCCCCCCCCCCCCCAAAAAAAAAAACTGTGACCTCGTTTCCTATTCGGCCCAGGGCAGCTGGGCGCCAAGGCTAGGCCGACCTGGTGTAGAGATTGACACGGCGCGGGCGTTCGTTCTTGCTTTGGTTGAGCTGCTATCCAGATACCACCGCTGAATAGTAAGAAACGAATTACGCGAGGCCGACCGGCATGGCGAGATCGATCGTATGGATCGATCATCATCTCGATTGCGGCAAATATTTCTTCGATCAATGTGAGTGCATCTCATCTATCCTTCGGTTGATGTACGATGCCGGCCGGAACACGTGTAGTGCTTGACATGGTAAAGCCGTGGCCAACTAAAATAATAGAGAGATGTTTCAGGGTCATGTGCTTAGATTAAGGGTTACATGCATGTGCGGTATTTGGCTGACTCGCCTCTGTTAGCACGTAAGAATAATAAGAATCAATCAGGATGTGTATATAGTTACAAGTCGCCCCCGCGTCGCCCCTCCCTGGGCGGCTCGGGCGGCCAACCCTAGGCGCCGCCGCAGCCTCCCTTCCTCTCCTCCCTCCTCCTCGCCGCCGCCGAAGGACGTCGCTGGAAGTCCGGTGGCCCCGGGGTATGCGGCGGCGGGGCGGTCCTCCGGCCGCGTCGCGTGGATCTGGCGGCGGCGTCGCCCTTGGCGCCTTGGCCGGTGGCGGCGACGCTGTGGCACGCGCGGGTGGCCGACTACCGGGCACCCGGTCGGGGTCGGCCGGCGCGGCGGCTGGTTCACAGGCGCGTGGGCCGGAAGCTGCCCGGGCGGGGCACGCGCGGCCGCTGGGCGGCGCACGGCTGGCGGGCCTGGTCGGGCCGCTGTGTGGCCATGGCGCGAGCGTCACCGGTGCGCCCTGGGGCGCACGGCGACCGAGCGCGGGCTGGGTGCCTTCGGGGCGGCCGGATATGGGGCTTCGGGCCCTAGGTTTGCGCCCCGGGCCCCGCCGGTGCTGACCGGAGTGGCGGGCTTCGGTGGCGGGGCGGCGGCAGCGGATACGGCCGTGGTGGCGGTCCGGTGTCTTCGCTTCGTGGCCCGCGGCTCCGATCGGGGTCGGGGGTGGCGCTGGCGTTTTCCCGACGATGGCAGCGTCTGGGGAGGCGTCGGCCATCGCCCTGACCCCTTCCTGCGGCTTCTTCATAGACGGTGGTGCCGCCTCCGCTTTCGCGTCGCCGACGAAGCCGTTCCCGTAGTGCCGTCAAGTCCCCATCGCTGCGTTCATGATTTCTGTCTCACTCCAAGAAGCACAGTGCCGTCTCATTGAGGGGTCAACAGGAGATTTGGGGCCATCGAGGGCCCTAAACCTCCCCGAGGTGTCGGGTGTTACGGACCGGTGCATATGAAACCTAGTAGGGAGCTTTGGCGGCTGTAATGGTGGGTGGTGGATGGAAGCGAGTGGGATCGGTCCAGGCGCTCTCGGCTCATCGGGTGGAGGTCCTCAAGCGTAAGCTTTGATCCGGTGGTCAGGTCAGGCAACGGCGTTTGCTCTTCCCTCCTGAGGGCGTTGTCTGCAGGGTCTCGGTCGATGGCAGTTCGTGGAAACCATCCGTGGTGAAAACCAAACGCTGGCGTCGTCGCGCCTTTGCCTTCCTGAAGGCGTTGTTTGGAGGTCTTCCTGTAGCCATTGGTGGTGGAGTCGTAGGCTCCGCAGAAGGTCGGATCCAAGTGATTTTGTAATGGTCTCATGGCCCTTCAGTTTTGGAGTCGTAGGCTCCGCAGAAAGTCGGGTCCAGCTGATTTTGTAATGGTCTCATGGCCCTTCAGTTTATTCGTCGCGAGTAGTTTGTACCTATCTCTGGCGTGCGGCCTAGAGGGTCTCATTACGGGCCTGTTGGATGCTGCTCTTCGAGTGGTGTGTGCTTTATTGTAAACCGATAATCCCAGTATCTTTCGGATGCTTTATATATAAAGCTGGCTTCGACCTTTCCTGGAATAATAATAAGAATTAGCGACAAAGCGCACAGCTTATCGACGGGCAAGTGTCATGACGGGCAGGTGCCATGAAAATATCTCCGAATGAAAATCTAGCACCGATTCAATTGGTCATGCGGCGATAACATCTACGATGGTGTTATTTTCCTTTATGGAGGTGTCGCGTTGGGAGACTTCTGTATGCAGGTGATCTGTATTTTAGCCGGCTGAGAGGTGGCGACAGTTGTTCATGTGTATCAACGTGTTTGTTTGAGGTTGTGATTGAGATCGACTCAGTGCGGCTTTCATCGTCAAGCATAGAGGACTGTTTTTTTGGCAGCACGATTCCAACATCAAAGTTTTTAAGTAGACAAAGTTTAAGATTTCATGTATTTTTTGATGTATATATCCGTAGAATTATATCCGATATCTAAAAACTATTTTTAGTGGACTCTGAATAAGAGCTCTGACAAATAGGCTCTTAGTTTGTCGCAAGTGAGGTGGTTAAGAACAATGAGAAAGAAGAAAACGTATAATCCCAACTGGATACATTGTGCGGTAGGAATGGGATATTCATTCCATGGATGCAGCGCTGACAATTACACCTGCAATTTTAAAGTAGGTTCCACCTTACCGTATGCTCTCTGTTACACATAACAAGCCGGCCGGCCAGGACCGGCCGGAAAGAACTAAACGCGCGACAAGCATTGTATGGAGACCGCCAGGCCTCTACTTGTTCTTCTTGCGGTTCTCGACGACGAAGAAGAAGGCGAGCGCGACGACGGAGAAGGCCGAGAACACGCCGGCGGCGACCTTGATGGAGGCGTGGATGCCCGTGATGCCGGCGATGTCGAACGCGGCGGCGGGCCCCGTCTGGCCGTAGGCGACCTGCGTGCCGGACGCGTCGAGCGCGTAGGCGCGCACGTAGTAGGAGCCCGTGGGGATGTCCCGGGCGACGGTGTAGTCGAAGCTGCCGCCGCCGGCGGCGGCGGCGGCGTAGGGCTGCTGGGTGACCTTGAACTGGCACGCCTTGTCCTTGCTGAGGTCGTCGTTGGACTTGCGCCACCCGCGGTCCTTCTGGCTCGCCGGCGCGTAGCACAGGTTCACCTTCACGTTCTTGTAGGCGGCGTCGGCGCCGGCGGGCTCCGTCGTGTTCAGGGACCACGTCACCGTGACCGTGTCCACGCCGGCGTGCAGAACTGCATGGGCATGGCCGTGAATTTCGTTATGAATTCAACTAAGGGAGACAGCAAAGTATAAAAGATATATCTACACAAAGCAATTGAAATGCTATTTATTTGGATAATACATCAGAATGGCCCCATTTCCACGCAAATTTAACTGTCCCATGAGGGGATTTTACCTTTTGACCTTTGAGAAATTAAATAATTGGACAAAACTGTCTCTGTTTTTGCCCAAAAGCTAAGGCTTTACTAATTGGTAGTTGGTACTGGCCGGCCTAGATATTGCAAAAATGTTTCTCTCTTCCGGTTGTTTCTTTTTGGGCCGCATTGTAAGCGACAAAAGAACTCTTTCAAAAAAAAATGTAAGCGACAAAAGAACATAGCTCAGCTGCATGCCTCGGCAAGAACCCTGGAACATATTATCCTATTTTGTACGCTTGTAACTGTTTTCTTTCTCGAATATGCTAGAAAGTTGTTTATCATTGTATCAAGAAAAATCGATGCATACAATACGGCGAACAACGCTGAGCGACTGTAACTTGCTGACGCCGTGCGGTGCAGCGTCCCGAGCTCTCATGCCATTTGAGTTTCTCATCAAAATATATTATATATCCATGGGGAAAACTAAAATAATATACAAGTAGGAGTACTGAGACATCGCTCATGATCTCGGCATCTCGCCCTTTTTTTCGTGGCATTTCTACTAGGACTTTATGCCACCGTTAACATGAGTAAATTAAACACTACGCATTGGATGCCAGGAATCAATTAACGGCAGAACTAACTAAACTGCTAGTTGGCTATCAGCAGCCTGGTGTAGGTCAATTGGAACAGGCAGGAACTTGGAACACTAGTACTGCAGAGCGTGCGATGCAGAGAGATATGATGGCAGATAGCACACACCTTGGCCGGGCTTGGGGGAGGCGGTGACGGCGAGCGCCTTGGGCAGCGTGGAGAGGTGCACCCCGGCGGCGGCCGGCGCCGGCAGGGAGGCGCCGAGAAGCAGCACCAGCAGCAGCGGGAGCGGGACGACGGCACCACCTCGCCGAGCCATAATTAACGCCTGTTGCTTGAAGGCCGGAGACGAACTGAAGGCGAAGGAATCTGGCTGGGCTCTCGGGTTGGGTTGGAGTTGGAGGGCGAGTACGGACGGGTCGAGGATATATAGGCGCGTGCAGTGGACGAGGAGGTGTCGAGCAGTTGACCTTGCATTGCGGCCCTATGGCCGAGGAGTGCGACCAATTGCCAAGCTGAGGGAACACGTACGCAGCTAATTATGAGTGATCAAAAGTCAGATCTTGACGATGGCAAGAAGGGCCAGAGCAGCGATTAATCTAATCTTCTAGTAATCCTGATCATGAGCCCTGGCTTGCTTGTCGAGGGGCCCCAAAGGGTCCCGGCCCGTTGGGATGCGGCAACCGCGATCTCGGCTCCATGAATCAGCAACCCGTCAGCGAACGAACCGTCCAATTATTGGTGCACGCCAACGGGTAGCAGAGGCATAGTATGCATCATCCATTGGCGCGCACGGTGACGGATCAGCGTTCGTGCGACCACACGGATCGATCCAACGCGACGAAATCCTCTGTTCCCCACGTGCCCGGCGCCCCGGCCGGCTGGCTCGGGTCCTCATCTCTATCTGCCATCTCACCTAGACGTTGCGAGTGTTCCAGTTCGTTCTCGCTAGCTTGCAGCTGCCGATGCAAGTGCGTCCTACCCGCCCCATGCATAAGAAACAGAATTCGATCAGATCAGGCGGCAACGGAACAGAGCAAGTTTCAGTTCCCGGACCATTTCGATTTGCTCCAACTGTACGTGAACGCGTCTCGTCCGTTGGTTGGTACTAGCCAGCGGCAGCATGCCGGCACGTTGACATGGTAAAGGAAAAAACCCTTTGCTACCTACTACTAAAAAAGAGGAGGCGTACAGGGTCATGTGACCTTTAGCGCAGATTAAGGGTTACGAGGTGCAGCGTCTGTTTGACTCGCCTCTCTGTCAAAGAATCAGCGAGAAGGCGCACGGCTTATCAACTGGGCAGATGTCATGAGAGTGATATATAGGAGGATTTGGCTGAGTGATCCACAATTGGCCAGATCAGAGTCGGAATTATTGAGGGAATGACGCGCCGTTTAGGCATTGTTAATTCCGATCGAAGCGCCTACATTGCTGTCGGACTTGGCTAGAATGTTAGTAGTCGGCAGGTCACCTTTGACGTGGTTTGTTTGTAGTAACAATTTTGGGTCCTGGCTCTCTTCTGCTTGTCTTTTCGGCACCTTTCCGGGCCTCTCTATTCCATTTCGGGATATTTGGTGGCAAAAATTACCTCAACAAGTCTTTTTCTCTCTTTTGGCAAAAAGAGAATTGTGACATTTGAATTTCACTGTGTACGTGATCTTTTGCGGGTGCAGAAGTACGGACGTCTCGCAAGCATGTTGACCAATTTTTAGCAGCCGAACAAATGTTTTGTTGTTTCATTAAAAAAATGTGGACCTGGACCCCACTCATGCTTGGGCCGACGTAGCCCGATTAGACTTCCTGGGCCGGGTGCCCGAGCCAGCACGAGTAATAAATATATCGCACACATATCCGATGCCAATATTCATTTTATTCCACAAACCTACCTAGAACCACGCATATTCATTTTACGGAGTTTGCCCTCACGCCAAAACGGTGGGCGGTGACGGTAGCATCACAAAAGACCGGGGGACAACGGCCGCCGCCGTAACTCCTGGGGCAGCGGACCAGCAGGCAGCAGGCCGACGTCGGCTGGCACTCCTTCGCGGTCTCCCTCTCCGTCGTCGTCGCCGCCGACCTTGGGGAAACCCCTAAAGCACCTGTAGTGGGAGCACGGAGACACATACGCCGCTTGCCTGCATCGTCGCCGGCGCCCCTGCCAGCAAATAAGACCCTTTGAAGTGTCATCTATATTTTACCTTTTAAAAAAATATTTCGATTTCTACCCTCCAAATCTAATTCCTGTTAAAACAGTGTTTTATATTTCATTCTTCCTTCCTCCTCTCTCCCCGTCTCCCCCGCCGTCCCGCGGCCCTTGTCCTGTCGAGATTACGATCTTGCCGGCGACCTTCTCCGGGATGAGCGCGCCGTCGAGACAGAACCCGCCCTTGCCGCCGCTGGTGTCGTTGGACGCCTTGGCGGCGTAGACGAGCGGTAGCGGCTTGGGTGGCAAGGGGTCGCCGCCGTACAGGGACACGCCGGTGAGGTTCTTGCCGTTGCTGAGGACCAAGTAGGCGGGGAACTCTCGGTCGATGGTGGCGGCGGCCACGGTGGTGAGCCACGGCGCGTCGTTGGCCAGCATACCGATCCTCGGGCCCTTGTTCCCAGCGGAGCACGCCACGAAGACGTCCTTCTCCATGGCGTTGTAGGCGCCCGCGGCCATGCCGTCCTTGAAGTAGGCGGCGAGGTCGCCGCCGTCGACGCCGATGGAGACGGAGAGCACGTCCACGTCGTCCGCTACGGTGGCCTCGATGGCCACCAGGATGTCGGCGCTGTAGCACCCGCCAGCCCAGCACGCCTTGTACGTCGCGACGCGCGCGCGGCGCCATGCCCCTGGCCGTGTCGGCCTGCCATCCTCCCGAGGCCGGCGCCCGGCACGGCGACCCCCGCCGCCGTGTTGGCCGTGTGTGTGCCGTGCCTGACAATGTTCCGCAGCGACCGCCCTGTCGAGGACGACGGCGACAAACTCCTCGAGATCCTAACGGCGCGGACGGCGGCGCGGACGGCGGAGCGGATGCCGGCGACGTGGTCGTAGGTGTGGACGCGCATCTTCTTGTGGTCGTCCCAGATCTCGACCCGGTGCTTCTCGTCCTCGCCGGCGGGGACCAGCGTGAAGATTTTGCTACGGAACAGCATCTCGGCTATGGCGTACTCGCCGGAGCCGGTCGGGAGGACGCGGCAGAAGCGCGGCTCCTCTTTGAACGGGGCGCAGCTGAAGACGCGGAAGCCAGCGGTTGTCACCGCCGTGAAGCAGTTGTTGTCCTGGTTCCAGGACACCGACAGCAGCCGCAGGTCATCGGCGTTGTCGGCTGCTATGGCGGCGTGGTCCGCCATGGGGTGACTGTTGGCGGTGGCCGTGACAGAGACAAGTCAAGAGAAGTGAAAGGACCAACACCAGGCCTAGAGGGAGGGTGAATAGGCCCTGTAAAAATTTCTGCAAAATTGCTCTGAAAACTGTGAGACGTCGGATGATCCGACGTAGTCTCGGATCTTCCGACCCCCGGAAGATCCGACACTGTGTAGGATCTTCCGACGAGATAAAAACTTTACTTCGTAATTTGAGTTCTAGTACACTTTTTAAAGATTCTACTTGAATAGAAGTGTGACAATAAGTGTATATAGCCTTCTAGATATGATCAATGCAATAGAATAACAACAAGCAAGTAGATCGGACCAAATCAAGCAAATCCAACAATAAAACAAATGAGCACAAGTAGACAATGGATTTACTTCCGAAGTTCACTCCACAAAGGAGCTACGTCTCCGTTGAGAAGCTCACAAAGAGCCGGGCTGTCACACTAGCCCCAAGTCTCCCTCAATCAACCACAAAGGAAGATTGAATCACTTACTATTGGCTCTCACAAAGAGAGGGGTAATACAAACTTCCAGGGCTCAACCACAAAGGAATGGGAGCTCACCGGCACCTCTAACCGTCTAGGAGCAAAGCTCCAAGAGTAACAAACGTGAATCGACGAATCAAAGTTACTTCAAGTGCTTCAAGAGATTAACAAGTGAGGGCTCAAAGTTAGCACAACCTTCACACCTTCAATCTTTTCTCTCACTCAAACCCTAGATGAATCCTTGCAAGAATCAAGCTTGGGAAGGAGTAGAGGAGTGAAATGAATGCTCAAGTGGATGCTTGTCACGAGTTAGGTCAGTGGAGGCAGCAGCAATGAATGAGGGGGGTGAGGGGGTATATATACCAACCCCCCAAAATGTGACCGTTATGTGTTCTGCGAAGGGGTATCGGATCTTCCGACCAAGAGTCAGATCTTCCGAAGAGTGACAGATTAGTGTTAGAAAACCCCAGACAAATTCCAGGCATCAGATCTTCCGACAGAGTGTCGGATCTTCCGATGAGGCCCGGAACTTCCGGCAAATGACAGAACATAGCAAGAAAGCCCTCAGAACAGTTCCAGGCGTCGGATCCTCCGACACCCTGTCGGATCTTCCGACAGGCGTCGGATCTTCCGGCCCCGGAACAAACCAAAACCGAGCTGGCCGGAACTTCCGGTCGGATCTTCCGGCCAGGGGTCGGAACATGCATGTGACACACACAAAAGGCTGAAATCTGGCTAAGTCCCGGAAGATCCGACACAGTGTAGGATCTTCCGATGGAAGTTCCGATGCTAGGATCGGATCTTCCGACGGGAAACAACTCAAAACCGAGCCAGCCGGAACTTCAGGTCGGATCTTCCGGCCTAAGTTCCGACCAAGCAGACAACAGTGAATGTGACTTTGTGTGTCTCTCAAGTGGATTTTCATCTCAAGCATAGCACTTAAAACAACTAGAATTTGTCGAACACGTCCCCCTTGATAGTACGGTGGTCCTATACTCAAATTCAAACCGAACATCAAATTAAATTCTTCGATCGAGTCCACCACCATAAGAAATCGAATTGGGGACCTTCTTTTCACATTTCTTTTCTTTTCTTTCATTTTATTCCTGCACAACTCATTCAAAGCATTATATCCAAATTTCTACTGTCATTAATCACCAAAATAGATTAAGTGCCTAGATGCACTTTCAATCTCCCCCTTTTTGGTGATTGATGACAATATCAATTTTGTTTTACAAGATAAGAATAAAATTCATGTTCTTCACATCCAATAATAGTTAGAAAAGCTCCCCCTAAATTTGTGCATTTTTAACTTAAAAAGCCCCAAATGCTTTTGCCCAAATTTAAGCAAAACTTTCCTATTCAGCCTTTTCATCCATGTGCTCAAGTGTGACAATAAATCCGTGATGCGTATGACATATATTCACAATCATTAAAGAGAGAAATAACATTACACCATCCATAAGCATCACATGAAAATGACATCAAGTTCAACATCACACTAGCATGAATTATAAATAAGTCTTACAAACATAAATGTTCTCACTTGGCACACCACACATAACTCCAAATAAAGTTCTTACAAGTCCACAAGCACAAGCTAAAACATGAATAAAGGATAAAAGATAATGATGGGCCTCTATCCAATTCACTCCCCCTTTGTCATCAAGGACCAAAAAGGGAGCTACTCGGTGGCTTCGTCGTCGTCCCCGGCACCACCATCATCATCGTCCTCGCCATCGTCACCATCATCACCACCATCATCATCCTCATCGTCACCGGCTTCTTCTTCGTTTTCCGACTCGCTTTGGTAGAATTCCTCTTCGCCGTCGGTGTCTTCCTCTTCCACTTCTTCAATCTCATCCTCATCATGTTGTTGAGGGGCTCCAAAGACATATTCTTGAGTATTAGCCTCCCAAGGATTGTAGAACTGAGGAGGCGGAGAGAACTCTCTAGGCTGGCGAACGGGGGAATGAGGCAACTGATAGGACCTGCTGAAGGAGGAGGTGCACGAGAAGATGAAGCACAATGAGTAGTAGTCGGAGCACGGAGACCTTCGTAGGGTTTGGCCTTGATCTTTAACAGCTGCTCAATTTTACCTTGGGGAGAGCGATATGGGAAGTGAGGCTTGTCAGTCACAATGTTTACTCCAGTCACATGCTTAATCATATGGAAGATGTAGGGAGCAAAGTGACAGCCACTAGATGACTCATGGGAGCACAAGATAATTTCGTTCCAAATAAAGTTGAACACTTTGAACTTGGGCTTGTCGGGGGCCATCTGAAATAGCAAGTTCTTGGCCCTCTTAGAAATGTTATCGGCATCACCTGCCCTAGGATACAAGGTTCCCCTAAAGAGTTGATTAAGCAACTTGTAAAACGGAGAGAGACCCTTGTACTTCCCAAAGACAACAGCTCCATAAGCCCCATCATACATGAAAGCGAGCTTCACATCATCAATCTCACGCCCCTGATGAATATCTACCTTGTTGTGATCATTGATAGTGTGAGCATAGGCGGTTTCCTCAGCTAACCCAAATAGCCCCGCAAAAGCATGTAAGGAAATGGATAGGCGTTTGCCACAAAGAGTCCAATGCATCTCATCCCTCTCCTGATCAATCCACAAGGTGGCATAGAACTGAGCAATCACTTCTTCATTGTAGGCACACTCAAAAGCCATGATGTTGGCCACATCCATCTCAACACACCGCTCATAAACATCATCAACAACTGGCTTCAGTGGCGGTGGCATGCCCTTCAAATAATTCCAATCCACCCAATACATGGGTGTACACAGCCTACCCATCTTCAGAATCACTAACTCATACCAATCCGCTTGATGAGGCAGCCAAAAACGAGGATCACCCTTGAATTGCTTGGAGATGATGGATCGAGGGTCCTCATGTGCACTAAACCGAAGTGGTTTCATGCTATTGGCTGCAGACTTGAAATTTATCAAAGCACTATCACTCGGATGACGAAATGGAATAGCAGTGGATATGAAATTCTGAGCAAGAGTAGATAGATCAATGTCATCATTGTATTCTAACCCAGTATGTTCCTCACGGTTAGCTCTCTTGGTCCTTGGACGTGGAGAAGAGGAGATGGTCTGAATTTCCTTTCCTCGCCCTTCACCACTAGAAGGCCCCCTTCCTCTAACAGTCCTTGTGGCAAGCTGTTTCTTTACTCGTTTGCCTCTTCCTTGCTCTCTTGTCCCATTGTCAGAATCGGACTCGGTGTCAGATGGTGAGCCAATATTTCTTCCATAGCTAGGCCGGGCTTGCAAAGTTGACTTCTTCTTCTCAGTGTCCTTCATACGACCCATCTAGACAGACAACAAGAAAGGATCAACAGATGGACGATGAAGAGAGAGTTCAAATTAAAAAGTCAGTGCCCCAGGTCTGTCGGATCTTCCGGCTATGTGTCGGATGATCCGAGGCTCGGATCTTCCGACGCATAGTCGGATGATCCAACAAAATCGAGTATGACCTAAAAATTTGGGAATCGAACTTCTAGCCCACCAAAAGTTATGAGATCATAGGGAAGTGTTCAAGACATGTATATGAAGATATTCACCAAGGGAAATCCACTAGAACCTTCTACATTGATAGATCGGGCGACGGGAAGTTTGAATGAGATACCTTTGAGATTTCCTGCGAAAAGTTCGGAAGATCCAAAGGGGATTGAGTTCTTCAAGATGGGGAGAATCGAATGAGCTACAAAGATCAACAATCCTTCGGTTGAACTCCAAAATCGCCGCACGGGTGGAGAGTGAGTGAGAGGAAGCAGTTGGGAAGAGAAATGAATGAATAAAGGAAGTAACGGTTCATCCCAGATATTTATAGTCGCGAGCAGGCCAGAAGATCCGACGCACAGTCGGAAGATCCGACCCTGGAGAAAGTAACCAGAAGTTCCAGCGGAAGTTCCGGCCTTTCCCAGGTCCGGAAGATCCGACGGACCGTCGGAAGATCCGACCGCCGGAAGTTCCGAAAGAAAACTGAGAGAGAACGAAGCGAGGCAGAGCTATCCGGAACTTCATTGGGTAAGATCCGATGGTGTGTCGGAAGATCCGGGATTCCAGAAAACAGATTTGACAAGGATTTTCGAGATGAGATTTGATGGAAGATTTTGAGAGATATTGCCTATAGACATGTAAGACCCTTGACTCAAAGAGATCAGCCACAATCATCAACACATAACTATGATCTTTTGAGACAAGGAATGATCCACCGATCACAAGATCCAAAGATTTTTGAAAAACTCACACAAAAAGGATAAAAACAATTTTTCTTCTAGACTAGGCAACAAACAACTTGTGTATGCAACAAGTCAAGCCAAGTTACGAGAATCTAAGATATTTAGCTCACTCCTCAAAGAACAAAACCTTTGCTCATCAAGAGGCTTGGTGAAGATATCGGCTAGTTGTTTATCGGTTCCTACATGGCTTAGAACGATATCTCCTTTGGCTTCATGATCTCTAAGGAAGTGATATCTAATGTCAATGTGTTTGGTTCTTGAGTGTTGAACGGGATTGTTTGCTAGTTTAATGACACTCTCATTGTCGCACAAGAGAGGGATATTTTTGTACTCACATCCAAAGTCACTCAAGGTTTGCCTCATCCAAAGTAGTTGAGCACAACAAGCACCGGCTGCAACATACTCGGCCTCGACGGTGGATAGCGCAACGGAATTTTGTTTCTTAGAACTCCAAGACACCAAAGACCTACCAAGAAATTGGCAAGTCCCCGTTGTACTCTTTCGATCTACCTTGCAACCGGCATAGTCCGAATCGGAATATCGAAGTAAATCAAAAGTGGAGCCTTTGGGATACCATAAGCCAAGGTTCGGAGTATGCACTAGATATCTAAAGATTCTCTTAACAGCCATTAGATGACATTCCTTTGGATTGGCTTGAAATCTTGCACACATGCACACGCTAAGCATTATATCGGGCCTAGATGCACAAAGGTAAAGTAAAGATCCAATCATGGAGCGATATACCTTTTGATCGACCGATTTTGCTTCTTCATTGAGATCAAGATGACCATTCACGGGCATTGGAGTCTTGATGGGTTTAGCATTGGCCATATCAAACTTCTTGAGCATATCACTTGTATACTTTGTTTGACATATGAAAGTTCCATGCTTCAATTGCTTGATTTGAAAACCAAGAAAGAATTTCAATTCTCCCATCATTGACATCTCAAATCTCTTGGTCATTATCCTACTATACTCTTCACAAAACTTTTCATTAGTAGAACCAAAGATAATATCATCAACATAAATTTGACACACTAATAAATCTTTGTCTATTTTTCGAGTGAAGAGAGTAGAATCCGCTTTGCCCATTACAAAGCCATTTTTGAGAAAGAAATTTCTTAAGGCATTCATACCATGCTCTTGGGGCTTGCTTGAGCCCATAGAGCGCCTTATGAAGTTTGTAGACGTAGTCGGGATGCTTGGGATCTTCAAAACCCGGTGGTTGCTCCACATATACCAACTCGGAGAGAGGTCCATTCAAGAATGCACTCTTCATATCCATTTGATATAGCTTGAAGTTGTGATGTGAGGCATAGGCTAGTAGAATACGAATTGATTCAAGCCTTGCCACCAGAGCATAAGTTTCACCAAAGTCAAGACCTTCAATTTGAGTGAAACCTTGAGCAACCAATCTTGCCTTGTTTCTTGTGACAATCCCATTTTCATCTTGCTTGTTTCGGAAAACCCACTTGGTGCCAATGACATTTTGCTTGGGTCTTGGGACCAATTCCCAAACTTCATTTCTTGTGAAGTTGTTTAACTCTTCTTGCATTGCAATGACCCAATCCGCATCGCCAAGAGCTTCTTCCACCTTGAGAGGCTCCAAAGAGGAAACAAACGAGTAACATCCACAAAAATTTGCTAGACGAGAACGACTGGTTACCCCTCTTTGGATGCTCCCTAGAATGTTATCAACGGGATGATCCCGTTGAACGCTTTGATGAACTCTTGGGTGTGGAAATGTTGATTGACGTTGAATAGGTCCATCATCATCTTCTTCATTGTGAGACTTGTCACCTTGAGTTTCATCACCTTGAACTCCCCCTTGATCGTTGCCATGATCATGATCGTCACCATGATCTTGAACTTGATCTTGCGAAGAGCTTGGTGGTTCCACTCTTGTTGATGATGTTGATGGATCAATGTTAAATATGATTTCTGAGACTTGGTCTTGTTCCTCATCTTCTACTTGGGGCTCTTGAGGCTTCACTTCACCTAAACTCATTTTCTTGATAGCTTGACTTGGTGGCTCTTCATCTACAAGGTCATTCACAACTTGCTCTACTTGAGAGCCGTTTCATTCATCAAATTTCACGTCTACCGTGATCTCAACACAACCGGTGGTTTTGTTGAAGACACGATAAACGTGTTCGTTAGTACCATAACCAAGTAGAAAACCTTCATCAACCTTGGGTGCAAACTTGGAGCTTTTGGTTTTCTTGTTAAGAATGTAACATATGCAACCAAAAACTCGAAAGTAGTGCACCTTTGGTTTGTTACCGGTGAGGATCTCGTACGGAGTCTTGCCCAAGTGCTTTTGAAGATAGAGGCGATTAGTGGCATGGCAAGCCGTATTGATCGCCTCAGCCCGAAAGATATCCGGAGTCTTGTATTCATCAAGCATGGTCCTTGCCATTTCAATCAAGGTCCGGTTCTTTCTCTCAACAATGCCATTTTATTGAGGTGTGTATGGAGCGGAGAGCTCATGCTTGATGCCTTCTTCATCAAGGAATTCCTCAACATTGAGATTCTTGAATTCTGTCCCGTTGTCACTTCTTATTCTCTTGACTTTCAACTCAAACTCATTTTGAGCTCTTCTAATGAACTTCTTGATAACCCCTTGAGCTTCACTCTTATCTTGTAGGAAGAAAACCCAAGTGAATCGAGAAAAATCATCCACAATGACAAGTCCATACTTGTTCCCACCAATGCTTATATAGGCAATTGGCCCAAATAAATCCATGTGAAGCAATTTCAAGGGTCTTGAGCTAGTCAATATGTTTGTGGGTGGATGAGGGGCTCCAACTTGCTTTCCGGCTTGACAAGCACTACACAATCTATCTTTCTCAAAGACAGCATTTGTTAATCCTAGAATGTGTTCATCCTTTTGAAGTTTGGCCAAGTTCCTCATCCCAACGTGAGCTAGCCGGCGATGCCAAAGCCAACCCAAGCTAGATTTTGCCACTAAACAAGTCTTCGGTTCCACTTTATTTGTTGTGAAATCAACTAAATAAAGCTTTCCCTTAAGTTGACCCGTAAAAGCAATAGAGGAATCCTCCCTTCTAAGGACACTCACACCATCATTAGTAAAGAGACAATTGTAGCATTTTTCACAAAGTTGTGATACGGACAACAAATTGTACCCTAGAGAATCAACTAGATAAACATTTGAAAGAGATGAGTCTTGTGATATAGCAACTTCACCTTGACCAATCACATCACCATGGTTGTTGTCACCCTACGTGATCTTTTCTATAGGTGAGTCATATTCTTTCAACTTAGCAAACATGTTCTTCTCTCCGGTCATATGATTTGAACATCCACTGTCAAGCAACCATGAAGATCCACCGGAGGTATATGCCTACAAAACAAGTTTAAGCTTTGAATTTAGGTACCCAAAAGAGATTGGGTCCTTGAGTGTTAGCTTTTGAAATCTTAGGCACCCAAACACTTCTCATCATCTTCTTTGCATGAGCACCCACATACTTTACCACCATCTTCCCATTGTGATCCCACACAACCGTGTAGTCAATGGTGTAGTTGGGAGATGGCTTATGCTCAATGCTCTTTTCTTCTTTCTTGATCTTGGTTGAGCTCTTGGCATTGTTGGTTATTGCCTCAACCTTAGGAGTGTATTCTATGGTGTTCACAATCACTCCATGAGCAATGTTCATCAAGTCTCCAAGGTTTGCACCCTTGGTGAACATTGGCACTTCATGACCTCTCAACATTCTTGTACCATTTGCTTTTCCTCCTCTAGTGAATCCGAGCCCATCCTTGATACTAGGATATCTTCCGGCTTTATATGCCGGATGGCTCTCAAATTCACTCTTACCTTTGGCCTTTCCTTTGCCAATTGTCTTGGTCAATTCTTGAATCTTTGCATCTTTAGCTTTGACTTTCTCTTCTAGTTTTGAAAGGTTAGTGGCACAAGCATTTATATCAAACTTATAACATCTTGAGCAACCTTCACTAGTAGAGACATTTGAGTCAAGAATTGTCTTAGAGTTAATCTTGGTATTTTCCCAAAGAGCGCTAAAGTTGACTTCTAGATCTTTATATTTGACCTCTAGGCTTGAATGCCTTTCTTGAAGCTCACATTGTACATTCTTTAGGTTGGCAAGAGATTCATTTGCCAAGGACAATTCCTTAGACATCTTCTCACAAGAGTCATTGGCAAGTGACAAGTCACAAGTCAATTTCTCCACCTTGATCTTCTCCCCAACTAGAGTTTCTTCAAGAGCAAGGTTTCTCTCCTTTTCAAGGATGAACAATTCTTCTTGCCTATCAAGAGACTCTTTCCTTTTCTCCAATTTCTCTACTAGTTTCTTAATTTGTTTGTAGCCTTCTTTGCCAAACTTGTTTATCATGTTCTTTTCATGTTCGGCTTCATCTTCATCTAGATCATTTTCTATATTCCTAGATGTCAAGATGGTGGATGAGATAGATGGGGTGATGTTTGATACCTTAGTCCCTTGGGCCATGAGGCACATGGGAGCTTCATCATCACTATCTTGATAGTTGTTGAAGAGTCTAGATGTTGATGTAGGGACTTGAATGGCAAGAGTTGCCACTTCTTCATCATCGGAGTTATCACTCGAAGAATCCCACCCTTGACCAACATGAGCACTTCCAAACTTCTTCTTGTACTCTTGACTCTTCTCTTTGTATCTCTTCTCCTTGTCAAAGTACTTGTCCTTCGACTTCTTGTCTTCTTTGTCATTTTTCTTGCGGGGGCAGTCGGCAATGTAATGCCCTTTCTCCCCACACTCGTAGCATCTTCTTTGAGACATGGACCTCTTGTCGCCCTTGTTCTTCATGAACCTCTTGAAGTTCTTCACCATCATGACGGTTTCTTCATCGGTGCTATCACCATCACTTGAGTCTTCTTTCTTCTTGGAATTGGAAGTCTTTTCAATTGACTCAACCTTCTTGCTTGGTTCGGCTTTGAGAGCAATGGTCTTCACTTCGGTTGGTTCCGTCGATCTAGCTACATCCAAGTTGTTCATTTCATGATATTGTAATTTGTTGAACAACTCCATGGGTAGCATCTTCTTGAACTTGCCCTTCTCCCTAATCATGGTGGCAAGCATTGGGTTCTTGGGTGCATATGCTCTAAGCATCTTCTTGGTCACTTTGTGCTCATCCCAATCTTTGCTACCTAGCATTCGTATCTCGGTGACAAGTAGCTTCAACCGATCATACATCTCTTGGAAAGTCCCATCCTTCTTCATGACAAAGGCTTCTAGTTCTCCTTGTAGAAGATCAATCTTGCCTTCCTTGACCACATCCATCCCTTCATGAGACAATTGAAGAGTGTCCCAAAGATCCTTTGCAACTTCAATTCCTCTACTCTTGTTGTACTCATAGGGACTAAGAGCACTTCTAAGAACCATCACGGCTTGAGAGTTGCGGAAGAAATCATACTCTTGTTCACGACTTGGCTTGGCGTCTTTGTCAACACCTATATTCACAACGGTCCAAAGAGAGGGGTGAAGACCATATAAATACATTTTCATATAATCACTCCAACGAGCATAGTCAACCCCATTGAATTTGGGAACTTTGCCCATTGGAACCGATGAGAAATTAAGACTAGTTGGATCAAGAGATTTGTTAGATGATGATGTCTCATATTTATGAGACACGGAGTGGAGTCCATCCAACACTTCTTTTTCCTTTAGCTTCTTCTTGAGAAGCTTTTGAGCCTTCCTTTCGGCCTTTTCTTGAATTTTCTTCTTCATTTTCTCATTTCTCTTCTTCTTATTTTCTTCTTCATCCAAGCTTTCATCAACGTCGCTGATGATAAGATCATCATCACTTGAGCTTGAATCGATGAACAATGATCGATCATCCTTGGAAGCGGAAGCACCAACACCGGAGTTGTCCCCCTTGTCGGACATAATGTTTTACCCTTAGCGGTTAAGCCTTAATCAAGGGATTAGGCTCTGATACCAATTGAAAGGACCAACACTAGGCCTAGAGGGGGGTGAATAGGCCCTGCAAAATTGCTCTGAAAACTGTCAGACGTCGGATGATCCGACGCAGTCTCGGATCTTCCGACCCCCGGAAGATCCGACACTGTGTAGGATCTTCCGACGGGATAAAAACTTTACTTCGTAATTTGAGTTCTAGTACACTTTTTAAAGATTCTACTTGAATTTAAGTGTGACAATAAGTGTATAGAGCCTTCTAGATATGATCAATGCAATAGAATAACAACAAGCAAGTAGATCGGACCAAATCAAGCAAATCCAACAATAAAACAAATGAGCACAAGGAGACAATGGATTTACTTCCGAAGTTCACTCCACAAAGGAGCTACGTCTCCGTTGAGAAGCTCACAAAGAGCCGGGCTGTCACACTAGCCCCAAGTCTCCCTCAATCAACCACAAAGGAAGATTGAATCACTTACTATTGGCTCTCACAAAGAGAGGGGTAATACAAACTTCCGGGGCTCAACCACAAAGGAATGGGAGCTCACCGGCACCTCTAACCGTCTAGGAGCAAAGCTCCAAGAGTAACAAACGTGAATCGACAAATCAAAGTTACTTCAAGTGCTTCAAGAGATGAACAAGTGATGGCTCAAAGTAAGCACAAGCTTCACACCTTCAATCTTCTGGCCAGGGGTCGGAACATGCATGTGACACACACAAAAGGCTGAAATCTGGCTAATTCCCGGAAGATCCGACACAGTGTAGGATCTTCCGATGGAAGTTCCGATGCTAGGATCGGATCTTCCGACGGGAAACAACTCGAAACTGAGCCAGCCGGAACTTCAGGTCGGATCTTCCGGCCTAAGTTCCGACCAAGCAGACAACAGTGAATGTGACTTTGTGTGTCTCTCAAGTGGATTTTCATCTCAAGCATAGCACTTAAAACAACTAGAATTTGTCGAACACGTCCCCCTTGATAGTACGGTGGTCCTATACTCAAATTCAAACCGAAAATCAAATTAAATTCTTCGATCGAGTCCACCACCATAAGAAATCGAATTGGGGACCTTCTTTTCACATTTCTTTTCTTTTCTTTCATTTTATTCCTGCACAACTCATTCAAAGCATTATATCCAAATTTCTATTGTCATTAATCACCAAAATAGATTAAGTGCCTAGATGCACTTTGAAGAAGCCTCGTCGGGGCACGCCGGTGGAAAGCAAGCTATGTCCGGCGACGCCGTTGCCGCGCCCGTGGAAGAAGCTTGACACGACGAGTTGTCTTGTCCGACGGGAACGAACTGATCGACGGGCCCAAAGGACGGGGGAGGCGAGGCGGAGGCGGAGGAAGACGAGGAAGCGGCGACGGATTTAGAGGGGGTAGGGGGTGCGAGCCTCCTATATGGCTTCCGTGCACCAGTTAATCAACTTGGCTTAGAGGCCCAACATGGTCCAATAATAGAGCCACACCACGGGTGACAAGAAATATATGGAGTCCCAGCCCGTCAAAGATTTTTTCTGTTTCCATTCCGTTAAATCAGATGTCTAGCGCGGAAGTACCACCGTGGATTTTTTTTTCTCCTTCATTTTTCTAATTATCACTAGCTAAGTATGTACCAATAAGATATACAGTGTTTGCAGTCAACACTCAAAAACAAATAGTTCAACATTCCGATTAAACAATTTTAACATTTTTCACATAAAAATCAAGTTAATATGCTCAGGGTGTTGAACTAATGCAATCAACATTTTCATATACTAGGTTCAACACTTTCTTAAATTTAATTCAACAATTCAGATAAACTAAATCAACATTTATGTGGAAATATTGAACCAATAAGTTTAAGATGTTGAGATAGTTATTCACAATGTTGAAATAGCATATTGGAAATATTGATTCTAAAAGATACATATATAAAATAAAAATATACTAATATTGGATCTTATTTTGTTGCATTAATTCTAAATAACATGGTGGTCCAAACGGATTTAAAAAAAGATTAGCAATTTAGGAAAAAATTGGATTTGCCCGTTGAAACTCAATAGATTCCGGTCCATCACTTCAACCAGTCTGTTGACGTCATACACCTTTCGCCTAGCACTCGCACGCTGCTAGCCCGCCTCGGATCCGAATACATATGTAATCCCGATCGTTGCACGGATCTCCAAAATTGGAAGCTAGGTTGGTAAAAAAAAACTTCCGGAAGCCATATAGGTTTTCCGGGGGTGGGAGTTGGGCCTGCACAGTAGATGAGACTTCACAGGACACCGTTGTAATGTGATTTTGGGCCTAAAACCGATAAGACAGAGGCTTAGAAGGCTTTAGGGTCAGCCGTTGCAAACAGCCTAAGCCCTTGTTTAGATCCCAAATTCTACCCTCAAAGTTCATTATGCAAAAAGAAGATTCACATCACATGAAAATGTACATGCATGGAGTACTAAATGTAGATGAAATCAAAAACTAATTGCACAGTTTTGTTGTACTTTGCGAGACGAACGTTTTGAACCTAATTAATTAATTTTTGGATAATTTTTCACACGTATAAACGAAATGCTACAGTGACGTAATGATTACGAAGTGACATCCAACCCTAAATTTAACGCCCCAAATTTGGGATCTAAACGAGGCCTAAAACAGACAACGTCAGGCCACATTGTGTTCTTCATAGCGTCGTCATCGTTGCCCGGCCGGATCATCGCAGGGTCGTCCTCACCTGTGGAGACCGCGGCGGCGAGGGCAACCATGAGGAGGAGACGGGCCGCCACCGCCGGTCTCGATGCCGATGCCACCACCATCTCGGCTTCGGGTCGGCGACGGACCGATCGACTTGCAAGATGTACTCCTGCGTCGTGCTCCTTCTTAATTCGATTGCTGGTGGCGTTAGAGCCTGCAAAAATATTGGATGTGCTCGGCAGGCAATGCTGCTAGCCTGCAACCACCTCGTATTGATTGATACTCGACAGCATACTTGTACAAGCCTGATTATTAGAAATATTGGCAGAGTATAAACTTTTTTTTAGATTAAGGAATGGCAGAGTATAAACTTATTTCTTTGACCAATCTTTCTGAGCTTGCCTTGCCCTTGTGCAAGGGAAAAAAAATCATACGTGCAGTGCGTACGCGGGGTGCGCGCCCCTGCGCATCGCCGCCCGTGCGACATCGGACGTCCGCCCCCGCGCGTCAGGCTCCCGCACATCCGGTACGCGGCTCGGCTCGCTCAGCCCCGCGTTGGACGTCGATGACCAAGACATGGATGGGGATCATGATGAAGCGAGGAGCAACCACAGATGTTACCTAAGGTTCGACGGCGACGGAACAGCTGCAATGCCACCTTCCCCATCCGTGGCGATGTGAACTCCCGCTAGTTCACGTTGATCGATGTTGGTCTGGCCGTCGCCGGGTAGAGCTTCGTCGCGCATCCCTTCTGCCATGGTGCCGCGCACCCCTTCCGATAGGATGCCGCCCTTCCGCCGTGGGCAGTCGCAGGGCGGCGCGTGCGTTCGGAAGACGATTCGACGAACGGCGCTTCCTGTAACCCTACATGATGGTGGCGACGTCCGACGCGGGCCGAGCGAGCCTAGCCGAGAGCTTCCAACGTGGAATATGTTTACTAATTTTAATCGAAGCTTAAAGTTCGAACCTCGTCTCTGTTTCAAAGTGTTACTGACGAAACTGAATATCAGGAAGCGGGGGGAGGGGGGCGGCTTTCGGAGCCGGCGTCTAACACAGGGCCGATCGAGCCTAGCCAAGAGCTTCCGACGCGGGGCCGAGCCGCGTATCAGGCGTGCGGGAGCAGACGTCCGATGTCGCACAGGCGGTACGCACCGCGCGTATGGAATTTTTTTCCCCAAATAAAAGTGCCGATTGAAAAATTGAAACCGGGTGCACATACGGGCTGGGGGTGCTAACGCACGCCTGCGCGCTGGCAAAGAGGCATTTCCGCTATTTCATTTCACAAATCCACACAGCCATTTTTTTTCATTCATTTCACAGGCAACCGCGCGCGGCCGGTACATTAATTAGGCTCATTAGCACGTCGTACTCACGCTAACGCGCGGTGGCAGTGGCCCGAGGGACAACAGGTGGGGCTAGGTCCACGCGCCGAGATGATGCAGCAGCAGCAGGTCGCGTCGTCGGCGGTGGGCTGCTGCAGGCCCCCGCCAGGGGCAGGAGACCGGCACGCCCTTAACTTGATGATCTTGTGCTCGGGAAACGTGATCAACCCGTCGCAGGAGACGTGGCTGCACGCGGTCGTTTCCGCCGCCCCTGCAGTGTGCACGCATGCGGACGCAGAGAGTAAGCCCATGCAAATTTGGGGTGCAAATTTAGGGTACGAGGTCACTTCACCATAAATATGTTATTGTAGTATTTTCGTTTGTACGTGTGAAAAATTATCCAGAAATTAATTAATTAGGACAAAACTGTGTAATTAATTTTTGATTTCATCTACATTTAGTAATCCATGCATGAGCCGACATTTTAATGTGATGGGAATCTTCTTTTTATATAGTGAACTTTGGTACCAATTTTACATCTAAACAAGGCGTAAGATCGAAGTGCGTCGGTCCCAAAATAAATATTTATATATATTCAAGTTTTTTCTCACAAAAAATATCTATTAAGCTGGTAGAGATGCACGTATTAATAGAAAAATCTATAGAGAAGCGTATAGAGTCAATTAAATAGTTAATGCTACTTTGTAATTCTAATAAGGAATAATAGGATCATTTGTCATGACTAGTATTTTTTTTTAAATTGTCTAAACGAACACTTATTTTAGAACGAAGAAGTGTAACACTAAGTAAAATAACACATTAAATAAATAATAAAATAATAAATGAGTTAATAAAGAAAGAGAAATAAAACTGATAGATATAGTTTCTACACACTATCTAAAATTAAATAAGAGATGAATAGCATTAAACTTAAATATAAAATGGTATTTTGAAGTATTTTTTTGAGAAAGTAATATCTAGTATTATAAAACTACTGCCAGTTTGTTGGGTCGTGACTGACCTAATTAGTATTAGGTGCTACACAGAGTTCTTGATCACAAGCTGAAGTGGACCTGTGAAGGTGACAGCGAGAGCTAGGAGGAGGCAGGCCGCCACGGCGGGCTTGGAGGCTAATGCCGCCGCCATCGCTTCAGTCGTCGGAGACGGACTGATGCCTGATGGCGTGCTACCAGGTCGCGGCTTGATTGGAAAGTGTACTGTCTGAAACACAAGCTGCTGCGTCGTGCTTCTCGTACCAGATCAGTTGGTGCTTATTGGTTGGTGCCATCGTGCTTGTGTTCTTATAGGTGAAGAAGGACTCAAGAATTGATATTCAAAAGTATAAAAAAAAAAGAATCGATGGCCAAGAGTAAACGGATACCGCACCTGGCTGTGGAGATACATGTACATAGAGCCTGCAAAAGGCAATGCTTCGGTGTTCTCTGATAGATAAAGTGTAGCTTTATGGCCACCTTCTTCAAAATTTAGCTTCAAGACTATGCATGTTATCTAAGAGATATTATAAAGGGTCTTTTCTATCTTATAGAAATTATATAAGAATCTGGATAGGGAATAGAGATAACAAGAGTCAAGATAGATAATAGGGACTATTATAAGAATCTGGATAGAGAATAGAGATCACCGCCCGGATAGATGATTATAAGAATCTAGAAATTACAAAGGCTGACTTCGGCAGTTTGGAATGAAGAGTACGATGAGGGCAGGGGCGGACCCACGCACTCAATCTCCGGTACACAATGGTGATTTACAAATTCTGACTATAAACTTTTGCTTAATTTTAGAGATGAGTAAAATGCACCATAGATTCATAACTTGTAAGGGAGTATTAGGTAGGTCCACAAACTCTGAAAGTGTATTTTTTGGTCCATAAACTTGTAATTTGTATCACTTAGGTCCACAAACTATAAAAACTTAGTCTGCAAACTTTAAAAGTGCATTTTTAGATCCATAAACTTTTAATTTGTATCACTTAAGTCCACAAACTCTAAAAATGTATTTTTGGGTCCATAAAATTATAATTCACATCATCTAAAGTTCGTACTCTTCCACGTATACCCATAGTTGCCATGACATGCTGATCGGAGACCTCCTCGGCGGTGATCTCCGAGGCTGTCATGCTAAACTTTGAGTAGGCTCTCGTTGTAGTCAAGAAACTCCATGGGCTGTCGTGCGGTTATGAACATGCCCACAAAGATCGATCTACTTGATTTTCCCTATCCATAAATAGATAACCCCTCAATGATAACCACTCTGGGTTGACCAGAGTACATAACCATCATAAACTTCTTTGTCGCGACGTTGGGTGCCACCATGCCTAGGCACCCGTGCCATGATGGCGAGTGCTACGCATGGTGCGGACAAGGGAGATGACGCCATGAAAGACATAATATCCCTCACCAAGATACACATGTTATTGAACTACTTTAAGACCTTCTCTACTTTCCCCAAGCCATCGCTTCACTCCTATATTATGGGCTTCGGTCATACGTGGACTTAGCTTCAGAACTCTACAATGATAGTCTACGACCCTTCTTTGAACCCCAAACAATATTAATAACCTCCAAATAAGTCTCTCATCTCCTCCCCTCTCTCACTATGCTCTTGGAATCGAAATTGAGGATCGTATTTCATCCTTCTAGAGAAACTTTGGTGGCACGTGTGCACCATGAAGATTCAGCGCCATATTAGAGCCTGAAGGTTAGGTGGAGGGGTATGGACCTTGGTGATACAACTCACAAGTATATGGACTCAAAAATGCACTTTTAGAGTTTATGGACCCAAGTGACACAAATTACACCTTTATAGACCAAAAATGTACCTTCAAAGTTTATGGACCTAAGTGACACATGCTTACAAGTTAGTGAACCTCTGGTGTATTTTACTCTTTAGATATTATGCAGAGGATGTCCTCACTGAGATTTCATGCTCGGTCCGCCCCTGTAGGGAGACTCGGCTGGGTGGTGGTCACCGACGGAAAATCGGCAAAGCTCCAACGATAGCCCGCTGTAGTTGGCTGGTAGAAAAAGTGAAAAAAGAAGAGTTTGAGAGCTTTGGGCTCGAGGTTTTTGTCCACGGCTGCTGGCACACCCGTAACGGGTGGCAGAACTCAGAGTGGCTAGATAGGGTGCTTGAATTGATCAGTGGAAAGGATGGCGAGGGCCATAGGGGGAGGAGGGCTCACCTTGGGTTTGTTGGCATTGTCTCAAGCAGATCAAGCTTAGAGCTTGAAAGCCATGACTTGGTGATTGTCAGCTTGTCGAGGTTGAAGCACATCGACCTGCTTGAAAGAAAGCGGTAAGAGAGAGTGATGCAACTTGTCACTTGTGAAGGACATGGCGGTGCTCGCGCTAGGGAGAGGCAGGACCAGGCTATCATCGCTGCGAATTTACCACGGGGTGACGACTGAGACAGGAAGCAGTCAGGGAGGAGATTTACTACAGGGCGATGACTGTGAGATAGGAAGTACAACCTGTCGTGAAGATTTTGGCCTGGCCTGCTGCTACCGTATAAGAGTGAATAGAAAAGAGAAAATAATAAATAGTACTACCTCCATTCAAAATTGTAGATCGTTTTGGGATTTGACATTTCTAGATTCATAGTTTTTACTATGTATCTAGACAATATATCTAGACATAACGATTATCTAAATTCATATCAAAATCTATGAATCTAGAAAACCAAAACGACTTACAATTAATTTGAAACAGAGATAGTAATAAATTAGTAATGTGTAGACAAGATTATTATTATATAACTTAGCTCTTATCTCTCATCTAATAGCCAAATATTTTTCTCTGGTCCTGGTCCAGGGGAGGTTTATGGTTTTTCTTGGCTATATGATTGATATAGAGGGGAGATCGAGCTTCAACAAATTATGAATTATCAATAAACAATTGAATAACTCCAGGAATGTCACTTTCCAAATAAAATGAATCTGCACCACAGCAATTTTCTCGTTCCAACATAAATTGTGCTCAAACGGTCAAACCAAACTTTGAACCCGGACAAGGGATTAATAAGACAAGCAAAAATCAAATTCATTTCAGTATTTTGGGGTCAAATGTATCCATTTGACAGTCCCATCTGATACCTCATCATTTGACAGTTTCAAACAAGATTGAAACAACTTTGATTTCAACTACATACAGATCGATCTAAATATACAGATGCACTATAGTTACAAAGAGGAGAAACAGTCAACTTCAAGAAAGCAAGGATGATGTTAGTCAAACAAGCTGATGTTGCAAGGAATATCATCTTCTCAAGCCTTCAGTGAAGAAGGGATGCATCAGTGCCTCTTGTGCTGTCAGGCGGTTTGCTGGATCGTACTTCAGCAGCCCTTGCAAAAGGTCGATGAAATCCCCAGCAGACTGATCCACATTTTGCATCACCAGATTCTGCTCGTGTAACAGAGAGTAAATAAGTTTCACCCCAGATAAAATGGACGGCATTTCAGCAAATGAATCAATGCATACCTGGAGTCTGGGCAGTTTCATCACAGCTTTCATGCTATCCCGTGAGGCGCAACCCTCAGGCCAATTCAGGCGTCCTTTTCTGATATATTTCTCAGAGTGGCGACTACATACAAGGATTAATGAGCACAACATTGACCAGACCTCACAACACTGAAGCTCAGACTACATTGATATGGATCATAGACATGAACATACTCTGCCCTCCTAAGCATATGGTATGGCAAAGGTCCAAACACCCTCTCCATCATAGCCAGATGTTCCAAGTTCTCATGAGTCTGGAATAATGCCTCTCCCTGCAGAACCTTGGTAACTCAAGTCCCCTGTACTGGTGGTGGTACATGGCAAATCAAAACAAGGCCCAATAACATACCGTGCAAAGCTCAACAAGGATACAACCAACACTCCAGATATCACATGGGTAACTCCATCCAAGTCCTGAACAGAAGATCCACGCAGTTGTAAAAAGTCACCAAAATCAGGCTGAACTATGATAAGCTTTTCACTAGACAAGATAGATACCCAGTATAACTTCCGGAGCCCGGTAATGCCTAGTTGATACCACATAACTCTGATCCTGTTGATCATAGGTAGTGCTACCAAAATCAATCACCTTGATAGCACTAGACTTGGGCAACCTCTTGTAATAGGAACCCTCCTTTGGCGATCGAGATGAAACCTATCAATTAGAAAAAAAAAAGGGTCAGTACCATATATTTTTCCGAACTTTAATAGCCAAGACACCAGAAATAACAAGGCACAGCAAAAGACAATTCATGATTAGGCAAATTAAGTAAAAGAACAAAGTATACTTTGTAATCGGGCACTTTAATGTACTCCGGAGAAACAAGAAGAATGTTCTCAGGCTTTAAATCAGTGTGTATGAGGCGCAATTCATGCATAACTGCAACACATTACAGAGAGGGTAAATAAATAAACATCCAATAGATGTTAGATATTCCTTAACGAACCATGAAAGGAAGAATACACAGAGGTCATGAATGACAGTCTGCAATGCAAACATAATGCACAACACTAATATATGCATGGTAGTGTAGGAGGGGTAATAGAAAGAATTGTGCACACACATGCTATACATTCCAACAGTTGTTTGGCAACCTCCCGAACTAGGGCAATTGGGAATGAGCGGTAATTGTTTTTCCGCAGAAAATCATATAAGCTTGGCCCAAGCCTCTCAAAGACCTGCTCACCATTAATCCAAATTCACCAACGTTTAAGCACCATACGGTTATCTCTTTGGGTCAGTTCATAATTGCCATAATCTAACAAAGTACTTACAATACAGATATGGTTACGATAGTCAAACCAGTTCCGAATTTGAACACAACTGCAAAATAGACCAACTTATATAGCAATCTTGTGAATGTAAAACGCACAGAAGAGTGCTAACTGAACCACAGACTCACCTGGATCTACTTTCATCGTATTTACCAAGCTGCTCGAGCATGCCAATTTCTATCATTGCAGCATCTCTGTACTTCTTAATGCCCCTGATGATCTTGATAGCCACCATTTCTTTCCTTTCCCTATCCCAACACTCCAACACCTGACCAAAGGTACCTGATGTATTCCAGAGACACATTCAGTTATGAGCATAACCTGCTGCATCAACAATAACAGCATGCCAGGTACGCCTTAAGAGCTATGTATCAATGGTTTCAGAAGATGCAGCCTTCCAAACTGACCTTCACCCATTTTTGCATTGATCTTATCTGCGAACACACACACACAAAAAAAAAAGAATTCATAAGAACCAACCACAGATACAAGTTTATATGGGCAACCAGAAATCATATCATGTCAATTGAAAACGTAGCCAATTGCAAAAAGGGTTGGTGGTCAGGTAATTACAGCGAGATGTTAGATTATCTCCAACAACAAAAACATAATGCCCATCTTTGTCATCTTCTCTCAATGGAGGGGAACCATCACGAGGCTGCTCTTGGTTCACCTGAGAAGAAACAATACCACCCGAAGAGAGACCCAAAGCCACAGCACTGATGGCATTCACAACTTCTTGCCCACAAAGTCCAATCTGAACCTGCAAACAGGAAACAGTAAATTATCCATCTAACTGAGCTCAACAAGAAGAAACCAAATAACTGCTACAACAGTCTCACAATTAGAAGTACTTGTCTCATGGGATCTAATAAAATCATAAACAGTTCATATGTTACCTTCAATCACACTCGATTCAGCTAACCAACCATCAACAGAGTGAATAAATTTACCAATATCATAATTCCTAATTCAACATCTATCCACAAAATTGGACGAGCAGAAAACAGACATATATAATGAAAAGCCGGTATGATTGTACTGATTAACCCATGCCACTCCTAATACTAATACCGAACAACATACACCAAACAAATCGACCGCACCATCCACCTAAAGTAAACGTGTGCGTGTGCGCGGAATATGATGGATCGATACAACAGCTATTCAGACGACGACGAAAACTCCTATTCAATAGATCCACCACCTAACCCTAGAGGCCTAGAACAACAGCACCAACAACCGCGCAGAGCTTGCAAAATCGGCAACCCCAGCGAGCTCCGCTATTCGATAGATCCGCGTGTGGGGGGAAAGGATAACCGAAGCGCCAGGTTGGATCGGAGGCATACCTGATGCATCTCGGCGGGGCCGACGTCCCACCCGAGACGCTGCCGCTTGCGCGGGCGGCGGTCAAGCGGGGCGCGCGGCATCTCGGCTATGCACTCCATCGCGAGACAGATCTGGCCTCTCCCGGAACGAAGACTCTCGAATCGGCGGCTAGCCGGCGGCGGCGGCGGCGACTTGCGTGCGGGTGATGAGGAATACGAAATTGCGATTAATTCCGCTGCGCTAACCCTAGCGCCCCCGGTCTTTAAGGGGAGGCAACGAGGGGGATTGGGTGGTGGAGGCGAGAAGGGATCGGACACCGCTGTCGATGGGTTCGACCGGGAGACTTGTTTAGGTGTAGCGGCAACCTACGCCAATGAGCTCGTGGGCCTGTCCTGTGGGCCAGAAGCTGTGGCGGTCCACTGATCAGTGATAGTTTAAGAATAGTGAGTTGTTGGGGGTCGGGGGCGACCGTGGTTTAGGTTGGTTGGCATATGATGCTGTGTTCCTTTTTATCGCAAAGGAATATTCCGCATCAATCTGGCCTTCCCAAAGCCCAACGGAGGATATAATCGGATTACCAAAGCCAACCAGAGAGTTCATAAATAAATAAATAAAGCCAACCAGAGACATTTTAATTGCCTCTCCTGAACGAAAAAAAAGTTTTTTTTTGCCGTGCTTAGCTTCAAGCACTCCTCTTCTCTCTCACACACACACACAAACAACACGTTTATGCTACAAGAGCCTACAACAAATCCAATATACGTACTACGCACAACTACAGGCAACCAGGACACCGCTATACTACGACAGCTTGGTATGATGCCGCAGGCCGGCCACGGGAAGACCCTGTTGTAAATTCATGCATGGCGTCTCCGATGCCCACACCGACGCGTCTGCAGTGCTACCTTGAATGCTAGAAGGGCATTTCCCCGGAGATCAACGGGGCTGCATTTCTTGAAGCAGAGGACCGATCCTTTGAGCGCCTAGAAACAAAGCATCAAGTAGCACCAGTGCGCCGATCTGAAAGAAGTTCCAGGAGAAACAAACTGTCAAATCCCCTTTTCCTTGCAAAGTAATTTTTAGTTCGAGCGACCATCTTCTTGAGACGAATTACCAAGCGGCCAGTGAAGACTAGCCGGTATCCCAGCCCTTCCTTTGCAGCCTGCCTGCGTTGCTGGTCCGTCCACCTGGAGGGAAGAGATTGCAAACAATTTACTCCTTTATGTCATACAGTAACTGTTATAGAATGCTGAAACACAAATGAATTACTGCTTTATGTCGTAACTGATGGAATAACTGTTGTAGAATACTGAAACATATTTGGCATGATTTCAGAAGGGTTGAAGAAAGAAGTAAAAAATCATTATCATGCTCAAGAACGTGCAACGTGGGGTAATCTGACTTTTTAGGCTTCATGTTAGTAGCAAGCAAATAATATCTCACCGCAGTATTCTTTTACCAGCAATCTTTTTATTTAATTACAACAGAACAGCTTGGGTAGGCATTTTGGTCAAAGTACAACAGTTTACATAGATTAGGCTCTGGAACTTACCCAAAGAATTCCGAAACCCCTCCAATAGCAGCAAGCTTGAAAGTCTGGGAACCTTCCCTCTCAAAATCCTGAAGGGAAAGGAAGGCGGGTTTGGTATATGCTCAAAAATAAGAAAGGCAAAAGCATAAGAAGGAATTGACGTGATTTCTTTTTGTAAAGTGCTACCTCCTCTTCAGCGGCTTCCAGGCCTCCTTGAACCCAGAACAAATTTTCAAAACCAGCATTGTACAGCTGTTCACAGGCAGCAAGTGATCTGTCCACATTTTGGAGGTAATTGAAAATTGAAACAATCATTAAAAAAATGATGAACACAAGCTCCCTTTATTCCGTAATTTTAAAATTGCACATCTCTAGGCTAGATGGTAGAATACACGGCAGCAATAGAACAGCATATTACACGAAATCTTGTGCAAGAAGAGTGATAGCAATTAGGCAACTTGTCAACGCAAACAAAGAACTGCCAGAATAGATGGTTAAAGTACAACATGTTCAAACTGATGACCTGATGTGAAAGGAAAACAATAGATGACTTTCTATTGAATGATCCAAAAACACTAAAACCCACCAAGACAGTACTACAGTAAAGGCAATGAAGAATACATTGCGGAACTTGCTATCCAAACGAAAGGAAGCTGAAAAATTAGAAATGTGTTTCGGCTGCTTCAGACAAATCCAACTTCAGTTAGAGACTAAGAAATTACCTAAGTCCTTTCTGGCACACTAGTATGATATCTGTATCTTTTGAAAACTTCTCCTCAACCTGCTGTACAAAGTTCCTAGAATTTTCAAGTATGATCAGTCAAATCAATCACCTTGCTAGGATCATAACAAGATAGTTCCAACTTCAGTTGATTTGAAGCATACTTATTCAATGACAACGTTGAGCTGCCACTCCACCAGCCACCTATGCAACAACCATACAAGAGTTTAGTCGACTGAAATCTTCAATTAGTAATCTAGAAAAGAAAAAAAGGTCATCTGGAAAGCAAGACAAAGTTTCGGATGCAAGAGTCCAACACAATGAGCAAGAGTCAGGACACAAGTTGGATGCAGATGGTAACTAGTGGCATACCCATTACAAAGTTGCTAACTTTCTTGCTAAGTCCACCCAGATCAACCGATGTGTCCACATCAAATATAGGAATCCAGGTAGAGCCTTTCACCCAGGCCTGCAATACACCAGTTTTGGAATAAACAAGGACGAACACGAAACAATATACACCAGAAACAACTGTTTTATATATTCATTAAAGATTATTGGTGGAAAGACAAACCTTTTGACGCTCATTTGAGGGCCTGACATCCAGAAGAGCCTTGTCCGTCAGTTTGAAAGTATAACCAGCTTCCCTGGGTGTAAGGGTTTTAATTTTCTGCTCCCTAATCTTCAGGCAGAGCATTCCACGGTCATAAGCAAACAACAGCTCAGCATTTCAAAATTGACATATCACCAAAGGTTATATAATTCCATGGTGCAGAATTCAAACATATATTGCATTTACATGAGAACAAGAAGACAAAACCAAACAATCCAACAGCACTGCAGTTTCGAACCGAGAAATTTCAGAAGCTGTTCGTACCATTTTCACCCTCAGTTACCATAATAAGGGAGTAAAGCAAACAAAATGAGCAGGCAGTTTATGCATAGGAGATGTGGATGAATGAGCCGCACCAGGGTCTCCCACCGCCTCCGGGCGGCGGCCTGCTCCTTGGTCTGCCTCAGCTCCTCATCCTCCTCCCCATCCTGACCGCCTCCGACCACCGCCTCCATCCTCACCACCCCGCTCCATCTCTGCACACACAATACGACATGCATCAGGTGGGAACTGAACACAGCAAACGAGGGGAGGATGCTCAAGTAAAAGCCCCGCACCTTTGAAGGGAAGAGACCGGGGCGGAGACCTCGGGGACGGGAGCTGGAATGCGCCGCGGCCGGTGAGGTGAAGACGCTGGCAACCCGGCGAGCGAGGCCGAGAGGTGGCGCTGCCATTTTTTGCTGTTGTTGCTTCCAATCCAGACACAGCCTTGTAGCTTTCGAGCGTTATCTCCGTGCGTTTGCAATTGGTCGAGTAGATTGCAACAGCTGCAACTGAAGGCAGACTGGTGGGGCCTGGAAGTGAAGACTCTGAAAACGTTAAAACTCCAGCAAGGCTTGATAAAGCATTAAAGCACGAGATCAGAAGAACTATCGGACCATGCGATTCTGGATAGAGAGAAACGCAGGCCCTTCTATCTATAAACATACTTATGTTAGACAACTTCGAGCGATCAGCGGCAAGAATACTTTCTGCCCTGCTCCCTCCGTCCCAAAAAAGAAGACACTCTAGGATTTAAAATTTATCCCAAAAACAAGTCATTCTACTATATTTACATGCAACTATCAATTAGTGATAAACATAGCTAATAATTAGGGGCAATCAAGATCATTTTACTCTCTTCTTAATTTATCTTAAAATTTTTAGAATGTCTTCTTTTTTGGGACGGAGGGAGTAGACAATAAACTCAAATAACCACACAAGTCCAGTGCCCAGCACAGAAGTCTTCTGAAAATGAAGGCAAAATAGCTCTCAATACAGGTGGCAGAATTGGCCTTGATACAGGGTGCAACATACAACAAACGGTGAAACCTCAACTCTATACGTCTTTGGCCGGATACATGTGGGGGGATATCTAATAGCTAACTAAATACTATTGGGGACAATTTGGTCTGATATTCATGTAGGTCAGTTCCTCTGCAAAGCCCGCTTCCTCTGCGAATGCGCGATGAACGTGCCTGATGTGCATAGTCTACAGCCTCATGCCAATCTATTGTTTTAATCTTCAGTCTTCACATGAACAACTCCTTGGACAGTAGCTGCTGGACGAGGTACTGCCCTTCTGGTTCCTGGAGGTAGATTTTGTCATTCAGGTAATTCTTTAGATTGTTGGAAGCCTCGGACTGCATTTTGTTGCCTTGATCTTTCAGAGCTGGTAAAAAACACCGTGATATCACATCCAGGATTTTCAGGAATTGTGATCCATATTTCTTGTGAAGTGCAAAACCGGCCATCTGAAAGAGCAAAAGAATTTCATTTAATATGCACACAAAAGCCTTAGGTCTTCAAGTGGATTTCTACCTTGAGGAAAGCATGAAGGGCGCAAGCAGTGGCTGTGGTAGCTGGGAGAGCATTGAGGAACATCGCAAGCCATTTCCATCCCTCAGCTAAGCCATGGGGATGGCGTATACCTTTGATTTCCGTCTGTAAATGAAGTTAGGCAGTCATGTTTCAGTTCTACTGTAATACATTAATTTACAGGGCAGAGGCTTGCATCTCTACTGTAATACATTAATTTACAGGGCAGAGGCTTGTATCTTAGGAATATTCACCACAAGACAGATGAAGGTACAAAGCAAGCAACAATAATGCGAGAAAGGAACTGTACACACCTGAATCATTGCTGCATACAATTTGACGTATGCAACAACGTATGTTAAGTAACTTTCAGTGCTCTCAAGTTGTCCATTTTCTTCCTGGTAACCTATCAGCCTGTAATAATCTCTATTTCGTGCTTGTGCCTACAAAATTACAGATATAATGAAAAAATCATAAGCTTAACAAAGTATAAAATAGTACATGGCACAGCGGGCTATAAATGTAGTGTACTGCACCCAATAGTTAAAAGTGCATTAAAAAAATCTGAGCATGGCTTATAACTTTTGGGTGTTTTTCTCATCACATCTGATGCAAGAGTTCATGTTACAGTGTTCATTAGGATTTATGTTACAGAGTTCATTACTATGCAGACTTACATTTAAAGCATGCAGATGCTTTGGAACTGTGTATATGCAAACTCTGTTGAACTCAGCTAGAAGATAATCCATTGCATCTGGTACCTGAGCAAGCATACACATCAGATATGGTCATGAAATGAAAGATATCAATGCTAATCTTGTTCAAATAAACTGACATTTTAACTCTGCTAGATGATATTCATTTTAATAGAAGATTCTATCCACCTGAAATTTAACTCAGCTAGAAGATATTCATAAAATTTCAGGTTGACAGATGCTGTCAATGTAGCCTATTCAGAAAATTTCAGGTTGACAGAATCTTGGTCAACTACAGTACCAGTATGAAATTAACACCACAAATGTAGCAATGATAAGAATTCAACATTGAGTAACTAATGGCAGATGATATTTCAAGGGTGAAGATAAGAAACCTGGTTTGTGACTAATAGCATGACATATCCACATGCAAAAGCCAAATTTCCAAAGGTTTTGTCCTTTGTATTTCTACTCTTGACAATTGAAATAATCTGCAGAGCAAACCAGGTCAGCTATGTGAGTAAATAAATAATTAAGCAGAATCTCATTATATACGAATAAGGATAAACCATAGAGTTATGTAACCTAGTTGATAAGAAGGCCAAGAGATCCTAATGAGTAGTCTTTAGATGTTTAAGCTTTTATGTCCTAATGGCAACTGAATGGAAGGCACACTCAATAGTACAGAGCCTTTGAAATAACTAAAGCTATGTCGCTAGCTACTACTCCCTCCAATCCAAAATACAAGTCATCCAAAATACATTGTAGCGTCCCTTACACCCACAGTCCAACGTATGCTACAAGCAATACAACAGAGGCTGTAAGCCTGTAACCATGTAAAGGACAGGAACCACTACGAAATTGAATAATTGAAATTTGAGTCATACATGCATTTGTTTGACATTCCACATCGTAGAACACTTACTATGTCACTATGCTACTAATTTAATGGAAAATTACATAACAAATATAAAGTAACTACCTTGCTCGCAAATAGATAACATGCAATTGGACGGGGACAATCCTGTCCATCTAAAGCTTTAATAAGCTCAGCAGCTCTTGCTCTGCAACAAAATAATACACAATTGGGACATCAAATTGTGCTAAGATAAAATATCCACCTCAAAAGTTTGAATAGCAAGATCATTATTTTTTTTATCACATCATGCATGGCGAATGCGGATAAATAAAAGGAGAATAACTGAAAAATAAAACAGAAACAGAAACCAGGGAAGTATGCTCATGCGATTGACAGCATTAGGTCCAAGCTATATGCATCCACAGTTTTGAAGTGCCTACATGGAATTGAAAGATGCTACACACCATGTCAGATAAACACTAAAGTGATTGCAAACATGACTATACTACAAACCTAAAAATGACTAAATATTCTAGTGGCAACATGTTTAATGTCATATGATACATGATAGTATGTCTATTCTAGCCACAATGCAAGTAATGGTATTATAAGCTTACCAAGCATTATTGAAATCGACACAACATTTAGTTATGTGCATGCCAACAAGAAGTAAATAGTACAGGGCCAAGCGGGCAGCCAAAACGTGATCTAGCTTATTGATTCAACTTTCAAGATAAGCAATATTCCAATCTAAACTGATTACAGACTTTGTGAATTGTGATAAAGATATAGACATATAGTTCATCGCTATTGAGCTGCAAGGCAAAAATTGCACATAACACAAAACCATGATATCTAGTAAGTTCAGAACTTAGCGAATTAATCATCATGACGTGATGCAGGATGATTAGAAAGAATAAATGTGACACCCACCTCGTGTGAAACTAGTGAACATTAGTTATTACAAAGGAATATTAGTAAACTAGCTGTCTGTCATGCTCTGAACATGCATTTAACCTTCTGGTTCATAAACTTTATAATTTCCATAATAAACTCAATTCACAATTATAACAATAGCACAGCCTTAATTAGTTTACGCGACCATATTCAAGATAAAATATAGCACAATGTACTCACCTGACACTGTCAGTAGTTGGCATCAGTTTACCTATGGATTTGGCAATCTGTCTGTCGTATTTGCTGAGTTCCTGCAAGATATGATATTAACCAGAGTACAGTTAGCAACATACTCATCTATAAATCAAATGGTATGCCAGGGAACAGTCACTTCACCAGAATTACCAAATCAACAAATTAAAAGTTGTTCAAATTGCAAGTAAACATTAGAAGCTTCAGCAGAAAATAAAGACCTTCCTGAGATGAATGTTTTCTGGCACGTGATTATGTACCAATGCACGCCTCCGTGATTCCGCTTCTAATGCATATTTATCGGCAAAAACTTTGATACCTAGCATGAAATAAAAAAAGTTATTACGATACCCTGTCATATAAATAATGATACAACAAGCAGTGCAGTTGGAAAATAAATGAAATATGTAGATGATGATACGTCCAAACACAGAATCATTAGTGTATTATAGATGTAGAGAGAATATATGTGGAAAGAGCACCACAGTTTTCATTTCCTTCTATTTCTGGGTGAGTGCTTTAAGTATAATGAGCATTTGACATAGGCACTGCATGATCTCTTAGATCCCATGAAAATGGATTGTTATGAGTACAAGCTTGCAATTTGCAGATTTCTTATCTTGTGGTTAGATCCTAGAACAATACAAGATATCGCTGATGCCAGTACTAGCTCCATCTTTAGTAATAAAATAGGTCTCACGGGGTAGAAGATAATTAGATGATTGTTCATCTCATGAGTTCTAAAATAGAAAGTTAGAAACTTATGGACTACCAAATGATCACAGGCATCACGCCATATGATGTAAAAAGTATAATTACAACTCCAGTTTCTTTTAGACTGTAACCAAGTGCTGACCTCAACTGACACTAAAGTACTAAACTTTCCCATGAAAAGCCAGAACTCTAGAGCAGCTCTACATGCAGAACTACAACTATTAAGTTTGCAAATCAGTTCTTACACATGGAGTACCTGCAATGTTATTCTGAGAATTTTGACTAGATTGGGAAGCTGCCGCTTCCCTCAACTTGGCAGCCTCCTTTTCTGCAGCTTCCTTTTCTGCCGCTTCCTTTTGAGCAGCCTCAAATGCTGTTTTTCGTGCTTCAGCTGCTAATTTTGCATCTTCTTTCTGCCTAACCTGCATCATTCTCGATAATCGTTCTTATCAGCTACAACAGCCTTTAAGTAAATACCAGTGAAGTAAAGAAAAAATGGTGGTTAGAAAATCTGCAAAACAAAATGCAGCAGGAATAGCTGAAGGATGAAAAACAAAACAAACACAAATCAGATGCAATCAAAACTGATGGAACTCAAAACATTTACTCCGATCCAGACTGGATCCACGGCAACATTACAACAATGGACTACGTCTCAAAGACCCTAACCCCCCAAATACCAAACCATGTGTAGTTATGTGCAGATAAAAAAGATCATGTAATCAATGAATCTGAGCAAACAGACCTCTGCTTCTTGCCGGGCTCTTTCCTGCCTTAATTTTTCTTCCTTGATAGCTTGCTCTTTTCTTTTAGCTTCTTCAAGAGCTGCATCATCTCTTATTCGACGTTCCACAATCTGGGATTTCTGTTCATGATCCCTTTGGACCATAGATAAGTGTTTGTCGAGTACTTCTGCACTACAAGAAAGGAATAGGATACATGATACTAAAGCTAATAAAAGATTGTTAAATTTTAAAGTGTTACAGAGTTGCAGCTGTACAACATAGCTGATTGCTTTTGTAACCCATCTTTTAGAGTTCTCAACTCTTCTTCAAGGAGCACAATACATGGCAAAATTTCCAGTCACCTTTTCCTCTTACTATCCTATCTCAGCTTATAGAATGGCTGAATGGTATGATTCTCATAAATGAAGGAACCGTCTTTCGTAATGCAAGGATAAATTGAAGCCATTACGGTCCTTTGCTTATTTATTTTAATTCATGCACAGGCATATTTGCAATGGAAGGAGTATACCCTATGACAACAACTAAAAAAGAAAAAAACTGTGAATCCTAGCCAGCATAATCTGAATATTTTGTTTAGGAATCTGAAGAATGAATTGGAATGTTAAACTTTAAACAATGCAAGAGGCAAAGATTCCACACCAATGCAAAAATAAATATAACCATATCATAACACAGAAACATAGTTTATAACAAACACTCCTAAAAAACTAATGTACAGTGTATTTGAAAAAACAAATGGCACTAGTCCATATAGGTATAACACATAACCTGATTATGAGGGATACAGTGATCGAACAAGTATTCAACAGAGCATTGAACTCAAAAATTTTAGCAATGGATACTTCCATCAATCTAATAAGATAATATACAAGAGTTGTGCACTTAACTACGGCTTATCTTCAGATTGTCTAAAGAAGTACTCCCTCCGTCCCGAAAAACAAGTCATTCTAGGATTCAAATTTTGTCCCAAGAAACAAGTCATTTTACTCTATTTGGTATGTGCATGTGCACGCAATAGTGAATTAGTGCCAAATATGGCAATTAGTGCCAAATATGGCCATATTTGGCACTGATTGACTATTGCATGATGGAGTAGGGGGCATTGCTGGAGATGCTCTAAGACCATAAACCACATTTACTATGAAACAGATTTACATGTAATAAATGGAGTCAGAATAGATTTGCAGCACAATCAGTATTACTAAAACAGTGAAGTAAGTGATTAGCTCGTCGTTCAGAAAAACAGATACAAACAAATCGAGAAATGGCTACTGTGAAGCTTATTTCGTATACATACATTAGAACGGTAGGTACTAGAAATGATGTCTTAAATGCTGCTCACTAAAAACAGATACAAATTTTCTTTGGTATTCGACTATTCGTAAAGATAAGAAATTGCAATGAAGTACATACATTCTTCTCTGGAAGTGCACGTCCAGCCTTCTATCTATCTCTTTTCTTGATTCTGCATATTTCTGAAGTCGAGCGAATGCAGATATTGTTCTCTGGATTTCATTTTGGTGGCATACCTCCAATGCAGCTAGCTTACTTCTGATTTCTCCCTGAAGAACAAATATCATACATGATCAAGACACATGTTTAACAAGATAAACAATGGGGTCCAAGCATAACCATCATGGTCAAGGGAAGGTGCAAGACAATGTCGTAGCTGGTGGGATGTTTTAATTCACTGGAATAAAATAACTAATGTTGTTCTATCAACCAAGAAAAATGTCACAGCGGGCCTAGTGCCTTGGCCTTTCATACTTCCAGAAGTAGTATGGCATATTTTGCCGAACTTGACAAGGCTGTTAAAAACATATAGAAATTTTGTACTCCATAAACCAACAACTGCATGTTACATGGTACAGGCATATCAGCATCTGCTAGAACAGTGATATAACATGGTGATGATGTAAAGTAAGTAACATTACTTCACTGCCATCTTTCTTCTTGGATCTTAGGGTTTTCGATTTGTTTCAATATTATGTTCAAGTTGACAAAGAACAGACTAAGTTCATTTTTTCATACATAATAATTCAATTTATTTTTGAAATCTAGAGGTGTGCTTCTATCCATCCATCCAAATATGCTACATTTAGGATTTCTTACATTACAGGCTTAACAGCTTTATCCAGATCAACATACAAAGAGCGATTCGAGAAACATAAAAAAGATGATATGCGAGTATCCACATTCCATTGCTTGGACCAGTAAAGAATACTATCAAGTGCAAAGCATAAAGGGAACTTTGTGAACCTAAGCTGTGATGAGAACACAACAAAAATTTTAATGGTGAATTACTTAAACATGCAGGTTTTGCAAAAATGACCAGTACGCACTTGAACTTTGAGATGATGCTCGCGTTCCAGCTCAAGAAGAATGCTCTTTTCTAGGTTCCTTTTCTCCATTAAGTGGTATGGTACAACCTGGCCACTTAATTCATCCTCTGAATCACTGTGAAGAAACAAAAGGAATATAACAAAAAAATTACACAATGCATAAAGTCATTAGGCAAACTTTCACGGTTTTGGAAAGAGAAAACACATGCTTCCAATGGAATCCTTATGCTTCATAGATTTTCCTAAGACAGAAGTGATATGACTTACAAATTACGATTATCCCCTCCTCTAGGTAACTAGAAATCATGACACAAATTCATGAAAAATTCAACTACATGTTCCCAATTGCAAATCAAACTTCACCTGGATTCGAGGTCATTGCAGGAGAACCTTGCTCCTTTGACCACAAGAGCTTGGGACTCCCCATCACCAATATCCTGTTCATCTTCTGAGTAGTCTTCATCGTCAACCCGCATCACAAAGGCCTTCTCTCTCGCACTGCCATTTCTAGCCCTAAGTTAAACAAACAAAACTCATCAAATATCATGAGAAGGCAAAACAGTAATCCCAAAGCAAAGTAAGCAAGCGAGAGCTACCAATCCGGCGCCTGCTTCAGGGGCGTGGGCGGCGCGGCGCGGCGGGTGGCGTCCAGCGCATCGAGCTCGGCGAGGACGTCGCCGAGTGTCCAGCTCTGGTGAGGGTCAAGCGCCCTGGGGCACCGCAGCTCCACACGCTCGAAGCCCCTGCGGGGAGGAAAAACAGAGAGGGTGAGGCGGATCAATCGCGACGAACACCACCAGGGCGGAGGAGGCGAGCTTAGGAAACGACAGGGGCGGGATTACATCTCGGTCGTCCCCGTCGGCAGCGAGGTGGCCCTAGGTGTCCAGCGCTCCGGGTTCCGGCGTTCTGGTGTCTAGGGGTTCCTCCGCTCCTCGCGTGAGATGTACGCAGGAGCGGAGCAGGGTGTATTCAAGTAAATGAAAGGAATCCCAACGAATTGAATGATTGAATTTCCCCGGTGTAGAGCAAATTCGTAGCGATGGCAGCACGCGGGGATACGGCCACACGGGGACGGTGGCTTCTCCACAAGCCTATGCGCCGGCCGGCGGCCGCGGTAGCGAGCGGGGCGGGAAGACCGACGCCGCGGCGCTCGAATCGGAGGATGGAGCCGAATCCACGGAGGGCAGTGAGACGACAGCGATAGGTCGGGCCGCCGGACTCCGGCGAGGGGAGAACCAGGCTCGGCAGTGCCGCCGCAGAGAGAGCTGCCCGGTGGAAGGGGGTTTCGACTTCCGAGAGGAGCGTGTAGCCCGTGGGACTGGGGCCGGCTAGCCGGACTAGCCCTTGCTCTCTCGCTAGGTGATATTTTGACCGGCCCAACAAAATTCATAGCTGGGCCATTTCCTTTTCGTGGGCCCTTAAGCGTTTTTTCCTTTGAAAAAAGTCCATTTTACATCCCTCAAATATTGGCCTTGTCCGATTTTACTCCGCGAACTCTGAAACCAGGTATCCTACACCCTAAACTATGCAATACCGTGCAAATCACATCCCTCACCGGTTTTGACTGATTTCTCGTGACATGTCAGTAGGCCCTACCCATCACTAGATACGTGGTGATAGGCCCCACCTGTTTGGTGGCTCTATCATCCGTCCTCTCTTTCCTACCCTCCCATGAAGACGACAATTTCAGCACGACGGTAAGAAATGGCGAGGGATTGCGAGATTTGTGCCTTACCGGAGAAGACGGCGAACCTGCGCGCGATATGGGCCAGCGAAGAGGAGAAGAAGCAAAGAAGGGAACACTTGGTAGAGGCGAATTGCCGATGCAGCTGGCCGGCTAGGCAAACCTGCTAGCTGTCATGCAGGGATATGGTGATTCAGGTTAGCTGACTCGGGTGTTTTTAGTCTAGATAAGCACCGCAAGGACAAATTTGAGTTCTCTTGGACCAAAACTGAGCATATTACTTATAAAATTGATAAAGAATATCTTTTCAAGATGGTTTTGATCAGAAGCGCACCGGAAAGATGAACATGTTGGCTCTATCCTGGAGCCCAGCGACGAGCTCGACCTTCTGCAGGTCCATGGCGTGCGAGTGTTGTGGCTTCTCGGAGGATTGCACACTTGCCCAACGCCGTTCATCTCGGAGGGGTGCGTGCACAGAACTGGACCTGCGCGAGGACACGCCTAGCTAGCTGTGGTACTTACGGAGCGAGCGTGGTGGCCAGTGCCAACAGCATTGACCTCAACCACGATGGCTGCTATTGCGAGGAGCGGCTGCGTCCACCGCTCTCGCCGAGCACACATCGGCCCACTGCCACATCACCCAAAACCAGCGTTAAAACCAGTAGGGGATGTAATTTGCACGGTTCTGTACACTTTAGGGTATAGAATATCTGGTTTTGCAATTGGGATCAAAATCGGACAAGGCAAATATTTAAGGGAGGCTAGATGGACTTTTTCCTTTTCTTTTTAACATACACACACAAGGCTAGGTATGCCCTAAAAAAAAGACATGCCCTTGCACTCAGTGTGGCAGCGTTCTTCTGTTCGTTCCCGATCCCAGTTCCTCCGGGGTACTATGTAACTTTCTTTACACAACGACAATGGCAAGTCTCTAACCAAATAAGAGAACTGTACATCACATGGGCGTAGTTATAGAAATCCAAATGGACGGCCCGGGCCTTGCCCGATCTGGCTGCCGATGCGGGCCGACACTATGCAGGCACTATAGGTTTTCGTGCCGGACCAGGCCGGGCTATCGTGCCAGCCTAGGCCCGACACGATGGCCTATTTTTCGTGCCGGGCCGGCACAGCGGCCCGACCGCCCTATCGGGCTATGGCCGGCCCATCGACAGAAGCGTGGACCTGGCTTCCCATGGCGGCGGCGTGGCTGGTGCAAGACGCAACAGCGGCGGGCGTCGACGTGGCCGGGACTGGGATGAGCACCGCGGCAACGATGCGGCACCCTACCGCGACTCCATGCGCGGAGGCGGCCGACGGGAAGAGCGGCGGCGGCGCGACGGGCGGCGCGTCGTCGGACGACGGGAGGCGCGGTGGCTGGCGACGGTCAGCGGCTCGGCGCGGCGCCCTCATGGCGGCGGGCGACGGACTAGACCTGCGCGAAGGGCGACGCTGCCGCTCCCGACGGTGCGCGAAGGCTGAAGTGCGGCGGCTGGGTGGAGTCGTGGAGAAGGAACGGAGGACTAGGGTCTGGGGTTGTGTTTTATATTATTTTTTTAGAATTGGCTGTGTTTTATATTATTTTTTTTAGAATTGGCTGTGTTTTATATAGAGAGAGTGGGATTGGCTTGATCGTTTAATGGACCGGCCTTTTAATTGGGCCACCATCGTGCCGGTCCATTAATCGTACCATGCCTGGGTCGGCACTGGGGGCAAATTAGTGGCCCAAGCAATGCATAGTGCTGGATCGGCCCAGACACTATTGCTATCGGGCCGGATCATGTTTGGGCCGTCAATGGGCCCAGCCCATTTGGATTTCTATAGGCGTAGTTAGCCGATATCCGCAGACCAGCAATGTCAAGCCGTCTTACCCAAAAAAAAAAAAGGAAAGCAATGCCATGCCGTCAACAACTTTGGCAGGCAAGTCCGGCGCGTTCGCCGTGAACTCGTGATTCCACATTTTCATGGTTCTACCAATCTACCTCGCTCGGCGGGCCACTCCAACTTGTCACCAACCTCCTCCCATCTTCCCGTTTTCTTTTCACCGCGCGCAGATGCGAAGTAGGAGCACACATCCCTGCCCCATGATCTGGTCTGTGGTTAAACCCCGCGCTCATTAGTCATCACGCACCTGGACCGGACGTATACCAAAGAGAAATTTCTCTCCGCACGTACGGAGTCACGGGCACCATGAGGCCGCCGTCCTTTCGCCGTCCTGTCGCTCTGTGCCTGCTGCTCGTCGTCGTCCTCGCCGGCCACCGCGAGCGCGCGGCGGCCGTGACGCTGTCGACGTCGTCGCGGTGGATCGTGGACCAGGCGGGGCGCCGGGTGAAGCTGGCCTGCGTGAACTGGCCGTCGCACCTGGAGCCCGTGGTGACCGAGGGGCTCGGGCGTCAGCCCGTGGGCGCCATCGCCGGCATGGTCGTGTCCCTGGGGTTCAACTGCGTCCGGCTCACGTACCCCATCGCGCTGGCGACCAACGCCTCGCTGTCGTCGCTCACCGTGCGGCAGTCCCTCCTGGCGCACGGCCTCGCCGAGACCGCCGGCGGCGTCGAGGTCAACAACCCCGGCTTCCTCGACCTCACGCTTATCGACTCGCTCAAGGCAAAGCACTGCACATTTATTCGCTCTGCCCCGCCATTTCCCGGGTGAGAGGAGCTGTATATATAGGTAGCGCCGTTGGTTTTGGTAATGGTGATTGCGATGCGACGCAGGGTGTGGTGAACGCGCTGGGGGAGAAGGACGTGATGGTGATCCTGGACAACCACGTGAGCACCCCGGGGTGGTGCTGCGGCAACGACGACGGCAACGGCTTCTTCGGCGACAGGGACTTCGATCCAGACGTCTGGGTCGACGGTCTGGCCAACATGGCCACTATCTTCGCCGACGCGCCCAACGTCGTCGGCATGAGCCTCCGGAACGAGCTCCGTGGCCCGAGGCAGAACCCTGAAGATTGGTACACGTAAGTTTTTGCTCAGCCATTGCATTCTCCAATGATGAATTGTTCACCGCTGATAACCCACCCCGTGGCCGCCGCGCCGGCAGGTACATGCAGAGGGGCGCGGAGGCGGTGCACGCTGCGAACCCTCGGGCCCTGGTGATCATGGGCGGCCTGAGCTACGACTACGACCTGTCCTTCCTCGCGGCGAGGCCGGTAGGCGTCAGCTTCGCGGCGGAGGGGAAGCTGGTGTTCGAGGTGCACTGGTACAGCTTCTCGGACGCGCGCGCGTGGGAGGCCGGGAACGCCAACGAGGTGTGCGGCCGCGCGGCCCGGGACTTCGCGCGCCGCGGCGGGTTCCTCCTCGCGCGTGGCCTCCCGCTCTTCCTCAGCGAGTTCGGCGCCGACCTCCGCGGCCGCGACCTCAAGGACAACCGCTTCTTCCCGTGCGCCGCGGCCGTGGCGGCCGAGCACGACCTGGACTGGGCGTACTGGGCGCTGCAGGGCAGCTACGCGCTGCGGCAGGGCGTCGCGGGGATGGACGAGGTGTACGGGGTGCTCGACTGGTCATGGAGCAGGCCCCGCAACGAGACCGTGATGCCCAGGATCCGGGCCCTGCAGCGCCCGCTCCAGGGGCCCGGGTACGGCGAGGCGCTGCCGTACACCGTGCTGTTCCACCCGGTGACGGGGTTCTGCGCGGCGGCGGCGACGGCGGGGGCGTTGGAGCTGGGCCCGTGCAACGAGACGGACGCGTGGGCGTACGCGCCGCCGTCGTCGACGCTGGTGCTGAGGGACGCCGCGGCGGCGGGGCTCCCGTGCCTGCGGGCCGAGGGGCGCGGCAGGCCCGCGCGGCTCGGCGTCAAGGCCTGCGGCGACGCCATGTCGACGTGGCGCCTCGCGTCGGACTCGGGGATGCACGTCGCCGTCGACGCCGCGCCGGGGCTGGGCGGGGGAGAGGAGGATGGTGGCATGCTGTGCCTGGACGTGGGCGCGGACGGCAGGAGCATCGTGACCAACCCGTGCGCGTGCCTGCGCGGGGACGGGACGTGCGACCCGGAGCGCCAGTGGTTCAAGCTGATCACGAGCACGAGGCGCGTCGCGCGCAAAGCCGGCCACGCTCGCCTAGATGGATGATAGAGGGACCAGATGACTTTGCTACGTTGGATGCATAGGTCGCGCCCGGGTTAGGATATTCTTAGCCGATTGATTCAGCTACAACTATAGAGGTTGCCCTTCGTTTTTTAAAGAAAATAATATAATTCATATTCCCGGAGTTTAAAATTTATTTACGGTCTCTAAACTTATACGGCTGTGTCGTCTAGATAAAAAAACCCAGGATTAACATTTAAATCTCTAGACTTGTACGGCGGTATCATCTAGGTCCACATGATTTTTAATATTTAGATTCCTAAACTTCTACGGTGATGTTATATAGGTCACAAACTCAGAATTTTTAATATTTAAGTTTAATGATTCATCCAAAAGAAGTATGTAGCCGATCCTTGTTCGTGGCCTGGATCCCTAACCCTTGTTGTTGATTTAATTGACATCGTTTTCTCAATCTCCAAGCCATTGCTGCCGAATTTTTGCCACTCACGTTCACTTTTGTCAGTTATTGAGTTATCATGGGGCAATCCCACTATTTTGGTGATGTTCCCTCTGATTATTTGCAAGTAGCTAGTAGTTATTGTGTCATAACGTTAAAAATATTGAGTTTGAAATATAGATAACACAATCGCGTAAGTTTAGAAAACCAAATATATAAAAAACGCATTTAAGATCTAGACGACATTGTCGCGCAAGTTCAGAGATTCAAATATATAAAAAAGAGAAAATTCTGAGTTTAAGATCTTAGATGATGTCGCCATTTAAGTTTAATGATCTAAATAATAAAAATTTTGAGTTTGAGACCTAGTTGACACCACCGTGCAAGTTTATAATCCGCCAATAAATTTTATTCTATCCTTTAAGAGAAAATCTACATGAAGTAGTAGAGATTGTAGCCGTGCTTTGTGTGTTCAGATTGCGTTCTTGCGCGTCGTGCACTGAACATGCAAACCTTCTAACTCTGCTGACACTGAACATAACCTCGATCAGAAAACATGCGAGGGAAACTTGCAACTAAAGCTGAAACAGAAGAAATAACGCGTGACTCGAGCACGTTGACGGCACGTGCCTAGTACGCAGACGTTCACCTTCCAGAGCGCGGTCGGGGACGTCTCCAAGCCTCCAGGAGGATGCGCCAGGCCGTGGCGCGCCGGGGCTGCCGGAGGACTCCCCGTCGGCTTCTTGTCTGGCGGCGCCCCGCCTCTTCCGGCCGTCGCGCGAGTGCTGCATCATCGACCCCTCGGTGACCATCGCTCAGGCTGTGAGGCTGAACTCCGTCGGGCGGTCCTCGTCTCAGTGGCTGGCACCCGCCCGGCGGTGACACAGCAGGATGTGCTCCTTGCCATCGCTGAAAGATTCGCTCTCGCTCCGGATTGCGCGGACCGCGCCGGAGGACTTCATTCTCCTCCTGCCGGATGAGGAGTCCGCGGACGAGGGCGGAGCCGTACTCACACCGTGCTTTCGCCTTCGTATCAAGCGCTGGAACTGCCAAGCCCATGCCAGCAGCCGACAGCTCATGTACATGTACCGAACGGAGATCTCCGTGGTCGGCATTCCTGCTCACGCATGGGACGTGTCCATCGCTAAGTAGCTCCTATCTCTGTGGAATATGGGTACTACTGGGCCTACTTGGGTCCATATCCGACAAGGTCGTGGGCCGACCTAAAGGTGGCTCACAAGAAATCTCCGATTTATTAGACAAGCTTGATGAAGACGTGACAAGTATGAATCGCAGTATTCTCGTCGGTTCAAGTCCGGATATCACGGAATATCAGTAGAAACCTAGTCGAACACGACTTCTTGTTGTAATCTAGCAGGTTTAGGTTGAAACTGACTTGTAAACTCTAGGCCGTCGGCCTATATTATGCGGTCTAGATCAATCCTTCGAGGGTAATCAATCCATTGTAACCACAAAGCTCGCCCCAAGCTTCCTGAAGCTTTGTCGAGCACAAGCAATACAAACACCACACAACATAGGACGTAGGGTATTATACTTTCGAGTAGCCCGAACCTGCATAAACCTTGCGTCTTATATTACTATCAAGCTTCTCGACTCGACGATCCTCCTCCTACAAATCTACCACTCGGGTATCCCCTGGTGGATTGTCGGTCCTAAGGCTCTGACAGTCTCCCTACTGCTGGGTTGAGACGGACATGACCAGGTACAACCTTATGGCTTGGGCGTCCTACCCTGAGTGCATCCCCCGGAGCAAGGACCTCATCATCCTCGAGCCGTTCAAACACGACGAACCCTCAACCAAGATCGGCCTGGTCCACGATGTCGACATCGACATCCCTCACATTGAGGGCCCCCTGCCACCTTCGAGACTACCTCCCCCCCTCCCACGCGCGGGACGGCTCACTGGAGTCTTTTGAGCGGGGTGACAATGGTGGCGATACCCCCATACCCCCCCACGTGCCACCGGCTATCCAGAGTCACCGTCGAGGTCGCGGGCGCAGCGGTGCGCCAGCCGGTTCGAGGGGGGAGGTCGGGACACGTGTCCACTGCACGTGCAGGGCCGTCCCCATACCTGTGTCCCCTCCCGTGCCGTTGGTGGAGGAGATGATGAGCACAGGGACAACAGGGGGGATTCCCGAGGACCACTACTATGCGGCGTCCCTGGCCCAAACCGACGTCGGCGGACAGCCGCAGGCCTGCCCACAGTTTGTGGGGATAAGGCATGAAAAGGAAGCCCCGACCTTGGAAGCATGTGAAGACCTGTTCAAACCCCTGCTTGCCGATAGTGTGTTGGCACTCCTTACGGCCTACAGATGAATCCGCAAGCGGACGGATATCGATGTAGCTTTCACCCGGGAGTATTCCAAGGTATCGATTTCCACGGAGAACGAGAAGTGGACTGATTCTAAACTAAGTTGTCCTAGGTAGATGGAATGGAGTGAATGGTATGGATGAGGTGGATGACAACAACAAAGAGAAGAGGAGTGATAGAAGGGTAGAGAGGGTACGAGTCTGGTAGAGGTATTCTACTGATTGATCGAGCAGATCAGAGGGTACAGATAGATACTTGCTTCGGGAAGGGAGCCGGTGGACACGCAGAAAAGTACGAGAAGGGGTGCCACTATTTCCCAACTGGGGAATCCTACGGACCGGAACTAACGTGATGGGCTACAAAGACCGGAAGGGCTGTCACCACCTTACGGCTACCACCTCCGTTGCGACGGGAATAAACTAAGCTAGTCTCAAGTATAGGCACCACGCCTACACTAGTCAACTAATACTTATCTCCTATAGAAAGATAAGCACCCAAGCTAAGCAACCAGTATACAGTTATACCAATCAACTAAGCATTGAACGAAGAACCAGCAAGCATATAAAAGTAAGAACTGAATGCTCAATTAATCAGAGAGAGATACAAGAGTTACCAGACACGACCCGGATGTTACTCGAAGTGAAGTCGCATCCGTAGAGGTACAGCGGGAAGAGGGGCCGACACTTCGGCTCCTCTCCGGGACGCTCACCTCTCCTCTCTCCCTATCTCTACTGATACAAGTGGAGAACTAACAGTGCTTCGCCTGCACTCTACTCTTGTGTTGTGTGTTTTGCAGGTGGAACCGGGCCTCTATTTATAGCAGGTAAGGACGGTGGAAGCAGAGTAGCAGCCAAGGCAGCTGGGAGGCGGTGCCGGGCCGTTCGGCCGAATTCCCCGGTTCGGCCGAACTGCCCAGTTCGCCCGAACCGGTGGATGCACCGCCTCAGCAGCCAACGGCCAGGATCGCACCCTGGAGGCGGTTCCTGCCTTCGGCCGAACCCTAGCCTTCGCCCGAACTGGGCCCGGCCCACTGCTTCACCGCCTTTGTCTCCACCACGTGCTAGCCCAACTCCTGAGGCGGTTTGTAGGTCGGTTCGCGTCTTGGGCTGGCCTGGAGGGCCTCCGGTGGACTCGTGGGCTCCGTCGGGTTGGATATGGGTCACCGGTCTTCTGGATATGGGTTGAGCCGGCCCAGAGTGGCGTGGTCGTGGTCCACAAGTCTTGCCCAGCTAGGGGGGCAACCGGCCGAACGGAGTCGTTCGGCCGAAATGGTCATTTCTGACCCTTATAGCACGTGTTTCTCCATTTTGTACCTGCACAGAGGACAATCACCAAAACTTGTGGAAATAGTCAGTGATAAGCCCTATAGCTATGGTGTGTGTCCCCATTGTGTTTGTTTTATACTCGGTTGGAGGTCGGAAATCGGTCTGTAACGACCGCCAACAAGCTCCCCCAAACTTAGATCTTTGCTCGTCCCGAGTAAAGAAATTAAAACATGAGCAAGACTAAAGTAAGGGTTCTTTTATAATCATGAATACTTGCATGTTGAATATTCAAACCTTTCTCATACCTGTGAATTTGTGGTGGCTACTTCCCGGATCTTGGGCGGTTGATGAATGGAACAACTCTTACAACAAGATCCTCTTGCTCATCCTGCATTCGGGGTTTTCTGGTTTTCGCAATTAAATGGCTCGTCTCCCTTCATCCCTGACACTCAGCTCTCTGGAGCTTTCTCCTATCACTCACTCTCTTTTGTATTTTTCTTTGTCTCTCAGGTGGTGGTCTCGTCATGTCGAGTATTTCAGTCAAGCCAAAGATTGGCTCCTGGAGCTTCTCATCACTGCCTTTGGTCATGTTGCAAGTTAATGATAGAGAGTTCGTGTTGTCCCTCAGCCTTCTTGACCCCTTTTTCTTTTCTTTTCTTTTCCCTTTTTGGGACTTTTTTTTCTTTTCTTTGGACTTTCATGAGTCCTTTATTTCTCTCTTTTTTTTCAGGGTATCATCACGGCATGAGGGTTTCCACTACACTCTGATGATAGATTTGCTTGCAACAGACCTCAGACAATGTGATCCATTCCAAGAACACAACTTTCAACAAGACTTCATACAGGATATGACAGGTTTCAGGAGTAAACTCTCAAGCATATGTGGTATTTGTGGACAGGATGAAGGGATAGAGCAGGATTTTCATCTTTTCGCAAATCAAATTCTCCCGAATGTTGGTGTGAACAAGTGGTTCATTTTATCGAGTCATATCACAAACATCAACAACTTAGATCAGGGGGGTCCTATCATGATGATTTTTTTTCACAAGTACTAGACATTGAGTTTGAAATAAACAACAGGCAGCAATCATGATATAAAAGAGAGACCGAGTTCGTTTCGTTTATGTGAGGCATGCATTTCCAATTTTTCAAAACGAAACAACACAGGAAAGTAAACAGGGGGGAAGAAGGTGCAAACCTACGTGCAGGTGCGCGAGAGGAGGCAGCCGGGTTGGTTCGGCCGAACCGGTCAGTTCGCCCGAACTGCCTGGTTCGGCCGAACTGGCCCGGGGTCTTGGTCCGTCGTGCCATGCATTCCTGTGTCGTTCCTATACTCGTGCAACTCTCTGTTAGAGAGGGCATTCTCCGGTCGGCTCAAATGCACCGACCGGAGCGACAATTTTATCTTCTTTCTTGCAAACAATTCAAACTTTATTTATTCAACGAACTAAGATTGGAAACAAAAATTTGGAAGGGAAATTTCAGAGCACCCTAAGCATTGATCTAAACAAGCAACTAGCAAACCAAACTAAACTAACGGTGCTCTATCTAAAAACGGGACGACCGCGGGACACTATTCTGAAGGTGGTCCATAGAGATCTTCGTGTCCCGTGGCCTTGAAGAGCCTCTTGAGCTTTGCGCACAGGGCCTTGCGGAGGAGTTCCATCTTGTCCTCCCATTCCATACGTGCGAGCTCGCCCTCCGCCACCTTCTCGTCCAGGTGGTTGATCTTCTGCTTTGCCAGTGCCAGTTCCTCTTTCAGGCTTTCCACGGTGGGCGGCTTCTCTTCCTCTTCTTCATTGTCCTCCTCATCGGAGAACTCCTTGTCCCCGGGCAGCCCTTTGATGGATGGGGGCTGCCTGTGGCGCCGAACTTTGGGGTGGCGCTGTGGCGGAGAGGACTGGGATGAGTTTGCCAGCCCCAGCTCGTTCCGGTTGAGCGGCGGGACGAGGACTTTTCCGTATCCTCCTCCCGGGATACGTTCTCCCTTGATGACGAAACGCGGTGGGCTTTCCAGCGTGTAGTCCGGCTCCTCCCCGGCCCTTTCCTTGGGCAGCAGCAACGCCAGATCCGACACCCTCGAGGAGGATATTGATCTCGGGTGTAGCTGCCCTTCGTTCGGCCTTGGTGAAGGCGAACGAGGCGGTTTCTTGATCCCTTTTAGTGGGGCGAGGAGCTTGTTGAGTGCTGAGCGGTGAGGAGAGTTGCCGCGCCTCACCGGGCTACGTCCCGGCGTCCTTCCCCGGTGCACGTCTCCCGCTGCGTCGACGTCGGAGATGCGGAAGGTGTGCTCCTGCCGGGAGGAGTTGGCGTTCCGGCTACTGCTGCTCGAGCCCTGGGCCGGTGATGTGCCCTTGGAGGAAAAAGAGGTCATGGTGGCTGTGTTCTATGGGATGGAGTTGGCTTAGATGAGATGGGAAACGACGATAGAGAGTCTCTGTTTTTATCGGGGATTTCAGATCGGAAAAACGGGGTTTCCCGACGATTCCCTCGCGACTCTCGGGATATTTTTTACTCCAGATGTATCTGGGCGAGCATATCCGTCCCTGGGGCCTGGGAGGCCAATTCGCCCGAACCATCTGGTTCGGCCGAACTGGGCGCATTCGCCCGAACGGGTCCCTGGGCCCCCAGGTGCGTGGCCCGCGTCGCGGTTCGAGGTTTTGGTCATGGGAGATTCGGATCGAGGAGGTTTTCAAGGTTCAGGAGGTTTTGGCCCGGAAGGATTTGAAAATGATGGATTCGGGCCGGGGTTCCACGGACGGGGTTCAGAGTTCTATGAACTCGACGACGTCTAATTCGTCGAGTGTCGGAGGCTCTGGTTCTAGGAAAATCTTCAACCGCTGTCTGTTAACCTTGAAGGTGTTTCCGTCCTCGCTTTGCAAAGTGACGGCCCCATGAGATGCAACATTGATTACTGTGAATGGGCCGTCCCACTTGCTCCTCAATTTCCCATGGCCGAAAAGTTTGACACGGGAGTTGAAGACGAGGACCTTGTCTCCCGGCTTGAACGTTTTGACCTTGATTCTCTTATCATGCCATCTCTTGGTCCGTTCCTTGTATAGCCGGGAGCTGTGGTATGCTCTCTCCCTCATCTCATCTAGCTCGGCCAGCTGGATCTTCCGTTTGAGGCCGGCAGCTGGAAGGTCCATACCCCACTTCCTAATGGCCCAGTGAGCTCTAAACTCCATTTCTACAGGTAAATGGCAGGTTTTGCCATAGACTAGTTGATATGTGGTCATGCCTATGGGCGTCTTATAGGCCGTGCGGTAAGCCCAAAGTGCATCTGGAAGTTTATCCTTCCACTGCTTGCCCATCTCATTTACGGTCTTTTGCAGAATATTTTTGATTTGCTTATTGGAAGTTTCTGCTTGACCGCTAGTTTGGGGGTGATAGGGTGTGGCTATGTTATGCTGCACCCCCAAACTTGAGAGATACTTACGGAAGGATGAATCTATGAAGTGGGAGCCGCCATCACTGATGACTACTCTAGGAACGCCGAAACGGGGGAATATAACCTCATGAAACATCCGTCTCGCGTTCTTAGAGTCAGCAGCTAAGCAAGGCAAGGCTTCTACCCACTTAGAGACGTAGTCCACTGCTACTAGGATGAATTGACAACCCTCGGAGTTTGGGAAGGGACCCATGAAGTCTACCCCCCAGACATCGAAGATTTCTACTTGAAGATTGCTAGTGAGTGGCATTGCGTCTCTAGTATTGATGTTCCCGTGTTTCTGGCAGCGGGGGCACCGCATGACAAATGCTCTCGCATCCTCATACATGCTGGGCCAGTAGAAACCGCACTGCCAGACTTTAGCATTGGTCCGGAATGCACCGTAGTGTCCTCCGTACGGGGCTGCGTGACATCTCTCCAGGATTTTATAAGCCTCATGTGCGGGTACGCACCTTCTGAGGAGTCCGTCGCTACAAATCCTAAAGAGATACGGGTCGTCCCAAAGGTGAAGACGGCTCTCATAGGCTAGTCGTTTCCTATTCTCTCCAGGGGGGACATAACCCGTTACCATGTAGTTTACTATGTTGGCACACCACGGATCACCAGTGGTGACCTTAAGGAGGGTGTCATCCCGTAAGTAATCATCGATCGGGAGATCGGACGGGACTTGCATCCGGGACAAGTGGTCAGCCACTGAGTTCTCTACTCCTTTCTTATCTTTTATCTCAATGTCAAATTCTTGGAGTAGAAGAATCCAGCGGATGAGTCTCGGTTTTGCATCCTTTTTGGTCAAAAGGTACTTCAGAGCAGCGTGATCTGAATAGACTATAACCTTGGCCCCAACTAGGTAGGACCGGAATTTGTCTATAGCAAATACGACTGCTAAGAGTTCCTTCTCCGTGGTTGCGTAGTTGAGCTGGGGGCCAGTGAGCGTTTTGCTAGCATACGAGATAGCATAATGCTTCTTGTCCTTAGTTTGGCCCAACACAGCTCCTACAGCATAGTCGCTCGCATCGCACATGATTTCAAATGGGATGCTCCAGTCGGGAGGCTGGATGATGGGAGCGGAGATGAGTGCCTTTTTGAGAGTGTGAAATGCGGCATAGAACTCCTCATCGAAAATGAAGGGGGCATCTTTGGCTAAGAGATTGGTCAAGGGCCGAGATATCTGGGAGAAGTTTTTGATGAAACGCCTATAGAATCCGGCATGGCCAAGGAAGCTACGGATCCCCTTAACGTTTGTGGGAGGTGGAAGTTGCTCGATCACTTCTATCTTCGCTTTGTCTACCTCGATCCCACGTTCTGACACCCTATGTCCTAGGACAATTCCCTCTCGCACCATAAAATGGCACTTGTCCCAGTTCAAAACAAGGTGTTTCTCTTCACACCTCTGGAGGACCTTGTCCAGATTTTTCAGACATTCGGTGAAGGTCCGTCCATAAACTGAGAAATCGTCCATGAACACTTCCATAATCTCTTCAATCATGTCAGAGAAGATGGACATCATGCAACGTTGGAAAGAGGCAGGTGCGTTACACAACCCAAAGGACATACGCCGATAGGCATACGTCCCGTAGGGGCATGTGAACGTGGTTTTACTCTGGTCTTCTAGGTGGATAGGAATTTGGTGGTACCCAGAGTAACCGTCAAGGAAGCAGAAGAAAGAGTGTTTGGCTAACCGTTCAAGCATTTCGTCTATGAACGGAAGGGGGAAATGGTCTTTCTTGGTGGCCTTATTGAGTCGACGATAGTCGATGCACATACGCCAACCAGTAACAGTGCGCTGAGGGATGAGCTCATTTTTGTCATTGCGCACTACCGTCATTCCTCCCTTCTTAGGAACGACTTGAACGGGACTAACCCATTCACTATTGGGGACAGGGTAGATGATCCCCGCGTGAAGGAGTTTGAGAACTTCCTTTTTCACGACCTCTCTCATGGCATTGTTTAACCGTCGTTGAGGTTCCCGAGACGGTGTTGCTTCAGAATCGATCGGGATGCGATGAGTGCAAAGATTTGGGCTAATCCCTTTCAGGTCTTGGAGAGAATATCCTAAGACCGATCGATTTTTCTCCAGGATCGTGATAAGTTGCTGGGTTTCTACCTCGGAGAGTTTATCACTAATGATCACTGGAGTTTGCTTATCCCCAAAGAGGAAAGCATACCTAAGTCTAGACGGAAGAGGTTTGAGCTCGATTGGAGATGGTTTTGGAGTTTCGTTTGTATCAAGCTCAATCGGAGGGTGAGTTTCCTCCTCCTCCGTAAAGAATGGAATATCCTCTTCTGGAATAGGTTGCTCGAGATTCAGCAAAGAAGCTGACCTGACTTCCTCTAACGGGTCAGGATCGGGGTCTGCCTCTATTGGAGTATTCAAAGATTGGGCATAGGAGACAGGGATAAGTTCTTTACCAATCCTAAGCTCTACTAGCTGGTTTATTGGTGCTTTTTCCAGAATCTTCAAGATTGGCCTGCCTATGAAGATGGGATGTGTGGTAGTGCTAGGTAGGTCGAAGATGTGAAAGTCCATGAAGAGTTCAGGATCGTTGACCTTAACGGGTGTGACCCGTAAGATCCCTAAACAATCCAGGATTTTCCCTGAGGTAAACTTAAGTCGTTTTTTGAGAAAACAACCATGAGTTACCAGGGAATTCGGTTCGCACCAAAAAGCTAGAGATTATGTTGATTCCGAGGCTTGGGTCGTACCCAATCTCTCGGTCAAGGCCCATGATCTCACAGAATATCCTTTTGGTTTTTCTGGGCATCTTGACCACCTCGGTTGAGGCTTCGGCCTCATCTAGCCACTCCCGACTCATGATAGCAGAGAGACGTCCTAGGTACTCCCGCTGATATTCCAATTCTTCTTTGTCGGGGGCCCGATCCTTTTGCTCTACACATCGTTCCCGTGGGAAACTTGTTGCACTCCCGATGTCTTCGAATAGATCATCGTCAAAGTCATAGAGAGTGGTGTAGAGTGAATCATAATGGTCTGGGCTAGAATATGGTTGTGGTTCGAAATAAGCTTTAGGTTCTGATGGACTGGAAGAGCTAATGGATTTGGATTGGACTGGTATTGGCTCTTTAGGTTCAGGTTCAGGCTGCTTCTCTTCTTCATCGGGGAGTTCATCATAGATTCCAGTGTAGGGAGTGTTGTCTATTATACGATCCAGGACTATCCTCGCTTCACTAGGAACCAAATGAAAGAACGACCCTCCAGAAGCAGAGTCCAAGAAAGTGGCTGCTACGGGACAGAGGCCAAGGCTGAAGTGTTGTAAAACAACAGGTTCTGGTAGGCTTAGGTCCGGTCCCGAGGCCAGTATTTGCTTGAAATGAGCCCAGGCAGTTCCGAGCGATTCTCCCTTTAATTGCTTAAAGTTAATGATTTCCGCTCGGAGACTGGCTACCTTGGAAACTGGGAAGAAGTTTAGGCAGAATTTTTCCTTGAGAACTTCCCAGCTCCCGTCCATAGTGCTAACAGCCAGAGAGTACCATTTCTTTGCTCCTCCCGCTAGTGAAAACGGGAATAGCTTCCATTTGAGTGTCTCTTGTGTCATGCCCGCAATGGTCAGGCATGAGCAGAGTTGCTCAAACTCGCGCAAATGCGCGTATGGACTCTCGGCCTTCGTTCCTGAGAACGATTGCTCACGAACCATGGCTATGAAGCCGGGACGTAGCTCATAGCCGGGTGTGGATATGGGATGTGATGATGGTGGTGGCTCCAAACAAGCGCCCTTTGGAGCCGAGTGTTGGCGTAAGGTAAGAGTGGGATCCATATGGATGGATGATGGTGGGATACACGGACAACTTGAGTTCGGAATCAGAACAGCTACCGCTCCCCGGCAACGGCGCCAGAAAGCTTGTTGGCACTCCTTACGGCCTACAGATGAATCCGCAAGCGGACGGATACCGATGTAGCTTTCACCCGGGAGTATTCCAAGGTATCGATTTCTACGGAGAACGAGAAGTGGACTGATTCTAAACTAAGTTGTCCTAGGTAGATGGAATGGAGTGAATGGTATGGATGAGGTGGATGACAACAACAAAGAGAAGAGGAGTGATAGAAGGGTAGAGAGGGTACGAGTCTGGTAGAGGTATTCTACTGATTGATCGAGCAGATCAGAGGGTACAGATAAATACTTGCTTCGGGACAAGGGAGCCGGTGGACACGCAGAAAGGTATGAGAAGGGGTGCCACTATTTTCCAACTGGGGAATCCTACGGACCGGAACTAACGTGATGGGCTACAAAGACCGGAAGGGCTGTCACCACCTTACGGCTACCACCTCCGTTGCGACGGGAATAAACTAAGCTAGTCTCAAGTATAGGCACCACGCCTACACTAGTCAACTAATACTTATCTCCTATAGAAAGATAAGCACCCAAGCTAAGCAACCAGTATACAGTTATACCAATCAACTAAGCATTGAACGAAGAACCAGCAAGCATATAAAAGTAAGAACTGAATGTTCAATTAATCAGAGAGAGATACAAGAGTTACCAGACACGACCCGGATGTTACTCGAAGTGAAGTCGCATCCGTAGAGGTACAGCGGGAAGAGGGGCCGACACTTCGGCTCCTCTCCGGGACGCTCACCTCTCCTCTCTCCCTATCTCTACTGATACAAGTGGAGAACTAACAGTGCTTCGCCTGCACTCTACTCTTGTGTTGTGTGTTTTGCAGGTGGAACCGGGCCTCTATTTATAGCAGGGAAGGACGGTGGAGGCAGAGTAGCAGCCAAGGCAGCTGGGAGGCGGTGCCGGGCCGTTCGGCCGAATTCCCCGGTTCGGCCGAACTGCCCAGTTCGCCCGAACCGGTGGATGCACCGCCTCAGCAGCCAACGGCCAGGATCGCACCCTGGAGGCGGTTCCTGCCTTCGGCCGAACCCTGGCCTTCGCCCGAACTGGGCCCGGCCCACTGCTTCACCGCCTTTGTCTCCACCACGTGCTAGCCCAACTCCTGAGGCGGTTTGTAGGTCGGTTCGCGTCTTGGGCTGGCCTGGAGGGCCTCCGGTGGACTCGTGGGCTCCATCGGGTTGGATATGGGTCACCGGTCTTCTGGATATGGGTTGAGCCGGCCCAGAGTGGCGTGGTCGTGGTCCACAAGTCTTGCCCAGCTAGGGGGGCAACCGGCCGAACGGAGTCGTTCGGCCGAAACGGTCATTTCTGACCCTTATAGCACGTGTTTCTCCATTTTGTACCTGCACAGAGGACAATCACCAAAACTTGTGGAAATAGTTAGTGATAAGCCCTATAGCTATGGTGTGTGTCCCCATTGTGTTTGTTTTATACTCGGTTGGAGGTCGGAAATCGGTCTGTAACGACCGCCAACATAGTGCGCCTGCAACGATCCCCTCCAGAACTCCCCAGAGCATCCCGAGAGGATACGGGCGCGGTCTCCTCCGTGTTTGAGATCCCCCCTTCTCGAAGAGAAGCTGCTACGGGCCTCACTGTCGCAAGGTGGCGACACAACGTTTATGGGTCCAGTGGCACGAGACGTGCCTGCGGTCGCGGGCCTGTGCAGCTGGGTGCCGGGGGACAAGGCCCATCCATTCTCTAGGCCTTCCACCTGTTCACCAGACCAGCCCACCATAGGCGATGAGATTGTGGACTCTGGGCTGGGGGTTGATGGATGGTGAGCCGCTGGGGCCGCAGCCGGAGACGGCACAAGGTCCTACCCATGGGGGCGCCTTATCCCGCGGCCACCAGGTTCGTGCCGTCGATGTATCCACCGAAGAAACGCTCGTTGATCTATCGCCGCCAGTGGTTCAAGCGCGGCACCTCCTAGCTTCTGATGTCCCCTCCTCGCCAGGCCCTGGAACTCTTCATCACGCGGATGACCGGCCCGGTAGGTGGAGTTCTGCCGGAACCAGAGACACGGAGGCCGCGTCAGGAGGCCACCCTGCAGCGGGCCCAACCCTCCGTTGTAGTAAGCAGATTTCCAAGACGACACACCGATCAGAAGCAACGACGATGAAGTGTGCCTAGGCCAACCTAACGCGCAAGTTGGGCATGCTACAGGAGCATGAACACATGAGTATGGAGGCACAGGACGATTATCTTAGATTAATTGGGCCTTGGCCCATTTAAGTCTCAATTAATCAAAGAATTAAAGGTCCACTAATAAGTGCTAGGGAGTTAAATCCCGGATGGAAAGTCAACGGGAATCCTAACCAACCTAAATAGTGGACAAACTGTGGACCACTTGTGAAGTTGGTAAAAGGAGATGGGTGTGCCACACGCGCGCGCTCGCTCGCCTCGCCGAGGTCGTGGCCGTGGCCGTGACCGAGCCGCTCGGAGTGTGCTGTGTGATGAACCTTTTGCCACAAATGACATTGATTGAGTCTTAAACGTTACAAGTAACTGCTGTTTTGATGGCTGAGAGTAACTGATGACGTTTAATGGCATTATTGGGCTGACCAATAACTGACGTCATTATGGCCATTGCTGCCTCATGCAGTGTCCTGGTTCATCCCCCCCTCCTCCTCTGGTCGCCTATATAAGAGGGGCTCTCTCCTATAGCCAGAAGACAAAAGCACTCTTCCTCCCTTGGTACTCCTTTCAGGAGACCTCTCCCTTCTTCCTGTTTTTGCTGCTCTCTTGCATTCCCAACGCAAGCCCTGCGCGCACTCTGCTAGCGTGAGCAGTTTCCTCCGAACCTCCCTGTCTAGTGATCCTGCTCGGGATAGGCGGGCGATAAGGTTTTTCGGGAGCGTACGAGAACACGCCTGCTCGCTGTTGTGAACGACTACTTCCTGGTGGCCAACATTGTCAACCCGAACGACTACTTCCTGGTGGCCGTCTTCCTCACGTGAACGACTACGTCCCGGTGACCGTTCGAGGGACTCCACTGCATCGACTCGCCACTGCACCGAATTAGATCGACTACTTCGAGCAAGGCCAGTCGAGGATGGTTAACACTATTCCTCCAGCTGGTGACGGCGCATCCGGTGCCTCCGGTACCGGCCCCGCCTCTGGGTACATCCTGAACATCCTTTTGTTCTTGTTTCGGTTTCTCATGTTGTTCATGTTATTTGGGAGAATTTGTTGCTAATTTCTGGAATTAAATATACCGAATGATGCCTAAATTTCTAACAATCCAAAAACCTTATGTTAATAATAGGCTTTCGGTAGCTGGTTTTGCCGCATCAATCAAACCAAATGTTTTCGATGGGTCTAATTACAAACGTTAGCGCGAGAGGGTCACACTGTGGTTGACAGCAATGAACATCATGCATGTCATACAGGTGAAGCCCGAACAGTTCACTCCAGAGGAGGAGCGGGCTTTCGTGGCGGCCGATAACCTGTTTAGAGGTGCCATCATGAGTGTTCTCGCTGAAAGCCTTGTGGACACGTACCTCTTGCTGCCGAGTGGCAAAGATGTTTGGGATGCGCTTGAGGCTAAGTTTGGGGTCTCTGATGCTGGTGGCGAGCTGTATGTCATGGAACAGCTCTTTGACTACAAGATGGTTGAAGACCGTCCTGTGGTAGAGCAGGCCCATGAGATCCAGGCGCTGGCTAGAGATCTTGAGAACTATAGCAAGGATGCTCCATGTCGGTTGCCAGACAAGTTTGTGGCTCGAGGTATTATCTCCAAGTTGTCACCTTCTTGGAAGGATTTTGCGACCTCTTTGAAACACAAGAGACAAGAGTTTACTATTGTCGATCTCATCGGCACTCTTGATGTGGAAGAGAAGGCGAGGGCAAAAGACCAACGTGGTAAAGGGATTGCTGGATCTTCTAGTGCCAACTTGGTGCAAAAGAAGAACTTCAATGCATCCAACAAAAAGAAGAACAAGCCGCAACAGAACCAGACAAAGACTAATCAGACGACTCAGTTCAAGAAGAAGAAGAAACCGCCGACAGGGCATTGTTATTGTTGTGGTAGCCCGGACCACTTTGCTGCAAAGTGCCCGCACCGCAAGGACAAGAACAATGGCGGCAATGGTGGCAGTGCCAACATGGTTGTTAGTGAGACTGGTGGAACGTCGGGGTACGGTAATCTTTTACCTACAGTTCTTTCAGTATGTCATTCACCCGATTGGTGGATTGACACTGGTGCTAATATTTATGTTTGTGCTGACATTTCCCTATTTGCTTCTTACCAGGCAGGCGGGTCTTCCTCCGTGTTGATGGGGAACAGATCACATGCGCGTGTTCTTGGTGCTGGTTCGGTCGATCTGAAGCTTACTTCGGGAAAGACCGTTCGACTAAAGAACGTGCAGCATGTCCCCACCATCAAAAAGAAATTAGTCAGCGGGTCTCTTCTGTGTAGAGACGGCTTTAAATTAGTCTTTGAATCCAATAAATGTGTAATCTCTAAATTTGAAAGTTTTATTGGAAAAGGTTATGATAGCGGAGGCTTGTTCCGCTTTTCTTTGTCAGACAATTGTAATAAAGTTGTGAACCATGCTGCAAACGTTGATACTGAATCAAATGTTTGGCATTCACGACTCTGTCATGTTAATTTTGGTTGTATGATGCGTCTTGCAAACCTAAGCTTAATTCCGAGATTCACCGTAGTCAAAAATTCTAAGTGTCATGTGTGTGTTGAATCAAAACAACCTCGCAAGCCTCATTTCGCGGCTGAGGCGAGGAACTTGGCACCTCTAGACTTAATTCATTCCGATCTGTGCGAGATGAATGGTGTGTTGACAAAATGTGGTAAAAAGCACTTCATGACTTTAATAGATGATTCTACTAGATTTTGCTACATTTATTTGTTGAAGTCTAAAGATGAAGCGTTACAGTATTTTAAAATCTATAAAGCTGAGGTAGAAAATCAACTTGAGAGAAAGATCAAAAGAGTTAGGTCTGATCGCGGTGGAGAGTATTTTTCTAATGTATTCACTGCGTTCTGTGAGGAACATGAAATAATTCATGAGAGGACACCTCCCTACTCACCTCAGTCAAATGGGGTAGCCGAAAGAAAGAACCGCACTCTGACTGACTTGGTTAATGCCATGTTGGATACAGCGGGACTTTCCAAGGAATGGTGGGGTGAGGCTATATTGACTGCATGTCATGTCCTGAATCGTGTTCCTATGAAGAACAAAGGGATAACACCATTCGAGGAATGGGAAAAGAAAAAGCTAACCCTTTCATACTTACGGACTTGGGGATGTTTGGCCAAAGTGAATATGCCCATAACCAAGAAACGTAAATTGGGACCTAAGACTGTTGATTGTGTCTTTCTTGGTTATGCTTTCCACAGTGTAGGTTATAGATTTTTAATAGTAAAATCTGGAGTACCTGACATGCATGTTGGTACAATTATGGAGTCCAGAGACGCTACATTCTTTGAGGACATTTTTCCTATGAAAGAGGAAGCTAGCACGTCTAGTCATGAACTGTCTATTAATAAAGAACCTAGAGAATCTGTTGTTTCGATAGAACACAATGAACACATACATGTGGAAAATCCTGAGGAGGATGACAGTGAAGCTCTCAGAAGGAGCAAGAGATAGAGGACTGCAAAGTCCTTTGGTGATGATTTCATTGTGTACCTCGTGGATGACACCCCTAGAACCATTGAAGAGGCATATACCTCTCCAGACGTTGACTATTGGAAGGAAGCAGTTCGGAGTGAGATGGACTCTATTATGTCTAATGGTACTTGGGAAGTCGTGGAACGTCCGTATGGGTGCAAACCTGTAGGATGTAAGTGGGTGTTCAAGAAAAAGCTTAGGCCTGATGGTACTGTTGAGAAATACAAGGCAAGGCTAGTGGCTAAGGGATATACTCAAAAAGAAGGAGAGGACTTCTTTGACACTTACTCACTGGTTGCCCGATTGACCACCATTCGAGTACTGCTCTCTTTGGCAGCTTCCCATGGTCTTCTCGTTTATCAGATGGACGTTAAGACAGCTTTCCTAAATGGAGAGTTGGAGGAAGAGATCTACATGGATCAGCCAGAAGGTTTTGTAGTGGAAGGTCAAGAAGGAATGGTGTGTAAGTTGATAAAGTCTTTGTATGGCCTTAAGCAAGCTCCTAAGCAGTGGCATGAGAAGTTCGACAGAACTTTAACGTCAGTTGGCTTTGTTGTGAACGAAGCCGACAAATGTGTGTACTATCGCTATGGTAGGGGCGAAGGAGTGATCTTGTGTCTGTATGTAGATGACATACTGATATTTGGGACAAGCCTTAATGTGATTAAGGTAGTCAAAGAGTTTTTGTCTCAGAGTTTTGAGATGAAAGATTTGGGAGAGGCTGATGTGATCCTAAATATTAAGCTAGTGAGAGAAGGTGATGGTGGGGTTGTTCTCACACAATCCCACTATGTGGAGAAGGTCTTGAGTCGTTTCGGATATAATGACTGCAAGCCAGCTCCAACACCTTATGATGCTAGTAAAATATTACGGAAGAACAAAAGAATAATGGGAGATCAGCTGAGATACTCCCAGATCATTGGTTCACTGATGTACCTAGCCAGCGCTACTAGACCCGATATCGCGTTCGCTGTGAGCAAACTGAGCCGGTTTGTGTCAAATCCGGGAGATGCTCATTGGGAAGCTCTTGAACGGGTAATGTGCTTTCTGAAAGGTACTGTGGACTATGGAATTCACTATACCGGGTACCCTAGAGTACTGGAGGGTTACAGTGATTCAAACTGGATATCCGATACAGATGAGATTAAAGCCACAAGTGGATATGTTTTCACACTTGGAGGTGGCGCTGTCTCCTGGAAGTCTTGCAAGCAGACCATCTTAACGAGGTCAACTATGGAGGCAGAACTCACTGCTTTGGACACCGCCACTGTTGAGGCCGAATGGCTTCGTGATCTCCTTATGGATTTGCCGGTAGTTGATAAACCGATACCGGCTATCCTCACGAACTGTGATAATCAAACTATGATTGTCAAGGTGAACAGTTCAAAGGATAACATGAAGTCCTCTAGGCATGTAAAGAGGCGGCTGAAATCTGTCAGGAAAATGAGAAACTCCGGAGTGATAGCCTTGGACTACATTCAAACGGCTAAGAACCTGGCAGATCAATTCACAAAGGGTCTTTCACGTAACGTGATAGACAATGCATCCAGGGAATTGGGCTTGAGACCCACATGTTACTCAGTAGTGGTAACCTGTCCTATGTGATCGGAGATCCCGTGAATTAGGATGGTGAAACAAGCTACTTTTTAACTGAGAGAAGAGAACCTTTGATAAGGGCTCATTCCAATGGAAGTGCATTTCCCTTCTAAGTCTGTATGGCAGGTTGGTGAAAACCTTAATGTGATCCGAGTGGCTCAATAAGGGCAAAAATGTTGACCTACAGAACATCTCAAAGGATTGCACCTATACGGGTTCGGTTGCTAATCACAATCTATGAGATAGGGTGATCTCTAGATACCCATGAAAAGCACGGAGTATGACTTATATGCTCCAACCCGAGGGGATGCTTATAGCAGCCTAGTACTGGCAAAGGGGCTCTAGCCAAGCTTGTTTGCACAAAACTGTCAATTCAAGGCATAGTCCATTGGTCAGTTGTGAACAAGTGTAGCTCTTGCCCCAGGTGGATGTTCAACTTAACAGTCCCCGCCATGAGGCCAGTATATCAAAACAACAGTTGAGACGAGAGTATTTTCTTGTGTACCTTGAAATTCTTGGTGGGGATTGTTAGATTAATTGGGGCTTGGCCCATTTAAGTCTCAATTAATCAAAGAATTAAAGGTCCACTAATAAGTACTAGGGAGTTAAATCCCGGATGAAAAGTCAACGGAAATCCTAACCAACCTAAATGGTGGACCAACTGTGGACCACTTGTGAAGTTGGTAAAAGGAGATGGGCGTGCCACGCGCGCGCGCGCTCGCTCGCCTCGCCGAGCCGTGGCCGTGGTCGTGGCCGAGCCGCTCTGCGTGTGCTGTGTGATGAACCTTTTACCACAAATGACATTGATTGAGTCTTAAACGTTACCAGTAACTGCCGTTTTGATGGCTGAGAGTAACCGATGACGTTTAATGGCATTATTGGGCTGACCAATAACTGACGTCATTATGGCCATTGCTGCCTCATGCAGTGTCCAGGTTCATCCCCCCTCCTCCTCTGGTCGCCTATATAAGAGGGGCTCTCTCCCATAGCCAGAAGACAAAAGCACTCTTCCTCCCTTGGTACTCCTTTCAGGAGACCTCTCTCTTCTCCCTGTTTTTGCTGCTCTCCTGCATTCCCAACGCAAGCCCTGCGCGCACTCTGCTTGCGTGAGCAGTTGCCTCCGAACCTCCCTGTCTAGTGATCCTGCTCGGGATAGGCGGGCGATAAGGTTTTTGGGGAGCGTACGAGAACGCGACTGCTCGCTGCTGTGAACGACTACTTCCTGGTGGCCAACATCGTCAACCCGAACGACTACTTCCTGGTGGCCGTCTTCCTCACGTGAACGACTGCGTCCCGGTGACCGTTCGAGGGACTCCACTGCATCGACTCGCCACTGCACCGAATTAGATCGACTACTTCGAGCAAGGCCAGTCGAGGATGGTTAACACTATTCCTCCAGCTGGTGACGGCGCATCCGGTGCCTCCGTTACCGGCCTCGCCTCTGGGTACATCCCGAACATCCTTTTGTTCTTGTTTCGGTTTCTCATGTTGTTCATGTTATTTGGGAGAATTAACTTGAACACTTGCACATGTTATGTTACCACTGGATCACTCACTACTGTCATGAATTTATTGCTAATTTCTGGAATTAAAATATACCAAATGATGCCTAAATTTCTAACAGATTATGCGAAGCTCTTCTCTCTGCACATCACGCGGACACACATGGTGGCAATAGCAACGCTCTTTGGGTGGTCCATCCCCGATGATGCAGAGGCACCATGCCTTGCGCTCGATGCCCATGAGGGGTTGTTTGTACGGGTTGTTTCATAAGTTTCCTAATGAATATATCCAGCATTTTGTATTGGAACGTCTGGGGCTTGAACCGAAGGGCTCATCGTGATTTTGTCAGGGAGCTTGTGGCCTCGGCCCGGCCCAAAATGGTATGCCTGCAAGAGACCATGATGACAGCAATCTCCACTTCCACCATGCTATCCACGCTGGGGTCCGACTTCGATCGGTCCATCTCGCCGGCTTCGGGGACGTAGGGCACCCGGGGTGGCATACTGATCGCCTAGCGGGGAGGCGCTTACAGGGAGACGACCACGAGAGTCGACACATATTTAGTGTCGGTAAAGTTTGCGCTCAAGGACGGGATCGAGTGGTGGTTCACCAGGGTGTATGGTCTGCAGTTGGACTGCGACAAACTCCTATTTCTACAGCAGCTCCGCGACGTTCGTGCAGCTTGCTCCGGGTCGTGGCTGCTTGGACTTCAATCTGATCTACCGTTCTGCCGACAAGAACATCCCCAATGTAGACAGATACATGATGGGGAGGTTTTGACGCCTGATCAATGACCTTGAGCTCCAGGAGATTGAGCTACTCGGCCGATGATTCACCTGGTCCAATGAGAGGGACTCACCGACGTTGGTTCTCCTGGACCGGAATCTGTGCTCCTCGTCCTGGGAGCAGCTCTTCCCCGACACCCTCCTGCAAAGCACGATGGCAGGGATCTCTGATCATTGCTCGCTGATGTTGGGTTTGCAGGACATTGTATGGGGACGAGGCCACTTCCACTTTGAGAGTTTTTAGCCAGCCATGGGGGATTCCAAGAGGCCATGACCGAGGCGTGGGCGATGCTAGTGGCAGCCCCCTGCTCGGTGGAGAGGGTGTCATTGAAGTTTAAAAACTTTACCAAGGCCCTTCAAGCATGGAGTCAGAGGTCGCTGGGGAACATCAATTCTCAGTTGCAGATGGCAAAGGAGTTGTTGCATCAGCTGGATATCACCCGAGACTCTCGTGAGCTCTCAGCCTCAGAGTCCTGGTTCAGAGGGTGACTTAAACATCATTGTCTGGCACTCGCATCACTTCAGCACACGATTGCCCGGGTGCGCAGTTCCATCGGTTGGCTCCAAGATGGAGACGCCAACATGGCTTTCTTCCATGCCCAGGCAAGATACAGGAAGCGGAAAAACTTCATCGCCAAGTTACAGGTCGAGGACCAGGTGATCACCACCCAGGAAGATAAAGAGCAGGCGGCCTGGGAGTTCTACCATGGGCCGCTGGGTTCCCAAAGCACGAGATCACACTCTCTTGATTTGGTGGCCTTGGGGCTGGGATCCCACGATCTATCTTCCCTCGATCTGCCATTCACGTAGGTGGAGGTTTGGAAGATCATCAAGTCTCTCCCATCGGACAAGGCTCCGGAGCCGGATGGCTTCACGGGGCGATTCTACAAGGAGCGCTGGCCAGTAATCAAGGAGGATGTGATGTTGGCTCTCCATGTGGTCCAGGATGGAGATGGCAGGAAACTACACCTTCTCAACTCGGCTTTCCTCATTCTGATCCCCAAGAAGCCTGACGCGCTGGAACTCAAGGACTCCGATAAGCTTGGTGCACAACTTTGCCAAGTTGGTCACGAAGCTGCTGGCTAACCGGCTGGCACCATGCCTGCTGAAGATGGTCTCCTCCAATCAGAGCATGTTGTGTGTTGGAGATGCGTCCACGACAACTTTGCCCTCATATAAAAAAAGGCCAAGCTCTTCCATTGCCGCAAGGAGCCGTGCCTGTTCCTGAAGCTGGACATCACGAAGGCGTTCAACTCGGTTTCTTGGCCTTTCCTTTTGGAAACGCTCCGGTGCCTGGGATTCGGCCTGCAATGGCGGAGCATCATTTTCTGCCTACTGAGGACGACATCAACACGGGTGTTGATTAATGGGCGGCCGGGGAGGTGGATTGCTCATCGGGGATGTGCCAAGGGGATCCCCTCTCCCCAATGCTATTCATCCTTGTGATGGATGTGCTGATGCGACCATCAACAAAGCAGAGGCGGAGGGTCTGCTCCAACCTTTGGCATCGAGAGGGATTCGCCACCACGTCTCGCTCTATGCAGATGACGTAGCTCTGCACACCAACATGCAGAAGAGCTTGGTTGTTCCCATCGGGTGTCAACAGGAGGAAATGGAGGTGGTGGCAGAGTGGCTCACATGTGAGATCTCCCCTTTCCCCTACAAGTACATGGGGCTCCTTCTATCAATCCAGAAGCTATCCAAGGCGGACCTGCAACCGGTGGTGGACAAGATTGCGGACATTTTGCCAGGCTGGAAGGCGGTGCTCATGACCACGGCGGGCCGTTTAGTCTTGGTACGGGCGGTCCTGACAGCTGTGCCGATTTACATGCTGATCACGCTGGAGACACCCAAATGGCTTATCCGAGCAATTGACAAGAGGCGGCGCGCCTTTCTTTGGAAGCGCAGAACACAGATCAACGGGTGTCACTGCCCCATTGCATGGGAAAGAGATCGGAGATTGGAGATCAGAGACCTGAGGATCCACAACCTGGAGGTACTTGGGTGGGCACTTCGCATGCTTTGGCTCTGGCTGTGGAAGACGAGAAGGTGCACCCGAACACGAGAGCCATGTTTGCCATCTCGGTCTCTTCCTTGGTCTGAAACGGGAAGAACACCATGTTTTGGACCGATCGATGGCTTCATGGGCAATCCATTCAATCTTTGGCGCCGGCCCTGTTTTAGTTCGTGAGAAAACATGCCATTGGTAAACCGTAAACGGACTGTCCATGAGGCCTTCCTTGATCGTCGTTGGGTGAGGGACATTGGCGGGGGCCTATCGATACCGGCGATCGTCGAATACTTGTGCCTCTCGGACATACTGGAAGAGGTACAACTGCAGGAGCAGGAATCAGACTCTCATGCCTGGACACTGGAGACATCAGGGTCTTTTTCCGCGCATTCAGCCGATCGGAGATTCTTCGTTGGTGGAGTCGGTTTCGAGCCATACAAGCAGGTGTGAAAGTCATGGGTGCCTCTCAAGTGCCGGCTGTTCCTTTGGCTGGCCAACCATAACATATGTTGGACGGCGAACCGTCTTGCGCGGCGAGGTTTACAACATCCAGACAAGTGCCTCCTTTGTGATCGAGAGGAGGAAACGGTGCAGCATGTTCTTGTCTCTTGTGTTTTCTCGAGACATGTATGGGCTCTGATCCTTGGTAGAGTCAGCCTTCAGCACCTAGCACCACAACAGGATGCACAAGACTTCCAAGCTTGGTGGCGGCATGCTCTCCGCAGGGTTGCAGTTCCACAACGTAAGGGGTTCAACTCCATGGTCATCCTCGCAGCTTGGTCCCTTTGGAAACACCACAACCCGTCTTCGATTGCAGCCCGCCGAGGACTGACTTGGTTCGGCAGGAGGTCGCAGAATAAGCCGCGCTCTGGAGCTTGGCAATCTGCTAGGTTAGGGAGAGGATGTGGAGTTGTAGGCTATTTCTCAAATCTTAGATACTGGGCTACTGGCCGACGAGAAAATAGAACCGCACAAGGTACAGCATGATATAGGCAACAGTTCATCGTACTCATGTACAGATTATAGACTTAGCTCTGATTAAGTGCCAAAAGCCCAGAACACACGCATGCCTGAACTGAACATTACACGCTTGAGATCAAGCAACAAGTGGCACCCAAAAGGATCATATGTTTTACAGCTTTGAACACAACCATATTCTTATGGAACAAAGACACGTGCTTGAAAACTTCAGCATTGCCGCATTGGTCTTCAGAGAAATGCACTGAAAACAATATGTTTGACCGGTAGGATATATAGGACTGTAAATGGACAATTGGAAATCCAACCTGGCAATAATTGATAGTCAAGAACAACAATTTTTCATGCTGTACAATAAAATTCTGAGACGGCTGAAAATGATGTGGTACAATGAAATGGTGGATATATTACAACTCCTGCGAACCGAGAGTGCCCTATTGATCTCAGCTCCATCCACTATGCAGGTAGTGGCTCTTCCAAAACTATTGATACAAAATATATCATCAATAATAAAAGAGATGCACCTAATAGAAAGAAAATGGACAAATGAAAGTAATGGGGGTGATAATAACGCACATACATCAGAGATACTGTTGAAGGAGGTTAGTTGATGTATTCCTCAGTCTGCAGCTCATTCCCAGATGCACATCACCAAATGTATACCTGGATTTACAGTCACTAAGAAAAGGGCCCTTGTTGCCGAAATTGAAAAGGAAACAGAAAAACTGGATGCAGACCTGTATTCGCAGTGTTCTGGAAAGCCACATCGAGCCTTTCCATAGTCCCAGTGGCAGTCTTCGTTTCTTAGTGGGCCTCGGAAAGCTGTTTATATACCTCGGTTAGTGATTTGAAAAGCTGAGAGACAAACCAGGGAACAACCATGCTGTTTGGGGAGTTCAAATTGAAGTAGACCTTTTGTCACAAACTTCGATTTTGAATCAGGATGCAAGTCGTGCCACATTTCAAGCCACAGCTCACGCATTAGTACTGGCGTCCTAACAATATTCCTGTGATTTGCTGTTAAAAATAACCTCTATATTAGTGGCGCTCAATGAATGTGGAAAGAAAGAAAGTTATGGAGAATAAGGCAAAACTGCACCCCAGAACAAGATATGCCAGTTTGTGTAAAATGTAAATATGCTAAAATGAAAAGGCACAAAACTTTGTATAAGGCTCCCTTGCAGCATCACAATGCAGAATGACAGGTAGAAGGAAAAGTGTTACAGCTATATAAAATAATACAGTAGAAAAATAAATTCTATATTTACACCTTTATCGAGCTCCCAGACTGCTGTTCTCCATCCTGAAAGACTTTCAGCATCCTCATAATAGGTTATGTACTTCACATGCGGAGCCCTCGACATGCTTGGTAGTATGTCCTCACCATGATGGTGATCAACGTTCATAATTGTTTGCAAATCGGATCCATCATGTTCTGCCTTCAAGTGGAGTAGAAGAGGATAATTAGGGAGGGCAACTTAATGTTGACATATACTGCAAGAAATAGTCTAACAGTTCAATGAACCAAAACGAATATATAATAGCCAGGCCACACAAGTTCACCATGGTGAGTCACACCAATAAGGAAGAAAATAAAATACCTGTGGAGCCCTTGTTATGTTCACTTTTGGTCCAAGCCAATTCTTGCACCATGAGAGAGAATTATAGGATACCTGCAATGAAACGACTATTTATTTGGACAAGTGAACTCGTTTAGGTTGATAAATGAACTAAGAATTTTGTTGGTAATACATACTGTTCCATCACCACTGGAATTGTTAGGCTTTCCAGAAACAGAATTACCTGATCTGGTAAGAGCAAATAATGTGACAAAGGCGCTGTGTGAATAACTAAATATATATGCAGACAAAATCAGTGCCTTGAATGTTGTAATAGTACAAAAAATAAGGAGTGCTGATGCTATCTAGAAAATAAAAGTTATTATTGTTAGAAAACTACAACATCCTTCTCTTCCAAAAGAAAAAAAGGGAGAGAAAACAACAACGTTCTCATTATATCAATAGGCCATCTAGTGCCTCTCTGATACCAAAAATTAAATATGGAAACTTCCTGATACCAACTAGTGATGGACAAAAACCCATTTTTCTCAAAGTAGCAATAGTCTGACCCATGTTCAAGTTTATATTTTTATCTTCAGAACTAATAAATGTATGGAATAACCATTTGGACACTCTACATGAAACAAGTCGCAGTAACATACATACTCCCATTGATAGAAACACAATGGATATGTGACCAAAATAAGTACCAAAGACTTCTCAAAATCAAGTTATACGATACCTGCCTTGAAAGTAGGGACCCTTCAAACTCATAAATAACATCAGTTATTATCCAGTTGTCTGGATATGGTTTTCCACTTGGTGCAAAGTAATATCCTACCTGCTTGGTTTAAAAAAAGGAGTAATGGAATATCACTGTAATTCAAATCAGGTTTACTATGAAACAAATATCATCATCATACCTCAGTCTTTGAATCAATCCCATAAATGCAAAATACATTCTTTATTGGGGGTCTTTCCCATGGTGTGAGAGGATTCAGAACTGGATCGCCCTGATAGTACCTGAGATCAACACAGATCAAGATATCAGGTCTTAGACTCTCAGTTACCACCAAACAATTAAAAGCAAGAATTTGTCTAATTAGTGCGTGCCAAATATCATAAGTATACCCAAGCCTGAAACTTTGTATTTTGTTTTGAAGACAACAGATGTCGGAAATACAACGTAGCAGCAATTGGACGAAGGCTTATTTTTTTTTGAAACGGAAACACAGCGAGGGAGACCCCCACTGTGATAGATTTTATTAAAGATATAAAACAAGTTACAAGAGGTATAAACAGGAGGTACTTACAAGGGAAAGCTAGGCTGTACAAGGGAGAGAGGAGAGAGTTAACCTAACAGTAAAGAGTCTAAACAACTGTGTTAATCCAAGTTATAAAAGGAGTTTTAAGGGAATCTTTCATCCTATGAGCTTGATTTCGGCATTCATCCACGAAGCTGGTATTCCATCTGTTGATGCTAACTGGACAATTTTCAAAACTTAAACCATTTCTTTGCTTCCAAATGTGCCATGCTGCAATAATGAAGATTTCCATGAAGAAAGTGCTATTGAAATTGCGTTTGGCGATTTCCATCATTTGGAAGAAAGGAGTACCATACTGCCACTGGATTCCAACAGTTTGCCAACATCTGATCGCAAAAGGGCAAGTGAAGAAGAGGTGCATGGCTGTTTCTTCTCGGTGTGAGGCACAGAGGACACAGTTGTAGTTGTTCCCTTCAATTTTAATTTTTTTCCTTTTCAGTAGATTCCTAGTGTTGAGTCTGTCCATTAGCAGTAACCATGAAAAAACCCTCAGTTTGTTACAGCACCTTGAGCTCCAAATCCAGAGGAAGGGTCTTGGTGGTTGGAAATCTTTGTATATATGGTTGTAGTAATTCTTTGGTGTATATTTTCTTGCACCCCAAATGTAATTCCACTGATCTTTGTCCTCCTCTCTTAATTGGATGCCTTGCCTGTTTGTAATTTCGTAATATGGTAGTTAGGGTTGTTTTCCTTAACCACCTAGTTATATATGGTTACTTAGGATTTCTTCCTTAGCTGTCCATATTGCAAGACAGGGGAAGAATCGACTTACTTCTCAAGCTGATAAACAAGTGCCTTGCTCTGAGGGTCATAATCCTCTATTGTTTTGAACAAAGTGCCATCCGAAACTTCTCTGGCAGAAAATGACAAGAGAGTTGGCTTTCCGCACTCCATGCTGGATGTTATATTCTCTGTTATGTCCATAATGGATGGGTATGCCCCCATATCTGTGATTAAAAACGAGGAAAGGGGGGAAAAGGTAACCCACTTAGTGAAAGTGAAATCATAAACATCACATCAATAAAGGAAACAATCATTACAAAGAACCTCGAACTGAAGGAACCTCGATATTGACAAGGTCTGTGGGCCATCCAGAGTAATCTGAAATATATTCGGCTTCATCGCATTGTTGTCTGTGGGGACAACCACCCTTTCCCTCAAAAAAATGCTTCCAGTAAATATTATCAGCTTTGCAGTACTTTGAGAATGGCAGAAGCCATAAAGAAGAACCAAATGCATTAAACATCAATCGTGCTGTGCCCTGAAAACAATGTAGTAATTATAAAAATGTAAAAACAGAAACCTTGCACCGAAGTGCAACAAAACTTACAGCAAGTTAAGTGAAGAATTGTGATAATTCAAAGTCTGGATGCAACTGGACTCTTATTATGTCTAGCAAAACATTAAGTGGAATGATGAAAGGTAAAAGATAACATACTTCGTGTGAACATCTAGGAGCATGCTTTAAGACTAATAACAGGAACAAAAAAATATTGCCACAATATTATAGTAAATGGGACAGTAAAAAACTTTTTAAAGTTGAAAGTTTCAAACTATGTTCCTGAAAAAGTGTTAAACCTGTGGTAGCAGGATAGGGCATTCAATGATGGGGAATTAATAAATATTACAATAAAATGAAACTAAAATTCAGAGAATGACTGACCTCACTGACTGGAAGGCCAAAAGTTGTTCCAGACAGAGCAGCTCTAACTGCTTCAGTAGATCCGAGAAGAGGAGCGCCTAAAACACAGAAAACTGGAAAGGTTCAGAATGAGTGGATAAAAAATAATGTATGGTAATAATAAATCAATATTCCTTCTAGTTCTAGTTGATATACCAACTGCAAAATATGCATGTATATGTTCATCAAGCCACTGGATGTAGTGCTTGGGAGCAATTTCTAGCTTCAACCACTCCAAAAAGTAGCGAAATACATTATTTCCCATCGAATGAGCAAATACCAAAGATGGCCCTCCTCGGAGTTTCAAAGCAATTTCAAAAGTTAACCTGCATAAAAAAAAGGATGTATGAGCATCACATACCCTATTCTCTCCCCGTGCAACAATGAAGTCCCCCGTACACCATACATCTATGCTCAGCATGAGTTCTTCATTGTTTAAAAAAAACATATTTGCTTGAATAAAACTAAGCACAAGAAATGACAAAATAAAAATTGCAAACCAAAGCTTATCATTTAGCAAGATCCCCTGCATGTTGGAAACACATGTAATACAATACACATTTATATCACTCGTACCAACAACAACTACTACGTATGTCAGAGGCTGCCTTGACACCTTTTAAAAATGAGAGGGCCAATAAAAAAGGTATGATATCATGTATTTATATTTAGTTCAGAAGTGGTCACACCAATGATAATAGAAAAACTGCAGAGTAACTAAAACAATATAAATGACACTATCAGCAATGGGGAATTTAGTTGCTTCATAACAAATTGAGGAAAGTGTTACAAACTTTAATTTGTGAAAGTACAGATCTCTCTCCTCAAGCATTGACGGGGGCAATCTCCAATCATAAGGAACAGCGATAATTGCATTAGCTTCAATGCCAAACTCTACACACCATTTGACCCATTCTTTCCATACTGAAGAGAGAGGACCTGAAACCTTGCCCAATAAAACCATATCAGTATAAGGTGTTTCCCCCTTCTCCTGTTTCTTTCTTCATGAATGAATGAGATGGATAGCTTCACAATGTGCTAACAAACATGGGTACTGAATGTAGCCTTGCTAACAGGACAGCCTCCTAATAAATGTAAAATCCAATGCCAATGTCAAAGTAATAAAGGGAGTTGCTATTTGGAAACTGATGCACATAGATTCTTTTGAAAGTAATAAACCACATCATTAGTTTCATGGTCTTATGTAAACATTAGATTCGGTGTTTTCTGTTATGGTTTCATCCACTTTAGTTTAAAACTTGCAAAATTGATGAGAAAATGAACTTCATTCCATCAGCATGGAGTAGGCAGACTTATGTTATAAGCTAGCTCAGTTGGTTGAGGATGTGGATCTACACCCAGACCGCCCAAGTTCAAATTCCTGTCAAGGTGAGATTGGGTGCCTGTTTCTTGTTGATTAAAAAGCCACCTAGTTCCTTGTCATTTGCTGGATTTTTTTTAGAATACAAGCTACATACTATCGTGTAATAGATTATTTCTACTGTATAACTCATTGCTAGACTTTGCAAAGTCAATGCTAAGGAAAATAAGTAAGCTATAAGTTTACCTGTTATATAACCAGGGTCCAACTCTGTAATTGCAGAAAGACCACTATCAGGCCTTGACTTGCATTCCGGATGGTCTGTCTGATTATAGGGTTCAAGCAGCATGCACTTAAGCCAGCAATTTACGGCAGAGAAAAGCTGCACCATATTGAAGGTATCAAAACCAAGTGGTTAGGGTACACATCCATCCATAGAAGTGGCGCAAATTTAGCCTCTATACTGGCGGAGCCAGGATTAGAACAGGGGGCGCGCAAATCAACAGCTACGCAATTGAAGTGGCATGTAAACCTTTTTTTTAGGAAGTGATATGGAACTAACTGAATTGAACAACTACAACTAACGTGTGAATCTCAAATCTATATGCCAAAGCATGGTGAAACTGCAAATGAATAAGTAGTAGAGTATCTAAGAGAGCAATGGGTGTGCATGCAAGCATGCAATGCCATGCAGATTTTCAGCAGGCCGTGCATGCATATATGTAGGTTTTGCACAGACCAAGGGGGGGCCATGGCTCAGGTTGGCCTGGGCATAGCTCCGCTAGTGTATACACCACATGACAAAGGGTTAGTTGATGGCTTTATAGTATCCGACAAGCCAAAGGAGTTCCAAAATTGCTTGTTAGACATCCATTCCATGGCGCTGAATTGCAGAGACAATAAGATGTGTCAGTCCACTACCAGTCTATCCCAACAGAAACTCATATTTTCCAGTCTCCAAATTTATAAATAGATGATCACTACAAAAGGGAAAGTATAGAGACAAACATTTGCCTAGGCAGCTCGTTGTGGATCCGTGCGTCAGAGTATATCTACATCGCGCGAACAGACAAATAAACCAAACCTACTAAGAGAATTATTTGGCATACTAATCCCTGAATATCAGACAACAGCAGCTAGCAGTAACAAAACAATAATTGGATACTACGAGAAGAGAAGGGTAGTGACAGATGACAGCATCGAAGGTTTCGACCTTGGCGGAGTCGAGCCAGACGGAGTCGAGGGGGTTGAAGTCGAAGGGCGAGTAGGGGCAATCCAGAACCGACCACGCACGCAGCTGCGTGGACGCGAACCCCGGGATGATTATCCCCGACAGCTTCCGGTAATCAAACTCGGCGGCGCCGTCGACTGCGGCCACTCCCAGGCCCGCCAGGGCCACCGTCGCCAGCGCCGCCGCGACAACGAAGTCCCCGCGTCGGCGGCGCTGTCGAGGCATCACGGGCCGATTTGTGACTGTTCTGGTGGGAATGGCCCCGGGCGCATCCACCACGGGCGCGTCCAGCGCGTGCGTTGAATGAGGGAGATAGCAAAGCAGCCAGGCCCTGGGGCGATCTGGGCCGTTCGTTTTGTCCGAAGTTGACAGTTGGTGTCACACCTGGTTTTATAAAACAAACCAAATGTACCATGTATGTGTGTCAGGATCAAGTTTCACACAATTGAATAATAGATACAATATCACGTAAATAAAATATAAATGACTTACGAGTCTATCAGAGTTATACAGCGTATTCTGAAAACGAAGGCTCCAAACTTCACAAGTAATTGACTGAGGGTTGCGTACGCCTAGACTTCAGCACCATCTTCGTGATTCTTCACTACACCTTTTCTTTCTGAGCAGCATCCATTGATATGGAACAAAAAATAAATTTGAAAATAGCAAGGGTGAGCACATGTTGTACTCAGCAAATGTAATATGACATACAATACTGAGGCACTGACATACAGTAAGCATTTTTAAGTTGGTAAAATTTTATTAGCGCCCAATTACTAATAGATGTAAGTTCATACCGTCCCTATTAAACAAAAGCATATGAATAAATAACAGGAGCATAAAGCATTAACATAAACCATAATTTATTTCATCTTTGAGTTCAATTATCAACTGAGCTCAAGGCCGCTCTTAACCATAAGCACGGCTGATATATCAATTTTACACTGTACAAAAGTTGTACACTTTCACCACAAGAAACATAGGCCCAATCATACCAAGGTGGCCAAACCTCTTAAATCACACTACCGAGGTGTGACCGCATAGGGACGCAACGAGGCCTTTACAAAGATATACCATAACTCTCCCTAATAAGCGCTTAGCAAAGCATACCGCTCAAGAAAACTGAGCTATACCCATCAAAACCTCCCCTCTTGTCCTTTTTCAGATAAGGTTTCAACCCACTAAAGTTTCTAATTAATTAGCCAAAATCAGATCCATGTGATACATGTGGTTGTATTGTCTTCCCGTTGCTCCATGTTCCAATTAATGCAAGTGATCTTGTAATTAAGATGAGCATATCCAGATATAATAAAGTTCATCATCATCATAGTTGTCATAGTTTCCCAACATATAACCAAGCAAAGCAACTAAGCACAACTAACCAACAAGAATATAAAAACCCATATTTCAGGGATGATTATTATCCTTAATTAGGACCCATCAAATTAAACACAGGCATGGGTGGTGAAATAAATAATTATTAGGACATTGCATGAACAAAATACACTTGCCTTCATCCAAAGTACAACCGCTCAGATAGTCGTCTTCAACTCTTGCTCCTACTCTTAATCTTCCAGCTTTCGAACATCGTTCCTTCTACTCGAAGCAAACAATGGCACAAACATACAAGCAAACAAATAAGTACAACAAAGAACAATACACCAGTTAAAAGAAGAAATGCTTTAAAAGAGCGTACTTAAGGATACTCCCTCCGTCCCAAAAAGAATGATGTTTTAGAGTTTTTCAGACATATTAGATATGGATGAAAAAGACGCATGTGCCCTTAGTTAGATGTGTTTATATGCAGAAAATGGAAAGAATCTATTTTTAGTTAATGCAGGCATGAGATGAGATTAGTTTCCATTTAATCCTGCATGCATGCTAAAACATCATTCTTTATGAGACAAATTTTGAATGCTAAAACATCATTCTTTTTGGGACTGCGAGAGTATGGCTTATTACTATGGTCAAAGGATAGAGCTCGTTACTATGGTAAGGCACGTGCAAGAATTGTTGAAAACGAAACTATGGTTGAAAAGATATAACTATCGGAAGATTTGAATTATTAAACAAACAAGTAACTATATACCGAGTTCATTTTAGTTTAATGAAAATGTACATAAATGGTAGTTCAGAAATATATCCTAAATTGGAATTATATCATATTAGAGTTTATTTTATAAAAATGAGGTAGGACTTAGTCAAGTTTTATTTATAAAAATTTATGTAGGAATTATACAATCTAAACATTTAGCTTTAACAATAAAGACATGAGAGAACATCTAATCGAATCATAGGTCATGTCGTGTCGGACAAACAAACTTTATTTACAAAACGCACTTACGTTAGTGTTAATCAAATTAACATTTATTTACGAAAGCTCAGAGTTTAACTCTAATTTGCTTTCAATTAGAAAATTGATTTAATTAATCATTAAGTAAATTAACATTAGTTTATTAAAAACCGAGATATAACCTAGTTAACTTTTATTTAAAAAACCAACTACATAAATATTAATCAATTTAACATTAATATGAAAACCCGAGTATAAACCTTAATTAGCTATTAATGACAAAAACATATTAAATAACTTTTTAATTAATTTAAGATACTAAATAAAATAAAGAAACAAGGTACATGCTAAATAATAGTGCTAACTCATAGTTTACGTTGATACGAAGCTAACGCAACGAAAACGGGTTAAAACGATCTTTAATGTGCAATCTACAGGTTAAATATGGTTTAAGGGACCTATGCGCGATTAATTGTAGATTTAAAGGGCTAGCAAAGGAAAATTGCAAGACATAGTAAACAGTGCATGCAAAAACTCAACAGGATAGGGTTATATTACAAAAGGTCACGTGTGGGACTTATGTGGAAGGTGAGCTTTCGGTAGGGGGTTTTCCTGTAAAGTTGGCATGACACATAAACTAAAGAAAATAGGCAAAATTTGTTGTGGGACGCCTTTATTTAGTAAAATTGGCTAGAACACACCGCAACCAGCCTAATTGGCCCAGTACCATAACAAAATCGCGGTTCTCTGCTCTAACACACTGCAACGATTAATATAAGAATTTATCTAATTTCAAGAGAGAAAGGGGAGGAAATGTCATTTATACCCTTGTCTTCATCCTCTCCCTACCGGTGTATTTTCCATGTGCCCCATGCCAAGCTCCACATGACCCTCGAGCTGGCCAACCCACACGTGTCTCATGAGTCACGGCCCGACCCTGCCGCCACCTGTGCTGCGCCGCCACGCTCCGACCCACGGTATGCCGCCACCGTTGAGCCACATCTCCCTGGCCGCTCGTGCCAAGCAAAAGTCGGCCTCGGCTAAGGGGCCGGTGGACACAGTTGTTGTGTTTCGCCACGCTTGGGTGAGGAGGCTGCTAGCGACGAGGACGACGCGTCGGCGACGGCGGTAGGAGGCACGGTGCTAGGGTCGGTAGCGGAGTTGCGAGAGGCAAACAAGCCACCTTCTGCTCCCTCTCCTTCTCTCACCACCCAACACCCGGCGGAAGTGTTACCATGGCGGACACCCCTCGTGGCAATGGTTGAATTGGTCGGTGAAGAGGATGTCGGGGTCGGCGGCCGTGGTGTCGTCCACCCACTATGGGAGCGTGACAGCGAAACGCGGAGGTTAAGCCCCGCAGTTGGTCCCCTTCCTCACCCTCCAATGTGCGCTCACCAATGGCCTCCTTGCTCCGCTCTTCGGAGATATGCACACACAGGGCCCGACCACCGTTGCCTCCCTGACGCATCACCACCTTCCCTTCGGATATGTGGGCAGCCGGCCACGCCGCCTTTGGAGGCAGCAGGATCTACTGGAAGTTTGTGGACGACAATAGGCCGAGCATCGGCAGCGCAGCGACAGCGTGTTGTCCATGGCACTGGATGGAGAGAGGTGGACACCACTTCTATGGAGGGCAAAAATGACATCTCCTCCACCTTCTCTCTCCCGAAATTAGATAAATTCTTATTTTAATCACCGTGGGGTGTTCTCCAAAGAGCCACAATTTTGTAGGTCCCGGTGTGTTCTCACCAATTTCGCGAAATAATAGTGTCCGACAGCAAAATTTGCCAAGAAAATATTACACCGATCCTTGGGAGGCTTCTTGCAAGATATCGGAGCTCCTTATCCATGGCGGACGGAGCACTGGCCGGCGGCCTCGCCGGTGCTCCGGTGGGGTAGGTCGGGGATGATGTAACACGTTCGAGGGAGGAAAGAGAGGGAATCATGCGGGGCTGCTCACCAACGGAGGAGACACGTGGAGGCGGCCGGAGGTTTGCCCGCGACAGAGACAGTGGCCGGCGGCGCGGTCTTCACAGGGGCGAGGAGCTCCGGCGGCGATTGGCGACGAGGAGTAGAGGAATCGGTTCGTATTGAAGATGGGGTGCTCGTGGGTGCGTCGGCTTGCTCCGGCGTTGACCCACGGCGCCGGATTTGGCGGTAGAAGTCCCCGCGACGGCGGCCCAAAGGGGCAAGGCGGCGGCGCTCGGCTCCGTGCGATGCGGGAGAGAGGCGGGGGCAGTGGCTGGGGATATGGAACGCGGGGCCTTGGCTCTCAATTTTATTAGGGGCGCGAAGGCTGAGGGGCCCTGGCGCGACGCTATGAGAGACGGCGGCGCGACGCAGCCGTTCCGCCGCCGGAGAGGGAGTGGCGACACATGGGCCCGGTGGGCCAGGTTGAGTCTGTGTTGGGCCTGCGCAATGCGTCCCATGACCGGTCGAGTTCGGCTGGGCTGGCCCCGATAGGGGTTAGGTTTTTCTCTCTTCTTTTTTTTGAATAACATTTTCAATGTAAAGAAATATCAAAACAAATATAGATAAATCATTTAAGTCTCAAAAAATACTTCAAAAATTCTAAAAATCATAGGAAAATCCAAATATAGAGTTGGACATGAGAAACCCAAATAGAATATTTGGACCTCATAAAAAAGAATTTTAGCACATCCCAAAAATTAGAATTTGCTCCAGAGAAATATGGATAAATTCTCAGAAAAACCTATTAGGCCTCCAAACGCATTTTGAAAACTCTGAACACCCAGAAACATTATAACCTATATTATTTTAATTTAATTTAGTAAACAAAAATTTTCTATACAAAATTTCATGATAATTATATAAATGTTGAAAATTTTAGAAATCGAAGAATCATTGTACTAATTGAGGTTATTATTAACGCACTAAAATTTAGAAATTTTAGAGTGTGACAGTTAAGCATTAGGATCTCGTTCTCGTCTTCTTTCGTCGTGTGGGGGCCAAAGCCCGTGAAGCAAGGATAGGTAGGAGTGGGCGCGGGACCCGATGAGCATCTCAAACGTGGAGGCGTTCTAGAGATTTGAACCGTCTGATGCCGAATGGATGGTTTAGATGGATCTATCTTATCATTTTTCTGGCGCGGCGATGGCCGCCGACGAGACGCCGCCGGAGCGGGTGGTGGTGGAGGCGGCGGGGCAGAGGACACAACGGCCTACAGGTAAGCGTCGATCAGGGTGGTGGTGGACGTTGGCGGAGGCCTCGAAAGTCGGGGGAGGCGGGTGCGCGACCCGCCGTGCTTTATCTCTGTCCTTCTACCTCTGTTGTCACTGAACATAACCTTGATCAGAAAATATGCGAGAACTTGCAACTAAGCTGCAACACAAGAAATAACGTGTGACTCGAGCACGTTGACGGCACGTGCCTAGCTGCCTAGTATGGCCGATGAAAGTGGCAGCAGGCGCAGGCCCGACAGAAGGCACAAACGATCGAGCCGCACGGCACTCAGCTGAACTGTGCGTCCTCATCTGAGCCCGATCGACTTCTGAAGTTAAACACTGGATGGGCGTGATGGTACCCGAATAATCCGGCCATTAATCCGGGATCATAGGGTCTTCAAACCCCCTGATCCGTACGCTATTCCTCAATCATCATCTAAACAGTGCTTAGAAAATCGCCACGCCCACAACCCCCGTGCATCCATGCATGCACTTTGCATTGGCTCGTCGTTGCACCGAATGACACTCCAGGTACGTTGGCTACGTGTTTTTAGATGTTGACGCGATGCATTGCACTGGAATACTGTATCAGTCATATAGACTTATTATATTAGGCCAGTTTTAGTAGAAGTTTTATGGACAATAAATTGACTGACATGTCAGCATTTTTGATGATGTATCACTGTATTAATTAAGATAGAGGTGACATGAGTTTCATGGTGATGAAACTCCATGTATACAGTTACCTAGACAGCCTGTGTCTTACATGTGACCTAGGAAACAACAATTGATGAAACTATGCATTGAGAGGGGGGTGTTTCATCCTAATTTCAAACACATTTAGATGATGTGTCACTCTAGGTAATCGTGTCCACGCAACTTTCATTGAGACCGGCCTTATTGCCACACAATCTTTTGTTTTATAATAAAATAAATTATCACACACACATTTGTTCGTTCGAAACTTAGTTCTGTGATTTTCATCAGAACTGCGTAAACACGATACGACATACACACAGAGAGAGAACGTATATATATACAAGTATACATGACAGTACTAGACATACTTTTTCGACTCACGTGACCTTCCTTAGTCATCATCAACCCCTCTGACGAGTGACTTTTGCTTATTCTTCCATTCTTTAATGTCCCCAGTGTAGTGCTTCAGCTGATCGAGCATCGTCCCCCACGTCATCAATCTTCTTCCCCTGTTCAACATACAACAACAAGAAACCCATCAACCCATGAGGTTTGCAGCCACATATCGCTCGAGATCGATATGCTAATCTTGCATCATATCCACATTAGCCGCCCTGCTGAATTGCGGCTTTCCGCAGCCGGTGTTTAATGGAGCACCCACCTGCGGCCGGCACGGCGTGGCGTGGCTCGTGCCGCTGCTCCCTGGCGGCGAATCGCACCATGAGCCCGTGCTTCATGTAGAGCGTGGTGTTGAGCTTGGGCTTCACCTCCTCCTGCCCCGGCAGCACCTCCACCCGGAACCTCCCCAGCACCGCCGCCGCCACCGCCTTCATCTGCGCGTACGCGAACCGCTTCCCGACGCACAGCCTTGGCCCCGCGTTGAACACCACGTACTTGTAGGGGCTCTCGGCTCCCCCCGCGAAGGCGCCCGTCCTCGGGTTCAGCCACCGCTCCGGCCGGAACTCCAGGCAGTCGGGCCCCCACGACGCCTTGTCCCGCCCCATGGCGTACGTGTAGTAGATCACCCGCTGCCGCGCCCGCACCACCGTCCCGTCCGGGAGCACGTCGTCCTCCAGGGCCTCCTTGAAGTCCGCCGGCACCGGCGGGTACAGCCGCATCGACTCCGTCAGCGCCGCGTGCAGGTAGTCCATGGTGGTGGTGCTGCTGCTCTTGGCCTCGGCGCCGGCGATGTCGGCGAGGACGCGGGACTCGACGTGCGGGTGGGACGCGAGGAGCCAGAAGAACCAGGTGAGCGCGACGGAACTGGTGTCGCGGCCGGCCAGGATGAAGCTGATGCAGAAGTCCCGGAGGAACGCGTCGGAGTAGCCCTCGGGGAGGTCGGCGGGCGGCGGCGACGCCATGAGCCGCGAGAGGAGGTCGCAGCGCCCGGCCAGCGTCCCGGTCTTGCGGAGCTCGGCGCGGCGCTCGGCGACGGTCCGCTCGGCGAACGCCCGCACGGCGGCGGCGGCCTCCACGAGCGCGCGCTCGGTGCCGACACCGAGGAGGCGCTTGGCCTTCCACACGAACGGCGGCGTGACAAACCGCGCCAGGGAGAGCTCCGTGGCGCGCTCGAACGCGCGGGCGAAGGGCACGTCCGGGAGGCCCTCGGCGAGGCATCCGGCGTCGACGCCGAACGCGGCGGCGCAGATGTTGTCGAAGGTGAACCGGAGCAGCACGTCCTGCAGGTCCACGGCGTCGCCGCGGGTGCTGATCCCGTCCAGCAGCGGGATCAGCCTGCCGCGCACGAGCTCCCCGATGGTGCCCGCCGAGAACTCGAGGAACCGGGCCGAGTGCATCTCGGCGGTGGCGGCGCGGCGCTGGGCGCGCCAGGCGTCGCCGTCGGCGTTGAAGATGCCGTCGCCGAGGAGCTCCACGAACCGCTCACGGTAGTAGGGGCCCTTGGGGTAGTTGGCGAAGTTGGTCTTGAGGACGTGCTCGACGTTGGCCGGCACGGAGGTGACGACGCCCGAGGAGCCGCCGCCCCACGTGCCGCGGTACGGGAACGTGCCGCCGGCGCGGGACAGCGCCGCCGTGCCCCAGGAGTAGATGTCGTCGATGTGGGCGAAGAGGGACGGGATGATGCCGAACACCGGCCAGATCACGGGCGCGCCGGGTTTCGTGGAGAGGCGGCTCCGGGCGGCGCTGCAGGCGAAGAGCACCGCCGCGGCCACGGCCAGGTCCGACGCCCGGAGGTAGTCCCGGACGAAGCGCAGCAGCGCCGCCGTAGTGGGCACGAGCGACGAGAGCGCCATGTCGCTCGGTGACACAGCTCTAGCGCGCTGCTGATCTGATCGATCTCTCGGTGGTGTACGTTTTGCGACGGCGGCGGCGCGCGGATGACTAGCTAGCTACTAGATGAGCTAGATGTTTTGGACGATGCGTGCTGTGGGTGATCGAGGATCGGAGGTCTCCTCGATATATATATACACGCGCGTGCTCGGGCGTACAGTGCGCTGTGGTGCACTGCTAGCTGGGTGCTGGGTGGTTGGTGTATGCGCCGGGCCGGGGTGGAGAGACTGGAGAGTGACGGGTATCTAGATGGGACCCAGGGTGGAGTGGCAGTGTGGGGTACGTATGTATATATGCTAGTGTATTCGAGGGGTTGCCAACTGAAGGGACGAACGAGCTGCCGCATTGATGTTTGGATGCGCGGCGCCCTCGGGGACGCGAAATTCCCAAGTGCCCATGCGCACACTGGGTTAGCTTATCTCTGGCGTACGTGCTACTATGCGCGCCCTCATGGGTTTTGGGACTTTTTGGGTTGCAGAGTCTATTCGCTGGTACGGAGGAGAGTAATGGCTTCAGTTCTACTGCAGTAGCTAGCGGGTGAGTGAACACGGACGAGGATAACAGATAAACAGCGCCCGGCCTGCTGCCTGCTGTGCCCTCGTCTCGGAAAAAAATTATATAATGATTGTGTGAAAGGTCGTTGCAAGGAATGCCGCAAAATCATTGAACTGCATCGACGATCATCTTCGATCTGTTCCACGTACGTACATATGCATTTAACTGACTTTAGTTTTGGGTAAATCTTAGGTGTAAACGTCTAACATATGACGAGATTGAGGCCACGCAGCGATCTGTGCATATGCAAGCTTTACGAGGGTCGTCAGTCGTCACGACCTTGTTGCCTACCGACGACGTTGCTGGCAATACATCCACATGCAATACGTGTACACTTTGAACCTAGCTGCATCGCGTCCACTCGGATACCGATCAACATGCATGATCAGCTTTGGTCCACATCGCTCACCACACGGATGATGTATATATAACCAACACAAACAAATAAGAGAAAAACGGAACTCGCCAAACGCGTGACACGGCTCGCTCTGCTGGCACGATGTTATATATGATGCCGTCGATCGATCTCGTCCCAAAACAGGACGTCGAGCTGAGTTGATCGGCACAAAAACAATCACGACGCCGACCCCGGCCGGCACCAGCGCACACGCTTCCCCGAACTGCCCGGGAAGCGAGCGATCGCGTCGAAAGGGCCCGCGTCACTGTTGAGGAAAAGAAGGAGATATCGATCGAGCGCTGGAGCATCCATGCATGCACTTGTGGCCCGCGGCGCACTGGCGAGGCTGCTGCTGCTCGCCCATCGGCAGACCGGCACGGCGCCTTGCGCGTGCTCCGTCCGCCGGCGAGAATCCTCTTGCACGGGGGCATTCAAAGCGAGATACACTCGTATTTATTCGGTTTGTTGAAAAGAAGAGGGAAAAGAAAGCACCAAGCATAAAAAAAATTGCAGCCTCTACGTGTCAAGCTACCGTCTAGAGATTATCATATATAATTTTCTTTTTTTTTGCGAAATGTAAGCTGTTTTTTTAGACATAACATATAACGCACGAGTTTGAACACATATACATAAAGATATTGTCACGCATCCAGTATTTTATTAGGGTATTGCACCGAGGAAGAAGGTCCTTTAATTTTACAACCTCCAACTATCACAACAGTCTGATTTTCAACCTTGAACTACAAAACCTGGTAATAAAGGTCATACAACTGTCAAAAACGTGTAAATTTAGCCCCTAGGGTGGTTTCAATGGTGGTTTTGTATTTTGTAAAAAAATTAAAAAATCCAATTAGATCTAAAAAATCAAAACTAATTCATCTTAAATCAGAAAAATATGAAACCAGTATCAAAAAAATTCTAAAAATGTAACCTATCTATTATTGCTCTATTTGAATCTTAATTATTCAAAAATAATAGGCATAACTATAAGTGTCCAAATACTATGAACATGAAAAAATGGATCTGATTAACCGAAAGATACAGTGACAATAGATATGTTACATTTTTAGAAAACTTTTGATACCAATTTTGTATTTTTTTGACTTAAAATGAATTACTTATGAATTTTTTTAGTTTAAATTTGAATATTTTTAATTTTAACAAAATGAAAAACCACCTTCGAAATCACCCAAAGGGCTAAATTTGCACGGTTTTGATAGTTGGATGTCCTTTGTTATCCGGTTTTATAGTTCAAGGTTGAAAATCGGACTGTTGTGATAGTTGGAGGTTGTAAAAAGGACTTTTCTCTTAATTTTTTAGGGGGCTCTGGAAGAAGAAGAAGAGTAGACACAAGTAGTTACGTTGTTGGATCGGTTGGTTAAACTGCGTGGCGAGAAGTGGTTACCGGCCGTCATTGATCACCGGTCAATGGCCTTGGTTGCACAATAAATCTCAAGGTAGCTTCTTCCCAGCTATAGCCTGCTCCCTCGTTTCGGCAATACTTGCCGGATTCTCCCGGCTCAACATTTCCAGCCGCATTGCGGATATCGGCAAATGGAAACGAACGGTGCTTCCATTCCATTCCATCCGGTCCCAAGCACTAGGCGTTGCGTGCCGCCCGCGCCTTACACCTCAATTGGTTAGTTTCTTCGGTTGGAGAATGTTTGGCCCGTGTAGAAACACAGGAAAAGCAGCAACGGCACCAACCGGTACAGTGTGTGAGACCAAAAATGTGGTGATGTATAGGCCACATGCGCGCCCGATCCGTTGTATCAGCAAGCAACGCATCCAATCAAATGAAGATGCATTATATTCGCCACGAAAATTCTAGTGTGCCGTGCCGCCGGCCGTTAGATCAGGCATCCTATCAGACCGACGCAGCACCAGCAGCTGAAGCATGGAAGTGCTTTGGGATGGCAACTGCAATTCGGCTTCATTTAGTGTGGTTCATTTTCGGGATGGATTTGGAAACAAACTGTTGCGTCAGTGTCATGGAATGCACCCGTTTCCGTGATCGGCTCCGGGGAGCGCAGGAGTCAGCAAGTCAGGGCGCTGTCAAGTGAGCTGCAACATATACCCCATCTTACATCCAATCAGCATTAACGTGGATGACAGATGGAACAGTAGTTGTTGGCGTGTGGTCTGTGATTTTCTTCTGGGTTTTTGTAATGTCGGTTCAACGACCGAATTTGAGTTCCAACCTGTACGTTAGTAATTGTTCGCTACAGTACGTACAGCATGTGTCGCAGTTGAGCTGCTACATCAAAGGAACACACTAGAGCGTATGAAGTAGCCAACTGAAATTTTGCAAAAAAAGCTATGAACCCAAGAAATCTATCAAACCGGAGACAAGTGTTGATGAACTTCATTTATGGTGCTGCATACCAGAGTTTTTTTTGGCGCAGCTGTACACAAGCTGTATGCTGTATTTCTCAAAACTTACATACCGGGCTACTAGCCAACAAGAAAATAGAACCGCAAAAAGTACAGCATGATAATGATATAGGCAGCAATTCCTTGTACTCATGTACAGATTATAGACTAGCTCTGATTAAGTGCCCAAAAGCCCAGAATACAAGCATGCCTGAACTGAACATTACACGCTTGAGATCAGGCAACAAGTGGCACCCAAAAGGATCATATATATAATTTACAGCTTTGAACACAACCATATTCTTATGGAACAAGACACGTGCTGCATTGGTCTTCAGAGAAATGCACTGAAAACAATATGTTTGACCGGTAGGATAAGACTGTAAATGGACAATTTGAAATCCAACCTGGCAATAATTGATAAGTCGAACAACAAATTTTCATGCTGTAGTACTGTACACAATAAAATTCTGAGACGGCTGAAAATGAGGTGGTACAATGAAGTGGCGGATATGTTACAACTCCTGCGAACCGACAGTGCCCTATTGATCTCAGCTCCATCCACTATGCAGGTAGTGGCTCTTCCAAAACTGTTGATACAAAATATATCATCAATGCATAATAAAAGAGATGCACCTAATAGAAAGAAAATGGACAGATGAAAGTAATGGGGGTGATAATAACAAGGGATCAGAACCTTTCGTTTTTCCTGGAGCTTCTGGTCTCTCTGGTGCCTTCGTAGGCACATCAGGAAGCTCAATAACCTCATCGATGTCCTCAGATGCTGCTTCGGTGTCAGCCGGTGCTTTCATTTTCTCTTCAGGTCGTACTTCAGTAACAGGAGCGTCTGGCAAAGACTCGACGGCAAGCTGAAAATGAAGGCGATGTAAAAATCAAAGATAGATTAGAAACTTGCAAGACAGAAATAGAACTGCTACATCTCAGCTCAGAATCTGAATCTTTTGTGTGAATGTTCAAAGTGGAGCATGGACGATTTCATCTTTAGAAGTGGCCAGGCAAAAGCCATTTTGGGCCTTTCAAGAAGTGCTCGCATGAATAGATAAAATGAATCAGAATAGCTGAGAATGATGAGAGAGAGACTAATATGAGATTAAGCCCCTTAGTTGCTAAAAATGACTAGGAAATAAGGTGGTTGCACACAATTTATGAGGGGCTTCTCTCTTTTAACTTAGCTCATTTCTGACTCAGCAAGAGCAAGGACTATATAACCTTTATATATATTATGAGAGAGGAGGATTTATTGACAATGATTGTTGCAATTCAAATCAGGTCCAGAGTACAATTTCAGTCTCCTTTGTTTAAGTTGCAGAATTATGGGTTCAATCTTAACAGATAAAACTCTAGAAGCTCTTTTTGAACAAACCTGAGCTTCCAAATTCTCAAACTCAGCCATAACAGCTTCTTCATCCTCAGCTGATAGCTGCTCGCCTAGAACAGCATTTATTTCCTGAAACCAACCATGATTGAATAAGTCACCAAAAGGATAATTAGACCCATGCATTTGCATTTGAGGTAACATCATAACAATTCAACAAAAAAGCAAGCTCTTTATGAGGCCCTCAAAAGGAAAGGAGAAGATAGAACTACATGTATATAGGTCACAACTCACTGGGGTGGCACATAGTAGATCCAATCATATTTAGTCATTCCAATCATCTTTAGTCATTTACTACTTAGATCCAACCTTATAACCATGCCCAAAACTAGCTTTGATGAAAATCAGAGAATAGGCACACCATGAAAGTTGCACCTAACAACTGGGTTCAACCAGATCAATATTTTGTATTCAGACAGGATATGGATGCACTCTATAATGTCACTTTTCACATGTAGCTCTCACAATGCCTATACAGTATAACAAGTTGCACACAAATAAATAAAAAATTAGACCTTCACAATATCTGATTTGAGGTGCAATTGTATGTGATTTAACTAAGGATACTGCAAGTGAAGTTGCGTAGCAAAGACGATAACTCCCAAAATGATTAGCAGAGGATGAACTCCAAATGTATAGCACCCTATAAAAATGATCAAATAAATGTACAGGTAGAGTTAGCTCAACTTACATCTTGATAAGCCTTAGCCTCAGCTGTGTCATCCATCAGCTTTTGGACATCATCAATGTTTATCTCATTCTGTATAGACTTAAGGGCAGAATTTCCAGCCTTCAGGCTTTCCAATACAGCCTTTTGTTTGCTTGCTAGTTCAATGTCTGACAGCTAAAACAACCAACAAAAATACTATCAGATTATTACGCATCAAATTAAGAGAGCCAATGCTTCAACAAGAAATGTAGAACTCCACCCCTACACGACAGTATTTAATTCATATTTAGAAACAATTATTTGAGTGAACTACAAACCTGTTGTTCAACATTCATTTGCCATGTGTCAACTTGTTTCAACAGTTCTTCTTGAGCTTTCTTCTTCTTCAGAGCAATCAAAGCTCTGTCTCTCTTCTTCTGTTGAACCAACTGCCGTGCAGCTTCCTTTTCTGCTTCGATTACCTTCTCAAGCTGCAAGGGAAGAGAAGCATACATAAACAAACTCATCAGAACCTTCTATACTTTTAGCAGAGGTGATATTGAAAATGTTAAATGTGAGGGACTGAGGATCATAATCAAAATATTAAGCACTAGATGACAACACTACAGGTAATATTAAGCTAGAATCAAAAGGTGAAGAATAACAAAATCATCATATGATGTTCTATCAAGTTAAACTCTCTGTACTTGCAAGCATCTTCTACAGAGCCAACACCAACGAGTGTAATACACTGTAACGTGTAGCTGCAATGTAACGTGTAGCTGAAGCAAATCTGATTTGTTGAAGATGCTCCAGAAACTAATGTACACCGTACTATTGTTTGGACGAGCGGAGTAGCAGTTTTTACATTCATCCGGAGTCCTGGACTATAGTACAGAATTACACGGACACAATTTTTATTCACTTCTGATCACACAGATCACAAAGGCAGATATCTCGACCTGGATCGGTGCTGTGACACGACTCCCACTAGCGAAACCAACCTAATAAAACCAGGAGACGCGATAATTGAGCCTGGCAAACTAGCAACTCGGCGCGAGTTCCTCCGATTCATCAATCGACGCCGCTCCATCCAAAGTCCAGATCCCAATTCCCACCAACACCGGCGCCCCGCACGACGAACGACGCGGTCGCCAAATCTGATACGATCCTACGGCGCGCGGAGACACGGCCGGAATTCGGTACGGGCGAGGGCGAGGGCGACGGGCCATCCGCAGCTCAGTACAGAGGCATGGCGCGGCGGAAGGAGAGGGGAAGCGGGAAGGGGGGAGGCGGACCTGCTGCTGGAACTGGGCGAGCTTGCGGCGCTGCGTCTTGAGGGTGAGGATGGCCTTGTCGACGTCCGTGATCTTGGGCTTCTTCACGAAGATGTTCCCCATCTCCGCGCGGCCGGGGTTCCGCCGGCGGCGAGGTGGCGTGACGGCGGCGGAGTAGGAGAGGACGGAGGCGGAGGGAAAAGGTGGACTGCACGGGGACGACACGGTCACGGCATCACAGTTCGGTGCCGGCGGGGCAGGATGCGGGTCGGGTCGGGTCGGGTCGTGCTTCGGTGGGACCCACCGCCGTTGGACCGGCAATCTTCCTTTCTCTGAGAGACGGTTGAACAGTGGAAGTTTTGGAGCAGATCCGCAACTGAACAAACTGGTTATATATCAACAGCCCAGACAGTTATAAAACAGCGTCCTACACAAATCTCTCACGAAAAACGATTTTTTTAAGAGTAAAATCTGTTTAATTTTATATGATTGGATATATTGTTCTTCAAATAAATCAACGGCCCAGTTATAAATCGACGTCCTACACAAATCTATTACGGGAAACAATTTTTTAAGAGTAAAATCTGTTTAATTTTATATGATTGGATATATTGTTCTTCAATATAGCATACATTATCCTTCTAATATTCCGTATGTTAAGGGAAATACTATGCAACACGTGACAATAATATTTAAAACACCGTATAATAACATCTATAGCATCATAAAATCTACCATATTTTTTCTTCTAAAATCACGAGATATTTAAAATACTATATAGTAATATTTGAAATGACATAAGACCATGTCTGAAACATTAAAAAATTCGACGTATTCTATCAAAAATTTATCGATAAATAAATATCAAATCTCAAAAAATGAAACAATCTGTTTCTTCTACGGGTCGTCGACCCCAAGTTATTCTATCCAATTTAAATTAGCTACATAAAAAACAACATATTGATTTAAAAGCCTATCACTTTGCACGAAAATTACTCTATCAAACAAAAAAAACATCATCATCTCATATTAAATTACTAAAGAAAGAAGGAAGGAATCCTTTCTGTCTTCTGCCGTCAGTCATGCCTTTTCTGCCCTTATAGGTTTCATCAGTCGGTCGCGCCCTTTAGCCCATCAGCTCCACGGTCCCACTTGCTTTGAAGCTACTCCATAGTTTTCTTTGTTGTCCATCCCTTCCAAAAGTCCGCAATGGAAATGAACGAAGCCTGACCACCTTGCATTGTCTGGGTATCCCGAGAGCCCTGTAAACTATGGGACACGTACAGATCCAGTGCAGTTGCTTCAGCAAGGCACATGGTATCTTTTCCTCCATCCCATTCGCTCATTCCGGATACAATGACCCTGATTGATTCAGATCTAAAGGCAACCCAAACTTAATAGTTTTCTGCAAGCATGGACCAGCATCTCATGGAGGGACATCAGCGTTGTTTTGACATCGTCCTCTGTCCTAGCAGGCCCTATTCCTAGCGACGCCTGATGGCCTGACTCATGAGGCGAGGGGCGGTGGCACCATGCATCCATCAGTCCATCCAGTGGCGGAACTGGGGGCCAACATAAATAAAATTATGTATTGTCTCTAAAAAAATTCGATCCCTACTCTAACTCAAACTATTATAAGCAATATATCTATTTCACTAATCCATATCTCCCGGTTCTCTAAATTTGTCCTTATTTTAATTCTTGTCTTATAATAGTATATGATGTTTCGATGAAATTATACTAAACTTTTGTAGGAAACCAAATGTAAAACTTAAAAGAAATACACTTTATTCTTTCTAATAAAAGGCATATGAGGAGCGAGATGAGATGTTAATATGGTTGATCAAAATTCTCAAGTAGATTAAAATGAATTAGAATTGCAAAGTAAAATTTAAATGGACATACAAGATATATTGATCATTTTTTAAACTATTTGTTTTTGTGCGTTGCCATTGCTTAATTAGTTATTATATAGTCATGGCTAGCTAGTGTACACTTGTATCTATAATAAAAAATTAAGATAGATTGTCAAATTTCTGAACCAGCGAATGTTTGTTTGGTCGGCTGGCCCCCTTTAATTTTCTCTCGGTTCCGCCACTGAGTCCATCACACCTCTGCCATCTTTCGCTTCCGCGCTTGTTGAAGACTGAAGTTGATGTCTCTCGTCCGTTCATCCCAAATCCCAAATATCATATCCTAATTGTTTTGTTGATTTCTATGTGAAAAAAAAATCTAGTTTCTCATGCAGTAGAGTGCTCCTAACTGGAAAGGCAAGCCGGCTCTGCGGCTGGTCCCTTGCCGGAGCTCGGAGGCGGCAGCGGCGGCCAAGCTTCGGAGAGCATCGTTTTGCCTCTGCCGAAAACTACCAAGTCCAGTCTGCTCTTAGCTATGAATCAATCACGTCCGTTGCATTTGGAACGAGCGCGCTAATGGGACGAAAGGAAAGGTACCACGTGCCTTGTCGAAGCAAAGGAACTTAATCGTCTGCGTCCCTAACTATGACCCGCGCATTCCTCAACAGCAGGTTCACGATGCAATCCAGCAAGATTTAGACTCGAGACGCCATGATGGTCATGTCTCGACTAAGCGCCGCTGCTACTGATTTCGTTGAGCACGAGATGCCTCGATTGATCCTGCCACAACCAACCTCGTCATACTCCGTACGCCTTATTAACAACGCCTACTCCTGCGTGATGAGACTCGATGACGTACCGTACCCCCTCCTCGCCGTATGCTGCCTCGACTGATCCTGCTGGCTGCTGCAACCCTGACGGATCCTTTACAGTGGTTTGGTTGTTATTCCGTTTCTACAACCATGGCATCTAGAATTGTTCTCGATGCATCATCCTTGATTACGATTAACTTCTTCTGTCAACCTCCTTCGAACCTGGCCAACTGCTTCTTCCTGCCACGCCGGCCATGCATATATCCTACTCCATCCGTTTCAAAATATAGATCGTTTGATTTTTTTTAACCCTAAGTTTGACCACTCGTATTATTTAAAATTTTGTACAAATTATCATATTTTTTATGGTGACTTGCTTTATTAATATATAATCTACAAAAATACCTTAAATTTGACTATATTTTCGTAAATATTTTAAATAAGACGAGCGGTCAAACTTGATATCAAGAAGTCAAACGACCTACCGAGTACGTTTCGGAACGGAGGGAGTAGCTCCGTCGCTAAAGCCCGTTCGTCTTCCTCCATCGTCTGGATACGCGTCTACGGCGAGTTCATAGGTGGCGCGCGCTACCCCCGTCGTCCTCTACTCGATTGCCATCCCACGCGCCGCATAGATTCCCCGCTCCCATGCACTCGAGCTTACCAGAAGCGCGCTCATGGAAGTGGGAGGGCCCAGAAATGAACAGGATAGAGATAAGAATCCCTCGGCAGTCGGCAGCATATCCTGTTGCCATTCGAATTCAACTGCACGCGGGCCCCGTCACGTTTTACGCGTGGTTTTGTTAGTTTCTCCGGCATGCAGAGGCAGCAGAGGTACATATATCACTAGTTCCTGGACATTGCAATGCAACGAGCTAGCGAGATCAGCAGATATAGCTAGCTAGCTAGGTTGCATTGCATTGGTACATATTACTTGCAACGACGACGATGTCGGTGCGCGTGGTGTCTCGGCGCACGGTGAAGCCGCCGCCCCGGACTCGCGAGCGCATCCCACTCACCGCCTGGGATCTGTCCATGCTCGACGGAGATTACCAGATGAGGGGCCTCCTCTACGCGGCGCCGCCCTTCCCCATCGCCCACCTCGTCGACCACCTCAGCGCCACCCTCGCCGACGCGCTCGCCACCTACTACCCCGTCGCCGGCCGCTTCGCCACCGAGCAGCACCGCGATGAGGGCAAGGGGGGCGCCGTCGTCGGCTGCTCCGTGTTCATCGACTGTGCCGGCCAGGGCGTCGAAATGATCCACGCGGTCGCGGACGGCGGCGTCGCCGTTGCCGACGTCGTCCCTCCCGACGCCGACTTCCCGGCCGCCCTCTCGTCCTTCTTCCCGCTCCACGGTGCTACCAACTACGACGGCCACGAGCTCCCCCTCCTCGTCGTCCAGGTCACCGAGCTCGCCGACGGCGTCTTCGTCGGGTTCGCGTACAGCCACGCGCTCTGCGACGCGACGACCTGGTGGGACTTCCTCAATGCGTGGGCCGAGACCGCGCGCGCCGGGCCGTCGCACCCGGCTGCCCGGCGCGCGGCGCCCGTGTTTGAGCGCTGGTCACCCGACGGCAGCGCCGCGGCGCCGGTCGTGCTCCCTTACGCCGACCTGGCAGGGCTCATCAGGAGGCTATCGCCGCCACCGCCGCTGCGCGAGCGGATGCTGCACTTCTCGGCGGAGTCCCTGATGGCGCTCAAAGAGCTGGCGCGAGAGGAGCTCCTGGCCGCCGGGGACGAGGCTAGAGCGGACGCCGTGACCAAGTTCCAAGCGCTGAGCTCGCTCCTGTGGCGGTGCGTCACCCGCGCCCGGCGGCAGGGCCCCCCGGAGCAGCAGGGCACCGTGACCGTCTGCCGCTTCGCCGTCAACAACCGCGGCCGGCTCCGGCCGCCGCTGCCTGCCGAGTACTTCGGCAACAGCGTGTACGCCCTGGCGACGGAGGCTGTGGGCGCGCCGGAGCTGCTGGTGCGCGGGCACGGGTGGGCGGCGGCGGCGGTGGGGCGCGCGGCGAAGGCGCACACGGACGCGGCCATCCGGGCGCGCGTGGCGGCGTGGCGGCGTGGACGGCGAAGCCGACGGTGTCCCTGCTGAGGCTGTTCGACCCAAACGGCTTGGTGATCTCGAGCTCGCCGCGGTTCGACGTGTACGGCTGCGACTTTGGGTGGGGGAAGCCGCTCGCGGTGAGGTCCGGCAACGCCAACAAGTACGACGGGAAGGTGTCGCTGTTCCCGGGGCGGGAGGGCGGTGGCAGCATCGACGTGGAGCTGGCGCTAGCGCCGGAGAACATGGCGGCGCTGGAGCAGGACGGAGAGTTCTGGGCCGCCGTGTCGCCGGACGCGGGCGCGGCCCAAGTCCCTGGGAATAACAGAGAAGAGGGATTCAAGTTAAGGATGCACACTAACGGCACCCACTAGCTAATGCGTTTGTCCTTCTTACTCCGATCCTAATAAAGCATTATCATGTTATGCATACTATTCGGCTCGGTTGACCTGACGACTGTGCGTTTAATTTCATATCCATGCAACTTACTTATGTGCAATTCGAAACCTTTGTTAGGTGGTTTATTTACAAGAGATCCGAATCCTCCCCAACGAGCAGTACCCATCTGCTACATAATCTCCCGGCTATAGTGTGTGGTTTTCACAAATGGCAGTTGAATAGACTCGAAAGCTTTGCATTAGGCAACGCCCCGGACGACACAAACCTAAACTTTGTCGTACAATGTCATTTAGGTTTCTAAACTTTCAAAATACATTTTTTGAATCGCCGAACTTGTCCAGATGTATCATCAAGGTTCTCAATCTTTCAAAATATATTTTCAAGTCCCCAAACTTGTCCCTAATGTGTCATCTGAGTCCTCGAACTCTCGTACTGCGGCGGAAAATGGAGAGATCTAGTGCGAGAATCAGGAGAAGTCTTCATCTTATCACGTATTTGGACTAGTGATGACACCCATGAGGCCATGACGAGTTTATAAAAAGATATTTTTGGGAGTTTATGGATCTGAATGACACATTTGTACAGGTTCAAGGAATTAAAAATGTGTTTTGATAGTTTAAGGACACAAATGACATATTAGGACAAGTTCATTGACATGAAAATGCATTTTAAGAGCTCAGGAACCTAGATGACACATCGATACAAGAGACTGTCTATTTATTTTACTATCTTTTTTTAACATGGCAGGAGCGCTGCCGATTCATTTAAGTAGGAGAAGAAATGACAGTCTTATAGGAAGTTCGATCGCATAAATTGAAACATGACTCGTGCACATATAAACTAATATAGATAAATTAAGATATATACGCTAGGCTCTTCAACTTCTTGCTGACGTACAAGTACAATCAGTGACGGAACTGGGAGATATGTCTTTTTGATTTCGTCGAAAATCGATTTTAGGGTGGCCGGCAGGGGCCATGACCACCCAAAAAAATAGAAAAAAACTAGTACCCCTTGAATATTTGCAAGGTAATGGCACAATGATTTTTTTTATGTTTGTTTTCCTCTCGACTAGCAATCAAAATGCATATTTGTAAGGTACTATGTTTGTGCAATACGTTGAGAGGTCTATATTCTGGTTATTTAAAAAAAAATTGGTACATCAGCTTTACCCCATGCATCTACGGTAGATCCACATCTGAAATTAGACAAATCCTTGGAGGATACCAAGGTAAAACCCAAAAGGATACTTTATTCTTTTTACAAAAAGTCACGTGGATGGCAAGATTTGTTTCTATATTGAGAGATTAATGAAGGTTGCAATAGATTTGATTATTGATGATTTCAATACGTTGAAGAATTGTATAGTGAAATTTAAATGATCAAGTAAGATATATTGATCATCTTTATAATCTATTCGCTTTTGTGTATTGTTATTGCATAATTAATTATTATAATCATGGCAAGGTAGTGTCCGTGCTTGTGTAAACAATAGAATATTAGAGCAATTTGCCAAATTTTTGAACTAACAAAAGTTTGTCCGACCCCCTTTGATTTTCTCTCCAGTTCCACCACTGTGTACAACCATTTCCTCCTTGATGCGCTAGAAAATCTGAACTGATGTTGTTGACACTCCTTCAAAAGTTCTTCGACTCCTTGCCTGCCAGATGTTCCACGCCGTCACAAACCTTACATGGCCATCAAATAAGCTACTGTTTCAGTTCCAAACTATAATTCATTTCGGCTTGAGATGGCGGGAGTATGGTACTACATCGCATGTCGCAGAAAGAAAAATTTTCCAATAGCACGATTCCATGAGGGAAAACAGTTCTCCATTAATGAACAACTTCACAAATAATAAAGTACTATAGCTGTTTTTATCTCCTCATACTAAGGAAGTACTCATAACTTCACAATGCTAACACCGGATCAGCCAAAGTAAAAACAGACTCAGGGCAATTGGGTTATGGTTCATTTAACAATTCTTGCCTTACAGAGGTAATAATTTTCAAGAGATCATATGGATATCGGACATTATGATGGTTCCAAACAGTAAGACACGATGATAAGTGAAAACAGTTTGGGGCTGCAAAATCTTAAACTGCCGCTAGGCAGCTGCTTATTCGACGAAGTTCATGATCACCAAGTGGAGCACAGATTGCACAGGATGGAGTCAGCAAAAGCCCTCTCTAGGGGAAGGTCCTGCAGAAAATGTTTTGGTGCGCAACTTCATGCTAGAATCTCGAGGGTAAAATGTTATTAGCAGACGATTGTGCAAGTGAAGTTTCCATGAATTCCTTGCTATCTTTCTTCACTTGAATACGGAGGCAAAACTGAAAGAAAAAAAAAGCAAAAGGTTGTAGTTATCACTATGCACCCAAGGTAAGAGAGTAACTAACTGACAAGAGGCAAGAAATCTGTACCGTCAATACAAGAAAAGTTATCAAATGTAAATCAATGATATCATTCTTGTATAACATTTTTTTGTATCATATCTAGATAATTGTTGGTTGAAGATTATAAGGTTTGACTCTTAAAATGTGTACACAGCTTAGAAAATGAAATGGAGGGCATAGTCATCTGTCATGTAACCAAGGTAAGAAAGGGTAACCAGAGCTGACAATGGGTAAGAAGTTCCTACCAGCAAAATACTGCAGTTCCAATGCATGAAAGGACTCCTCTGAGTAAGGAGTTCAAAGGGCACGACCCAACTAATCCTATGTATGCAACCGTTCTAGGCACACAAAAACAACATAATGATAAGTCTCTGAAGGCCTTTAGCAAAATAATTGAAGAGTTGCAGACCGAATAACAATGTCCATTCGGTAAAACAAGTGCATAAGAAAATTTGTACCCTAGGAACCTGGTTATGGACAATATAGATTCTAGATTTAGAAAATGACAGCTAATAAGTTCATCTAAACAATCAAAAATTGAGAAACATACAATCTTCCAGCAGGTTGCTGGGACTTTTAGGTAGCACGACTGCCATCATCTATAGCACCAATGCCATCCTGAATAGGTTTAAAAATAACTATTATGGACTATAGCGGCCAAATACCACAAGTGCGCAAGCTAACACTAGTCCTTTGTAAAGGAATCATGAACAAATTAACAAGAAAGAATACCGATAGAAAGAATATCACATGCAGGTTATGTTTTCTGTGCTTCTCCAAGAAGATTAGTGCCACTCCCTATCAGATAAGCGCCAACAGCTAGTTTTGGATAGTTCGTTGAACATTTATTTATTAAATATATACGAATGCACCAATCCATTACTGATTACTCCAGTGTTTCTGTTGGAACCGAGGCGCCCCATCGCTCACACCCTCTCACCGGACGGAGGTTGAAGACGATGAACAGGAACAGAAAGCTTTTCCGAGGACGAACGCCGCGGGGCAACACACGCATGTATCTTGGCTACATTAATCCTCTCGGCTCAAAACTGAACAACATTGGGTACATGGCTTTATAGCCCAGCTACTAAGCGACATCTAGCCTAGCAACCACCTCCTGCGACACTCGCGCGCACGAACGCACGAAACTCCTGAAGACCTGGCCTGCCCATGTATGTGAGCCACTCGCTCAATCTACACGACGTGGGTACCGTCCGAACTGCCCGCAAGCCTCACCAGAACGCTCAGCTTCTAATGCTGACTCCACACATGCACACACACGCTCTTGCTAACTAACAGAACGCACCCACGCACACACGTACACAGCTATGACAGTCCTATGGCTAACAATCACTCCCCTAAGCTTGACATTGCGACACATTCGGTTCACAGCAACACCGGCTCTTCGTCGGTGTCGCCACGGCCGCCGCTACGGCCTCCCGACGTGACACGACCATCGCTGCATGCGACACCTCGCATGGATGTCGTACCTCCGTTTTCTTCCCCGGCGATGCACGCTGAGCTCCTTCACCATCGGCGACACACGCCGTTGTCTACAGCTCTGGCCATCTTCATTTCTCTGGGCCGCCGCACCCTCGCCATGCCGGAGTAGATGTTGCTGCTCCTATCGTCGTCGTTGTCGCCACGGCCGCCGCTACAGCCTCCACGCTCAACGCGAACCACGCAGCATGCATCGCCACCGCATGCACCCGACAGCCTTCCTCACCTTCTCCGACGACACACGTCGTTCCGCGCTACCTCTGGCGACACACGCCGTTCCGCGCGCTCAACAGGACCGACATACGATCCACTGCCGTAGCGCCTTCATTGGTGACCACGCTTGGGCCACCACACAGCCCGGCGACCTCGCCGCACCGCCACCACTCAGCGTCATCACGCCGCCGGCCACCACCAGCGCGCCTCCGGTGACGGGAATGAATCCCATAACGAACCTTGCTCTTGATACCAATTGTTGGAACCGAGACGCCCCCCCTCGCTCACACCCTCTCGCCGTACGGAGGTTGAAGACGATGAACAGGAACATAAAGCTTTTCCGACGATGAACGCCGCGGCGCAAGAGACGCCTGTATCTTGGCTACATTAATCCTCTCAGCTCAAAACTGAACAACATTGGGTACATGGCTTTATAGCCCAGCTACTAAGCGACACTCGAGCGCACAAACGCACGGAACTCCTGGAGACCTGGCCTGCCCATGTACGTGAGCCACTCGCTCAATCCGCACGACGTGGGTACCGTCCGAACTGCCCGCAAGCCTCACCAGAACGCTCAGCTTCTAATGCTGATTCCACACACACACGCTCCTGCTAACTAACAAAACGCACCAACGCACACACATACTCCCTCCGTGCCGTAAAGAATGCAATCCTCACTTTTTGAGAAGTCAAACCATTTCAGGTTTGACTGAATTTATATGAAAAGTTACTAACATTTATGATACAAAATAAGTATTATTAGATTAATCACAGATTATATTTTCATACTAAATCGATTTGAAGACATAAATATTAGTACTATTTTGTATAAACTTGGTCAAAGTTGAAATGGTTTGACTTCTCGGAAAGTGAGGATTGCATTCTTTACGGGACGGAGGGAGTACACAACTATGACAAGCTTATGGCTAACAATTTCTATGATTGGAAATACATAGTTAATGAGAATAAAAACCATCGCCACCACCCATAGCTATCGACGATGCCTCACCACTGTGAGGTGGGGCTTATGGTCCATCACCACCATTTTGGCAAGCCCTACCTTAATCTTTGTTGGCTTCACAACATCGCCCACCTTATTGTCTATCGCCCCCGTCATAGTGGTTCTTCTTCTATCCGCCGGTAGAGATGATCAACATTCTTTAAGCCTCTACTTTTGTTCGTCGCCCCCACCCAAATTCTACATATAGTGGCTGTATGTTTCGATAGCGGCGCAGAGCGTGGTTTTTTTTAAAAAAACAAGGCGGCTTCATATCACTCGCTCAGTCGCTCTCCGTTGTGCACATGCCATACTTTGAATAGTGAATACTCCCATAGTTTAAAATTATAAGTTAATTTGGTTTTTCTACATACACAAATTTATATATATCTCTAGAAAAGCCTAAATAAATGTATTCTGAACAGGGGTCAGGTAAGAGATCGTGGCTCCGGTCTCATCAGAAGTTCAGCGGGGACGTACGCACGGCCTCGTGTGGTCGCCACCGACACATGCACACAGGCAGATACTAGGAACGCTCATAAATGGCCAACTGGGCCGAGTTAAATCGGCGGCCCAAGGCCCGGCCCTATACGGACCGACACGAGCATGGCTCGGCCCGTAGTGCATAGTGTCCGTGCAGGCCTGGCACTATGCAGCGGGCCGTGCTTGGGCCGCCACTTCGGTCCATTGTACTGGCCCAAGCACGACACAAAAGTTAGGCCGGCACGATGGCGGCCCGGTCCGCCTCGCCCCCTCCCTCCGCCCCGCTCCTGGCCGTTGGATCCGGCTGTTGTTGGGGGGTATAAGCCGCGCCCCCAGCCCCCCGGTTGTCGTAGCCATTTTTTTCCTCTCGCTTGCCGCCTCACCTCCCCCGCTCCCCGACCCCCTCGTCGTCTTCCTCTCCGGCGGCCGTTCTCCACCTCTACGTCGTCGTAGCCCGGCAGCCTAGCACGGCCTGTCACTCTACGTCGTCGTCGTCGTCCTCCTCCTCCTCCCCTAATCTCTCTTACTATCTCCGTCCTCTTCGCCTTGCCTCGCAGTTGTAGAGGTCCTCTCATCTTCTTCCTCCACAACGTCTGTGGTGCTTCAGAATCACGGTAAGGGCCCCGACTCTGGACCCTAATCGTAGATCCGTTCTGTGATTCTGTGATGACGTGGTTCTGTGAGAGTTGAGATGTTCAGTACTTTGAACTTGAATCATTGATCATGTGATGAAATTTGTGAGTTGTGACTTGGTTGGTTTTTTAAGTACAATGCCACAGTGCCTGGACCTGCACTAGCATGATCGTATATGTCGTGCCATCGTACCGACACAACACTAACAAAATGATTTAGTATCGTGTTTGAGCCGGCAGCTCAGCACGACACGATAGTATCGTCGTACCCAGGGGCGGAGCCAGATCAGGCTAGGCCCCAGGGCTAATGCAGTTAAAATACACAATTGTGCTAAATTTGGAGCTTAAGCCCCAGGGCTAATGCAGTTAAAATACATAATTGTGCTAAATTTGGAGCTTAAGCTCTCTATTTCTCTTTAATTGTTGTTTAGTTTGGCCAAGGACCGAGCTGCAGCACGGTCAGCCCGGGGCCCGGCTCCGCCCCTGGTCGTACCTGATAATACCGTGCCGTGCTGGTGCCGACTGTCCATTTGGCCATTTATAGGCGCGCCGCCGGTTGCAATGTGGACGGGACGAGGGCGCCACGCGTCGGCGGGGCGCGCGCTAGCTCTCACCGTGGCACTGTCCTTGGGCCACGACGAGTCGCGCGGGGTAACCAAGACCAGCGCCCGCGCGGCCACCACCACCACCGGCGCCGGCCAGCTGCTGCCACTACCAGAATGATCATCATCTGCACCGGGTGGGAAAGCCCTTTAGCACCGGGTTTCCCACCCGGTGCAACTAAATCGAGGCTAAAGGGGTACCCCTTTAGCACCGGGTGCAGCCACGACCCGGTGCTAAAGGGCTTGCCTTTAGCACCGGTTGCTGTCTGCAACCGGTGCTAAAGGCCCCGGATTTCTTTTTTTTGCTTTTTTCAGTAGCCATGCATGCACGTCTATATACGTATATATTCTAATACGTGTATTCTAATGCGTATTCGGCCGACTCTATATTCATATTAGCTGACATTTCATCAAAATAGAAGACATATATATTACAAAAGTAGATATTCATGCATGTCAACTCGAGTTATATATATTTAATCTGTATTTTCTACTTAATTAAGATTGACGACTTGTTGAACTGTCCGGCACGTCCTCCAGTACTGGCGAGTGGAATTCTCCTCGGGGATCGACGACCTCGTCCCAGATCCATCCGACGAGCTGTTCTGCAATTGCGTCAATTCTTTCTAGCTCTAGTGCCTCTTCCTTCAGGCTAAACATCTATAATTTACAAATAATTGAAAGATATTTAATCCGCCGAGTTGGAGACAATAATTGTGTACTTAATAATAATAGAAATGTGTTTATTATTACGTACCATAATATCGTGTTGTGCAAGCTTTTTATGTCCCCAATTTCACATGTAATCGCAAACATAGTATGCACATAAATTATTTCCCTTCCCCTGTTTGGCACACTGTCGACCAAAAGAAATTAAGTAAAATTCATATAATATATTAGCCGAGGCCTACATGTACAAATTACTTGCTTACCGGAAAGCCAATGTTCCATTTTAGTGTTTCATGTTGAATACCCGGGTGTTCTTGACGAAATTGATTCCAAGCCCTGCGAACAAAAAAATTGAGCTAAGTCATTGCGAGTGTAAGGGGTGAATTAAGTAGGGGAAAATATACATCATCTTGTCATCATGTCCATGATGTTCTGTAGTTTTTCTTTTGGAGTGTGCAATGAATCAAAGACGTTCACGACACCCCGGTCAGGACACAATATTATTAGGAACCAGTGGAATCTATATACATGTATACATTATAATCAGAAATGAAATAGTACACAGACAGTATAAGAAGAAGCCTGTGTATGTACTCACTCGATGTTGTACGGGATTAGTATGGAGTCACAGTAATTTTGTTTCTTAATATACTTGTATAGGTTTCCATATGTTTCCTCAGGATTCATCAATATCATTTCTTCACTTATCATTCGAGGATCCACGAAACCTACGTCGTATATCCCGGATCTCCAACATTTTTGAATCTCCATTCTGCATATGTTAAGCAATAAATAAAGCCCACGTCAACATAGATTGGAATTATTGTTTTCAAACTGTGAATTATAAGCAACAACAAAGTACTTACAGTGTCCAACAGGTGATCAAATCCACGTCCATGGCGTCGCGGTGGTACAGCTCATATATATCCTTAAACCTCAGCCACACCCAATCATCGTCACCATTGTAGAAATCATGGTCCTTCACGCCTACTTTGATCATGCGCCGTTTATTCCTTCTTGATTCTTCCAAGTACCACTCATGGAATCGGCGCATCTTCGTCTGTAGCTTGCTCTCCATTTCAGGAGGGACCATAGGCTCGCCAAGCTTAAACGGCCACTTCAACGTTGTGTTTACAGGCACCTCTTCTTCCCCCAGGACTTGCGCTCTGGTTAGTCCAGTCTGGGCCATTACTCGTTGCACGTTAATCTCGTCCAGAGATGGCAATGGACCCAAGGGCCGCTGAGGTTGCTCGCCGAGCTAAGGAACCTTTTTGGATGGGCCCGCCTCCTTATCTGCAGCCGTCCGCTTCCGGCGAGATTTCAGTAATGAGCGGTCATAGTCTGTTACTATTACTTCCTTCTGTTGATCCTTGCTCAAATTACCGAGGAATGACTTGACGACAGTGGGATCAAGCTTCGGCTCAGGCTCAGGTTTTTTCCTCCAATCGGCCATTTGCCTCTTTGTGTCTGCTTTGACTGAGGCTTCGAGCTCCTCTAGAGTCTTCTCACCCGCTCTTTTCTCTGGTGCGGGCTTCTCTCTGGTTTTCCGCGCCTTCTTTGCTGGTGGAGTGGGGGCAGAGGCTTTAGTGCGGCGTCCCCTCTTCGGCGGAAGGGGCGGAGACCTCCGCGGCGGAGGAGACGGAGACCTCTTCGGCGGAGGAGACGGGCTTGCATCAGGAGCTCCCGGAGAATCGTCATGATCCGGTGGATCTCTTGGAGACGGTGGAGGTGACGGAGGCTTGTTGGTAGCGGCAGGTGTACCGGGTATGACGACGTCTGCCTTGCTCCATAGAATGATGCAGTGAGAACACTGACCGAGTTTTGTTTCTCCGTCACCTCCGGGGATGTCAAGTTCCAAGTCTTCCCAGTTGGTGACGACTTGCTCCACCTCAACAGGTACGTAACCATGTGGAATGTCATTGCAGTGCCATTTTTGCCCTTCTTCCACACGTTTGGTCATACCGTATGCGACCTGATAATTTAGTAGTCACAAAGAAAGTTAGTAAATGAATGGTATTTACGGTGAAATGTATGCAGTACGAACTAAGGTCGCATACGTACCACCACAGCTAAGTTCTTCTGCCTGACGACAAGCTCGCACGCGGTCCCTTGAGTTATTTCATCCACGGTGTAACGGACCGGTTCGGCGGCCTGTGTGGAAGCGTGGCTGCTTTGATATTGTTGTGGAGGGCTAATAAGGGCCGCATCTTGGAGAGGTGCATGCTCTGTGGAACCGGTCCCGCCTGCGGCTTGTTGAAGAGGTGCATGCTCTGTGGGACGGGGTTGTTGTTGTCCTCTTGCATGGGTGGGACAGGGGTGTTGTTGTCCTCTTGCATGGGTGGGACGGGGTTGTTGTTGTCCGCCATCTATAGAATTAAAAATAATTGATAAGAAATATATACAAAGCATACATATTCCTAATATTTCTAACATTTTCGCTAAGGGGGTCGGTGCATGAAAAACGGATTCGCCAAGGGGTTCGGGTGTGCGGTGTGAATTGATTCGCTAAGGGTTCGGGTACGTGACGCGAACGGGTTCGCTAAGGGGGTCGGTGCGCGAAAAACGGATTCGCTAAGGGGTTCGGGTGCGCGGTGGGTTCGGGTACGCCATAGAATTTCCGATAATAAACATTTTCGATAGTATACATTATACAAACATATAACATTTCCAATATACATTTAAATGAAGCACATATATTTCTAATATACATAGAATTAAAATAATTGATAATAAATATATACAATTAAATGAAGCACATATATTTCTAATATACATAGTATTTCCAATATACATTTAAATGAAGCATTTTCCAATATACATTTCAAACATATAACATTTCTAGTATACATTTCAATGTAAATATCTCCAATACATTTAAATGAAGCATTTTCCAATATACATTTCAAACATATAACATTTCCAATATACATTTAAATGAAGCACATATATTTCTAATATACATAGAATTAAAAATAATTGATAAGAAATATATACATTTAAATGAAGCACATATATTTCTAATATACATAGAATTTCCAATATACATTTAAATGAAGCATTTTCCAATATACATTTCAAACATATAACATTTTCAATATACATTTCAATGTAAATATCTCCAATACATTTAAATGAAGCATTTTCCAATATACATTTCAAACATATAACATTTCCAATATACATTTCAATATAAATATCTCCAATACATTTAAATGAAGCATTTTCCAATATACATTTCAAACATATAACATTTTCCATATACATTTCAATATAAATATCTCCAATACATTTAAATGAAGCATTTTCCAATATACATTTCAAACATATAACATTTCCAATATAACATTTCCAATATACATTTCAATGTAATTTCTAATATTTTCTAATATTTTCAATATATATAAAGCATATATATTTCTAATATTTCCAGTACAATGCATTTCCAATGTATGTGGTTAGCGAACGCGTTCGGCCAAGCGCATTTGGTTAGCGAACGCGAACGCGTTCGGTAACCAAATGCGCATGGCCGAACACGTTCGCTAAGCAAATGCGCTTGGCCGAACGTGTTCGGCCATGCAACGGGTACCTGCACACACAAACACGTACACGGCACGAAGGCCGGCTCACAAACATGCACGCACGGCACGAAGGCCGGCTTCACAGAGGCTCACCGTGACGGGCGCGGCGGGCGACGGCGGCGCGGGGACGAGCGGTGGCGGCGGCGAGGGGATGAGGAGCGACGCGGGGACGAGGGGCGCCGGCGCGGGGACGACGGGCGCTGGGACGACGACGGCGGCGGCGTGGGTGCGGGGACCACGGGTGGCGGCGGCGTGGGCGCGGGGACAATGACGGCGGCGGGGACCACGGGTGGCCACGGCCGTGCGGCGGGGACGACGGGCGCGGGGACTACGACGGCGGCGGGGACGACGGGCGGCGGCGGCTGAGGAGACGAGGCGCCGACGGTTTCGATATGTGAGATGAGGGCGAAGTGAGGGAGGGGAGAGAAGTCCCCGGCCTATATAGGTCCCCCGTATTTAGCACCGGGTGTAGCCACGACCCGGTGCTAAAAGGCCTTTAGCACCGGGTCTGTACAACACCCGGTGCTAAAGGCCCCCCTTTAGCACCGGGTCTTCCCACCACCCGGTGCTAAAGGCCGGCCTTTAGCACCGGGTCTTCTACACCCGGTGCTAAAGGCCGTAACTGTGCGCCAGACGAAAATTGGTGGGGGCCTTTAGCACCGGGTGCAGCCACGACCCGGTGCTAAAGGCCCCCATTTAGCACCGGGTCTTCCCACCACCCGGTGCTAAAGGCCCTTTAGCACCGGGTCTTCTACAGCCGGTGCTAAAGGTCGTAACTGGCGCCAAACGAAATTGGGGGCCTTTAGCACCGGATTTTAGATCAACCCGGTGCTAAAGGCCCCAAATTTTCGTTTGGCGCCAGTTTCCAAACCGGCCTTTAGCACCGGAGGCTACTATTTGGGAATCTTATAAATATAGTTTTTAATATATAGTTATTAATACTTGTTTTAATTCAGTTATTAATACCTATTAAAAATATATATTAAATAAGAAAATCTTATAAATTACTAGAAAATCAATATAAAATGCTAGAAAATCTTATAAATTAATAGAAAATCTTATAAATTACTAGAAAATCTTATAAATTACTAGAAAATCAATATAAAATGCTATAAAATCTTATAAATTACTAGAAAAATAATATAAAATGCTAGAAAATCTTATAAATTAATAGAAAATCTTATAAATTACTAGAAAATCTTATAAATTACTATAAAATCTTATAAATTACTAGAAAATCAATATAAAATGCTAGAATTAATAAAAACAATCTTATAAATCAATAGAAAATGTTAGAACATAGGTGGAACATAAATGCAAATATAGTCATTACAAATTGGGTGGAACATAGTGCAATTAAATTACATGGCATCATCGTTTACTCGGACACTAATAAACTTCCTCTTTACAAATGTTCCTTGATTGTGATCACGCCGTAGATACGGTGTCTCCTCCGCCGCTAACAGGATGCTTGGGTCATCAGACACTGAGAATGGAGGCCGGCCATCGAGCATATCATAATCTTCATCCGTCTTGTCCTCAACTCCTACGATTTTTCTCTTTCCAGGAAGAACTATATGACGCTTTGGCTCGTCTTGTGATGGGTCCAATTGCTTACCCCCACCTTTCTTATCTGCCCCTTTCTTCGGTCTGCTAGCCATGTCCTTCACATAAAAAACTTGTGTGACAGCTTTGCCCAGGACGAACGGTTCGTCTAGAAAGCCAATCTTGTTTAGGTCCACTAACGTCATTCCATAGTCCGCTTCAACTTTAACACCTCCTCCAGTCAGCTTCACCCATTGGCACTTGAACAGTGGGATCTTCAAAGGTCCGTACTCTAGTTCCCATATCTCATCTATGATTCCATAGTATGAGTTTGTATTGCCATTGGTGTCTGTCGCGTCGATCCGGACACCACTGTTTTGGTTGGTGCTTTTCTTGTCCTAGGCTCTTGTGTAAAATGTATACCCATTGATGTCGTATCCTTGGAATGTAAAGATCGTGCTCAATGGACCTCTAGCTACAAAAGCTAGCTGCGCATCAATGCCCTCGACACCCATAAGAGGTCTTCGCAACCAATCGGCGAAAGTACTATTGTGCAGACGCTGAATGAAGGCCGCAGACTTTGTTGAGTTTTCGTCCCTGAGAATCTGCATGTGCTCCTCGATGTACGGAGCAACTAAGGTTGATTGTTGCAAAACTGAGAGGTGCGCTTTACGAAATGTCTCAACGTCCTTGATCACCATCGATCTTCTCCCTAGTGTGCCCTTTCCACCAAGTCTCCCCTCGTGATGGGATTCGGGCACACCAATCGGCATAAGATCGTCGACAAAGTCAACACAGAATTCAATGACCTCCTCTGTTTCGTATCCCTTAGCAATGCATCCTTCTGGACGAGAACGATTACGGACATACTTCTTTAGGACAGCGAAGAACCTCTCAAATGGGAACATGTTGTGTAGAAATACTGGGCCCAATATACGAATCTCTTTGACGAGGTGAACCAATAAATGTGTCATGATATTGAAGAAGGATGGTGGAAATATCATCTCAAAGCTGACAAGACATTGCACCACGTCGTTCTGTAGCTGATCTAAATGGTCTGGATTGATCACCTTCTGAGAAATTGCATTGAGGAATGCACATAGCTTCACAATGGCTTTCCGCACGTTAACTGGTAGCACACCCCTGAGTATGACGGGAAGCAGCTATGTCATCAACACATGGCAGTCGTGAGACTTCAGGTTTGTGAACTTCTTCTCTTTCTTAAAGGACCTTGATGTCACCTAGAGGGGGGGTGAATAGGTGAATCCTGCAATTTACAAACTTTTTCACACAATCAGTACTAAAACCGGTCAGACCGGTTTCCAAAACCGGTCAGACCGCTTTGCCTGGGAGAAAGCGGTCAGACCGCTTTGCCAAAGCGGTCAGACCGGTTTTCAACAGAGAAAACCGACTATGTGAAATTAACCCCCTCTACGAGTTCTAGCACAAACCAAACTTGATGATGAGCTCTTGTAGATGATATCAAGCAGGTTCACTAAGTCCCTGCACACAATTAGAGCACACCCAAGTAGATCGAAGCGGAAGCGAATTCAAATGCTAGAATTGAACTTGTGAAGGTAAACAAGGAGACAAAGATATGTTTTCCCGAAGTTCGGACTTCACCGCTGCCACTAAGGCTGTCACAAAGACACGATGAGTCCTAGTCTCCGTTGAGGGCCTACGAAAGGCGGGCTTATCCACTCCAAGCCACTTTCCTCGGTATCACTAGCTTTTGGTCCTTTTCCACGAAGGAGGCAAGACCAGCCCTTACAAACAATCCGTGGCTTACCACAACCAAGGTAGCTCACCGGCGACGCCTAGCCGTCTAGGAGGATCACCTCCAAGAGTAACAAATGCTCCAATTGATGCTTGGCTTCACCGGGAGTGCTCAATCACTAGGTTTTGCTCACTATAGCTGATATGAACTATCAATTGCTATCTATTGCTCACAACCCATACATCCCTCAACCCAAATCCAAAGATATGATCAAAATCAATCAACTCTCACAAAGAGAGGTTTGGGGAGAGCTTGCTGGTGCTTGGAACAGCCCTAGGCGTGTTAGAATGGAATGGCAACCAGCACCCCTCAAAGGAGAGGGGTATGGGGTATAAATACCCCACACAACCAAAACTAGCCGTTATAGCCGTTGGAAACCGGTCAGACCGGATTCCCAAACCGGTCAGACCGGTTTACGAACTATACTAGCCGTTACACCTGTCAGAGCCCAAACCGGTCAGACCGGTTTCCCAAACCGGTCAGACCGGTTTGGGTCCACTCAGCCCCACAAACCCAAAAGCGGTCAGACCGCTTTCCCAAACCATTGAAGATTGTCATTCAAGCCAAGCCACCAATGCATCTCATTGTCCCTACAATCTCATCAAGCATATTTTGGTCCCCAACTAATGTTGGGTCCATTGTTGTTAGTCCAAATATGCTTAGGAACCCAAATAGCTCTTGTGCTACTCCTTGGAGAACAAATCACCTTGGAGGCATAAGAGTTATTTGGGGGATCCCCAAGCTTCACATGTATAGAATGGACAATGTCGGGATTAATAGTTTTACCATTTGGACAATCATTACCAAAATGTCCCTTTTCCCGACATGTGTAGCATGTCTTATGCTTGATGTTGGAGGATTTCTTCTTTTGTTGCTCTTTAGCCAATTCTTCATTGAATTTTGCTTGGGCCTTGAGAAAGCCTTTGTTAAGCTTGATAAATTGCTCCTCTTGATTTATTTGCTCCTTGTTTGGACAAGAAGCAACTTGATGCCCTTTCTCAAAGCATCCAAAGCATCTTCTTTTCTCCAAATTTCTTTTTCTTTTGGAGTGGATTGGCTTGTCTTCTTTCTTCTTGGCTTGCTCTTGACTTGTGTTGTACTTGACTTGATGATTGCAAGAGCTTTGCACGGTTGATCCCTTCTCAAGCTTCTTCACCATGGATCCACGGTTATCTTGAGAAGGTTGTGCATTGCTCTCACTTTCAAGAGTTGTCAAGTTCTTGGTGAGTCTTTCTACCTCTTGCTTGAGTTTTTCATTTTCTTGAGCAATGAGGTCTTCACATGACTCTACACACACTTTATCATACCAAGATTTTTTTGCTTGAGAGCAACAAGGGTTAGCACATGATAGGTTATATTGAATTGGAAGACACGTGCATACGTGGGTTTGAGATTCAATAGATTTTAACGAAGTAATCATAATCTCATGAGCAATATCTAATGAAGCATATGATTCTACAAGTTCTTCATGAGAACACAAAAGTTCATCATGCTTCACTTGTAGCATCTCATGCTTGCTAGCAATTAATTCCAATTTATCCTTAAGCACTTTGTTTTCTTTTTCAATGGAAGCCAAATGAAGTGCATCACAAGCATAATCATCAACAATTGCTTCATACTTACAAACCAAAGCGGTGTTGGAGAATTTGACTTCTTCAAGCTCCTTGATGAGAGCTAGAATAGTCTCATCCTTCGAATTTTCCGCCTTCTCTTCTTCTTTGGACTTGTTAAGCATGAGTGTCTCATCATTGGAAGATGATATAGCTTGTGAGCTTGAAACTTTGCTTGCGCGGCGTCGGCCTCCCTTCTTGTGGCCAATTGTGCCCTTCCTGCCCAAACCGGTCAGACCGGTTTGGGAAACCGGTCGGACCGGTTTCTGCAGGGAGGCGCCAATTGAGCCATCTTGCTCTTGTGGCTCCATGGTGGTTGTCACATGAGGCTTGGTGCATGTGTTTGTTGTTGTAGTGCACTTCTCATGTGTCTTGGCTCTTGTTTGGTCTTGTGTGTCGCTTTTGATGTTGTATAGCTTCTCAATTCGAGCCCAAATGAGATGAGCATCGAAGAGAGTTGCTTCATCTTCTACAATTGATTCTCTAACTTCATCACTCACAACATCAAATAAGAAGTTAGCGACATGAGAATTGAGTTGAAAGCAATTCATTTCGTCCTCGGTTGGATTGGAAACGCTCCAATCAACATTCGGACGATCAATGCCTTCAACTACAATCCTCTCAAGAATAGGACTCATAGTCCTAAGATCATTAAGCACATTACAAGACCAAATTGAATAATTTGAGCCGTCACTAGCTAGCGGCTCATATGTTACCTCACAAGTGGTCGACATCTTTCCTCACGGCGGTTAAGCTTGGATGTGAGGCCAAGCTCTGATACCAATTGAAAGGACCTTGATGTCACCTAGAGGGGGGGTGAATAGGTGAATCCTGCAATTTACAAACTTTTTCACACAATCAGTACTAAAACCGGTCAGACCGGTTTCCAAAACCGGTCAGACCGCTTTGCCTGGGAGAAAGCGGTCAGACCGCTTTGCCAAAGCGGTCAGACCGGTTTTCAACAGAGAAAACCGACTATGTGAAATTAACCCCCTCTACGAGTTCTAGCACAAACCAAACTTGATGATGAGCTCTTGTAGATGATATCAAGCAGGTTCACTAAGTCCCTGCACACAATTAGAGCACACCCAAGTAGATCGAAGCGGAAGCGAATTCAAATGCTAGAATTGAACTTGTGAAGGTAAACAAGGAGACAAAGATATGTTTTCCCGAAGTTCGGACTTCACCGCTGCCACTAAGGCTGTCACAAAGACACGATGAGTCCTAGTCTCCGTTGAGGGCCTACGAAAGGCGGGCTTATCCACTCCAAGCCACTTTCCTCGGTATCACTAGCTTTTGGTCCTTTTCCACGAAGGAGGCAAGACCAGCCCTTACAAACAATCCGTGGCTTACCACAACCAAGGTAGCTCACCGGCGACGCCTAGCCGTCTAGGAGGATCACCTCCAAGAGTAACAAATGCTCCAATTGATGCTTGGCTTCACCGGGAGTGCTCAATCACTAGGTTTTGCTCACTATAGCTGATATGAACTATCAATTGCTATCTATTGCTCACAACCCATACATCCCTCAACCCAAATCCAAAGATATGATCAAAATCAATCAACTCTCACAAAGAGAGGTTTGGGGAGAGCTTGCTGGTGCTTGGAACAGCCCTAGGCGTGTTAGAATGGAATGGCAACCAGCACCCCTCAAAGGAGAGGGGTATGGGGTATAAATACCCCACACAACCAAAACTAGCCGTTATAGCCGTTGGAAACCGGTCAGACCGGATTCCCAAACTGGTCAGACCGGTTTACGAACTATACTAGCCGTTACACCTGTCAGAGCCCAAACCGGTCAGACCGGTTTCCCAAACCGGTCAGACCGGTTTGGGTCCACTCAGCCCCACAAACCCAAAAGCGGTCAGACCGCTTTCCCAAACCGGTCAGACCGGTTTGGGGTCTTTCAGCACACTAAATTCCCAAGTGTATTTCTCTCAAGGCTATCTCACATGGGTTGATCTAATGAGCACTTTTTGATGTATGCCAAGACAACTAATGTTGCATCCCTCTTGATAGTACGGCATTCCTAAACTCAAGATTAAAACAATAAATAGAGTCTACCACTTGAGCTTGTATATCTTCATTGATGCCATACTTGATCATTCTTCAACTTGAGGGCTTCAACACTTCATGTCTTGATGAGCAAATCCAATGTTGAGCTAATGACTTAGAATTTCCATTGCATGGATCAATTCATAAGCCATTCCAATATATATGATCAAACAAAGATAAGATGCTTCGCATTGCTTCACTTGATATGACTTGATTGATGTATAGAAGCCCAAACTATAATGCTAGACCTTTCCACCAACAAAGTACCTCGGCTACAAAACCAATTTGCCCTTCACCTTGCTAGGAACGTCACTCGCATCTAGCTTGATCCCTTCCATCCTCTCTTGCCAATTTAAGCTTTGCTTTGCATTGCATCATCATGAGATCCACATTGAAATCCATGTCTTGAATGTTGTTCTTTGGTAGATAACTTGTCCAGAAACATCAATGCACTTGAGACCGTATACTATCCATAGAATCATGTCTCATTTTGAATGTATCCATTGCTATGGAACAAGCCCAAAGAAACTTCAAATTTCTTCACATGTTCTATCCCAAAACCTTTGATAAGTATCTTATTTATGAGACCAACCAATTTACTTATGTCCATGTCTCATTTGTCACTATCACACATTTGTCATTTGTATTGCTTACATGGGATGATTAACACTTGTTTGCTTTCTTCATTATTTCCTGCTCATATACTTAAGCAAACAAGTTAAATGACTAATCATGTTGTCATCCAAAATCACCAAAACATATAAGTGCCTAGATGCACTTTCAATCTCCCCCTTTTTGGTGATTGATGACAACATGATTAAAGCTTACAAAAAGATATGAAATTTAAGCTCTAGATGACTAAGATATATGATGAGCTCCCCCTCAATATGTGCATAGAATAGAATTTCAAAAATTCGGCCTTAAATGCCAAATTCACACATAATCAACAATATTGAGAGCTCCCCCTATATCTTAGCATCCATCATGTGCAACAAGTGTGTGTGACATAATAAAACAATATGTGATGCATATGACATGTAGCATTCAATAAAACAAGAGAATTACATACTTGCTGTCACGGGCCAAACCGGTCAGACCGGTTTGGGAAACCGGTCAGACCGGTTTCACCCCGCTGCCATGGGCCAAACCGGTCAGACCGGTTTGGGAAACCGGTCAGACCGGTTTCACCCCAGACAGCAAACATATGTGAAACAACATTGCATCAAATAATACATGAATATCACACTAGCAAATGGTCACTTAGAAAATAAAACAAGGTTCAACACACAGTAGCACACATTACAAGTTCTCAAGTCCACAAAGAGATAAAGTGCAAGATTTATTACAATTCAAATGACTACAAGATCAACTAGATAAACTTTAATCCATTTTTCTCCCCCTTTGTCATCAATCATCCATAAAGGGCCTGGAGAAGCTTGTAGTCATGCTCCCATCATGCATCCAATCTCCTTTGCCGCTAGAAGGTTGGGCTATGATCATCTGACGAAGAAGTGGTAGTCCAATGAAAACCTTCACTCAATAGAATGTGTATGTGTGATAAAATTGGAGTGATTTGGATGTGCTAGCCATGGAACTAAGATAAAGATGTGCTAAAACTCACCATGACTAGGAGCGGAAGAAGGTCCAAAAAGAGAAGCCGCTGCCTGTGATGCAAAATCTCCAGGAGATGGAGATGGTGCACTAGAAAACTGTACTCCCGCCATAGAAGAACCGGTGCCACCGTATGCATATGACGAAGATGGAAGTGTAGCTGCTGCATATGATGGACCAGGCGGTGCAAATCCAAAAGAAGAACCAAACAAATCACCCTCTGAAGTGGGCATGTACGGCATGGTTCCTGGAGCACCAACTGACTGTGAAGGGGGTGGCGGAGGCTGCGAGCTCGATCCAACATGTCCATATCCAAAAATATCACCGTACTCCTCAAAATATCCCGCACTCATGTGATCGGTCATGATGTCTCGAAGTGGGGGAATCTCAGGCAACTCAAGTGGTGGTGAAATAGGAGATGGAGGATCATTCGGACTTAAGGCGGCACGCAGTTTCTTGAACTCATCACGAGTCTTCTTATTTTCAATCCTCTGCTGCCGTATATCAACTCGGACATCCCTTTGGCCTTTGCAAATGCCAGTAAGCATAGAAATGAATTTCTTTATGGGAGAAGTCTGTCCTGCTGACCGAGTCCCGCTGCCAGACCCAAACCGGTCAGACCGGTTTGCAGAACCGGTCAGACCGGTCAGACCGGTTCTGGCCTGCAGCGGAGTCTGCTGCTGTGGCTGCTGCTCTTGATCACCGCCGGCTGCCGCATCTGCATCTGCTGGTTGAGGAGAAGGCATTCTGAACTTGTGTGGCACAGGAGGATGTATTGGCTTGTGTTGGGTATCCTTTTGAATCTTCAAACTTGTAACCCTCTCAATGATAAACATGATGAACGGGCTATAGGCACAAATTTTCTGAGGACTCTCAGAAATAGACTTGATCTCATGCCAAATGAAGTCAGCAACACTGAATGGAGGTGTCTCCTTTCCAATCCTCAGATAGTACATCAAATTTCTCATGTAAAGTGAAATATCTGAAGTGTTGCCATCTCTAGGTGTGAGTGTCTTTCTTAGCAATCTATAAAGTGTCCCATAATAAGTGTAAAGACCACTCACCTTTCCCCAACTGCCACGCTGATCATGGGGATACATGAACTTAATCTCAGATGGTTCCATAACTCCACGGTCATGTATCCTGACAGTGTCATCACTCTCATGTCCAACTCGAAGAATGGAAGCAAAATCAGAAAATGTGACATGATATCGCTGACCTTCTGTCATCCAATGTATGGCTCTTTCTTGTGTGTCATCCTCTTGCTCAAAGTAACCGAAAAACACAGTAGCATAGAACTGAGCAATGACTTCCTTGTTCCAACTATGCTTGAAGCCCATGAGATGCTTTATCCTCTTTTCTGAACATACTCTGATGATCTCATTAAAGACTGGGTTGTCATGCTTTCTCATATAATCCCAATCCACGTACTGTGCATCTGATGTGATTTTGGTCTTCTTCATGATAGCTGTGGCATAGAAATCCTGCTGAAAAAGAGTCCAAAACCGGTAGTCGGTCGCTGTCCTATCCACACCAAGTGGACTAGTCCTCCTCAACCTCCTAACCACATCAGTCATCCCACTGGCAAGATAATCAGTAACTCTCCTGCTAGCTGGGCCAGTGGGTCGGCAAATCTCAAGCACAAGCGGGGCATTCTCATCAATATCATCATCAGCCACCTCATCCTCATAATCATCTGCTGCCATCTCCTCATCAGCATCATCATCTGCCGGCTGACCATGGCGGTACTCAACCCTGAAACTCTCATCCTCAACTTCATCATCAGTGGAATTTCCCACAACATCCACCTCCTCTATCTCCTGATCTGCTGCTGCTGCCCTCTTTGGCCTCCTAGGTCTCAAATCTCTTCCCGAGCTACTGCCTCCGGGTTCATCAAACTTGCTCTTCTTGATCCTCTCGGCATGTGATCCTTTTGGCATCTTGTACTGTCCTTCCTAGGTCCACAAAGTGACACACAAAGTATCAATACCCAGGAGATAATTGATCAAAAGATTTGACTAGATAGAGTGCATCCAACAAGATTTGATTCAACTCAGGACAAAACCGGTCAGACCGGTTCTAGGAACCGGTCAGACCGGTTCTAGGAACCGGTCAGACCGCTTTTGGTCTGAGCTGAGCCAACTCGAGTTGAAGATCAATTTGGACAGATAAATATGATACAATTGCCCAGAAATAGATTAGATAAAGTACGGAATTGATAGAGAGCACCAAACAAGTTTTGGGTCAGCCCTGGGCCAAACCGGTCAGACCGGTTTGGGAACCGGTCAGACCGCTTTTGCCTGGGCTGAACCAAAACAAGTTTGGGATCAATCTGGACAGCTTATGATCAGGAATTTGAACAAATATTGCAATTCAAGCTATCCCTAGTCCATATGTGAGCCAACACGGTGTAGAACAGGGACTTGGGCCCTCACTGCCCAAACCGGTCAGACCGGTTTGCCAAACCGGTCCGACCGCTTTGCGCAGTGAGGGTGCAAATCCTTGTTGAGCAAAATGCAGCCAACCAAATTGATTCATCTCTTAGGGATAGGTTCCTAGACATGCCAGAAGATGTTCTACCGAAGGGTTTTGACAGATATGCATTGAGCTCATAGATCGGGCGATGGGAAGATTTGAATACCTTGAGAACCAAGAACTCGAGAGAGAAGATGATTTGAGTGCACAACTTGATGGGGAATCCAATCAACAGCCTTGGGGCACTCCAAATCCAAGAAGAAATCGACTTTTCCTTGGTTGAAACTCCAAATCGCCAAGGGGGCGCCTTCTCACGGGGAAGAACAGGAGAGAGAGAGGATATGAGATGAATGGGTATGGTAGGAGAGAGGGAATCACGGGTAGGCAGTAAAAACGAGTGGCCCATCTTCCTGGGCCAAACCGGTCAGACCGGTTTGGGAAACCGGTCAGACCGGTTTCTCCCAGGGAGTTGGGTACTGCCAGAAACATCGGATCTTCCGGGAATTTGTCGGATCTTCTGATGATTTTCGGATCTTCCGGGAATATGTCGGATCTTCTGATGAACTTCGGATCTTCTGGGCCAGAACCAAATCGAGACAGAGCTACTCGGAACTTCCTGTCGGATCATCCGTCACAAAGTCGGATCTTGCTTTAAAACTGTTCCAAGACAAGCTCCTTTGAACTTAGAAACCATTATGATGAAATTTGGCCTTCAAAAATCCAAAAATTTCCACAGAAAGCTTCACTCAGCTGCTTGGGCCCAAACCGGTCAGACCGGTTTGGGGAACCGGTCAGACCGGTTTGCCCCAGGCAGCTAAGCCTAGTCCAAAATGGTGGAAATGAGATCCAAAACTTGTTTACTTGATCTGAGAGTGTTTGCGATAAGAATGTTCTTCAACTTCTCAAGATTGTCCATAGAAATAATAAGTTTTCCAATAAATCAAATTTCTTTCGTTTCTTCCGAAAGAAATGGGAGACAAAAGATAGATAAAGGATTTTATAGACTTGAGAGAAATCTCACTATTTGTGACTAGCCATCAATCAAGCAAGTTTAACAATAGTCACAAATAGATCGACAAAGGTCAAAAGACCAAAGACACAAAGATTTTCAAAATTACACCACCTATCAAGCTAGTAGGATTTTTCAAAAACTATCCTATGTCACATAAGCACATGCACGTATATTAAGCACACAACGACATTAACATATTTAGCTTACATCATTCACCAAGAAGTTGTTAACTAAATATATAATGGACGCATGAGAGCTTAATATATTTGCATGTACATGCACACACTAGCATGACAAGGGCCTAGATGCACAAGGTAAAAACTAGTTCATAGAAAACATACCTTGGCCTCTAGTAGAATGTGTTGTGCAATATTATCAATTTTTCATATGAATTCTCTCATGATATAAACCAATTGATCAACATAGAGAGAAAACGTTAATGTGCACAACACATGATTTCATAATCAATGACTTTGAAATAAAACATGAAAGACATAGGTCATTAATCATGAAGTTACACAATATAGATCAAATTCCTTATTTTAGTGCTTTTGAGATTAGCAAGGATTCATATGCACTAGTTTTGAAAGATTAAATCATTTTAAGGGATTCAATGCTATATTGTGTTGAGTTGACAAACTATAAATTAAGATCAAGATTCATGAAGAGAATGACTATAGTGTTACCGTCATGAATCACACGATAAGTTGACAACTCCAATTGAGAGAAATATTCTCTCACCATTGAGACTACAAGTTTACTAAAAGAAAGTGTTAGTCTCAAGGACACAAATATTGAAATAACCTCCCCCTAGATATGTGCATCATATGTATACAATATGAGACATGCACTTTGTCTTGTGAATGACAAGGAAGGGGATTAATTCAATATTCGGTCAATCTTCACAATAATTACTCAAAATGAAATATGCCAAGTAATCGTACCAAAATGAAGTATCAATATAGATGGCATATGCCAAGAATGAGAAATTCATGAAATGAAACACTTGAATCTTCATTCCTCACTCAAATGGCCAAGTTCCAACAACCTGAGCCAAACCGGTCAGACCGGTTTGGGAAACCGGTTAGACCGGTTTCACTCAGGCAGAGGCGGCCAAACCGGTCAGACCGGTTTGGCAAACCGGTCAGACCGGTTTTGCCTCGGATCTTCCGATGGATCATCCGGCCGTGAAAAGTTCATCACAGAGCCACCCGGATCATCTGGTCGGATCTTCCGGCCTCAATGTCGGATCTTGTGTGGTATGCCCTGAAAAATGATCAAACTTTGCACCACAGAAGAGCGATTAAACATACCACATTTCAAATGCTTAAGATATTAATTAAATACTTCATTTAACAAGAATGTGCAAGAGTTGCAACTGCCTGGGCCAAACCGGTCAGACCGGTTTGGCAAACCGGTCAGACCGGTTTTGCCAGGCTTGTACCAATTAGCGTGAATTTCCGATGTTGATTCAAATTTCGTCGGAACTTGATCCACTGCAACTAAACACAATATTGCTCTACTAGAGAGCCATTAAAAACATCACATGGCATATATGAATTGAATTCAAGAAATTTAGTCTAAGTCACTATCAAGTGTCACAAGTTAAACACTTAGAAACACTTGATCCTACAAAAGGTCCTAGTGACTTAAACTTTATCAATTTAAGCACAAAGTTACCGAGATGTCATTGGGGATAGAGTACGAAGCGGGAGCAATTTTTCTTGGCTTGTTAGTTGATCATTGAAGATTGTCATTCAAGCCAAGCCACCAATGCATCTCATTGTCCCTACAATCTCATCAAGCATATTTTGGTCCCCAACTAATGTTGGGTCCATTGTTGTTAGTCCAAATATGCTTAGGAACCCAAATAGCTCTTGTGCTACTCCTTGGAGAACAAATCACCTTGGAGGCATAAGAGTTATTTGGGGGATCCCCAAGCTTCACATGTATAGAATGGACAATGTCGGGATTAATAGTTTTACCATTTGGACAATCATTACCAAAATGTCCCTTTTCCCGACATGTGTAGCATGTCTTATGCTTGATGTTGGAGGATTTCTTCTTTTGTTGCTCTTTAGCCAATTCTTCATTGAATTTTGCTTGGGCCTTGAGAAAGCCTTTGTTAAGCTTGATAAATTGCTCCTCTTGATTTATTTGCTCCTTGTTTGGACAAGAAGCAACTTGATGCCCTTTCTCAAAGCATCCAAAGCATCTTCTTTTCTCCAAATTTCTTTTTCTTTTGGAGTGGATTGGCTTGTCTTCTTTCTTCTTGGCTTGCTCTTGACTTGTGTTGTACTTGACTTGATGATTGCAAGAGCTTTGCACGGTTGATCCCTTCTCAAGCTTCTTCACCATGGATCCACGGTTATCTTGAGAAGGTTGTGCATTGCTCTCACTTTCAAGAGTTGTCAAGTTCTTGGTGAGTCTTTCTACCTCTTGCTTGAGTTTTTCATTTTCTTGAGCAATGAGGTCTTCACATGACTCTACACACACTTTATCATACCAAGATTTTTTTGCTTGAGAGCAACAAGGGTTAGCACATGATAGGTTATATTGAATTGGAAGACATGTGCATACGTGGGTTTGAGATTCAATAGATTTTAACGAAGTAATCATAATCTCATGAGCAATATCTAATGAAGCATATGATTCTACAAGTTCTTCATGAGAACACAAAAGTTCATCATGCTTCACTTGTAGCATCTCATGCTTGCTAGCAATTAATTCCAATTTATCCTTAAGCACTTTGTTTTCTTTTTCAATGGAAGCCAAATGAAGTGCATCACAAGCATAATCATCAACAATTGCTTCATACTTACAAACCAAAGCGGTGTTGGAGAATTTGACTTCTTCAAGCTCCTTGATGAGAGCTAGAATAGTCTCATCCTTCGAATTTTCCGCCTTCTCTTCTTCTTTGGACTTGTTAAGCATGAGTGTCTCATCATTGGAAGATGATATAGCTTGTGAGCTTGAAACTTTGCTTGCGCGGCGTCGGCCTCCCTTCTTGTGGCCAATTGTGCCCTTCCTGCCCAAACTGGTCAGACCGGTTTGGGAAACCGGTCGGACCGGTTTCTGCAGGGAGGCGCCAATTGAGCCATCTTGCTCTTGTGGCTCCATGGTGGTTGTCACATGAGGCTTGGTGCATGTGTTTGTTGTTGTAGTGCACTTCTCATGTGTCTTGGCTCTTGTTTGGTCTTGTGTGTCGCTTTTGATGTTGTATAGCTTCTCAATTCGAGCCCAAATGAGATGAGCATCGAAGAGAGTTGCTTCATCTTCTACAATTGATTCTCTAACTTCATCACTCACAACATCAAATAAGAAGTTAGCGACATGAGAATTGAGTTGAAAGCAATTCATTTCGTCCTCGGTTGGATTGGAAACGCTCCAATCAACATTCGGACGATCAATGCCTTCAACTACAATCCTCTCAAGAATAGGACTCATAGTCCTAAGATCATTAAGCACATTACAAGACCAAATTGAATAATTTGAGCCGTCACTAGCTAGCGGCTCATATGTTACCTCACAAGTGGTCGACATCTTTCCTCACGGCGGTTAAGCTTGGATGTGAGGCCAAGCTCTGATACCAATTGAAAGGACCTTGATGTCACCTAGAGGGGGGGTGAATAGGTGAATCCTGCAATTTACAAACTTTTTCACACAATCAGTACTAAAACCGGTCAGACCGGTTTCCAAAACCGGTCAGACCGCTTTGCCTGGGAGAAAGCGGTCAGACCGCTTTGCCAAAGCGGTCAGACCGGTTTTCAACAGAGAAAACCGACTATGTGAAATTAACCCCCTCTACGAGTTCTAGCACAAACCAAACTTGATGATGAGCTCTTGTAGATGATATCAAGCAGGTTCACTAAGTCCCTGCACACAATTAGAGCACACCCAAGTAGATCGAAGCGGAAGCGAATTCAAATGCTAGAATTGAACTTGTGAAGGTAAACAAGGAGACAAAGATATGTTTTCCCGAAGTTCGGACTTCACCGCTGCCACTAAGGCTGTCACAAAGACACGATGAGTCCTAGTCTCCGTTGAGGGCCTACGAAAGGCGGGCTTATCCACTCCAAGCCACTTTCCTCGGTATCACTAGCTTTTGGTCCTTTTCCACGAAGGAGGCAAGACCAGCCCTTACAAACAATCCGTGGCTTACCACAACCAAGGTAGCTCACCGGCGACGCCTAGCCGTCTAGGAGGATCACCTCCAAGAGTAACAAATGCTCCAATTGATGCTTGGCTTCACCGGGAGTGCTCAATCACTAGGTTTTGCTCACTATAGCTGATATGAACTATCAATTGCTATCTATTGCTCACAACCCATACATCCCTCAACCCAAATCCAAAGATATGATCAAAATCAATCAACTCTCACAAAGAGAGGTTTGGGGAGAGCTTGCTGGTGCTTGGAACAGCCCTAGGCGTGTTAGAATGGAATGGCAACCAGCACCCCTCAAAGGAGAGGGGTATGGGGTATAAATACCCCACACAACCAAAACTAGCCGTTATAGCCGTTGGAAACCGGTCAGACCGGATTCCCAAACTGGTCAGACCGGTTTACGAACTATACTAGCCGTTACACCTGTCAGAGCCCAAACCGGTCAGACCGGTTTCCCAAACCGGTCAGACCGGTTTGGGTCCACTCAGCCCCACAAACCCAAAAGCGGTCAGACCGCTTTCCCAAACCGGTCAGACCGGTTTGGGGTCTTTCAGCACACTAAATTCCCAAGTGTATTTCTCTCAAGGCTATCTCACATGGGTTGATCTAATGAGCACTTTTTGATGTATGCCAAGACAACTAATGTTGCATCCCTCTTGATAGTACGGCATTCCTAAACTCAAGATTAAAACAATAAATAGAGTCTACCACTTGAGCTTGTATATCTTCATTGATGCCATACTTGATCATTCTTCAACTTGAGGGCTTCAACACTTCATGTCTTGATGAGCAAATCCAATGTTGAGCTAATGACTTAGAATTTCCATTGCATGGATCAATTCATAAGCCATTCCAATATATATGATCAAACAAAGATAAGATGCTTCGCATTGCTTCACTTGATATGACTTGATTGATGTATAGAAGCCCAAACTATAATGCTAGACCTTTCCACCAACAAAGTACCTCGGCTACAAAACCAATTTGCCCTTCACCTTGCTAGGAACGTCACTCGCATCTAGCTTGATCCCTTCCATCCTCTCTTGCCAATTTAAGCTTTGCTTTGCATTGCATCATCATGAGATCCACATTGAAATCCATGTCTTGAATGTTGTTCTTTGGTAGATAACTTGTCCAGAAACATCAATGCACTTGAGACCGTATACTATCCATAGAATCATGTCTCATTTTGAATGTATCCATTGCTATGGAACAAGCCCAAAGAAACTTCAAATTTCTTCACATGTTCTATCCCAAAACCTTTGATAAGTATCTTATTTATGAGACCAACCAATTTACTTATGTCCATGTCTCATTTGTCACTATCACACATTTGTCATTTGTATTGCTTACATGGGATGATTAACACTTGTTTGCTTTCTTCATTATTTCCTGCTCATATACTTAAGCAAACAAGTTAAATGACTAATCATGTTGTCATCCAAAATCACCAAAACATATAAGTGCCTAGATGCACTTTCAATCTCCCCCTTTTTGGTGATTGATGACAACATGATTAAAGCTTACAAAAAGATATGAAATTTAAGCTCTAGATGACTAAGATATATGATGAGCTCCCCCTCAATATGTGCATAGAATAGAATTTCAAAAATTCGGCCTTAAATGCCAAATTCACACATAATCAACAATATTGAGAGCTCCCCCTATATCTTAGCATCCATCATGTGCAACAAGTGTGTGTGACATAATAAAACAATATGTGATGCATATGACATGTAGCATTCAATAAAACAAGAGAATTACATACTTGCTGTCACGGGCCAAACCGGTCAGACCGGTTTGGGAAACCGGTCAGACCGGTTTCACCCCGCTGCCATGGGCCAAACCGGTCAGACCGGTTTGGGAAACCGGTCAGACCGGTTTCACCCCAGACAGCAAACATATGTGAAACAACATTGCATCAAATAATACATGAATATCACACTAGCAAATGGTCACTTAGAAAATAAAACAAGGTTCAACACACAGTAGCACACATTACAAGTTCTCAAGTCCACAAAGAGATAAAGTGCAAGATTTATTACAATTCAAATGACTACAAGATCAACTAGATAAACTTTAATCCATTTTTCTCCCCCTTTGTCATCAATCATCCATAAAGGGCCTGGAGAAGCTTGTAGTCATGCTCCCATCATGCATCCAATCTCCTTTGCCGCTAGAAGGTTGGGCTATGATCATCTGACGAAGAAGTGGTAGTCCAATGAAAACCTTCACTCAATAGAATGTGTATGTGTGATAAAATTGGAGTGATTTGGATGTGCTAGCCATGGAACTAAGATAAAGATGTGCTAAAACTCACCATGACTAGGAGCGGAAGAAGGTCCAAAAAGAGAAGCCGCTGCCTGTGATGCAAAATCTCCAGGAGATGGAGATGGTGCACTAGAAAACTGTACTCCCGCCATAGAAGAACCGGTGCCACCGTATGCATATGACGAAGATGGAAGTGTAGCTGCTGCATATGATGGACCAGGCGGTGCAAATCCAAAAGAAGAACCAAACAAATCACCCTCTGAAGTGGGCATGTACGGCATGGTTCCTGGAGCACCAACTGACTGTGAAGGGGGTGGCGGAGGCTGCGAGCTCGATCCAACATGTCCATATCCAAAAATATCACCGTACTCCTCAAAATATCCCGCACTCATGTGATCGGTCATGATGTCTCGAAGTGGGGGAATCTCAGGCAACTCAAGTGGTGGTGAAATAGGAGATGGAGGATCATTCGGACTTAAGGCGGCACGCAGTTTCTTGAACTCATCACGAGTCTTCTTATTTTCAATCCTCTGCTGCCGTATATCAACTCGGACATCCCTTTGGCCTTTGCAAATGCCAGTAAGCATAGAAATGAATTTCTTTATGGGAGAAGTCTGTCCTGCTGACCGAGTCCCGCTGCCAGACCCAAACCGGTCAGACCGGTTTGCAGAACCGGTCAGACCGGTCAGACCGGTTCTGGCCTGCAGCGGAGTCTGCTGCTGTGGCTGCTGCTCTTGATCACCGCCGGCTGCCGCATCTGCATCTGCTGGTTGAGGAGAAGGCATTCTGAACTTGTGTGGCACAGGAGGATGTATTGGCTTGTGTTGGGTATCCTTTTGAATCTTCAAACTTGTAACCCTCTCAATGATAAACATGATGAACGGGCTATAGGCACAAATTTTCTGAGGACTCTCAGAAATAGACTTGATCTCATGCCAAATGAAGTCAGCAACACTGAATGGAGGTGTCTCCTTTCCAATCCTCAGATAGTACATCAAATTTCTCATGTAAAGTGAAATATCTGAAGTGTTGCCATCTCTAGGTGTGAGTGTCTTTCTTAGCAATCTATAAAGTGTCCCATAATAAGTGTAAAGACCACTCACCTTTCCCCAACTGCCACGCTGATCATGGGGATACATGAACTTAATCTCAGATGGTTCCATAACTCCACGGTCATGTATCCTGACAGTGTCATCACTCTCATGTCCAACTCGAAGAATGGAAGCAAAATCAGAAAATGTGACATGATATCGCTGACCTTCTGTCATCCAATGTATGGCTCTTTCTTGTGTGTCATCCTCTTGCTCAAAGTAACCGAAAAACACAGTAGCATAGAACTGAGCAATGACTTCCTTGTTCCAACTATGCTTGAAGCCCATGAGATGCTTTATCCTCTTTTCTGAACATACTCTGATGATCTCATTAAAGACTGGGTTGTCATGCTTTCTCATATAATCCCAATCCACGTACTGTGCATCTGATGTGATTTTGGTCTTCTTCATGATAGCTGTGGCATAGAAATCCTGCTGAAAAAGAGTCCAAAACCGGTAGTCGGTCGCTGTCCTATCCACACCAAGTGGACTAGTCCTCCTCAACCTCCTAACCACATCAGTCATCCCACTGGCAAGATAATCAGTAACTCTCCTGCTAGCTGGGCCAGTGGGTCGGCAAATCTCAAGCACAAGCGGGGCATTCTCATCAATATCATCATCAGCCACCTCATCCTCATAATCATCTGCTGCCATCTCCTCATCAGCATCATCATCTGCCGGCTGACCATGGCGGTACTCAACCCTGAAACTCTCATCCTCAACTTCATCATCAGTGGAATTTCCCACAACATCCACCTCCTCTATCTCCTGATCTGCTGCTGCTGCCCTCTTTGGCCTCCTAGGTCTCAAATCTCTTCCCGAGCTACTGCCTCCGGGTTCATCAAACTTGCTCTTCTTGATCCTCTCGGCATGTGATCCTTTCGGCATCTTGTACTGTCCTTCCTAGGTCCACAAAGTGACACACAAAGTATCAATACCCAGGAGATAATTGATCAAAAGATTTGACTAGATAGAGTGCATCCAACAAGATTTGATTCAACTCAGGACAAAACCGGTCAGACCGGTTCTAGGAACCGGTCAGACCGGTTCTAGGAACCGGTCAGACCGCTTTTGGTCTGAGCTGAGCCAACTCGAGTTGAAGATCAATTTGGACAGATAAATATGATACAATTGCCCAGAAATAGATTAGATAAAGTACGGAATTGATAGAGAGCACCAAACAAGTTTTGGGTCAGCCCTGGGCCAAACCGGTCAGACCGGTTTGGGAACCGGTCAGACCGCTTTTGCCTGGGCTGAACCAAAACAAGTTTGGGATCAATCTGGACAGCTTATGATCAGGAATTTGAACAAATATTGCAATTCAAGCTATCCCTAGTCCATATGTGAGCCAACACGGTGTAGAACAGGGACTTGGGCCCTCACTGCCCAAACCGGTCAGACCGGTTTGCCAAACCGGTCCGACCGCTTTGCGCAGTGAGGGTGCAAATCCTTGTTGAGCAAAATGCAGCCAACCAAATTGATTCATCTCTTAGGGATAGGTTCCTAGACATGCCAGAAGATGTTCTACCGAAGGGTTTTGACAGATATGCATTGAGCTCATAGATCGGGCGATGGGAAGATTTGAATACCTTGAGAACCAAGAACTCGAGAGAGAAGATGATTTGAGTGCACAACTTGATGGGGAATCCAATCAACAGCCTTGGGGCACTCCAAATCCAAGAAGAAATCGACTTTTCCTTGGTTGAAACTCCAAATCGCCAAGGGGGCGCCTTCTCACGGGGAAGAACAGGAGAGAGAGAGGATATGAGATGAATGGGTATGGTAGGAGAGAGGGAATCACGGGTAGGCAGTAAAAACGAGTGGCCCATCTTCCTGGGCCAAACCGGTCAGACCGGTTTGGGAAACCGGTCAGACCGGTTTGGGAAACCGGTCAGACCGGTTTCTCCCAGGGAGTTGGGTACTGCCAGAAACATCGGATCTTCCGGGAATTTGTCGGATCTTCTGATGATTTTCGGATCTTCCGGGAATATGTCGGATCTTCTGATGAACTTCGGATCTTCTGGGCCAGAACCAAATCGAGACAGAGCTACTCGGAACTTCCTGTCGGATCATCCGTCACAAAGTCGGATCTTGCTTTAAAACTGTTCCAAGACAAGCTCCTTTGAACTTAGAAACCATTATGATGAAATTTGGCCTTCAAAAATCCAAAAATTTCCACAGAAAGCTTCACTCAGCTGCTTGGGCCCAAACCGGTCAGACCGGTTTGGGGAACCGGTCAGACCGGTTTGCCCCAGGCAGCTAAGCCTAGTCCAAAATGGTGGAAATGAGATCCAAAACTTGTTTACTTGATCTGAGAGTGTTTGCGATAAGAATATTCTTCAACTTCTCAAGATTGTCCATAGAAATAATAAGTTTTCCAATAAATCAAATTTCTTTCGTTTCTTCCGAAAGAAATGGGAGACAAAAGATAGATAAAGGATTTTATAGACTTGAGAGAAATCTCACCATTTGTGACTAGCCATCAATCAAGCAAGTTTAACAATAGTCACAAATAGATCGACAAAGGTCAAAAGACCAAAGACACAAAGATTTTCAAAATTACACCACCTATCAAGCTAGTAGGATTTTTCAAAAACTATCCTATGTCACATAAGCACATGCACGTATATTAAGCACACAACGACATTAACATATTTAGCTTACATCATTCACCAAGAAGTTGTTAACTAAATATATAATGGACGCATGAGAGCTTAATATATTTGCATGTACATGCACACACTAGCATGACAAGGGCCTAGATGCACAAGGTAAAAACTAGTTCATAGAAAACATACCTTGGCCTCTAGTAGAATGTGTTGTGCAATATTATCAATTTTTCATATGAATTCTCTCATGATATAAACCAATTGATCAACATAGAGAGAAAACGTTAATGTGCACAACACATGATTTCATAATCAATGACTTTGAAATAAAACATGAAAGACATAGGTCATTAATCATGAAGTTACACAATATAGATCAAATTCCTTATTTTAGTGCTTTTGAGATTAGCAAGGATTCATATGCACTAGTTTTGAAAGATTAAATCATTTTAAGGGATTCAATGCTATATTGTGTTGAGTTGACAAACTATAAATTAAGATCAAGATTCATGAAGAGAATGACTATAGTGTTACCGTCATGAATCACACGATAAGTTGACAACTCCAATTGAGAGAAATATTCTCTCACCATTGAGACTACAAGTTTACTAAAAGAAAGTGTTAGTCTCAAGGACACAAATATTGAAATAACCTCCCCCTAGATATGTGCATCATATGTATACAATATGAGACATGCACTTTGTCTTGTGAATGACAAGGAAGGGGATTAATTCAATATTCGGTCAATCTTCACAATAATTACTCAAAATGAAATATGCCAAGTAATCGTACCAAAATGAAGTATCAATATAGATGGCATATGCCAAGAATGAGAAATTCATGAAATGAAACACTTGAATCTTCATTCCTCACTCAAATGGCCAAGTTCCAACAACCTGAGCCAAACCGGTCAGACCGGTTTGGGAAACCGGTTAGACCGGTTTCACTCAGGCAGAGGCGGCCAAACCGGTCAGACCGGTTTGGCAAACCGGTCAGACCGGTTTTGCCTCGGATCTTCCGATGGATCATCCGGCCGTGAAAAGTTCATCACAGAGCCACCCGGATCATCTGGTCGGATCTTCCGGCCTCAATGTCGGATCTTGTGTGGTATGCCCTGAAAAATGATCAAACTTTGCACCACAGAAGAGCGATTAAACATACCACATTTCAAATGCTTAAGATATTAATTAAATACTTCATTTAACAAGAATGTGCAAGAGTTGCAACTGCCTGGGCCAAACCGGTCAGACCGGTTTGGCAAACCGGTCAGACCGGTTTTGCCAGGCTTGTACCAATTAGCGTGAATTTCCGATGTTGATTCAAATTTCGTCGGAACTTGATCCACTGCAACTAAACACAATATTGCTCTACTAGAGAGCCATTAAAAACATCACATGGCATATATGAATTGAATTCAAGAAATTTAGTCTAAGTCACTATCAAGTGTCACAAGTTAAACACTTAGAAACACTTGATCCTACAAAAGGTCCTAGTGACTTAAACTTTATCAATTTAAGCACAAAGTTACCGAGATGTCATTGGGGATAGAGTACGAAGCGGGAGCAATTTTTCTTGGCTTGTTAGTTGATCATTGAAGATTGTCATTCAAGCCAAGCCACCAATGCATCTCATTGTCCCTACAATCTCATCAAGCATATTTTGGTCCCCAACTAATGTTGGGTCCATTGTTGTTAGTCCAAATATGCTTAGGAACCCAAATAGCTCTTGTGCTACTCCTTGGAGAACAAATCACCTTGGAGGCATAAGAGTTATTTGGGGGATCCCCAAGCTTCACATGTATAGAATGGACAATGTCGGGATTAATAGTTTTACCATTTGGACAATCATTACCAAAATGTCCCTTTTCCCGACATGTGTAGCATGTCTTATGCTTGATGTTGGAGGATTTCTTCTTTTGTTGCTCTTTAGCCAATTCTTCATTGAATTTTGCTTGGGCCTTGAGAAAGCCTTTGTTAAGCTTGATAAATTGCTCCTCTTGATTTATTTGCTCCTTGTTTGGACAAGAAGCAACTTGATGCCCTTTCTCAAAGCATCCAAAGCATCTTCTTTTCTCCAAATTTCTTTTTCTTTTGGAGTGGATTGGCTTGTCTTCTTTCTTCTTGGCTTGCTCTTGACTTGTGTTGTACTTGACTTGATGATTGCAAGAGCTTTGCACGGTTGATCCCTTCTCAAGCTTCTTCACCATGGATCCACGGTTATCTTGAGAAGGTTGTGCATTGCTCTCACTTTCAAGAGTTGTCAAGTTCTTGGTGAGTCTTTCTACCTCTTGCTTGAGTTTTTCATTTTCTTGAGCAATGAGGTCTTCACATGACTCTACACACACTTTATCATACCAAGATTTTTTTGCTTGAGAGCAACAAGGGTTAGCACATGATAGGTTATATTGAATTGGAAGACACGTGCATACGTGGGTTTGAGATTCAATAGATTTTAACGAAGTAATCATAATCTCATGAGCAATATCTAATGAAGCATATGATTCTACAAGTTCTTCATGAGAACACAAAAGTTCATCATGCTTCACTTGTAGCATCTCATGCTTGCTAGCAATTAATTCCAATTTATCCTTAAGCACTTTGTTTTCTTTTTCAATGGAAGCCAAATGAAGTGCATCACAAGCATAATCATCAACAATTGCTTCATACTTACAAACCAAAGCGGTGTTGGAGAATTTGACTTCTTCAAGCTCCTTGATGAGAGCTAGAATAGTCTCATCCTTCGAATTTTCCGCCTTCTCTTCTTCTTTGGACTTGTTAAGCATGAGTGTCTCATCATTGGAAGATGATATAGCTTGTGAGCTTGAAACTTTGCTTGCGCGGCGTCGGCCTCCCTTCTTGTGGCCAATTGTGCCCTTCCTGCCCAAACCGGTCAGACCGGTTTGGGAAACCGGTCGGACCGGTTTCTGCAGGGAGGCGCCAATTGAGCCATCTTGCTCTTGTGGCTCCATGGTGGTTGTCACATGAGGCTTGGTGCATGTGTTTGTTGTTGTAGTGCACTTCTCATGTGTCTTGGCTCTTGTTTGGTCTTGTGTGTCGCTTTTGATGTTGTATAGCTTCTCAATTCGAGCCCAAATGAGATGAGCATCGAAGAGAGTTGCTTCATCTTCTACAATTGATTCTCTAACTTCATCACTCACAACATCAAATAAGAAGTTAGCGACATGAGAATTGAGTTGAAAGCAATTCATTTCGTCCTCGGTTGGATTGGAAACGCTCCAATCAACATTCGGACGATCAATGCCTTCAACTACAATCCTCTCAAGAATAGGACTCATAGTCCTAAGATCATTAAGCACATTACAAGACCAAATTGAATAATTTGAGCCGTCACTAGCTAGCGGCTCATATGTTACCTCACAAGTGGTCGACATCTTTCCTCACGGCGGTTAAGCTTGGATGTGAGGCCAAGCTCTGATACCAATTGAAAGGACCTTGATGTCACCTAGAGGGGGGGTGAATAGGTGAATCCTGCAATTTACAAACTTTTTCACACAATCAGTACTAAAACCGGTCAGACCGGTTTCCAAAACCGGTCAGACCGCTTTGCCTGGGAGAAAGCGGTCAGACCGCTTTGCCAAAGCGGTCAGACCGGTTTTCAACAGAGAAAACCGACTATGTGAAATTAACCCCCTCTACGAGTTCTAGCACAAACCAAACTTGATGATGAGCTCTTGTAGATGATATCAAGCAGGTTCACTAAGTCCCTGCACACAATTAGAGCACACCCAAGTAGATCGAAGCGGAAGCGAATTCAAATGCTAGAATTGAACTTGTGAAGGTAAACAAGGAGACAAAGATATGTTTTCCCGAAGTTCGGACTTCACCGCTGCCACTAAGGCTGTCACAAAGACACGATGAGTCCTAGTCTCCGTTGAGGGCCTACGAAAGGCGGGCTTATCCACTCCAAGCCACTTTCCTCGGTATCACTAGCTTTTGGTCCTTTTCCACGAAGGAGGCAAGACCAGCCCTTACAAACAATCCGTGGCTTACCACAACCAAGGTAGCTCACCGGCGACGCCTAGCCGTCTAGGAGGATCACCTCCAAGAGTAACAAATGCTCCAATTGATGCTTGGCTTCACCGGGAGTGCTCAATCACTAGGTTTTGCTCACTATAGCTGATATGAACTATCAATTGCTATCTATTGCTCACAACCCATACATCCCTCAACCCAAATCCAAAGATATGATCAAAATCAATCAACTCTCACAAAGAGAGGTTTGGGGAGAGCTTGCTGGTGCTTGGAACAGCCCTAGGCGTGTTAGAATGGAATGGCAACCAGCACCCCTCAAAGGAGAGGGGTATGGGGTATAAATACCCCACACAACCAAAACTAGCCGTTATAGCCGTTGGAAACCGGTCAGACCGGATTCCCAAACTGGTCAGACCGGTTTACGAACTATACTAGCCGTTACACCTGTCAGAGCCCAAACCGGTCAGACCGGTTTCCCAAACCGGTCAGACCGGTTTGGGTCCACTCAGCCCCACAAACCCAAAAGCGATCAGACCGCTTTCCCAAACCGGTCAGACCGGTTTGGGGTCTTTCAGCACACTAAATTCCCAAGTGTATTTCTCTCAAGGCTATCTCACATGGGTTGATCTAATGAGCACTTTTTGATGTATGCCAAGACAACTAATGTTGCATCCCTCTTGATAGTACGGCATTCCTAAACTCAAGATTAAAACAATAAATAGAGTCTACCACTTGAGCTTGTATATCTTCATTGATGCCATACTTGATCATTCTTCAACTTGAGGGCTTCAACACTTCATGTCTTGATGAGCAAATCCAATGTTGAGCTAATGACTTAGAATTTCCATTGCATGGATCAATTCATAAGCCATTCCAATATATATGATCAAACAAAGATAAGATGCTTCGCATTGCTTCACTTGATATGACTTGATTGATGTATAGAAGCCCAAACTATAATGCTAGACCTTTCCACCAACAAAGTACCTCGGCTACAAAACCAATTTGCCCTTCACCTTGCTAGGAACGTCACTCGCATCTAGCTTGATCCCTTCCATCCTCTCTTGCCAATTTAAGCTTTGCTTTGCATTGCATCATCATGAGATCCACATTGAAATCCATGTCTTGAATGTTGTTCTTTGGTAGATAACTTGTCCAGAAACATCAATGCACTTGAGACCGTATACTATCCATAGAATCATGTCTCATTTTGAATGTATCCATTGCTATGGAACAAGCCCAAAGAAACTTCAAATTTCTTCACATGTTCTATCCCAAAACCTTTGATAAGTATCTTATTTATGAGACCAACCAATTTACTTATGTCCATGTCTCATTTGTCACTATCACACATTTGTCATTTGTATTGCTTACATGGGATGATTAACACTTGTTTGCTTTCTTCATTATTTCCTGCTCATATACTTAAGCAAACAAGTTAAATGACTAATCATGTTGTCATCCAAAATCACCAAAACATATAAGTGCCTAGATGCACTTTCACTTTCATATTTATTATTCCCTTAATATTGGAGGAGTAGCCAGACGGAACCTTGATACTGTTCAAGCATTCAAACATGCTTGCCTTCTCTTCTTTGCTGAGAGTGAAGCTGGCAGGACGCAAGTACTGGCGTCCTTTGTCTCTCTTTTCTGGATGTAGATCAGTCCGTTGCTTCAATCGTTTCAGATCCTGACGCAAGTACTGCCAGTCGTTGATGCTTATGAAAAGCAGTGCTCGAAGGTCAAACTGCTCCTGCTTGTCCTCATCCCACACGCTAACACCTTCATTCGTCCACAGCTGCAAAAGTTCGTCAACCAATGGTCTTAGGTACACATCAATGTCATTGCCAGGTTGCTTTGGGCCTTCGATGAGCACTGGCATCATAATGAACTTCCGCTTCATGCAGAGCCAGGGGGTAGGTTGTAGATACAAACAGTCACGGGCCAAGTGCTATGACTACTGCTCATTTCACCAAAAGGGTTCATGCCATCGGTACTTAAACCAAGCCTAACATTCCTCGCATCAGCATCAAACTCTGGGAATGCTCTGTCGATGTTCCTCCACTGGGATCCATCGGCGGGGTGTCTCAACATGCCATCCTGCTTACATTCTTCTTAGTGCCAGCGCATCAGTTTGGCATGGTCTTTGTTCCTGAACAAACGCTTCAGACGGGGTATCAGAGGGAAATACCACATCACCTTCGCAGGGATTTTTTTTCTTAGAACGCTCTCCCCCAACATCACCAGGGTCGTCCCGCCTGATCTTGTATCATGCGCAGGTGCAAACCGGACAACGATCCAAGTGTTCGTACTGTCCGCGATAGAGGATACAGTCATTAGGACACGCATGTATCTTCTGCACCTCCAAACCGAGAGGGCAAACAACACGTTTTGCTTGATACGTCGTCGATGGCAATTTGTTACCCTCTGGAAGAATCTTCTTTACGAGTTTCAGTAGCTCCTCGAAACCCTTATCAGTAACACCATTTGCTGCCTTCCACTGCAAAAGTTCAAGTGTGCTACCCAACTTCTTTAGCCCCTCTTTGCAATCTGGGTACAGGTCAGTCTTGTGGTCCTGCAACATGCGTTGTATCTTTTTCAGTTCCTTATCATTGCCGCAGTCTTTCTCGGCATCACGCAACATTTGCCCGAGTCCATCAGTAGGTTCATTTTCCTGAGCAACATCTTCCTGAGCATCGCCTTCCCGAGCAACATCTTCCTCATCGGCATCACCCATTGCAGCATATGCAAAGGAACCATAGTATTGAGCAAATAACGGAATGTCGTCATCGGCCTTGTCTTCTTCATCTTCATCCATTAGAATTCCTCTTTCACTGTACTTCGTCCAAACAGAATAATTCCTCATGAAACCGTGCCTCATCAAATGCACTTGAAGACAACCTCTTTGTTTGTACGATTGTATATTTTTACAATGGGTGCATGGGCAGAACATGAAACCGGACGTCGTCCTGTTAGCCTCGGCGGCATCGAGAAACGTCCTAAGGCCATCACGGAACGCCTGAGCGTGGGGGTCCCCATACATCCATTGTCTATTCATCTGCATTATTAACAAATAACAAATATACAATACAATTTAAAGATAAAAAAATTTAATATATAAATAAATACAAATTATAATATATATTCCATTATATAAATAAATTTCTAAAACTACATTACTATATTCATTAAATAAATAAATATACATTCTGTTAAATAAATAAATAACTATTCTACCTTTTAATAAATAACTAATAATATATATTTCATTAAATTAATAAATAACTATTCCAACTTTTAATAAATAAACCTCTCTAATAAATAAAATACATAAGCCTTATAACTATTCACAAGTCATACAAAACAAAATACTTACTAGCTTGCCTTCTCTCTCCATTTAAAACACAACATGAACACTCTCTCCACCATGAACTCAAGCTCTCTCCTCTCTCTCCTCCAAGAACACAAGCTCTCTCTAGCTAGCTTTACTTTGATTCACAAATCTCTCTATTTCTAAATCATAGAAGGATTACAAGCTAAATAAAACATTAGAGAATGAAAGAGTGTACCTTGTAGTGCTCCTTAGATGAGTAGAATCTTCACAAATTTTGAAAAAAATTTGGGCAGCACCTCCCCTCCCACGGCCGAGCAGCATGAACACAGCGCCTAAGTGTTCAGCTGGCTCGGGCGGGGGAGGAAGAAGCCCCTATATTCAAACACATTAGCACCGGGTCGTGGCAAGACCCGGTGCTAATGTGCACCCTTTAGCACCGGGTGTAGCCAGCAACCGGTGCGAAATGGCCTCTGTTAGCACCGGTTGCTGGCTGCACCCGGTGCTAAAGGGGGCGCATTAGCACCGGGTCTTGCCACGACCCGGTGCTAATGTGTCCGCCCTAACACATCTTCGCGCCGCCCTCGCTCCTAGTCGTTGGACCCGGTGCTAAAGCCCCATCAGCACCGGGTCCAAAAATGGCCGAGGCGGAGGAGGCGGGCGGATGTGAAGCACTCTGGTAGTGTGCACTGTACATACGCGCCCCGATATATATGATGCCAACAATGCATAATCGCATGGACCTCGTGGTCCAGACTCCATACCGTGCATTTCAGATGCCTTGTACGTGTACTTGCAACTGTTCATATGCCTTTTTGGAATCAATGCGACGACGACACGAAGAAGAATGAAGAAGAAGAAGGAAGCCGGCGTACGTGTGCCGTCTCTGCGGCTTTACTTCTGCCCAATTTTATGGCCGGAATCCACACACTACAGGGTTTTGTTTGGATGATGACTTGAGCCGGACATTGATCCTGACCATAGGGTGACGAAATTGACCTCCTGAATCTACTGCGGCGTGGACCTGCAGCTTTACCGGAAGTAAACAAGCTAGCTCGAGTACCAACACGAGCAAGGCTAACGATTTAGCCGGCAGCAGGGTGTAGACTATAAGAAGCTTTACAGCATATCTCTTATTTTAATAGTATAGTGATTTAGCTCTTCATTATTAATACATTACTCACTTATCTCTCTCATAAAGTTTATTGATTTTTGTGTCCAAGCGGGCTGTAAACTTAAAGCACACCTCCTCTCTCTCCTCTTCTCTCCTCCACCTCACCATTTAGCCTTCTTACATTATTCTACAGTACTTGCTCTCTCCACCGTTAATTATCTCCGGGCTGAGCCTGCAGCTAACTAAACTAGCAGCACGTCCATGATTTGGTGGTTGGGATGGCAAGAAGTGCAACGGGGGAGAGGAGCTGCTAGCCTGGCACCACTCTTTATTTGCCCCGGAGAACAGGAGAATTAGTCATGTTTTGCCCGTTTTTGTCCTCGCCTGCCGCTAGCAGCTGTCCTCTTCACTGGTTAGTTCACTGTCCATTCCAGTGTACCATGTGACCGCCGAGTGGTATGGTACGGACTACGGGATAGACTAAGGACACGGCCCGTGCTGCCCATCTTACAAATCCAACCACCGATCGAGAGTACATCCATTTGGTTAGCTTTAGCAGTGTTTTCTATGCAGACAACATGCGTGGCATCATGCACACCACACGATTCCAGCTAAAACTGATCAGCAAATTAAAGCAGTTGATGTAGAATCTACATTCCAAACATAACTCTTCAAAAGAAATTGGAAGATTGAGGGTGGATTTTTTATTTAAGGAAGAGAATAATTTGGAGAGAACTGAATCAGTCGATATTCTCTCGTACTCTTCCTCGTCTCATTTTATTTTTATATTTAGGGAGGATATTTACCGTGGTTGGAAATCATATGAACCATCCATCAACGATAATTCAACGGTTGAGAAATAAGAGGTACCAAAAGGTATCGAGAGAAATGTACCAATTGAGTGGACCCAGTACCAAAAAAATTTACTGGGTACCGGAGTTTTTATATTTATTTTAATTTGCAAAAGGGCACCATGATCATTTCATCTTAGGGGAGTGTGTATGTTTATTTCCAGACAGAAACAACAAGATCAGCGAGGAGGCGGTCTTGTTTTGGCCCAAGAAAATTACATATGTTTTTTGCCGGAAAAAGATTAGTGAGGAGGACGTCTTGTTTTGGTCCATGAAGGTTGCATCAAATCTGTCAAGATTATGTATCTACTTCATGGATAGGCTCCTATAAATTGAACAAATATGGTACAAGATGTGCACAGAGCAAACCAATCTCAGTAGCACAATGGTTTGGTTGTTGTTTGAACTACAACTAGTTGATTGCAGGATCGACTCTGCGGAGGATCAGTGATTTTTTGTAGAATTTTTTATTTTATTCCACATATTGTATTTTTCATGTAAAAATTGTTCACAACTTCAATGTACTTCAATTTTGGTGAAGTAATTTAAATCATGCTAAGTTTTACTGGATAATTGTTATTCCTTGCTATATTGAGTAATGAAGTCACAAGTGGCTGAAAGCAATGTTCCACTTGATGAAACTTGTTGTTTGGACATATTAATGCAGTGTTCCATCAAAATAATTATAATTCCGACTTTAGGGCTGTCAATTTTAGTGAATTACTTCACCTTTGAAGGAATTTTGATTAACTCCTGCAATTTTATTAGTACTATACGATGTAAAAATAATATAGCCCTTCAATTAGATAGTGGAATCTAGCTCAGCTCTCTCAAATTTCTTAGTACTAGAAAAGGGATCAGCTTGATCCATGTAATTTAAGGAAATAGTTCAACTCTTGAAAGTTGAAACTTGAAACATATGTGACACGGTGTATAAGCCAAAAAATTGTTGAAACCTTGTAATAAGCCAAAAAAGGAACACAAAATTGTTCAAACATGTTCAATTCCTAATATCATAAAAAACAATGTAATAAGCCAAAAAAGGAACAAATATAGTGCTGCCATGAGATAGGAATTAGGTTCTTCAACACAAATCTGCGGGCTTTACCACTGCACCACAACCTCTTCTTTGTTTCATCGTATCTTCTTCCTTTTTTTGTACATGTAATACATGGCCACCATCTTTCATCGTGGTTCAATCAACAGATGAGATCCAGCGTGAAACAAAAATCACCTCACCGTATTTCTGGGTGAAGAGATGGCATCGTGGGGGAGATACGGGCAACATGAATTTGGAAAATTACCCATCATTGGAGTTACTATAATACCCTTACCACCATAAATTGATTTATTTTCAATTCTTTTTCATAACAAGAGGAGTACCAGGGAGTCCCTGCTGGAACCTTTCCAACCACCGTAACACACCTCTTATTAGAGAGAGGCGCCTCTAGCTCCTTTTCACCACTAAAGCGTCAATAATGCTAGAAATTAATTACAAAACAACACTAAATTTTTATTGTTAGTGTGAGTTGTAGTCATCTCTCTACAAAGGTCAAAGGGGGAAATAGTGCGAATTTGTCAATGCAGCAAAATTTTCTTGAAATGTAAGAGAGTGGACTAAAGCTAAATTCGTATCATCAATCAAGAGCGGTAAGACGAGTTCCTGCTGACGTTTCTATATACCAAGCAGTAGAGGATAATAAACATTTGTTAACCATCAGATTTTATTAGTAAATACAATAAAAAACATCAATTGCATCGCGCCGTTGGTCGTAGTTTTAACTACGTACTAGTAAAGACGATAACAAAAGCACAATTCCTCTGGTCGGGAAATGTTCCACGTTCAACCAGTGGGTTTAGCCTGCAGCTAATGCAAATCTCTAACGGGAACCCGTGTATTCCCAGCCGGGAGAGTATATACATCAATGGACTCTTTTTTTCTTTTTTTTTGCTGAACTTTCACTGTTTTCAGAATCTTTCACGAGAGTTTTACGCTGGATATATATACATGTCATTCTACATCAGCATAGAGACCTTGGCTGTTCCATTACCATTGCTCGTTCCTCCTCCGGCTGATATCCAATAAAAACAGAAACATCAGACATGTGGATCCGCGTCAGCAATCTCGTACCACGAAACTCAAAATTTTATGTAAAGAAAACCAAAAAATGGTACGGGTGACTCGTTCACATTATTTATTGATCTGTTGCTGACACAGCAACCCCCAACCACCTCAGTTGCCAATTCCAAGCATGATTAAAGTATCACGAAATCCACTAAACTTGCCAGTCCGTTCATCCTTTTCTTCAACAAATTCGCTGTCACGTTGTCATACATGACTTCCCCCTTTCTCATGTCATGGGTGGACAATGATTCTCGGATAGATCCATAGCATTTTGTGGGCACCACGGAAAGTTCTATAGGCATCAAGCTTCGACAAAAGAGTGTTTAACGTGTGGTTCTGCACACACCAGTGATCATACAGTGCAGCACTTGGAGTCGGAGTAAAGGGGCTGATTTGTTTTAATTAATAATAAAGGGATTGATAATGGGTTCACCGTGTTTATATTCACATCTTCGTTGCTCCCCATTTCATCATTTACCAATTTTACCCTTTTGTTCTTGACCGCCACAATCTCATGAGAAGGTGTTGCCGCTTGCCAGAAGCAGTGTTTTGATCTTTTTTTTTGTGTCGGATATTACCATTCTTCTTTTCCCACTTTGAAAGATCTAATGGCATGTGAGCTATCATAGACAAGAGGAGGCAAGTTGTGTAAAGGGAGTCGAATGCCGTGACATTGTTCCTTTGAGAGAAAAAAAAGTAGCTGACGGAGGAAGAAGAAGAGGAAATCATGTCGATCCATGTTTCGTAGATCCACGGATTGCTGTATTCGTGCGCATTGCTCTTGCTTAATTTTCTTTTATATATGCGTTAGAATTTTTAGAAGTCTCCCCTAAAAAGGAGAATTTCTGGAAAGTTTCCAGTTGAAAGGCCGTGTCGGTTGGCACCGTGGATGTTAAATAGCGCTTCGAAATCTTCAACGTCGCTTTCCGACCGCGTGTACCCTGTGTATAAAAACTCGTGCTAGCTGTGCTTGAGCGCTCCCACTTTCATTCCGCGTAGTCGTAGAATCCTAGTTCTTCCATTCTTTGTAGCGCAGCTTTTCTCTCGGTTTTCTTTACAGGTCTGATTAGATCACGGTGTTCTTCACTAATATATCATCGAATTCATCCCAAGAACAGCGGCAAAACAAGATCTTTGCAATGGCGCCGTGCGTGGATTTCGCTTCGCTCCGGGCGTCGCCGGCCGACGTGCGGGTCGTCACGTCCGACGGGAGCAGCATCGATGCGCATTCCTCCGTTCTTGTGAGTGCGGTTTTCTTTGCTAATTTTCTTGTGTGAATGGAAGATGAATTATGCTAATTTGCCTTGGGAATTCGATCGGTGGATTTAATCAAATCAAACGAAGGCCGCGGCGTCGCCGGTGCTGGAGCGGATGATCGTGGTTGCGCGGCGCGGCCGGGACGCCGACCGCGCCGCCGTCCGCGTCCTCGGCGCGCCCTCCGACGCCGTCGCCGCCTTCCTCCGCTTCCTCTACTGCCGCCCCGACCCCATGGACACGGCGGCGGAGTGGGCGGAGGAGGCGGCGGGCGCGCACGGGGCGGCGCTGCTGGCGCTGGCGCACGCGTACCGCGTGCCGTGGCTGAAGCGGCGCGTGGAGGCGGCCGTGGCGGCGCGGCTGGCCGCGGAGCGCGCCGTGGACGCGCTGAAGCTGGCGGCGCTCTGCGACGCGCCGCGGCTGTACCTGGCGTGCGCGCGCCTCGCCGGCAAGGACCTGGGCGCCGTCGAAAGGTCGGAGGGGTGGCGCTTCGCCGGCCGCCACGACGCCGCGCTCCAGTTCGAATTGCTCCAGCTCCTCCACGACGCCGACCAGGTGCGTCCCTCGCCACGCCGACCAGGCGCGTTGCCTCGCCTCCGTAGACCGTCTCTTGGCCGACGCTTGTTTTATTCTTTTCTTTTTTCTGATTCGGATAAAGAAATAAGCAGCCTAGTCATGGCACTGTCAGATGCTCTTACGGTACTAGCTTTTTTTTAGAACAACTGCCAGTATTATAGGTTAATAACGTTTGATATGGTAATCTGCACACGATTTCGTATCTGCATGATCATCTTTAACTGTCATCTGATGTCATCGGTGGTTGCAAACCACCTCTTGAGATACACCAAGATTACAGGATGTATTGAATTCTACCGTACATCAACCTCTGTTTCGGACACGTAGATATATAGCTCCTGCCCACCTAAAATCTAGCACTGAGATCGGCATACAGGCAGATACTACACTGATAGTATCTCATTATCAATGCCACAAACCAGTGCTTATCATTTATCGATCTTCCAAAAAATCTAGCCATTAATTCCATTCAATTTGACTCGAGTTTGGTCCCATGCTCTGGTACAGACATACACCACAAAATCCAAACAAACACCGAAATCCAAATCGACCACGAGTACCACGATTCCACAAATCTCCTCCTATTCCCTGACAGGAACACGTCGTTCTCAACCATTCAATTCGTTTTTTTTTTTCTGACAGAGAAAGGAGAGGTGGGAGAGGGAGCGGGCGTCGCAGCACGTGTACCGGCAGCTCAGCGACGCCATGGCCCTCCTGGACCGCATCTTCGCCGGCGACGGCGCCAGCGCCGGCGAAGCGCCCGCAGAAGCTTCGCCGTGCGAGGACGGCGTGCGCCGGGGCCTCGAGCAGCTCATGCGGCACTTCGCGGCGTGCGGCCGGACCAGGAAGCCCGCCGCCTGCCCGCGCTGCAGGCGCGCGTTCCAGCTCCTCCGGCTCCACGCCTCCGTCTGCGACCGCGCCGGCGCCGGCGGCGAGCCTTGCCGGGTTCCCTTGTGCAGGTAATCGCAGTGCAGTCACATGGCAAGGTCGTGTGGAATTTCAATTTTTTTTTCCTTTTCCTTTTGTTGGTTGTGCGTGTGAACTGAATGGCCAAGGTGTAGTGCCAGTTGGTAGCAACACGCGGGAACAGTGCTACGCTTTGTGGTTGCAACTGTTCTGTCCCTACCAAAGTGTAGCTTTCAGTCACGTTTGGTACACTAGCACATGAATGGCATGGAAGGAAGAGAGAATCTGAAGGTCCATCTGACTATTCCTGAAAGTCCATACATCCAAGATAAATATGTCGGGTGCTATTTAGATATCAGAAAAGTCATCGTAAAAGTATGATTTTCAACCTTCTATGTAAAATCAAATATCATAAGCCATACGACTTATAAAAAGTACAGATTTGGATTTTTGGTGGTTTCAAAGATGATGTTCAATTTAAAAAAATAAAAAATGTTTTAATATTATATAAAACATGGCTAATTCAATTAAAATTAAAAAATGAAACCAGTACCATAAAAATTCTAAAAATGTAACGTATACATTGGTGCTTTGTCTGGAGTTATTTGGATCTTATTTATTTTTGTTTCTCATTTTTCATGCTTCTAGTTATACTTATTATTTATTTAATTATTGTTTTGCAATAGCGCACCAACATACATGTTACATTTTTAGATTTTTTAGTACCAATTTGATAAATTTTTTATTCAAATAAATTATTTTTGAATTTTTTAAACATTCATCCTTTAAAAAAATCTAAAAAAAATCAAAACCCACTATTGAACGGTTTCGACAGTTGGATGCGCTATGATGTCCGGCTTTATAGTATAGGGTTGAAAATCAAACTTCTTCGATGGTTGGAGAGTGTAAATTATAATTTTCCCTTTAGTTATTCACCGTAATACATTTACATATTTACTGTAACTGTTCATGTGATCATTTTTTTTCAAAATCGTTTGCTCCGAACCTGAAGTAATTTTTGTTCCCTATTCCAGCAACCTCAAGGCCAAGATGCAGGAAGAGGGAGTGGACAAGACATGGAGGCTTCTGGTGAAGAAGGTCACCAGGGCTAAGGTGATGTCTGCTCTGGTCAGCAGGGAGGTGCCAGAGGTTGTGAAGAAGTCATGGGCGAGATACAGCAGCCGTAGGGCTGCCAGATTCAGATAAAAAGAAGATGGAGGAAATTGTTCTGGAGAAGGCTAACGCAATCTTGGTTTACACTGTATATGCTTTGGGCGGTAATCCTGCTGTATTTTTTTGGTAGGAACTGAAATTACACCCTGCAGCTGAGTGTGGCCAGAGAAGCCTGATGCCAGCATATTATATGGCATCCTTGTGATAATGTTGTGACGGCGCCAAAGTTCAACATGTACTCAAAATACATTCATATTCTTTCATGAATTTCAAATATAAAAAAGAACGCAGTTAACCGCGTTCATACGCTGCTTGCATTCTGATGTTGCTCTTCTCAAGGTGTGTGCGGAGAAGGCAAGCTACCTCGTTTGACTTGGTGGCCAACGCAAAAGCATCCTGATTTGCAAACACCGAACACACTTCGTGCTACTAACTACTAAGGACCACGGCGTAGAGAACAAAGCAGCATCTTTGGGAGAACAAAGTGTGGCCTCGTGTTATGCACGCAAAACAGAAACACCACCGACCTCTCGGTCTGAAAGAACGACGTCTTCAACGACTTCTGAATAAGAATTTGCCCATTTGGTGAAGCTTTTCTGCAGACTTGTTACTGAAGTCTGAAGAATGACCTCGTGGCAGCCCGGTGTACCTTGGATGGGCTACTATTTCTACCAACGTCCAATTCAACTAGTTCAGTTAGAGTGATACTACTCAGCAAGCTAATGATATGCGTAAGATAAGCATTTGAGACGGATGTTAGAGAGTAGCAGGAGGAACAGCTCAGAAACTTCAGCTTTCAGCTAGTGTCCTACTGCACCTGCAGAAGAGACAGCAGATAGCCTACAAAGGCTACACGTAACGAACTAGGACATGCAGTAAAACCAATGCATAAAAATACAAGTAGTGTCTGTTACGTTAATTTGTGGTCAAAGTCCTAACCACTTGCTTGCTTGACCCTAGTCTACCACGGAGCCCTAGACGAGCCATGTGATCTTCACTATGATCAATGCCGCTTCTTGGGTTTCACAGGGCGACCGGAGCAGGGCTTAAATGTTAACCAGGTGAAACGATGAAGCTATTCCGATCGTAGCTCATTCCGATTTTCATTCTGATCGACATTTCCCCTGATCGAGCTGTCCCAACAGTTAACCGGCCCTGAAGCCCGAATTCTGAATTTTCAGCCTGCAACCATCTCTCTTCAGAGTTCAGACAGAGAGACGAAACCTTTTCCAAAAAAAAAATAGAGAGACGAAACGAGAGGATACCGTACTGACTTGTTCGATGAACTATCAGAGCACAAGAGCTAGCTTCAGAGATTTAGAACCAAAACAACTCGATCCTCCTTACAAGATTCAGTGGAAAGAAAACATTTTTACTTCTATATAACTTCGCTCATACCACTACTGTCTATATATCCTACTATGGTCAGGGGGGCAAAACTTGTGTGCGTTCGCTGAGATGACTGCACACTGGAGACCAAGAATGTTCACCGGCTTGTCGATCAGCTTCAGCTACCAGCCTATTAGCGGCTAAGGGTCCAGCCGGTTGTTCCTGGGCGTGTGCCGCCGCGCGCGCGCGTAGTCCCTCGTCATGAACCACCGCATCCTCTTCCTCTCCTCGGCCCATTCATCGGCGTGCTGATGACGACGCTGCTGGCTCCTGCCATGGCGCCCGCTCCCTGCTGCTGCTGCTGCTGCGCCTTCTCCTCCCACGAAACGAAGCAAAAGTTTCAGTTCAGATTCAGCTTCTATCTCGCTAACAGAGCAGCAGCAGCTGACCACACTGAACGCAGCTGCTGGTGAATCAACAGCTAGAGTAGGGTACTTACCAACAAGCAGCTGCTGATGGAGGAGGGGCCTGAAGCTGAGGAGGAAGACGAGGGCGGCGACAAGGCTCACGAGGCCAACGAGCCTCATCCCACGCTTCTGTAGCTTGGCTGTGCACCCAATCGAGTCTCACGCAGCCACGCGCGTCCTGTGTCCGTGCGTGCGTATATAAACGCAGGGGGCTCGTGTCGGGGCATTCCAACGAGAAGGTGACAGGTCAAATGACAGGAGATAAGTTTATGGATTTTTCTGTCAGTAGAGTTGTGAGCACAACGCCGCTGCCATGTCGGGGCTTTCTCCGCCGCGGGCTTAAACTAGTCTCCCAAGAACTAGACGTCCTGCGAAAGAATCTCTTGTTTCCGGAGCGAGCTCATCGGTTAGCTGAATCCAAGGTCTCTCCCGCTCGTGGTGGCTACTTGCGACATGGCATCCATCTAGCTTGCTCCACGCACTTGGTAGCATAACGAAGCACTGGCTCCATCCATTTGTATCATTGTATGGTTGATGAGTTGCCTTGATTTACCTGCTTCCGAATAATCCCAGCCTCGCTTTCCTCTGAAGGCTTTGCCTGCGTCGTGGCAACCGGTTTGGATGCAGATTCATTCTCGAAAAATATGCCGCCCTTCTTTTTAACAAATTTACAGAAAAAAATTGGCAACCTTTGCCGCCTGCTTTCCTGTGCATTGACAAAAATTTACTGCATAAGGAACGTAGGCCTATTTTTTTGCACAGATACTAAACTCCTCAAGCTCGCCAGGTTCCACAGAGGTGGACCCACCAGTCAAGAGCGGGGAGACACCAGTGAATGAACAATAGAGCAAGGCAAATTTTTGCTATAGGACAGGTATATACCGTTGCACAAATATGACAATTCAATTCACACAATTGTCTGTGACATCTTATTGTTTAACAAGACAGAACATAGTGTCCAGTTCCAGAAAACACAAGAGTACCAAATTACTGTGACAGTTCAAGCTTGGGGATAAAAGTCTGCCCCTAACAAGTCTCAAACCCACATATACAGCACAAAGCTAGCAAGGGCCATGGTTTTCACAGGCTACGATAAGAGGGAGGTTAAAAGCTTCCTAACCGGAATGGACATAGACACACTACATTACACGGACAACAGGTTCCTAGCAGAATGCTGTCAGTCATATGTCCATGTCAATCAAGGCATCTTCCTCTTCACCGTCAGATGCCGCACCAATTAGGAAGTCATCTCCAGATAATTTGCTGCAGTAGAAGTATATGTAATTAATTTGTTAATGTTTTTGTTGTTTTCCCTGCCAAAACCTTGCAGATTGGAGCAATCACCTACCTAGTGCAGTAACAGCGAAAGCTCACAACTCGCTTTAGCTTCCTATTGTAGAAGAAGTAGTAGAATGACCATCTACAAGGAAAGAATCATATCCATATTAGAGTGTCAATTTAGTTGCATAAGCTAACCATCACGTTTACATCTTAGTTCACTTGAACATACATGGCCCCTTTCTCTTGAACTGGATCTCCATCAGAGTCTGGGTTATAGCTGTAGATGTCACACTCTCTGATTTTGATAACCTGAAACATAAAGTGTAAACATAGAATCGAAGGACTATACAACTTCCAAACCAAACATTATGAATGAATCCTAACCTCATCAATAGCTTTAATCATACTGTCCAGAAGAGAACTGCCCTCATTTGTTGCTGCCCATTGCTGAACAGAAGTCCGATTTCAGTTTAGGCTTATCAAATCAGTGAGGAAGGCAAAACATACAGCCTCAGGGTCATTTCAAATTAGCTAAGCCTCGGGATCATATTAAATTAGCTAAGCCTCCGGATCATATTAAGTTAGCTAAGCCTCATGATCATTTCAAATTAGATTAGTGACATATGCCTTGTGAACTTTTTTCCTTTACTGAAATTGCAGTCTTGCTAAAATAATCTATATATGTATGGAGCAAAAAAAATAATCAAATCACAAGATAAAAAATAAACCATAAAGGATTACCCTGGAAGCACCAGATAAGTAGGTGTCTATCATCTGCTTGAAACTTTCCAGCTCCTCTTCTTGGAAGAACAAGTGTGCCCGAACAGCACTGATAAGTGAACAAATGTCGACAAAAGGATGTTAAATTTAATCTAAAGGTCGTGCTATCATGAATGTGTAGCATGACAGCCAGGAGACCTTAAGAAAGTTAGATGTATCAAATACCAAAAACCAAGGGAAATGGAGAGAATTGAACTCTCAGCTCAAAGAGCAACGGTTATTAATCCGTCTGTCATACCATCTGACAACACCCCCTTTACGCTGGTAGGAAGGACAAAAGCGGGTTTGCCATATCGCCCCAAAAAGCTGACTATGACATTACCCAAGTATCCTTCCTCCCAGATTATATTAAAACACACTCACTACAAAGACAAAATTACCTGAAATCATAATCTGGATACATGTGGCCAAGAGTAAGAACTAGATATATCAACGTTTTCCGGCTGGAGAAACATCAAATACAAAAACAAGTTAGGCCGTGTTAGGAAAATGTGCATAATAAAGGTAATCTACACACCCTTACCTTGATCTGGAGGATAAATGCTCCACTGGTGAAGAAGGATCACTATCAGAGGACTTTCCTAGGTAATCAAGGATCTGAAAACACAACGGAGAAGCTAGCCTAATTACAATAGCACGCACCAATTCAGTGCTGGCATAGACACAGCACCTAATGATTGGCATGAAATGTTGTCTCTTGTAAAATGCTCTATAGTTACTGGGGGGATACATTACACGAAACAAGAAGATACAAACTACAACAGTGACAACTGTAATATACCATTCGCAACATTCAGTAAATTTTATGTTAAGTAGAAACATTCTTTGGCTCTGATGATCAACCAGATGACCAAGTCAAATGCTCTTACCGTTGATTTACAACCAAATAAAAAACAATGTTGAAGACCCAAACAACCTACAACAATAGTAGAAGATAAAACCTAAAACGAAAGGTGGAAAAGAACATAAGATTGCAGTTTCAAGTAGTGTGGTATTAAGCAAGAAGTCATACATGAATTATTCATTTGCTTACATTTTGGGCAAGAGGATATCTACAGCACCTGACTGGAAAGTATCGATTGCACATATGAAAGGAGATATCTACACTAAGTTCACATAAAGTACCATATGCTACAAGAGGCATTCACAACTTTTTTCCACCTATTAGGAGAGGCCCAATGGCCCAAGCAAAAGTGAGGGAAGCATAGAATCCCAAAATTGAGTGAACACAACCAGGCCTTAAAGGAGTAACTGAAAGTATGTGGTCAATCACAGTAATTTGTTTCACTCTATTACGACTTCAAAAGAGAGGACAAAATTTCCTAAACAAATCACAGAACAGGACGCATGTGATGATTCATGGCGTTGCTCGAAGAAAAATGATCCCAACGGTAATAGAATTCATAATTCATGGGTCTGCAAACTGCATGTACCTCATGTTCTAGGCTTATTGAAAGCCGGCGGTCTGTCGTAGTGTGCTTACCTGCAAATTAATATACCATCTTAACGAAAGCATGTACCGCATACTCAACAAGAGACGAAATGGAGCATGTTCCTAGTTTCTTACATGAGAAGGCTTCAAGGTTTCCTCTGATTGTACAATCCCCAGGGCTGAGTTGGTCGAGGAACAGGTTTATGCTGGCAGAAGATAAACAAAAGCATAGAATTAGTAAAACAGGGGTAACGAATCGAATCATACCAAGAGCACATCAACAGCTACCATGTTTACCTGTCGAAGGGGGTGTATTCTAAAAACTTCATGCTGGGTGTCTCGTTTGTCTTGTGAACTCATAAAAGAGTCGACGCGTCTCACGAGGTGTGGGCGGGGTTCGAAGCCCCAACTGCGAAATCAACACGCCCGAACTAAATCAGTAGTCGAAACAGAATCAAACAAACAAGATGATGAGGAATCAACGAAATCCACAGATTATGTTCATTGGCCAGATTCATATGAACCAGAGCATCCATTTCGATTCCGCCCCCTTTCACCAGGGGCGCGCGGACTCAACACAGGGGTGGTCAGGATGGAGGATTCGGAAACTAAGCTGATGGCGCTACCAAATTGGACAGATCGAAGAATCCATCACAGAAAAAAGGACTTGGACTCGAGGGCTCACGGTCAAACCACGGCAAACGAAAGGATTCCGCGGAAGAGAAGGAAGCCTATCCAAATCTAGGGTTCGCTTACCGAGGAAACGAGGAAATCGACCAAAGGCTGGAGCGATATCCTTCCTGCTCCACAGAAGCCCGATGAGAGGGGGGGATGGGGAAGGGATGAGGAAGACGATGATGATGATGCCTCCGCGGGGGAATATGCTTTCTAGTCGGCTGGATGGATCTGACTGGAAGGGAAGGCTCGACCGCTCGAGACCGTGTCCCGTCTCCCCGTGTCGTTCGGTGGGGTGTCACGAGCACGGCTACCGGCCAGACACGTGGCCTTCTTTTTTTTAGAAACAGACATGTGGCCTAATTAATGGGCAGGCAGGCACCGATCGTGCCGTGCTGGCCACGTGCCACACTTTCAGCCGACGAACGGCCCAGGGAGCGTTCGTGCCGTGTAACGGGCCGGCACCGGGGCATTTCAGCCCGGTAGGCCCAAGGAGCTCATTAAGCCTTTGAGAGTCTCAAAGGAGCAAATGCAAAGCCCCCAATGTACAGTTGTACACACGGGCTCTGTTTAGACAGTGAAAAGGGATGAAAAGGGTCACATCGAATACTGTGGTAATTGTTGTTCTACTATGATCTAACTAGGCTCAAAAGATTCGTCTCACCGTGTACATCAAAACTATGTAATTAGTTTTTTATTTACCTATATTTAATGCTCCATGCATACATCATTTGCTATATTTAATGTTTCGATGTGATGTCGATGTGATAGAAAGTTTGAATGAGCTAAACACAGCCACGGAAGTGCTTAAAAAAGTACACACGGAAGCAGATCCATAAAATTTCTCTCGAAGAAAACATCCCCGAGCAAAAAAACAGGTCGGTCAACAACAATAAAACAGGAATTCAATTTACTTCCCATAACTATATGTATATTTTTCAGCCGATTCAATTACTCCCTCCGTTGACATTTAGGACAAGTAAATTAGTTCATTTTTGAACTAAATAGTATGTCCTAAACGACATATATTCGATAACGGAGGTAGTACCACTTAATGATAAAATTATGTTTCTCTATGTACAAATTAAGTTATTGTTAACGGTGCTACCAGCGTCCGGACGTCCGACGGGTGAAAAAAAATCAAACGGTACTGTAGCAGAAAAATTTCCACCGCAACATGGATATAATATTGCAAATTTTTGTAACATCGAAGAATAGCATATGCAATATCAAACAATAGTATCTGCAATATGAATAGTCATCATTTGCAACAAAAAACGATGCACTCTCAACTCACGGTCGCAGTCAAAACCTCTCGATAAAAATACAACGTCCGGATAAAATACTTACAACACGCGTGTGACATATGCAACATCTAGATTTATTTTTGCAACATTCATATAAAACAGTTGCAACAGTCTTCTGAAACATCTAAAACGCGTAAAACATGCACAAGCGCGCAGCAAAACAACAGAAGAGGAGAACTGCACAGGCAGACGGAGTGAGAAGAAAAGAACGATGAGCATGGAGCTCGGCGCGGTAGCCATGGGAGCGGCAGCGGGCGGCACACGGAGAAGGCAAGGGAGCGGTGGCGGCGACACCGCGGGGAGGGGCAGCAGGGTGCGTGGGTGAGGAAGGTGGCGACAACGCGAGAGTGGGGCTAAGACAGCGGCGCGCGGAGGAGCTGGGTTGGGCGATGGCAACGACGGCGTGGGAGTAGGAGAGGCGGCCGCGGCGACGTGTGCGAGGAGACGGCGTTGGCGTGGAGTAGCGTGGGGAGACCGCGGCGGCGTGTGGAGGAGTCCGGAGGGGCAGCGACGGCGTGGAGCGTGGGAAGACGGCGGTGCCGGTGGCGCATGGAGGAGTCCGGAGAGGTGGCGCCGACGTGTGCGAGGAGACGGCGTGGAGGAGTCCAGAGGGGCAGCGGCGGCACGTGGAGGGCTCCGGAGGGGTGGTGCCGGCGCGTGGAGGAGAAAAGAGGGGCGGCGCCGGCGGTGGCGTGGGAGCGAGGTGGAGGAAGCGCGTGAACGAGGAGGCGGTAGCGATGCAGAAGTTAAATAGATGGAAAGACAGAAATGATGGTGACGACACTTTATAGAAACTACGGAGTATCTTCGAGCTATAATGCATAAACTGGGTTTCAGTGAGCAGTGGATTGGGCTAATTATTCAATGTGTGGAGACAGTGTCCTTCTCGGTGCGTGTGAATGGTTGCTTCTCGGAGCATTTTCAGCCGACTCGAGGCGTTCGACAAGGTGACCCTATATCTCCATGCTTTGTTCTTGGCTTGTGATGAGGGCTTCTCGTCTCTGCTCAAATACTAGGGACCACAATATCTGTCCCGGGATACGTGTTGGTATTCATGCTCCGTGGATCTCCCATCTCATGTTTGCTGATGATTGTCTTTTGTTTACTCAAGCCAATGAACGAGGGGCAACCAGATTAATGGAGATTTTGGAGAAATACCAACGAGGTAGTGGCCAGCTAGTGGATGTCAACAAGTCGGCAATATTCTTCAGTGCAAACTGCTCGGACATTGATAAGGGGGATGTAAAGAGAATTACTGGAGTTGCTAATGAGGCTTTGGGCGAGAAATATCTTGGCCTTCCTACTACTGTGGGTAGGAGTACGTGTGTTTGAGCATATACTGAACAAAAGTAGAGTTCTGATGGGATGATGGCGTGAAAAGAAACTTAGTTCAGCTGCTCGTGAGGTCCTGATCAAGTCCAAGGTACAAGCCATACCGACGTACTCAATGAGCTGCTTCATGCTGTCACCAGAAACTTACAATAAAATGACGAGCGCGATCACTAATTATTGGTGGAGCAGCAACATTGATCGGAGGAGTATACATTGGAAGAAATGGACTGATCTGACAAAACCAAAGTGTTATGGTGGAATGGGATTCAGAGACCTCAAGCTTTTTAATACTGCTATGTTAGGTAAACAAGGTTGGAGGTTGATGGTTAGACCGGAATCGTTGTGTGCACAGGTACTCAAAGGGAAATATTTTCCATAGTATGATTTTCTCTCAGCGAAAAAAGAAGAAGAATTTATCGCATACATGGCGGGCAATTCTAGCTGGCAGGGACGTTCTGAACTTGGGCCTCATCAGAAGGACTGGCAATAGGGCATGTACGAATATTTGGGATGACAGATGGATTCCCAGAGGTGTTGGTCTGAAACCTCTTTGCCCGAAAGCAACTGCAACGGCTATTTAGGTGAAGGAGTTGATTGATCATGATCGGAGATGCTGGGACATGGTTACTCTTGAATCGAATTTACTTGCTTCTGATGCAGCAACACAGTGTGGAAGAGACTCTGGAAACTAAAGATCCCTCCTAAGGTGCGTGTATTTTGGTGGAGAGTCTTGCATAACTCCTTGCCAGCGCGTGTAAATCTACACCAAAGACACATTGATCGGTTGGACACTTGTGAGGTCTCTGACAGCCAAGATGAAACAATATTCCATACACTGATTGAGTGCACACCAGCAATACAAATCTGGGAGCTACTAAAGGAGACAAGGCAAGTTAAACTCCCTCAACTTCATCCTGCTACCTGGGCGGTGGATTTGATTGATCCTAGCTTTTGTCCTTCCGAGAGGGCTACTATTATCCTGTGTTGCATGTGGTCATTGTGGTGTTCAAGAAATGACCAACGCCATGCTAAGAATCTGATCTCAATCCGCAAGGCCCTGTACTGGGTCAGACCACTGAATTTTTGGCACCATCAGGACAAACAACCAGAAGGGGAACTCAAGACCGGGATGTAAAGTGGCAACGACTGCCAGAAGGACACATCAAGCTGAATGTCGACGACGCATTTCAATCTGAGGATACCAAGCGTGGGATCGGTGCTATCAGCAGAAGCACAGGCATGCAGGTTTGGGCTTCAGAAGTTGCAGCGATGGACCTCGGCACAGGTGATTGCGGAGACAGATTCCAAGCAACTTGTTGATCTATGGCACTCCAGATCAACACCGAGGTCGGTGATCATGGCGATAATCACTAAAATTCAGGAGCTCAGTAACTTTTTCCCTCTTTTGATCTTGTGTATGTTAATCGAAAGACAAACATGGCGGCTCATTATTGTGCCAAGGAGGCCTTGACAGGTAGGTGTAGCGTCTTGTGGGAATCACAGCACCCAAATTTCTTGCTTCGAGTTTTGCAAGAAGATTGTAACCTGTTGAATGAGTAATAGAGAAGCTCTTGATCGCAAAAAAAAGAAAGCATTATCGTTCCAACAAGAATACAAGATAATACTAACATGTTATCTTTTCTTTTTTATCTAGATAACCCATGCATGCGCCACAGTAACTCCTTGGAGTGACTTAAAAAAAAGAACTCTTCCTGTGACACGTTTTTTTCCCCAAATCAAAACGTCCAGACACAACGGATGTCCCGTGAGTGGGCAAAGCACCGGGGACATCCGGTGTTCGCGAAAAATTCAGGCGAGCCAATCTTGACCGCTCTCCCAATATTATTTCTGAATTCTTAAAATACTCGAATTTATCTTCTAAACTAGTTTTCCCTCCGTCCCTAAATAACTGTCGTCGTTAGTTTTCGTGCCATAACTTTATTTCGATTTGTAGAAAATACGTGTAATATTTTAATCTTTAAATAAATTTATTAAAAAACTAGATTCAAATATCTATCTAATGATATTTATTATGTACTATAAATATTAATATATATTTTTATATATATGATTAAAGATGTTTTTTCGGAATCGAAAACGACCGGCACACCGTTTGATTTCGTCTCAAACCTTTTGCCCTCACCGAGAGATTCGGGCCCACCCGTCAGCGGCCATCGCTCTTGGTACGTGCGTCAGCGTGGGGCCCGCCTGGAGAGGAGGACAGGCACACGGAGGCGTCGGTGGCGGTGTCGCCATCACCCTGCACACCACCACCGTACCATTTACCATACCAACCCGAGGACGAACACGCCGCACTCGAGCACGCACGCAGCCGCAGCGTTGTCAACACGCACGCCAGGACAAATCCAGCGCCGCATTCCCCGAAGCAGAAAGGCCGCGACCCAAAGACAAAGCAAGCTCGAGCTCCCTCCGCTCTCCAGTCTCCACCGCCCGCCAACCCCCTCCCCCCGAGCCCGAGATATACCTCCCTTCCTCCCGAAGCTTCTTTCTCCCAGAGACGGACGTTGCCGCCCGCAGCCCGCCTGCCCCCGCCTCGGCGCTGGTGCTGGTGGTTGCCGGTGGCGGTGGGTGGGTGGCCCGGTGGTGGCGCTGGGATGACCGACGCCCGCCTCCGCTCGCCGCTGCTCAAAGCGGCCCGCCGCTCGCCCGACTCCACCCGGCTCCGCCTCGATTGCCGCCGCTGACGGACGACCGCCCCGCTCGGCAGGCCCGCCATGGACGCCCTGACCCGCCCCGCCGTCGTCATCGACAACGGCACCGGGTACGCTCCCCCCTCCCTTCCCTCCCTCTCTCTAGATCTGCGCGACGGCGGCGAGGCGCTGCTGCTGATCTGGGCCCGGCTCTCCCCGGCAGGTACACGAAGATGGGGTTCGCGGGGAACGTGGAGCCCTGCTTCATCACCCCCACCGTCGTCGCCGTCAACGACTCCTTCTCCTCCTCCGCCCAGCCGGCGCCGAGGGGCGCCCCCGCCAAGGGGAACTGGCTCGCGCAGCACAGCGCCGGCGTCATGGCCGACCTCGACTTCTACATCGGGGAGGGGGCGCTGGCGCGGTCCCGCGCCAGCAGCACGTACAGCCTCAGCTACCCCATCCGCAATGGCCAGGTGGGTGCTGCAGCTCTGCACTGCTCAGTGCTTTGGGCTTATGCAATTGCTGCTGTTTTTTGCACGGTCTCCGTTCGATTGTTTTGGGCTGAAATGGACTTTTCAGGTGGAGAATTGGGATACCATGGAGAGGTTCTGGCAACAGTGCATCTTCAATTACCTGCGGTGTGACCCGGAAGATCATTACTTTCTTCTAACCGAGAGCCCTCTGACTGCTCCTGAGACCCGGGAGTACACTGGAGAGATCATGTTCGAGACGTTCAATGTGCCTGGTCTCTATATAGCAGTCCAACCGGTCCTTGCGCTCGCCGCTGGGTACACTACCACCAAGGTTAGTCAATGGGGCCTAGTATCGCGGTTCTTGGACACAGCAGTACAGCACATACATACCTTAGGTTAAAAATGTATGACAATGAAAGTCATGTTTCAGACCGATTGAAAATGGATAAGAATGCATCCATTCTTCATCATTGTTTTCCTTTCTTGTTAAATGGCCATCACATTCTTGATATTTATAAGAAACTTCATGCTTTGTTTTCAGTGTGAAATGACAGGTGTCGTAGTTGATGTGGGTGATGGAGCTACCCACATTGTTCCTGTCGCTGATGGTTATGTCATTGGGAGCAGTATCAGATCTATTCCGCTTACAGGCAAGGATGTTACCCAGTTTATCCAGCAACTTATGAAGGTAGCTTCCTCTGCTTTCTTGTTGATCGTCGCAAGCTACTACTCAACTTTTCTAGAGCAACTTCAATATGTAATTTGAGCTTGATTTGGAGAAGTGTCAATCACATCTGTCTGTTCCTCATGTGACAATGTATCATCGTAACACACTAAATACTAAATTTCACTTGACTTTTTTTAGGATAGCTGCAGCATGCAGTATAACTAATCTTCTTTTTTTTTGTGATATTGCATAAATCTGTTAGATTATCTCAAACTTAGTCCAAGATGTGATTTTTGTGAATATCATCTAGACTCTCTGAGCCACCTAACTGTAGTTTTCTAATGAAGATAAATAGATAACAGCTAGACCTTTCTGAGTTTTCTTATTGGCATTTAACCTGCATGTTGAAATGACTTTAATTTGATATATGTACAAAGGATGCACAAAATCTGTTTCATAGATAGCTTGATATCATCTTGTAGAAATTGACTCCGAAGTCCGAACTGCATCATATGTATAAGTCACTTACCCTCCTATTCTTGCATCCAGGAAAGAGGTGAGAACATTCCACCAGAAGAATCTTTTGATGTAGCAAGAAGGGTTAAAGAAATGTACTGCTATACTTCATCAGACATTGTGAAGGTATTAATTATATCAACTGCCTTGTTATGTTATTTGGTGAACATGTATATTTTGATTCGAAGAAGATGGGTGATGATGGGAATGACGTTCTCTTCTATACCTTTACTGGCTGGGATATGAATGACTAAAGCTGTTCTAAACATATATTATTTCCAAATAATACATCTGCATTTTTTTTCTTCATATTTTTCCAATGGCAATTGTTTTCCTTTAAATATGATGTCTCAGTCCCATCCATTTCCCTCCAAGGAGTTTTTTTTATGGAAGAAATGGCCCAAAAGCAAAGTATTCATAATCTGCCTTACTTTTTTTTATTTCAGGAATTCAATAAGCATGACAGGGAGCCCTCAAAGTACATTAAACACTGGACTGGCATCAAACCAAAAACTGGTGCAAAATACACATGCGATGTTGGATATGAGCGATTCCTGGGGCCTGAGGTAGTTGATTTTACCAAATGAGTATACCATATGTAGTAAATTCTATGTTGCTATGTATGTCTGTTTCGGGCTTAAAAGATGTTTTTTAGTTGATTAAAGGTGGACCATAACATGCAGAACTATTTCCTCTTGTTAATTTAGTTGCGCTTTGTTTCACTTGTACCTGAGTTAAGTTGGCTTCATAGGATTAGTTTGAGCTCAAGCTTTATGATCATGAATGTAACTGCAATGCAAACTTTTATTTTGAAGAGCCCTGAAACATTTTTGCTATACATTTTGATATCACTGTTCATTTTAATTCAACCTTCTCATAGTATTGCAAAATGTGTGTAGATATTCTTCAACCCAGAGATTTACAACAATGACTTCACCACTCCTTTACAAGTTGTTATTGACAAGTGCATCCAATCATCCCCAATTGACACAAGGAGGGCTCTGTATAAGGTATGCATGATCAGACTGATGTCTTTTTTTGGTTGTAAGACATTACGGCAAGTCTGAATTTATTCCCACTGGCACAGAACATTGTATTGTCTGGAGGATCGACCATGTTTAAGGATTTCCATAGGAGATTACAACGGGACCTAAAAAAGATAGTGGATGCAAGGGTCCGTGCATCTAATACTCGGCTTATTAGTGGAGATCCAAAGGTAAATATCTGCTCGTATTCAGCTTCTAACCAGAAAAAAAAAACAATGAACCAACCAGAGTTTGTTATGGCTTTTGTTTACACCTAAATTCAATTGGTTTTCAGGCCCAACCTATAGAAGTGAATGTGGTCAGTCATCCTATTCAGAGATATGCAGTATGGTTTGGTGGTTCTGTGCTTGCTTCTACTGCAGAATTCTACGAGGTATATCAGCTGCTTCTGTTACATATAGAGTACACCTAACATTGCATTTTAAAAAAATTCCAGAAAAAAGAACCATAGAACACCAGAAAATTCTAAATATGCTCCTTCCAGTATTTGAGTTACAACTAATTATATCAACTCTTTCCTGCAACCAGGCTTGCCACACAAAAGCAGAGTACGAAGAGTACGGCGCCAGCATCTGCCGATCAAATCCTGTTTTCAAAGGGATGTATTGAACAGAACCCCCGGTGCATGTAACCACAGAGCAAACCCTCAAGGTGGGCATCACAAATTGTCAACCCCCATGCAATCAACCAGCGCCTGCACATCCCCTGAAAAAACGGGGAGGCTGACGGGTTGGGGCCGCCTGACGAGGGATTCTGTGGAAGCCTTCGCCGCACGAGCTGTACAAACCGACCAAAGTGCATAGATAGACCACCTATATATTTCTGTTAGATGCCGGTAATCTCTGCTAACTTGCGGCGCGCTGTAACCTGTAGCGTCAACATTATTGTTTCTGGTGATGCGGCGTTGCGCCTTGTAGATCTATTACATGTTGATCCATTAACGATGTTCTCTTTTTATTTTTTTTTGCGAAAATCATTGACGATGTTCTTTACTGGTGATCCGGTGTTAGAGCAACGGGCAAGCCCTGTTCGCTCGGCTTATCAGTGCCGGCCAGCAGTATTTTTCTCTTTGCACAAATCAGCGATCAGTATTTTTCCAGTAATTATTCCTATTCCGACGAGGAACAGAGGCAGCCCCCCGGCCGTCGATCCTCACTGGTTAGTGCCCTGCCACGACGAACGGCACGGCAGTGCCGAGATACCAACAGGCGGGGATCAGGGATTCGGCGAACCTCATCATCAGTCTCGAACAGAGGCATCAGCACCAGCAACCTTCATGCAGCTTCATTCAAAAGAGTCCAGATAAACCAAACAGTCTCCCTAATATTTACACCCTACCATTGCTTCCTACGATTACCACCGCTCAGAAGGCGCGACCAGAACGGCTGAGACCTGAATGCCGTCGCAAACGTTCAGGCGAGTGCTGGTTGAAACGGGATCAGCTGAGGTAAATGGGAACATGCACCGGGGAGCTCACTTTCTCCACGCCCTCGAGGAGCTTCACGCCGAGCTGGCCTCTGACCCCTCCCCCGAACGCGCACAGCTCGCCGGACTCCATCACGGCGAACGTGTGCGGGTGCCCCATCTCCGAGTTCACCCAGTAGGAGGCGTTCGTGGGGCAGATCTGCGCCACCTTCTTGTTCAGCGCCTTGAGCGGCTCGACGATGCTCGGTGTTGAGAAATCCAGACCCTCCTCCCCCTCATCGTCCTCCTGGGAACAAATAGTAGGTGTATCAAAACTGTGGTGGACATGAAGCAAAACATCAGTGTGCATAATCAACATGAATATACCAAGATCATGGTTTTTTTCAGTATTACTAATCAACCCGTTTACTATCTAGCACAACAAGCAATGGCTATATAAGCAAGAAATAATGAACAGACCTGAAAAATTAAATTCAAGGATTCGCTGGATCCAAATGAGTACACATCCCCGTTATCTGCGACGACAAAGGTGGTGTATTCACCAGTGGAGAGATGAACGGCCTTCACGTTGCGTAATCCTTCTACCACAGTTGGAGCAGCCCTGTATTCCTCATCGCCATGCCCCAAACAACCAGTGTGTCCCCAACCCCAGGTGCACACACACCCGTCAGCACCAAGGGCCGCGGCATGCCAAGTGCCAGCTGCTATTGAAACTGGCTTGAAGTTCAAGGACTGAAACTGTTCGATCAACTTGGGCATGCCCTTGTTAGTTCTGCATCCATGCCCAAGCTTGCCCCCTAAACCACAACCTATAGAATACACAGACCTGCATATGTTCGGGATACGCGGTTAAAAACTCCTAGGCATGACAAGTCTCATGATCAATCACACATAAAGTTTTTATCAAAAGTAGATATCGAAAACTCCAAAGTTGAAGAAAAATACATTTTTCATAAAGAAAAAAAAGGACTCGGTAACACATACTATCATTTGAGAGAAATGGGCACAGGAGCAGAAACTTACATCCCATTCGGTTGGTATGCCAACATAAGGAGGTAGCAATTCCCTGCAGAGATATATGCGACAGGGACATTCTCAAGTTCAGAAAGAAGACGAGGCTCCACATCTGAAGGATTTGAATTATGGCCAAGCCTCTCAGTTTTCCCCCATGAGAAAGTGTAAAGTCGACCCTCTCTAGACAGAACTGCAGAGAAGTAACCCCCTATGGCAGCTTGAACTACAAACACACCCTTCAATGACTCCACTATCTTAGGAGTTGTAATCTGGCTTGTATGAGCAGCATTAACCGATTCAGAACCTCTGAAATTATCCTTTCCAAATGCATAAACACTTCCTGTATCACTCACAAGCATTGTTCGCCTTGATCCAACTGCAGCTTGTGTGATTCTGATTCCTTGTAGAGACCTAACAAGGAGGTAACAGCTATGATACTGGTAAATACTAAAATAGCCCCCATTTCAGAAAACCCGAAAGCTTACCTGATAAGACATGGCTTGAACCGGTCTTCTGAGTCCCCGAGGCCAAGCTGACCGGAGCAGTTGGCCCCAAACGAATAAACATCTCCACTTGTGGTTATAACTATACTATGGCCTGGACCAGCAATAACCCGAGAGCCATTCTTCTCTCTAACCAAAATATACCTAAGAACATGCTTCCAGGAGCCTCCACACCTCTGTTTCAGACACTCCTTTTCTTCTTGCTTCATCATCTTAAACATGGTCCTTTTCTGGCACATATCAAATGCAGCTAGCTCTGGAAGCGACAGTGCAAAGTTCGGTGCAAAATTTGCAGGCTTACTGAAAAATGTACATGTAGCCTGACACGACAAAGAGGATAACTCATCAGTAGCAGGCGTCTGTTAAAACAGAGCACTGAGTGTAGTAGTGACTTGCCTCCAGAGCGGCGAGATCTTTCGGGTCCAGATCACAGGCCGAGAGCACATGGAGGACAATGGAGGGGCTCACAGCAAGGGGGAATTCACCTGGGACTTCATCTCCATAGCAATGGCGCTGCGAACGTTCTAGAACTGTTGGCAGAGGAGATGAATGGGAGGTCAGCTCATCAGCAATGCTATGGCATTGCATCACTGGTGAGGCTCCACTAGCAGCGGCGTCCAGGGGGCACTGCATGATTCTTGCAGTGCTGTTGAAATATACAGTTGATTGGGAGCAGAGAAGTCAGTCTGATAAGAAAATACAAATGGCAGTTAGCCAATTGGACACTTGACATATAGGTTAATCAGCCCATCAACTTTTTTTTTTGAACGAACCGCACAAGACAGTGCGTGTTTCATTGATATAGCAGAAAAAAATACAAGTCTACAACCCTGGAAGGTCATAGGCAGGAAAACAGAAAAGAAATAAAAACTAAAACTCGCCCGGTTGGATTGGGACATCAACGCGGGGTACCACTCACAACCACTCACCGGCCGCAATCTACACACCTGCAGCGGAGAGAGACCAAAACCGCAGCTCCCACCCACACGCCATACCCTTACAGACATACGAACTCCGCCATTAGCCGACGCTGGTAGAGAAAACAAGGAAGGTAGACGCCTTCGCTGGACGTTGCAACCATGCAGGACCTATCCGACGGGATGAAAGACACCGAGTCCGAGCAAAACAACGCGCGGGGGCCTCGCCTCATCCGCAGTTGGATGCCTCTCGTGCGCGGGGGCCACGCCACATCCGCCACACCTCCATGCTTCGGACTCGTTCCTTGTGTTGCCGTCAAGACAGCGAGCATGATGCCCCACCTCCAAAACACCTCACCAAGCAACCAGACCGACGCCGTTGGTCAGATTCACCGCGTTGCTTCCCCCACATGAGGAGGAATCAACACCCTTGAGCATGTCCCACGATGGAGTAGTCAACACTGGTCATCGGAGCAAAGTGCCAAAACCGAGTAGGGTCTCTAAAGATGACGCCTCCAACGAGGGGAACGACGCAAGATGCGCCGTCGTCGCTTGTCCATCACTGGACAGGGTTTTCACCCAGAGAACCCCCGGCAGCAGGGTTATAGCGCCACAATGACACCCTCAATAGGGGAAGCGATACCTAAGGTGCCGCCGTCATCTGCACCGGCACAACGCCGGCGAGGGCTTTCGCCCGGAGCATCAACTCATGCTGCACGTACCCGGCTTGGCACTCCGAGCCTAGACCATGGTGGCGCCTCCACCGCGCTGCCACACACCATTCTGCCGCTGGAAAACCCCTCCGCTGCCTCCACCTGGCCACGGCCTCCTGCCCGCACACGTCGGCGACGCCCCTGCTGCGCGGCACCGCCGCAGGCCGCCACCGTCCTCGGTGCGCCGCCCCAGGCCGCCGCTGCAGCCCGTCACGCGCGGCGCGCCTCAGGTCGTCGGCCGCTCGCCGCACACGCCTGTCGCCGGCCGCCGTCGTGCGCCCTGGCCGCCTGCTGCCTGGCGCGTCGGCCCGCACGCGCGCTCCTCGCGCGCCCGCCGCTCGCAGCCCAGAACCACGCCACGGCCATCCTCTGCGCCTCCGAAAGCCGCCGCCGCTGCTCGCCGCTCGCGGTTGCCCGCGCCATGGCCGCCGCCATTGCCCGCGGCCGGTTCCTCGCTGCACCTCCGCCACCGCCGCCGGCCGGCCGCCGACGCGTCATCCCGCCCCAATCGTCTCCTCTCCGTGTAGATCCGGCCTCGGGGGAGCCGGATCCGGTGCCCAAGGCCCCGGATCCGCCGCCGGTCGCCGCCCCCGCTGCCATGGTTGACGCCGCCGGAGCTTGGACCGGGAGGGGGAGGGAGGAGGAGGAGCTGCCGAGAAGAGGCCCCGCCGTCGCCATCCTAGCGCGCCCACGGACTTCCGGGGCCCTGCTCCGGCGACGGCGAGGTTGGGAAGGGGAGGAGAGGGTGGTTCCCGGCGGCGGTGGGGGAGCCGCCCGTGTCGCCCCGAGGGAGACGACGCGGGGGCGAGCGGCACCGGACCAAAGAAAAGGATACAGGAACTTCACACTTAAGTGAAAGTGCAGAAATGATTAAGGAAGAAGTTAAGACAAACTGAAAGAAGAACAACAGCGACCACAAAGAATTAGATTACTACATTCATAGTTTCTGATTCTTCAAAGTTTTTGTTAGCAAAAGTATGATTACACGAATGAGGAGAAAATGAAAAACATCGATTGAAAGCATATCGCATCAACAAATCATGATGGACGCAGATCAGTCTCCAACACAGCGCACAAGCTCATAGGGGAACACCCCGAAGTGAAACAAAGGCGATCCGCGATCAAATCGCAACGCAGGGCAAGGCTCCACCATTCGATCCACACCCAGATGGACAGATCGCAAAAATTTCCATCCTTTAAGACACCAGACACCTCGATTCCCCGGTCCAGCACCCAAATCCCCATCCCCAACCCCGCACACCGCCATCGCCCCGGAAGAAGAACCGGCGGGCGCAATCAAGATCTCCACAGACCCTGAAAAAGAACCCTCCTTTCACACCCGATCGATCCGGCTCGGCCGCGAAACCGATCCGATTTCATCAGATTCCCCCCAAAACTTATTATCCCCCACTGTATTCCCACACGCTCGCACACAAAAAGCCCCCAAAGACCAAAATTGAGGGGAGAAAAAAAATCACGGCATCGAAATCGCACGGGATTAGGCGAGATGCAGTGCGGTCGTCGTACTCGGATTTATCCAGTGAGTTGGTTCATCCGATCCTCGCAGGCCGCAGCGTCGGCACCCTCGGGAACCCGGGTGGGGGCGCGGAGCGGTGGCGAGATGTCGGGCCTGGGAAGTTAGTTTAGAAAGGGCGCAGAGGAAGCGTCACTCCCGTATTTATAGATGCGTGGGTAGGTGCCACGTCAGCGTCGCCTGGCTCCACCGCTCGGCCACTGTTTGATACGGCCGCCGTATTTGTCATTTTCTTTAAAAGATCAACAAACAGTGGGCATCCCAACTACAAGGGCCTGCATCTTGGCTCTTGATTTCTTGAAGATGGAAGTTATCAAAGTGGTCTTGCGTGCGGTGCGAATGCGTGATGTGTCTCTGTGGTTGATTGCCGACCAATAGTTTATAATTCCTGTAAATAATCAAAAGTTGCTACTGTGCTACGGGTACGTCCAAAAGGTTCAATTCCATTATTAAAAAAACATGAGCATGAGTGTAGAAGCCGAAACACCTTTTCCACATTACCTAAAAAGCATGAGCAGGAACGTAAGTCTGTTTAAATTTTCGACTGAATAGCCAAAATCGTCCTCCAACTATCGTCGATATTCGTTCCTCAACTATGAAAACATCTGTTTTCGTTCTTAAACTTTCACAACCGGCTCATTTTCGTATCTAAACTAATGTAGAGCACCACGTGTCTTCCTCGTCATCGTTTCGGTCAACATTTCATTCACTACGGTTATGAAATTCTATTTCTACCCTTACCTCTTGGCCCCTCAACTACGAAAATGGCCATATTGGTAAGTTCCTGGAATTCTCTGTGCATATGAATGTGCTGTCATGTTCAATATCACTGAAAAGCCAAACAAATATGTGCATAAGTGTTTTCTATTAAGGCATATAAGAGGACATATCAATATGTTCTGCAATGAGTAGAACATGAGTCAGAGATGGACCAAGGGGTAAGGGTAAAAATAGAATTTTATAACTGTAGCGAATAAGATGCTGACTGAGACAATGCCGAGGATGACAACGTGACGCTCCACGTCAGATCAGGGACGAAAATGAGCCCGAAAGTTTGAGGACGAGAACGACTGTTTTCATAGTTGAATGACGAAAATAAGTTTTCGATAGTTGGAGGACGATTTTGGCTATTCCGCCTAAATTTTTCAAAAAAGACAAATTTGTTTAAATGTTTGCAAACATATAGCACCAAAATTACGATGACATTGCTCGGTTGGCTACGAAGATATCAATGCGAATCTGAAAAAGGTATTGATATGCGTGATCACTCTCGAGGAGCCAACATATATAATTTAACAAAAAATATCACTAATCACAAAAACAGTAATGATTGAATTAAGGGTAGTTCATATTGTTAGGTTTCTTCGTGGTGTGGAAACTGTCTATCCGGTTGAATCGATATGAGTGGGTAGGTTACGTCATTCTGTAAGGTAAGGCTCAAGAATTGGAGTAGTAGGGCTCAAGAATAATGTGAGTCAATTCATAGTATTCAATGATATGATTTGACATATATACATTTCTTAATTAAACAAACCACTAAAAATCAGTGGCGATTAATATCGAGATTGATGTTGAGATTTTATACGGACTTCCTCACTAGAATATAATGTATTTTTTATTTATCTTTTAACTTCTAGCTGTGATTTATGAGCAATATGCAAATATTATGCTTTTTTCCAGCTGACAAGAAACCAAATTAGTATACCTTTATAAAGATGGTAAAAAAACAAAAAATTTCGCTATCATGAAACTCTAAAAAGTATTCATGCCACAACGATACAATCTATATCTTCCCAAATTACTTTTCATATCCATAATAAAAATGGACATTATTAGTAATACTATGCTTTTCATGAATCCATTAGGAGTATGTAGCCGCCATAAATTAGTGGATAGGACTGTATGTAGCCGCGTGCTTTATTTTTTGCCGTTCCAACCATTTTAAGGTTCATGGATCATGATGGAGTGAAAAAGTAACGATTATCATCCAGCATTCTGACATTTTTTTTCTTTTGATAGTTCGAAATTTCAAGCGCTTCAAGAGCAGAGAGGAATTCAAACAGTGACCATTTATTGGGTAGCAGGTGGCAGCCTGTAACATGCACTTTTGAGTGTCAAAGAGGATGATGATGATCCTGCATCATACTGTATTTAGTTGCTATAACTTTATCGCTCGCTTGAATTCTACATTCAATGGCTCTAGGCAGGCATGGTTTCAACCTTAAGCTAGGGCAGCGACAGATTTCCAGCTTGTGTGAATACTGAGGAGCATGAACTCACCATTTGCTGAGACATCGGTGACCCACTTATCCAGGGTATTAAGATGTACCAGTGTGAATGTCTTGATTTTTTAAATGCTCCACTTCCCCCACAAATTTCAGTTCCCAATTTCCTGAGGAAAGGCCTTGTCTTTAGGGTCAACCTCTCTAGGAGGCGGAGCAAAGCCTCATCCCCACGTCGGCCCAATCAATCCCTTGCCCGACACGGCCTGGTGGCCGCGCGACACGGCCGGCCCACCTGTGGCTCTCGAACCCCGGCGCCACTCCGTTCGGCCCAGCAGCGGCGCACACCGAAGGGCACCCCATGCAGGCAGGGGGTTGCGGCACTGGCGTGACGTGGTGGTGGGCGGCGTCGGCGTGGCTGGCCGCGTGCGTCAGTCGGGTGTCGCATTGCCAGCCCAGCCGGCCGGCGCGGAGCCGCCCGCGTGGCTCACCCCATTCCCGATTCCGACTAACCTCGCCGGCTCTTGACCTGTCAAGCTAACATTGGCAAAACAATAAATAAACAAAAATTGCTATTACAAAAGGATAAACCCGGCCCCAAGTATTCAAGCAACAAGCACATGCTGATCAACCATCGTTAACGCTAACGGCCTGACCCAATCCAATCCAATCCACACACAGATACGCGTCACCACCCCACGATCTCCAACCTCTAACATGTCAGGAGAGGGCGTCGATCCAAACCCCCGATCCGCCGAATAGCCCTAAATTGTCGCAGCGCTCGCCGGGGGAATCGCGATCCTAGCGACGCCATGTGGCCGGGGGAACTCGCGCTGTCAAGAAAGCTAGGCTTGAGGGGGTCCTCCGGCCGGCGCGAGGGAATAATGGCGACGCCGACGCGAAATGCCCGCGCCGCGCACGTTCCGCCGCCGCGACGACATGGCGCACGCGCCCGTCAGATTCCTTGGCCGACGCGATCCGTTATCATTGGCATCCGCATCATTCATCAGGCCGCCCGGGCGGCCTTATCATCATCGTCTACTAAGATATATCGTAATATGACCCAGGCACTAGAATGAGAGCAGTAGCCACAGTGCTCGATCCAGTTTCTTTAATTACCTATGGAGTAAAATGCATGCCGAGTCACTAAACTTGCACCAAATTCTCGCTCAAATCACTTAACTTGCAAATAGTACACAATACATCATCAAACTTGTATCGTTATTCATCATAGGTCCTTTTTCTCATATTTGACAAATCTTACCACTTGGGGTCATCAAACTTGTATCCTTGTTCACCGGAAGTCCTTTTTTGCACGTCTAGTTTATTCTATCACCTGTAGGAGATTACACTGATTTGTACGACACATGAGACCTTGTGTTAGGACTAGAGGTTTACTGAAGTTAAGTGAATGGAAATTAGGAGTGCGTGTTACTTAGTTGTACAAGATGTGCAATCTTAAAGATTTGCTATTTATGTTGAGTTCACAGGTCATAGAAATGTTATAGTTAAGGAAACACCATTTATTTTTGTTTGATGGAATGTTGTCATATTTACACATAGAAGCATGAGATATTTTCAAAATTGTATTTATGGTGTCATTTGTGTGAACTTAATAATAACTTTATTCAGTATGAACTGAATTACAATTACATGTGAACTTAATTTTATGAAGCTACTAATATAAGTTACAGATTTTCTATACTAGCTGGTTTTCATAATCTATAGCGACACCTCCTAAAAAGCGACTCGCTCTCAATTACCATCCCTTGTCCTATATTTAGAATGTTTAGAGTTGATTTTTAATTCCTTTCTCCAACTTAAAATCTTAAACCTATGGATAGATATAGAGAATTCATCTAAACATTGTTCTCTTATGATAACCAGTGACATACTAAGATTCGAGAGAGAAAAATAAGGACCACCTACAACCTACTTATCTATTTTGGAGACCCAAAACACCCAATTTGAGTTATTAGATTAGTTAATATGCTCCATTAACCTATATTTCTTCTTTACATATTATTATCCCTTTGATTTCAAAATTATTGTGCAGATTAAAGAATCTAACTGCCCAAACTTTTATAATCTTACAATGTTACACAAATATATAAAACTCATGAATTTATATCTTCACTAAAATGTTGTTCGTAGCTCACTATAATTGAGTCCACTATTAATAAAACTACTTTTAAGTTCACACAAATAGCAATACAAGTAAAATTTTACAAGTATCATCCTTCTCTATATAAACATGATATCATTTCATCAAAGAAAAAAATGATATATCCTAGACTATGGTATTTCGGTGACGTGAATTCAACATGAATTGCAAATCTTCAGAACTGCACATCTTCTGCAATTGAGTATCCCGTACTCCTAATTTGCATGGGTACAACTAAGACAAACCTCTAGCCCCTCAAACGTGTCACATGTGATGAACAGATCCATGTCATTGTTACCAGCTAGTAGATCAATTAGTCATGGAAGAAAAAAGACCTCTGGTGAGCAAGGATGCAAGTTTAATGACTCCAGATGGTAGAATTGATCAAACATGGAAAAAGGACCTATAGTGAATAGGGATGCAAGTTTGATGATGTATTATGTACCATTTGCAAGTTAAGTGATTCAGGTGAGAATTTGGTACAAGTTTAGTGGCTCGACATCCATTTTACTCCTGTCAGCCATGATTGAGCAGAAATGCAGGATAGTATATATATATCCGCAAAATGTCTCAAGTTTTTGGGTGAATGATGAACTGGTCGGCACAACGCGCATATAGGAGTATAATACCAAGTGTGACGGGACTTGGAACACAGCTAGGCAGTGGGGGAATTGAAGATGAGTGTGGATTAAGCCCCACAGACCACCACATTAACCACCCTTGAAGCCACCAAAATTGAACCAACACATACCTTTGGTCCTACTCAAAACATGCGCACACTGTGAACGTACAACTCTCACCATCGTCACCACCGTCCTGATCGTCTTTCCTTGCGTTCAAAACAAACGGCAGCGACCAATCGCAGGGCCCCGAACTACAACGATAAAAACAAACAAACAAGAAACTAGCGGTGGCCAACCATGATGCCAAATCGCCAATCAACAGTCTAATCTCGCTCTTAGTCTTAGGCCAGCCGAGCGGCTGATGGCCTCCGATCCTAAGCTAACCGACCACCCCCAATGATCATGTCCTTCGCCCATCAATATCCCGCCATCATCATCAAAGGCTCATCATTTTTGGCGCCAACCCTCCCATGTGCGACCCAAATAAACATCCATTATCACCTCCCAGCAGCTTGCCAAAACATTTCAAATTGGCCGCTGCAGCAGTACTGTAATAGCAACATGCTTGTCCTCCGTTTCTTTAAAATAAATAAATTTGGGCCCTACACTTTGGACTTTGCAGAGATTGCATTGCATGCCTCGCAGGCAGGCTCGTTGTTGGAGTTGGACTCCTCGGCCCCGGGCTTTAAACAGGCGCACGCTTCTAAAGCCAGCCTGCCAGCCCTCTGCAACGGCCTCTCCACGTCCTATATATTCACACGACGCATACACCCACAAGAGCCCTGGTACTAGGACTGCAACTAGTAGCTATAAGTCTGCTTCTGCTGCATAGAACAGCAAGATTTTGGAGCAAGAAACTAGCAGGAGCTCCACTTCGGCAACCATGATTAAGCTGAGGTACTCCAAGAGGCTCTTCAAGAGGAGCCCTTCGTCGAAGCAGGCGGCGGCTTGTGGCGGCGGCAATGGCGGCGCGGCCGGCGGCGGCGCCGGGCAGATAGAGTGGGAGGTGAGGCCGGGAGGGATGCTGGTGCAGAAGAGGGACGGGAAGGGCGGCGAGGAGGTGATCGTGGTCAGGGTCTCCACCGGATTCTCCTGGCATGATGTGTCCATCGGAGCCACCTCCACTTTTGGTGAGTATGCATTTCTCCAATCCGATGAGCCTTCTGTCTGATTTCCTGTCGATTCGAGTGACTTTTCGCGTATATTTGATTTCTTTTGCAGTTGTTGATAGATTAGCAGTTTGTTCTTGCCTTCTTGGAACCTGATTTACTTCTAGTATTTTTTTTCGACTTTCCCATCACATAGGTACATTAACTTTACTTCTTGCTTCACATTACTGAGGGCAGTTGTTTGGTGGTCGTTGGGTGCAGTTAAGAACCCTTGACCTCTATGAACTGTCAAGTACAGCAGCGTCCCTGTACTTGGCATTTCCTATGCAAATGCATCTTCAATATAAGCATGTCTCGACTCCGGATTCTTTTTATTTGCAAACTCAGAACTCCAAAATCCAAATGTGAAATTTCCACGCTTCTGAATCGTTCTGCGACTTTTTACGGTGCGCCGTAAGATATATACAAAACATCAGCCGGACCAGATTAATTATATACTACCGTAACCATATTTAGTAGCATAGATAGTATGAAGTAAGGAATATAGGTAGTATAGGATATTATGGAAAAAAACAGAATGACATATATGTAATTTTGACGTATCTTTAATTTTGGAACGACAGATATGTAATTTATGACATATGTTTAATTTTTAATTCCATTGTTTCTATCTCTCCTACTTTACCTCATTTTCATTTGTACGACCGCACAGGGCCCGACGGCCTAGGAAAAAATATTTTTTTATGTTACCATAATACCCTACTAATATTTAGTTTATACTATATGCTAACAATGGAGCACTGTAAAAGAGATCATATTTTTTTTATACTACTATACTACTATAGTTGACAGTCAGGAAGGTCGGCTGCCTGAATACTATACTGCAGCCGACATGTGCTGCATCTTCTTCAGAACTGCTGTACTTCTACAGTTCCACTCCACAAGTCTCACCGTATCTGTACAAGCAATGCTGACGCAAAGACACCCAAAAAGTCTTACGCCCTAACATGGGCGTACACACCCAAACATTACTTATTCATGGCTGGCACCGGCAGTGCCAACTCATGCTCACATTTGCAATTGTAAACTGCAGTTGGTGGCATCTACCATCCGCCAACGTGCCTGAGAATCAGCCAAAATTGCACACATGTTGGAACCTTCATCGATGTCCTTTTCTATCTTTTTCTAAAATGATACGTGCACTGACAGTTTGAATTTCATTTAAATTGGTTGTACTTAACAAACCCATTTCCTGAAATTCCAGGGGAGCTGAAGGTAATGCTATCCATGGTGACTGGTCTGGAGCCCAGGGAGCAGAGGCTGCTATTCAGGGGCAAGGAGAGGGAGGACACCGACCACCTCCACATGGTTGGGGTGAGAGACAAGGACAAGGTGCTGCTCCTTGAGGACCCAGCCCTCAAGGACATGAAGCTACGGGCCCTTGCAGCTCAGGTAGTGTCGAGCCCGTGCCAGCCTTTTATCCAGGTGTAGCCCGGCCCGGCCCGGCCCGTCATCGTTCTAACCATCACTACTGCTTATTAGATTACAAGTCGTACTATTTAGTCTCACGGGTGTAATTTCAATTTCTGGAAGATTTTTTTATATCCGGAATCCGAGGGGTTTGTTCTCCAAACTCCTCTTAGTCCACTCTTAGTGCCACTCCATGGAAGGGCTAAGGGTCCCTGAAGGTGAGAGTGAGAGAGCCTTTTAATCATGTAGTTAGTTGCATTGCAAGTGTCAGCCATGGTGGTTGTGAGCTTGTGATGTGATGCTAAGCCTGGTGTTGGGCTATCTTTTTTATGGTCCCTACTACTTTGGTCATTTCTCATTCCAGCAATCCAGCATGGGTCATGGATAGGAATGAGAAAGATTGTATGTATCTTGTGTTCCTGTTCCCAATGAATGGATGAAACCAAGCGTGTGCCCCTTTCCCATGATGGAATTTCCTCCTTTTGTTGATCACTGAGGATTGTGATTGCGATGAAAGCGTGGAGAGCGAATCATAGCGATGCGTCAGGTTCAAGAAAAGGAACCTAAGACGTGCAAGATCTTGGCAATAAGGGTGGGCAATGTGATCTATTCTTTATCTGACTGACTGTGCCATCGATTTGCTGTGGACATGGTGGTTGGAGCTTGAGATTTCATATCGAGTCCCTTTGGACTCCAGTGGCGGTGAGCTGAGAGTAGTAGAGTACAGATTGGCCGCTGGTGTGTTCCCCATTTACAGACAATGGCAACCTTCACCTGCATGCTTGTCAGCATCAATGCTGAGTAGAAAAAAGGGTGTTTGGCTTCAAAATGAAGGGATTAGTACCAAACTCGCATCGGATGGTGATATGTACTCCATCCCTGTCTGTGCCACAACTGCATCTGGGAATCTGGGATCAAGAGATGAACTGATTTCATGCTTGCAGATCCAAATAGCAAGCGGTAAGAGTGACAGTCAGAACTACTACTAGATGGCACAATGGAGCGACAGTGATATACTTTAGGTGACACTGATAGTTTCTGAAGAAGGTAGTGATAAACCGATAACCAAGAAGGGTGGTTTGCCTGCCTGAATCATGTGATTTGGACCCCCGAGCTAGGATCCGAGGCATACAGTCAACAGTCTAGTAATTCCTTTGCCAGTTTGTGTAATTGTAGCATCGCCTAATCAAATCGATCCACTGCTAGCTCGATGCGATTGCGATGTCCTCGTGGAGAATGAATCAATGAATCATCGTATTGCGAACGGACGCTTCAGGTTCAAGAAAACCAACTGAACGATGGGGAAATGCATTCCATTCTGATTCTTGCCTTTTTGTTGCTGTGCCGCGCGAAGATGTACTAGGGCCGGTCGTTGGTGGTTGAGATTTCAGATCAGGAGCTCTGGACTGCAGCGTGTTGGAATTTTTTATCTGTAAGGAATATATTGCCTGCAGTCAACAAATAGTCAAAAGACAAAAATGCATTCAGATAATGCATTTCTGAAAAGAAATGAAAGTTAATTGACAAAGTCAATTTGACTATGCCTTGATGGAAGGCACATCCATTCAATTATTAGTGTTTTATCCCCCATGAAGCTATATATATATATATATATATATATATATATATATATATATATATATATATATATGAAAAATTCATTCTACATGCGCGTGTAGCTATACGCACATGTGTATCTCATGATATATGATGAATCTGATCCAACGAAGAGTATGTACATGTAGTATGCGATAATACTCGACTACCTGTGATGATATATACATTAGGTATGTAAGTATACATTGAGTATATGGGCATACTATTTTATATAGTATTATAAAGGTATAATTAAAATATATTTAAAAATAGGGTCGATAATACTCGACTATCTGGGTGTAGCTACACGCATGTGACTACACATGCGTGTAGCTACACCCACCATCAGTATACTATTGTACGTATGTCCGCATACTAGTTTATCATTTTTAGTATGTTCATATACTAATTCTAAGATACTTCAAAGCGAGTTACACGAAAAAATTTCAAAATCAACCCTATTTTAAAATATATTTTGATTATACCTTTATAATACTATATAAAATAGTATGTCCATATACTCAATGTATGCTTACATACCCAATGTATATATTATCATAGATAGTCTAGTATCATCATATACTACATGTACATACTCGTCGTCGGATCAAATTCATCATGTATCATGAGATACATATGTGGGTGTAGCTACACGCGCGTGTAGAATAGATTTTTCATATATATATATATATATATATATATATATATATATATATATATATATATATATATATATATATATATATGAAAGGCAAGCACACATGAGATAAGTGATAAAAAACAACTCATAAGCAAAGAGAAGATGTGCTGGCCTAGCTGCCCAATTCCAGCTCATATAGAATTCATGGGAATGATCTGATCACCCTACTGATTCTATAATAAAAAATGATGTGGATGAGCAAATCATTAGGCTAAAGTATGATTCCATACATTATTTATCTAATTGTGGTTCAATTTTGAGCTGCTAAAGATCCTGCATCTTCTACTATCATATCTAACACAGCGAGCCAAGCCAAAGACATGCCAAGGAGTACAAATCGGTCACCGGTTTGTTCCCCGTTTGCAGACACCGGCAACCCTGCAGCTGCTTGCTCGCACTCACCTCCTTTCGTGCTCGGATCGTCAGCATCAATGAAGAGTAAAAAAGGGTGTCTGGCCTGATGAAAGGAACTCCGATTGGAGGTGTTCCATCTAAGAGGCTAAAATTTAGTTCTTAAATAAATAATAATTAGAAGTATTAAACATAGATTAATTACATAAGTTATGTTTACTTCGCGAGACGAATTTAACAAGCTTAATTAGTACATAATTATCATATGTTTACCGTAGCTCATTACTTTACTCACTTGTCAGCTTGCTGTTCCATCCACAAATAACTGTATACACATTTCTTCAGAAAACCAGTTCCATCGCGCCCAAGATCAAGGCATCGATGCTTGCAAATTAAAATGGTAAAAGAATGCTAGTAGCGCCAGCCGCCAGCACTTTGCACGACGAAGAGCAGGATCATGAGGAAAACAGATCAGTAGGTATCATGTCTATTCTTACCGGGCCCATTAGATGCCAACTTCGTCACGGTAAAGTTTCATTTGTATTTGTAAATAATTATCTAAATATTGATTAATTAGGCTTAAAATGTTTGTCTCACAAAGTATAACAAAAATGTACAATTAGTTTTTTATTTCATCTACATTCAGTACTTTATGCATGTGCCGATATTTTGATGCAGTGTGAATCTTCTTTTTGGCTTAGTTCCCAAATTTTACCCCCAAATTCCACTATGCAAAAAAAAGATTCTCATCACATCAAAATATCGGCACATGCATGGAGTACTAAATATAGATGAAATCAGAAACTAATTGCACAGTTTTATGTACTTTGCGAGACGAACATTTTAAGCCTAATTAATCAATATTTGGATAATTATTTACAAATATAAATGAAATGCTACAGTGATGCTACAATGATAAAGTCCAAACTTTGCGAGGCATCCTATTCGGCTGACGGGTGGCAATTGCTGATGCTGGTTTGTGCTGAGAAAAAAATACTGCTGGATGGCTGGTGACTGGTACTGATTTGTTGTGAGAGAAAAGTACCGCTGACCGCTTACCGGTGGCTGATAAGTCAAACTAACGGAAGAATCGCTTTGCATAGTCTTAGAAAACTCTGACATACTTGTGGTGCAGGACAGATTCCTTCACTGTAGCAATGTCAAGTCCAGTCTACCATCTAGTCCCAGAAGGAGTTGACCGTGCTAAAGCCCTCATAATCGTTCATGATCAGATTCAGACCAAGACCATGGCCATGCTTATCTTCAGTCACTTGCACGAGAGAGCGACGAACTAGTCAGTCTGTGTGACGGGCAGCCATGATCCCTCGGTACGAGTACGACGCTGCCCTTTCTGACCTTTCGAGGAGGCCGTGCCTTCTTTTCCGGTTCCTTCTTTCTCGGGCTTGTTCACCGTGGTGAAGAAGGCCTGATGCCTAGCATGACTGTGCCTTGACTTCCTTTCGCGACTACCGCTGGAGTGACGACCACGCGCGTCGGCATGGAGGCACGCGCCGCACGCGTGATCCGTGGTCTCTCCGCCGGCCTGAGCACGCGGCGTGTAACGACCCAAAAAAAAAAAGAAAGAAAATCCTGCGAGTGGGCCCCGCTTGTCATCCTCTCCTTCCTCCCTTCTCCTGCTCCTGCACGCCCGTGATTGGGCGCCATGGGCGGCAACGCCACGTCGCCGCCGTTCACCGGCCGATGCTCCGGCATCTCACCCCGGACGCGCCCCTCGCTCGCCTCCCCTCTCCTTTAAACCACGCCCGAGCCGGCTCCTAACCCTAGCAGCCCCCCCTCCACTCCTCCCTCCATTGCCGCCGCCACCCGAAGCTCCGCCGGCCGCCGTCGTTCGTCGCCTCCGGTGAGCGCCGCCGCCTCCTTCCGCGCGCCTCACGTGTTCCCGCATCTCCTCTTCCTTCGTCGGCCTTCATCCCCCTCTCTCTCGCCTTGTGCAGCCCCGCCGCCGTTCGTCGTTGTCCGCCGCCGCCGGAGCTCATGGAACGCCGCCGTCACCGCTCCTCCTCGCCGTCAACAACCTCCGGTGAACTCGCCGCCCTCGGGAACACCCCATGCTCGCCGTCCGCCACCGCCTCGGCCCCGCCTTGTGCCGGCGCAGCTCCGTCGCCGCCGCTCGTCGCGCCGCCGCCGCGCCATGCGCGTTCAGCGCATGTGCCCCGTCTGTGGGCTGGCTGGGCCTCTTCTCCGCGCTGCTAGGCTGCTTCTCGGGCCGCTGCTGGGCCGGATCTGCACCCTGGGCCTATTGTTGTGGTGCTGTGCATGTGTTATATATATTTGTGTATGCAGATTCTTGTATGATTTTTAGTAAATCTTGTAGAGCTCCAAAAATCGTGATTCTTGTTTTGTTGGATTCCTGTGATCCTGCTCTATTATCTAAAAATATGAAACTACTATGATACTGTTGTACGTTTCGAGTTATAGATTTAATTGCTCTAGGGATGAAAAATGATTAATAAATTGTATGTTGCTCAAAAAATTGCAAATCCAACTTGATTTATGTGCTTTAGGGTTGCTTATTTTAACCAAATTACTACTATTAAATGGAAATAGATTTTATGATAAGTCCAACTCCACCCTTTGATTCTGTAAATCCTATGTTAGAATAAATTATCTTCATAATATTTCTGTTATGTATGTTTTTATTTGAGCAATATCTTGATAGCTAGTCTTATATGCCTAGTTAAAGGGTTTTCCTAGTGCTTGCTCGATTAATGTATTGCTCTTGTCTTTGAGAGTTGTCAAGTTCTTTGTGAGTCTTTCCACCTCTTGCTTGAGTTCTTCATTTTCCTTTGCAATGAGGTCATCACGCGACTCTACAATCACTTCATCGTACCAAGAGCGTTTTGCTTGAGAGCAACATGGGTTAGCACATGATAAATTATATTGAATTTGTGAGCATGTGCATTTGTGAGATTGAGGTTCGAATGATTTTACCAATGTCATTACAACCTCATGAGTTATCTCTAGCAAGGCATATGATTCTACCCATGAGAACACGTGAGTTCATCATGTTTTGCTTGTAGTTTCTTATGCTCACTAGTTAGCAAGTCAAATTGTTGCTTGAGCACTTGATTTTCTTTCTTCAAGAAGGCTACACACGAAAGAGAGTCAGCGGCGACATGATGTGATTGATTTTGCGCTTGAGGTTTTGCTTGCACAGCGTCGACCGCCCTTCTTGCAACTAGCTGTGACCCTTCTGCCCAAACCGGCCAGACCGGTTTCAGAAACCGGTTGGACCGGTTTTGGCCGTGAGACAGTAGCTGCACAATTTTGGTCCTCTAGCTCCTTTGTGGTTGTCACATGAGGCTCAGTGCATGTTGTTGCTGATGTAGAGCACTCCTCATGTGGCTTGGTTCTTGTATGCTCTTTCTTGTCGCTTGTGGTGTTTGCAAATAATCTTTCAAGTTGAGACCAAATAAGATGAACATCTACTAGAGTCGCTTCATCTTGTAGAATAAGTTCCTTCACACCTTGGCTCATAACACTAAATAAGAAGTTAGCGACAAGAGCATTGAGTTGTAGGCAATCCATTTCGTCTTTGGTTAAATTGGACGAATTGATCCAATCAACGTTAGGACGATGGATGCCTCCAAGTACCACTCGCTCAAGAGTAGGACCCATGGCCCTAATATCATGAAGAACATGAGCAGACCAAGTAAAATAATTTGAGCCGTCACAAGCTAGTGGCTCAAAGGTTACCTCACACGAAGTCGACATCTTTCCTCACGACGGTTAAGCTTGGATGTGAGGCCAAACTCTGATACCAATTGAAAGGACCTTGATGTCACCTAGAGGGGGAGTGAATGGGTGAATCTACACTTAATTCAGACCGGTTTCCCAAACCGGTCAGACCGGTTTCTGGCAGAGAAACACAACAATGCAATTTATTCCCTCTACGAGTTCTAGCACAAACCAAACTTGGTGAATATCTTCTGTAGATGATTTCTAGCAGGTTCACTATGTCCCTGCACACAAACAAAGCACAACCAAGTAGATCGAAGCGGAAGCTAATGTAAATGCTAGAATTGAACTTGTGGGGCAAACCAAATGAGAGACGCGATGATTTGTTTCCCGAAGTTCAGATTCACTGCTGCCACTAAGGCTGCCACCAAGGCACGATGAATCCTACGTCTCCGTTGAGGGCCTACGAAAGACGGGCTTATACACAACAAGCCACTTTCCTCGATTCCACTAACTTGTGACCTTTTTCCACGAAGGAGGCAGGGCCAGCCTTTACAAACAATCCGTGGCTCACCACAAACTCGGTAGCTCACCGGCGACGCCTAGCCGTCTAGAAGGCTTCACCTCCAAGAGTAACAAATGCTTCAATGGTTGCTAGACTTTACCGAAAGTGCTCAAGCTAAGGATTTTCTCTTCACTGATCTAGTTAGCTCTTACTAGCTTGCAAAAGCTCACACACAATTAGCCTCTCAACCCAAATCCAAAGATACAATCAAATTTCTATCAATCTCACAAAGAGATGTTTGGGGAGAGCTTGCTGGTGCTCAAGAAGGTTCTGGGCGCACAAGAGAGGCAAGGGAAACAACATCCCTCGAAGGAGAGGGCCAAGGGGTATAAATACCCCACACCCAAAAACTAGCCGTTATGTCAGTGGAAAACCGGTCAGACCGGTTTCCCAAACCGGTCACACCGGTTTTCAAATGAAACTAGCCGTTAGCACTCTAAGCTCTAAAACCTGTCAGACCTCTTTCCAAAACCGGTCAGACCGGTTTTGGACCAGTCAGCACACTTAGTCTCAAAACGACTTCTCTCAAAGGCTATCTCACATGGGTTGACCTATGAGCACTTTTTGGTGTTGTCTAAAGAACTACTTGTTGCATCCCTCTTGATAGTACGACATTCCTATACTCAAGAAATTAAATAACAAATTAAGTCTTCCACTTGAGCTTCAATGTCTACAATCATGCCATACTTGTCAATTTCAACTTTGAGGGTACACAACCTTTCTTGATTGCTGAGCAAATCCAATCTTGAGCTGGGCTTAGAATTTCCAAGTGTATGGACCAATTCATAAGCATTTCCAATATATGATCCATAAATGATTAAATGCTTCACATTGCTTCACTTGATACAGCTTGATTGAAGTATAGAGATCAAACTAAGATGCTAGACTTTTCCCTAACAAAGTCTCTCGGCTACAAGACCAACTTGCCCTTCTCTTTGCTAGGAATGTCACTCCCGTCTAGCTTGATCATTTTCATCAAATCTTGCCACTTTAAGTTTCGCTTTGCTTTGCATCATCATGAAAACCACATTGAAATCCATGTATTCAATTAACCCGAAATATATTCAATATTGTCTTGTGTGTTGTCCTTGTCAAATCACTTGTCCATAGGCTTCCATGTACTTGAGACCATATAATATCCATAAGATCATGTCTCATCATGAATGTAACTATTGCCATGGACCACGTCCAAAGGAATTCCAATTTCTTCATGTAGATTGTCCCATTTTGTCTTGATAAGCTTCTACTAGATGAGACCATATACTATCCATAGAATCATATCTCATTTTATTTATAACCACTACTATGGACCAAGATCAAAGGAATTCCAATTTCTTCATGTAGATTGTCCCATTTTATTTTGACAAGCTTCTACTAAATGAGACCAACCAATATGCATAAGAACCTTGTCTCATTTGTCATTTCTATTCTCTTGCCATTTCTCATTTTTTGCATCATGGGATCAAACATACTTGCTTGCTTTTATGTCATTTAGAACCAATGTCAAGTACATATTCTTATCAACAATTATATTGCCCGAACATTCATAAGAATAAAACCTGCTCATATGCTTAAGCAAACAAGTTAGATCACGAATCATGTTGTCATACAAATCACCAAAACACATTAATGCCTAGATGCACTTTCAATCTCCCCCTTTTTGGTGACTGATGACAACATGATTAAAGCATACAAATAGATAAGAAATTAAAGCTCTAAATATCTGAGATATCTTGTGAGCTGCCCCTTAATATGTGCTTTGAATAAACTTTCAAAAAGTTTGGCCTCACAAGCCAAATGCACATATAAGAAAAGAAAGGAGAGCTCCCCCTATATCTCAGCATCTAGTATGTGCTACGAGTGTATGTGACAAAATGAAATAACCTGTGATGCATATGACATGACATTCACACAACAACAAGATAGAGTTGTACATGTGCTGTCTGGGCAGAAACCGGTCAACCCGGTTTCCAAAACCGGTCAGACCGGTTTTGCCAGTCAGCACATGTACAGAACAGTACATCAACCAATACATGCATGTCACACTATCATAATGTCACTTAGAATACATAAGCTTGTTCATTACACACAATAGCACACAGTACAAAGCCTCAAGTCCACATATAGATAAAGTATGAGTTTATTACATCCATGTTTCTGTAAACACTACAGAAACCGGTTAGACCGGTTTCCAAAACCGGTCAGACCGCTTCAAGATGCTCTGAAACTTGACGCTTTAACCCATTATTCTCCCCCTTTGTCATCAATCATCCATAAAAGGGCCTAGAGAAGCTTGTAGTCCTGCTACCATCAGAAGCTCGCACTTGGATCATCTGATGAAGAAGATGAAGTTCAATGAGAACCTTCACTCAATCCAATGTGTATGTGTGATAGTTTAGAGTGATTCAGATGTGCTAGCCATGGAAGAAGATATAAGTAAGCTAAACGTACCATGACTAGGAGCGTTAGAAGGTCCAAAGATGGAAGCCGCTGCCTGAGAAGCAAAGTCTCCAGGAGATGGAGATGGAGCACTAGAGTACTGAACTCCCGCCATAGAAGATGATGTACCAACATATGCAAATGGCGAGGAGGGGTATGTGGCAGCTGCAAAGGACGGGCCTCCGGACGAAGGATACACAAACGAAGCTCCAAAAGTGTCACCCTCTGAAGTAGGCATGTAAGTGTACGTACTGGGACCACCATATGACTGAGGAGGAGCTGGTGGAGGCTGTGAGCTCGATGCAATATGTCCATATCCAAATATGTCCCCAAATTCCTCAAAGTAGCCCGCATTCATGTGATCTGTCATAATGTTTCGAAGCGGGGGTATCTCTGGCAGCTCGGGAGGTGGAGAGATAGGAGATGGAGGGTTATCCGGACTCAATACGGCACGCAACTTTTTGAACCCATCCCAAGTTTTCTTGCTATCAATTCTTTGCTGCCTAAGGTCCACCTAGACATCCCTCTGACCCTTGCAATACCAGTGAACATAGAAATGAACTTCTTGATTGGAGACAATCGCTGCTCGGAATGAGTGGAGCTCCCAGGGCCAAACCGGTCAGACCAGTTTCCTGGGGCTGCTGCTGAGCAGTGCCCGGCTGTGGCCGCGGCTCCTCATGCTGCTGCTGCTGTTCTCTTTGGCTTCCTAGGCCTCAGTGATCTCCCACTAGTCATGCCCGAGCTACTGCCGGTTGCCGGATCATGACGACTTTTCTTAACTCTCTCGGCATGCTTCCCTCTTGGCATCGTATACTGTCTTTCTTGGGCCACAAAAGATGGTATATAACATGTAAGCTCCCAGAAAAGGATTGACCAAAGATAGAGACGGTATGAAGGCATCAACAAGTTTTGAGTCAGCTCAGCGTCAAACCGGTCAGACCGCTTTTGCCTGAGCCGAGCCAAAACAAGTTGTGGTTAATAAGAACAGATATGTGACTAGAGGATGTGATGGATATAGCAAAGAATGCTATCCCTAGTCCATATGTGGATCAACATACTGCAGAGCAAGGACTTGGGCCGTCTCTACCCAAACCGGTCAGACCGGTTTGCCAAACCGATCAGACCGGTTTGTGCACAGATGGCACAAACCCTTGGTCCGCAAAATGCAGCCAACCAAACCTCTTGATCTCTTAGGGATATGTTCCTAGACATGTCAGAAGATGTTCTACCAAAGGGATTTGAAAGAAATTGATCGAGTGAGTAGATCGGGCGAGGGGAACATTTGAGTACCTTGAGAGCTTTGAAAACGAGAGGGAATGAGGGTTTGAGTCCAAATCCGGTGGGGAAACCGGTCAAGCCACCTAGGTGCACTCCAATCCGAGCAAGAACACCCCTTTTCCTTGGATGAGTCAAGAAATCGCCATAGGGGGAGTTACTCGCGGTGAAAGCTGTGGAGTGGTAAGAGTTTCGTGGTGAAAGAGTGAGGGAGGAGAGAGAATAGGCTGAGGGGGTAAATATCCACGTGGGGTAACTTCCTGGGCCAAACCGGTCAGACCGGTTTCTCCCAGGGAGCTAAGAAATATTTGAGTGGATGTTGAGTTGCAAACATATTTCCTTGATCTGAGAGAGTATATGGTATATATCTTTTCCAAATTCCTCAGATTCCTTTAGAAGAAATAAGATATCCAATAAATCCATTTTCTCATATTGCTTTTATCCTTTTATGAAAGAGAGTTGGAAGGTTCGGAATAGTGATCGGAGATATGAAACAAGATAAGGAGAAAAGATCATGTGAACTAGAAGGATAGAGATATGATTTCCAAAAACACTATTTTCTCTTATTACTTCTAAGAGAGATTGAAAAGATGGATGGATGGATAAAGATTGGTGGACTTGAGAGAGAATCTCACTATCTGTGACTAGCCATCAAACAAACAAAGTTAACTATAGTCACAAATAGATTGATAGGGATCAAAAAGATCAAAACTCAAATATTTTCAAAATCACATTCAACCTATCATGCTAGTTGGAATTTTCCAAAAAACTATCCTAAGTCACACAAGAGCATACGCTTATATTGAGTTATGAATCAAGTTAGTATATTTGGTTTATGAGAAAAATAGGTTTGGCATTTTTCTGCTCTGTCTAGATGTGTTTCTTGATTTATGTGCTTTAGGGTTGCTTATTTTAACCAAAATTACTACTATTAAATGGAAATAGATTTTATGATAAGTCCAACTCCACCCTTTGATTCTGTAAATCCTATGTTAGAATAAATTATCTTCATAATATTTCTATTATGTATGTTTTTATTTGAGCAATATCTTGATGGCTAGTCTTATATGCCTAGTTAATGGGTTTTCCTAGTGCTTGCTCGATTAATGTATTCCCTTACTTTATCATGATTGTGTTGTTTACTTGATGTATTCCCATAAGCATGTTCATTTGCATCATTCCTAATGCATGCATACATTCATACATTCTAGAGAGCGAGACACCGGAGCATAGTTATTAGGACCGGACCGGTCATCGAACCGGCGAGAACATCGGTTCAATGGTTCACTGGTTCAACCGCTAGAAACCGATTGAACCGCCGGTCCAAATAATATGAACCGGTAAAGTGAACCGGTCACAAAAACTTTAAACCGGTCTAGTATATATGTGGTATTTAATCATAAACATTATATTAAATTATGAGGAAGGTACTATAATCTACTCATGTATGCAGAAATTAAATTTGTGCGGTACAAAACAAGTCGGAATTTGTTAAATTAGGACTAGCCCATCTAGTCATCGACTAGAAATCAGTGTTCTCTATGCTTGAGCCTGTTCAGTCTCCCACACAAATCAGTGCGCTCTATTTACAAATCAGTCATCATTGTGTTCCATCCATTCGATATTCTACTTTGACGAGGCGCTGCCGTCGAGGAGGAGACGACGGGATGAAGGCTTGGAGCTGCTGTCGAGTAGAAGCGTCGCCGTCCGCCAAAGGTCCGTGAAAAAATAAGACGATTCCTTCCCAACTCTTTCTCGGAAGCCTAAAAGTGAGAAAAAACAAGTGTTTCCATTAATACCCCTAGCTGGATAAGGTCATACTGAGTTGGCAGAGGGGTATTCATGGTAAAAGTCAAAACCAGTCCGGTTCGTATGTAACCGGTCGGTTCACCGGTTTCATAAAAAACCGGCCGGTTCATCCAGTTTTTAGCGGTTCGATTGCATGGACGGTCTTTGAAGTGAACCGAACCGCTAGAGGCTTTGGTTCGGTCTTTTACCGGTCGAACCGCCGGTCCGGTCCGGTCCTAATAACTATGCACCGGAGAACGAAGCCGTTGAGCCCGGTGTGGAAGTGGTCGTCGAACCCGAGGATAACCAAGGCAAGCCGCTAAGCATCTTCCAAACCCTCTTTTACAATATAAATTGTTATTATGCTATATGCATGGATTGCATGTGGTTATCTATCTAATTACGTATTTTGGGTAGCACCTATGTCTTGATGCATTTTACCTTCCTTGAATTTCCTACTAATACCTTGTCACTCGTTTAGTTGGGTTGATGTAATTTAATTATTAATTGCTTAGCCATGCTTAGAGTTAGAGAAGGTTTACTTTGGTCAAGGGAAGGGAGTCATAGGTCAATAACGTCAATACTAGAATGGGATCATTTCATATGGTTGGTTAATGATGGAACATGGTGTTGAAGTTGGTTGCGAGACTTGGGCGGAATGGTAGGGTCACGAGAAAGGAGTCTCGGTGACATAGACCGCTTGAGTCGATTAAGGTCCGTCCGTCGATGACCTTGTTTTGAGAATCTTTCCGTGCTACCACGTATCCAACATAATGGTAAGAATGAGCCCGTTAACTTATTTGTCTTGTTCGTTTGGGGCACGATCCGAGATGTGTGGCCGTGGGCTATGTAGAGGGACCTAGGGGTGTCCCCGGTGGACCTAGTATTGGCTCCGCACAAGCTAGGCGTGTCTCAAAAGTTCGGGGCTCTTTGGGAAGGGTTGTCACGAGTACCCCCTTGTCCACCTTTGACCGGGTGTGCGAGCCGCATGGTCCTCGTGTCGTGTGGATAAAAAGAGTACACCCTTGCAAGGTTAAATCAATTCGAATTGTCGCGCTCTCGGTTATGAGCAAGCTCAAATCAATGAATTCTTCGCTATGTTATCGTTTGGTTTATATTACATGTTCCCATGTTCACGCTCTATGCTATATGATGTTGCTTATGTTAAAACACTAAAACCTATGGTGGGTTTGGGAAAGATTAATAAAATATGCTAGCTGTCCATAGGGTGTTGTCTCACTTGCTAATGGTCAAAAACTAAGGCTAGGTTGAGATATGCCTTTTTGCAAATTTTACTTAACCATTAAAGCCTCATTCCTTGCTACATCTATATGCATATTCCTTGGTTATTATTGTGTAAGTCTTGCGAGTACCTTTGTACTCATGATGCTACGGTTATTAAAGTTGCAGGTGAGCTCGAGATGGTGTTCGGTCACTTCTACCCCGCCGACCCTAGTGTTGGCGATGAGTAGAAAAGTGGTTGTGCTCGCTTGATGGTGTTCTTGGGCCACGACACCATCGAATGTCCATTTTTCCGCTGCGTGTTTTGTGCTCTTTGGGAAAGACCGGAGTTAGAGTTTAATCACTAAATTCATGATACTCTTGTTTAGGTTAGAAGGCTCAGAACTTGTCAATCGGAGCCCTTGCTTAAAATTTCAGATTTGACTCTCGTTATGTTGAAGATTGTAAGCTTAATCATTGTGTTCCTTGTAATGTTAAAATTTACCCTTTTTGGTTCATTTGGCGATTAGAAATTTATGTAAGCGGTATGTGTGCCTGATCTTGGGCATGTTGTGAACACATACCGGGACTACCGGGTTTGCTCTCGCTTTAAGTGAATTGAGCTTGGTTACGTGTCCTCTAGATGTGGGTTAACACTTGGCACGTTGAAAGACGAGCACGTGTTAGCTCTCATCTTATTGGAACGTTCGGCGATTCATTTAAATCGAGTGCAAATCGGGCGGTTCTTTACACGGCGCTCCCCTCCGACTGCGCGTAGCCCGTGTCAGGCTGTGGAAAGTGGCCGCAGCACGGGGAGGCGGGAGGCCGGCGTGCCCCGCCGCCGGCGGCGGCGACTGCTCCCCCATCGTCTTGCCCACCTTGTTTGGACCTTGGGCCAGACGCAGAGGGCGAACGTTGTGTGTTGGGGAGTAGAGCCCATTAATGGCCCATCAACAGTAATAGCAGCCCAGTTTCCTTTTTGTTTGAATTTTGGCCATCAAATTTCGCTTGGGACTCTTTTCCATTTCGACAAGGAAAAATTGGCGACATTACTACATTACTAGTTTGACATTTTTGGCCGAGAACACTCCAACAAAGAATTATATTGCATACAGTTGATTTCACAAAATTGGTGACATTACTACATTCCCCACTGCTACTGGAAATCATGAGGAAAGGAAAGCAAGCACCCAATCGGCATGGTTTTGCCTTAAAAAATGTTTATAATTCATGTGAAAGTGAAACACCCAAACATGTACCTAAAAGCAATCGGTGGGTTTTCAGTTAAGGCAAATTCCACCAGCAATGACACTAAAGTAGTACGCTGAATTTACTATTTTGGATTTCACTCAAAAAAAAAACCTAAGTCTCCAAGAGACTAATCAAATCGTTTTCTAAAGTTAAATTTATCTATTGTTAGAGAAAAAATGTTTCCAATAAACTTTGTAAACGACCCTTAGCTCTCCATCCCACCTCATTTGCTATCCATTTTTAGATAGCCTACCTCACTGACCATCTTTACATAATCTATTAGATTACTCTGTTATTTGTTAGTCAAATCTATTTTTAAGAGTAGCTAAATCATCTTTTTAGCTAATCTGTTGAAGATGCTTCGACGCACTCAAATTCAGCTGAAACCTTAGTTTGTTCAGCTCGAGTTCATCCAAATTTACATGTCAAGAAACCTAAGATTTCATTCCCAATTTGGATCTTTGAACAGAAGCCATCACTCCAGATCTAGAAATATCATCTGCCTTTTTGAGTACTGAACACCAGTCAAATCTCCTTCCCTCTGTCGCCTTCCCAGTGCCATGTGTTTGCCCAGCGACGGGAGACAAGTGAAGAAATGAAGAACAACGCATCTGGCCAGCGCCGACCACAGGCTCCATCGGTCCTTCCGTTCCTCCTCGCCCGCCTACCCCGCCTGCTGCAGCTGCAGAGCCCCCGGCTCTGCTCTGCTCCGCTCGCCAGCAGCACCCACCTTCACTCCACCAGCAAAGCGAGCTCCTTTTTACTCCTCCAAATCTCTGAATAAACAATCGCCCAAGCAACCTCGCTCCAGCGGCCTCCCGCAAGTTCTCGTTTTCAGGAGTCAGGTCCCAACCCACGCAGCATTTGACAGCGCGAGGCGGTTGCCCAGTCAGGTCCGCTTTTTCTTGGTTACTTTTCTTGAATCCATTTGTTTAGTTAGCAGCCCATAACCACCGGCAATCATTCCAGGCCTGATTCTTGGCAGTTCCCGAGTGGCTATTAGGTGCCAATTTCAGTCCCCCTTCTCCGACTCTGGGTTTGATGAGGGGCATTCACATCGTTCTCTTCCCGTTTTGCACAGTCTGGGGCGGACGGCTTTGATTAGATATTTAGATTCGAAGGAAGGGAGTGAGATTGTGAGAGGTCTTCGACCAAGGCTGTCAATGGAGGCTGGGATTTGGGTGTCTGTTTGGAGCTTCTTCAAGTTCCTGCCTTTCTTCTTTGCGCTTCTCCTCCTGGGAATCATCAAAGGTGGACAGAACGCTTCCTCTATTAATGCATTCTTCTCCCTTTTTTGTGTAATAAAAGTATGGAATGGAATTGTATTGGATGATGGTTTCGTAAGGGTCCTTGTTTCACGAATCCAATCAATCAGCTCATGCGGTGTGTTGCATTTGTTAGTTTGCTGTAAAGAATTGATCCTTGCACAGATTTTTTTTCTCTCTTTCGCAGCATGCTTGTACTGATGCTTGGTTCTTCCTCGATACCATTGCTGTAGGCGTCAGTGACAATGGAATCAGGTTGCTTGGACTAGGGTTGCATAAATTCCCATATCACCAATGAAATAGTCCTTCCATGAGTTGATGTAATGACATTTGATACTAATGGAGCAAATGGAGTAGTACATATTCTTAGGCTACCATGGTTTTATTGGCATAGAGTATTGATTCTATTGACATTAACCGATTTTCATGGTACTTTTTTTTTGCATCTACGGATTATTTATTATTTGTGCAGTTCTGCTTGATGTGGTGTGTAAATTGATTTCTGCAGTAGTTGCAACAAGGATTTCTAATGATATAAAATGAAATGTGTGTACATGAGATTTTTGGGAGTTATGAGCGATTAAATGTCTGTTAATTCTAGAACCATGGTATTCTGATGATAAATACTTATACCTTGGCTACACTTGATGGACTGGTTGACTACTTGGTAATTTCTGTTATCTCTGTTCTTATTGATCTTTAGATTCATGCTAATCTTGCCAATCTAGGTGCTTTGTTTGGCCCATGGGCATGGCTCGTCATGACAATTGGGATTTCCGTGCTCATTCTGGGTTTGTGGCCTATGCATGTGATTTGGACATATTACTGCATCATCAGGTAGCAGTTGCAGTTTTGCAATCCTGAAAGAGAGGTTATGCAATGTGGTGTATTTTGATACACTGACCACCGTTTTCTGGAAGCAGGACCAGGATGGTAGGACCGGTTGTAAAGCTGCTGCTTCTTATTGCTGTAACTGTGATTTTGATTCTGTGGTTAATAATTGGCGTCATTGGAAGTGTCCTTGTTGGTTTGGCTTATGGCTTTCTGGCACCAGTAATGGCTACATTTGATCCAGTTGGGGAAGGAAAAGAAAAGCCACTTGTTCACTGCTTCCTGGTACAATTTACCTGCAATGGTTTCACTCTGATATCGGCTTCATTCATATTTTGCCTGTTTAATATGTTTAGCTTACTTGAAACACAGGATGGAACATGGAGCACTATCACGGGAAGCTGTACAGTAGTCAGGGATGTGAAAGACATGTTGTTACACTCATATTTTTCAATCATGGATGAAGTTCGTCTTCATGCACCTCAAGATGGCAAGCCATATGAAATAAGGTCTAGTTTCTGTTTTTTGTTTTCAGTGTTTTCCATTCTTCCTGATAAGATCACAACTTGTCTGTGTTAATTCCCCTGCTGATGCTTAGACATCTTTCTTAGTTCCTTTAATTTGAGCAGTAAGTGGACAACACAACATATAGTAGCAAAATTTTATTAAATGGGTCATTGTAACTGTCTCATAATGGAACATTTTGTTTGTTTGCTACCTTGGTAAGCTAAAAGCCTAAAACACACATAATGTTGTCACAAAAAACAATTATTTCATACTTGAGAACTCTGAAAAGAAATGATATAAGGGACTACCTTATGTAAATTGAAGTTCACTATCCTTTAAATCCTGATCTGATTGCTAAAAATCTGAACACCCTTCCAGTGATTTTGTTTTAGTTGAAAATTTCTGTATGACACAAGGAAACTAATTAACTTTACATCCACAGATTGCTTCACATTCCTGGTGCAATACTCGCTGCTGCTTGTGGACTTGTAGTGGATGCAATAATGTTCACACTAATCGCCTTGTACAAGTTCCCTGTTATGCTTTTGAAAGGATGGAAGCGGTTGATTGAAGATCTTGTTGGCAGAGAAGGACCTTTTCTTGAGACAGCTTGTGTGCCTTTCGCTGGTCTTGCTATTCTTCTGTGGCCATTTGCAGTTATAGGAGCTTTCCTGGCCTCCGTTATCTGCAGTGTTCCTTTTGGTGCCTATGCTGCTGTGGTGGTTTATCAGGTATTGGCAAATCTTTTTGGACTAGCAATGAAAATTTTCATTTCTAGCATAAAACTATTATTGTTATAAAATATTACCTGATTTAACCTATTGTATGTGAAGGCTTGAAGCTTACAATTGCAATCTTGTTCATGTACCAGGAATCCTCGCTTTTCTTGGGCCTGTCCTATGTGATATCATCAGTATCCATCTTTGATGAATATACAAATGATGTACTTGACATGGCACCAGGATCTTGCTTTCCTAGGTATAAATAGTGTATTCTATTTTAAATATTGCTCTTAAATTGCACATTTTGATCAATGCAAGCTATTTAAAATTCACTTTCCATGACTAGGTTTAAATATCGGAAAGATGAAGCTTCCTCACATGGCGGTTCACTCTCGAGGCCCAGTTCATTCAAGGACAAGCAAGATGGAAAGAAAGCTCCGCAACGCATTACATCATTTAAAAGTAGCTTTGATGAGTTCAATCCATTCAAGGTAATCTTTTTCTGGATAACTGGCAAAAGAAATTTGACTGTGTTCCCAGTAAATAAGAATTCTCAATGTTGACGCTCCATTTAGTTTGCTTTCACTGTATTCTATTATGGTGGACTTATACTATTTTTTTAGAATCTATAGATTATACTTTTATATTTTATAATCTTATTTAGAATTCAGAAGCATGCTATGATTCTTTGTATTTGAAAATTTGTACAGTACAACTGATTTAAAAGTGTTGTGTAGTTGCTAGATCTCCTGTTCATAGAATGTAAGCACCATGGCAAGGATCTGGTCGCTGAAGGAGTGATAACCCCAAAAGATATAGAAGGAACAAAGGAAGGCAAAGTCAACACTAGTGTACTTAATATCGGTTTACCAGCTTATGTTATCCTTAAGGCACTTCTCCGATCTGCAAAAGCCAATTCTGATGGTCTAATTCTAAGTGAGTAAGAGTGCCTTCCTTCGTTGCTAAAAACAGGTTTATAGTGAATCTTCTTGACCTGAAAGACTTTCCTGTCAAATATGCAGGTGATGGCTGTGAGATAACTTCTGACAATAGGCCTAAGAGTAAAATCTTCGAGTGGTTTTTTGACCCTCTGATGGTCATCAAAGAACAAATCAAAGCCGAGAACTTCACAGCAGAAGAGGAAGCATACCTTGAGAAGCAAGTACTCCTGATCAGCGATCCAAAGCGTGTCAAGGAGAATCTCATTCGGTTGCCATCGTTGAGCGAGCGAAAGCAAGCAGAAATAGATGCATTTGCTCGCAGGTACTTCCGCTCATCATTTTCTTTCAACTGCTAAAGCAAATGCAGCCCCTTTCTGATTCTGTTGATCCTACTGCAAGATTGCAAGGAATCACAAAGTCAATATCGAGGTACCCTACATCCAAGCGACGTTTCGACGTCCTTGTGAAGGCGCTCTCAGAGGAGCTTGCGAGGACTATGGGTGACAGTCAGTCTGCCAATGGATCTCAAATTCGGAAGATGAGAAGTGGCATTGTCCGAATGCTTAGCCAGACCTCACTAGCAAAAACAACAGGCATCCAGGGCAATGATCATGAGGCCCAGCTGACAGGTGATGTTAACACTGAAAGCGTTTAACTGAAAAGTTTGTGGAAGGACAGTTTTCTCCTAATGCCCTTTCCGGGCTATTTTTGCTAACTTTGTACAAAGAGCTGACGCTGCTGTGTGAAGAGTTGGCCCCAACAATTCTCTTGGATTAGTTGTTTTGAGGACTGCATCTGGGCATACAAATACAATGCAGTAATACCCTGTATTAGAAATCAAAGGCTCACTCTCACACGTATCATTAGTAAGGTGTGGTTCATTCTTGGTTTAACTGGACGCCTGATGAGCATTTTTCAGTTCCTGTCATTGGGTGCTATACTGCTATAGCATGTTTGTGTTCAGTGTATTTGCCCATGAAATGATTGTAGTGGCACACCTTAGGTCCTGTTTGTTTGCCTTATAGAATATATAAGTTAGATTATGAGCTATGGGTAGTATAGTAAGAAAACTACTATTGGACCATAAATAATCTGAAATAAGCTACCAATGATCCCATAATAGATTTTTATCACGCTACCCTTGCATTATAATGTAGCTTATATAATCTAGATGGATTATAATCTAAATCAAACGGCGCTGAGATCTTACAAGGTCAGAAAAAAAAACTAACAATCCACACGCAAATGAGAAGCCACGGCCCACGGCTGGCAGAGCAATATCATGAAGTTGGACAACACGGAAACTTCATCTGATATTAGTGTCAAGGGGGAAAGAACATCTGACATCTGGAGGCAAGGCAAATAAACTACAGGTGTGCGACGTGATTCAGAAAACAGCCAAAGAGTTGCACAACTTCGTCAGGCTAATTCCATTTCATCCTTAGCTGTATTAGCGTCGCATCCTGAAATGAAGAAACACATGTCCTGTCCACTAGGAAGTGATGAAGCGATGAGGAAACGGTGCGCTATCTGAAGTTCTGAACATGCATTCAGCGAGCATCTGAAGACATAATCCCAGTGCCTTCATCTTGGCCTCGTGGGCGGTGGGCCCCTTCTAGCGGATTACACCTTCGCCCCGTTTGTCCTACTGGTGGCTGATACCGGTGTGTTCGAAGAGAAAAATAGTGATGACTGATGATTTATTTATTTTAAAAAATAATACTGATTTGTTCTGAAAGAAAAGTATTGATGACTGATGATTTATTTATTAAAAAAAACGTATTGTTGATTGGTGGCTAATAAGCCAAACAAAGGGGGATGTCCAAGAGGGACTCGTAACGGAGATAGAGAACCACACGAAGAGGACGGAGTGAAGCCAACCATGCACGATGCAATCTTTGTCGCCACATACAGCACAGGTGCAGCATTTCTAAAATCACGACCTGTGCCTGTGCTGGTGCAGCGCAGTGCCCCAGTGCGTGTCAAGCGCAAGCGCCAACCGGTTCCACTCCACCAACCGCGGCGCCTGATTCGGCATCGAATCAGCTGCCACCGTCTGCTCACCTGCTCCGTCCCGCCCGCCCGCCCGCCGTTGAGCATCCCATCCCATTCCATCCATCTGCTCATCAGGAAAAGATAGGGTAGATCGATCGATCGGGAGATGCTGTCCGTGACGCGGCGGCCGATCTCCGGCGCCGTGCCCGCCGGCACCCTCCTCGGCATCCACCTCTTCAAGTGCCCCGTACGCCGCCGTATCTTTTTCCCTCCCTTTCTCCCTCCCCCCTCACCCTCATCTCCATTTCCGCCGCTCCATGTGGGGCCTGCCTCCTACTCGACTGACCGCGACCGAATTGAACGGCCAGGACACCGTGGGCATCGTCGCCAAGCTATCCGAGTGCATCGCCTCCCGCGGCGGCAATATCCACAGCGTCGACGTCTTCGTCCCTGAGGACAAGCACGTCTTCTACTCCCGCAGGTCTCCTCCCTCCCCGTCAGACTCTGCAGAACATGTCAAAGAAACGCCTTCTTCAGTTGTCTAAACCATGTGTGCCTTTCCAGTGAATTCACGTACAATCCAAGGCTCTGGCCGCGTGATGAGATGCACACGGATTTCCTTTATCTTTCACACTGCTTCAGTGCACAGAGATGTACCGTGCGAGTGCCTGATCTTGACCCCAAATACAAGATTTCAGTCCTCGCTTCAAAGCATGTCTGTCAATTTCGCATCATTGCCCTTGGTACTGTGTGGCTTCTGCTGAGAAACTGCTCAGGCTTCAATACCACAGTCCAAGCTACGTATGCATATTTCCGCATGTTCTTTTGTTTTGATAGTATATATCTTCCCCTCTCCTTGTAGGACCACTGTTTGTTTGATTTGTTGTATAGATGGCAAGAAGGCAGGCTTCCTGTTGACATTAACTGTGTCATAAGGTGATGGCAACATCTGGGCCCTATTTTCTTCTTATCAAAAAACGTCACTCCTCAGTCACAATGCTTCTATTTCCCCCCTACAGCAACCATGATAGACCAGAAGATAATCATGTGCGACGTTTCCTTCAGAGGCATGGAATTCCATATCACTACTTACCGACCACATCTGGGAACAAGCGAGAGCAAGAGATACTAGAATTGATTCAAGGCACAGATTTTGTTGTGCTGGCAAGATATATGCAGGTAAAATTATGGTTTTTCACATCTTCCTTTTCCTTGTCTCTTCTAAGAATGGGAAACGTGGCAAAAGGAAAGCAGGTGTTAGCATGGCACAAAGCATACAAAACTGAGATTGACAGTATTCCTGTCTTTATTTGAGGCGCCATACTAAAATCTAGCTTGCTGTTCGTGTTAGGGATTCCCAGTCTGTTCCTCTCCAAACTGATGCGGTCAGATACTTTCGGTATAAGCCTGGCGTTTTGCCTGTCTTCTGAACAGATATCCACTAGATCTATAAATGAGTTTTCGCAATAGAACTGATAATAAGCTATAGATATTTTAAGATTATATCATTGTTCTTTTCATCTCTATGGCCTGTGTGCTCATCCAATCTCCTTTAGGTGATAGACTCTGCAAGGTCAACATTTAATATAGACTTCTGTCACCAATATATCTATGACGCACAATCTTTTTTCCTCACAGATACTGTCAGAAAGCTTTTTAAAATCATATGGCAAAGATATTATTAATATTCACCATGGCCTTCTTCCCTCATTTAAAGGAGGGCATCCTTCCAGACAGGTACCAAAGTTATCAGATTTGATTTGTGAACCTAACCTGAACTCCCTCACATCTTTGTGTGTCTCTGTCTGTTTCTAGAAATGCTAATAAGTATCATCATTCAGGCCTTCAATGCTGGGGTAAAGTTGATCGGGGCAACAAGCCATTTTGTCACTACCGAACTTGATGCTGGGCCAATCATTGAGCAGATGGTATTCATACTTTATTCATAACAGTTAACCTAAGTATTGAATTGATGGATCACATCATCAGTTGAGATTGGTAGCAAAACTGTGTCATAAATTCCAGCCTTTGTCAGTCAATATGGATTTGTCTTTGGCAAACAGTTAGTTTTTGGAATCCCTTTTATTTTAATGTAACCCCTAGGGGTTCAAATAGCATTGGCCTTCATCAGGGGCCGATCCAGAAATGGCTGCAGCTGGGCTGAACTGCCCAATCTGATCCTAGTCCCTGTATGCAAACTTGACCAACGAAGTGAACAAGGCCACGATAGCTTTGGCATTTGCCTTTTGTCATATTTGCTTGACGGCTTCCTCAGACTTGGGCTGATGCTGATCTATTCGGCCTTTCTTTCTTGAGCAGAGCACTGGCTTACTGCGTACTGTAATAGGTTCTACATGGGCTCTGGCCTTCATTGAACCCTACTCATGTATGAACTTGACCGCTTTGACATCAGAACCATGCATCATTTGTTGTGCATGGAAGATTCAAACATGTGGAATTGTAGTAAACAAATGTGCTTTAAATCATTTTCAGCAGACAATTGGAAATTTAGTCCGTCTGTCTTTGTTTTTGCTGTTATGCAGGTTGAGCGAGTTTCTCACAGAGACACGCTGCGGAGTTTTGTTGTGAAGTCTGAGAACCTTGAGAAGCAGTGCCTAGCAGAGGCTATTAAGTCATACTGTGAGCTTCGTGTCCTACCATATGAACTGCATAAGACTGTTGTATTCTGAGCTAATTTTTCTTTTGGATCGGTGTGACATGTATTGTTTTTCCCACAACGAGGAATAAATGATCATTTTTTCTATATTTCCACAATTGCTCCCTAGCATTTTGTAATTATTCATGTCTTCATCTGGTTTGGTATGACTAGCATACTTGAGCAACAGCAACAAATTATTCATGGACACTTGGTAAGCATATATATAAAAGCGAGAAAACAGGTCAGAGTTACTGCATACACTGACAGTGACAAGGCAATGCAACAGCCTCTTTCCTGCATTTGCTCGAAGGTACTTCGATTCATCAGTTCATCATTCCTTTTCAATTACTAGACGAAAATGAGTCCTTTCTGATTCTGTTGTTTCTACTGGAAGGTTCCAAAAAAATCACAAAGTCGATATCAAGGGACTCTACAGGCTACAACTAAGCTGCATTCACTCTTGGAAGAGCTTGCGAGGACGATGGGTGGAAGTCAGTCTACCAATGGGTCTCAACTCTCAAGTTCAGAAGATGAGAAGCGCATCGTCCAAATTCTTGGCGAGATCACAGGGAAAGCAACAAGCATCCCGCACGATGATCATGAGGCTCAGTTGACAAGTAAATGCTTACAGTGCATGATAATTCTGAGAAACAGTATTCAACTGAAAAGTCAGTGAAGCCAAGTTCTCCATAGCTTCTTTCTCTGGCTATTTTTTGCTGACTTTGTAGAAAGAGCCAACACCGCTGCATGATGGGTTAGCCTCAACCATTCTCCTGGATGAGTTGTTTGTTTGGATGACTGTATATGAACATACATTGCCATAACATCCTGTATTAGAAAACAAAGACTAATTCTCACTCGTACTATAAGTAGATGTTCACGTTGGTTCATGATGGTCGATCCTCGCCGAATTGGATGTCCTGAGCGTTCTTCAGTTCCTGTCACTTGGTGCTCTTGCCTAATTGCGTTATATTTGCTATGTAAAATAATCTGACAATAACCTGCATTGGCTATCTTTAGTTTCAGGCAAATGAGAAGCAACGGCTGAAAAAGGCAATCAAAACAAACAGAAAACCATCTCAGATCCTCTGGAGACAGAAATTATACAAACAGGTAAATTCAGAGATGCCAACAGAGTCACACAACTGCTTAAGTTAATTCCATTTCATCCTTAACCCCATTAGTGTTACAATCTGGATTGAAGAGTCACATGTTCTTTTACTTCATAGTATAACAGTAGATGGAACAACAACATTCTCGATTTTTAACAGATTCAGGAGGACGGTAGCTAAATAAAGTGACTACAGCGAGGGTAGAAACACATGTCTACTAGAGGTGATGTAGAAACGGTGTGAATCGCGACATGCTTTCACCAAATATCTGAAACATCACAGGGCCTTCTTCTTGGCGTCCTTGGCCAGCCCCTTCTTGCGGATCTTCATGCACATGCCCAGGCGCACACTGTCGATGAGGGACTCAGGAAGAATGGAGATCAAGAACCACAGAACGGAGTGAGGCCAGTACGGCGTGCACCTAGGCTCGTAGCCAATGTGGCGAACAGCGGCACGAGCGTAGGTGTCAGCAGATGGAACCATGAAGGAGGATTTCCTGATGGATGCCATCTTTGTTGCCACGTACAGGGGCACCTGAATAGATTGAAGAAGTTGAGCAAAGAGTGCAAAAGTCCATACATAATACAACACTACTAAAAGTTGTCAAATAACTATTTGAGAGAAAATTTTGTTTTAGCAGTCTGCAAATTCAGGACCACTTTAATTTGTGAGTATTATTAAAAAGTTGGGGAAAAAAGACAGTTAGATTTTTTTCGTTGTTTTAGTTGTTGAGTGAGATAAATATGTAAGACTACGGCTGACAAAGAAAAAGGGAACTCCGGAGAGGACCAATGATTCATTTCAATAGCACAAATCCGAGTTAAGATGACTATAGAGATGATTGATAATTCAAGACAAGGTACATTCATTGCAAATAGAGAATAGTTTGTTACCTGGCACTGCACATCAATACCCTTGCTCTTGTACTCAACATAAAGACATCTTGAGAATTGGTCGACATACCTGAGGAGTAAATATAAAATTGGCTTTAGCATTCACTTGGTAAGTTGAAGGGAGTGTGCATATCTGTCTGTTATTTATTTTCCTCAAGAAGGTTAGAGAATAGATTGTTCATGTTTGTATTTTTTTCCAGCTAAGCATGTACACAACACAAAGACACACAACAGATGCAAGAAAAGGACTAATTGCTCATTTGCAAGTGTACTTCATGTTATGCCTATACTTCAGTGTTTATGGGTCTTCACTTCATTTGATATGAACTAGATCACAGTAGAACCGTATCCCAAGTGTTACATGAGCTCTGATAGTTGCAAGCTGAAGGGACCCACTAGACCAGTCCAATAGGAAACATCACAAAGGTTTTAGCTATGATGCCTAAAAAGCAAGTAAGCCTAACCGCCTAAGTTTCTTGCTTACAAGTAACACTGCTTAGTAAACCATCTTTTCATTTTCTCTAAATAGAGTGATCATACGTCAGATCTGAACAAACTGCACATTTTAAGTAATCCTAGACTGATGGGATATCAGTACCCAACTAATTCAATCATTTGAATATGTAACTAACTCTGCCTCAGCTTATGCTTACATAAGAATCTGATATGAGCATGACTTGTGAGCTAAAAACTCACACCGATGGTGCTTCCTCTGATCCCAATCTTTGTTAGAATAGTTACAGATCCTAACAAGTATCAAACACCTTAAAAAGGCTAAGAAAGTACAGACAGGTAACAAAGGCGTGCTCCTTTGTTCCCATTCAATCAATCTTACTTCCACTAACGCCATCTATCCTAAAATCGAGTCAATTCAAGCTAGAACATGTACAACTTCGACAGTAAACATCAATGGAGACGAACAAAGCAGTAATTCGTGAGCAAGATCAGGAGGAACTCACGCTTTGGAGGCGGCGTAGACGGAGTAGAGCGGATCGGAGGGCACGATGGAGGCGGCGCCGGAGCCGATGTTGACGATGGCGCCACGCTTCCTCTCGACCATGCCGCCCAGGACGGCGTGGGTGACCCTGGTGAGGCCCTCGACGTTGACCCGGATCAGGCTGCGCATCAGCTCCTCGTCCACCTCGTGGAAGTAGCGCGCGTACGGGTACGACAGCCCGGCGTTGTTGACGAGCACCCCGACGTCAAGGCCCCGGATGGACTCCTTGAGCGCCTCCACGCCCGCGGCGAGCCCGTCGCTTGCGAAGTCGAGCACGAAGGTGCGGACCTCGGGGACCTTGGGGTGCTTGGCCTTGATCTCGGCGGCCACGGCGGCCAGCTTCTCCGGGTTGCGGCCGACGAGGACGAGCCCGAGCCCGGCCGCGGCGAGACGGAACGCGATGGCGCGGCCGATGCCGTCGGTGGCGCCGGTGACGACGGCCCAGGCGCCGTAGCGGCGGCGCAGGGTCTTGCCGGGGCGGAGGAACGCGGCGTAGACCCAGAGCGCGAAGCGGATGGCGGCGCGGAGGGCCACGAGGAGGCCCACGGCGGCTAGCGCCAGCGCCCACGCCGGCTGCGCGCGGAGGAACTCGACGTGCGCGCACGTGCCGGCCATGGCGGCGTCGGATTTGGGGGAGCGCGAGGAGCAGCCGAGTAGGAGCAGCGGCTCGATGCGATTCGGTGCCGTGATGTGCCGCCGGGCAGTGGGGACTTATAGGGGGGATGGGCTTTTCTCCGGTGGTGGGTCAGTGGGTGGAACTGGTGTACCAAGACTAACCGAACACAAACTGAAGGATAAAGCTAACGCTCACTCTAGTGTTTCTCGAGCCGCTGTCGCACGAATTTTTCCTTCTCCCTATCAACACCTTCTTCTCCATCTCCGGCGAGCAACTCCGGCGAGGTTAGGGTTCGGGTTAGGGTTTCAGGTTAGGGTTCGGGGTTAGGGGGGTTCGAGTTGCCGGGGGCTGCTCATCTATCGCCGCCGGACCTAGAGGGAGGTCCGGAAGCGGCAGGCTGGCCCGGCGGAGGAGGCGGGCGGCGGGGCGGCTGAGGCCGGGCGGCGGGGGCGCCGCCGGCCGGGCAGAGGAGGCCGACGGTTGGGGCCAGGGTCGGGCGGGGGAACTCACCGGCGTTGGAGAAGACGACGGGACGCCGGCGGCGGCGGACATCCATGGAGGGCGGCGGTGCGAGGGGGCGGGGGTAGGGGCTGCAGGAGGGGCGGCCGGGGCGGCGGAGGGGCTGGGCGGCGGCGGCGGCCGTGGGAGGCGACGGGAGGCGTCGGGTGTGGGCGCTGGGGAGGTGGGGTGGATGGATAAGGTGGGAGTTTGAGTCGATCTCGGCCGTTGATCTCAGATTGAACGGGGCAAAAAATCGAGTGCTGAGAGGCCCCTCCAACACTCGAGTTTTACATAGACAGATCCCTGACTGAATATTGGTCGAGTCGTGTCGATGAACAAATTTCAGGCTGGAACTAACCATTCTCGTATTAGAATAGTATTTTTATTAATAAATTGGATGAATATTGGACGCGGGTTTGATTGATTTTTTTCGCTGATCAATCAGTTTCAGGCAGCGAGAAAATCATTAGGATCCTTAAACATGTTATTACTCCTCACTTCAATTTAAAGTTGTTTTAGTTTTGTTCTATAAAATCAATTTATCAAATATTAAGTAAATTTATAGAAAAATGTATTAACACCTATAATATCAAATAAAATAAACGACTATAATAAATAATACATGGTATATTTACTGGACAGTTGTTTGATGATGTAGATATTGTTTTTTTAATATAAACTTAGCCTATAGATATGTTTTAGCACAAAACAAGAATAACTTATAATTTGATACAGGAAGTGCCATATTTTAGAATTTTTCCATTACTTTTTTATGAAAAAAGACAAAAGTGTTATCAAATGACTTGTCTTTTTCAACACAATTATGTTGGTAGTTATCTTTAATCACATTTGCAACCATAAACCACCACATCAATATGATGATGGTATTAGTGTGAACAATGGTGTTTGTTGTCCTTGAAGTATCAGGTTTTTGAATTTGAGATCACAAAGTGTCTTGATCGGGCATATTGGCGCATCGGTGCTGATTGTATGAGGTTGTCCCATTGTAAATAAATAAATAAAACTCTCCTCACTGTTTTTGCTAAACATAATTTGTCTGCTCAACTTTACTCTTGGAATTACTTTTGTTCAGACTAAAATTCCGGATGAGCTAAAGCCCAAATGACAGGTAGCAGGCTGATCTGGCTTTGTTGCAATATACAGGGACGGACTTTTTCGATGGGCGATATTTCTTCCTCGGAAAGGAGAAGGGCCACCAGTGCTGTTCGTGTCTTTGGGTGCGTTTAGTTCCCGCGAAAAGTTGGTAGAAAAGTCACGTCGAACACTGGAGCATGCTGTAACATTTTTCGTCCGTTTGTGATAAACATTGTCCTACCATGACCTAACTAGTCTCAAAAGATTCGTCTCGTCGTGTACATCAAAACTATGCAATTAATTTTTTTATTTACCCACATTTAGTGTTCTATACATACATCATTTATTATATTTAATGTTTTGACGTGAGGTCGATGTGATTTTTCGTTTGGAATTCAGGGGAACTAGACACATCCTTTGACCGTCGCCTTGTTTTCTACTTGATTGTGCCTTGTATAATACACGAATATCTTATTTTGTCAGACTAGGAAATCCTAGCCTATTGAGGTTAGAACCACGAAATCGCGCTTGGTTACCCTAATTAATCAATTTTTGGATAATTTTTCACACATACAAACGAAATGCTACAGTGATGCACGTACTTCAAAAGACCAAAGTTTGGCTCCTAAATTCGGAAACTAAACAAGCCCCAAGTCTGTTCAAACTTCAGAGTGGGAGCAATCTTTATATGCGGATAGATCACATATTTCATAACACGGCATGGGATTTCGATGTGAAGGACTGCATCCACACACCTCAGGCCACGCTCTTTAGGCATGTCACTTTTAAAATTTGTCCACGAAACCGTTTACGTGTCTGGTAGGCTCACCCAACGCACGAATTACGTGCAGCGCCAGAACAAAAACGCAAGCGTAGCCGCCTTGTTTACTGTGCGCGACTGTAGCATTTATAGCATTAAATGCTACAGTGTAACATTTCGTTTACAAAATTATCTAAATATTGATTAATTAGACTCAAAATGTTCGTCTTGCAGTACAACAAAACTATGCAATTAGTTTTTAATTTCATCTATATTTAGTACTCCGTATATACTATGACATTTTGATGTAATGAGAATTTTTTTTGTATAGTGAACTTTAGAGGGAGAATTTGGCAGGCCTAGCATTGACTGGCACTCGGGGAGTCGGGGTCGGGGCAGATCCAGTCATCGAGATCAGAGCCAACCCATCCCAAGTCCACGGTGCACCGGGAGCATCTTGCTTCGCTGGCTCGCTGCGATCAGAGCGACAGAGGCTGACGAAGGGGACAGGGCAAGCGGGGGGGGGGGGGGGGGGGGGGGCGAGAGGTTGGGCTCGCCGCCGGTAGGGCGCTGGGGTTTGATGAGCTGAAATTAAAGGCAGCGTTTTTTTCTTCTTTTTTTTTTGATACCTAAGGCAGAGCGTTGAAGGGGGTCGCCGGTGGCAGGCGGAAATCCCAACGCCTCCCTCTTTAATTCCCCGGCACGGCGCGGCAAGGCCGGCCGCCCGTCGAGCAGCGCCCGCCACCGGGACGTGGTGCACGCCGGGCAGAAGCATTTAAACGCGCGGGCGCCTCATAAAAATCGCCTTCAATCCGGGCAGGTGGCTAACGGCGGTACGGTGGCGCGTTGGGCGAGCAGTCGAACACCTGCGCGGACGGAGACGCCGAAAGCGAGAGCCGCGAGAGCACAAAGAAAGCGGCAGCGTGTTGGCACGGCCGCGATTAGGCGACTTAAATCTCTCTCACCTGTGTTTTGCTACTCATTGGCGACGTCATTTCGGTGCCTAGCGAGTCCGCGCGTGACGTGACACCGGTCAGCGCAGCGCAGCCGCGGCACCTGTGTTGATGATACACACACAGACGGGACCGACCAAATTGGCTAATTGCCTACCGCTACTTAACTCTTCCAATATGAAAGATGAACGAGAGATGAGATGAAAGGTAAAAATGGAAGTGAGTCCTAACTTACCAGGCCTCCTTTTGGTTAGACGCTCCCTATAAAAAAGAAGGTGAAAAGACATTGCATATGGGCCAAAGTACCGAGAGAGAATTGTTCTGTGTGCCAAGACCCAACATCTTTCGTCTAGACAGAAAAACTTGACCTTGTCGCCGTTCAGGCACGGTCGGAATACTACCAGGATCAAATGCCACGTCGGAAAAGTGAACACGCCCAGCACGTTTTCTTATCACTGCCGCATCATGAATTCAAGGGTACACAGACTGAACAAGTGGGACTAGTTCCAACACGTCTGATACATGTAACCTCCAGCCTGATTTGTAGGATGTGGATCGTCAAGAGTCCAATCACTGTATGCGGACTGCGGCAGTGCTACTATGTACACCCAAAAGCGGCGGACCCACATGGTTTTCGCCCGACTTCCTGCAAAACGGCAGATCCACATTGTTTTCACACGATCCGCGGAGTTGTTTGACTGAAGCATGCTTCCTGACGCCTGCACAAGGTTAGGGAAATAAGAGAGCTATGGTATCAATTGATTGATAGGTAAAGAATTAAAGCATGAAGAGCAACCCCAGGATGAGGTGGGTTTTTGGATCTTACAAAAGATGGTACCCCATGCACACACATCCAGAGTCATTGTTTTGTGATAAGAACAGAGTACACCGGCTCATCGTCGTCTGACTCTTTAATAAGATCGCAGAGATCCCCAGTCTGAAGGTTGTTTGCTGCAACAAAATGTTTCCAGCCCGCAGTGAAGCCCACAAATACCGGGTTCTCATGGTAAAGAACTGGCCATAATCTCTTCATGGGATCCTTCAGCATTATAATGTTCCGGTCATGCTTTTTCTGTTTAACGGCATTGGAAAGCGACTTTGGTAGCTCCTAGAGTAACATAAAAAGAACAAGAGCTTAATGGTGTGTGATATTAATCATACACTATCTTTTCAGCTGGAGACCAGAAATTTTACTAAAGTAAAACTATGAACAGGTGAATGAGGTCAACAAAGGATAAGATCAAAATAAACTAGTGGCCTCAACAAACTAAGGATGCAGTTATTATCATAACAAAATTTAGAGAAAAATAAATATTGTTAGATATTGGTACTTTATTGGCAGCATTAAAACTAGAGTTCAGTGCTGTATCGGGTCCATGTTAAATCTCAGCAGAGGGACGTGTTTTACAACAACCTAAAGAGGGATTTAGGAAACTCAAAAGTGTAAGTCTGCGTGAACTTCAGGGCTCAGGCCCAAACACTGCAAGTACCTTTTCTCCTAGAATACGCTTGAAATTAAACAGGGAGTGAGGGAGGGAGGAAAGTTAATATATTGCTGAACCAATCGTCACTTTGTCAGTGGTTATTAAGAGTTTACAACACCATCTGAATCGCCTACTGGTACAATTTTATTTACTCTACAACATTCTAGTCAGTATGGTTGCAATTTGTAACAACTAATCAACTATACTCCCTGTATCTGGTTAATCTAGTAATGTACTCCTTTATCAGTCAAAGAAAGTAGTGAAGATCTTTCCATTTTCCTCTCAACTGATGAAAACAGTTCCAAAAATTTTCTTATATGGACTGATTGATTGATGTGGGAATATATTTCCCTCAAAGAAATGTGGCACATTTAATCTCACCAGCTATTTATATAATTATATAAATGTGTCCTTCAATATCTGTGAGGCCTAACATATCAAGATGGAAGGGTGTGTTTAATACCAGTTTTCTGCTAAAACTGAAATAAATATGAATATGCATCTAGAATAGTGGCATAAAGTGGGATCAACCAATCTTTGCCTGGGCATTCATAAGTTTGTAGTTTTTCCTTCTACAAGGATGCCTTTGATTGCGCAAATAGAAAAGAAATATATATAACAACATAAAGTGGCACAACTCACAAGCCATTTCTGAGCAGTATCAGGAATGCAGAGTTGCAAGCTCAACTTTAGAGAACGATCATCCAAGTCCAGAATTTTGTCTTTCATAGGCAACGAAGACTCTGGGATAGCACAGTTAATAGTCTTTCTACCTTCCTCTTCGGACAAACAATGTTCTACATAGATGGATCCAACAGCCTAATTAGAAACTCAGTCTTTTTAATTTTATATTCAAACAAAACTAGATAAAATGAGCTCACCTGACACATGTGCAACCATCTGGTTGGGATACAAAGCAATGTCGTTACTTTGGCTGCACACAACCACAGGCTCCACTTGACACATTTTTGTTTCATGTCGAACAATAGTTCCTACCAAATACAGATTCAGTATATGCTGTAAATAACAAGTATCTCCATAATAGACATCCAAGAGAATTTTGAATGAAATTTTGTTGCAGTGGTACTAGAAAGTTAAGACTACATTGTCACCTTTTCCATTGACATTATGAGCAACCTCTGTCCTGCTACTTCCACATTTCAATATTCCATCAGGACTCGACGGTTTCTCTACAGGCGCTGTGAGCATTAATTCGACAAAGGCACACGCTCCTTCAGGTCCAACAGGGTTTGCAGACACAAGGATATTGTTCCTTTGGCTATTTACAAGGCTCCCCACGGGTTCCAATTGTTCCCCTTGTGTTTCAATTTGAACAGCATCTCCTATCAAATAGACATTAAATACATGATATGAAAATTACTTGCCTCCACAATAAGCTCTTTTTTGAATGAAACAGTACAAAACCTTTTGACAACATATACCAGCAGCAGTCATAGAAAATTATGATTTGAAGCATACCTCCTCCTTTCTCATCGATACAATGGTGCTCAGTCCCGCCATGTCTGCATTTGGCTACACTGTCAGCACTTGAGGGTTCTTTGACAGGCATGGTGAGTACTGGTGGGACATGTGTATGATTGCCCTCAGAACAAAAGTACTCATTGGTGGTGTTTAGTCCTGTTGAACCACAACCATGAACCAATTTGCTTTCAGTTTTTTGTGTGTTTTCAGGTTCAATCAGTACATTGTCATCAAATGCTGCTCCACTGTTCACAATACCCTTCTTCCACTTCTCCAAGCATCGGAAACCTCCAGGAGCTGCATATTTTCTGCAAACGTTTTGACTGATATTCATCCTGCTGTGATTCTGCTGTTCCTCCACAGCTTTGATAGAATCTAAAGGAATGGAATTTATCCCTTGTTTCCTAGTCAAATCTTCATCCAAATCATTTACTTCTAATTCATTGCCCACTCTATCATCATTTGCATGCGTTACAGGAGCTACTACAATTGTTTCAGAACTTGTTTTTTCTTCACTGCATGCTGGTGAGATACACTTGGTTCTGCATTCTCCATCAGGCAAATTTCCAACACCACTTTGAACTCTATTTGGGTCTTTATTGGTATTAATAGCCACATGATGTGTTGAATCTGCATCTGATGCTATTAAATTCACTGTATCCTCATTATGTGCTGAAGCTCCTGAATCCGAAATCAGAATTACTATTTTTTGTTTTCTGCACAGTGGAGAAGTGCCCTTTGTTTTGCATTGTCGCTTGATCAAATTTTCATTATCATTATCTTGTGCCACTGGTCCAGACCCAACCCCATGTTCAACTCCTTTTGGATCATTTTTTAATAACAGCCTTTCATTAGAATCCATACTGAAAACCCGGACAGAAAATGTTCCCCTAGCAATGTATTCAAACAACAGAAACTCCCCCCATTTAATCGAATAGTCCGAAACAAAAATATTCCACCCCTGATGAAAAGCTAGGGAACCATCCACCATAGATATCCTGACATTTGAAAGTCTTTCCTCTGAATCTTTAAGATAAACATGATGATTAGTCAAATCCACCAACTTGGGTGCAACAGCTGGTGGTACGAGCTGAACAAACATACGCATGTTCGTGATATTTAGTATAGGCCCCATGACATAACATACAAATAAACAAGAAAAAGATACTATTAATAACCCAAACACGTCAAGAAAAACAATAAGCTCATGAGCAAAACTAAAGATAATAAGGTATGATCATAATGGAAAGCAGTAAGGAACAAAAACTTGCCAGATATTCCTTGAAATTGTTGCATATGAACTTGAGGAATGCAAAGGGGGCCTGCCTATTCTTTTCCTTGCCACTGCCACATATCTTCTTTTCCTGCACCATACCATTATGGATATTCATATCACTGTCATTGCACCGTGTCCTCTTTTCTTTCTTAAATAGTGTGTGTGGTTCTTCCCTCTTCCTTTTTTTGTAATTAGAGCCACTTGGTGTATCCATCTTCTTCTCTTTGGATACATTAGATGGCACATTTCTCCAATTCCGTTTATCATGGCGCATCATTATCTCCTTGCTCTCACTGGGTCTCATTTTCTTCTCCTTAACAGCAGGTGTCATTGGCACAGTCTCTTTTTCAGTGTTAGTGTTCTTTGCCCTTTTCTTTTTATTCTCTTCCTCAGAAAATGCTGCGGTCACCTTCCCATTCTTCACTTTGTTGTCATAATTCCACGTCACCTCCTCTTCATCTCCATCGCTCTGCAGCTCCTCATTGTTGGTCTTGTTCAGCCTTCTCCCTTTCTTTTCCTTCCCAAAACATGAAATAGGCACCTCCCCACTTTTTACCCTATTGTGGCCATTTGGTATCTTTCTCTCGTTGCGGTCAGCAGCCCGCATCTTCTCTTTGTGTGTTTTGTTAAGCTTTTCCTTATTCTTCTCCTTCCCAGATAATGTGGACTCCTTCATGTTCTTCAACTTATGGTCAGAGTTAAACTTATTCTTTGCCTCCTCTTTGTCACCAGTTTGCATTTTCTCCTTGTTGCTGGCAATGCAAATTGTTTCCTTCTTCTTCGCCTTCTCAAGGAAGGCAGTGGGCATCTTCCTACTCTTCACCCTATTGTGGCCATTCCATATAGTTGTCTCATCTTCCTTCTTCCGGTCATGAGCCATCTTATTCTTGTTGCTGCTGGTTCTCCCTTCCTTTTGCTTCCCCTTCTCCAAGAAGGCAGGAGCAGATGTCTTTCCATTCTTAACACCACTGACACCGCTCTTCATTTCCTTTCCCTCCTTTTTGCCATCACTTTGAATCTTCATCATGGTGCTGTCCTTCTGTCCTGCCATATCAGGAGCAGAACGTACCATCCATAATCCAAAACCCCAATAGGATTCCGTTTCCTCCCCTGAACAAACAATAAAACCACCAGAAATATTGGTCACTTGAGACAAAAGAAAAGACATAGCAATGGCAACAAGACAGGTTGCTAGCAATCTAGCATCAAAAACCCTCCCAAAACCCACCACAAAGTACAAATTTCTATATCGGGTGAAAGATAGAACCGCTAAACTCTTCAAAGAACCAACAAAAAAATCCAAAAATTGAACTCCAGAAACAAAGGATAGAGAAATCCAATAAATCACTCCCGTCCCGTTTTGTCGCGCCATACTTGTTCAAAGAAAAATCCGAAACTAATCAATAACCCTAACTCCATTGTACAGGAACTAATCAAGAACCCTAGTACAGGCTCGTCGCCGGCAAAGGGCCGGGCGAAGAACGCCGCCGCCGGCAGAAGGGCTGGGCGAAGAACGCCGCCGCCGCTCTCCCAATCGTCGCCGCTGGGAAAGGAAGGAGAGACCTTAAGATTGCCGGGTCCAGATGGATCCCCCACTCTACGCTAGTCCGAAACCTGGTGGATGCTCGTCGCCGGTAAAGGGCCGGGCGAAGACGCGAATGGCGCTGCAGCTTGCCCAGTCGTCGCCGCCGGGAAAGCAAGACAAGGGAGAGAGAGAGAGAAGGTGAAGGGGTGTGGAAGAAACAGAGACGACGAGCCGGCCGAATGAGCCTGCGAGAGGGAGGCACAGGGCAGAAGCCGCGAGTCCGCGACGCGCTCGGCCGTTATTTCCGTACCGGTCATCCTGCTATTTTTTTTAACATAAAAAGTAACCGAATAATAAAATCAGTTGGTTCATCAGTTTTTTTAGATAATGGAAATTTTATAATATCCGGCCCCTTGACCAAGATGGCTACAGCACAAACTGTTACATCAAGAAAAAAAAGAGGAAAATCTGACATGAAAAATTACATCCCATCAAGAGGTTCAAGTAGTCCTACGCGACAAACCAGCTTATTCCCTGGTGTCAACTCTTTAAGAATACGATCACCAACGTCAAGACAACGTCGCTTTAACACAGACCTTAGAAAGGTGCTGAAGACTTTGGACACCGACCACCGAAGATTGGATGCTTCTTCAGAGGCAACAGTATAAAGACTTGGTACAGCTATAACCTGCCAACCAACATCCGAGCTGCTACGCCATCAAATGCCACCTCCGCCTGGAGCTGAATGCTGAACAGGATGTCCACACGGGAGAACTGCCCCGACCCTGATGAACAAGAACTTCAACGACGCGCCTGCACTGCCGGCGCCGGCCTGGAGGCATCAGGCTAGGTTTTCACCTAGTTCTTGAACACCCACTGATGCAGCAGGAGACGGATAAACCAACGACTTCAGCAGCGCCTTCAACAAGATGTGTGTCACAGACAGCCACCGCCGCCGGCCCGGCAAAACACGCCAGGCAAGGTTTTCACCCAAACCGCTGCCATCACCATCAACACTGCACCTGACCAACCAGAAGGTCGCCTTCACCGGAAGGACACGAACAGCTTCGCTCGGGAGGCAAGGGGCCAAAATCAGACCTGACCCCTCCCCCGCAAGACGACCCGCACACCGGCCACCGACGACGAATCGCCCTGCCGCCGTCCGCTCGCCCTGGCAACGCGCCCGGCGCTGAACAGCGGCGCTGCAGGGGCTTCCTCATGAGGTGCCAGGACCGCACGCCTCGCGGCGCCCGGCCGCCGGAAAAATCGCCGGCCTCGCCAAGCGTCCGCGTGCGTTGAAGCCGCCGGCATCCACGCGTCTGGGTCCTCCACGACGCCGTGGATCCGGCTGGCCTGATGTCGTGCCGCCCTTGCCGGCCGCCGCCGCCGGTGTGCCGCCTGAAAGGACCAACACTAGGCCTAGAGGGGGGGTGAATAGGCCTGTTTAAAAATTCCTGCAAAAATCCTCCGTAAACTGTCAGATAGTCGGATGATCCGACACAGTCTCGGATCTTCCGGCCAGGAAGATCCGACACTGTACAGGATCTTCCGACTGGGACAGAATACCGGAAGATCCGATGGAAAGCCGGATCTTCCGACAGGCAATTCAAGTATACTTCGAGATTTGAAAACTAATGACCTTTTGACAATTCCACTTGAATACAAAGCTCACAAATGATGTAAGGAACCTTCTATATATGATCAATATCAGAGTATAGCCACAAATAAGTAGATCGGGACAAATCAAGATATAGAAACAATATGAACAAGAATGAAAGTAGAGACAAAGGATTTTCTACCGAAGTTCACTCCACAAAGGAGCTACGTCTCCGTTGAGATGCTCACAAAGAGCCGGGCTGTCACACTAACCCCAAGTCTCTCCCAATCAACCACAAAGGAGGATTGAGTTACTTACTATGTGCTCCCACGAAGAGAGAGGGTAATACAAACTTCCGGGACTCAAACCACAAGAGAATGGGAGTTCACTGGCACCTCTAACCGTCTAGGAGCAAGCTCCAAGAGTAACAAACGAGAATCGATGAATCCAAGTGCTTCAAGTGCTTGAGAGATGAACTAGTGAAGGGCTCAAGTTTGCACAAGTCTCACACCTCAAATCTTCTCTCTCTCACTCAAACCCTAGGTGAATCTTGGAAGAATCAAGCCTTGGAAGGGAGTAGAGAGGTGGAGTTAATGCTCAAGTGGGATTTTATCTCGTGTTAGGTCAGTGTGGTCAGCCCCCATGAATGAGGGGGGGTGTGGGGTATTTATACCAACCCCCCAAAATATGACCGTTATGTTCACAGCGAAGGGGTACCGGATCTTCCGACATTTGGTCGGATCTTCCGATAAGCAACAGAACCGAGTAAGAAAAACTCCAGGTAAGTTCCGAGGACCGGATCTTCCGACCAGTTGTCGGATCTTCCGGGCGACCCCGGAACTTCCGGCCCAAAGAACTCTCAAGACAGAGTCAGCCGGAACATGCAGTCGGATCATCCGGCCAGGGGCCGGAACATGTACTCAGGACACTTCCGAGGCTAAAAAAACGGCTAAGTCATGTAAGTTCCGACCAGGGTCGGATCTTCCGGCCAGGAAAAATTCCAAGGCCGAGCGGCCCGGAACTTCCGGCCAGGAAAATCCCAAGGCCGAGCGCCCCGGAACTCCTGGTCGGATCTTCCGGCCTAAGATCCGGCCACGCAGGAAAGGGGTTAGTGAAGTGTTTTTGTGGCTCTAAAGAATTTTTCATCTCAAGCAAAGCACTTTTAGCAACTGGAAATCATCAACTACGTCCCCCTTGATAGTACGGTGGTCCTATACTCAATTTCAAAAAGAAAATAGAATTTAAATTGCCAATTGAGTCTTCCACCATATCAAAAAGAATTGGGGTACTTCCTTTTGTGCTATCTTTCTCTTTATTTCATTTTATTCCTGCACAACTCAAGCATAACATCATATCCGAATTTCTATTGCCATTAATCACCAAAATAGATTAAATGCCTAGATGCACTTTCAATCTCCCCCTTTTTGGTGATTGATGACAATACAAATTTGGGTGCATAAAAGGAATAAAATACATGTAGTAGCTCCCCCTCAATTTGTGCATGGTGTGATAACATCATCGTGATGCATATGACAGGATATTCACAACAATAAAGTGAGAAATAACATCACATCATCCATAAGCATTTCATAATAATAGTATCACACTAGTAATAATCGAAATAAAGTCTTACAGATAAAATTCTCGCTTGGCACACCATCCATAACACAAATTGAAAGTCTTACAAGTTCACAAGCTCACAAGAATAGAAAAAAAGATAGATAAACGATAGATGGCATATGGCATATGGCCCAAATTCACTCCCCCTTTGTCATCAAAGACCAAAAAAGGGAGCTACTCGTCCTCGTCGTCGTCGTTGCCATCATCATCACCATCATCATGTTCTTATTCGTCCTCATCAATAGCGGGAGTCTTGCCCTTGCGACGCTCCTCATCCGTCTCGGGCTCACTGATGTATTCTTCTTCCTCTTCCTCAGATTCTTCAATATCAACCTCCTCTTCCTCTTCCTCTTCCTCAACAATATCCGCTTCACCTTGTCCTTGGGAGTGAGAAGCACCAAAGACAAACTCTTGAGAATAATCCTCCCATGAATTTTCAAAAGAGGGTGGAGGAGTAACTTCCCGGAGTTGATGAACCGGAGAGTGTGGCATGTTTAACTTGTCAAGAAGCTCCTTATGGCGCTTATCCGCCATATATCTATCATGCTCAGCCCGCTTCTCTCGCTCATGGGATCTCTTAACTTCATGCTTGCACATGTTGAAGCAAGAGAACATGCCTTGAAGAAGGAAATCCAACTTGCTCATTTTTCCTTTGGGAGCAAATGAGGGGCCACTCGAGGAAGTTGGAACACTAGATGGGACACTAGATGGAGGAGCTTGGGAAGATGAAGCACCTCGAGATGATGGAGTTGGAGCACCAAGATAAGGCTTAGACTTGATCTTCAAAAGTTGAGAAATCTTGCCTTGAGGGGATTTATAAGCTGGATGGATCTTGTCAGTCAAGATGTTTACCCCAGTCACATGTGTAATCATGTGAAAGATGTATGGGGCATAGTGACATCCACTAGAGGCATCATGGGAGCAATAGATAATTTCATTCCAAATAAAGTTAAACACTTTAAACTTGGGCTTCCCGGGGGCCATTTGAAATAGCAAGTTCTTGGCCCTCTTTGAGATGTTATCCGCATCTCCTGCTCTTGGATACATGGTCCCTCTAAACAGTTGATTCAGCAACTTATAGAAGGGAGAGAGTCCCTTGTACTTCCCAAAGACCACCTCACCATATGCATGATCATACATAAATGCTAGCTTGGTGTCATCCAGAATCCTCCCAAGATGAAGGTCAATTTTGCTGCGATCATTGCTTGTATGGGCATAGGCAGTCTCCTCAGCAAGCCCAAACAAACTAGCAAAATCATGCAGAGATATGGAAAGGCGTTTACCACATAAAGCCCAATGCATCTCATATCTTTCTTCATCTACCCAAAGTGTGGCATAGAACTGGGCAATGACTTCTTCATTATATGAGCACTCGAAGGCCATGATCTTGTCCAGGTCCATCTCCACACACCTCTTATACACATCATCTATGACTGGCTTGAGCGGTGGTGGGAAGCTCTTCAGATATTTCCAATCAACCCAATACATGGGAGTGCATATTCGGGTCATCTTCAAGATAACAGACTCATACCAGTCTGCTTGGTGTGCCACCCAAAACCTAGGATCACCCCTGAATGACTCGTACTGAATGCTCCTGGGATCCTCATGTGCACTGAGTCTGAGTGGCTTCATGCTGTTCTGTGCCAACTTGAAATTTACCACTGCATTGTCTTGTGCGTGTCTGAAGGGAATGGCAGTGCTGATGAAGTTCTGAGCGAGAAAAGATATATCAATGTCATCGTTGTACTGACTCCCCGGTCCTTCTCCTTGATTGGCCCTCTTAATTCTGGGGCGAGGAGGAATCTTGCGCCCCGGCACACTGGATTGGGCTCTTCCGCGAACAGAACGGGAAGTTGTTTCCTTCGATGTCCTCTTGCCCTTGCCAATTTCTCTAATCTCCCCATCTGAAGCAGTATCCGGATCAGATGATGAACCACTTGGAGGATGAAACGAGCTCTTGGTGCGACCGGTACTTGGACGCACTGTCAAAGATGTGGTCTTTTTCTGTGTAACCTTTTCTTTAACCATCTGATAAGATAGGAGAGAATATGTATTCAGAGAGAGGATCAAAGATTTGCAACTAAGTAAGCAGAATAGAACTCGACTCAGTCGGATCTTCCGGCTCACCGTCGGATGATCCGACAGAGTCGGGTCAAACCCTAACTACTTAGGAACAGTAGATTAAGCCCACCAAACTTCGTGAAATCATAGGGAAGTGTTCTAGACATGTATATGAGATGATTTACCAAGGGAAAACCACTAGAACTTCCTACATTGAGAGATCGGGCGATGGGGATTTTGAATCAATACCGTTGAGATTTCCCGCAAGAACTCCGGAAGATCCGAAGGAGATTGAGTCTTGGAGAGTTGGGGAATCAAAAGATGTCACTTGATGAAGAAATCCACGGTCCAATCTTCAAATCGTCGTATGGGATGGAGTGTTGGAGAGAGGAGGCGTTGGTGGAGGAAGAATGAAAGATGGGAGAGGTAACGGTTCGTTCCAGATATATGTATTCGCGCACAGACCGGAAGATCCGACGACGCGCCGGAAGATCCGACAGAGACAGAACCAGAGAGACCAGACCGGAAGTTCCGTGAGTTCCCAGGTCCGGAAGATCCGACAGAGAGTCGGAAGATCCGACCGGGTCGGAAGATCCGAAAAAAAAATCAGAGACGATGATTAGAGACAGAGCCACCCGGAACTTCCAGGGGAAAGTTCCGGGGGTATGTCGGAAGATCTGGCCCAGAAGAGATATGACACAAAGACGATTTGGCACGATGAGATTAGATTGAAGATTTTGAGAGAGCTTGCTTATGAACCAGTAAGATACTTGTCCCAAAGTTGATCAGCAACAAACAATCAACAAATTAACCATGATCAACTTGAGACAAGATGTGATCCAACGATCACAAGATCAAATATTTTGAAATACTCACACAAAAATAAGATAAAACAATTTTTCTCCTAGTCTAGGCATCAAACAATTGTGTATGCAACAAGTCAAGCCAAGTTACGAGAATCCAAAATATTTAGCTCACTCCTCAAGGAACAAAACCTTTGCTCATCAAGAGGCTTGGTGAAGATATCGGCTAATTGTTTTTCGGTTCCTACATGACATATGGCGATATCTCCTTTGGCTTCATGATCTCTAAGGAAGTGGTGTCGAATGTCTATGTGCTTGGTTCTTGAGTGTTGAACAGGGTTGTTTGCAAGTTTTATGGCACTCTCATTGTCACACAAGAGTGGGATGTTTTTGAACTCACAACCAAAGTCCCTCAAGGTTTGCCTCATCCAAAGTAGTTGAGCACAACAAGCACCGGCTGCAACATACTCGGCCTCGGCGGTGGATAGCGCAACGGAATTTTGTTTCTTAGAGCTCCAAGACACCAAAGACCGACCAAGAAATTGGCAAGTCCCCGTTGTACTCTTTCGATCTACCTTGCAACCGGCATAATCCGAATCGGAGTAGCCAAGTAGATCAAAAGTGGAGCCCTTGGGATACCACAAGCCAAGGTTTGGAGTATGCACTAAATATCTAAAAATTCTCTTAACAGCCATTAGATGACATTCCTTAGGATTGGCTTGAAATCTTGCACACATGCACACACTAAGCATAATATCCGGCCTAGATGCACAAAGGTAAAGCAAGGAACCAATCATGGAGCGATATACCTTTTGATCGACGGATTTGCCTTCCTCATTTAGATCAAGATGACCATTCACCAGCATAGGGGTCTTGATTGGCTTAGCATTGGCCATGTCAAACTTTTTGAGCATATCACTTGTATATTTGGTTTGACATATGAACGTGCCATGCTTTAGTTGCTTGATTTGAAATCCGAGAAAGAATTTCAATTCCCCCATCATTGACATCTCAAATCTCTTGGTCATTATCCTACTATACTCTTCACAAAAAGTTTCATTAGTAGAACCAAAGATTATATCATCAACATAAATTTGACAAACAAACAAATCTTTGTCTATTTTCCTAGTGAAGAGAGTAGAATCGGCTTTACCCATCACAAAGCCATTTTTGAGAAGAAAATCCTTAAGGCATTCATACCATGCTCTAGGTGCTTGTTTAAGCCCATAGAGCGCCTTATGGAGTTTGTAGACGTGGTCGGGTTTCTTGGGGTCTTCAAATCCCGGTGGTTGCTCCACATATACTAGCTCCCCAAGAGGCCCATTCAAGAATGCAGTCTTCACATCCATTTGATACAACTTGAAGTTGTGATGAGATGCATAGGCCAAAAGGATACGAATTGACTCAAGCCTTGCCACCGGGGCATATGTCTCACCCAATGATTTAAATCGCGCGCTATGGAATTTAGCGGGAGACTCTTGCAAACGCTATAGGCGCTATAGCTGCCGCTATAGATATGCTATAGCGGCAGCTATATACAGTAGCGTCAGTTGTTTCTGGCCGCTATAGTCGCGCTATAGCGCGCTATTTTTTTACAGGTCAACCATTCTAGGAAATTTTAGGATAAGTCGATAAGATGACATAGTTCATACTTCATAAGCCGCTATTTCGCACGCTACACTATTCCATTTAGCGCCGCTATTGCGCGCTATAGCGGCGATAGCGCCCATAGCGCAAAAATGTGAAATATCGTTGCGACAGTTTCTTTGGGCCGCTATAGCGGCGCTATAGTGCGCTATTTTTTACATTGGTCTCACCAAAATCAAGCCCTTCAATTTGAGTAAATCCTTGAGCAACCAACCTAGCCTTGTTTCTTGTGACAATGCCATTTTCATCTTGTTTGTTCCGGAAAACCCACTTGGTGCCAATCACATTTTGCTTGGGTCTTGGGACCAACTCCCATACTTCATTTCTTGAAAAGTTGTTCAACTCTTCTTGCATTGCAATAACCCAATCCGCATCTCCAAGAGCTTCTTCTACCTTGAGAGGTTCCAAAGAGGAGACAAACGAGTAAAATCCACAAAAATTTGCTAAACGTGAACGAGTGGTTACCCCTCTTTGGATGCTCCCTAGAATGTTGTCAACGGGATGATCCCGTTGAACACTTTGATGGACTCTTGGATGTGGGAATGTTGATTGACGTTGGATGGGTCCATCACCATCTTCTTCATGATGTATCTCAACATCTTGAGCATCTTCACCTTGAGCTCCCCCTTGATCAATGCCTTGGTCATGATTGTCACCATGATCTTGGACTTGATCTTGTGATGAGCTTGGTGGTTCAACTCTTGTTGATGGTGACAGGTCGATGTTGAACATGATTTCCGGATCTTGGTCTTGTTCTTCATCTTCATTTTGAGGCTCTTGGGGCTTCACTTCTCCTAAACTCAAGTTCTTGATAGCTTGATTTGGCGGGACTTCATCTACAAGGTCATTTATAACTTGCTCTACTTGAGAGCCGTTTGATTCATCAAATTTTACGTCTACCGTGATCTCAACACAACCGGTGGTTTTGTTGAAAACACGGTAGGCGTGTTCGTTAGTACCATAACCAAGTAGAAAGCCTTCATCAACCTTAGGTGCAAACTTTGAGCTTTTGGTTTTCTTGTTAAGAATGTAACATTTGCAACCAAAGACTCGAAAGTAGTGCACCTTTGGTTTGTTACCGGTTAGGATCTCGTATGGAGTCTTGTTCAAGTACTTTTGAAGATAGAGACGGTTAGTGGCATGACAAGCCGTGCTAACCGCCTCGGCCCAAAAGTTATCCGGAGTCTTGTACTCATCAAGCATGGTCCGTGCCATCTCAATCAAAGTCCTATTCTTCCTCTCAACAATGCCATTTTGTTGAGGTGTGTATGGCGCGGAAAGCTCATGCTTGATTCCCTCTTCATCAAGAAACTCTTCAACATTTGTGTTCTTGAACTCCGTCCCATTGTCACTTCTTATATGCTTGATTTTCAATTCAAACTCATTTTGAGCTCTTCTAATGAATCTCTTGATGATTGTTTGAGCTTCACTCTTGTCTTGCAAAAAGAAGACCCATGTGAAACGGGAAAACTCATCTACAATGACAAGTCCATACTTGTTCCCGCCAATGCTAACATAAGCAACCGGTCCAAATAAATCCATATGAAGTAACTTGAGTGGTCTTGAGCTAGTCAAAATGTTCTTGGGTGGATGTGGAGCGCCAACTTGCTTCCCGGCTTGACAAGCACTACATAATCTATCTTTCTCAAAAACAACATTTGTTAGTCCTAGGATGTGTTCATCCTTTTGAAGTTTGGACAAGTTCCTCATCCCAACATGAGCTAGCCGGCGATGCCAAAGCCAACCCAAGCTAGATTTTGCCACTAAACAAGTCTTCGATTCCACTTTACTAGTTGTGAAATCAACTAAGTAAAGTTTTCCCTTGAGTCGACCCGTAAAAGCAATAGAGGAATCCTCCCTTCTTAGGATACTCACACCCTCGTTAGTAAAGAGACAATTGTAACCCTTCTCACAAAGTTGTGAGACGGACAACAAGTTGTATCCCAAAGAATCAACAAGATAAACATTTGAAAGAGATGAGTCAGGTGAGATAGCTATTTCACCTTGACCTATGACATCACCATGATTGTTGTCACCAAATGTGATCTTCTCAACGGGTGAGTCATACTCTTGTAGCTTTGCAAACATATTCCTTTCTCCGGTCATATGATTTGAGCATCCACTATCCAACAACCACGAAGGTCCACCGGAGGAATATGCCTACAAAACAAGTTTAAGCCTTGGACTTAGGTACCCAAAAGTGGTTGGGTCCTTGAGTGTTAGCTTTTGATATTTTGGGCACCCACACACTTCTCATCATCTTCCTAGTATGAGCACCTATATACTTTACCACCATCTTCCCATTTTGGTCCCAAGTGACCATATAGTCAATGGAGTAGTTTGGCGATGGCTTGTGCTCAATAATCTTTTCTTCCTTCTTAGTCTTGATCTTGACATCTTGACTAGATGCTTTTGCCATTTGCAAGTGCTCCATGGACCTTACCGACCCATGAGCCACATCCATTAGTTCACCTAGATTGGTCCCCTTGGTGAACAATGTCACATCACAACCTCTTTCCTTCTTTGTCCCATTGGCCTTTCCACCTCGAGTGTACCCAAGCCCATCCTTGATGGTACCATATCTACCGGCTTTATATGCCGAGTGGGTCTCGAATACACTCTTGCCCTTACCTAGGTCTTGGCCAATGGCATTGTTCAACTTTTGGATTTGAGCATCTTTAGCCTTGACTTTCTCTTCTAGCTTAGAAATGTTGGTTGCACAAGCATCTAAATCAATTTTATAACATCTTGAGCAACCTTCACTAGTAGAGCCACTTGAGTCAAGAGTTGTTTTGGAGTTGTTCTTGGCACTTTCCCAAAGTGAGCTAAAATTGACTTCTAGATCTTTGTATTTGATCTCTAGGCTTGAATGCCTTTCTTGAAGCTCACTTTTAGCACTCTTTAGGTTAGTTAGAGAGTCATTTGTCAAAGACAATTCCTTTGACATCTTCTCTCGTGAGTCATTGGCATGAGATAACTCATAAGTCAATTTCTCAACCTTGAATTTCTCCTCAACTAGAGCCTCTTCTAGGACAAGGTTTCTCTCCTTTTCAAGGATGAGCAATTCTTCTTGTCTATCAAGAGACTCCTCTCTTTTCTCAATTTTCTCTAGTAACTTTTTAATAAACTTGTAGCCATCTTTTCCGAACTTCTTTATCATGTTTTTCTCATGTTCGGCTTCTTCACTATCTAGATCATTTTCAATGTTTCTAGATGACAAAGGAGTGGATGAGAGAGGTGGTGTGGCGTCCAATACCTTAGACCCTTGAGCCATGAGGCACATGGGTGCTTCGTCATCACTCTCATTGATGTAGTTGAAGAGTCATGGAGTTGATGTAGGAGCTTGAATGGCACAAGTGGCCATTTCTTCATCGCCGGAGTCATTACTTGATGAATCCCAACCTTCGCCGACGTGAGCGCTTCCAAATTTTTTCTTGTAATCTCGACTCTTCTCCTTGTATTTCTTGTCTTTGTCATCGGTCTTGTCCTTGAGCTTCTTGTTATCCTTGTCATTCTTCTTGTGGGGACAATCGGCAATGAAGTGACATTTCTCCCCACACTCATAGCATCTTCGTTGAGAGAAACTCTTCTTTTCACCTCTTGCCTTCATGAATCTCTTGAAGTTTCTAACCATCATAGCGGTTTCTTCATCGGTGCTCTCATGATCATTTGAATCTTCACTCTTTTTGGAAGTTGAGGTCTTCTCATTTGACTCAACCTTCTTGCTAGGTTCGGCCTTGAGAGCTATGGTCTTGACTTCGGTTTGTTGGATAGACCTTGTCACATCCAAGCTATTCATTTCATGATATTGCAACTTGTTGAATAGCTCCATAGGCACCATTGTCTTGAACTTGTCACTTTCTCTAATCATTGTGGCAAGCATTGGGTTCTTGGGTGCGTATGCTCTAAGCAATTTCTTTGTGACCTTGTTCTCGCCCCAATCATTGCTTCCAAGCATCCTAATTTCGGTGACTAGGAGCTTCAATCGATCATACACTTCTTGCAAGGACTCATCCTTCTTCATGATGAAAGCTTCTAGTTCTCCTTGTAGGAGATCCACCTTGCCTTCCTTGACTTCTTCCGATCCTTCATGAGCCATTCGAAGAGTGTCCCATAGCTCTTTGGCACTATCGATTCATCTAATCTTGTTGTACTCATAAGTGCTTAGAGCACTCCTAAGCACGGTCACGGCTTGAGAGTTGCGGAAGATGTCGTATTCTTGTTCACGACTTGGCGTTGCACTCTTGTCAACACCTATATTCACAATAGTCCAAAGAGATGGATGAAGACCATGCAAGTAAATTTTCATATCATCACTCCATCGGGCATAGTCAATCCCATTGAATTTGGGGACTTTGCCCATTGGAATGGATGAGAAATTAAGACTAGAAGGGTCAAAAGATTTGTTAGAAGAAGATGTCTCATATCGATAAGACACCGAGTGAAGTCCGTCGAGAGCGTCTCTTTCTCGTATCTTCTTCTTGAAAAGCTTTTGTGCCTCTCTTTCGGCCTTCTCCTTGATCTTCTTCCTTATCTTCTCCCTTCTTTGTTTTTTCTTTTCTTGTTCATCCAAGCTCTCATCAACATCGCTAATGTTGAATTCATCATCGCTTGAGCTTGACTCAACGGGCGTCGGATGTTTATCTTTGTGGGCGGAAGCCATCTCGGATACATCTCCCATACCGGCCATAGTGTTTTCCCTTAGCGGTTAAGCCTAAACAAGGGATTAGGCTCTGATACCAATTGAAAGGACCAACACTAGGCCTAGAGGGGGGGTGAATAGGCCTGGTTAAAAATTCCTGCAAAAATCCTCCGTAAACTGTCAGATAGTCGGATGATCCGACACAGTCTCGGATCTTCCGGCCAGGAAGATCCGACACTGTACAGGATCTTCCGACTGGGACAGGATACCGGAAGATCCGATGGAAAGCCGGATCTTCCGACAGGCAATTCAAGTATACTTCGAGATTTGAAAACTAATGACCTTTTGACAATTCCACTTGAATACAAAGCTCACAAATGATGTAAGGAACCTTCTATATATGATCAATATCAGAGTATAGCCACAAATAAGTAGATCGGGACAAATCAAGATATAGAAACAATATGAACAAGAATGAAAGTAGAGACAAAGGATTTTCTACCGAAGTTCACTCCACAAAGGAGCTACGTCTCCGTTGAGATGCTCACAAAGAGCCGGGCTGTCACACTAACCCCAAGTCTCTCCCAATCAACCACAAAGGAGGATTGAGTTACTTACTATGTGCTCCCACGAAGAGAGAGGGTAATACAAACTTCCGGGACTCAAACCACAAGAGAATGGGAGTTCACCGGCACCTCTAACCGTCTAGGAGCAAGCTCCAAGAGTAACAAACGAGAATCGATGAATCCAAGTGCTTCAAGTGCTTGAGAGATGAACTAGTGAAGGGCTCAAGTTTGCACAAGTCTCACACCTCAAATCTTCTCTCTCTCACTCAAACCCTAGGTGAATCTTGGAAGAATCAAGCCTTGGAAGGGAGTAGAGAGGTGGAGTTAATGCTCAAGTGGGAGTTTATCTCGTGTTAGGTCAGTGTGGTCAGCCCCCATGAATGAGGGGGGTGTGGGGTATTTATACCAACCCCCCAAAATATGACCGTTATGTTCACAGCGAAGGGGTACCGGATCTTCCGACATTTGGTCGGATCTTCCGATAAGCAACAGAACCGAGTAAGAAAAACTCCAGGTAAGTTCCGAGGACCGGATCTTCCGACCAGTTGTCGGATCTTCCGGGCGACCCCGGAACTTCCGGCCCAAAGAACTCTCAAGACAGAGCCAGCCGGAACATGCAGTCGGATCATCCGGCCAGGGGCCGGAACATGTACTCAGGACACTTCCGAGGCTAAAAAAACGGCTAAGTCATGTAAGTTCCGACCAGGGTCGGATCTTCCGGCCAGGAAAAATTCCAAGGCCGAGCGGCCCGGAACTTCCGGCCAGGAAAATCCCAAGGCCGAGCGCCCCGGAACTCCTGGTCGGATCTTCCGGCCTAAGATCCGGCCACGCAGGAAAGGGGTTAGTGAAGTGTTTTTGTGGCTCTAAAGAATTTTTCATCTCAAGCAAAGCACTTTTAGCAACTGGAAATCATCAACTACGTCCCCCTTGATAGTACGGTGGTCCTATACTCAATTTCAAAAAGAAAATAGAATTTAAATTGCCAATTGAGTCTTCCACCATATCAAAAAGAATTGGGGTACTTCCTTTTGTGCTATCTTTCTCTTTATTTCATTTTATTCCTGCACAACTCAAGCATAACATCATATCCGAATTTCTATTGCCATTAATCACCAAAATAGATTAAATGCCTAGATGCACTTTCACCGCCCCGTGCGCCGGCCGTCGCCCGAAGCGCCCGCGCGCCGAACGTCCTCGATCGCGATAGATCCACCGGCGCAGTCGCCGGATCCGGCCATTGGGGGCCCGGATCTGGCCTCCCCAGCGGCGACGGCGAGCACCCCGCGGCGAACCTCTCCATCCACCATTGGCGTCCGCGTCCGCCGTGAAAGGGAAGGAAGGGGAGGGGTAGCCACGCCGCCACCATCCCGGTAGGCCACGCGGGCTTCTGGTGGCCGGCTCCGGCGGCGGCGCGGCGAGGAGGAGGGAGGGAGAGGTGGCGGCGGCGGCCGGGGGCAGGACCCACCCGAGTCGCCCTATGCGGCCGTCTCTATCTCAATGGAAGACGACTCACCGACCAGTTGGTTCATCAGTTAGTTATGCTTAACTACATAGTAAAACACTCCATACCAATTAAAATACTGCTATTCTTCAACCATTATCGTGTTGGACTTGTTTTTTATATTGGTTTTGATATAAGTCTTAGACACATAACATATCACTTTAACCAATTAAATTAAAAAATAACATTCTAAAATATTATTGTCTTATTTTTATATCCTATTGTATATGAGCATAACTAGATACTAAAATATAACATGATAGTCTTACTAAAGATTTCATTTATTAACGTACATAACAAAAACCACTTGAATTCTCAGTGAAGAAGAAGGCTGACTAAAGAAGGCATATACTAGGGTGCTTGGATCAAAAGGGGCTAAAGTTTAGTTCCTTAAATAAATAATAATTAGAAGTATTAAATATAAACTAATTATAAAAATAATTGTATAAGTTATGGCTATTTTTCGAGACAAACCTAATAACCTATAATTAGTACATAATTATTACATATTTACTTACATTGTCTAATCGTGGACTAATTAGGTTTAATAGATTCGTCTCGTATATTATCCCTTGTTTATGTAATAGGTTTTTTAATTAACATATACGGAGTATTTAATATCTCTAATTAATTTATTACATTCGATGGGACGGAACTAAACTTTGGATATCAAACACCCCTAAAGAAGATATATAAGTGAGAGCCTAAACCTACTCCCTCTGTCCCTTTTTATAGGTCGTCGTTGGTTTCCGTGCCACGATTTAGATTCGATTTGTAGAAAATATGTGTAATATTTTAATTTCCAAAAAATTTGTTAAAAAACTAGATTCGAATATCTATCTAATGACATTTATTATGTACTATAAGTATTAATATATATTTTTTTATATTCAGTCAAAGTTATTTCTCGGAAACCGTAAACGACAGATAAAAAGGGACGGAGGGAGAGTAGGCAAGAAGACATATAAGTGAGAGCCTAAACATAGGCCATGGAAGCATAAGAGACCCATCCTCCCCATTGGCTGGTGTGGGACATGCTTGCCAGTGAGTGACGCATGACCTTACGGCGACGACGAGACAACGAGTCGTACAGTATTTTGGTGGGCCAAAGAAGAAGCGCAAGAAGCATCAGAGTTCTTGGGCCGCCGGTCGAGAGCAAATGTTACTTTACTCCCATCCAATCAACTCGAGCATCCAATCCAAGACATCAACTCAGTGGTCAAGACGTCAAGTTCTTCATGTGGGGTTGGTTAGTGGTGCTCCGGCAAAGGCTATGGCAGCCCATCGACGGCGTCGCAGAGGTTTGCCTAGCCATCAACACGATGGAAATTCTTGACCACTCTGAGAGCAGGAGCCAGGATCTCCTTCACGAGTACGTGCCATTCAATGTACAGCAGCTTCCAGGCTCACAACATCAATGGACTCTTTTGTTCATGTAAGCCTGGAACTGGAGGATGGCAACTCACGTGTTGAACCGGGAAGAATACTATCCAACAGCAGCGCCGTCGCAGACCTGGATGCTTTGGCATCAGGCTGGGGCAAAAATACTGTGTGTATAGAACAGAATGAATCACCAGTCAGATCGGAGATGCCAAGCACAACAGAGAACATACCATCTCTCTCTTGAAACACACAAAATGAGTTTTACACTCTGCACTGACTTCTAACGGCCTACCTTGATTCTCTTTCATCCACCAAGATTATCTTAAAAGTAATTTTACATCTACATGCCCCTGTATCAAGTATGAGTGCTCTGTAATGCCTTTCTTTTAAGGCAACCACAATTGTACCCGGCAAAGTGTAGAAAAGTTGTCAGCGTGTTCATAATTTTGAGTGGAAAATACGGCATCCCAATATTAGATATGGACAGGTCTTCACATCAAACGACCAGCGTAGTATGCTCGAGGGTACTTTTGTTGCAGCTGGGGCCACTGCACGAAGAACTGGTCAGCTATCCGTAGCTTGTACAGCAGTAACCCGCTCAACGAAAGCTTCTTCACTCTTGCAATGCTTTCGATGTAGAAAATGGAGGACCATCCCAAACCAAGCACCTGCAGAAAGACAGCACCCCCTCAAACTCGTTATAGACTAGATTGTACATCATCAACTTGCCATTCTGGAGGAAAAAGTTAGCCATGGTCACTAGATTGATGGCATTATTAACATTCCATGTCCTGTTCTATACCAAAGTGAAAAGACAGAAGTATTATACTGCATCAAGTAAGTGAGGATAGAAGCTAGGGTGTGAGGGCTACCTTAAGAACAAAAGCAGAGACACACAGAGGGAAGCATGTCCCTGGACCATTGCAGAATATCTACAGGAGTAACAGATCATTAGTATCTTTGAGCTCATGCTGCGCAATGGTCACTAACAAATTTGAACATGGTACACACCACTTGTGGTCTGATTCTTATTACTAGCCACATAGCATGCAATGTAGCTAGCAATGTTGTTGCAATGGAGGTAATGTAAGATTGGCCTACTTCACGACTACGATATATCTGCATGAACTGGGCGTTCTTGATGGTCTTCTCTCCACTCTGAAAAAGGATAAACTAGATTCATATTCCAGAATTTAACTAGGTAAGAAACTTCTACAATATCTAATTCAATGCAGAATGGCCATTGACCTCCACCTGAATCAGTGACTGCTCATAGACCTGAGCCTTTTGAAGACTCATATTGTCAGTAAGTGCAGCCACATAGTACCTTGGAGTGAACCTATCCTTTTGAATTGTTGTTACAATATTCATCATTTCTGCTGTATGCCCTCCTAAGAATCAACTTCACAAGTTAATAGATAATTCATTGTGTTGGGTTATTTCAACGGCCCTACTCAGAGTAGGTACCTAATATTCTTATATAGTATTTACAGTTGAGAATATGCAATTATGCACTGTGTGCAAGAAGAGAATTGGGCAGACATTACAAAAACAGATGTGGGAAAGGAAATGATCAAATATGCATTTTTCTTATTTTTAGGTGATATAAATGTCATTAAAATACCAAACGGACAACAACCAGACAATATCAGTACTTGAACTAAACATCATGAACTGTGCACACACAAACATAAGGCCAAAATTATAATGCATCAGAGGCAAGGCATAGCATAGGGTCAACAGTCATTTGTAGTTAATATGACTTACGAGTCTCGGCAGTAAACCATGTGCAAATATCTATAAAAAGCATTAGTCAGGGCTGTGAGATTGAACTCATAGCCCAGGTTAATTGAACCTGGAATTGGAAAAGCATTAGTCAAGGCTGCAAGAGCGAACTCATAACCAGCTCAGGTTAATGGGCAACACTCTTTGACTGTTTGTTTATCAATATTGCACAAGGAACCCATCTTAAACAGAATGGTCCATCATGACTTCATCCCATGAATTTTGGTAGGATAACTCCAGCACTGTTTGTATGTACGAGGAACGAGCTAGTAATGGGTCGACCAATTTCATTCCTTAAACCAAACAAGAATGCAAGGAGTTAGATGGTGATGGATCACCTTATTCCTCGAACAATCAATCCAATAGTTATTCAGAATTAGCATCACATGGCTACTACAAAGTGACAGACAACATTTGTCATTTGCAATGTCACATGATTGTTCAATCAGATTCGTGAATGATGTACATGGCAAATGTGATCCCACAACAACTATGTATAAATGATTTTTTTGGATCGGATATGAGCAGCACACATGGTTACAACAGGTGGTGGCAGCAAGATAATTATAGTATAAGAAAGCAATATTACTTGGTTACAAATGTAATGGTGGTGGTGTTACTGTTGACTGAGATTTTGCCATACAATCCAGAACTTGACCGTCAATCATGACTAAATTCAGTATCACCTTTTAGCGTAGCTCATGGTATGCGCTTTTGGTGTTGTTTGATAGTCCAGAATAACCATACGTCTTAACTGGCCATAGGTATCCGACAGGCAAGACGCAAGACTCACCAGATCCGAGGACGATGAGACACCGCAATCGGGCAGTGGGCGACCGGGACGACGGCTGGCCGCTGTGCCAAAGCACGTATACGAAGCGGACGGCGAGCAAGGAGAGGAGTACCGGAAGGACGCAGCACGAGGCCGCCAGTGCATCGACCCCCATCTAAGCCTGCAGAGAGGGAGGCAGAGGAGGTGTCTGATTCATGATCGATGTACATGACAGCTGATTCACCTACAACGATTCTGGATAAAATGGGCGGATAAGCATGAGACATAATTATACACATGCATATCGATAATTTTTTACCAAAAAAACATCGAAGTCAGAAGGTGTGGAGAACTTGCCATTGGGTCAGATCCGAATACAAATAGATTGAATTGAATTGGGTTCAATATCAAATCGGGCTAGTATTGGAAATGAGTTACAATACCAAAGCCATTGTTTGGATGTAGATGAAATTGTTGGATGGAATCTAACGAGATGCAAAATACCAATTCGTGTTTGGACGTGCATCATGAGAATTTGATAATGGACCCATCCTTTTCCCCTCTACATTGCTGCTCCACCACGCCGAAGGGGATCTCAGATGAGGACCTGCGGTGTGCTGCTTGCTGGCGGAGGGACCACACAGCTCGCTGGTAGAGGGGTGGCGGTGCTGGGAAGGGCACAGGCACGCAGCCACCATAAGGAAGAGGATGGGGAGTGGCCACCGTGAGGAAGAAGAGGTAGGGACGTCAGTCCCAAGAAGACAACGGCTGCCGCCCGCAAGAAAGCAGAGGGCGCGGCCACCGCGAGGAAAAAGAGAAGGGCCATCGCGAGATCTCTAACCTTGGTGCCGCACGAGGGACGAGGAAGATTGGAGCCTAGAGCGGTGCGGCCATGAAGTGCAGGCACGGGGGCGGCGGCGGCGGCGCTACAGGGCGGCGGCGGCGCTACACAGGGGCGGCGGCGAGAGCGGAGACGCGTTTTTTTAGCGGAAGGAGAATGCGACGCGATACAGAGGAGGGGGCCTCGGTATTGAGGATGAAGGGACACGGACGTGGGGAATACCGGTTGGAATTGGAGTCTAATTCCAATTCCGAATTCCAAACCATTAAAAATGCGGGTGGTTGCTCCAATCCATCTGAAATATCGTGGGGCACCTGCTGATTCATTTATGCCATACTGCTTTGACCCGGTTCTCCAGTGGATTTGATGGATCTATCCACGTCCTGGGATGGCTAGCTGCGGCAGCAGCCAAGGGTGCGCACGCCGCGACAGATTAAAGGCTTCGGCTAGCAGCTGGACATCACCGTGCACGCTAACTCAATAGCTCTTTGTTATTTCCTCTAGCGTTGCATGATGGCAGTGTTGTAACAACACAATTTCAGACCACCTATAAACAGAATTTATTGGCAGTTATTTAAGACCAGCTATAAAACAAGGTTCCCTGATACTTTTACTCGATTGAAATGACTGAGCAAAGGAACCGCACTTTCTTACAAGAGATTGACCATGGTTGAGCACGAAAAAAACACCCTAATCTTCTACAATCATAAGGATCAGAATTACATTTATACACAAACTTGCATTAGTTACTTTCAGAACAAGAACAAGATCACATAGCGAGTACTAATTTGATATCCAATAATCAGAACCCCTCCAATGAGACTCAATTGCTGCCAGCTGCGTGCACATCTTGGTACCCTCATCCTCCCACACTTTTGACCTTCTGCTTGCCTAACACTGTAAATTCACAAACACAACAAGTCACAAACAGCAAGTGGTTGGGCTAGAAACCTGCAAGGTCATAAAAGAACATCATAATCAGGAACCAACAAATCTTACAACATCATATACTACTCTGTCGTCTAAAAGGGTAAAGGGTGCAAATCCATCCTTATCTTAATCTGAAGTTATCATATTAGTGTAACACAGATGTCAGTTTCAGCGATGGAATAATACGTGGAGCAATCCGTTGTGGGCTTATAACTTTCTAGTGTAGATCTTCACATAAAGTGAAGTCATGAAACCTACTAGTATAGTTCAGAGTTGACATAGAAAATAAATTTTCTGTTAAAACATCAGAGATCATGCAAACTTCAGTATATGATTATGAACACTGCTTCCAGACAGAAGAATAATCAGACTTCAGACCTAAATTCAAAAACCACCACACAATAATTATTTCAGCATTCGTCTAAACATGACTCTATTGAAGAAAAATGCACAGACATGCAAAATTGTAGCGGAGTTCAACAAACCATTCACACGTTGCCAAAAAGAAGTAGGAATCTAGCAACTACCTGTTCGAACATGTCATTCAGGATGATCAGTTAGCTCGGTGAAGTCCTCAATACTTTTCATGCAAAAATTTGATGAATCTATCAAAGAAGAGTTAGATTAAAATCAAATCTGAAAATGTTTTGCTCTTCCTAATCATACAAAATTAAGAATTGCAAATAGATCATACCAGATACTCTCATCCAGTCTTGCAAACATATGAGTGCTTCTACATTTTTAGGAGTCAAACGGCTTCAAAAATCTGATATTATTCTCCTTCCCATGCTGAAAGCTGACTCGGAGGCGACTGACGAAGCAGGTGCCGTTAAGACATCTCAGGCCATGCGGGAAAGAGTTGGATACTCAATTGAGTTGCTTTTCCACCAAGCGAGTATATCAAAATTATCATTTTGAGGAATGGGAGGCTTCGCTATATATGTTTCTAGCACCGATGGCACTTCACTTGTTGAGGATGCACTACAACTCATGTGCTGATCCCAGTCTGCATATCTACCATCTGCACATGCACTTGTTACCGTTTCCATCAGTTGTATTACATTTTGGTTACCAAGTTGCGAGTAATCTTTGAAAAAATCTAGCAGAACTTTCTTCACTATAGCTATCTTGGAATCAGCTTCATTTCCAAAAGCCTGTTTCAGGCGAAAGTTGACAAATCCAAGCTTAAACCTTGGATCAAAGATAACAGGAAACAAAATTTGCAGCCACGTCAATTTCCAGTATCTTTTAAACTTTCTCTGCATATACATGATTGTCTCAATAAGATCGACATTTTCCTCGGGGACTCCATTCTCCAAAGCAATCTTAATTTTCCAAATCTCATGGAAATATAAATTTGCTCCCAATCGTAACAAAAATCCTCAACATGCTCATCCTCCCAATCGTTACTAAAATTCTCAGCAAGCTCATCCTCTTCAACTTCCATGGATGGATATGTAGCACAGATATTCTGTTCCTCCGTATCATTGTTGGGTAGTACCTGCTGCTTCTCTATGTCAATGTGATCTGCTCCTTCAACTTCTAGAGCATTTGATGGATGAGACCGATTTTTTTGCTTTCCTCCACTGTTGAGTCGCACTATTTCAGCTTCTAGAGTATCTGTTGGACGAGAGGTTCTGTTTCGCTTTGCACTCCCGCTTGTCTGCGTTCCTTGAACTCCATGGGGATAAGGTATATCCATCATCCTCACTTCCACTTTGCTGAAACAGGTAAAGAAAAATATGCATCCAGGTGAGGTCATAGAGTACATGTTCATCGTTGAGTAACCTCAAAATGCAGCTAATAAGCTAATGTCGTCCACTATCTGTTATCTGAATTTTTAGTTCAACTTCATGGTGTTTTATAGCTGCTGGAACAGTAAGTTGCAATGATAGATATACAACTAAAAATAAGGGGTATATGTGAGCTTCGTAACTCATTTGTGGTGCTGAGAAGGATCTAACCAGATTATAAAATGTCCTTTTCAGAATTGCAGACCTATACTTGAAACTTCAATTAACAGTGAGTATTAAAATATGTGTATTCATAATGCCAACTATATACAGCTGAATTCAATTGTGTCGTAAAAGTCAAACGTAAGATGCCGACTATATACTAATTACTTCAGAAGTCAGACACACATAATGCTAAATAAATAAGTTGTCCTTGTTCATAAAAGGAGAATTTGTGGGTGGTTTCTGAACATATTAGGTGCAGTTATTTCCTGTGTGAACTGCAAGATGCGGTGCTAATTTAACAATTTATATTGCCATTGGCTTCAAAGAAGTTAGACTAAAGATGCAGTAGTTAATTTAGCAATTTACACTATACATATTTTTTCTGCTTCTCGGCTGAATTAAAAGATTGGAGAAAGTTTTGAGCTACTTTGTAGCAACTACATGCATCACTAAGGCAAGATAAGTATAAAAAAAGAAAAAAAAACACACCTGCTCCCTGGAGGCAGCGGCAGCGGCGCTGCATAGGGAGAGCGACGTCTGTAGGGTTGCCTCACGGCTGTTGGGGCTCGGCGAAGGCGGCATCCCCAACTGCTGGGGGTTGAAATTGGTGCCCGATGAGGTCCCCATCCGGAATCAGAACCTGGGCAGACGAGACCTGCAAGGAGCAGCAGTGGAGGCCGTCAGTCACCGGCGGCGGGAAATCAATACCTTGCAGAACCGATTGAGAATCCCCCCTCTCCCATTCCTCTCTCTCTCTCTCCCTCCCTCCCTCCTCGCACCCAATCCAGCAGCAGGACTCCCCGGAACCCTATCCAGACACCATTTCCCCTGTCCCTCTCACACGAGAAAAGCAAGAGGAGAAAGAGCAGCAGCGAGAGGGAGCACTCACCGTATCGACGAGGCGAGGAGCTCGCCGCTGAGAAAGCGCTGACCACTGCCCTTGCCCTTGACGGAGAGGAAGGACCTGCCGCCGGCGCTCCAGGAGAAGGGGTCTGTGGGATGGATCGAACCCCTCGACCCTAAGGTTCGAGTGCTATCGAACCCCTGACCCTGAGACGCTAAATGGATCATTATAGGGGCCCAATAGGTTTACTTTCTTCGTCCGGTTTGCTGAACCGACGGGCCGACCCGCACCACCCCCATTTTGACAAACCATCCAAACAGGTTGCATTGGAGATAGTCAATGCCAATTCCAAATTCCAGGTTAAATATCTACTCCAAACGCAAACGCGATAGGGTTTGAGGTGTTCGGTTGCGCACAGCAGGAAGGGAAAGGGAGGGAAGGGAAAGGAATGAAGAAGGGAAGAGGTGGGCCTATGTAGTGGATACTCGTTGGCGGCGAAGGGCGGCGCCACCGCTCGCCTAGTCCGCTAGTCGTCGCCTCCGGAAAGGAAGGCCACGACCAGCCATGCAGGTGAACTTTTCCGCGCTGGCCCATAAAGCCTGTCGCCGCGAGCTGCGCAACTTTTTTCGGCCCATTTCACAAAAAAAACTTTTCCCGGCCCAGTTCAGGACGATGAGGGTTTGGGCTGGGAGGTGGCGTGACATAGAAGAAGGAAGATGGACGAGGGCGGGGGCGGGGGCGGGAGCAGCGGCGTGCCGGGAAGGAGGAGGAGGAAGATGGGCCTTCATGGGCCTCAAAGCCATCGCTACTTCCGCAAGATGATCCTGGCATCAACCGACATTTTTACGTAGCTTTTGGAAGGTTTTTGGGTCACTTGGCTTCTAATGTTTGAGATTCGTGTGGCCAACATGGGCCGCACGATCTCCATCTTCTTCCTTTGCTCGGGCTGCCATGCGCCGGCGAGCGTGGATGAAAGGATCAACACTAGGCCTAGAGGGGGGGTGAATAGGCCTGTTTAAAAATTCCTGAAATAATTCTCAGAAAATCTGTCAGACAGTCGGATGATCCGACACAATCTCGGATCTTCCGACAGGAAGATCCGACAGTGTATAGGATCTTCCGAAAATAACAGAAACTCCGGAAGATCCGAAGATAAGCCGGATCTTCCGACAGGCAGTTCAAGTAAACTTCGGGATTTGAAAACTAATGACCTTTTAACAATTCCACTTGAATACAAAGCTCACAAATGATGTATGGAACCTTCTAAATATGATCAATATCAGAGTATAGCCACAAATAAGTAGATCGGGACAAATCAAGATATAGAAACGAAATGAACAAGTATGAAAGTGGAGACAAAGGATTTTCTACCGAAGTTCACTCCACAAAGGAGCTACGTCTCCGTTGAGATGCTCACAAAGAGCCGGGCTGTCACACTAACCCCAAGTCTCTCCCAATCAACCACAAAGGAGGATTGAGTTACTTACTATGTGCTCCCACAAAGGGAAAGGGCAATACAAACTTCCGGGACTCAAACCACAAGAGAATGGGAGTTCACCGGCACCTCTAACCGTCTAGGAGCAAGCTCCAAGAGTAACAAACGCAAATCGACGAATCCAAGTGCTTCAAGTGCTTGAGAGATGAACTAGTTGAAGAGGCACACAAGTCTCACACCATGAAGCTTTTCTCTCACTCAAACCCTAGTTGAATCTTGGAAGAATCAAGCTTGGAGGGGGAGTAAAGAGAGGGAGTGAATGCTCAAGTGGAGTGTTGGCTCGAGTTAGGTCAGTATGAGCAGCAGCAGTGAATGAAAGGGGGTGAGGGGTATAAATACCAACCCCCCAAAATATGACCGTTATGTTCACTGCGAAGGGGTACCGGATCTTCCGACACTTGGTCGGATCTTCCGATGAGCAACAGAAATGAGTGAGAAAAAAACTCCAGGTAAGTTCCGGGGGCCGGATCTTCCGACAGAGTGTCGGATCTTCCGACGGACCCCGGAACATCCGACCCAGCGAGAAACCAAGACAGAGCCAGCCGGAACTTCCGGTCGGATCTTCCGGCCTCGGGTCGGAACATGCACACAGGACACTCGTGAGCTCGAAAAACGGCTAAGTCTTGTATCTTCCGAAGCCACGGCCGGATCTTCCGGCCAGGGAGAACCCGAGACCGAGCTGCCCGGAACTTCCGGTCGGAACTTCCGGCCAAAGTTCCGGCCGAGCAAAAAAGGAGTTTGTGAAGTGTTTTTGTGGCTCTGAAAAGTTTGTCATCTCAAGCAAAGCACTTTGAGCAACTAGAATTCATCAACTACGTCCCCCTTGATAGTACGGTGGTCCTATACTCAATTTCAAACGGAAAATAGAATTTAAATTCACCAATTGAGTCTTCCACCACATGAATATGAATTGGGATCCTTGCTTGAGTGCTACCTTTCTTTTATTTCATTTTATTCCTGCACAACTCATGCACAACATCATATCCAAATTTCTATTGCCAATAATCACCAAAATAGATTAAATGCCTAGATGCACTTTCAATCTCCCCCTTTTTGGTGATTGATGACAATACAAATTTGGGTTCATAATAGGAATAAAATACATGTAGCTCCCCCTCAATTTGTGCATGGTGTGATAAAATCATCGTGATGCATATGACAAGATATTCACAACAACAAAGTGAGAAATAACATCACATCATCCATAAGCATTTCACTAAGAAGATAACGAGAAATACATCACACTAGCAATAACCATGAATCAGTCTTACAAATAGAAGTTTCACTTGTCACACCATTCATAACACAAATTAAAGTCTTACAAGTTCACAAGCTCACAAGAATAAAATAAAAAAAAGATAAACGATAGATAAGGCCCAAATTCACTCCCCCTTTGTCATCAAAGAGCAAAAAGGGAGCTACTCGTCCTCGTCGTCGTCGTCGTAGTCGTCACCCTCATCATCGTCGCTCTCATCATCATCGGCTACAACGGTCTTGCCCTTGCGACGATCCTCATCCGTCTCGGGCTCACTGACATATTCTTCTTCCTCTTCCTCAGATTCTTCTTCTTCTGCCACTTCTTCTTCTTCTTCTTCCTCTTCTACTATCTCCTCTTCTCCTTGTCCTTGGTATTGAGAGGCACCAAAGACATACTCCTGAGAATAATCCTCCCAAGGGTTTGCAAAAGGAGGTGGAGGGGTGACTTCCCGGAGTGGGCGAACTGGAGAATGTGGCAAGTTTAACTTCCCAAGAAGTTCTTTGTGGCGCTTATCCGCCAAGTATCTATCATTCTCGGCTCGTTGCTCACGCTCATGAGATTTCTTGACTTGATATTTGCACATATTAAAGCAAGAGAACATGCCTTGGAGCAGAAAATCTATTTTGCTCTTCTTGCCTTTGGGGGTAAAAGAGGGGCCACTAGAAGGAGCTGGAGCAGCTGATGGAGGAGCTTGAGAAGATGAAGCACCTTGAGAAGATGGAGTTGGAGCACCATGATAAGGCTTAGATTTAATCTTCAGAAGTTGGGAAATCTTGCCTTGTGGAGACTTGTAAGCCGGATGGATCTTGTCAGACAAGATGTTTACCCCAGTGACATGCATAATCATGTGAAAGATATATGGGGCATAGTGACAGCCACTGGAAGCATCATAGGAGCAGTAAATGATTTCATTCCAAATGAAATTGAAAACTTTGAACTTTGGCTTCCCGGGGGCCATTTGAAACAGCAAGTTCTTGGCCCTCTTAGAGATGTTGTCGGCATCTCCTGCTCTCGGATACAAGGTCCCTCTAAAAAGTTGATTCAGCAACTTGTAGAATGGAGAAAGACCCTTGTACTTCCCAAAAACCACCTCACCATAGGCATGATCATACATGAATGCCAGTTTTGTGTCATCTAAAATTCTACCAAGATGAAGGTCAACCTTGCTACGATCATTGCTTGTATGGGCATAGGCAGTCTCCTCAGCAAGGCCAAACAAACCAGCAAAGTCATGCAAAGATATGAAAAGGCGTTTTCCACACAAGGTCCAATGCATCTCATACCTGTCCTCATCTACCCACAGAGTGGCATAAAACTGAGCGATGACCTCCTCATTGTATGGACACTCAAAAGCCATCAACTTGTCCAAGTCCATCTCCACACACCGCTTGTAAACATCATCAACAACTGGCTTAAGCGGTGGTGGGAAGCTCTTCAAGTACTTCCAATCGACCCAATACATAGGAGTGCAAATTCGGGTCATCTTCAGAATAACTGACTCATACCAATCGGCTTGATGTGAAAACCAAAAGCGAGGATCACCTTTAAATGGCTTGTACTGAATGCTCCTAGGATCCTCATGTGCACTGAATCTGAGGGGCTTCATGCTATTCTGTGCTAATTTGAAGTTGACCAGGAGATTGTCTTCTGGGTGCCGGAAAGGAATGGCAGTGCTAATGAAGTTTTGAGACAGAAAAGATATGTCAATGTCATCATTGTATTGACTCCCCGGTCCTTCTCCTTGATTAGCCCTCTTAATTCTGGGGCGAGGAGGAATCTTGCGCCCCGGCACACTGGATTGGGCTCTTCCGCGAACAGAACGAGAAGTGGTTTCCTTTATTGATCTCTTGACCTTTCCCACTTCTCTAATCTCCCCATCTGAAGCAGTGTCCGGATCAGAGGATGAACCGCTGGGAGGATGAAATGAGCTCTTAGTGCGACCGACACTTGGGCGCACTGTCAAAGATGTGGTCTTCTTCTGTGTAACCTTCTCTTTAACCATCTGATAAGATATGAGAGAATATGTTAAGAGATAGGAATAAGGATTTGCAACTAAGTTGATAGGACAGAACTCGACTTGGTCGGATCTTCCGGCACTGAGTCGGAAGATCCGGGGGTCCGGATCTTCCGGCCCAGAGTCGGATGATCCGACAGAGTCGGGCCAAACCCTAAAAAACTTAGGAACAGAAGATTTAGCTCACCAAACTTCGTGAAATCATAGGGAAGTATTCTAGACATGTATAGAAGATGATTCACCGAGGGAAAACAACTAGAACCTCCTACATTGGTAGATCGGGCGAAGGGGATTTTTGAATCAATACCGTTGAGATTTCCCGCGAAAACTCCGGAAGATCCGATGGAGATTGAGTCTTGGAGAGTTGGGGAATCAAAAGATGTCACTTGAAGAAGAAATCCACGGTCCAAGCTCCAAATCGCCGTATGGGGTGAAGTTTGGAAGAGAGTAGGCGTTTGTGGATGAAGAGAGGAAGAATGGGGCACGTAACGGTTCAGTCCAGATAATTATATCCGCGCACAGGCCGGAAGATCCGACGTCGAGCCGGAAGTTCCGACCGAGACAGAACCAGAGAGACCAGAGCGGAAGTTCTGAGATCTCCCAGGTCCGGAAGATCCGACAACACGTCGGAAGATCCGGCCGGGTCGGAAGATCCGAAAATTCTTCGGAGAGAGCGATTTGAGACAGAACTACCCGGAACTTCCAGTGGCAAGTTCCGGGGGTATGTCGGAAGATCCGAGGGTCCAGAAGAGATATGACATAAAGATGATTTTGCAAGATGAGATTTGATTTGATTGAAGATTTTGAGAGAGCTTGCTTGTGAACTAGTAAGACACTTGTCCCAAAGTTGATCAGCAACAAACAATCAACAAATTAACCATGATCAACTTGAGACAAGATGTGATCCAACGATCACAAGATCAAATATTTTGAAATACTCACACAAAACTAAGATAAAACAATTTTTCTCCTAGTCTAGGCATCAAACAATTGTGTATGCAACAAGTCAAGCCAAGTTACGAGAATCCAAAATATTTAGCTCACTCCTCAAGGAACAAAACCTTTGCTCATCAAGAGGCTTGGTGAAGATATCGGCTAATTGTTTTTCGGTTCCTACATGGCATATGGCGATATCTCCTTTGGCTTCATGATCTCTAAGGAAATGGTGTCGAATGTCTATGTGCTTGGTTCTTGAGTGTTGAACGGGGTTGTTTGCTAGTTTTATGGCACTCTCATTGTCACACAAGAGTGGAATGTTTTTGAACTCACAACCAAAGTCACTCAAGGTTTGCCTCATCCAAAGTAGTTGAGCACAACAAGCACCGGCTGCAACATACTCGGCCTCGGCGGTGGATAGCGCAACGGAATTTTGTTTCTTAGAGCTCCATGACACCAAAGACCGACCAAGAAATTGGCAAGTCCCCGTTGTACTCTTTCGATCTACCTTGCAACCGGCATAATCCGAATCGGAGTAGCCAAGTAGATCAAAAGTGGAGCCCTTGGGATACCACAAGCCAAGGTTTGGAGTATGCACCAAATATCTAAAAATTCTCTTAACAGCCATTAGATGACATTCCTTAGGATTGGCTTGAAATCTTGCACACATGCACACACTAAGCATAATATCCGGCCTAGATGCACAAAGGTAAAGCAAGGAACCAATCATGGAGCGATATACCTTTTGATCGACGGATTTACCTTCTTCATTTAGATCAAGATGACCATTCACAGGCATAGGGGTCTTGATGGGCTTAGCATTGGCCATGTCAAACTTCTTGAGCATATCACTTGTATATTTGGTTTGACATATGAACGTGCCATGCTTTAGTTGCTTGATTTGAAGTCCGAGAAAGAACTTCAATTCCCCCATCATTGACATCTCAAATCTCTTGGTCATTATCCTACTATACTCTTCACAAAAAGTTTCGTTAGTAGAACCAAAGATTATATCATCAACATAAATTTGACAAACAAACAAATCTTTGTCTATTTTTCTAGTGAAAAGGGTAGAATCGGCTTTCCCCATTACAAAGCCATTTTTGAGAAGAAAATCCTTAAGGCATTCATACCATGCTCTAGGTGCTTGCTTAAGCCCATAGAGCGCCTTATGGAGTTTGTAGACGTAGTCGGGATGCTTGGGGTCTTCAAATCCCGGTGGTTGCTCTACATACACTAGCTCACCAAGAGGCCCATTCAAGAATGCACTCTTCACATCCATTTGATATAACTTGAAGTTGTGATGAGATGCATAGGCCAAAAGGATACGAATTGACTCAAGCCTTGCCACCGGAGCATATGTCTCACCAAAATCAAGTCCTTCAATTTGAGTGAAGCCTTGAGCAACCAATCTAGCCTTGTTTCTTGTGACAATACCATTTTCATCTTGTTTGTTCCGGAAAACCCACTTGGTGCCAATCACATTTTGCTTGGGTCTTGGGACCAATTCCCAAACTTCATTTCTTGTGAAGTTGTTCAACTCCTCTTGCATTGCAATGACCCAATCGGCATCACCAAGAGCTTCTTCCACCTTGAGAGGTTCCAAAGAAGAAACAAACGAGTAACATCCACAAAAATTTGCTAAACGTGAACGAGTGATTACCCCTCTTTGGATGCTCCCGAGGATATTGTCAACGGGGTGATCCCGTTGAATACTTTGATGAACTCTTGGGTGTGAGAATGTTGATTGACGTTGGATGGATCCATCATCATCTTTTTCATGATGTGACTCAACATCTTGAGTATCTTCACCTTGAGCTCCCCCTTGATCATTGTCATGGTCATGATCGTCACCATGATCTTGGACTTGATCTTGTGACGAGCTTGGTGGTTCAACTCTTGTTGATGGTGATGGATCGATGTTGAACATGATTTCCGGATCTTGGTCTTGTTCCTCATCTTCATTTGAAAGCTCTTGAGGCTTTACTTCCCCTAAGCTCAAGTTCTTGATAGCTTGATTTGGCGGGACTTCATCTACAAGGTCATTTATAACTTGCTCTACTTGAGAGCCGTTTGATTCATCAAATTTTACGTCTACCGTGATCTCAACACAACCGGTGGTTTTGTTGAAAACACGGTAGGCGTGTTCGTTAGTACCATATCCAAGTAGAAAGCCTTCATCGACCTTAGGTGCAAACTTTGAGGTTTTGGCTTTCTTGTTAAGAATGTAACATTTGCAACCAAAGACTCGAAAGTAGTGCACCTTTGGTTTGTTACCGGTTAGTATCTCGTATGGAGTCTTGTTCAAATACTTTTGAAGATAGAGACGGTTAATGGCATGGCAAGCCGTGCTAATCGCCTCGGCCCAAAAGTTGTCCGGAGTCTTGTACTCATCAAGCATGGTCCGTGCCATCTCAATCAAAGTCCTATTCTTCCTCTCAACAATGCCATTTTGTTGAGGTGTATATGGTGCGGAGAGTTCATGCTTGATTCCCTCTTCATCAAGAAACTCTTCAATATTTGTATTCTTGAACTCCGTCCCATTGTCACTTCTTATATGCTTGATCTTCAATTCAAACTCGTTTTGAGCTCTTCTAATGAATCTCTTGATGATTGTTTGAACTTCACTCTTGTCATGCAAAAAGAAAACCCACGTGAACCGAGAAAAATCATCTACAATGACAAGTCCATACTTGTTCCCTCCAATGCTAACATATGCAACCGGTCCAAATAAATCCATATGAAGCAACTTGAGTGGTCTTGAGCTAGTCAAAATATTCTTGGGTGGATGTGGAGCACCAACTTGCTTCCCGGCTTGACAAGCACTACACAACCTATCTTTCTCAAACACAACATTTGTTAGTCCTAGGATATGTTCATCCTTTTGAAGTTTGGCCAAGTTCCTCATCCCAACATGAGCTAGCCGGCGATGCCAAAGCCAACCCAAGCTAGATTTTGCCACTAAACAAGTCTTCGGTTCCACTTTACTAGTTGTGAAATCAACTAAGTAAAGTTTTCCCTTGAGTCGACCCGTAAAAGCAATAGAGGAATCCTCCCTTCTTAGGATGCTCACACCCTCATTAGTAAAGAGACAATTGTAGCCCTTCTCACAAAGTTGTGAAACCGACAACAAATTGTATCCCAAAGAATCAACAAGATAAACATTTGAAAGGGATGAGTCTTGTGAGATAGCTATTTCACCTTGGCCTATGACATCACCATGATTGTTGTCACCAAATGTGATCTTCTCAACGGGTGAGTCATACTCTTGTAGCTTCGCAAACATATTCCTTTCTCCGGTCATATGATTAGAACATCCACTATCCAACAACCATGAAGGTCCACCGGAGGAATATGCCTACAAAACAAGTTTTAAGCCTTGGACTTAGGTACCCAAAAGTGGTTGGGTCCTTGAGCGTTAGCTTTTGACATTTTAGGCACCCACACACTTCTCATCATCTTCCTAGTATGAGCACCTATATATTTTACCACCATCTTCCCATTTTGGTCCCAAGTTACCATATAGTCGATGGAGTAGTTTGGCGATGGCTTGTGCTCAATGACCTTCTCTTCTTTCTTGGTCTTGATCTTGACATTTTGAGTGGATGCTTTTACCTTTGTCAAGGACTCCGTGGGTCTTACCACCCCATGAGCCGCATCCATTAGTTCACCTAAATAGGTCCCCTTGGTGAACAGTGTCACATCACGATCATTTACCCTTTTTGTGCCATTTGCCTTTCCTCCTCGAGTGTACCCAAGCCCATCCTTGATAGTACCATATCTACCGGCTTTATATGCCGGGTGGGTCTCGAATACACTCTTGCCCTTACCTTGGTCTTGACCAATGGCATTGTTCAACTTTTGGATTTGAGCATCTTTAGCCTTGACTTTCTCTTCTAGCTTAGAAATGTTAATTGCACAAGCATCTAAATCAATTTTATAACATCTTGAGCAACCTTCACTAGTAGAGACACTTGAGTCAAGAATAGTTTTGGAGTTGCTCTTGGTACTTTCCCAAAGAGAGCTAAAATTGGCTTCTAGATCTTTGTATTTGATCTCTAGGCTTGAATGCCTTTCTTGAAGCTCACTTTTAGCATTCTTTAGGTTAGTTAGAGAGTCATTTGTCAAAGACAAGTTCTTTGACATCATCTCCCGTGAGTCATTTGCTTGAGATAACTCACAAGCCAACTTCTCAACCTTGAGTTTCTCCTCAACTAGAGCCTCTTCTAAGACAAGGTTTCTCTCCTTTTCAAGAATGAGCAATTCTTCTTGTCTTTCAAGAGACTCCTCTCTTTTCTCAATTTTCTCTAGTAGCTTTTTGATAAACTTGTAGCCATCTTTTCCGAACTTCTTTATCATGTTTTTCTCATATTCGGCTTCTTCACTATCTAGATCATTTTCAATGTTTCTAGATGACAAAGGGGTGGATGAGAGAGGTGATGTGGTGTCCAATACCTTAGACCCTTGAGCCATGAGGCACATGGGTGCTTCGTCATCACTCTCATTGATGTAGTTGAAGAGTCGTGGAGTTGAAGTAGGAGCTTGAATGGCACAAGTGGCCATTTCTTCATCGCCGGAGTCATCACTTGATGAGTCCCAACCTTCACCAACGTGGGCGCTTCCAAACTTCTTCTTGTAATCTCGACTCTTCTCTTTGTAGTTCTTGTCCTTGTCATCGTTCTTGTTCTTGAGCTTCGTGTTATCCTTGTCATTCTTCTTGTGGGGACAATCGACAATGAAGTGACCTTTCTCCCCACACTCATAGCATCTTCGTTGAGAGAAGCTCTTCTTTTCACTTCTTGCCTTCATGAATCTCTTGAAGTTTCTAACCATCATAGCGATTTCTTCATCGGTGCTCTCATGATCACTTGAGTCTTCACTTTTCTTGGAAGTTGAGGTCTTCTCATTTGACTCAACCTTTTTGCTTGGTTCGGCCTTAAGAGCGATGGTCTTGACTTCGGTTTGTTGAGTTGATCTTGTCACATCCAAGCTATTCATCTCATGATATTGCAACTTGTTGAATAACTCCATGGGCACCATTGTCTTGAACTTGTCACTTTCTCTAATCATTGTGGCAAGCATTGGGTTCTTGGGTGCGTATGCTCTAAGCAGTTTCTTTGTGACCTTGCTCTCGCCCCAATCATTGCTTCCAAGCATTCTAATTTCGGTGACAAGCAGCTTCAATCGATCATACATCTCTTGCAAGGACTCATCCTTCTTCATGACAAAGGCTTCTAGTTCTCCTTGTAGAAGATCTACCTTGCCTTCCTTGACTTCTTCCGATCCTTCATGAGCCATTCGAAGAGTGTCCCATAGCTCTTTGGCACTATCGATTCCCCTAATCTTGTTGTACTCATAATCGCTTAGAGCCCTTCTAAGCACGATCACGGCTTGAGAGTTGCGGAAGATGTCGTATTCTTGTTCACGACTTGGCGTTGCACTCTTGTCAATACCTATATTCACAATAGTCCAAAGAGATGGATGAAGACCATGCAAGTAAATTTTCATATCATCACTCCATCGGGCATAGTCAATCCCATTGAATTTGGGAACTTTGCCCATTGGAATGGATGAGAAATTAAGACTAGAAGGGTCAAAAGATTTGTTAGAAGAAGATGTCTCATATCGATAAGACACCGAGTGAAGTCCGTCGAGAGCGTCTCTTTCTCGTATCTTCTTCTTGAAAAGCTTTTGTGCCTCTCTTTCGGCCTTCTCCTTGATCTTCTTCCTTATCTTCTCCCTTCTTTGCTTTTTCTTCTCTTGTTCATCCAAGCTCTCATCAACATCGCTAATGTTGAATTCATCATCGCTTGAGCTTGACTCAATGGGCGTCGGATGTTTATCTTTGTGGGCGGAAGCCATCTCGGATACTTCTCCCATACCGGCCATAGTGTTTTCCCTTAGCGGTTAAGCCTAAACAAGGGATTAGGCTCTGATACCAATTGAAAGGATCAACACTAGGCCTAGAGGGGGGGTGAATAGGCCTGTTTAAAAATTCCTGAAATAATTCTCAGAAAATCTGTCAGACAGTCGGATGATCCGACACAATCTCGGATCTTCCGACAGGAAGATCCGACAGTGTATAGGATCTTCCGAAAATAACAGAAACTCCGGAAGATCCGAAGATAAGCCGGATCTTCCGACAGGCAGTTCAAGTAAACTTCGGGATTTGAAAACTAATGACCTTTTAACAATTCCACTGGAATACAAAGCTCACAAATGATGTATGGAACCTTCTAAATATGATCAATATCAGAGTATAGCCACAAATAAGTAGATCGGGACAAATCAAGATATAGAAACGAAATGAACAAGTATGAAAGTGGAGACAAAGGATTTTCTACCGAAGTTCACTCCACAAAGGAGCTACGTCTCCGTTGAGATGCTCACAAAGAGCCGGGCTGTCACACTAACCCCAAGTCTCTCCCAATCAACCACAAAGGAGGATTGAGTTACTTACTATGTGCTCCCACAAAGGGAAAGGGCAATACAAACTTCCGGGACTCAAACCACAAGAGAATGGGAGTTCACCGGCACCTCTAACCGTCTAGGAGCAAGCTCCAAGAGTAACAAACGCAAATCGACGAATCCAAGTGCTTCAAGTGCTTGAGAGATGAACTAGTTGAAGAGGCACACAAGTCTCACACCATGAAGCTTTTCTCTCACTCAAACCCTAGTTGAATCTTGGAAGAATCAAGCTTGGAGGGGGAGTAAAGAGAGGGAGTGAATGCTCAAGTGGAGTGTTGGCTCGAGTTAGGTCAGTATGAGCAGCAGCAGTGAATGAAAGGGGGTGAGGGGTATAAATACCAACCCCCCAAAATATGACCGTTATGTTCACTGCGAAGGGGTACCGGATCTTCCGACACTTGGTCGGATCTTCCGATGAGCAACAGAAATGAGTGAGAAAAAAACTCCAGGTAAGTTCCGGGGGCCGGATCTTCCGACAGAGTGTCGGATCTTCCGACGGACCCCGGAACATCCGACCCAGCGAGAAACCAAGACAGAGCCAGCCGGAACTTCCGGTCGGATCTTCCGGCCTCGGGTCGGAACATGCACACAGGACACTCGTGAGCTCGAAAAACGGCTAAGTCTTGTATCTTCCGAAGCCACGGCCGGATCTTCCGGCCAGGGAGAACCCGAGACCGAGCTGCCCGGAACTTCCGGTCGGAACTTCCGGCCAAAGTTCCGGCCGAGCAAAAAAGGAGTTTGTGAAGTGTTTTTGTGGCTCTGAAAAGTTTGTCATCTCAAGCAAAGCACTTTGAGCAACTAGAATTCATCAACTACGTCCCCCTTGATAGTACGGTGGTCCTATACTCAATTTCAAACGGAAAATAGAATTTAAATTCACCAATTGAGTCTTCCACCACATGAATATGAATTGGGATCCTTGCTTGAGTGCTACCTTTCTTTTATTTCATTTTATTCCTGCACAACTCATGCACAACATCATATCCAAATTTCTATTGCCAATAATCACCAAAATAGATTAAATGCCTAGATGCACTTTCAGTGGAGGAGCGGGAGTCGGGCGGGGCGGCTCGATGGCAAGGGCGCCACCGGCCGTAGAGGAGAAGGGGGTGGGACGACGGAGGTCTGGCAGCGGAGGCGAGGCGGACAGGGTGGTGGGCGGTGACCGACGGCAGGGGTGGCGAGGCCATCGAGTTAAGAAGGGCGGGTCGGCGCGGCAGCCGCAGCCACTAACCTTGGCGGCGGCGGCGGCGCGACGGCGTGGGTGGCGGGTGCGCCGAGAAAGAAGACGAGCTGGCGTTGATGGGCCTCGTTGGGCCCTAAGCCACCTCTCCTATCTGGCTTCATCCACAAGCCAAATAGGAGCCGCCGACATCAACACCTATCCGAATGCAAATGTTAAGCTACGCGTGATGCACCTAGAGGATGGCTGTGCGCCTGGGCCCTTCAGCCACATGCACTTTCTGGGTTCATCTCCATCCGATAAATTTATAAAGTTTCTGAAAATTAATAATTTAAAATGTTAACTATATTTATTTAGAAAAAATTAAAAAGGACTAGAGAAAGTTATGGCACACATAAATCTAAGCCCGCGAGAAAGATTTCCACATCAATAACATAATGCAACCGAATAAGAGTAAGTATAATAAGATAACATTGTTACACAAATGCTGAGTCGAAGGACAGAGGAGAGATAAGAGAAGTTGTCTATAAGTAAGTTTATATCCTGATCTCAGCCGTCCGTAACACGGACTCTATAAAATTGATGGGAAAATAAGAGAGGGAGAGATAGGATCTAGTATCTAGTATTAATTGTACAACTCACTTACGTAGCCAATATTGCACGATGAGCTATTAGGTTGGTTCATAGGGACATAGTAATATAATATAGTTAACAACGAGCCGCATCATCAGCCTGACTTTAAAATAAAGACACGGAAAAGACAAACTTACCGGTACTCCCTCCATCTAGAAAAGAATGTAACTTTCGCTTTATGAGGAGTCAAACCATTTCAACATCGATCAAATTTATACAAATAGTATTAACATTTCTGTCATCAAATAAATTTACTATAAAGATATATTTCATAATTAATCTAATGATACTTATTTTATATCATAAATATTAATAATTATTTATATAAAATTTGATCAAACTTGATAGTTTATGATTCATCGGAACGCGAGAGTTGTATTGTTTTTGGATGGATACAATAATTTTTTAAAGCTAACTTATTTATTAGCTCCGGTTCTCAATATAGGAGCCCCTGTCTCCATAGGACACGTGCCCCCCTCTTGAGTCTCCCTCGGACCGCCGAGTGTCTCGGGGTTAACGAGCAAACACAGGACACAAACGGATCGGGCTGCGCTGTGGATCCCCGCAGGGTGCACGTACTCGCGCACCGACAGGTGGGGCTTGTTTTAGACACCGACAAGTGGACCTTGGTCACCGCGCCGCGGACAATAGCCAATCAGCCAGCAGCACATTGACAAATCACCGCCGCCAACCCCCACTGCCAACTGGGTCCCACGTGTAAGCACGCTCTACCCAGATCCTCCGCGGCAGCTTGGCTCCAGCACCCGGGGCTGGCCCACACGCCATCGTCTCCACCGAACCAGACATTCCACCCAATTCCCTGCTCTTCCCCGCGTTGCCGAACGCCGATGGCTTGATCGGATCCCCCCACCCGGCCCAGATCCAGCGCCGCCCGCCGCCGCCGCCTCCGCCGCCGCCATGGGCGACCACTCGGACTCGGACTCCTCCCCCAAGTCCTCCTCGTCCTCGTCCTCCTCCCCCAGCGCCCGCCGCCGCTCCTCGCCGCAGCGCGGCCGGGCCCACTCCGACGAGAGCGGCAGCAGCGACGGCGTCCTCGTCGAGCTTCCCGCCCAGGTATGGCGCGAAGCCGGCTCCGTTCCGATACATGGGGCCCGGGCTCCGGACCAACGGCTTCTCAGAGAAGCTTCTCTCTCGTTCTGCAGGAAGCGCGGAGCCCCGGGGCGGACCCGGACGCGGGCGTCCTCGTGAACATGCCAGCCGACGATGCCACCAGCGGCGAGACATTCGAGGACGCCCCCGACGACCTCGTCGCCGCGGGTTCCCGCTCCGCGCGCTCGCTGGACGAGTCCATGGCCGTCATCGACTTCCCTGAGGTGTCCAGCGCCGGCGCCGAGCTACGCAAGTACCAGGTGCTGCTTCCTCTCGCCCTCCCCACTGGATTGGATTGGCCTTGCGACATGATTTTGCACTGCGCAAGCTCTAGTACTTGATGTGACGCCCAATTGTTTTGGTTCAGGAAGAGAAGGAGGCGTTTGCGCGGGAGGCAGTGGCACTCCGAAGGATGCTACAGGAGATGGTGGGGCAGGAAGCTTCAGTTTCGTTGCACGGGGAGGACCCTGATGAGACACCGTTGCATTCGATGCTGGACGACTGCTCGAGGCTTGTCCTTGAACTTAATTCAGTGGCACGGGCCAGGGACCAGGAGATCGAGAGCCTTCATGCGAGGGCTGCAGAGGCAGAGGTGTCGCGGGAGGTTGCTGATGTATACCTGGGTTCATGGAGGGAAGGGTCTGAGCAAGCTGTTGGGCGTATGCTTGCATCAATTGATGCTGTGGTTGGGCAAAATGATGCCAGCTTTGATGGTGCTGACCAGGATGGCATTTCTATTCTGGAAAGGAAAACTTCATCTCTAATAGAGAACTACAGGCAGGTCTCGACGGGTATTGAACAGCTTGAGCAAGTTTTAGCAGAGGTGAAGCCTGGCTTAGTGGTCACAGGGCAAGGCGACCTTGCTACCATCTTAGGTGTTGTTACAGGGGAATTGGTTAGTAGTAAGAGAAATGAGGTGGATTTCCTGCAGAAGCTGAACACCTTTGCTGAAGAGAAGAAGGGTCTTGCTGATGAACTTGAGGAAGTGAAAGTCGCTCGGGATGCAGCAAATGCTGAGGCAAGCAAAGCTAAGGCTGAATTTGAGCAGATGGAGCATAAGTTATCAACGACCAAGGAGAAGCTCAGCATGGCTGTTACAAAGGGCAAGTCACTGGTGCAGCACCGTGATTCCTTGAAGCAGGCTTTGTCTGAAAAGACGGCTGAGCTTCAAAGTTGCATGACAGAGATGCAAAAGAAGTCTGATGCACTTCAAGCAGCTGAGGGAAGAGTTGAGGAGCTAAGAGTTTCTCTAGATGAAAAGACGTTTGAGCATGAGAAATGCTTGGATGAGCTTCGAGAAACATATAGTGCTTGGGAAGCTGCTAAGGCCAGCATTGAGCAACTAAATGAAGAAAACAGTGCCCTTACTTCTCATCAGGCCTCCCTTTCACTAAAAGATGGGGTTCTTCAACACATTGAAGAGATCATATCGGAGGCAACATTTCCAGAGGATCTGCTTTCCTTGGAGATGACAGACAGATTGGGATGGTTAGTTGAGCAGAAGAAAATTGCTGATATGATCTTCTCAGAGCACCACAAAGTTAAAGATATCTTAAGCTCAGTTGACATTCCACATGCAGTCTTAACCGGTGAACTTGATTCCCAAATCAGCTGGCTTGTCAGCTCACTAAACCAGGCCAAAGACGATGTAGTCCGCTTACATGGTGAGTCTGCTGATATGTTGGCTAAACTGGCTGCACATGAATCAAAGCTGGTTTCGATGCACGAGGAAATTGACCGTTTGACAATTGTTCTACTGGAAGAGAAACAGGAAAAGGACATGCTTGTAAATGAACATTCAGAATTGAAGTCCCTGTATGATGCTGCTGTTAATAAATTGTCTGTTGTCTCTTCACAGAATAATGAGCTGATAAAGGTATTTACAGAATTTTCTGATGTCACATTGGAAGGAAATGAGCCTCTGGATACTGCCAAATTAGTACTACAGAGCCTTAGCAACATCCAACAAAGAGCGAAATCTTCTCCTATCGAGACTGACAGTTTTGAGAAGCTGCAGACATTACTATATACCCTAGATCAGGAATCATCACTAAGTAAGATGATTCTTGAGGAAGACATGATTGATAAATCTGTGAGGGCTGGTGAGCTGCAAAGAATGACAGAGGAGATTCATGTTCTGAAAAACAAAAAGGACTCACTGCAGAAGGAGCTCGAAAGGGTGGAGGAGAGATCATCATTGCTTAGAGAGAAGCTATCAATGGCTGTAAAGAAGGGAAAGGGTCTGGTACATGAGCGTGAAGGACTCAAGCAAGTCCTCGATGAAAAGAGCTCTGAAATAGAGAATTTGAAACAACTTTTGGAAGGGAAGAATTCTGAGATAGAGAAGCTTAAATTTGTTCTAAATGAAAATAAATCTGAAACAGAGAATATGAAAGAAGTTTTGGATATAAAGGACTCTGAGATAGAGAAGCTAAAGCATGCTTTTGGTGAAAATAAGTCCGTAACAGATAATTTGAAGCAAGTTTTGGACGGGAAAAACTCTGAGATTGAAAGGCTTAAACATGCTCTGGATGAGAGTTGCATGGAAACAGAAAATCTAAACCAAGCTTTGGTTGAGAAAACATCCGAAGTGGATAAAATAAAACAAGAGCTGGATGCAAAGAAGATTGATATTGAGAATCTAAGACATGAGACAGAGTCAAGAGAATCTGCCATGACAGACCTTCGAGAGCATGTTGAACGTCTATCTTTGCAGGCTGCACATTTTGAAAAGCTGAAATTAGATATTGTTACCCTTAATGATGAAAAGGGCAAAGTAGAAAACATGTTGGAAGAAGCCAGAGCTTCCTGGGGCACTTTGGCTGATTCAATATCAAGCCTTACTCTTCCTGTTGATCAGCCCTTTGAGGAGCCCTTGGCAAAAATTAGCCAGATTGCCCAATACATCCAGGAATCGCAAGTTGCTAAGAGTTCTTTGGATAATGAGCTACACAAAGCCAATGAGCAAATTACCCTGCATGCTAACAGGCTTTCTGAAGCCCTTTCCACCATAAACGTGTTAGAAGATGAACTGAGAAAAGTAAAAGCTCATATTTCTTCCATTTCTGAAGAAAAACGTCAAATACAGTTGCATGCTGCTTCTGTAAAGGAGGAGTTGGAGAAAACAAATGATGAACTGGCTATAAATGCCAACAAACTTGAAGACGCCAACGCCACCATTAATTCACTACAAGATGAACTATCACAGGCTAGATCAAATATTTCTATTCTTGGTGCTGAGAAGAATGAAGCTGAAGTAAAACATGAAGCAGAAATCAATGCTCTTAATGCTAAGCTAACCAACTGTTTGGAGGAGTTGGATAAAACCCATGGAAACTTACAAAGTCATTCGACAGAACATCATGGTTACCTTGAGAAGCTTAGCATGCTTGTAATGGATGATAGTCTTGTATCTCTGATGGCTGAAGAATTTGGCAAGACAATGAGCAGCTTGAGAGATATGGGCCTTATTGTCAAAAGTATGCATGAACAGCTTGCTGCAAAGGGGATTCAGACTGATTCAGTCGTGGAGGTAATTTTCCCCTCATGATCGTGCATTTGTTTAGACTTCTCTGTTCTGTGCAGTGAAGCTAGATAATTTATTATTGGTTTATAGAACTTGTTGGCTTTCTAGAGCTATATAGAGTACTTCCAGCCATGTTTTACTACCAATGGGCTGAGTTGTATGCTTTGTTTAATCATCATAGTTGCTCATCTAGTTATTGTGTGCAATTGCTTCCCACCAGGAAACGAGATAGCTGAATGAGTAATCTAATCAAGATCTGTCAACAGTTGTGTCAGATCTTGCTAGTAAGATAACTAAGGGTGACAAATGGAATCCACCATTGACATGGCCATCTAGTTTCACTTGCTACATTATTTTGTCTGTATGCTATGCATGCAATTTAAAAGGCGGGTCTTATACAATTGTAAAGTCCCTCGCTCCTTAAAATACACTTTCCCCTTTTCTCCCTGTTTGGTTTGCTTTGTAGTTCTTATTGTGCTGACCTGACCTCTTCATGATCACAAATTGTATGCAGAGTTCAGAACTCTCGACACTTATCTCTCTTCCAGACTATGATACCTTTGTTACAGAAAGACTCATCAACAGGAAAACTAGAACAGTGAATATTGATGATACTTCATCCTTATCTACTGTTGTTGAACAGTTGAGCAGCCAAGCTGAACACTTTTCTAGTTTTTTGAAAGATTTGTTTACCTATATGAATGGCAATATTATGTTAGTGCTTCATGCTCTGCAACTGGCGAGCAACAACTTTGCTAATACTCTACAAGAGCATGGCACATTGAAGATTGAATTGGGGAACAAGGATGCTCATAGCAGAGCTCAAGAATATGAACTGCTTTCTCTACAAAAAGGGCTGAGAGCAATGTCATCAAAATGTATTTATTGCATTCAACAGATTAAAATTGTTCTTGATGATGTGATTGATCTAGGATATGCAATAGAGTTGGCTACAGGCAGTTCAAGCATAGGATTTGAACTAGAAGGAACTGTATCTGATCTGAAGGATGAGGATGCCGATGATTATGATAAAGTGGCTGATACTTTACTGTCTACAATTGGCAGACTGACGTCCAAATCTGAAAAATTATCCGCTATTAAGCGTTGTGTGATATCTTCATTGGATGAGTTCAAAATGAGGCTGAAACAAGCTGAATCAGCTGCTGACACTGCTTCACATGACCATCAGTTGTTATCAGAAAGGGTATGCATGCTGGAGAAAGAGCTCAAAACATTACAGGAAGAATGCAACAGAATGGAACTAAAGATGCAAGAACACCAGGAAAGGGAGGGTACATTGAAGGAAAGAGAGTTAGAGTTGCTATCACTTGAGCACACTCAAATTACAGCAGACAGAGGTAAAAATTGTACCTTATAATCAGACATTCTTATATTATACTCTTCATTTTCTTACGGTTTCAACTTATATTTGCTTGTTTCATCTTGCTGAACTCTTTTTTCTTAAAAAATATAGGTATAACTGATGTTGCATTGTCAAAAGCTCAAATGGAAGCCCTTGTTGAGAAGATAAATAAGTTAAATATACTGTCAGACGAATCACATTTGCAGAGGGAAGAGGCTGTATTCTCTAGTCTGACCGACAAACTCTTCGCTGTCATTGATCGGTTCAGTGCACTTCAACGCGAGATTGAGACCTTGAGATATGAAAATGAAGATTTACAGTTAAATGTTGATTCCTATACTCGTGAAATAGAACAGTTAAGGGAGGCATCCAGAAATAGTGATTTAAATAATAGGGAGCTGGAGTCCAAAAGCAGTGAACTTCTTGAGGTAACTGTTAGTATGGAGCGGATGATTCAGCGGTTAGGATATCTCGGAGGCAAAGATGTACCGGAAGATAACAAACCTACTACCACACAAGCTCTTTTATCAAAGCTGGAAAAGCTAATAATAGCTTCAAGTACCGAAGCTGGGAATGCTAAATCCACAATACAGGAGCTAGGAGCAAAACTGCAGTTAAGGGAAAAAGCCGTTGATGAGTTATCAACAAAAGTGAAGATGCTTGAGGACTTGTACCATGCACGAGTTGCGCAGCCAGATTCTAGTAAAGACAGATCATTTGAAGCATCTTCCTCAGCAATTGGTTCAGATGTGTCTGAGATTGAAGACGTGGTAAGCCTTGTTTCTGCTTCTTGCTTTGTCATTAGTTACCCTTCTTTTTAATCTTCTAATATATGTTCTTTTTAATCTTCTCATTGGTAATGTTAGGCAGTAATATATTTTTCTTTCATTGTGATTTCGCTGGCCACAAATATCATTAACCTTGCCTTTTGTTATGGTGTTCCTGATGTTAGTAGTTTGTCAACTTGTTGCACAGGAGCTGTTCTTTGAATACTAGCACAGATCTGAGCACATATATTTATTATTTTAAGTTTGGTTATAATTTGGTCTTTTGAACAACTCTACAGGGACCAATGAGCAAGGCATCAATTTCATCTGTCTCTACTGCTGCACATGCTAGAACAATGCGGAAGGGATCATCAGATCATCTTGTTCTTAATATTGGCTCAGAGTCAGAACGATTAATTGCTGCACAGGATTCAGACGACAAAGGTATTGTAGCCTACTTCTTTTGGTTTTTTCCTCGCTACATTTTAATGTGTCAGTCAATAACAGCACTGTATTTCTTGTCTTTGAAGGACGAATAAAATCACTCCATACATCTGGCTTGATTCCAGCACAGGGAAAGCACATTGCTGATAGGGTTGATGCAATCTGGTAAGCTGATTACACTATAATGAATAAAGCTCTCCTTGTGTGGGAAACATAAGAGTGAGGGGGGCCATGCTCGGCATTCTCTCATACTTTTAGCCTGTAGTGGTTCAGCAACTGGCACTGCTTAGCTCTCCAGGTCTCAATTGATTTTGTAGGAAAAATATCTGCTTTTTTCGAATAGAAAAATAATGGATCCATTTATCTGTTCATGAATGATTCTATGAAACATGTACAACATAAGCTTTAAAAGGATTACCCACACCCCAATAATTGTAGCTTCTATACCCTTGGTATCCTTTAGTAATTTTTTTCTTTGTTACACTGAAAATAAATTACCAAAGGTCAGTTCTTAATGCCGGCTTTCTGTTATCAGTAATTATAGGAGGGGCTTATCAAGCTCAAATCAGTAATTAGGCTCAGAACATTTTGCCTTAACAAATACTGCCTTGTATTTCCATCACCAACCAGTAATTAGGTTGCCTTGTTTTTTATCGTTTTGTTTGTTCTCCTAACACAAATTGAATCCTGGTTATGGAGTTTGAGGCAAACTAAATTCAGTACTGTCTTCACAAATACTTTTGGTGTTCATTTGGTACCAGGACCAATTTCACCAGGTTCTTATTTACTCTATACTTCTTTGTTTATCGGATGTCTCCGAAGAGACATATTTCTTTGTTTATGACTGGGCTCAATGGAAAGAAGAGTTAAATTCATAGAACATGACAGGTCAAATGTATTTCTTGAAATGATATAAATAAACCTTGTACAGTATCCACTCTATTGAAAAATTGATGGTTGGGATATGATGGTTGTGTATAAGGAGAATACTGCATCTTACCTCTGTTCTGAAGTCCATTTTGGTCTAATCAACTTGAGTCTTTCTGCAGGGTCTCGGGGAGCCATATTCTGATGAACCGGCCTCGAGCGAGGCTAGGGCTTATGGTGTACTGGCTCTTCTTGCACCTATGGTTGCTGGGCGGCATCTTGTGACACTACTCATCAATACCCAGCCCCACCTCATAGCATAATTGTAAAATAGCACGTACTAATAGTTTCTTATTTCTTTTATGCCATACATGGTAGATGGTACAAATTTCATTCTTTTCATTTTTCTCCCTCCTGCTCAGATTTGTACTCGAGCAGTATATGTTAATTTTTTGCGCAGGAAATGTAATGTGCAGAAAATAATATCATCATTCTTTGTTATACTGAAGAAGTAGTAGCGATAGATGTGGCCCTGATGAGTTCTATCATCATAAATTCGTTACTGGAAATGAAAGCGTTTGCAGCATTGAGCGTATTATCCTGTTTACCTGTCCGTTCTATAGCATAAATTTAACTTTGCGAAAAAAAGTGGAGAGTCAACAGAGCAGCGACAGTACTATTATGTTGTTTTGAGGGGCATACCGTCATCATTCAAATAATACTAACACAAAGCGGCCTCAGTGGTGATCAAGGTGGCTCGGTGTTTCTCCCTCCATATACTAATAAGACTTGACGAAGAAACATTACAAAATTTGTAAAGCGACACTGAATTTAGATATTTTGGAGAAATTCCTACTAAAATTAATAATATGAATGGATTCTATAATCTAAACTGAAATTCGTGCGTTTCAAACACGTTCCAAAAACAAAACATACCCCTATTAAAAAACCCCTGTCATTTCTGGAAACAGATCGAAAGTTTCTGAAACCCCTCAACAGATCGAAAGTTTCTGAAGCAAAAAGAACCCTTCCTCCGTCGACTGTTCGAACTGCCCTCCCATGGCAAGCACGCCAGGCAGCTCCGCGCGCTCTCCGGGCGGTGGCGACGGAGAGACGGACCTCGAAGCCTTGGCCCTAGCCAAGGTTGCAGAGGCAGCCGACGCAATCGCCGCCGCTGCAAGTGCCGGCGAGGTGGTCCGCGCGATCCACGCCGTCGCTGCCCTCCTCTTCCCCGTCGACTCCGCCGCCGTCGCCAGTGAGGCCCCGAGGCCTAATCCACACACCTATCCTCAAATCTCTCATTCGTACCACTTCTGGTCTCTGACTCGTGTTGTTCGCGTGCTCTTGCAGGTACCGTCGAGGAACCCTTCAGGACCCAGGTGAATCTTTATGATAGTTTGAAGCCTGTGAGCTTATTCATTTGAGCGAATTTCTGAGACATTTATGAAATGTTGATATACTTCTGTGACAACTATGCTTTCCTATGAAGTTTGATTGATGGAAGGGGTCTGGACTTCAGGGAAGTCTTGCTGTTGCATGGGATAGCATGCCAAAATGAAATCCACCAATTGTCGCATAAGAAAATTGGTTTATATTTAGATTATAAAAGGCCATACATATGATTGAGATCGGAGAAACTGTATTCTCGAAAGAACTAGCTTAGCACCGAACTAGATTAATTTTGCCACAAGATCTTTTGGTCGATAAGCATTTCTATACTTATTGCATGAGTGATTCCATGGGTTATCATACAAGATATTACTGAGACCACTTCGGTGAGAAGTTAGCCGCACACATTTATGGAATTATTGGGTCCTTTGTCTAGTCATAAGCATTCATTACAGTGCACTGAGTTGTAAATTGGTGAACATTTTCAACTATATGTACTTATTTCTGTGTGATTCAGAAAATTTGGTACATAAATTAGTAACTACTTTAACTACATGTACTTATAGCATGGGGGCTCATGGTTTTTATATTTTTCTTTCAGATTATTGAAGCTGTAACTCTTAGCAGTGATGAAAGGGAGTCTTGGAGACGGGCCTTTTATCATGGTCCAGCTTTTCCTACTATGTCCAAAATATTGATTGGCAGTAAGTGTATTCCTCAAATTTGTCACTGTGTAACGCAATATTGTTGCATTCGGCATGTGTTGATTACCCCATTTGCCCCTAAGTATTTACAAATAACGAATAGTAAATGCCTCTGCCAGCTGCAGCCTCATATTGCCATGATTCATTAAGTCCAATACAGACTTGACTTGTGCCATTAATCAGAAGAGAACTTCTAAAGTTTTTTTTAAACTTATGTTCAGATAAGTTTCATTGAAGAATTGAATTTCATGTCCAAACTCATGTGTATCCACTGTATCCTGGGTGGAAAGCAAGAAAGGCCTACTTGCTGGATGTTTTTGGAGACTTTGTCCATCATGTTAAAGTTTCATGTGTGAAATCTTGTGGAGAACGCTCGCTGCGTACTGTCCTTAATTGCTTGTTGAATCAATCATATACAGATATACTCTTCCTGTCACTTCTGCTTAGAAATGAAAAGCAATTCAAATGTGGTTGCGATGTTAAATAGGGGCGATCTAACTTTTGTGTGGGGGCACCAGTTGTTTGGGGCCCTCGTTGTCTTCTACAGGAATTTGGTTGCCCCCACAGACATCTAGAATGTCCGGAACATTTTGATGAGTTACTAAGCATGTCGTCACTTTGTTACTCTTAAGCGTTTTTTGGCACTCTAATCCATTCTGCCACTTTGATTGTCAGATGTTGCCTTGAAGTGGTTACAGAAAATTCATGCCTATGCACGGAACGAAATTTATGATTCATTTTTTGCCAAAGGACCTCCAACTGAAGTGATTCAAGCTCTTGTTCCTGCGTTATCTGAAAAAGAAGGTTCTAAGGAGGACCATCGGACTTTTTGCTTGAACCTTGAAAGGTGGTATTCTAAACAGATCATTTGCAGTTTATCTGAACTACAATCTGCTCAGCTTTTAGACATTACACCAAAAATCTTGTTTTATGGTTCGTCTTTGTGAACTTCAGTAGTGGCATGCCTTTGTCACATATAGCCTGTGGGTGTGTATGTATGCACTGTTCAGTCTAGTTATCTCAAAAGCAATTGGGGCACATTTTCGTCTTATCTTTAACTAGTGATTGTTGCTTCTTAGAAATTTTAATTCCATGTGGAATCTTCCTTGTGCGCTCTCCTGATAACTATCTTTTGAATTTAGGTTTCGTGCTTAATAGTTTTACCCATTTCAGGCTACTGATTCTATGTTTGCTTGATAATAAGGGGGTTTCCCAAATTGTTGCGGAGTTTACTCGTTCTAATAAGCATGGTAATGATATTCTCAACCCAGACAAAACAATATTTGCTTCAAGAGTTGCGCAACTACTGGCATCTGTTCCTGATAAAGCAAGATTAGGAGCTTCAGCTGCACTTACATCACCGTATCCTTTTCTATAGAGTATCTTATACTTTACTATGCAGTTAACCTGAGATTCTTGCTTGCTAAATTTCTTCTTTGTGGTATGTTGCGGCTGGGTCAAAGACCATAGTTCAAAATTTGGGTTGATATGTTTTTTTACCATTTATTTCTGCAGTTTGTTGTTTTCAAACTCAAATAATGTTTTTCCTTCTCATTTAAATCCTTAACAAAAACTAAGCCCATTCTTCAAGGATGTTGTCAGCCAACTTTTTGCTGGAGCAGAAGCAGCAACTGTTCAGTTGGCTGCTGAAAAAGATACTAATGAACATGCCTTGAGTTCTGTGTTCCTCTTTGTGGGTGAAGTGCTATCTCGTGTTAGTCGCCGTGGGTCTACTGGTGAGGATTAATCTCCCTCAAAGTGCACTTTGATGTTTTGATTGTTCTATGACTTATGGCATGCTTGGTTAGTTCTTTTCCGTAAAGTTTGTACAAATTAAGCTTTGTTCTATTTGTTTGCCACCACTATTGCACGGCAAGGCATCAGATCATTTGTTTGTATGTTTGATAACGCCTTGTTGGTTTCAGGCATTTTAGTTGCTGAATTGATTCCTAGTCTCCGCAATCACCTATACAAATGTGTGCCATCAGATCATAAGGCCATAAGTCCTGAGATGTTCAAGCATGTTTCCCAGTCCCAATTTTGGTTCAATATGATTGAAGCAATGAGAGATCAACATTCTATTGAAAGGTTGACAGAAGAGTTGTTGCGTCAGCTTGCATCACAACATATAAGTGATGAAGAAGCTTATTGGATTCTGTGGACCCTCTTTAATCAGAACTTCAAGCGTTTAACTGTCATGAGGTGAGATAGGACCCATCGTTTTTGCTAAGCAACACGGAAGTGCATCTTCTGGTAGTTTAGCGATTATTTTTTTTAAGTTCATTTTGCATATGTGGCATGTAGTATGCTATATTGCTTTTGTGAAGTGAAGGATACTTGAAAATCCTTTTTTGGCCAATATTTGGTTCACGATGTTCAATTTGGCAAGTAAGAGAGCAATCTGCTTTCATTTTTGTGGTCATTGCTCTGCAAATTATTTCTACAACTATCATCTTTCCACTCACTGTGTATTATGGATTTTTCTGGACATGTCCTCTGAGATGGGATTTTAATTTGAGTATCCCGTCATCATTTTCAAATCAGTGTTTATGTGTTTGGGTCTCTCATATCAGCACCTATTTCATTGATACATATTTACCTTTTTGATTTGTGGATTTTCGTTGTGAATAATACTGTTCAGATCCATATTACTATGGAGGACATGTTTCATGCATTGCTTTCATCACATCCTACCTCTACATGACTATTATATGTACAAATTGTGTGCCGTAGAAACTGTAGCATTTACTAAATTTGTAAAGTATTTCGTTATTTTGTCTTTTCCTTCATCATGTAACTTTTTTTACATCTTACTTCAGGGCAATGTTTGTTGACAAATTTTTGCTCTGGAGAACATTTCCTTTATGCTGCCTGAGATGGATTCTTCAATATGCTGTCTTTGAATGCCCACCAAATTCAGCCACAGAAACTCAGATGCAAAGGACACCAAACTTCTTTGGTACTTTGCAAAGTTTGGTTAGTATTTGGTCCAGGAAAGAGTCTGTTCAGTCATATTCAGTGGAGCAACAAGCTTGTATCCTTTAAGCCTCTGAAAATTAAGTTGTTTCTTTTTTTTTGTTGCAAGCTATTGTTTGGCATTGTTCCCCTTAAGAAATTCAGATATCACTGCATCAATTGGATTATGTTTGGAAAAACTTACAAAGGAAGAATTAGAAACAACTAAAGATGTATTGAATTCTATTCTTCAAGGAGTAAGCTGTGAGTTTTTCCCTGTACATTACCTTAGCAGAATATGATATTGATAATCATAACATCTCCTTGCTGAATGTTATTTTGTTAATATAGGCAGGTTAGAGAGCCCAATTGATTTAGTACGGAAGATGGCTAGTGCTGTTGCATTGACATTTTCTAAAGTTGTTGATCCAAAAAATCCTCTGTACCTTGATGACAACTGTTGTGAAAATGTTGATTGGGACTTTGGGGTTCTATCTCCAAAGGAGATCAAAGCCCCTTTACATGCTGTAGAATCGAAAAATAAACCAAAAGCACGGGAGAACAATAGAAACACTGGTGACAAAAAGGAAAAAGTGATCAAACATGATATTCCAGACGTGAGAGCAAAAATTGTAGAGATCAAATCAGTAGATCATGATCAAGTGTCTGATACTATTATGAATGGGCAGTTTGAGGAGGAAGAATGTGATGAGGAAAACATGAATATTGATGCATCCAGTGATTCATCCCTGGAGCCATATGATCTATCAGATGATGACACAGATTTGCAAAAGAAATTCAGCCACCTTAGTGATCTTGCAGCAGCACTAAGAAAACCTGATGATCCAGATGGTGTAAGTTCCCAATTAATGTTATCAGTTCTTTCCAAAGAAAATACTGCAAAATCCTGACATTTCTTTATTTTCTGTGCTCAAGGTTGAAAATGCTCTTAGTTCTGCTGAAAAGCTTGTGAGAGCTTCACCTGATGAACTACGCCACAACTCAGGTGATCTTGTGAGAGCACTGGTGCATGTTCGCTGTTCTGATTTGGCAATGGAAGGAGAGGAAGATTCTGCTGAAGAAAAGAGACAGAAGGCATTGGTTGGCTTGCTGGTAACCTGCCCATTTGAATCACTAGATGTCCTGACAAAATTACTGTATTCATCTAGTGTGGATATTAGTCAGCGCATTTTGATTATTGATGTTATGACTGAGGCAGCACAGGAGCTTGCAGAAACTAAAATTGTGAAGACAGAACAACGACGTGGTAACTTGATAACTGACAATTCTCCCTCCTGGCTGGTTCCAAGTAATAGGGGACCCACTGGGGCAGGCCCTTGGAGAGAGGTCTCTGAACCAGGGACACTTTTAAGTTGGTCACACCGCTATGAAAGAGAAGTTCCATCTAGATCAGGTCAAGTTAAATCAGGGAAATCCCGTAAATGGGGACTTGGAAAAGCAAAAGACCTGCAGGCTGAGTGGTCTAAAAATAGATTTCCTTTATATGCTGCTGCTTTTATGCTCCCTGTGATGCAAGGATATGATAAAAGATCACACGGTATCGACTTGCTCAATAGGGACTTTGTTGTTCTCGGTAAATTGATATACATGCTTGGTGTCTGTATGAAGTGCATGGCCATGCATCCAGAAGCATCAGCTCTTGCTCCCGCTTTTCTTGATATGATAAGATCTAGGTAATCACCAGAAGAAGAAATATTTACATGTTGAGGAACTTGGTTGTTAACCATTATTTTTTTCTAAATTTTGATGTGAACTCTTTTCCTTCAGAGTTGTTTCGCAACATGCTGAAGCATATGTCAGAAGGTCGGTGCTGTTTGCAGCGTCTAGCATATTGATATCTTTGCATCCATCATATGTGGCTTCATCTCTCATAGAAGGCAACCAGGACATCTCTACTGGCTTAGAGTGGATACGCACATGGGCTCTTCAAGTTGCTGAAGCTGATCCTGACACAGAATGCACATCAGTAAGTATTGCACATGTTGCATTGAATTATAATACTATGACCTTCCATTTTAGTCTGCAGTAAATATATTGTTTACTTGGTGAAATGATTTACTATTTGGCCGCATGATTATCAGGATATCATCTGTTATCATCCCATTTTGTTCACATCAAGCGAATGTTTCCAGTAATTCGTGCTGTATAGAGAAACCAATTACTAGTAATATATGTTGGATATTCAATCATTAATACTGTTGGTAATCTTGTTCTTTCCATATTTGACTCCGTAGATGGCCATGACCTGCCTGCGGCTCCATTCTGAGATAGCTCTTCAGACTTCGCGCGCTCTGGAATCTGCAGATCACTCCAAGACCAGCAGAGCCCTACCTACTAAGCTCGATAGCATCATCATACCGTTTGGAAACATGTGATGAACTGTAAGTAGTGGAGGGATGTATCCTGTCGTTGTACAGAAATTTCATAGCAAATTCTGGTTATGGAGTAGGCCTAGCTTTCTGGTTGTAGCGGTTGTTTATGTGCTGGCCCCGTGGCAGTGTGAACGCTGCAGGGAGACAGGAAACCTCCATTTTTTGGGATGTATCCTGTCGTGTCATTTGGTGTGTTTAGTTTCCCAAATTTCAAACTTTCCATCACATCGACATTACATCAAAACATTAAATATAGCAAATGATGCATGCATGAAACCCTAAATGTGGGTAAATAAAAAAACTAATTGCATAGTTTTCACCTAGTTCGTCGATGCAAGGAAGCTAGTGAAAGCAGCGCTGCAATCTGCATCCGACGCCGCCGCGGAAACCTCTTCGCGCGCCCTGCGGCGGATTCGAGCAATGGCGGCCCACTGCCAGTGCCCACTCGCTCCGGCTCCGGCTCGACTCCGACTCCTCGTGAGATCGCGTCACACCGGCGCTACTGGAACACAACTCTTCGCGCAGTCGGAGCGGCACATCCGGCATCACCACCCCCTTCGTTCGTGCCGTCCGATCCGATCTTGCTGGATGGCGTGTGCGTGCTTCAACGCGCCGCCGGCTATTTTCGGCAACCTTTGCGTTGGGAACGCACCTCGGACTCGGAGTCGGATTCCCATCTCGCGGGGCCAGATCGAGCGTGTGTGATACGGCGATGCGCAACGCATAAATAATAATATTACCCAAAAAAACGCATAAATAATAATAGCCCGGGGACGCAAACTCAATTAAGCGCGACGTGCCCACGGTCGCCACTTTCCTCCCTGCGTGCATCCTGCCCTGCCTCCTGCCGCTCTTCTTGCACCGCCGCCGGGATCTTCTTTCCGGCGACTCTCTCACGCACGCTCTAGACGATGGAGATCATGGATCCCTTTGCCCACGAGCTCCTCGCTCGCCCTCCGCCCCCCGCCTTCGACTTCTTCCCCGCCGTCGGCAACGTCGACACCATGATGAACACGGAGTTCGCGATCGGGCAGCTTGACGACTACCTCCGAGCCATCGGCGTGCTACCTCCTCTTCCGCTCGTCTATGTCCCTCCCGCCGCAGGCTACACCAACGCCGCCGCCTGGGGTGCCATGGACTACGGCGTGGGCGTGGACCTCCCGGCGACGCACGACATGTACGTCGACGCCCAAGTCACCCAGCCGACCGCGCCAGCGCCGTCGCCCGCAGCCTCGTCCTACGACGACGGGTCCGCCGCGACCCTGGGTGCCTACGCCAGCGACATCTACGCTAGCCTCCGTGCCAATGGAGGCCGACACCGGGCAGCGGCCCTCGCCGGACTACCTCGATGCTGCGCGCGGCGGCCGCATGGACCCGGCGGCGCGCGCCGCCCTGGTCGCCTGGATGTTCGACTTCGCCCGGCACTTCGGCGTCGGCCCCGCCGCGGTCCACCGCGCCGTCTCCTACGCCGACCGGTTCCTCTCCGTTTCAGCGGCGGCAGTCACAGGCGTCGGCGCCGACGCCGACCACCGGCAGCTCCGCCTCCTGGGCGCGGCGGCGGTGTACGCCGCGGCCAAGTACGAGGACGGCGCCACCGCACGGCGGGTGAGCGCGGGGGACATCGCCGCCTGCTGCGGGTTCGCGGCGGCGCGGGAGGTGCTGGACGCGGAGCGCGCCCTGCTGGCGGCGCTCGGGTACCGGCTCGGGGCCCCCACGGCGCACACGTTCGTGGAGCTTTTCACGGGGCGCGCCGGCCGTCCGGGGGACGAGGAGGGGCTGCGGCGCGCGGCGCACCTGATCGCTGACTCGTCGCTGCTGGACCACCGCTGCCTGGGGCTCCTGCCGTCGGCCGTGGCGGCGGCGGCGATCCTGCTGGCGAGGCTGTTCCTGGAGCCGTCGCCGCACGGCCGCGAGCAGGTGCGGAGGTGGGGCAGGGAGCTCGAGGAGCTGACGGGGTACAAGCCGATGGACGTGTACGATGGCCTGGAGTGCTTGTACAAGAGGATGCCTGATGATCCGGGGTTCGAGATCTCCCCACTGCTCTTCGCTGATCAGAGCTAGCCTACTGTAGAAGTAGCGGGAATTCGGCCGTGCAGAAGCGCTGGCTTTTAGCCGCTGTTTTTTTGTGCGTTCAAATTCAGATTTGTAGTGATTGTAGTACGTATTGTTTAGTTCGCAAGTGAAGATGTAAGATTCTGTTTGTAATCCATAACCTGTCATGTCATGTAATACAAGTGCAGTGGAATTTGAAATTGTAAGTCATGCAAAGGCGCTGGCTGGGTCAGTTCTGCACATCGAAATTCAGTTTCGGCATGCTGCTTGCATGATAAGTTACCATGCAGGTGAACATGTAACTACGGAATATGTAGTAAAGTTTTGTTTGTAGTTCATCAGCTTCATGTCATGTAATACAGTTGGATCCGAAATTGGAATTCATGTTGGGACTACTTATCTTTATTTGGGAATCAATTTCGGTCTGGAGTTTGTATTTCTTGCCCGATTCTACGTTTCAGTAATTCAGTTGATACAGTCTAGAGTAGCTTCTGGCAAAGTGACAATCCATGAGTTCAATATCAAAAGAGTTTTATATCCACATACTCCATCAATTACTATCTTTTAATTGTTTATGTATTCCTCATGCATGAAAGATCACTGATTTTTTTCTTTTCTTTTTGGGTGAATCAAAGATGACTGATGATTGCAGTAGTCGTGTGCTTGGTAACCCATGGGGCCATGGGCATTGGTCAAGTTCTCGACAAATCCGGCCCATGGACTATTGCCGCTGGATGTCGTTAACAACTGGGCCACGTTTCCATCCATAACCAATCCAAGTCCAGCAGCCGAACTAGCCAGCCAGCGACAGAAGCGAGAGAGCCTGCCGAACCTAACGGAAGCGAGACCCCCGGCGGCGATCGAGATGGACGGCGGCGCCGGCGAGGAGGGGAAGCAGGAGCGGCACCTGGTGCTGGCCCACAAGCTCTTCCTTCTCTCCCACCACGCCGTCGACGACCTCTCCAAGGTCGCCCTCCGCGCCGAGGTCCTCGACGCCGTCAAATCCGATGGTACCGTGCCGCCCCTCTTCTGCTCTCCCCGATTACTCCGGTGTGCGGCTCCCTGATGTGATTTGGTTTTCTGTGGAACCGCCAGACATGGCGCCGCTGTTCGAGTCGCTGGTCGCCGCGGGCGTGCTGGAGGCGGACGCCGCGCTGCTGGCCGAGATGCGTGGGAAGATCGATGAGGAGATCCGCAAGCTAGATGATAAGTTAGTGGCTTTCTTCTTCTTAATATGTGGATTCGCTTTTTCCGTTGCCATGTTGATTAGTAATCTAGCCTTCTAGTACCCTGTATCTGGATGATTTAGTGGTGATGACTGATGATAACTCAGGTTGTACCATGCTCTTTTGCTTACGAGACTAGCTTAGTTTGGACGCTAGAAGTAAGCGGTACAACTTGCCATTGCATTGCAGTGTAGAGATATGGGTTATGGATTATGATTGGGCGTTCTTTGGGGGTGAGGCCGCGAGGGGAATCTTCTGAAAATGTTCTGCAATTTTTGTAAAAGTTGTGCCTAATTGCGTTCAACACTTATGTCCACGCTGTGATCTAACTGGTATCTGTGAGATTTGCATATCCCTGCATTTGCTGTCATGCACTCATGCACATTAATAGATATACATGCTTTGGGTCTCTTGTGTTTCTCTTAAATGGTGTAAATAGGGTTGAGGAAGGGTAGTAAGGGGGTTCTAGCCAAATTTGGTTCGACGCCAAAGTGAGCCGTGCCAAAATTGGCGTGCTCAGCCAGCCGAGGGCGTGCATTTGGTTTAACGCCCACTATTTGGCATGTCAACATGTCCAGGCTAGCGCTAGTTCTTTTTTTGTGCCCACACGCGGGCGAGACGGTGGCGGCAAAATCCCTTGCCAAATCATTGGCGTGCCCTGCATTGGCGTGGCTCTCCTGGGCAAGAACCAAACGTGCCCCTAAAGACTGCACCAGAGTTTGTGCCTTTGATGTTTGATCAACTGATATCAAATAACTTTCAGCACCTTAACTACTGGAATAAAAATCAATCAGGTAAATTGGGATTTTTGCCAAGTAAGCAGTGTTAATGAGGTTAGAATGAGGATCTGAGCGTGAATGAAGAGCAAGTTATGATAACAAGCTATAGTAGAACTTTTAACAGAGCCCTGACGAGTTTCAGTGCAAATTTATATGCCTTTTCAGTGGCTATATGATTCTGCATGCTTTTGACTTCCCATATGTATATAATGGTTTAATTGGGAGCAAGTTTTGTCCTCTGAACCTGAACTCCTTTTCAATTGCCATGAAGAATTGCTGATGCTGAGGAGAATTTGGGTGAGAGTGAAGTACGCGAAGCCCATCTTGCCAAATCATTGTACTTTGTAAGGGTTGGCGAGAAGGTACGGACTTGTTTTACTCTAATTTATCTATGGCCTTGTTCCCTAAAAGCCTGTCCTAGATAACATGGTTGACACATTCTAAACCATTATTTCAGGAAAAGGCCCTGGAACAGCTTAAAGTTACTGAAGGAAAAACTGTAGCTGTTGGCCAAAAGATGGATCTTGTGTTTCACACTTTGCAGATTGGATTTTTCTACATGGATTTTGTTCTCATCTCAAAATCCATTGATAAGGCAAAGAAGTAAGCTCTATCTTTGTTTGCGAGTTCCATTCTGACATTGGCCTTACTTAGTATTCAGTGTTGATATTTGACCATGTATTTTACTGATTGAAGCTTATTTGAGGAAGGAGGTGACTGGGAGAGGAAGAACAGATTGAAAGTATATGAAGGCTTGTACTGCATGGCAACCAGAAACTTCAAGAAAGCTGCTAGCTTATTTTTAGATTCCATTTCGACTTTCACAACTTATGAGTTATTCCCATATGATACATTCATCTTTTATACAGTCCTCACTAGTATCATAACTCTGGATCGTGTATCTCTGAAACAAAAGGTATTCAACTTTGTATTGTCAACTCAGTTTCCTTATCATCGTCATATCATGGTTTCCTCCTCATCAATAAGAAATTTGACAGGTGGTAGATGCGCCAGAAATCCTGGCTGTGATTGGCAAAGTACCTCACCTCTCTGAGTTCCTCAACTCCCTATACAATTGCCAGTACAAGTCGTTTTTTATTGCATTCTGTAAGTTCAGATATACAAATAACTTAGCCCACGATCTTGCATTATTGTAACTTGTTATTTGCAATATTCATGTCTTACAGTGCTATGATCTATGTTCTTTTTCCCAGCTGGCTTGACAGAGCAGATCAAGCTAGACCGTTATCTTCAGCCACATTTCCGCTACTACATGCGGGAAGTGCGCACTGTTGTCTACTCGCAATTCTTGGAGTCGTACAAGAGTGTGACAATGGAAGCAATGGCTGCTGCTTTTGGTGTGTCTGTTGATTTCATAGACCAGTAAGTGCTGTATCAGTTGCTGAGGTTCTTTGTAATTCCTGCTAACCATAAGTTTCTTTCTTCTGTTACTGTGTTGTATGCATAAGGTCTTCCTTTCACTTGTTGTAGGGAACTGTCGCGGTTCATTGCAGCTGGGAAGCTTCATTGCAAGATCGATAAGGTTGCTGGTGTTCTGGAGACGAACCGACCAGATGAGAGGAATGCTTTCTACCAGGCGACCATCAAGCAAGGGGATTTCTTGCTGAACCGCATACAGAAGCTTTCACGTGTCATCGACCTATAAGATTTGCTGTTTGTGTTGGAGCCCCTTCAGCAATGTTTCCCACACAGGAAGGGTTGCTCAACTTATTCAACTAGGCTTCCATAAGACACGAGCATTGCTGTTCTTGTGTGGGGAACAAGTTTCTAAGATAACTCGTGTTTTAAGCGTGAATTTGGTACATGTATCCAATGGTTTATATAACGAGGGTAGCGCAGATCAATCTCATGGACGTTACTTTCGTGGTGAACCCTGTTCTTTCATTTCAAGTCTTATATTTGTGGTTCTGTGCATTGCTTCGTTAAGTAGACTTGACATACTCCGATGCCCTTTTAACCTACATAAGGTGCTTAGATATGTAACACAGATAATTTAAGTTGCAACACGATACAATTCGTATCCGTACTGTACAACCACACTCACTTTCAAACTTCCAAGAAATTAAATCAATATACAGATGTAAGTCGAATTGTCGAAAGGAGGTTACGCATTGTCTCTTCGGAATTTTTTTTTTAAAAACTGGAGAAATTACACATGGATGCCAAAACCACTGCAGATGCTTCTCTTTGTCTGACGACGCTTAATGTGCTGACACCCGACAGAATCATGTCTCCGTTTCTGCAAGATGCAAACGGGAAACACGTGATTAGACCAAGTGTCCGATGGCTACAGTCCTACAGAAACTAAATATGAGGTTTACAGTGTCAATGTACTTACTGAGTCCCTTCGACTTCCGCTGCTTCTTTCGTCTCTTTGAGCGGAACTTCTCTTTGCCTTCTGCTTCCTCCTCTTCTTTGCTTACAGCAGATCCTGTGATCTGTGCAAAAGATTCTTTGGCGCCAGCGGTTACATCGCCAAAGAAATCCTTCACCTTGTCAACTACAGTTTTGAGCTCGTCTTTCTTTGGAAGCTGAAATCAGTAGTCTTACTGTTAGCGACTTGCCAGGAGCCCAGGATGCTCAAAACATGTTTACTGAAGATGTGATCATTTGCTATCAAAGATGCAATTTCCATCCTCATTTAGATGACACTTCTCATTAGGAGAATCTGAGCTATTATCTAGTATGCAAATAATAATTGAGTAAAATCTCTCATGAATTAGCTCAGGATGAAGTAAGATCATAAATTCATAATTGACAAGTACTAACAATAGCGTTCTGAACTAAGATATTCTTTATGAGCTCCGGTAAACAAAGATATTATTTATGACATTGTGATAGAGCTTGACAAAATTCAAGAAACATACTTCGATCACGTTACTTGTTGTAAGCGCAGACCTAACATTTCCTTTCTCCTGCTCATGCAAATGAGAAGTGAATGGTTATTATCCAATTAAAACACTTACCAAATAACTTATAGTTCTGCGATCAAGGTTCTAGGAGAAGATTACCACAACTTTGTAGCCATATCTAAACTCGTTCTCGGTCTTCAACACACGGTACTGCTCTTTTGCCGTGTCAATGATCTCATCCTCATCCTTTCAGGCAAACAACATGACAGACACATCAAAGCAGTCAGTGGTAAATTACTACTAGCACCATTAAGATTTTGCGCTATTGTGTGAACATCTATATATATGGTCTGTGCAAGTAGGAAAACTAGATGACCACTAAGATTTAAGATTGCATTAGAACTGTGAAGCGAAGAGCTGCTAATGTCGTTGATTACTTTGTAAATGACGGCAGCGAGGTTCCTGGCGAGCGTGTCCTTGTAAATGTACTTGCCGAGGAAGTTGTCCTTTGCTGCGAGCATGATCTTCGCCGTCGTGCCGCCGGTGATGATGTTGAGCGGGTACCAGAAGTATACCTGCAGCCAAACAAAAAACACAAATCTTGGTCACGCGCCATGAAATTTGCAGAACGAAACCAAATGATGACTAGGGAGAATCTAATCGAGGGATGGAGACGGCAGCTAGAGCTAGTCACGGACATTGGCGGTGCGGATGAAGATGACGAAGCGTGGGTTGCCGTCGTCCTCGATCTTGGGAAGCTGCGGCATGCGCCGCTGCTGCTGCATCTGCCGCTCCGACCAGCTCCTCCCCCGGGCCTCCACCACCAGCGCGCGCCTCGCCGGCTGCCTCCGCGGCGCCGCCCTGAGAACGAACCGCCCGCCCACGTCGACGGAGGAAATCTGTCCGATGCGCGCCGGCGCCTGCGCCGGCGACGGCCTCAGCGACACGCCGCCCACCACCTCCATGGATGCCTCACTGCTTGGCGCTGCGTGCCCCTCGAGGGACAAGGAGAAGATAAAGCAGCTTATCTGGTGGTGGGGAGCTGACATAGGCCATTACTGGTGTGTGGGTCCACCGTATAGTGATGGGCCCTGGTGTCAGTGAGAGTTCTTATGTTCTGCGGCTCTCGGATTTTCCACTTTGGGAGGTTTTCGCTCATAGCCTACGTGGACAGGTTCTGAGCAGCTGATCTGCTTGCATTTCCTGTGTCCAAGAATACACACTAACTAGTTTGTCGTGTGTCTAAAATACGACTTAGAGCAAAGTTAATAATAGAGACAAGTGCTTGGCTACTAGACAAGACATAAGAGCCAAGTCATACAATAATAGTCTATTACTTATCTACATATTACTAGCTTTTTGTCATTTGTTATCTTTTCTTTCCTATTCATTCTCACATCCTCTCTCATCTGGCCCCACCCCTACATAGGAGTCCGTGCTCAGCTTGTTGCATGCATGAGAGCCCATCTCTCTTCTCTATTTTTTTTTCTCTTCCACGTAAGAGAAAAACGTTAATTAACTTGCCTATAAGCTAAGCGCTCTTCACCGTCGGATCTTTGCTATGGTAGCTCAGCAAATGCAAACACATACGTGGCCTGACCGGCTGTCACTTCTTTATTTTCTCTTTTAGCGTGGAAGTACTAATTGTGCTTTGAGCTGCGTATTTGTAATTATTACATCGTCTTTGCCAAAGGATAAATACTTTTATTTTCTGAAATCATAATTTCTGGAGCACAAACTTTAAAATATGCTGTATAGTATTTCCAAAACAAGTAAGTGCTGTCGATTTATTGAAAACTAGGTTGTACATGTCAGTCATGTATAAATACGGCAGAACCAAAATGGTAAAGATCTTATTCGTATAGGACGTGCAGTTTCAGATGTAGAGAAAATGTGAATATAGAGTCTTAGACGTGCACGCGAATGTGCGTGTGGACCTATATAATGTTACATTGTGATCTCATGAAATTTTACATTACATCAAAAACAACTTGTACTTTATAATATAGATAGATTTATAAAATAGAAAGTATAAAATACAAAGCATATGCGAACTGATAAGATGGTAAGGTTTTCTACGGTGAAATATATTAATCTAAATCCTTGACTCATGAGGTGTGTTCTCGTTAACATCAAAAGATGTCAAGAAAAGAAGCTCGATGGTGTAAGGTAGCGCAAGAGCGACATAGTAGAAGCGCATGATTATTTGGAAGGTATTAGCTGCTCGCCTGCACATAACTACTGGAGTACTGGACCCATTTTCATCTATTCAGAGCAGAGCTTTGCTCGCCGGCGTGCCTCGCCGTTGCACTCGCTCGCACGCCTTGCCGCTCGCAGGTGCGCCCGGCCACGTGCGGCTGGACAAATGCTCGAAATTCCTTGGGCGGATCACAGCTGGTTCGGCTCGGTTTGATGTATATTCTTAACGAGCCGAGCAGGAGTTTTTCTCGTTAGTATAATAAGCGAGTTCGAGCTGGTTCACAAGCTGTTCATGAGCTTAACGAGCTGCATGCATTAGCAGGCTAGAAGGCCACAAGCTACGCCAATATGCAGCCTAATAGGTCCAAAAACTTTATCCGTATACCACATGTGTTACGTTTTTAACTATAGGCTACAAGGTATTTACTATGAAACTATCAGTAGTTAAATCTTTAACTAGTCCGTGGAACTCTATGTTGTGCCTATGTCTTGATTGATTTAATTAAGGTTTATCATCCATGTTACTTGAATCATCCGTATTATATGGATGATTTTCTATGTTGGTTGATCATCTATATGTCTTATTTGATCTGGAAGCATATATTTGTCCATTGGCTCGTCAGCTGACTGAGCTTGCCAAGACGAGCCGAAATATTTACTCGTTACGTTAACGTGCCGAGCCGAGCTAGCTCGTTAACATAATGAGCACCACCGAGCCGAGCCGGCTCGTTATCCACCCCTACACGTGCTCACTGGCGCTTGGCCACTCGCCAGCGCGCCGGCGCCCCCCGCTCCTTCCTCATCTGCCGCCCAGCACTCACACAACACAAGGTCTCGAAGGCAGAGGTTAGGCTATCCACACCAATGTCCTGTAAAAGGAACTGCCGGACGCGTATAGCGTTTTTTGCCTGCAGCGGGGGACGGTAAACCTTCCGGAACCGCTCCGTTCCATTCTCCACGCGGTAAATCTAGGGGATGTACGAAACCAACGCTACGCCCCACGTCGGAAGGAGAAGAGGAAGGAGGCGTCCGGCCACCCACCGTTCGCCACCCATGGCCACCATTGCCGCCGGTGATCCGTGGCCGTCGCCCGCCCACCTGAGACGTGGCCGCCGCCCGCCCACCTGCGCCGTGGCCGCCGCTGCGCCCGCGCCCGTTCGCACGCTGGCCGTCGCCATTGGCGCCCGCGAGGCCGGACGCTGTGGGGAGGGAGGGAGCCCTTTGGCCGCCGTCCTTTGCGCACCGCCGTCCGGAGCTGCGCGCCACCGCCGCCGCGCGGAGCCTCACAGGGAGAGGGAGAGGGACGGCGCGCGGGGAAGCAGGAGAGAGGGTGCAGGAGCTCGCCGCGAGCTGTGGCTGGGACAGTGTGGCCACGATGGCACGCGAGGGAGGCAGGGGGTGGGAGGCGCGTGGGGCGGCGGAGGGGAGGCCAGGGGAGCTGCGGTGGGAGGCGAGGAGGCGGGGGTGCCATGGAGAAGCAGCGCGGGCGCGACGGAGATGCGGCGCGGGGGGGGGGGGGGGGGGGTGGTGACGGGGGAGGGGCAGCGGGGATGGGTCAGCGGGGAGGCGGCGCGGAGGGGTTGGGGAGGGGCCGGCGGTGGGGGAGAGGAGGGGGCGGCGGCGGCGAGGCGGGGGGGGGGGGGGGGGGATGGGAGGGGGCGGTGTGGGTGGAGGGGAGGGAGGCGGGGGCGGCGAGGGGGAGGGGAGGTGACGTGCAGCGCGAGGAAGTGGATGCGGCGGGGGAGGGAGAGAAAGAGAGGGAGGGAGGAGAGAGAATGACCAGAAAGAAAGGGTGGGAGGGAAAAAAATATGACACGTGGATCTGGTAGTTGATATAGAGTACGACAGGTGCGGAAGAAATCGATTTAGATGAGAAAATCTCGATGACTAGATAATAATATTTTTTTTTAGGGATGAATTTAGAGGACAACGAGCGCGGAAAACCGAACTATAGAGGGATGGGAGCCCAAAGATGTCAACAAGGGACGATCTGTTCCGACAATTTCTGAGGAATACATTCTGTATATTGGAGAGTATTTTTGTTTGATGTTGTTCCATTCCATCTATTATTTTAACCAAATATATGTAAAACTGAGGTGACCGTGTGCTGTCATGTCCCGTCTTCTAAACTAAAAACACCGTTAAATACTGAATTTAACTGATACAATGTACTTTGTTTCCAATTTTCCATCCATAAGGCATAACGTAGTACGCACTAAGGTGATATTAAAGTAGTCACTTACCTCATTATTTGTGGGCTGCCACCACTCTAAGCTCAATCAGTGTATAAGCTGATTTCACTGCAATGCCTCATATCTGCTACAACTGAAAAAGTGTGTTTTTGGATCGTGAATTTCCCGTTTGTTTGCCTCCTCCTACATGTATCACTATAACTTTCCTCCCATCGTCTAACACAGTTAAGGGCAAAAAATTTGTTCAATACATATACTATATTGCTTGGCCTAGGGGCCCTTCGCAAAGTCCATCAGAAACCAAATGTCCATATTTTTGGAGATGGGTCATGAGCAATAACCAATGAACCATTCAGGTTGGCCAGTGAAAGCTGTATTTGACGATAATAGGAATTGAGACGAACACCATTATTATCGACAAAAAAGCCTTGGGGTTCCTTAATATTCGGCCTCCATTTCTGTCTCAAGGTCAAATGTACAAGTGATAAATCAAATTCTAAGTTTTAGACCAAAGGTGGATGATCCCAATTAAGTTTTCACTTAAGAAACTGACATACATCTGTTAAAGCTTGACATAGAAGAAAGTAAAGCCGAATCAGCATGCAGGAACTCCACACTAACTAAACCCTGATTTCCCAAACATAACAGAAAGGAAAGCATCAGTAAGACCACATAACGATTTAACCTGACAGAATCCAGACACCCATCTCTGTTTCAAGTCCAAAGCATTCGGGACCTTTTGAGTCCTCTCGGCGCCATCATGCATGTCGTTCATTTTCCTCTTTCTGCAACAAAGACCACATTAATCTAATTAGTAACAACACAACGGATCACTTGGATGTTTTCCTCAGAAGCAGCTATCATTAACTTTTCATACAGCCCATAGAACTAAGGCAACTCCAACATAAAAAAAAACTCATCAGATTCTTGGGGAAACAACTCAACCACAGCCGCATCATTTGAGAAAGGGCGCATTTGTATCACTCCCCAAACAAAAATACAAACAAACTAGTTGAGCAAAGAAGGTTGTAGGTCTGTTAGCAATGCAAAAGCACGTATCTTTTCTTTTTATGGTACGAATAACTCTTTTAATATTAGCTTCACATAAGAATAATGTGGTCAGCGAAACTATATGGGTATGGCTTATTTCTAGTGCTATATATATTTATGAAATATACGGACCACAAATCAAGTAACAAAATTAATTTATGCACCGTTTCACACATTCTTTAAACCTAAGAGAAGTACAGTTGAACATGCCACTTCCGGCACAATATCTCTTGTCAGCACTCAGCACCCATAGCCAGCAATACAACAACATTCTCATCAGTTAATTAGGACTTGCTTCTCATCCATGAACCTAGAGGACTATGAACCCCAAATCTAGTAGCCTAGCACCAATGGAGTATGTGCATAGATAACAATAATCAGAAATGTTGGCAACTTGAACTGAAAATGTTGCAGTTGTAAGGATAAAAAATTAAATAAAAAGCCCAGAGTGAATGAGGCATACCCATGCATAGTGATGGCAAGGAAAATCTAAATAAAGCAAGGCCAAGTTTATCTCATATATACACCAGATGAATCAGATAGCATTATATTAAAATAATCATTTACTCACCTCATTATTTGTGCGATGCCACCACTCTAAGCTCAATAAGTTTCCAGTGTACACACTGATTGCATTGCAATATCTCGTGTCTGCTACGACTGAAAAAGTGTTTGTTCTTGGATCATGAATTTCCACCGTTTTTTGGCTTACTCCTACATGTATCACTATGACTATCCTCCCGTCGTCTAAGGGCCAAAAAGATGTGTACGTTCGTTCAATCCATATGCTATATTGCTTGACCCAGAGGCCCTTCTCGGAGTCCATCAGAAACCAAATGTCCATCCATACTAGGAGATGGACCATGAACAATAACCAATGAGCCATTCAAGTTGGCCAGTGAAAGCTGTATTCGACGATAACGGCCATTGAGAATAAAAACACTATTAGCAAGAGAAACGCCTTGGGGTCCCTTGATATTCGGCCTCCACTTTTCTGTCTCGAGGTCAAATGCATATATCCAATCCAATCTCGCTAATCGACGGGGGCTATGCGCCTGCTGATCACATCCGCCATCAAGAAGTACACAACTCCACCAATGGCCACGCTATCCCTTTCAGTCCAGACAGAAGTGTCTGGAGGGCCCTGCACAGCTCTCCACCGTGGACTGCTGCCTCTGCCAAGGGTGGGTGCATGTTCTCCCGGACGCGATAGTACGAAGCTGCAGTGGCTGGGTCGAGCAATCGGAAGCCGCCGTCTGGAAACTTCCTGACGCAGACGAGGTCGCCGAGGGCCATGTTCATGACCCTGTCGCCGTCGAAGCGCAGCTTCTTCACGATGTGCCCGGATAGATCCATGATCCTGATAAGGCTGCCGGGGTTCCAGCGGTGACCCATTATTCTGTTAAGCATGGCTGCCAAGGCTCCAGCCGCTTGCGTGGGTGGTGTTCTCGGAGTCATCGTAGCTAACAATGATCAGCGGCGGCTCCCGGTCCCGGCGGCGGCGGGCGGCCGCGAACCCCGGGTCGGAGAGGAGCCACCGCCAGAACCGGCACACGGCGCGCAGGCGGCATAGCGCCTTGGCAGGGAGGTGCAGGAGGATCTCGTACACGGCGTCCAGGGGCAGATCGCCGGCGAGGACGGGCTCGGCGGCCCCGTTCAGCCCAGCGCGCGGCTTCCGACGCCATCCCTGAGACACGCACGGGAAAAAAAGAGAGAGAAAGCTGCAGTTAGTCTTCGACTCCTAGTAGACCGGAGTATCTCTGATTCAAATTCAATATGTGCATACTGATCCGTATACGGTTTCAGAATTTCTGCCCATTTTTTATTTTGGTGATTAATAAGTGTGTAAAAAAGAGAGTAGATGCTACTCCTATATAGGTTTTTAAATGTATGATGCTTAGAGTGAGGAACTAATTAATTAGCTAGTCTAAACATCACAAATTTAAAAACAGAACGAGTACTAGATTCTTTGGTGAGTGATTTGGTCATATTTAATTATTTTGTTACGAAACGCTATTTGGATTAATTAGATATATACCATTACAATTGTCGTGTTTCGGAGATATATTATTACTATTCGTGATATTGCAAGTGTACCATTATAATTTCTGGAGTCTTGAAGATATATCACTATTTACCCCTTCGATGTGTTTATAAAAAATTTTGGACCGAAATACCCATGTCTCCTTCTACATGTTTCTCTATCTCTCTCCACCGTTCAGATGCGCCGTTCCTCAACCAACAAGCACAGTAGCAGCTTGCCGATCCAAATGAGTTTTTCTCTCCTGCACTCTCTCTCCAATCTGAGCTTCACAGCCACCCACTCCAAAGACGCCAGCAGCCCAGCACCCAGTTTTTCCTCGCGAGATGCAAGCAATAGCAACCCGTTGGCCTCCATTATTCCCAAATTCAGTCACATGCATTAACGAGCGGAACAAACAAATCAGCATACGGAGCCTTCCCGCTAGCTTATCCTCCCTCGTTATCTCACAGCAGAGCAAAGCCATGGACCCTCCTCTCCAATCGGCAAGCACTAGTAGCAGGTGGGGGTCGTGAACTCGTGGTGGAGTCGTCTGCGCTTGCTCCTCACTCCGCGTCTCCATCTGCGTCAAGGTGGTGTCAATGGTGGCAAAGGGGCAGAAGGATGGGAGCAGGGAGTGGAGCGGAAAGACACCGGCTGCAACCTTGCAGAGGTCGCTCACGCTCCGAGAAGATGGTGGAGCCCGCTGGCCGAGGAAGGGGAGAAGACAGAGGAAGAAGACGAGGGTATTTTGGTCTAGAAATTTTTATAAGCACATCGGAGGGTAAGCAGCGGTACATTTTACGAGTGAAATTGTAATGCCACGTTTGTAATATCACGAATAGTAATGGCATATATGAAAAAATTGTAATGATATATATTCAATTAACCGTATATATTTCTAGCTGCTGAAAATTGGATGTGCGAGATATGAACGTACACAACCTGAACTCGTGATGTGATTTCTAGTGACCGCTGCTGCGCTACAATATACTCCGTAACACATAGTTGCGCGGAACAATTTTGCAAATTTTATATGTCCAAAAAAATGTCATAACTTTACAGGTTACAAAGCCCTGTTTGATTAATTTGCAAAATTTTAGCCCGATACTTCACAGGTTTGACCATTAAATTTTAATTAGGGTATTAAATAAAAGTAATTTATAAAACTACCACCGCAACTCTTGTGCTAATTGGCGATCTAACAAGACCTTTGACACATGATTAGATGATGGTTATGTAACAAATTATAGATTAATTAAGTTACACTCATCTATGAAAAAGTTTTGTATCCATACATGCAAGATTCTTTTTAGACCTTATTTTTAGTCTCCTAACAAACAGGGCCCAAGTTACATTTTAAACCGAAAGGCCCTCAACACAGTGCAATATAATTATGCTCGTCATTTTGCTCTCCTTCGCCGTAGCAGTAGTGGCTTTCGAAACAATCCGCAACGCAGGGTTATATTTTGAAAGTTGCGTGAATTGAGGGTTAAAAGAAGCGAGGCGTACGAATTGAGGATTAAACATCGAAATTTCTCCATATTTATTCATGAACTCGCAATCCCAACTGTTCTTTATATTGTCAGTGGTCCGTCCGAGCCGTATACGGGACAAAAATGGCCCGTCGGCCGTCCGTGCCGGCCCGCCCATGGCAGAGGCAACCCTAATGGCCTGTGTTGGTGCGCGTGCCCTGGTGGATGACAGCTGGGGCGGTGTGGAGTCGTCGGCTAGCGCGCCGGTATGCTGTACGTTTTGAAGCGGCACTAATATTTCCGGCCGCCGCGACGATCTGAGCTCATGATTTCACTACACCTCGATCAGCAGCAGCTAGCTATATCAAGTCAAACTATACCAAACCAAGCGTCAACTCCTGCAGTAGTTGTCGATCGTTAGTGTTATTCATGCAACCAACTCTAAACGCGTCCGATCGAGGTGAGAACGTACCATACGAGATCGTTCAAAATCAAAAGGCCACCCGGTTGAAAAAAAAGGAGAGGGCTTTTGAACTGGACCCTGTCTGAACTCTGAACTGATCAGGCGATCTGAACAGTCAGCCAGACCCGGCCAGCTGACCAAATTGTTGACGGAATAGAATAGGCCGCATATAATTTCGGAGCCCATATTGTTCTCACCTTGATGTTACGAAAACGAAACGGAATGGAACGGAATTATTTGCTGTGCTAACAACAGATATTATCCAAAAAAATCCAAGTTGTACTCCGCGATATGAGTGCGCACCGACGCGGCTAAAAATGAATTATTTGCTCGAGATGCACTGAATCAACGTGGAGCATCTCAGGCTCTAACACACAAACGTCACATGGTAACATGCAGGCGATGGTTATTTTCAGTGCCCCACGGTCAATGTGACTTTTCGACCACCTTTTCAGTGATCTAAACACAGCCATCACAAGGGCCTTGTTTAGTTCCTGAAATTGGGAGCCAAATTTTGGTCCGTAGGAGTGTGTGCTACTGTAGCATTTCGTTTGTATGTGTGAATAATTGTCCAAAAATTGATTAATTAGGCTCAAAATGTTCGTCTCGGAGAGTACAACAAAACTGTGCAATTAGTTTTTGATTTTATCTACATTTAGTACTCCATACATGTTATGATATTTTAATGTGATGAGAATCTTCTTTTTACACGGTGAACTTTGGAGGCGTAATTTGAGATCTAAACAAGAATTCATACCTGAGGTGAGTGCATCTGTACATGGCGGAATTCGAGGAATGGAGTGTCGCGTTGGGGGTTGGAGTTGGTGAGCACGACTTGCTATTGTTTACTAGTATGTCCGGATCAATTTCTTCAAACAAAAAAATATGTCCGGATCAATCAAGGGGTTTGGTCTTTGCCGTCTCGCGCCGAAAAGGTAATACATACTAGCTCCAGTCCTTATGAAGCTGTATTTTGTCGTAGGTTCAAATACGGACCCGGACTGATTAAATCATGCTTGCATCTATCGTGTAGCCGTGTACTAGAACTTTAGTAATATTTGTACTCATTTTTTTGAAAGAAATTTGTATTGGTTATTATGACACAGAGTAATTCCTAATTTGTATGTTTGTGATCACTGATCAAGCCCAAGCGCACACGGGATCCTATCAAATTATACTATGATCATGTGCATAGTAGACGAAGAGCCTGTGCCTGTTCTATCTTTTTTTTTCATAGGATGAATGCACTCCTATTTTTCTCAAAAGAAAAATATATGGATCTGTTTGCATCACCCAGTTGAATCTATTCATCTACCTTTATAGCTCTAAATGATCCAAACTGATCTAATTAATTTCCATCTACCAACTTTTAGTTGGTCAGTTAATAACTACTACCACTAGCTGTCTCCACTTGCTAATCCTAGATTCCTAGCTAACTACGTATTAGCTCTGGCTGATCTAACCAAAAGCCTATGTATAAATTAGTATTAGTATCCACATGAGTGCTTGCAAATTCTTCAATCCCCAAATATATTTAACATGTCGTTTCAAAAAAAAACTTGTTCCAAAAAAAAATGTTTAACAGGGCAACAACAGTGCAGGGTTGTTGGTAGCCGCCTGAAGCAGTGGCAGGTCAGGTCAACAAAGCGGGTGCCGGGAATGGGAACGGAGGGGGGCCATGGCGAATCGGTGGGTATAAAAGCGGCGGGGCCAAAACAGAGAGGTAGTGCGATCCATCATATAAATCCTCCCTCTCCACCTTCCCCTTGCCAAGTCAAATCTCACCAGTGATTGTCTAGCCCGCGCCGCGCCGCGCCTCGCCAAAGCAGAGCTGGAGGCTACTGCGATCCTTGTGCTCCGCGTTCTTGGTTGATCGCCGGAGGTTTCCTGCAGCGGGGTAAGCGCCGTCCATTCCGATTGCGAAGGGTCGTGTTTTCGGCGGCTGGGAACTGGGAGTCTCGTAGGCTCGTCGCTGCTAGTTCTCCATTCCTATATGTTTTGTTTTTGGATCTGCTCGCTTCAGAGTTGTGCTTAGTTTCTTCGTAGTTAGAAGTTACCTTCCTTTCCTGGAAATAACTGCCTGCAATATGTAGCGTTCTGTTTATGTTCGGGGATTGTGTCTTTGTTGGTTCTTTGGGATGCGATTGTGTCTTTGTTGGTTCTCTGGGATGCTCTGTTCCTAGAGAGTGGTTGGGAACGATAACTTTTATCTAATTAAATCAGCACTTTAGTCTTGTAGTCTGCCAGATCTCGTTATCCTCTCACCACTCTTGTTCTAAGGTAATTGCCAGCTGTACTGACTTAGTTTATCATGCTCTGTAAAGTATCTTCTTATGAGAGATTTTTAGTTAGCTCTTCTATAGTGACTTGATTTATTCCTGTGCCTCTGATAGGCAGAGCATTTTCTCACAGATTGTAGTCATGACTCATGCAATTATCGCAAGATTCACTATCAAAATATGGTAGCGAACAAGTCTGTTAATGTTTGTGGAAACTAAGCTGTACTCATATAATTGTGTGATTTGACTTCAGAGAGGAAGTTTTTACTATAATGTCAGTTTGTTTGCTCACTATTCAGAGGCTACAAAAGTGCCACATTTGTATTACCTTGAAGTTTTCTTAGCATAACAAACACTTTACAAGCAAGACTTTTACTGGAAAAATAAGTTTCATAAATGTTAAATACATGAGTAATTTGAACTCGCTTGCACTTAGCATAGTTAAAGGTACATGGAGTTTTTTTTTTCCGAGAGAGGAAGCATAAAGCAATAGCCCCCACATCATATCATCATATTTTGAACTATCCACTTTTTAGTTATGCTGCATGAACTGTAGTTTTGTTTTTTCTTCTTTTATATTTTTTTAAAAGGTGAGCTAGATGTAGGATAAGTACCATGCTGAAGCTGAACATAGTAACTTTAGTTTTGTGTAACATATGTATAGTTCAACGAATTGGTTTCAGTTGCCCTAACTACGATGGACGCCAGTTTAACGGATTTCTTTTTAGTTAAAGATAGTTTCCTAACTTATAAACTGATAGCAGTGTGTTAATATATAATAGCCCATAATTTCTAGTATATTGAGGACAAACTTTTCTAGAATTCCACATTTTTTTCCTCAGAAGTAGTATTTTAAGTATAAACGAATTGTCAATCACAAGGGATTGATTGTCTTGCTCAGCAATAATCTTTTTTTATAAGAGCTCGACAATGTTTTGGCCTTTTAGGATTGCCTTGCCTTCATGACCTAAACTAATGATTTATTTTCCGTGCCTTCTGTTCTGTTCTTTGTAGCAAATTTTCTTGTTAAATTTTGTTCCTTAGCATTGCATAGACCAATATTTTTAATATATTCTAAATTGGTTAGTTGCATCTTATGCATTATTGGATTAATTGTAACTTCTAAATTTTCCTAGGTTGTTATCTGAAGGAAGAAGGAAACATTTCGATTTATCATGTCAGGAGGGTCGTCTGGATCTTCCCCACTATCTGGGCGAGATAGCTTTAGTTCTCTATCAAGTTTCAAGGACCTTGAACTATCTTCAGAGTCTGGTTGCTTGTCCATTGTTGTACTAGGTGCTTCTGGAGACCTTGCTAAGAAGAAAACTTTCCCAGCGCTCTTTCACCTTTTTCAGCAGGTACTGTGATCGCACTAGCAGTTTTTTACATATTAACTATAAAACCACAAGGAACTGCAAACTTCTGATGCAAGAGTAGCAAACAAGAGAATATGTTGATCCATCTCCTTTTTTAAGTATACCAGTAGTGCACGGTAGAACATCGTAGTATAATGTATTTGCATTTCCTATATATAGTATGTACATATAAGTTTCTTAATTTTGCACATGTACAAATTTGTGAACATTACTTGCTGCATCGTTGACATCTGTAGGGATTTCTGCATTCTGGAGAAGTCCATATATTTGGGTATGCAAGATCAAATCTTTCTGACGATGGATTAAGAGAACGCATCCGTGGGTAAGATCCATTTTACTTGAATTTATACAAGAATTTCATCACAAGACTACTGTGCCTGTATGATGTATTCCTTCTGTTTCGTCCAAGTTTTAGTACGATGGATATATTCCATCATTATTTCTCTATCTGAATATATAAATTCTCTATTTCTGCAGATACCTCAAAGGAGCTTCAGATGAACATCTTTCTCAGTTTTTGCAGCTAGTAAGTTTCTAATACTGTGTATAGCTCCTGAATCCTGAAATGTTTGATTTCTGTAATCATGTTGAATTTTTCTTCAGATTAAATATGTTAGCGGTTCCTATGATAGTGCGGAAGGATTTGAGTTATTAAACAAGGCAATCTCTGAGTATGAAACATCAAAACATGATGAATCGGGAAGCTATCGCAGACTATTTTATTTGGCATTGCCCCCATCAGTCTACCCATCAGTATGCAAAATGATAAGATCATATTGCATGAATCCATGTAAGTTATTCTCAAAAAGTCTTTCTCCAACTGTACTTTCCTGGAATTAATGAGCCTAGAGTTAAATAATTACATATCAAGATTTTGATAAAATATTTGACTTTGTTCGGAATAAAGAGCCAATAGTTGGCTTTATTGATTTCTTTTAAACCTGTTTTCTTTCCGTTGCTCTTCCACCAAGGTCCGTGGCTGATGAGAAGTAAAGCTATTGCTGTTCACATCGTCATGTAGATCATTCCTTTGAAAGTCCATGCAGAAGTAGCCTGCAGTTTTTTGCCTTTTTTCTAGAAGCACTCAAGCCATGTGGCATCAAATTTTTGCACACAATTAAGAAAGATAACCAAGATTGGCTCCTTGATTTTGAGTTTTATCATACTGTCTTGTTTTCCCCTGTTCTTTTTTGTGAAATTTGTGGTATCAATAATCAATTCATGTTGTACTTTCAGCCTCACACACTGGTTGGACAAGGGTTATTGTTGAAAAGCCCTTTGGAAAGGATTTGGAGTCTGCAGAGAAACTGAGTGCTGAACTTGGGAAGCTATTTGAAGAAGAACAACTCTATAGAATTGACCACTATTTAGGAAAAGAGCTGGTCCAAAACTTGGTAAATATGTGATTTACAGTGAACTCTATACATTCTTATATGCAATTGTTTCTCATGTGGCCATGTTTTTCAGCTCGTGCTTCGTTTTGCAAACCGCTTATTTTTGCCTCTGTGGAATCGTGATAATATTGCTAACGTGCAGGTAAGCCTCTTTTCTAGGTGTTAGTCTTTCTTTATAATTCGTATGTTGAATTTTCTAAATTGATCCCACATCTTTTCTCAGTCTGGCTGAAAATGCTGAATAAAATTGATGTCGGAAAGCTGGAAGTCTTTCTGTGATTATTATGCCAAATCTATATGCTTGCACATAATAAATCAATTCTGCAGATCGTTTTTAAGGAGGACTTTGGAACCGACGGACGTGGAGGATATTTTGATCAATATGGGTATGTTGGAACTTGGAAGCAACTGCATTCTTACATGGTTGTTCTTTGCAATTTTGCATAAGCATTTATTATAAGTAGGAAGCACATATGGCTGTAACTGAAACTCTAAGTTATAAAGCATCTGTTCTATACTTGTATCTATTGTTGAAATGGTGCACCTCTGGTCCTAACAGATCCTCTGATCATGTGCCTTTATATTTTTGCAAACACACACCTAACTGCTCATTACATATTGCTTTGGCCTTGGAAAACAAAAGATTTTTTTTTTAATTTCTTGTGACCATCTCTTTTTTCAACTTAAAGTCCATATATTTGCTTCAAGACTTCATTTTTATTCTGAGACAGTGTAAAAGCACTATCATTCTTATTTAATATTTATCACCTGCTGCTATTTGTCTTCTTGCAATCCGAGTATCTGACTAACCTTTTGTTAATGCAGTATCATTCGTGATATCATTCAGAACCATTTGTTGCAGGTAATGATATCCTTACGGACTTTTTTCATCTTTAGTTTGAATAATTTTGCTAACATTCATTGGACATTTACTTTCTGATTTGAATATATAGTAGCAGTTGTTTACTGAAGGAGCAGCAAATACTTCAACCCATGATTTTTCAGTAGTATGGTTAATACTTTATATCATCACCATTCTAATGCTAAATCTTCTGAACAGACAGCAGATGCCTGTCATTACAATTCCTCATAGACACGGAAATATTATATTCTGGAATCCAGAGCTCTGGTATGACTCTTACTCTAATTTGCAGGTCTTCTGTTTGGTGGCTATGGAAAAGCCTGTCTCTCTTAGACCTGAGCACATTAGAGATGAAAAAGTCAAGGTCCTTACTTCTTGTACCCCTTTATTTTATCAACTGACAAGAAATTGGCCTCTAGACACTTTCTTGATGTGACACCGAATTATGAATTCTCTGTTATATATCATTTGTTGTTGCTTACAAGTTGCAAATCGTTGGTTTTTGCCTATTTACTACACAATGACAGGTTCTGCAATCAGTGGAGCCTATAAAGCATGAAGAGGTAGTCATTGGACAGTATGATGGCTACAAGGATGACCCTACTGTGCCGGATGACTCCAACACCCCTACTTATGCATCTGTTGTACTGAAGATACACAATGAAAGATGGGAAGGTAAATATTACTTGATGAGTTATTTATTCAAAAAAAAATCTCAGTATCAAGTTCTATTGACTTGCTTAACCATACCTCCACATTGTTGATATTTGGTATTCCAATTCTGGCATTCTGTGTCGTACTTCTGAATGCTGGCATGTTTATTTTTGTACTGACATACAAATATCTGTGTCGTACAGGAGTTCCATTCATTCTCAAGGCTGGTAAAGCACTAAATTCTAGGAAAGCAGAGATACGTGTGCAATTCAAGGATGCTCCTGGTGACATTTTCAGATGTGTGTACTAAATCGTGAATGCTTGTAACTGTTATTTACTAATTCCCCCCTGAGAATTTGATTTATCTTGTTATTACTAACTTGAGCAATTTTGTTTGAATGACCAAATTTCCATTCAAAATTTTCTATATATACTGAACATGCATAATGCTTTGTGCTCGTTTTCATCCTTGTATAGGCAAGAAACAAGGAAGGAATGAGTTTGTTATACGCCTGCAGCCATCAGAAGCCATGTACATGAAGTTAACAGTATGTACATTTACTTTTGCAAACTCTAGCACTTAAGTTTCCATTTTTGTCAAAGGGGAAATATGCAGCAGAATTGTTGGTTGACATAAATAAACTGCTAGGTCAAGAAACCTGGACTGGAAATGGCAACTGAACAAAGTGAACTGGATCTATCTTACGGGATGCGTTACCAAGATGTAAAAATCCCAGAAGCATATGAGCGTCTTATCTTGGACACGTATGTGCTGCTCCATCCTAGTGCCTAATCTGTTTGCAACACAACACATTCAGTTTCTTGCAAGTTTCAGGAGAGAGAAAAAACTTTCTTCCTCAGTCATGGTCTATTTACTGATACCAACGTGTGTTTTGACAGGATAAGAGGAGATCAGCAGCACTTTGTTCGCCGAGATGAACTGAGGGTTTGTGATTTACCCTGCATATGTACTTCTTTTGCAATGAGCTCCCTAGTAAATAACTGAATCTGACAGAGTGTTTGTTTCTCTCAGGCTGCATGGGAGATCTTCACTCCTTTGCTTCATGACATTGATGCTGGTAAGCTGAAGTCCGTCACGTACAAACCAGGAACCCGAGGCCCACAGGAGGCTGATGAGATGAGCAGGAGGATGGGGTATGTGCAGACCCATGGCTACATATGGGTTCCGCCAACCCTCTCTAAGTTTTAGCTGTTTTAGCAGTTGCCGTGTAAAAGAGCCCTTGTAATACGCGGGTCATGTACTAATAAGAGAAACTTCTGCTTATTGAGACAGTATCGTTACGTTTACCATACGATGAAATAAAATTTTCATGTTCTGAGTGCACTCTCTGTTAACTTTTCTTCTCTTCTAAATATCAATATGCTCCTTGAGCAGCTATATAAAATTGCAACTACTGTCATAAGGCTATTCCTAGTGAAGATTTCATGTTTGTGTTTCCAAGAATGCCACGTATGCAAGTAGATAATTAATTTATAGATGAAATGGTCCATACAATGCAAAGTTTCATTTTGATGTTTCATAGGCAATGCAAGACATAGACTTCTTGGAAACTATGTATATATAGTTTCATCTAGATGAAACCCATTTCATCTCTCTCCTCGTTAACTCTCCGCCACATCATCTAAAATGCTGACTTGACACCCTATTTAACGTGCATGAAACTCTATGAAACCTTGCACCGGGACTGATCTAATGGTTACCAAGTCAGCTTAAGACCAACAATTTCAACTGTTTGTCACTTGTATCTCGTCTCCACTGTCCGGTTGTCAATGGTACAAGAAGTACAGAACATGCTCACCGTTCTGGTTTATTCTGCTTCAGTTTGTCAAGAATTGGACCATTGGCAATTCTTCAAGAATTGGAACATGCTCGCGGCCGACTGAGCTTGTTAAATCCCAAGACCGAACACCATTATTACAGTCACGAAAGGGAGGTTATTTTTGGAGGTCTTTCGAGGGGAAACTAATTACTCCGTACAGCAGTCAGCAGACCGGATGGCGAGCCACAAAGAGCAAAGAAGCCTAGCTTGCTAGGCTTTTGCTAACACCACCATCCATTCACTCGTTCAGTTCAGGCACGTATAGTAGAAAGCATATAAAGTAAAACATAATTCAGGCAGCAGCTCAACACATACTACTTCACCCAAAGCAGAATTCTGCAGACATAATTCACGAACAAAAGCTTATGGGATCCAGTACTAGCACTAAATCACAAATACAAATTCAGCGTGTAGCACAGCAACATACACTTTGATAACTCTGATCCCCAACGGGTCAGCACTATTTTCTCACTCTGTCTTGATCAACTTCTTCACAATGCTATGAAGAGCCGGAGCACTGGCGGTGCACTTCTGATCAGCGAAGCACGATCTCCCTTCCTCGGCCGCCTTGCACAGCTGCGGATCCATTGGCACCTTACCGAGGAAAGGGACCCCCATTTCAATGCACATCTTCTCTGCGCCACCCTTGCTGCTGTCAAACACCTCGCTGCACGCCACAAGCGACAGAAGCTCGGGTGCTTTCTCCCTGATGCAGTTCAATGCCCACTCTGTAGCATCTGTCTCGCCTGACTCACCTGACTTTACAAACCTGAGATCCGAAAGTGGCTGCCTCAGGCCACTCATGTTCTCCACAACACCTAACACTGGAACACCAACCTTCTTGCAGAAATTTATCTCCTTCCTCACATCGATTAGAGAGACTTGCTGTGGAGTTGTGACGATTATTGCTCCATCGATTCCCGTGGCTTGGAGGTACTGCACAATCGAGATGTGTTCATCAGATGTTCCCGGCGGTGCATCCACTACAAGATAGTCGATCTCCCCCCAGTCAACATCCTTTAAGAACTGCTTGATCAGTCCATTCTTGCGGGGACCCCTCCATATGACAGCATCATCTGGGTTAGGCAGCATGAAACCAATTGACATGACACCAAGGTTGGACTCAACATAGACCGGGGACCACCCAAGGTTGCTCTGATGAATATCCTGACCCTCCAGGCCTAACATTTTTGGGATGCTAGGGCCACATATATCTATGTCAAGAAGGCCAACCTGATGCTCCATTTCAGCTAGGGCAAATGAGAGCTGGGCCGAGAACGTGCTTTTTCCAACACCTCCCTTTCCAGACAGAACTAGTACCTTGTGTTTCACCATAGCCATCCGCTCAACAATAGCAACCACGTCTGCAAAATACAGTCAGTTGATAATTAGTTTACTTAGCATAGAAGAAATAGAAGTGGAAACTAAATACTCGCATTCATGCACATGTTAAGTCACCTATGGTTAACATTATGGTTACACTAAAGAGCTTGCCCAAAAAAAGCCAAACTCACTAGCAAAAGGTTACTGACTACCAACATTGAGGCAATCACACAAATTTCAACAATTTAACCAGTATGCCCTGCCTTGTTATTGATTACATTCAGGTAGCCTATCTATTTATATCACAGACTGAAGTCACATTGTGGTTTTGATGGCATACCCTTCAAAAATCCACTAAGTATAATACAGGGATATAGGATCACATGAGGTTTTCCTCATCAATCCAAAATTCTCCAGTCCTTCAAATCTACTATACAAGCAGATTCTTCAACTGGAGCATGTTCAAATTCTCCAGTCTCCAAATTTTTCAACAAGCTATGCAATCCACTGGAGCAACTTTAGTAAATACTTCCACAGACTGACATTCAAGTAGCATGTTCAAATTGCAAGCACTCACATTTCATTTTCCACGGTAGGAGATGAAACAGAGCATGAAGAGTAAGAAGTTTAATATCATAAGCAACAAAAAAAAAAAATCAAAGCACATTTGTTTTCTTGCAATGTGATCTGTTAAACCTTATAGAATCTACTACTGAACAAACCCCTCGAATAGTTGGAACAAGATCCAGATATGAAACACACACACTCTTCTAATCTTTCTATGAGCCAAAATCAAAGATTTAGAAAAGTTTGAACCTTTAGGAGCAGCAGTGTAAGCAGATTTTATTTTTTCTTTTTGATTAAAGGGATGTGGCTTCAGGATATCAGGTGTCTCCGTGGAGATCGCTAGGCCCTTGCAGCTGTAGTTCAGTATGTCCGCACTAACAGCTCCCCGACAATTACATAATAAGTGACACACCTTGATCCTTTCATTTTTCCATTAATCTAAATCTAGCAACCAACACCCTTACAAAGCTTCAGAAGCCACTTCTACTGATAATAAAACATACTAAATCTGCATCTTAGCTATTGGTGATAAAATCTTTTCTGAAAGCTTATTGTCGGGAAATATTGATCAAACTAAACGATACAGATAACAGTAAGCCAGCACCAGATCAAGTCACAAAATTGAATATAAATTCAATACAAGAGCATAGATGATCTGATTACCGGGATCAGGACCCTTGGGGGCAGTGGCGCAAATCTGCTGGTTGGGGCATCCAGCGCAGGCATCCGCCTTCCCCGCCTCCTCCGACTGCGTTCCAGGGCAATCTGCACAGCAGCAGACAAATCATACTTAGAAATACTAGCAGATAACCTCGAACCCAAAGCTTGGATAAAGAAAACCACGCGAACAGAACTGGTGTGGAAGCCCCTAATCCGTGCATATCAGCTAATCGTTTCGACCAAAGTATCGTTCCCCTTTCTTCTGTCACGAGACGACCGCAAAGCCAGAAGAAATCGGCACCAAAGCCATCGGAACAGAGTGGGGAGGAGTAAAAATCGAGGCCAGGAGAGGAGAAAGGCAGAGATTTCTTACGATCGTTGGCGTCTTCGGGGACGTCGCCTCTGCCGCCGCCGTTCTCCATCTCCCTTCTCGAAGTTTTCCTGCCTCAGGTTTTGGGTCGTCTCGGTGCAGATGGGAGGAATGGCGAAGGGGACGAAAGGGTTTGCGTTATAACCCAGCCCGGTGAGGGAATCGGACCGTTCGGTATTGATCGGACGGACAGGAGGTTTCGGCTGTGGTGCGGCGGTGCGCGAGGGGTCGACGGGGGCGGGGTGTTCAATTACAAGTTTGCATCTGGTTCGTCGTTGCTTCCGTCATTCTCCTACCATTAATTATTTTTCTCGAGTTGACTTTCAAACAATTTTGAATTTCATTTACCAAAACAGCAGCGTTCATAGCGTATCCAATTATCCATAGTGCAGGAACATGGCGCAAATACAAGCTGAAGCTGAATGTCACTAGTTACGCACACGGCATATTATGGATAAAAAAGTGCCGTTCGTCCATCCCGTTCATCTATAAGATACTAAAATGGATAGATCCAAGGATTTATTAGATACTAAAATGGATAGTATGTATCGAACCCGGATATTCAATGTTCGATACTAGATCATGATCCAGATATAGGACTGGATAGTTATTAGCCTCTCAAATCAAATTCCAAAATGTAGGTTAATTAAAAAAATAAAGGTTAGTAAGATCACTAGACAATTTTAATAATTAAAAATAAATCTAAAAATATCATAGATTCATAGCTAATTTTTTAACATCATGAAAGGAGTCTAAAAATATATAATATTTCTAGACAAACAAAATTAAAATATTAAATTCACTAAAATATTCTAATAAATTCAAGTTAAATCTAAATCTAATATACCATACTTAAAAAGACTGCATAATGAACAGTCAAAAGAATTAAAAATATCAACGTCTAAAGATCAAATCAGATTAGTAATATCATAGCGTGTGCATGTAGAGGTGTGGTATGCAAGTCGAGTAAGTTTTTGGCCGATGAAAAGGTAGCCTTCAAACAGTAGAAAATCTCTCTAGAAAGTCTTCGACATCGCAAATTCTCATCAACGTATTTTCTCCCACGAATCCAACATGTGGAGTTCTCTATAAGGGGTGGGTAGAAAATTTTTAATTATGTTGGATCCTTATATCTATCTATACTATAAGGATCTAGTTCTTTTAAAAATACTTCTCATCTAAATAATTCCTACCCACCCTCACAAAGGACCCACATGTCAGGTCTAATAGTGAAAAGACATGGAAAGTTTTCACAAACAAGAAAAACGATGTTTCTAGAGAATTTGTGTTGATTTGATATTACTTTTCTCACCATGAAATTTTTTTACCCATTCCATGTACGCGTCAACCAAATAGTCTAAAATAATCCCCATAATAAAGGTAGCACGCGTGTGTTGCGCATGCATATTAGTATAGATAAAAAAACTAAGTTGATAATAAAAATTCCAAAATTTATCTGACTTTTCTTTTTAAGTTTGGGAAAAGTTTACAAAAGTTTGTGTTTGAGTTTCTTTTTTATTTGATTTTGATTTAATATACAATGGTAAATGTGAAGCAATGGATACATACATTTGTTGCTTTACCCAATATCTAAAAAAGATTGTGTATTCAATTAGTATTTATTGACCAAAACTATTGATTTGTGTTTGAATTTGAATCTGAGAAAAAAAGCTATATATCCGTTTTTTTCGAAACAACTATATATATATATATATCCGTTTGAGTATGTACGTAATAGTCCATATTCAATCAATTTTCACAGGGCAAGAAGAACTGGTAACCACACGATCCATTTTTAGGGCAATTGTGCAGTAATAATCGTTGAAACGTTCATGGTAGACCGGCCGGTATCACGAAACCTCAAAGGGATCGAGCATCCTTGTCTGTACAAGCATGAGTCGACTGACACGAGGCACATTTTCTTCCTATGGCGTTTCCTTTCCCCTGCATTTGTGAACGGCGCATGGGCTGATTACCCCTGCTCTGCACCACCGTGCTGCCCCCCGAACATTGACGAGGAAGATTGTTGTCCACAGTCCACACGAGATGTAGAGCAGCAGGCCAATAAATCCGCTCGGCTCCACTCGCCGATGAAACCTTCTTCACCCACCTCATGTACGTGGAAATGAATCTGTAGTCATTTATTTGGGTTACCATATCTGTTCAGATTCAAGTTTTGACTACTGCAATCGAGAACTCCGACCACTAGAGAGCTACTGCCATGACAGGGATTTTGCTGAAGAACAGCGGCGATGGTGGGTGCGTACGCATGTGTTGTGCCTCTCTCTCTTCGTTACATTTGGTTTGATTTATATGCAGTAAGTGCCCGCCATTCCCAACAAGCGACAGTTGCTCCATCAAGGCATCAAGTTGCAGGGGAACAACTCTTCGAATACCGTAGAGCAGGTCTATTCTAAGTCCATAGGTTACTCTATGGTATGTCCCTTTGGTGTGTACAATATACCTATCTCTGCAGCTTCAGATCATCTTTCCTATTTGCTTTTGCAATCTTTGTTCAGCAGGCAAATGCGCATTTTTTTTTCCTACATCCGTGAACCCTTTTGTATGGTCTGTATCCAGTGGCAGCCATTTCCATCAAACAAGTTGGTGCATATATCGAGAGTTTATTTAGGACCAAAGCATATCTCGGTAGTCTACCACTTTTAGGTGTCAGGCTGCTGACGGTACCTCTTTTGGCAAAATGTTGGTTGTCAACATGACAGGTTCTATATTTACTGAGACATATCACTTTCTATTACATGTACCTGATGGATGAATATCCTAACAAATATGTTGATTCTTGCTTTAGCTCTTGCCCAGGATAGGGTCATTGGTGCACCTCACAAATTTCAGCATGTGCCCTATTTCACTAATCTTTCTGCATGACTGTGGGTCACTAGAGTTGTATTTTGCAAACTGTACATTGCTCTCGCCAATTTTAATGGACAAAGGGAAAGGAGTCAATGCAAAATCACTAAGAGTTACTGTAAGCATCACTGACATATCAAACTAAAGCAATGACCATTGCTCATTTTGTGAATAAAGGTTTATTTTGGGTGGGCAACATTTATCATAAAATTACTGTAGTGAACCTCCAATTACTTGGTGATACAAAGTGTTCCGTACACATCTACAGAGGCTCTAATGGTTTAGGATTAAGTAAATTTCCACCTATAGATGCAGTTTAATAATTGCTCTGTTTTTTCATATCACCAGAAATTATCTAGCATCGTGTCTGATTGAAGTTTGACAACATTATATTATTGTGTTTATGTTTTGAAAGAAATGGTTTTTGTGTTTACTCCTGTACCGGGTGCAGCTCCTATAAAATCAGTTTGTTATGCAATCACTTAGTGTTTCTATTCTTTTCTTAAAATATTATTTAAGAAATTCTCACGGCATCGTGCTTGGTATCATCTAGTTATGTAAAATAGGTGGGTTCCAAAATTCTTCCATCTATTTGTTTCAATAACTACTGAATAGATTTTCGCAAAAAAAATATTGAATAGATATATTAGCTTCACCGTTCATGGAAGAACATTAAAAATTTGGTACCATTACTTTTTTGTGCTCCTTCCAGATAGAAGCAGAGCAGCTGTACAACCAGAAGCACATGCTTAGCGCCAAAGCCAGCCAGGTTGGATTCCTTACATTGCCTTGCAAGCACAAATCTGCCTAATTATTTGTAATCAAAGACTGCAGTATGTAATATAAAATGCAACATCATTATGAATCTTTTTCAGTGTGTTTGTATGGTACAAATATTTAAGATCCTTTGCTTCACATTGCTAATCTCACAACCAAAAGAATATGAGGCATAGTTTCTGATGACATATAACAACTCCCGGTGCTAAAAAGAAAAGGGTTGGTGCTTACATTCAAACACTAAAAAGAGACACAAATTGGGTTCGTAGTGTCACACCGTCTGAAGCACGGGTCGTGTGGTACGCCGGGATTCGGACTTCACGAGGTCAGGGTACCACTCACTGTTTGCAGCTAGCGCCCGCACTTCTTGCACCGGCCGGCGCACAGTCACAAACTCGGCATTAATTATTTGATTACAATGGTACAATTGGAATTTGATTAATAAATAAATAATATTCCATATTGTGCCATCATGTAGATTGAGTACACATGCATTCATGAGTGAAAAATATGTATCTTTTCTTTTTCAGCATTCATGCATGAAAAGTATTTTCTCAACAACTCATATGTTAATAATTCTAACAAATATTTATAACTACATTAATAACAATGACATATATGTGCTTTCACCTTAGATACATTTTAACTAAAATATTATCCTTATTGATAATATTCTTAATAAATAAATTTAAATATCTTCATAAGCGAGGAAGGTTAGTACCAGACACATGGCTATACATTCCTATCCTTTGGCTTTGGGATTACTTTAGAGTAATCAATCATTAAATATAACACTTAAAATATAATGTTAATATATTCTCTTTATGTACCATGTTACTTCAAGCTTTTTATGAGTGCTTTTAATTAAGTGATGTGTATGTTTAAAATGACTATGTATGCCACTGTAGAAATTAAGAGAGCATTTTACAATCCAAAATCCTTATTTTAAAAGGTACAAAATGGAAAGTTAATAAAATATGCCATAAAATTTTCAATTTAACTAGAGGACAAAAAACATATAGCAATTAATAAGAAATATTGTTGAAAAATCTAAATTTTTTATTAATAGCATCACAAGGAATGGCCCACAACAAGACCATCATAGTTTAAGATAATGTTTCAACTAATTGCATATTGATATTGAAAGTACATGGAAGTGGTAAAATGGATATGAACGAAGAAAACCATAGATTAATGATTGATTATGTATTTTAAGATTCTAACCATGAGAGAGCATGGGTTGATGGACTAGTTTATTTAATTCATCATATCGGTGACTCGGTGCTATGGAATAGTGTTTGAACGCTTTTTTAGCTCAAGTGATGTGTACGGTACCATGGTTTACGGCTATGCAAGGGCATACATGTCTTTGAGTTTTTCTGTTCAAAAAAAAAACAGCTCTTTTCATGCTTTCTGCAGGCCATAGCTAGCTGAGTGGTCCTCCTCCGATCCGATCCACTTATATATATATAGAAGGATTCGATCCCGCCGATGCATGCATCTCATGACAATTGTATCTGTATAGCAGGTTTCTGTCTTGAGGCTCTGCAAGCAGGCAAAATAAGAAGTCGTACGTGGTGCTTGGACTGGTGCCCGTTGGGAACGGACCGGCGGACTTGGGAGCGCCTCTGCCTGCCGTGGCTGCAGCACAGAGCAGACACGTGTATCTGCCTATACATGCATGACACCCAGTCCACCCACAGGCCACTTGATCTCAAATTCAACCCCAAATTCTACTGTGCAAAAAGAAGATTCTCATTACATCAAAATATCATAACATACATGAAGTACTAAATGTAGATGAAATCATAAACTAATTTCACAGTTTTGTTGTACTCTGCGAGACGAACATTTTGAGCCTAATTAATCAATTTTTGGACAATTTTTCACAATACAAACGAAATGCTACAGTGACGCGCGATTCCCAAAACTTTCAATTTGAAGGTGCCAAATTGACATCTAAACGAGGCCTCCGTCCTCCCTGCAAAAAGGCTCAAGCCAACGGTCCTCTCCTCTCCTGCTCCATCCAGCCATGGCGGTGAAACGCAAGTCAGGCGTTAGATCTCAAATTCAACCCCTAAAAAAGAAGATTCACGTCACATCAAAATTTTATAACATGCATGAAGTACTAAATATAGATGAAATCAAAAACTAATTACATAGTTTTGTTGTACTATGCGAGACGAATATTTTGAGCCTAATTAATCAATTTTTGGATAATTTTTCACACATACAAACGAAATACTACAGTGGCGCGTGATTCCTAAAACTCCCAATTTAGAGTGCTAAATTGGCATGCCCATGTTTCACGCTACACGCTCTGCGATCAACACGTACTAGAGTCTGGGGCGCGCCTTTGGCGTGCCGCTCTTACGGTCCGACTTGACTATGAGTGCTGTAAAAAAATAATAAAATGTCTAGACAAGAAAAATTGGTTAAACAATGTTTAGATAAGTGTAATGGGTCCACTGTCTCGGTTATTTATTCTCGCTTCTTTCTTATGCAAAGCAAATCTTATAGCATTTCAAGTTCTATTTACCAAAATTTTAAGAAAATTCAGAGAGCCAGTCAATTTTTTTATATACTTGAGAGCCAGTCAACTTTGGTTAATGACTGAATCCCACAAAGGTAGATGTCCAGTTGAGCATATTAGTTAAAAATAGAAGGAAAAAGATAACACTCGAAACAACGTCTTCACTACTTAAAACATGATACATGATAGCATTGGCCTGCAACGTGTCTTTCCAAATGCATAAAGAACTACAAGACTAATATACTGCGGGTGCTATTGCATTGTTTTTAATAAAGTAGCAGAGGAAGTACACTGGTATCCATAGGGTAGTACCAAATCATCTACTTGCTAGTATTTGTGTGTTCTCTGCCAAGAAGATGTACTATTAATGTTTCTGTACAGAAGAGTTTATACGACGATATAATTAGAATGTAAATAGACACATGCCTTCCCGGCGGGCAGCGCGTCGGGTCCCAATCTTTCAGTGTCGGGGGCCGGGAATGGCGTCTCGACTACGTCCGTAACCCGAGCGACCTGCAGATCGGGTACACCAGGGACATAAACCTCATGCTCGTCCTCGTCGACAGTGTCCCTGACCGTGTCTGCGCGCGAGCGAGGTTTGCTTTGCTCGATCAGGCGGGCAACGAGGTGCCGGCCGGCTTGCACCTAGAGCCCCAGTACAAAAAACCGGACCGGAACCCCGGTTCGACCGGAAAAACCGGGAACGGCAGCCTCATCGATTCGGTTCGAACAAAAGATCGGCCTAAAGAAAAAACCGGCGCCAACAGCTGCTCCCATGCGTTACTGGGCTACAATCCGGCCCCAATAGCTTGGCCGAAGGCCCAAAGGGGAAAATAGAAGGTAAATATGCAGCAAAAGTGGGGGGAGTGGGATTCGAACCGTGGCCAGCGGGTTGAAACTCGACTCTACTGACCATCCCTCTCCTGATTCGCTTGTAAACAATAGGAATACTTATGATATATGACCATTACTGAACCGCGGTCGGACCGGTGGACCACTGGTTGAACCGTTGAACCAGTGAACCGACAGCCCGACCGGTTCGACTCCCGGTTCGGTTTTTCGTACTTTGCCCAGAGCACACGCTACGGGAAACCCCGTATACGCCGAGTACTTGGCCCTTTGCCGAATGCATTCTGTCGGGCACTCGGCAAATACAGGTTTTGTCGAGTGTCCACGAGAAAGCTCTCGGCAAAGAGCCAACACTCGGGTAAGAGACACTCGATAAAAGGGAGTTTTGCCGAGTGTCAGACATGTGACACTCGGCAAAGCTGTCGCACGTGTCCAGCGCGTGCCACGCCCGCCAACGTCCGTTGGCTGCCGTTTGGGCTTTCGTTACTTTGCCAAGTGTCTAAAGTCATACACTCGGCAAAAAGGGTGCTTTGCCGAGTGTCATGCTACCGACACTCGACAAAACTGTGGCACGTGCCACGCGCGCCAACGGCCGTTTGCGGCCGTTTGGACTGTCAGTTCTTTGCCGAGTGTCAGACCTGTGACACTCGGCAAAGGTGTGGCACGTGCCTAACACGTGCCATGGCCGTTGACGTGTTGGCCCTTTGCCGAGTGTATAGGTCAGATACTCGGTAAAGAGCGTGAAAATTTGAAAAATATTCTTAAAAAATTTGAAATTCAAACTCAAAAAATTTGAAAATTTTAAATATAAGAGTTTTTTGCCGTGACTTTGCCGAGTGTTTCTCTGAGGCACTCGGCAAACCTCCTCTTTTGCTGAGTGTTTCCGCGGAAACACTCGGCAAAGTTCGGCCCTTTCCAATCAAACTTTTTATTTTGTGCTCCAAACTTTATCATTTCCCCGTGATACCTGTCAAAGGCTCTTTATATCTTATGTAGAGGCCGTGGGGAAAAATTAAGATGATTTCGAAAAGTTTTTATATACGGCCCTTACCAATCGGAGCATTTCCACATAGAAGTTTCGGAGAGTTGAGAAGGAGACGGCTGGATTTCGAAACGAAGTGAAGTTGAATTGGAGTTTTAGTTTATAATTTTTTTCATAGGCAGTAGACAACATAGATTGTTTCATTCGAAGTTATCATAATTTTTCGGACTCATTTGATAATTTTTAAATTTTTTTGCGACTATCTCTGTATGAAGTAGTGAAATATCTGAAGGAATAATGAGCTATATATGCATTAAAAGTTGAAAACAATTCATAGAAGCATAAAATGCGCATTGCTGAATGTATTTGACAAGATATTTTGATGTGTATTTGAACAAATTTGAAAATCTTTACATGAAATCATGAGTCTGGAAATTAGTTGCCGAGTGCGAGTGTAGCACTCGGCAAACAAGCGATTTGCCGAGTGCCCAAAGGCAGGCACTCGGCAAAGGGCCACCTGGCTGGCCGGCCAGGCCACCTCATTGGCCACGTGTCCTGTTTGCCGAGTGCCAAAGGTTGGTGTTGCCAAGTGTCATGGCCCATGCACTCGGCAAACAGCCACGTGGCCGGCCGGGCATGGGCCGCGCGCTGCCACGTCATTGCCATCGTGGCAGATCTGTTTGCCGAGTGCTAGATCCATGGCACTCGGCAAACGGGGGTTAGGCGGGGGGGGGGGACTTAACCGCGCCCGCCTCCCACCATACACACGCCGCCGCCACACACACGGACACACGCCTTGCCGCGCCGCCGCCACCGTCGCCCTGCCCGCCGCCGCCGTCGTCGTTGCCCGCCGCTCGCCACACCCGCCCTCCGCCGGCCCCGCCCACCCCTCGCCGTGCCGCCCGCCCCACGCCGCCGAGCCTACCCGTCGCCGCCTCGGCCGTCTCCACCAGAGCACCGCCGCGGCCGCCGCACTAGGGCGCCGCCCCTCCGTCCGCAGCAGGGCGCCGCCGAGCCCGCCGGCGCGCAGGCCCGGCGGCTGGCACCCGCCTGCGGCTTCGCCCTGCCCCGGCCGCCCTCCGGCCCAGACGAGCACGCCGCCCCGCCCCAACCGCCCTACCTCCGGCCCCGACGAGCGACACTGACGCCGCCCCGTCCATCTTCTGTTGGTGAGTGCGCTGCTCCTCTTCCTCGATCTGTCTCCAATGCAAATCGATGATTGTTTCCATATAGACCTTTTCAATTTCTTAAATCCAACATAAACAAATGGAAATTGTTATAGGGATGGATGAGTTATAGTTGTGAATGTGTACGTGGTATGTGATTGTGAATGCGGATTGTGAACAAGGGACCAACAATATTTGATGTTTGAATTATTCCAAATATTGAACAATGTGGATGTGGATGTCGGCCTTCGTGCCGTGGTTATCCTTGTATATGTCGTTGCCAGCCTTTGTGTCATGTTTTTTTTTGCAGGATGGGGTTTCTGAAACCTTCCCGTGCAGGGGAGGTGCTGCCGAAATTGTCATTTGACAACATTTCGTTTTTTTCAGGGAGAGACCCTTTGCACCGTCCTCGGCTTGTAGCTCCACCGCACGTCGTTCCTCGCCGTCTGCACCGACACGAGCGTCACCGACTCGCCCGCCGTCGAGCCCGTAGGTGAGCACATGCGTTACCTAGTTAGGCGTCTCCTTTTCGAAAGAGATACGATTGTGAATATGCAAATCTTTGCATATGTCTAACCGTATCTATTTCGAATTGTCCACGTTTTTTGGATAGCTTGAGGATGTGTAGATGGGTTAGTTTTCACGCTCTACTCGTATCCGAGACAGAATTTCGGCATCACCTCCCTGTTGTTCTCCGAATACACAATCTCCGTAATTGGACGTGTATTTGGAGAACAACGGGAGTTGTTGCCAAAATTCTGTCTCGGATACGAGTAGAGCATGGAAATTAACCCGTGTACACATTCTCGGGTGGGATTAGGACCTATCTTTACCTATTAGACATATAAGCTAGCATCCGGTAGATGCATTTCATCATTATAATTTATTACTTGATGATATGTAAAGGGATGGATGACCGTGAGTGGATGTACACTGGCCTCTCAAGTAAAGGTGAGTGTACAGATGAATGGTTTGTCAAGACTAATGCGTTCTTGAAGCAAGCTTTTGCCAATGCGAAATGGGTGCATTCCACTTTCTGTCCATGCGCGGTTTGTGACAACCGTAAACGCCAAACAGAAGAGGTCATGGGTAAACATCTCGTCAAGAATGGATTTACGGAGAACTATACCCAGTGGACGCGCCATGGTGAGGCCGTTGATCGTGTGAGAGATGAGGCCGTGAGGCAGCGCATCCAGGCTTTTGATGATGATGCCGGGGTAGGGGACATGTTGCATGACTATGGCGAAGCACACTTTAATGATGGACCTAGGGAGGAGGAGCCGGAGGCCACTGCAAAGGCTTATTATGACATGTTGTCAGCGGCACAACAACCCCTTCACTCGCACACTAAGGTTTCTCAATTGGATGCCGTTGCACGTCTGTTGGCCATCAAGTCCCAGTTTAGCTTGGATCGAGACGCCTTTGACCACATCCTGACAGTTTTTGGCGGCCTGCTTCCGGAAGGTCACATTCTGCCAAAGAATATGTACGCAGCACAGAAACTTCTAAATGCACTTAAGATGTCATATCAGAAGATACATGCTTGTCCAAATGGATGCATCTTATTTAGGAAAGAATATGCGGACGCAAAGCAATGTCCGAAGTGCAAGTAGTTTAGATTCGTGGAGATAGTCGGTGCTGATGGTAAAAAGAAGCAAAGTAAAATACCCGTGAATATCCTATGGTACCTTCCACCTATACCGAGGATCCAATGGCTTTACATGACCGAGGACTCCCCGAAACTGATGACATGGCACAAAAGTGGAGTGCGATACAATCCTGATAAGCTCGTACATCCATCCGATGGTGAAGCATGGAAACACTTTGATGGGATTCATCGTGACAAGGCTCAAGAGACTCGGAATGTGCGTGTTGCGTTGGCAACAGATGGGTTCAATCCTTATGGAATGACGGCTGCCCCATACTCTTGTTGGCCCATGTTCGTGATCCCTCTCAATCTCCCCCTGTCGTCCTCCTTCAACGATAGAACATATTTTTGTCGTTAATTATTCCTAATTACCCGGGGAAAAATATGAGTGTGTATATGGAGCCTCTGATTGATGATTTGGACCGTGCTTGGAAGGAAGATGTATGGACATACGATCGAGCTACAAAAACAAACTTCAAAATGCATGTCTTTTACCAGTACTCCCTGCATGACCATCCGGCGTTTGGGATATTCTGCGGCTGGTGTGTTCACGGGAAGTTTCCATGTTCAACATGTAAGGCATCTATGAAGTTCATCTTGTTGACCAAGGGTGGAAAATATTCATGCTTCGACAAACATCGTCAATTTCTCCCTCTTGAACACGAATTCAGACGAGATATCAAGAACTTCACGAAATGTGTTAGGGTCGAAGAACCTCCACCAGAGATGATGACAGGTGCGGAGGTTCGTGAAGAGTTAGATGCTCTCGAGGTCGGGTAGGATGGCCGTTTTGTGGGTTACGGTGAGCAACATGCCTGGACTCATAAGTTGGGCTTGTCGAAGCTCCCGTACATGCAAGATCTTCTGCTTCCGCACAACATTGATGTAATGCATACTGAAAAAAAATCTTGCCGAGGCACTTTGGGGTACAATCATGAATATTCCTGATAAAACCAAAGACAATGTGAAGGCCATAGTGGATCAGCAATGGATATGCAATAGACCGAAGCTAGATATACCGCCTCCCAGAGACGGCAAAACATGGAAAAGACCTAAGGCCGATTTCTTCCTCACGAATCCCCAAAAGAAGGAAGTGCTAAGTTGGTTCGAAACGTTAAAGTTCCCTGATGGGTACGCGGCGAATCTAAAGAGGGGAGTAAACTTATCTACTCTACGAATCAATGGGCTCAAGAGTCATGACTACCACATATGGGTTGAGCGGCTTCTTCCGGTGATGGTTCGAGGCTATGTCCCCGAGCACGTCTGGCTAGTGCTGGCAGAGTTGAGCAATTTCTTCCGCCAGCTTTGTGCTAAGGAAGTATCGAAGACCGTGATTGCAGAAATGGAAAAAGCTTGCCCCCGTGTTGCTATGCAACTTAGAGGAGATATTTCCATCGGGTTTTTTCAACCCAATGCAGCATATGATTTTGCACCTTCCGTATGAGGCACGAATGGGGGGCCTATGCAGAACTGTTGGTGCTATCACATTGAGAGATGTCAAAAGGTTCTTCGAACTAAATGCAAAAATAAATGCAAGATTGAAGCTTCTATTGCAGAGGCATACATCCTGGAGGAAGTGTCAAACTTCACAACAAAATACTACGCTGACAACCTCCCTAGCGTGCACAATCCACCGCCTCGTTACAATGTTGGTGAAGTTGAATAGAACCTCAGCCTTTTCCGAGGGCAACTGGGAAGTGCAAATGAAGGCACCAACAAAAACATGACAAATGCAGAGTGGCGCGCTATCATGCTATATGTGCTCACCAATCTATCCAAAGTTGAGCCGTACATGCGGTAAGTTCAGAACAATCTTGTTCTCGAGTACCTAGTCATCATTCTGCATCCAATACTCTTGTTTCTCGTTCATACAGGGAATTTCTTGATCGATTTTGGCGTAATAGGAGGGATCCTACCCCGCATGAAGTCTATAACCTTCTTAGACATGGAAACCCCAATTTTATTTCTTGGTTCAAACATAAGGTACACTTAATTTTAGTCTGTCCTAAATTTGACATTACTGAGGTCGTGTCATTAATATAACGAACTATTCTGGTCAAACTTGCAGGGCCAATCCGATGGGTCTATGAGTGCCGAGTTGAGACAGGTCGTCGATGGTTGTGCGTATAAGGTCAAGTCATTTACCGGATATGACGTGAATGAATATCGTTTTCGCACAACAAGTCATGAGCAGAGGATGCCCAATCAAAGGACCACAAATACCAGAGTCTATACTCCAGGATCTGATGGGGTCGATTACTATGGGAGACTTGAAGAAATATACGAGCTTAATTTCGGTGGAATCAAACATCTTAATCCTGTTATCTTCAAATGTCATTGGTTTGATCCCTCCATGGTGAGACGGACCCCTAGTCTGGGGCTAGTCGAAATTCGACAGTCATCTGTCTTACCAGGAGATGATGTCTATATAGTGACTCAACAGGCCACCCAAGTTTATTATTTGTCATACCCGTGCAAAAAGGACAAAAGTCTTGAGGGTTGGGATGTTGTATACAAAGTGTCGCCACGCGTTAAACTACCAGTACCAAACAATGAAGATTATGACATAGATCCAAACACCTATGATGGTGAGTTCTTCCAAGAAAATGGGCTAGAAGGGTCTTTTGAGATAGACTTAACCCAAGCGGTTGGAATGAATTTAGACTCAGAAATGTTTGTTGACGAGGACACTGGAGATGTGGTTCAGAATGCTAAGGACTTGGAGTTACTACAACGATTACAATGACAGTGACGACGACATTCCTCCTCCTTTGGAGGACGACCATGAACATCTCAAAATGTACGATAGTGATGATGCGACCGTTGATCCAGATAATCCTGATCCTGATGATTATTTCTAATAAATGTACGTTTATATATTGCATCATCTCTTTCTAATAGTTTATGTCGGTTCATATTTTTTATATATTGCATGTCTTTCTAATAATGTATGTTCATATTGGTTATCTAATAAATATATGTTTTTGTTGATTGCAGGTGATTGAACCAAGATGGTGGGTCGGGGCGGTGCAATGAGGAACGCCGTGTTGCTCTACCGCAGGCTTAAATATGGAGGGTCCGATGCAGCTGAGTCATCTGGTGGCAAGGACAGGGGGCGAAAGAAGGGCCGAGGCGGGGGGCAAGGCAAGAGGCGACAACAGACTCCTGTACCTTCGTCGTCTTCGTCCGAGGAGGAGTTTGCTCCTTCGGCGGAGGACACTCGGGCCGTGGAGCAAGAGGAGCGCGAGGCTGAGGAGCACGGGGACGAGGACCCTGGGGACGAGGACCCTGAGGACGAGGAGGCAGCAGATGGGTCCACCTCCTCTGAGATGTCGGCCCTTTGGCAGCGAGGCCCCTCACAACTCCTGGAGCGACCGATACCCATGGAGCGTCACCCTGTGATTGCACCCTCTCCCCCAAGGTAAGTAATTTTAGATGTTATAAGTACCTTTTCATTTCATATTCATATGTTGGAAATCACAATATGAACTAACAATTTACCTTAATCACTTGGGCAGGAGTTGGGTGGCTGTCACCCCGGGCGCTGCTCACGCCCGCAAAGTCAACGACATTCTGGGTCTTCTACGTAGGGAGCTGTTTCCGGGTCTGGTGCAGATTGGCGGCAGGGAGGAGCCGGCCTACACCTTTGACCACTACGTCACCGCTTGCGATCTGGAGGATCGGGACGGCAGTAGCTTCAACAATAAGGCTGAGAGGGTAAAGGGCGAGCTGTGGGTAAGTATTCGTTGCACTACATTGCTCAACACATCACATTCATTGAACAATCTACAAATAATGATTGGATACATCGTGTATATATGCGCAGGATTTCTACAGATGCGCCCCGGGAGAGGAGGCGAGGGCGGATGCTGTGGCACATAAAGCCTGTCAGAAGCTTGTGAAGGACATGCACTACGAGGCGTGCGTGTAGGCCGTAATTGATTATTATGCTGCACTCAACATCTCCGTGAAGAAACAGGAGGCAAGACAAATGAAGTTGACCAAGGAGCAATACATGGCGGTATGAAAATCGATAATATTTTATTCTGAGATTAAGTACTTTAAATTTGATCTTGTTATATGTCATACACTTGATGTCTTGTAGGCGATTCCGTGGTGGTGCGCCACGCATCCCCGGTGCTAGGAGGTGATAGTGGACAAGTGGTGCAGCCGCGAGTGGGAGGAGCAGCACAACCTTTACCGGGAGCGGCGTTTGCTGATGCCCGGTGTACCACACCATCAGGGCAGCCTTAGCCTCGACGAGTATCGGGCAAAATGGGTACGCCGAGTCATTTTTATATTCGCTCACTCAATTTTGTATAATTACTAATTCTTATTGTTTATTTTTCTAGTCGCAATCACATGGTGATGCGCCTTGCAACCAATTCCAGGCATTTTCTATGGCCCACAAGGGCAAGGCGACCTCAGACGTCCAGTACAACCCGGAGGACCCGCCCTCGGCATACAGCAACGCCAGCGCCCACAGTCGCCTCACTGCATATACAGAGGTGGTGAGGGAGGTCCATGGGTCAGACTTCGATCCGACCGCCCACAACATTGATGGAGAAGTGGTCATGAGGGCGGGAGGAGGCAAGAAGCATGGGCGGTACTTGATCGGCGACAGCACCATCGACACGGCCGCTACCCCCACACTCCCCCAGATTCGAGCCAGGAGCACGAGCTCTTCCCCGGCTATCCGCCAACCTCTTCCCGGTTCACACTTCGGGATGCAGTCACTACATGTTATTTCTGTTTTGTTCATCGTATGTGAAGTTTACTTACGTTTGTAATGTATTATAACAATGTGATTGAATATTGCAGGCCCGGTTGGATGAAGAGACGGAAGCAGCTGGAGGTGGAGGTGCAGCAGATGAAGGAGGCGGAGGCCGAGAAAGAGAGGCAGAAGAAGGAGGCTGAGCGGGCGAACCGAGCGTAGCAGGAGCAGGTAATGGCCTACCTGCAGAACATTGGCCAGCGGGTGGGTGAAGGTCCGCCGCCGCCGATGCCACCACTGCCTCCACCACGTGTTCCTATTTCTCCCGTGAGTCACTTGAGAACCTTATAATTTCATTTCACAACTCATTTCTGTCGTAAATCTTGTAACACACATTGAAATCTATTTTGGGCAGGCTCCTGGTTCGGCGGTGTCAAATGACGGCCCTCAAGACGAAGACGTTGCGCCGCGGGCGGCTAGAGTGCTGTTCGGACCCCCTCCTCAGTGAGTTGGCGCCTTTGTGACTGTTTGGTGACTTTGTTTCGTTGTGAACGAGTGTACTTTTGAACCTATGGATGTTTAGTAACTTTTATGTGTTTGTCGAACTGCCTGTGATGTTTATTGTGGATTTATGGTTGTGGAAGGTTGATGTATATATATATGAACTGCCTGTGATGTTTGTTTGAGGGGTCCTTTTAACGCGATAAATAAATAAAAATAGGGGTAGAATTGTCCCTTTGCCGAGTGTAACACTCGCCAAGGTGTCTGTTTGCCGAGTGTATTGGCTTTAACACTCGGCAAACAGGTTGTTTTTGTCATTTCTGGACACCTGTTTGCCGAGTGCAAATGCTTTGTCGAGTGTTCTGGACTTAGCACTTGGCAAACGGAAGGCCTTTGCTGAGTGTTTTCTGCGACACTCGGCAAACAGGCTGTCAAAGGACCTGACCCTAACCATCTTTGCCGAGTGCCAGGGTCAAAACACTCGGCAAAGACTCAGGCTTTGCCGAGTGTTTCCGGGCCAGCACTCAGCAAAGGCTCAGGCTTCGCCGAGTGTCTCATGTCCGACACTCGGCAAACTTTGGAGGCTTAACACTCGGCAAAGCCTCCGTTACAAATTCGCAAACGGCCGCGAACGTCGCCGTGCCGTCCGCTACCGTCTGTTAGTGCTTTATTTTGCCGAGTGTCAGCTCTGACACTCGGCAAAGCCTTTGCCGAGTGCCCGACAGAAAACACTCGGCAAAGGTGGCCTTTGCCGACACTAGGTATGCCGAGTCGGCTTTGCCCAGTGTTACACTCGGCAAAGATTTTGCCAAGTGTTTTTGGCCTTTTGCCGAGTGCCCCAGGCATTCGGCAAACACCCGTTTTCCCGTAGTGACATGGTGGTATGACTACTTGTTTTCTGGCTATGAAGACGGCGTTTTGACAAGTAAACAGGCCATGGAGGCATCACCGGATCTCGTGGTCAATGACTGCTTCAAGGTCAGGTGCACGTCGCCGTTCTCCACAGCGAGAAGTCCATGGTTGCACCATCTGTGGTGCCACCGTCCGACCTCCACCAACATCTTGGTCACCTCCTCGTGACCAAAGAGGGCGCCGACGTCACGTTCCAGGTCGCCGGTGAAACGTTCAGCGCGAACAAGTGTATCCTAGCAGCTCGGTCGCCGGTCTTCAAGGCTCAGCTCACGGACGCCATGAAAGAGATTGAGCACCAACGCAGAACACTGCATACGGATCCATGACATGGTACCCCAGGTGTTCGACGTCTTGCTGCATTTCATATACACCGATTCACTGCCGGAGGTGATAACAGGGCAAGAAGATGAGGTTCCCCTAGATCAACATTTGTTGGAAGCGGCAGACAGGTATGCCCTGTAGAGGCTCCCTGTCCCTATCCTTTGTTTCACCTATCTGCCAAAGAGGGCCTAAATTGTGACACTATCCTAACTTTAGGAGTTGGCATGCCTTAAGAGCAACTCCAACAGCTCCCCTTTTCCCTTTCCCTTTATTTTTGCTATAGGGGAATCCCCTTTCAGATTTCCAACATATTGGGGAGAGGTGTTGCAGCAGCTCTCCTTTCCTATTCCCCTTTCTTTTTTTTCCCGTGAGAAACCCACGCGCGGAAGCCGGCCTCCCGACGCGCTCCCTTGCGACGCGCCGCCGCCGCGACGCGCCGCCGCACCGCTCCGCTCGCCGTCCACGTCCTCACCGCCGCGCTCACCTACACCTCATCGACCTCCACCTCATCGGCCTCCACCTCGTCGGTCCTCCGCCTTCTCGGTCTCCCTGTTCGTCGCCCTCGCCGCGCTCGCCGTCTCCAAGATCCGCCCGGCCCGGTGGCGCTCGCCGTCCCCAAGATTCGCTCGTCGTCCCCAAGATCCGCACGCTCGCCGGCGAGGTCGAGGAGCCCAGGAAGACGTTCATCCAAATGTTGCCCCTAGCTTCCCCTGCCCACTGCTCGTTCCAGCCCGTGCGCGCCGGTGCTGGCGGAGCTCTGTCTGCATGGTGCAAGAGAGCGGTGACAGCAAGAAAATTCGCAAGCTTCCCTCGGCCTGGAGCTGCAGAGCCTCCACCCTCACCTGTCCGACACACCACCGCCCCTTCTAGTCTGCCCTCAGTCTGGAGCTGTAGAGTTGGTGTACTGCAAGGTATTTTTCGTGAGCTACAGATGGATTCATTGCATGTGAGATTGTATTTTGAAGATGACTCATCGTCGGACGATGACTTCGATATGGCAACAATTTTGCTTGCTGACCTTGCTGAGAATGAGCAGCCCCAGCGAGGTGGTTCTGTGCCAGGGCATGAGGTGGTTCGTCGAAACAAGCAGCAAGCAGATGCCAAGCTGTTTGATGACTACTTTGCAGAAGAGCCCGTGTTTGGTCCTGTCACATTTAGGCGACGATTTAGAATGTCAAAGGAGTTGTTCCTGCGTATTGCAAATGCAGTTGAAGCACACTACCCATACTTTCAGCAGAGGAGGAATGCAGCCGGGGACCTTGGCCATAGTGCTTTGAAGAAGATCACTGCAGTGCTGCGCATGCTTGCATATGGAGTCCTAGCCGATCAGGGGCAAAGCCAGAAATTTACGCTGTCGGGGTCATCGGGGTCTACGTATTGCAATCAAACACACGTATAAGAGTGATTTGCTAATTTTCTTATATGATTACTATAGAATCATCAAAATCCATCGGGGTCGGCTGACCCCAATGACTATGGGCAGCTCCGCCCCTGTAGCCGATTCCCTTGATGAGACGCTTTAGATTGCAGAGAGCACCATCATCGAGAGCTTGAGAAAGTTTGTCATCTCTATGATCGAGATTTTTGGAGAGCAATACTTGAGAGCACCAAATGAAGAGGATATTGATGCTTGGATGCATAGATTGTATGCACTGGGAGTGAAAGAATTGTCCTACAGCATGGCATGGACAATTCACTGGGCATTGTCATGATCCAACAATCATTCTAGAGGCAGTTGCATCCCATGATCTATGGATCTGGCATGCATACTTTGGAATGCCTGGCTCTCACAATGACATCAACGTCCTCCACAGATCTCCTCTGTTTGCAAGGCTAGCTGCTGGGAAAGCTCCACCTTTGAACTTTGAAGTCAATGGTCATGAGTACACAATGGGCTACTATCTTGCAGATGGCATATATCCTGCATGGTCCACCTTTGTCAAGACAATAGGAAACCCAAAGAGTAACAAGGAAGCACACTTTGCTAAGGCTCAAGAAGCTGCGAGGAAGGACATTGAGAGAGCATTTGGGGTGTTGCAGTCTCGGTTTGCAATTGTCCGCGGACCTGCTCGATTTTGGGACCAAGAGACCTTGGGGCATATCATGAAAGCATGCATCATTATGCACAACATGATAATAGAGGATGAGAGGGGTGAACCCGAAGACTTCGTGTATGAGGATGTGGGAACACCGGTGGAGCCCGAGAAAAATGAAGAACGAATTTACAAATTCCTTGAAATGCATCGTAAGATCGAAGACCGTGAGGGACATAATCAACTTCGTGATGACCTTGTTGAGCATTTGTGGCAAATCCATGGGCGGTAGATTTGTCTATGTTCACTAGTCCAGATTACTGTTCCCCATTTGGGACATGAGGAAATAAAACGTTAATTGCATCTGAGTGTCTACTGTTCTGATGTAGAGTCTCTAGCCAAAGTTTTTTTTTCCTAACTTCGACGCTGACTACTACCTGTCTGAAAAGGCAATGCTGATAACTAAGAAAAGATTGCACAAGTATCCTGCAGAATGTAACACAGTACTACAACAGAATACATCAAAGCCAGATACTTTTCAGAATTGTCTGTTTTTTAAGGTAAATACAATCAGTTCATGTATCAGTTTATTAATGTGCGGAAATTGAATTGAATGTTCCATATGAATCTCTGCTGTTGCAGGCCTCTGCAGTTTAACCGGAGCATATGTGCGGAAATTGAATTGAATGGTCCTGCTGCAAGTGCTTACAAGGGTCACTGTTGGAGCAGAGAAAAGGAGGAAGCCACAAGATTCAGGTCATCAAGAAGCCAAAGATGTTGGAGCAGAGAAAAGTGACTTTGCTCAAAACTCTGTAATTTTGACAGGCCAGCAGACAACCATGTGGATGCATCTCTTTTTTATAAAATGTGTAATTTTGACTGTAGGCTAATTCTTTCTGACAACAGTTAAATTGTTCTGGTTTGTACAAATGAATATTGTGTTGAGAATCTAGGAGACGCTAGGAGAGTTTATTGAATATTGTGTTGTGTTGGCCTTATTTTCTTATCTGAATATAAATTATTTTCCAATGTATACCTGATTTCCTCTGAGCATGCTGTACTCATGAGTTTGCCATTTCTGCTTACTGGTGGAGTCAGGTTTCCCCATATGTTGATCTGTCACTGTCAGACTATTGTGCTTCAGTATTCTGTTCTATTCAGCTTGTGGCTGTTATTACAGACTTGTGGCTGTCATCTGAAACTGAAGGTCAAGACACTTGGAGCTGTTTTCCTCTAGCTCCTGGACAGACAAGTGATTTGGTAATAGAAGCCACTAGTTTCTACAGATATGAAGTGTTGTTTCCACCTGTAGCTTCAGAAGCATATTTCATCTCGTTTTTTAAAGAGCAAATGCAGTAGTACTCTCATTGTACTGCACTACTGACTAGCTCTACCTGAGTTTACTGCAAGCATACTCAAAAGCACCATAGTGGCACTGAAAGCAGTTTTGCACCAGAAGTTAGTAATGTAGAAATGTATCCTGTAGCATATATTTGTATCTGACTTTTCTTGTAGATTCAAACTTCCATAGCCCTGCTGTGAAAGTCTGAAGGAGTTGGGTCAGATGTTTGACAGAATGGCAGTAGATGCCTCTCTGGTTAGCAGTGAATGTGTTTTGCCATATGTTTATGGGTCCATAATTCAGTTTGCAAATTTGGAGAGAAAAAGTAGAATTCTGAAGCTAAAACATAGTGCTGATGTACAGTAACATCGTTATCCAGATATTGGGCTGTTGGCTGTGAGTGAAATCCTGAATAAATGAGTGCAATTCAGTTTCAGTTTCGTCAGAAACTAGTGCGATTCAGTTTAGTCAGGAAAACAGTCAGCAGTGCTTCACCATCTAGATGATGCTCACCATCAGAAACTTCTGAAGTCAGGAAAAAATGAGCAGGAAGCTTTCATTCATAAAAAACAGCAAAAATTTGACCTGAACAGTAACACTCAAAATGAGCAGGCAAATCTTTCTTTACTATAACTGAATGCCACAATTCTTCAGAGTTCAGAGTTCAGATCCACAAATATATTTTTCTACAGGTACTTCTTCCACTCATAAATATACCAAATGATCCACAAATTAAATTTGCAAAACCTGAACAAATATAATACCAGTGGCTGTTGGAAATGAGACTAGAGAAACTAATCAACCAGACAGTGCATCACATACTCCCACTCCCACTCCCACCACCACCCCCACCCCCACCCCCACCTAACATATCTGCTAGAATTTGGGCCCGCCTTGCCTCTACATAGGACTTCTGTGTATCGTCAAGGACACTTATATCCATGATCCTCTCGTCTTGTTCTTTCTTCTTGACAAGACGTTTTTCATTCTTGATTCTCAGCTTTTCCTCCTCTATGGCTACCTTGCGTTCCTCAATGGCTTTGATATCCATCCAACGCACATCCTTTTCAATGGCAAGCTTCTTCTTTGTTTCGATCATTTCTTGAATTGCCTCCTTGCAGCTACCACCACGAGCTTCCTTTTTTTGACGCTCTTTTTCTTGCTTCCTCCCAGGTAGCCTCAAGCTTCCTCCTGAGCTTGGAGTGGGACTTCTCCTCCCGCCCTCAACCTCTTCATCGCCATCTTCATGAGTAGCAAATTCTGGTGTAGTTGAGTTGTTTGATCGTGGCTTCTTTGGTATGCATTCAGTGTCCCGGTTTCTCCACTTTTCATTGTGTTGGAGTAACGCCCAACAATGTAGCATGGTGAATGGCTTAGGCTTGACAGGGTCCAACTGCTTGTAACGCTCCTGGATGTAATTGACCTATCAAGGAATATTAGCAAAGACGTCAGTCCAAGAACATTAGCAAAAATATCATGATAAAAATGACCACAATTCAACATTCAATGTACTCACTTGTTCCTGAAGTGGCACTCCACTTGGATGGAGACGTTCAATTTCCACCTTGCAACTTGCCCATTTGCTACAGCATTCTTGAATGGTGGACCAACGATGTTGAAGTGAGCCTAGTGAACGGTTGCTTGATGTCTTGAAATTGCGATGAAATTGCTCCTCAATTCGGCTCCAATACGTGGACAGGGTTTGATCAACTCCTGCAGCAGCATCAAGAGAGACGCTCTCCCAAGCCATGATCAAAGCCTTATCTTCATTGGCTGAGTAATTAGCTGCCCGTTGACCTATTTTCTTTGTTGGCAGGTTGATTTCCATGATTTCCTCATCAGCACTTGGGAATGTCTGAGCAAGAGAGGGGTTGTCTAGGCCAACACTATCGGTCATCCATTCTGTGAATGATTGGCTACTACAAAAAAAGAAATGATATGTATCAACCGAAGTGAACAGCAGGGGCACATGCTTCATACTATCGAATGATCAAGCATTGAAAATGAAACCAAATTGCATGAGTCAATTGTACCATGATCTGCCGAACTAATATAATTAACACCTATCCAGGGGCGAACATATTTACAATCAGATGACTTTCCAACCCCGGAAACCAATTACCAACTCCCCAAGCACACATAAACTGGATATCGGAATTCTTCTTCTAGGACTGAAATATATTCTGGTAATCAACATTATGATTTATGAGGAACAAACTAGAAGAAGGTGTATTTCGTTCTTGACTAAAACCAGATAAAGAGTCCATATCTCTACATCCAATGAGTTAGGTGCCCATATTTCCTCTGAGTTGAATTTCTCAAAATGCAAGTAAGATCAGTACCAAGCTCAGATAAATAGACACAAATTCATGGGTAAACAATTGTTCTAACTCGTTTCTGTCATAGAGGCAGATAAAACATCTACGCTACAAAATAAAACAGGAACCGATGTGAACAGCAGGGGCACATGCTTCATACTGTTGAATGATCAAGCATTGAAAATGAAACTAAAAATAATACCTTGGCATTTGGTCGAACGTGTTCTGGCCACTGTCCTCACACGGGAAGTTGGAGGAGGCTGCCATGGCACATGAGCTCGGCATGGTGCTACTTGGAGCCGGAGTTGGTGCAGACGCTGCCCTTGAGACCTTCTTCTTTGGCCTCGGCTTCTTCCTCGGCGGCTTGGACAGCCCAATCGACGGCAGCATCGACGAGCGTGAGGGAGGTGGCTGAGTGCTGGCCTGGGAGGCGCCGTGCTGTGGTGCACCTGCCGCGGCTCCTACGACGGGTGCATCCCGGGAAGCGCCGGCTGTTGCCCCGACCACAGGCACGGCTTCTTGGTACGCATCGGCAGCAGCGTGGCTTCGGGCCGTGGCATCCATGGCGGGGTAGGTGAAGGGATGGGCAAGATCCGAGGTTCGCGAGACAGGGAATCGGTCGAGCGCACCGCGGTGGGCCGATTCCGGCCGGCGAACACGCTCCTGATGGTCCGGCGGCGGCGGCATGGAGCGACGGCGGCGGGCGTCACGGAGGTGGGGTTGGCGGGCGTCGCCGTGCTGGTGTGGTCGATGGTGCCTGGATGCATGGGAAAGTGTTTGACACGAAAACGTGCCAACAAACTCGAGATCGATCGAAGGCGCAGCACGGCCGTCACAACGGCCAACTCCTGAGCTTCTCTGGCAAACCGGTCAGACCGGTTTCTGAAACCGATCAGACCGCTTTCAGGCAGGAACTCGTGAAGACCTAGAAACTCGAGCTCGGGAGGGACCCCGTCGGAGCTCGAGCAAGCTAGAGTTGCTCTAGGGTCGGCAGGCCACCTAGATCGCCCTTGAACGCCGTAGAGACGAGCAAAGAACAGAATATGGAGGTTGGAAAAGATTAGGGTTTGAGAGATAAAAAAGTAAAGGATAAATGTATTTGATTCGATTGGAATACATCTCAATCGGTCTTAGCCTTTATATTTATAGGCCGGGGAAGTCTTACCCCCTTTGAATAGGTTACAATATGGGATTAAACTCGGAATCCTAATCCTACTCGAGTTACAGAACCAAACCGGTCAGACCGGTTTGGCCGGGCCAGAGCCAATTTTAACTGTCAACACATGCCCCCCTGCGTTTTTAGTGAACTTGAGAACTAAAAAGCAAGTAATTACAATTCAAGAGCTAAAATTTATGCTAAGGGCGATATCAACAATATATCGGCCATTGGTCTTCATGCGTCTTGCCAAACACTTGGATAGAATTTCTTCATATATCTTCCGTTGATAGCTTTAGGCAAATGATCTCCCTTCAGCGTCTCTAACATGTAAGAATTCCCAAAAATGACTTTGACAACTCTATAGGGTCCTTCCCAACTTGGTGACCATTTACCAAACTTATTGCTTTTCGTCCCAATAGGCAAGATCGTCTTCCAAACAAGCTCACCAATCTGAAAATATTTTCCTCGCACTTTCTTGTTGTAAGCTTTAGCAACCCGAAGCTTATCTTTCTCAATCTCCTTCAAAGCTTTCAATCGTTTGTCGGTTACCTCATCAATATTGTCCAACATTAAATTGTGGTAATCAACAGCATCAAGGTCATTTTGTTTAGCCAATCTATAAGCGTCCAGATTTACCTCAACGGGCAAAACGGCCTCTTGACCATACACAAGCTCAAAAGGAGTAACTTTAGTAGCACCATGTCTAGATATACGATGAGCCCATAATGCTTCGGATAAAATTTCATGCCATCTCTTAGGACTTTCTTCTATCTTTTTCTTGATTAATTTGATCAAAATTTTATTACTTGACTCGGCTTGTCCATTAGCCTGAGCGTAATATGGAGATGAATTGAGCAACTTAATTCTATAGGATTCGGCGAATTCACGTACCTCTTTAGACATAAACGAAGGACCTTGATCCGTTGTCAAAGTTTGAGGAATACCGAATCTATGAATAATATTTTGCGTAACAAATTCAATTACCTCCCGATGCGTCATATTCTTCAAGGGAATCGCTTCGGTCCACTTAGTGAAATAATCTGTAGCAACTAACACAAAATGATGTCCTTTTGATGATGGAGGATTAATTTGTCCAATAAAATCCAATCCCCAACCTCTGACATGGCTTAATAATAGGATGCATCAAACCGGTCTGACCGGTTTGGCAACCGGTCAGACCAGTTTGGCCGGGCCAGAGTCAATTTTGACTGTCAACAGAAAGGTTGGGCGGGCAATGGCTGGACGAGTGGCGGCGCGTCGGACGGTGGTTGGCGAGCGGCGGCGCGGCGGACGGGCGCTGGCGAGCGGCGATGCGAGCGAGCAGAGGGGGTCGATACGAGGAAAGGGGAGAGGGATTCGTTCCCCTTTCTACTGGGGAGAGGGGAAGGATTGAAAGAGACTGATAAAAAATTATAGGGAAAGGGGAATAGAAAGGGGATCTGTTGGAGATGTGTTTTCTCCTCTCCTTCCCCTTTAACTAGGAATATAGGGAAAATGGATTGTTATTGGGGAACTGTTGGAGTTGCTCTAATGGTATCTTCCCTACGGTCATCTCTACATTGCAATACATAGAGTCTAATAACATAGCCAATGTATCTTTGTAAATAGGATATTCAAAAAGTATTTAGCTTGCATTTATTAAACACCGAGTAATTCTTTTTAAAATTACAATACAGACACTCAGCATGCACATCCACCATCTATGAATGTCACCTAAACACTACCTCTCTAAACACCTCCAAAAGATTAAGCACATAAATTAACAAAATCACCATGAACATCTTTGTTATCATGGAAAGAACAATGTCATTAAAACCTAAAATAAATCTAAAAAAAATATGAATACTCGTGTCACCAAGCCGATGATTTGAATCCAAGCAGGCAGGCTCCACCATAGAGGATCCAACCAAATGAACTGCAACACAAAGTCATTTCTTATGAGCCAAATTAGCCCAAAGTATAGCAACACTCAGCCAATAAAAAGCATGCAATGTTTTTGACAACTCCCTCCAACGAAAAATGACGAGCTATGAAATAAATGCTGCATTTGTGGTGGTGAGATATAAAATACAATATATGGCACACCGTAAAATTTGACATGATAATAACCGGAAAACTTTGTGCGGGATACCTTCGATCTATTGCAATAACAACAAACACTACCAACACTCTAATTTCTTCTAGCTAAATTATCATTTAATGTGAAGCTTAAAAAAAGCTAACACAACATAGTTGTATCAGCGACTAAACATGTAAACGATCAATACACATTTTTGCCAAACTAACCATCTTTGCTGAGTCCATGATGCTGGTGATCTTGCTATATGTCCTATGTATGTTAAATACGCACGTTCTACATTAATTTCTTCATGTGTTTTTAGATGCATAGGAAATCTGTACAGACCTCTTACACTCGTTTTGATGTAAATTAGAGACAAATAGGAAAAAACCACGTGAGGGAGGGTTTGCAGTTCCATGTTAGCCTACTAGGAAAAATTTCAATTGTGCCATTATAATTTTCAAATTTTTGAAAAATGCCACTGTCAGTGACTGTGGTGGCCCCATCTGTCAGTGATACATCGATGGCATATTTCTGATATGTGAAAATTATAATGGCATGAATCCAACTAGCCCCTACTACTATGTGTAAAGAAATTCAGAGGAATTAAATGTAGCAAAAGGCATTCCTCAAAAACAAATGTAGCAAAAGGCGACTACTTGTAAAATCCACCATTTGACATTGTCAGTGTGCTTATTTTGGACTTTGGAAAACAGACATTGGCCTATTATTTTACTTTGAACTCCTTTCATTTCATTTCAAGTCTGATACTTCTAGATAATGATATGTTGGTACAGAATTTTTTGCAAGTCATTAATTTTCATTCCTTAATTTGGGAGGGGTTGGAGTTCGAAAAGTAGTGGCTGGATTGTGCAGTTAAGAGCTGTGATGTTGTTGTACCGTGAGGTCTGATTTCACATTATATGGGAGCTGTTCTCATACTGTTCTCACATTTATATTTATGTTTACTTGTGACTATCTGAGAATATTCTTGAGCTTATATTTACGAACAAGATAGGTTGTGCATTTGCTTTTTTAGTTGTTTAGAAACCGATTTACGTGTTTACAAAACTTGTGTGTTTAGATTAAATGTCACATTGATATCATTATTTAATTTCACAGTATTGTTACCTTATCATGCGATCCATATATTTTAGGGCTAGTTAGATCCATGCCATTGTAATTTTCACAGTTTGAAAATATGCCATAAATGTGTCACTGACAGGTGGGGTCTACCTCAGTCACTGACAGTGACATTTTTCTAATTTTTAAAAATTATAATGACACAAGAGGAATTAATCCTATATTTTATATAAAAAAGTTAGCTATCTCCTAGCAACGCACGGGTGCGATCCTAGTCAATTTATAAAGGTAACAGCCGGCGATCAGTAGCAAGTACGATACATGCACTAGTTCTTTGATCTTCGGATCAAAAGCTTAATGCGCAGGCACAATCCTTTGAAGGGAGAGGAGAGGATATTCCAACCCACAATTCTGTTAGTTTGATCTTGAATTGAGATAGGAAGGATTGAAGTAGGTATAATAGAGAATTTTGACTTCCAGGGGATTGGATCGGATCCCTCTCAGTCCCTTTTAACCACCACATAAAGACAGTACAGTTTATTAACCATCACATATCGATGCCGCTGTCGATGACGCCGATGACCACCCCGCGGCCACCGTTGCCGGGCCAGTTGTCGGGCGCCTCGCCCATGCGGTTGGGCAGTCCGAGGAATGCCGGCGTATGGGTAGTGTCCAGCGTCAAGAAGGTTTCCTCTTGGGAGCTCAGGAAGCCCGGCTTCGCAGAGACCTCCTTGAGCTCCTCCTCCGTCAGCCGCGCGGCGAAGCCGGTGAAGACTTTCCGGTACGAGTAGAGCATAGTCGGGTTGCCCTGCGACGACGTCGTCGCCGACGGCAGGAAGGTCAAGTGCCATGCTCTGGCAGCATCGGCATCAGGGACGGCATCTTGGCGGCCTCCTCCTGGTGGCTCCAGCTCGATGATGTACGTCCTCCTGCCGTCGTCCGGCTTCGGCTCCGGCTCCGGCTCGTCGACGTGCGGTGCCATCTTGTCCAGCTCGGCGATGGTGGCCTTGACCGCCGCCAGGTACTGCTCGGCGGAGATGCCCACCGCTGGCTCGACGTGCTCGGCGAGCGGCTCGTGCAGCTGATCGGCGGTGGTGGACGCGACTGCCGCCAGCAGGAGCAGCAGCAGCAGCGCCATGGCTGCGGTCGAGCAGGATCAATGGGCGTTTGGGTGGGTGGCCCGGCCGGTTGGGATGCCTATCTATATTTAATTTAATTACTAGAAAACTCAGCGCACCTGGCTCCTAAGTCATCATCGTGGTGCAGCTCTGGGTGGCGACCGGCGGTGGAGGAGGCGGCGGCTTCATGAGCTTCCTCGCGGTACGGTGGCGCAGGGTCGTCGTCGCCTGAGGAACGGACGCCAGAAAGGCCGCCTCCGGGCGCGGCTCCACGACCTGGATCGGCGGCGGCGGGGCGGCGGATTGGGGGCGCAGGGAGAGCGAGGGGGTGTTTTGCAAAATTAATCGACACCTACTATTCATCACGAAGGGGCAGGCGGGCCCCTCTACGATGCGACCGCGGCGATGCCCTAGTTGGCCATCGGGCACGAGGCCCATGGCCAGCATGCGGTCCAAGCACGGGCCGGCCCGATGATCATTGGGCCCGTGCTGGCTTGGCCCGTGCCTTGAGCCGTGCTTGGGCCGCTTCTCAGACACGCAGTGTCGGTCCGGCCTGGCACGGTTAACAGACCGGCCGATTGGTCCATTAACTTCTATATATAAACTATGATCCAACACAATTAATAGAGTTAAATACATTGGACTGAGATAAATTTATTAGGCTATTGGGCCGGTCCGGCACGGTTAACAGGCTGATGGGCCGTGCCTAGGCCACGTGTTCGGCCCATGTGCCGGCCCGGCACGAATGCGTGGCGTGCCTAGCTGGACCGTGCCTTGCTGGACACGTGCCGTGTTGGGCCGTGCCGGCCCGTTGGCCATCTATAGATGGCCCTACCGGTGGGCGGTGGCGGCGGCTCCTTTGAGCCCTCCTCATATTGCCTGGCCCTGCATGTGCGAGCGTGACCTCGGCGGGCGAGTGCACGTCAGAGCCGACGATGCTCACCCCGTCCTGGATTTCCACCACCGAGGTCCATTAGCCCTGCGTCGGCGGAGGCACGTCGCTGACGATGCAGAGGACAGTCCTGGTAGAGGAGGAGGCAGGCTGAGGGCCACGATGATCATGATGCAGACGTCTCCGAACATGACGGCGGTCTTGACTCTCCTGGAGAGATGAAATCAACGTAATTTTTGGTTGAAATTATGGACAAGTTTTTATTATTTTTATTATGTTGTGCGGACTAGCTGGCTGACCACGCACGATGGTGACGCTCGGAGCAAGTATTGTGGGGTCTAGTCAGCCGGCGAAATGAACCTCCACGTCACAGAAAACCCATGTGGAGGAGTGAGAAATATAAAGAGAGAATAGGATGGACGTCTCACGACTCGCCGGCGTGAACACAGGAAACATTAAATACTAATAGAACCCACGCATCACAGCTCATACCGCTTGAGTGACATGGCGTTTTATTTAGCCGGCTGCCGCCGTATTTATTAGCCATGCTCTCAGGCAAACGACTCTTCGTGGTGCAGACAACTGATTCTGTGGACATCTCCGTCGAGGCAACCACCACTCCACGACGATGCGCCTTGAAGGTGTCTGTGCTTAAGCTCCAATGGACACCAGTCTGGCGTTCTCGGTTTCTAGTGGGACATCGACTGCTGTTGTGGCATCCTCCCTCGGCAACCTACTCGGCATCCTCCCCTTGATGCAGATTCAAGATCCTCCCCTGATGATTTGTTGATTGAGATTTTTGTTGTTGGGTGATTTTGCTTTCATCTTGTTCTCATAATTCGTAGTGTGTGTATGTATATATGGTTATTTAGCACGCTGTGTGCTAAATAATATTTAGCGCCCACAGCCAGTCTTTGGCCGGTGGCGATTCACATGCATGCAGCCAATTGACGGCAGGAGGAGGTTACGATTCTCTCTCCACATTATTTTTCTGCCCCGGAGATTGGCATGCAGCTTTTACGGTTCCATGTACTACATTTTAACCTTTACCAGCATTATTTTAATAATGTTAGGGAAGTAATATTCAATATTAGATTTTTAATGTCAGGGTAGTTTTCCATCTTGGCTAGAGGAGTATTCCATGTGTCGGGCTTTTTTGTTTTCAAATGTCAGAAGTGTTTTCAAATTGATTAGAAGGACTATTTTTAGAAGACATGAGTATTTTTGAATTGAGTAGAGTATTTTTCATTTGTGAATAGGAGTATATTTTTCCAAATATAGGAGTATTTTTCAAAATAATTGGAGTATTTTTCAGTCAACTAGATAAATGTATGTTCATTCTTCTTATTTACTTCTCATATTTAAAATTTGTTGCATTGTCCATGACTGATAACATTTCAAAATATAGAAAGAGGACCTTTGCTGATTGCACATGAATACGTGATAGATAAGTAAGTTTCCAAAAAAAAATTACTCCCTTTGCATCTCGTGCAAATGAGTTTTGTTTTTTGGGCATCTCATGCAAAAGAGTTCAAAAATCAATGTCGTGCACGTTGCACAGTCCAGCTGCAATGGATCGGAAGGGCAACAATATGGTTAGTTTCTACATGGCAACAACCGAGATAATTGGTTTGGTCTGCTTTGTTGCCTCCTTATTGTATAGGGACCAACGATATATCACAACCGGAGGAGTAATTCTCGGTGTGTTTTGTTCGCCCACATGTAGTAATAAGTGAATGAAACAAGGAGTAATAATTTACAAATGAAGGAGTGATTTTATGTTCATTTTGTTTGTCCATATGGAGTAATTATTCATAGAAATAAGTAGTTAGGCAAGGAGTAATCCGTCTCAATTTTTTTTTATAAAGCCATAGGAAAGGAATAATTAGACATGGAGGCAAGTAGTAATTTATTTAGGAAGGAACGGGTAATTTTACATCCGTTACTTTGTCCATGGGAGTAATCAGGAGTATTTTCAAAAGTCAAGAGTATTTTTAATTTAGTAGATGAGTATTTGCTTTACAAATTTCAGTAGTAATTTCAATTGAATAGAGGAGTATTTTTCAAATGTCATGAGTACTTTTCCAACTACTATTTTGATACGAGATATTACACATGCAAGGGAGTATGCATGTATACCAAGGGGAGTACATTTTTTTACTTGAAATATATTTACACATTCAAGGGGTATATCGACTTAAAATATGACAGTGCACTAAAAATGATTACATAATTCCAAATGTAGTACATTCTCTATGGGCATTGCTTGGAGTATCTCTAGTTATCTCCTAACATACATTCTCTTGGGCAATGCCTAACATCAAAGTAGTACATCATATCATATAACAAAATAATGATCTAACAAATGATTGGGGCTGCACTGGACAAGAACAACCTGCAGTAATTCGTTAGCAACTACAGTAAATAGCAAGGAAAAATTTCAGACAAAACAATACGAAGCAACACAAAAATTTAGACCATGGTAGCTCATGTTTGAGGAGGGGAGCTGGATCCGTTGTTGCATGATGAAAGCTAGAAGAACAGGAGCAAAGCAGAGCTGTAGGGAACAAATTGTGGCTGGGATAAAGATTGAGTTCCTCAACCGACCAGATCTGCATAAAAAGATGATTTTATAATTGTAAGTAGCTTTGAAGAGCGGGCAATCAGAAACAAAAAAATTGTTCATCATGCAGACACGGACAGAACAGGATATGGAGAGGAAGGAAGGGCGACAGCTTTTTTTTTTCTGCGTTGTGGCAAATCAGTTTGGTGTCGACGAGGGCATGCCCGAGTGAATCGAGAGATCGACATCATGGAAGCAGCACAGCGGCTCGAGATGAGCCATCACCATATGGCAGGATCGGAACACGATGACATGCTGCTTGACAACTTTGCATGGCATGGCCCATAGGATCATAACCAGGGTGTTGTCGTCGAGTCTCCGCCGCAGAGGTCTCGTGATGGACTCTATCGAACAACAGATGGTGATGACATTTCCATATGTATAAACGAAGGGTCAAAAGCTAATTAATCCGCACCAATTAAAGCCAGCTACCGAGTATAGACGTGAATTAAGCGGTAGTCTTTTGGGCCCATTGATATCCGGTGGAGGTTATGATTCTCTCTCCGCATTATCTCCCTACAAACTGTGAAGCGTTTACTCCTCTAGAATCCGGTCGCCGGGCGTGGGCGGCGCTCCGCCGGGGCGCTGAATACTATTTAGCACACTGAGACTAGCCACAGCGTGAGCGGTGCTGAAAAACTGTTTATGCTCTGACATTTCATCGATGCCAATATAGTTTTGTTGCACACAGTGTGGGCATGGGTGCTGAAAAATAGTTTTACAGCAGTGGGGCCAGCAGCCAGGACACGAGGCAGCTTTGCATGCGCTGGCCAGCAGCTACTTTTACTCGAGCACTGCTATTGAAACAGTAGTTTATGGCTTCAGCATCGACGCATCTACTTGCTTCGCAGGCTTCGTTTATTTTCTCAGCATCGCTTCCCACAGTGGCTTGCTTCGATGCCCGGACGTTCTCTCTCTATTTTCAGCATCGAATGTGAACGACACTGTGGGTAGTCTGAGAGCCAAATAGCAGGTACATATACATACATACATACATATATATATATAAATATTATATATATATATATATATTCTGGCAATGACGATTCTTTTTGTAATTGTGATTACTACTAGGATTTTTGTAAATTATTATTACTACTAACATTTTCAGTTCAATGTTACGTTCAAAAAAAGACTTTGGATTGAAATATGCACAGCTCCTCACGAAATGGCTCTTTACGGTTGTTCGTCATTTACTACTGCTAAGTAGTATTGCTGATTTAATTTAATCATGTCATGGCAGCAACTCCTCTACTACTAGATTATCCTAATGAATAATGTGTTCTAATTCAAAGAAAAATCTTCCCCAGGTATTCCAAGTATCAGCAATGATCGTCTGGATCGAGCCGGCCATCGATTGGATCGTGATCGTTGGGTCAGGCGCGCGTCCTTGAATTGTTTTAGTTGGTAACTGACAGGTTGCAGACATACAGTATTCTATTCTTCTTTGTGAAGTCTATTGCTGCACTTTGTTGACTGTTTTTCTTTCATGGTTTGCATTTCGTGGCAGGGAGACACACTATCTACTCTCGGGAAGTGCTGATGGCATTATCATAGCTATGAAGATTGTTCTGGCAAAGAAGAGGTAACTTTATTATTTATCCGCCTTATTTAAACTGTATACTGTGTTGCGTACTTACATGGGCAGCGCTCATTGATCTGTTGTATGAAAATTGATCACCTGCCTGGGGAACTTAAAGTGGACTCCAGTGGTTTGTATTTATTGGTGCCTAATTGTTTCATTTACTATTTACACCTTCTTTGCACTTGTCTCATTCTTTGCAGCTCCAAGGAATGCATAAGAAAGGGATCACCTGTCTTGCTGGAAGGATGGTGCTTGATACTATTGTAATTTTTGCTTCTACTACTTTGGATCATATTGTTGTTATCTGGGAGATGACAATTGAACCCACCCCCAATTGTAAGATTTGCTTTCCTTGTGGATTGACAATATTTACTATCAGGAGTCTACTCTTTTGTCATGCTGGTTTTCTCTATTCAAATTCTAATTCTTTTTATTTGATGATTTCGATTTTTGACGGTTATTGGGAATATGCAATGCATTTGTACTTAACTTTTGCTTTCTCATTGACGGTTCTTGGGTCAGCCAAGCGAAGCCGGGCAGAGCGAAGGCGTGCGACTTACATGGTGTTTCCGGTAGAGTCTCCCTTCCATATTTTTTTGTTCTACCTCTAAACATTAAACCAATTTTTCTGCATCTATTTTGTCAAATGATCCTTCTAGCGGTTACGAGGAGGCTGAGATCTGTATTCAGAGTTCACCTTGCCGAACCGGAGGCTCGAACCGCCGAGCCTCGGTATCGGTATACCGAGCGGTACGGCCGGTATACCGCCAAATACCACACAAATTCAAAAAACCAAATCGAAACGCCTATTCAATCGGTACGGATCAGTATACCGATCGGTTTGAGGGGTAAACCGATCGGTTTCAGTGGTATACCGGTGAAATATCCTAAGTTATCGACGCATTCGGTATGGATCGGTATACCGATGGGTTTGAGAGGTAAACCGGTCGGTTTCAGTGGTATACCGATGAATTATCCAAGTTACCGGCGCTTTTTTCTAGGATTTTTCTCATAATTTTTAGAAGTTTAAGAATAGTTTTTGTGGTTTAATAACCTCATTAAAGATTTACAAGATTTAATTTTAATTGAAAATGACAAAACCACCTTTAAAAACCGCTTACAACCAGGGTAGGGAGGTAAATTATACGATTTTGAAAGTTGTGGGAGGTAGTTCACCCGGTTTTCATGTCCAGGGAGGTAAATCAGACTTTTTTCAGCAGGATATTTAGGGGGCCGGCTGTTTTTTTCTTTTTTCTTTTTTCTGAACTTCTAATGATTGAAAAAAATACTAGATGAACGAATTTTTGAAAATTTTTGACACCATTAGATTCTATAAATCTTGAAGTATTTTTAGGTATTTTTATTTCATTTTCCAAATTTTCAAATTCGAATTCAAAATTTTTGAACTCCGACCGGTACGAACCGGTGCCGGCCCGCGGTGGTTCGGTCGGATTTCGCAGTAAGCCGGCCGGTTTACCGCGAAATCGTGAACCATGTTTGTATTTGAGTTTGGAACTTTGAGGCCGAATTGTTTTATTGGCATCTCGAGAGAATATCTACAAGGTACTGTTGTGGCCTAATGATAAATAAATCTGCTCTACTCAACTGTAGCTAGCATATAACCCCCACGAAAGAATTGTAATTAGTGTATTCTTTTTAAAATCTGCAGGTTGTATATGAACAGTTGAGTGGGCATAGGGTTGGGTGGAAAAAGGCTCTTCACTATTTAACAGGACAGTTTTTAGGTGGCACTAAAATTGGAAAGCAAGCAAACCAGCCAATTATTTTCTCATTGATGAGCTTGATCTTCTTTTGACAAGAAACCAATCTGCATCCAATTCGTGTTGTGTGCAGGATTTCTGTCCAACCATCACCACCTTCTTCGATGAATTTTGGTTTGTCATGTAAAAGATGATGCGAAGTCAAGGCCGGTTCCTGTAGCAGGTCCGACGACAGATGGATAGGAAGGAGCAGAGCGTAGCTGATGGCCTGCGAGGTGGGAGTCTGAACTCCAGACGTTTGTGTCCACCTTTGGCCTGAGGTCATGTAATTGGGTACCTGAAGGTGTGCTCAGAGGAAGGACAAGAAATCTGTAACTGAATTTTGTTCTCTAAATAAACTACCCTCCGTCTGAAGCCATCCCAGTTCCTGCTTCTTCTCTATTGTTCTTACTGATTCTTAGATCTATTCGCATGCCCCGCGCCACGTCGGCCACGACTCCCTAAACAAACGCTCGAGGCTCGCAAGTAACTTCTAAGGTAAGCCACCTTTCCTCGAGGCCCTACTGATCAGGGGTTCGAAGCCCTGGCCCGTCGAGGGTTCGACAGGCACCCCAGATCAAACAAAGTTAGGGACAACCGAGGGTGTGCGCGATCGAGCCTATCCTCGAACGCGGAGTTCGAGGGCACCCCTCATGTTGTATTCAAGGCCAGATGGAGGCAGCTAGTAGAGGGATCCCAGCGAGGGAGAGCAACGAGCCCTCGACCCCTATCAAATGGGGTCGAGCCCTGCCTAGCAAACCTCCACAAGTGCGCTCATGTGATGTGTCTTCAGACCACGAGCCGACTTCTATCGAATGAGGCACGGACGTCCACTTGGATTACCCACTAACAGCTCACAGACGTATCCATGACTCACAGCCCGCTCGAGGGAAGCATGGATCGTGTCACCCCTCCTCCTCACGAACGGGGCGATGAGGGTCGTAACTCGAAGTCGAGAATCGTCCCTGATCGACCCTGCTAGGGTCGGGGCTCGGGGGCTTCTCACGCCACATGATCGAATTCCTTGAAGACAAAATATGATATAACTCACGAGAGCGAGAAATGCTTATAGGCATTGCAGGAGTATAACCACTCCTCCAAGGCCTCGGGGTCTACACCCGCGGGTGCGCTAACGCGCACCCAGCGGAGTTCTTCAAGGAAACCCTGATCAAAAGCACCCACGACGAAAGCCTTTGTCGGATTAAAACCTTACTCCAACAAAGGCTCGGGGGCTACTGTTGGGGGCGATCTAGGGGTACCCAAACAAATGGGATAAACACCCTTGTCGAAATATAAAACATTGACAAACTTATAACAAATAGGCCCACGGCCCAACAAAAACCAACGGCCCAGTCGAACCCCTCGAAGGGGGCCTCAACGCGTGCCTCAATCTCCGCTTCGCTCGAGGGGAGCGACCCCTCGAGCGAATCACGAAGTCCGTCTCGATCGAGGCCTGAGAGTCGAGCCCCGAAACAACCCACGAAATGGGAAAAGCTCCGCCTCGGTCGAGACCTCCCCCGACAAACTATTAAAGCCGCTTAATGCCGCCGTGCATCCAAAGTCAAAAGGCAAATCTCTTACCATGCCGCTCTGACAGGCACGATCCCCATCGCATCTGTCAACCCCCGTCACTATGCTGCCAACCCAGACGCTGTGCAGACATGTTGGCACTATGCGCACAGGGGCGCGTCACTCCAAGCTCCTGTATCACCAACTCCGGTGACCCGAGGCCCTCGAACGGGCAGAGGAGACCCTCGAAGCGGGTAATAGGATAAGGAGAAAGGACGACGGAGTCATGGCGGGCCATCCCGAACATTGTGTGACCAACCCCGGCGCTGTGCGGACACGCCGCCACTATACGAACAGGGCCGCGTCATTCTTAGTCCCTGTGCTGCCAACCCCACTGTAACCCTCTACGGAAGGGGCTGTGCACAGGTGTGGGGAACCCTCGAACTAACATACGGACGAGTTACAGGAGATCCCGGTCAGCTCCGACCTTTGAAACCATTCCGAAGCGTCAGCACCAGCACAGGAATCCTCAACAGGGGCAGCAACGCCGCATAACAGTGAACGAGGACGAGGCGCCATGACTACAACTATGCTGGAACTGTATCAATACAGTAGCGCACGCCCGTAACCCCTCCTCCTTGATCTATAAAAGAGGAGGCGAACGCTCATGCAAGGGGGAGATCGAAGAGAGACGAGATCGAACCAAGCACAAGAGAGCGAACAAACGATCAAGAACACCACACTCAACACTCCACTGATATTGGCACTCTGCCTCAATCATCATCATCATCATCATCATCTGGGACTTGGAGGCTTGGCCTCTTCTCCCAACCTGCTTGTATCCCCTACTACTTGCAGTTTAGTGCAGGATAATACATTGCACACACCCTACTCGCTGGACGTGCGGTCTCACGACCGGAACCGGGATAATCTTGTGTCTTTGCATTACCTTTTGCATCAACCATCAGGGGTGGGAACACAACGCATTACTGGTTGGTGTCGGGACCACGTTTTCCAAACACCGACAGTACCGTACACATCACTTGAGCTAAAAAGCGTTCAAACACTATTCCATGGCACCGAGTCACCGATATGATGAATTAAATAAACTAGTCCATCAACCCCGTGCTCTCTCATGGTTAGTGTCGGTGTTTGGAAATCGTGGTCCCGACACCAACCAGAAATGTGCTGTGTTCCCTCCCCTGATGGTTGATGCAGAAGGTAATGCAAGACACGGATTTATCCTGGTTCCGGTCGCAAGACCGTACTTCCAGCGAGGTGATGCGTGCGATGTATTGTCTTGCACCGGGCTGTAAGTAGTAGGGGATACAAGCAGGTTGGGAGAAGAGGCAAGACCTCCAAGTCCCGGATGATTGAGGCGGAGTGCCAATATTGTGGTTTAGAGAGTGTGTGCGAGTGTTTTTTGTGTTCAACTCTCTCTCCCTTCGTTCGTGGGCGCGCCCTCTCCTTTTATAGGCCAAGGGGAGGGGGTTACAGGCGTGTGTCGCTGTGCAGGCACAATTGCTGCACAGTAGTAGGAGTGGTGTCGGGCGTGATTCTTCGTCCTTGGCCACTGTTATCCGACGTTGCCATCCCTGTGAGGGATTCATGTACTGGTGATGACGCCAAGGAGTGGTTTCGAGGAGCTGAAATGACCCGAGTGCTGTGATGGCTCGCCCGTACGCCGGCTCGAGGGTCACCCATGCCTAAGCGTTGCTCGTTCTATGGAAAATCACTGTGGCAGTTGGTAGCACAGGGTGTCGGAGTGATCCGGTCCTGTTCGCACAGTGGTGACATGTCCGCACAGCGACAGGGATGGTCGCATAGTGCTCGGGATGGCCCGCCATACCTCTGCCATCCTTTCTCCTTCTCCTGCTTCGTGCTTGAGGGTCTCTTCCGCCCGATCGAGGGCTTCGGGTCGTCAGAGTTGGTAGCACAGGAGCTCGGAGCGACGTGCTCTGTTCGCACAGTGTCGGTCTGTCCGCACAGAGCCTCGACTGGCAGCATAGTGATGGGAGTTGGCGGACGCGATGGGGGGTCGTGGATGCCAGAGCGGCATGACGAGAGATTTGCCTTTTGACTTTGGATGTACGGCGGTGATGAGCGTCATTAATCGTTTGTCAGAGCGGAGGTCTCGACCGAGGCGGAGCTTTCCGATTCGCTCGAGGCTCGATCCTCAGGCCTCGACCGAGGCGGAGTTTTCCGGTTCGCTCGAGGGTTCGATTCCCTCGAGCAAAGCGGAGGTTGAGGCGCGTGTCGAGGCGTCCCGCGGGGTGTCTTGACTGGTCCTTCGTCCGTTGCTGGGCCGTGGATCTTAATTTTTGTTTCTCTTTTCCTGTATGTACATGGGTTTAATGTTTTAACAAGGGCGATTATCCCATAGGTTTGGGTACCCCTAATGATCGCCCCCAACAGTTAGAATCTTAAAATACATAATCAATCATTAATCTATGGTTTTCTTCATTCATATCCATTTTGCCACTTCCATTTCAATATCAATACGCAATTAGTTGAAACATTATCTTAAAAAACTATGATGGTCTTGTTGTGGGCCATTCCTTGTGATACTATTAATAAAAATTTAGATTTTTCAACAATATTTCTTATTAATTGCTATATGTTTTTTATGATGGTCGCCGGTCTTCAAGGCTCAGTTCTTGGGCGCCATGAAAGAGAGCACCAACGCAGAGCACTGCATACGGATCCATGACATGGTACCCCAGGTGTTCAACGCCTTGCTGCATTTCATATACACTTATTCACTGCCGGAGGTGATGACAGGGCAAGAAGATGAGGTTCCCCTAGCTCAACATTTGTTGGAAGCGGCGGACAGGTATGCCCTGCAGAGGCTCAAGATGATTTGTGAGCAAAAATTTGCCGGCATATGCGGGCTCACCCCTCGGAAGGGCTGGACCGTAAGCGGATTTTGGATATGGGGGCGTTACAATATTACTATGCCAATATATTTTACAATGAACCTAATTATTGCACGTACTTGGTTCATACATAGTGGTACCTTTTCTTGCCTTTTTTTTTCTCAAATTTAAGATAGTTTGAGTTAAAACAAAGCAAGAATAATGACACTATTTTGGGATGAAGTTAGCATTTGAGAGTTTAAAGATGAAACGACCAAATAGATGTCTCCCGTTGTGTTTTTTTTACAAAATTGTAACGGTTGTATCTTAATCCCATATAAATACGAACATATAACTTAGAATAACACATCACTTTTTCAATAATATATTTTATTACTTGATTGAAGGATTAATAGAATGCATATCTCAGACTTTTGAACATATACTACTTTAGTACTACTTTAACAGGATGCCAATTAATGTACTACTACTGCCCATACACTTAACTAAAATATTTATTAGCAATGATGATGTAATGTGATTTACCTTCATGAGTTGGATGCATGCTGTCTTGTAGTTAAAGATCATGTAACAAAATTATGAGAATACAACTCTTATTGCACGTGTGCATGCCTGTCGGCCCATGGAGGGGACGTGGCATGGCCGTGGCACCAGGGGAAGATACTGTATATTTGTCTGTCGTGAAAGCAGTAAGCTACCGAGCGCGTTAGCGCTGAAGTAGGGGAAAATGTAATACCCCGACCCATATTGTTCCGGTTTCGACCCGTTCTTGGCCCATGTGCTCTGATGGAATTAGTCCCACCTTGTTAGTCTAAATAGGTTCGGGCTAGTTTATATTCCTTGTTGTTCCAAAGATAGCACCTTCGGGTTAACCTTTTACCTTCAGTTAACCCTTTTACACAAAGCAATGATGAAAGTGTCAGAGATGTGCTATGCATATGCAGGCTCGCCCCTCGGAAGGGTCGGGCCGTAAGCAGATTTTGGACACGGGGCGTTACAATATTACTATGCCAATATCATTGTAATATATTTTACAATGAACCCAATTATTACATATACTTTGTTCATACATAGTGGTACCTTTTCTCGCCTATTTTTTTTGTCAAATTTAAGATGGTTTGAGTTAAAACAAAGCAAGAATAATGACACTATTTTGGGGATGAAGTTAGCATTTGATAGTTTAAAGATGAAACGACCAAATAGATGCCTGCCATTGTGTTTTTCTTGTGCAATATTGTAACAGTTGTATCTAAATCTCATATGAATACGAACATATAACTTAGAATAACATATCACTTTTTCAATAATATATTTTATTACTTGACTGAAGGATTAATAGAATGCATATCTCGACTTTTGAACATATACTACTTTAGTACTACTTTAACAGAATGCCAATTAATATACTACTGCTGCCCATACACTTAGTTAAAATATTTATTAGCAATGATGATGTACTGTGATTTACCTTCGTGAGTTGGATATGTTTCTCGCGCTTCAGCTCCATGTTGTGCTTCATCTACACAAAGACGAGCTGCAGGTTTAGCCATGGATCCCGTCTGACATGGACCATCATCTTATTGATAATGATATCTAAGTAGCCTCCTTGCGCGTTGATTATTGTGGCACCTCGTCATCACTGACGATGGATTAGGGGCTGCAAAGAATTGGACACAGGGTACAACCTAGGTTGAGGGCTAGGGTTGCAATATCAAGACCTGCGCGTTAGTTTTTTCCATCTCGATTGAAAGATCAGGCGTGATGATGACCTGCCTAGGTTTTCAGTTTTTTTTCATATAATACCAAATGCGAATACTTTAGAATAGATTTAGCCAGTTACATTGAGACAATATTTTTATAATGGTAGAGGTGGGTAATTTTGAGATATATTTAGGGGGTTATGTTAAACTATTTTTATAAAAATAAAGGTGGATAATTTTCAGAAAACAAAATAGTCTAACGGTTGTTAGTACGGGAGATTATTAGATCCTATCAAATCAATGATCGGATGTTTCTGTTTTTTATGAGAATTTCTAAAATTTATTTATTTTTCCAACGTGTCTCTATTTTTATGAAAATTTTTAAAATTTATCTATTTTTTAGCGCGTATCGTGAAAATGAACATGACGACTCTAAAAAGAATCATAGTAAGATTGGACATGCACCTAAGGACGGATGAGCAAGGGGGCAGACAGGCGATGCACTGAGTTACACGCCTAGCTTGTTACACGCGGTGGCCGCACGAGAGCGGGCGGGTCCAATATCCGCTAGCGTGGTCCCGCGGAGACAACGCCGGAAAGGGAGAGCGGTCGCGCGGGCCAGTTCCTGTTGGGAGACAGGGAAACTGGGAGAGGGCGCACCACATGGACACGTGGTGGTGCCGTGGTGGTATATTTTTTGGAGGAAGAAAAGCTTCTTTTTTTATTTTCGAGGAGAGGGAGAAGAAAGGCTCACCACCAATCTATAAATTAAATTAAATAGCGCTCACCTCCCTCACCTTTCCTTCCACCCCAGCAGCAGGATCGCCCATTCATCCTCTCCTCCCTCCGCGGCTTGTTTGTACGAGTACACCCTAGTCCCAACAGCATACTTTGTTGGAAAAACAAAAAATCCCAACAGCATCTTCGTTGGCCGTTCCATACTTCCATGGCTCCCGATTCCGAGCGCACCGGCGTCATTAGCCTCCTCGCGTTCCTGCTGATGCTGGTTGGGGCGACAGTGATCATCGGCGCGGCCGCGGACCCCGTGCCGGCGCCCCGCCTCTTCGCGGCGTTCGTAGTCTGGCTCGTCGGCTATCTGTCGCTGTTCACCCTGCCGCTCTGACACCCGCGCTGCTTCCTGCCGTGCCGTGCTGCGTGCGCTTGGCCGCTTGGGCCACAAAGTTCATCTCGAAGAAAGAAGATTCTCATCACATGAAAATGTCATAGCATGTATGAAATATTAAATGTAGATGAAATTTAAAACTAATTGTACAGTTTAGTTGTACTTTACAAGACGAACATCTAATTAATCAATTTTTGGATAATTTTTCATACATACAAACGAAATATTACGGTGACAAACTTGAGAAGGGGTTGGTGTGCGACTGGCACGCAATTTTGTATCCGTCCGTTTCGTTGTCAGCTTGTCACATACTTGCAGCTTGTCAGAAGTGTCAAATAGAGAGTAAGGTCGGGCCCATCGGTGGGCCGGGTCAGGTTACGGACCATGGAGCTCGGCCTTGTTTCCCAAATTTAGAGCTAAACTTTAGTCTTTTGTGGTACGTGCGCCATTGTAGCATTTCGTTTGTATGTGTGAAAAATTATCTAAAAATTTATTAATTATGCTCAAAATGTTCGTCTCTCAGAGTACAACAAAACTGTATAATTAGTCTTTGATTTCATCTACATTTAGTACTACATGCATGTGCCGACATTTTAATATGATGAGAAATTTTTTTTACGCTTTGGGAGCGGAATTTGGGATAACAAGGCCTCAGCTGCGTCGGTACCCTTTTCTGACGAAGCTTCAGTTTTGAAGCTACAACAATTCCGTTGCTTTGCTTGGAGTTTGGAATTTGGATGACTGAGAAAAGAAAAACTTTATCCGGAGACGGAGGCCTTGTTTGGATCCCAAATTCTATCCCCAAAGTTCATTATGTAAAAAGAAGATTCACGTCACATCGAAATGCCATAGCATGCGTGAAGTACTAATTGTAAATGAAATCAAAAACTAATTGTACAGTTTTGTTGTGCTCTACGAGACGAACATTTTGAGCTAATTAATCAATTTGTAGACAATTTTTTATACATACAAACGAAATACTACAGTGCGCATCGGTTTTTCAACCCCAAATTTGGGGTGCTAAATTGGCATCTACACAAGGCCGGAATTGAGGAACCAGTCAACACGCACATAGTAGCTGCTCACTTCGGTGCTGAACTAGACGTCCGAATCTACAAGGGTCAATGAGTTTTCGAGAATAGTTTTCGCCTAGCTGTCATGGTCAATGAGTTAAGGAAAGTCGCTCTCTATGTCTGTCAGTTCTGTTTTGATGTTTCTTTGTCAGTATGTTCGTCAATCTCACTTGCCCCTGAGTTTCATGCTGAAGTCTTTATTAATTTTCTTCATCATTGTAACTTCGATCTTTTATTGAAAGAAAAAACAAAGCGGATATGTTATCCAAAACAAAGAATTTCGATGGTTTGGATTAGTCAGATACCTCATTAATAACAAGTTAACAACTGCAATGATGTGCTCGAGACAATGCAGCAAATCTCAGCTGATTGCTATCATGAACAAAAGTTGGCTCATATGAAGCGGAATATGATATACCAGTAGTGAAGTGATTGTGTCCGGAGGAATGTATTGCTAGCTAGGACTCTTGGGCAAGTTGCTGCTGTGGTTGCCTAACCTGCATGTTTCTGAGATAATTGGTCTATCAGATTTCCACTTGATGCACATACCTCATAGTATATTTCTAGAAATATTCAACGTACTAAACGCTAACATCGGAGAAACCTTGACACAAGCTCTCTTGTTCTTAAGATTATAACATTTTTAGGAGGGCCTGAAACTAGATGCAACCTATGCAAACCTGGAAGATAAATTAGTAGGTTCACAACTCCCAAACTCAGAGAATCAAAGGTCGTATCTGAGAATATATCTGCCGGGTATTTTCTTGGTTTCTTGTTTCAGCGTAGTATTATATTTGTCTATGCCAGTTGCCTGCCTTTGCTGTATCTGCATCTGTATTGAATACTTTCCATCCTGAAAGGTCACGGATCTTCTAGTTGCGAGAAGAATTCCCCCAGAAGGATTTAGTTAAACTGAAAAGGATTCGTCCATGCAAAGTGAGGCTTTATCGGTAAAATTTTGGTACTCAATTCGTTATTTTGCATTGACTGCGTCACCTGAAAACAGATTAATCAATCGGAAGAGAAAAATACATACTCCATGTCATCGGGGGACACGCCTATGGTACACAAATTTCTACCATCATCACATCATGCTAATCAATACTCCTAGATCCCAGTTGAACAGATCTTGAACAAAGAATCATAGTCTCCTAGCAAGCCAGACAGACGCATACGAACATTGACTTTTCAATATTTGATCATGACTAGCCCACACTTGTAAGTGCAGAGACCTTTTTGGGATGTATATATAGGTAGGCACCAACGTTGTACTTTCGGATGCTTCCAGCTGTGCAAGTGTTCGTCTTTGACTCCTTGTAAATCCCTAATCCGCCCATCCGGACGAGTAACTTTCCGTGTCGTTTTACGGAGTGACGAAACGTGACAGATCGATTACTATGTTCTTAATGTAGCAGCATCGCATGATTACTAGCCTTCTTGCCAGCTAGTACTACTGGAATACTAGTTCCTTTCCTTTTTTTATGGCCGGTTTTGTTTATCGGATAACCGTTAAGTTTAGGTGAAGCGCGCAGTGGTCGCCGTCGCCGGCGGGCGGCGTCAGCGCCGTAACAGAAAGAGCACGATGCACCCACCGAGCCAAATCATGTGCGCTCTAAACTGTCTCGGCCACGGCGTATCCTGCTCGCCGCCGATGAGCTCGCCCGCGGCAAACGACATGGCAAGTAGGGCAGCCAGACGCATCATCCCAGCCCAGCCTCCGGCGATGTGCTGGAACTGGCCGTCCAATCGTAGAACGAAGAAGACGCCAGGTGGGTCCTGCTCAGCTGGCCCGTGGGGGTGGGTGCGGCGGCCGGCCGGCGCGAAGACCCGTGCGCGCGGGTCAACGCCGTCTCCGACGTGTTCCCCGCCCACCAATGGGCGCTCGAGCTGGTTAGATGAGCCGACGACGTCGACGTCTCCGACGCCGCCGACTGGGCCCGGGGTACTGATACTGAGGCAATGATCACGGCCATCGACGGCGGATTCGAAGAGATCTTGCCGGCGTAGATCGGCGCCGCCGAGCCCCGTGTAGCCTACTTCCCCCGGGTGAGGTGAATTGTGGGCCGTCACGCCGCCGGGCGGTCCAAAGAGGCCTTGGGGATGAAGAAGATTCCCGCCGCCGAGCTCCGTCGGCGTCGAGGCCTGTCCACCGAAGCCGACTCCGGCTTGGCCATTGAGGTCTTGTGGGCCGAGATCCACGCCGCCGCCGCTGGGCCCCGGCGTCGAGCTTTCTTGCACACCGAAGTCAACGCCGCCGGCCTGTAGGACGGGCCGTAGTTCACCGAGCTCGACGTCGTCGCTGGCCTCGAACTCCAAGGAAGCCGGCTCCGCCGCAGCCGGATCTTTCTTGGCGCCTTCTTCCCGAGCGGCCATCATCGGTCGAGGCAGATTAGCCGAGGAGGTCCGAGGTGGCCCAAATCGATTGCCAGACGCAGAGGGAGATGCTTACAGCTGACGGCCCTGGGGACTTGGGAGCGGCGGTGTTCATTTATCATTCAGGGACGTGCAGGCAACTTCGGCCTTAGATGTCAAATTCTACCCTAAATTTCACTGTACAAAAAAGATTCACATCACATCAAAATGCCATAACATGCATAGAGTACTAGATGTAGATGAAATCAAAAACTAATTACACAGTTTTGTTGTACTCTACGAGACGAACATTTTGAGCCTAATTAATCAATTTTTGGACAATTTTTCACACAACCAAAAAAAATGCTACAGTACGTCTCGGTTTTCCAACTCCCAAATTTGACACCGTAAATATGGCATCTAAACGAGGCCTTCCTTGCAACTTCCTCGCGTGTCTGCCGGGGCGGCCGGTTTGGGCTTCTGGTAGCGAGGCGCGAAGGCAGACCACGCCGGGGCATGCATCCCATTGCTGCCTTGCGCACAACGCAAATTCGTCGACGCACGCGGGACGCTACGCGGGGCGCCCGTGTGAATCCTTGCGAGGCTCCTCGACGGGTATGACATCATCGGTGTCTCCCCTCCCCGCCCTTTGCGCTCACGGAAGCTGCTGCGAAGTTTGCAACGTGACCACTACACAAAATGACCGCGTGCTCGAATGGGGGTGCCTGCCTGGACTGAACGGATCGGATCACCTGAGACGGAGAGGGTAAGAAACCGCCCAAATTATTTCGACTAAACCGGATTATCAACCATTGATCAACCCGGCTTAAGCAAAATAATCCCGGTAGTCCCCGGTATGTGCCTCGAGCATCGTCCAGGAACAACTCACATACCGTAAATACATCATGGAAACCATCGCAAGGTACATATGAGAGCAAATTTTTAAACTTCTTATTACAAGTGTTGAAACTATTACAAATTCAATAGATTATTATTACTACAACTAAACATGAGTTTTTCACCAATTAGATTGATGTTCTTTTCTAACTTATGTGGCATTGATCTTGGTGGTTGTCCTACCATGTTCTTCAATATTGAGAGATAAATCGCAGCGGAAGGATAGAAAGAATTAGGAAGCAATGATGATGTCCTTGCCCAAAAGACACCACTTTGCATAAACAAGAGCAATATCCACCATTCATCCACTTTGCCGGCTCCGGCGGGACGAACATGGCCACCGCTCCTAGGAAGGAAACCTGCAAAACAACTTAATGGCAACACCGTAAGTACATTGCGTACTTGCAGGACTTATCCATAGTAATAAAATTTGGTGGATGCAATAGGCTAGTCAAGTTTTACAATTAAACCATAAAATGCTAGCGAGATTTGTCGAGTGAATAAGCAAAAGACATAGCATCTATAATCTACATCAAGCATCAATACAATGGCATAAGTAAAAGGTGATCATAAATCATGAGCTCAATCTTCCATAAGCTCTTCTCGGAAACTCAACAGTGAACGCGAAGTTACGGGAGCGTGCTTAGTGACCGAGAGCGCGGCTATTGCAATAGATTAATACCCTGCAGGGGTGTACAACTTTTCCCACACGAGGCGCAAGACCAACAACCATACCACGGCCAAGGGTAAGTGTTAATTCATGCCCTCAACCTTTCACATACCTGCACCCAGAATTGAACGAATGGCCGGAGGAAATAGATGCAACGGAACCGCCGACTACACCTCATTTGACCCACGCCGAATCCGCCCAATACCCGGTGCAACTTATGCTACTTGGCTTATCATTACCATATTTAGACATGTGGTTTGTACGAAATAGTGCTCAAGAACCGGCAACAAAGATATGGTCCTTATCCGCTTTGATTCACCATTCATGTTCATAGTTGCTCATCTTTTAACCATTCTCAACTTATTCTAGTAAACTTAAGCAATCATCCTATAGCTCGCGGGTGGTATGGTGGTGCCCTAGCCACCTCCCGACTTCTACCGATATCTAAGCATGCTAAGCAATTAATCTGATAAGGCTAAGCATACATACTTTTACCTAGAATAAGTTGATCTAGAGCTAGGGGAAAAAATGCCAAAGTGGGTTCTACACATTTCATATGAACTAAGTAGAGTTAAACCCATGCACAAACATTTAATGGTAATATCACATTATCATTCGAAAACTAGAGTGAGGTAAGTAGGGGCATGCCTGATATTCGATGCTCCACAACGCGTAACTCCGAAACATCATGCTCTAAAGAATTAAGCGAATGCATGAATTAGAATGATGCCATGAATGCATATGCATATGAAGTGTAGTGATTGAATAGAAATAAGAACTAACATGATTAAGGGTTATCAAGCAAATAATTTAAAGTTGGAAATTAAGTACACAAGCATAACATAGGGCAAAAGCACAATCACAACTATTCATGCATATTCACATATCTTGCAAGACAAAAGGTAACACGAGAATGACTCAAATTAGTTTAGCTAGTTTTTAATTGTCATAGGAATTAATAATAAATTAAGCATGTCACAACACCAAGTATCAACCATGTAAGTTATTTCATTTATTATTATCCATATTAGGCGATAGATTATACTCTTGCAAGATAACACACTGGTATGATCAACATTAGGCACTTTAAGAATTAAGGATAGTAAGCAACATCATATTTTAGTTAAGAGTAATACATCATTATCCAATTAGAGGCTAGATAGACCCGTTATACTTGATTAAGACAAGCTCATTATTTTAATTTATTTAAGCTAGATTTCAATATGAAGAACATGTTATATTTATTTACAACTAGTGAAAGAGACTAACCTTTTAACTATTGAAGGATGAATAGAGTTATTAGATATTTTACAATATGAAACTAACTCTAGAATAAAGTAAGTAAAGGTATATCCTTTCTTCAACCATTTCATGTGACCTATAATATTAAACAACCTAGCACATATTTCTTAAAAGATAGAATAGTTGAACTCATAATTTTATCATCACAATTAAATTGACCATAACAAGTTAGCAAGCTTTTAATCATGATATGACAAATACACTCACAATATAACCACTTCATAAGTGTTATCCATTTCAAACATTAGGATAAAACTAGTAAAATTAGTTCCATGATGTTAGAGCTCATGGTAAATTATCATGTATTACCAATTTAACTAGCTACAACCAAATAGAACAATCAAATGCACTAATTTGCAATCATATCATAGGCTTCATTAATTTTAGATAGGATATACATGACTAACAAAATTAGGTTCATGACTTTAGAATCTTAGGTGAATTTATTATGAATACAACAAGTTAACCGGATCAAAAGCAATATATTTAAACTAACACCAATTTATAATTAAATCATGCAAACAAATAATTCAACTAAGCATTATTATCATAAATAAGCTAGCACAATTGATTTCATAAATGTCTGCATGTATGAGATGCACAAAGATAGAAAATGATTTGTATCATATATCCATAAACATCACAATAATTAACAAAAGCATTAGCGCAAACAATTTCATAGTCATGAAAAATAGGGCAGGTGGCATAACCGTAAATAACCCGTCAAGTGTCCGGGAATGGCGTTGCTTATGATTCGGGTGGCCAATCACGATGGAAATTAAACCTAGAGCTTCTATGGATGATGAGGATTCCGTTTTAGGGCTTAGCTTTGACATGCACGAGGTTTTGCTTCCTACCGCTTCAATGGAGTTTAATGGAGGTAGGAGGCCATGACTAGGCTAATGGAGCATGGAAGAGGAGGAGAAACAATGGAGGAAGCTCACCTAGGATAGGAAAGGATGATTCAGAGTGCCACAAGTTATAGAGTAGAGCGGCGAGGGAGGAGATCGAAGTCCACCGGAGTTGGGAAGAAAATGACGAGCAAACTTGTTGTAGAACTCAGTCCTTTGCTTGCAGGGAAGGGAGGCCTTCGTGGGAAGGAGGAGGAAGGCGCCGAGCGCCTCGCTAGTGCCGTGGCTGGCGGCGTCCGGCGTCGAGCGTGGGCGACGAGGAGAAGAGGCGCAGCGGTTTCGCTTCGGGAAAAAAGAAACGGAGAAAAGGAGAGAGAGAAAAAAGAACGGGAGAGAGAGGTTTTGGCGAGAGGGAAGGGGAACGGCGTGGGGCCGCTGTCACCGGGCACGGGAGGGCAGCGCCGGGCGCGTGTCTGCTCCGGCGGAGCGAGCCCGACCCGCAGTCAGTCGTAGAAACGGCATTAAATCAATTTTTTTCGTGGAGGGAGGCGGACGTTCCGATCCATAGCCGGACCTTCCGGGACGTCGGATCTTCCGGCTCGGAGAAAACCACGTACCGAGCCACTAGAAACTTCTGATGAGATCGATCCTAAAAAGTGATATGGAGGGCTCTAAAAATCCTTTTTACAGTATCTTCTATACCTCAAGATGAATCTATTTTACTAAAAACTGGCATGATAGGCACTCTAGATTGGAAATAAAAATTCTTACCGAAATGATATTTTTGGACTTTCAAGTAAACTGTTTGGACTCAAGATGGCTTCTACAAATCCGAAAAAAATCAACTAAATTCAAGATTCACATCCTACTATTTCATCATGACAACTTTCAGCATAGATGCTATGATAAAAATCTAAATTGCTTCACAATGAATGTGTTTCTATTTTATTCAATAATTCAAAATTATATTAAAAAATATTCAAACATAGCTTATGAATTATAATAATGGTAACAATGATGCTGATGATGTAATGCTTAAATTGGGTCGTTACAGAGAGGTGAGACTTTGGAACATGACTAGTACACAAAAGGAGTATACTGCGATAAAATCCCAGCCAGTGTCCAGCTGCCGCAGTGCGTACGTGTCTATTTCGGAGCTTACTTGCGTACGGTAGGCTTGCTGCAAGGCATCCATTAGTTTCATCCATGAAACTACCGAACGATCTGGAGATCACACTCTTCCAATTAATCGCTGGTTAATTACTTAACTGAACGGGGGGAACGTGCTTAACTTCGTGCCAACGGCCTTTATCACTGAATTTGCATAGTAAATTTTTCCTGAATATAAACGCGGCCGCGCATTTGAAGTAGTAACAAACACCCCATATGGAATGGGGCATTGGGGCTGACACTACCCAACTGGGGTTTAATTAATACTACTACTTTCATTCTAAACTATTGTTCGATGTTAACTTTTTCGCAACGTTTGATCATTTGTCTTATTCAAAAAATTATCCTTTGTCTTATTAATACACACCTTGATCCTTTCATTTTTCCATTAATCTAAATCTAGCAACTAACACCCTTAAATCTACAAAGCTTCAGAAGCCACTTGTACTGATAACAAAACATACTAAATCTGCAGCTTAGCTATTGGTGATAAAATCTTTTCTGAAAGCTTATTGTCGGGAAATATAGATCAAACTAAATGATATAGATTATAGATAGCAGTAAGCCAGCACCAGAGCAAGTAACAAAATTGAATAGAAATTCAATACAAGGGCATAGATGAAGAAAACCATGCGATCGGAACTAGTGTGATAGTGACTAATCCGTGCATATCAGCTAATCCTTTCGACCAAAGTATCGTTTCCCTTTCTTTTGTTACGAGACGATGCAAAGCCAGAAAAAATTGACACCAAACCCATGGAACGGAGTGGGGAGGAGTGAAGATTGACGGCAGTAGAAGTAGAGAGAAAGCGATCTCTTACACTCATTGGCGTCGTCGGGGACGTCGCCGACGCCGCCGTTATTCATCGCCGTCTTCCTTCTCGAAGTTTCCCTGTCCCTGGTGGGGATTAAGGTTTTTGGCCTTTTGGGTCGTCTCAGTGGCTCGGTGCAGATAAAATGAAGGGTCAGGTTATAGCCCGACTCGGTGAGGATACACGGCTATTCGATGTTGATCTGACGGACAAAAGGTTTTGGTTGAGGTGCGGCGGGGCCTCTGCAGAGTCGACGAGGTGTTCGATTACAAGTTTGCATCTTTTTGTTCGTTGAACCAAGCTTGGATAAAGAAAATCTTGCGATCGGAACTAGTGCGAAAGTGCCTAATCCTTTCGACCATAGTATCATTCCCCTTTCTTTTGTTACGAGACGATGTAAAGCCAGAAAAATCGACACCAAACCCATGGAACAGAGTGGGGAGGAGTGAAGATCGATGCGAGTAGAAGTAGAAAGGATGCGATCTCTTACGCTCACTGGCGTCGTCGAGGACGTCGCTGCCATCGCTGGTATTCATCATCGCCTTGCTTCTCGAAGTTTCCCTGTCCCTGGTGGGGATTTAGGTTTTGGCTTTTTGGGTCGTCTCAGGGGCTCGGTGCAGATAAAACGAAGGGTCGGGTTATAGCCCGACCCGGTGAGGATACATGGCTATTCGACGTTGATCGGACGGACAAAAGGTTTTGGTTGTGGTGCGGCGGGGCCTCTGTAGAGTCCACGAGGTGTTCGATTACAAGTTTGCATCTTGTTGTTCGTCGAACCAAGCTTGGATGAAGAAAACCATGCGATCGGAACTAGTGCGAAAGTGCCTAATCCGTGCATATCAGGTAATCGTTTCGGCCAAAGTGGTGTTCCCCTTTCTTTTGTTATGAGACGATGCAACGCCAGAAAAAATGACACCAAACACATGGAACGGAGTGGGGAGGAGTGAAGATCGTCGCCTGTAGAAGTAGAGAGGAAGCAATCTCTTACGCTCATTGGCGTCGTCGGGGACGTCGTCGCCGCCGTCATTATTCATCACCGTCTTTCTTCTCGAAGTTTCCCTGTCCCTAGTGGGGATTTAGGTTTTGGCCTTTTGGGTCGTCTCGGTGGCTCGATGCAGATAAAACGAAGGGCCGGGTTATAGCCCGATCTGGTGAGGATACATGGCTATTCTATGTTGATTGGACGGACACAAGGTTTTGGTTATGGTGCGGCGGGGCCTCTGTAGAGTCGACGAGGTGTTCGATTACAAGTTTGCATCTTGTTGTTCGTCGAACCAAGCTTGGATGAAGACAACCATGCGATCGGAACTAGTGCGAAAGTGCCTAATCCTTTCGACCAAAGTATCGTTCCCCTTTCTTTTGTTACGATACGATGTAAAGCCAGAAAAATCGACACCAAACCCATGGAACAGAGTGGGGAGGAGTGAAGATCGATGTCAGTAGAAGTAGAAAGGAAGCGAGTTGACTTTGACACGATTTGAAATTTATTTTACCAAAACAACATATGTCCATAGCAGAGGAATGCATGTGATATTCCAATGCTCCTTTCGTCTCGAATATAACACTTAGTACAAGTAAATTATGACATGTATTATAAATAGAAGTGGTGGTATCTACGTTCACCTTAGATGGCCCAAGTCCACGACAATGAAGGTTCTACTCATATTTTTTTTTCTTATTAGTCAAAAGACAAAAAAAAAGTAGATTCACGAAAAGTATCAATCGCTGCTACTCAAAGATTGGCATGAGACACGATAGGATAGAGCGGTCTCACGTGATAGGATAGAGCGAGGACCCTTCAGAATGGCCGTATTAAACCAAGACGATTTTCTCTTTTATCAGACTCATTAATCAAGGCATCCGTAGTTAGTGCAAAACAAAAGCGACTAAGTGATCCAAACAGGTAGAGTAAATTTTAGTTCTATTCCAACTAAACTTTAATCAATTAATCTATAAAACCGATATAAACTGGTTTAAAAGGTACAGTTCATTGAGAAGAGACTATTATATCCGTGAACTAAAAAGTAAAGCAGTACATGCAACACAAGGCAAAGGTAAAAAGGTTTTTTGTAGTTCTGTTTTGCGGGTAAAGGTTATTTTAGGTTTTTTATGTGACTTTATACCTAATTTTTAATCAATAGATTCAAACAACTTTTTTTAGATAATGGATTTAAAATAAATCCGGCCTTGAACCGAAGGCTACGGCCAAAGTTTACAAACTAGCAGCCCATCCGTCTGCTCACACAAAGTTTCCAATCGAAAAACCACCATTACAACGATGAAGAATTAAAAAGCAATCCTATTGCTAAATCTCCATCCATGGTGGGCGAAGAAGCGCATTGCCAACACCTCCAATGTCTGGCATGCCTCCTTTATTGCATCTCTTTCTTGATCACGCCGTTGTAGCTGCGCCCAGAACCGTAGCCAATAAGTTCCTCTGAAGAGTACCTGCAAATAAGTTTGCATTGGAGATTTGTCAAAAATCATATCGTTTCTACTGAGCCATAGAGCCCAACATAAAGCTGAGGCACCGACTAACAACTGGTTTTTTAAACGACCTCCCACCCCAACCAACCAATTGTTCCACATGTTATTAATACTAATAGGTGGTCGAAGATCAAAAGCTATCTGCACAGCCCTCCAAAGAAAACGTGCCATATGACAATAAAAAAAAGATGTTGATTAGTTTCCTCCTTGGAACAGAAAGAGCATAGCTTGCTCCCATTCTAATTCCTTCTGGCTAAGTTATCTTTGGTTAAAATAACCTCCCGTTTTAAATACCACATAAAAACCTCGATTTTAATGGTAATTTCAACTTCCAAATTTTGTTATCCCTCCGTGCATTATTGTTAGTAATAAGCTCCATGTACATGGATTTGACAGTAAACATACCCGATTTTGTTAGATTCCATCTAAAACTATCTGCACTGTCATTTAACTGTATATGGTAGATGCGATGAACCAGATTGTGCCACAGATTTAAATCCTGCCCCACTAGTGCTCTTCGAAAAGATATATTTAGAGGGATGCTAGACAAAGCCGTAGCTACTGTATCATTCTTTTTCCTAACAATGTTGTATAGGGATGGGTAATGTTGTCTGAACGTAAAGTTACCTAACCATTTGTCTTCCCAAAATCTGACTTGTTTGCCATTATTTAAATGGAATGTACCAAAACTGGTAAAGGTTTGCTTTATTTTCATCAGCCCTGACCACAAATGAGAGTCACCTGGTTTTCGCTCCACCTAAGTGATGGTTTTTTATCGTAAATATTTATTCTTCAGCAACTGTTGCCACGGACCATCCTCATTTACGAGCTTAAACAACCACTTGCTTAACAAGCACTGATTTTGTAAATCTAAGTTTTTGATACCCAACCCTCCGGTTTCTTTTGGCTGGCATAGTATATTCCATTTGGCAAGTCTATATTTCCTCTTATGCTCATCAAACTGCCAAAAGAATCTTGATCGGAAATAGTCCAGTCTTTCTAAAACCCCTCTCGGGACCTCGAAAAAAGATAGCATAAACACTGCAAGGCTAGAAAGTACCGAGTTAATCAACACCAGTCTTCCACCCACAGACATATGTTTTCCTTTCCAACTACTAAGTTTCTTCTCAAACTTCTTCTCTATTACCCTCCAATATGAGTTACTTAATTTCCGGTAGTGCATCGGAATGCCAAGGTACCTAAAGGGATAGGATCCGGACCGACAACAAAAATCTCTGTATATTGTTGTTCACAGTATCTAGCTTGGCCAAAACAAAAAATCTCGCTCTTATGATAATTAATTTTGAGGCCTGATAATTGTTCAAATGCACGTAACAAAAGTTTCATATTTGTAGCCTTGGCTACATCATTGTGGCGGCGATTGTGGCATCTTCATCACGAGGAGTGAAGAAGGTGCATGGCGTGGAGGAGACGAGGGGCTCGCGCTTCTGGGTGTTGGACGACGAGGAATCCACTTCGCCCATGGGCGGCGAAACTCCATTGGGAAGCCCGAGGTTCGAGATGGTGTCGTCTTCAAAGAGATTGACATCGACGGTCCATGGTGTGGAAAATGCCACTGGATCTCGATTTTGGGCAATTGGAGCAGACGATTCAGAGTCTGAAGGAGAGGAGGACGCCGGCAGTTCATCCTCGGTGTCATCCATTGACACACCGGAGATGTGGGCTAGAGCAAGAGGAGCCGGGTTTACAGGCAAGCAGATCATACAGGCGGAGGAAGAGCTCAGGTGCAGTCCTCAGAACAGGAAGCCTGGTGATGGACGCTTAGCGGATCAGATAGTGGAAGAACTGGTGCGTCGGCGATTAACAGGGAAGCCGTGGAGAGGTCCTTTGCCGGCGCCCAGGGCTTCACCGCCGCGGACGTTCGGGGATGCACTGGCCTCGGCGAAGGTAACTCCTCGTTCTTCATCACGTTCCGGAGGTCCCAAATCACCGGTCATGTCTTCTTCGTCGACGAGGCGCACGCCGGAGCCGAACGAGGTGACTAGTCACATGAGATTCGGCCCTGGCGGCCAATCCGGGCGAGATTCAAGGAGAGTTTTCAATTTGGAATTCGAACCTGATGGTGCCTCGGCTGGGCCGGCTTCCACTCAGGGTACAACGTTGTGTAGTGGGCCAAAACGTATGTGCCTAAGCCCAGGTGTGCCATTTAGGCCTATACCAGGTTTGGTTTCCCTTTTTGCACGTACCGGGACGCCGAGCCGCCGCAACCCTACGCGCCGGGCTGTTCACGCCGTCGCAGATTCATCGCGGGGCTGCTCCTACGCGCAGGTAGTGCGGCAGGTCATGGAGAATTCCGGGAGAGGAGGGGCAGCGAACCGCGGCGGCAACCACACCAATGGCCAGAGTGGCTTGTTCGGGCGTGGTGGCTTTCAACGAGCTTTTCAAGGTGGTTTCCACCCCGGCCGCGGGGGGTACGCCGGCCGTGGCCAAGGGCGTTATGGCGGCGGCCGCTATGCCGGCGGTCGTTTTGATGGGAGAGGTGCTGGTGCTGGTAACCGACGGCCGTTTGGAGGGAGGGGCAACCATGGACCTCAGTCAATCCCTGCTAGTCAGGGGGCATCGGCTGCAGGAACAGGAGGTGCCTCAGCGCCTTCGGCGGCCCCTGCTGATCAAGTGGCCCAGGCAGCGTTGTTGCTTAAGCAGGCCTTCGCAGCTGGGGAACAAGCATCGCCAACGACAGCTTTGCTGCAGCAAGCGTTGGCATTAATGCAGGGAGGGCCGACGGCAGCACCGAAGCTTGAGCAGCAGAATCACTCGGCACAGCAGATGTCAGCTGCAGCTGTTGGGGTCCCAGCAAATAAAGGGACCGGGTCTGAAATTCCAGAGTCATCCAGTATGGGGGCAGCTAAGGTGACTGTTCCATATTGTTATCGATGCTTTACGAAGGGGCATGCTATGGCGGGGTGTACCACCACTACCAGAATGATCGACATCTGCACCGGGTGGGAAAGCCCTTTAGCACCAGGTTTCCCACCCGGTGCAACTAATCCGAGGCTAAAGGGGTACCCCTTTAGCACCGGGTTGAATAACCGGTGCTAAAGGGTCCCTTTAGCACCGGGTGCAGCCACGACCCGGTGCTAAAGGGCCTGTCCCGCAGCGCCTCTAGCAGGGCCTTTAGCACCGGGTCGTGGCTGCACCCGGTGCTAAAGGGCATGCCTTTAGCACCGGTTGCTGTCTGCAACCGGTGCTAAAGGCCCCGGATTTCTTTTTTTTTTTTTTGCTTTTTTCAGTAGCCATGCATGCGCGTCTATACACGTGTATATACGTATATATTCTAATACGTGTATTCTAATGCGTATTCGGCCGACTCTATATTCATATTAGCTGACATTTCATCAAAATAGAAGACATATATATTACAAAAGTAGATATTCATGCATGTCAACTCGAGTTATATATATTTAAACTGTATTTTCTACATAATTAAGATTGACGACTAGCTAGCTCTCGTTGGACTGTCCGGCACGTCCTCCAGTATTGGCGAGTGGAATTCTCCTCGGGGATTGACGACCTCATCCCAGATCCATCCGACGAGCTGTTCTGCAATTGCGTCAATTCTTTCTATCTCTAGTGACTCTTCCTTCAGGTTGAACATCTATAATTTAAAAATATTTGAAAGATATTTAATCCGTCGAGTTGGAGACAATAATTGTGCACTTAATAATAATGGAAATGTGTTTATTATTACGTACCATAATATCGCGTTGTGTGAGCTTTTTATGTCCCCAATTCCACATGTAGTCGCACACATAGTATGCACATAAATTATTTCCCGGTCCCTGTTTGGCACACTGTCGACCAAAAGAAATCTAGTAAAATTCATATAATATATTAGTCGATGCCTACATGTACAAATTACTTGCTTACCGGAAAGCCAATGTTCCATTTTAGTGTTTCATGTTGTATACCCGTGTGTTCTGTACGAAATTGAATCCAGGTCCTGCGAACAAAAAAATTGAGTTAAGTCATTGCGAGTGGAAGGGGTGGATTAAGTAGGGGAAAATATACATCACCTTGCCATCATGTCCATGATGTTCTGTAGTTTTTCTTTTGGGGTGTGCAATGAATCAAAGACGTTCACGACACCCCGATCAGGACACAATATAATTAGGAACCAGTGGAATCTGTGCACATGTATACATTATAATCAGAAATGAATTGTTACACAGACAGTATAAGAAGAAGGCTGTGAATGTACTCACTCGATGTTGTACGGGATTAGTATGGAGTCACAGTAATTTTGTTTCTTGATATATTTGTATAGGTTTAAATATGTTTCCTCAGGATTGTGCATTATCATTGCTTCACTTATCCTTCGAGGGTCAACGAAACCAACGTCATATATATTGTCTCTGCGACATTTTTGAATCTCCATTCTGCATATGTTAAGCAATAAATAAAGCCCGCGTCAACATAGATTGGAATTATTGTTTTCAAACTGTGAATTATAAGCAACAACAAAGTACTTACAGTGTCCAACATGTGATCAAATCCACGTCCATGGCGTCGCGGTGGTACAGCTCATATATATCATTAAACCTGAGCCAGACAAAATCCGCGTCACCATTGTAGAAGTCTTGGTCCTTCACGCCTACTTTTATCATGCGCCGTTTATTCCTTCTTGATTCTTCCAAATACCAGTCATGGAATCGGCGCATCTTCGTTTGTAGCTTCCTCTCCATTTCAGGAGGGACCATAGGCTCGCCAAGCTTAAACGGCCACTTCAGCGTTGTGTTTACTGGCACATCTGCTTCCCCGAGGACTTGCGCTCTGGTTAGTCCAGTCTCGGCCATTACTCGTTGAATGTTAAGCTCGTCCAGAGATGGCAATGGACCCAAGGGATGCTGAGGTTGCTGGCCGAGCTGAGGAACCTTTTTGGATGGGCCCGCCTCCTTATCCGCAGCCTTCCGTTTCCGGCGAGATTTCAGTAATGAGCGGTCATAGTCTGTTACTATTACTTCCTTCTGTTGACCCTTGCTCAAATTACCGAGGAATGACTTCACGATGGTGGGATCAAGCTTCGGCTCCGGCTCAGGTTTTCTACTCCACTCGGCCATTTGCCTCTTTGTGTCTGCTTTTACCGAGGCTTCGAGCTCCTCTAGAGTCTTCTCGCCCGCTCTTTTCTCTGGTGCGGGCTTCTCTCTAGTTTTTCGCGCCTTCTTCGCTGGTGGAGTGGGGGCAGAGGCTTTAGTGCGGCGTCCCCTCTTTGGCGGAGGGGGCGGAGACCTCCGCGGCGGAGGAGACGGAGACCTCTTCGGCGGAGGAGACGGAGACCTCTTCGGCGGAGGAGACAGAGACCTCTTTGGCGGAGGAGACGGGCTTGCATCAGGAGCTCCTGGAGAATCGTCATGATCCTGTGGATCTCTTGGAGGTGACGGGGGCTTGTTGGTAGCCGCAGGTGTATCGGGTATAACGATGTCTGCCTTGCTCCATAGAATGATGCAGTGAGAACACTGACCGAGTTTTGTTTCTCCGTCACCTCCGGGGATGTCAAGTTCCAAGTCTTCCCAGCTGGTGACGACTTGCTCCACCTCAACAGGTACGTAACCATGTGGAATGTCATTGCAGTGCCATTTTTGCCCTTCTTCCACACGTTTGGTCATACCGTATGCGACCTGATAAGTTAGTAGTCACAAAGAAAGTTAGTAAATGAATGGTATTTACGGTGAAATGTATGCAGTATGAACTAAGGTCGCATACGTACCACCACAGCTAAGTTCTTCTGCCTGATGACAAGCTCGCACGCGGTCCGTTGAGTTATTTCATCCACGGTGTAACGGACCGCTTCGGCGGCCTGTGTGGAAGCGTGACTGCTTTGATATTGCTGTGGAGGGCTAATAAGGGCCGCATCTTGGAGAGGTGCATGCTCTGTGGAACTGGTCCCGCCTGTGGCTTGTTGGAGAGGTGCAGGCTCTGTGGAACCGGTCCCGCCTGTGGCTTGTTGTATCTGCAGCCATGCTACCTTCATCCGTCGCTCCATCTCTGACTCCATTTCTTGGAGCTTTGAGCCCTGGGCGGCAACCGTTTGCTCTAGGTCCCTCACCCTCTGCTCATATTCGGCCTTCTTCCTCGAACGGCTCCTATAGGTGGCGGCGTGCTCTTGGAAACCTTTCTTCCATGAGACGCTTGTGCCTACGCCGCGCGTCCGTCCAGGATGCTCCTTGTTCCCTAAGGCATAGGTTAGCTCATCTCTGTCTCTATCGGCAACAAATTCTCCCCTATCAGATGCCCTGAGGATATCGAGGAGACGCTGAGCTAGTTCTCGCAAGTCCTCGGGAAAAACTAAGGAGCCGTCGATTGGGCTTAGGGTGCCTCCATGACCATAGTACCAATGCTTGGTCCTTGTGGGCCAGTCATGTGTCGCTGGAGTGATGCCTCTAGCATATAGATCTTCTTCCATCTTCTCCCATTTAGCGATGCTTGCCTTGTAACCTCCCGAACCCATCTTATGCGAGTACTTCTTATTTGCGGCGTTTCCTGCGTTTCTAGCGCTAGCCGTTGCACCCTCTTCGGAGGTTTTGTACTCAATGAATGCTTCCCACTCGTCATTGGTGATCTTCTTATACTTCTCAGGATCCGGGGCCTCTCCGGTTTTGAGAAATTGCGAGTACAACTTCTTCTTGAAATCCTGAAACAGAACTGCCATCTTCTTCATTGTCCAATCCCTCAGTTCTGCTTCATGAGTGCTAGGCCAGTCGAATATTGCCTTTAATTCCCTCCATAGCATCTCCTTCTCTGTATCGGGGAGCACGTACTCCTCAGTGGGGTCCGTGGACTTCCATTTTCTGATACTAATGGGCACATTGTCCTGTACAATTACCCCGCACTGAGATACAAATTTCTTGGCCACTTTTGGGGCTCAACTGGCTCCCCGTCATCCTCCACTCGGGTGATGTGTAACTTGACATCCTTCAGCTTCTTCGTGGTCGATCGTTTTGATTTCTTAGCAGAGGCGGCCTACACAAATTACATATATACGAGATGATATAGAGATGGTATACATAATTGACATGTACAGTACAAATTTATGTTATCTATATACACACCTGACTAGACGAGGGCGCGCTACCGGCTCCTTCAATAGTTTCGGCCCTTGCAACATTGTCGCCCTGGACATTTGCGGCCCCTTCAACATCTTCGGCCCTTGCAACATTGTCGCCCTGGACATTGTCGTCCCTTCCAATGATGCCCAACACATCATCCATGGACATTGGTTGGGTTACAATATTGAAAAGTTGATTCGCAAAAAACGTGTCGTTGTCCTCTTGCATGGGTGGGACAGGGGTGTTGCTGTCCTCTTGCATGGGTGGGACAGGGGTGTTGTTGTCCTCTTGCATGGGTGGGACGTTGTTGTTGTTGTCCGCCATCTATAGAATTAAAAATAATTGATAAGAAATATATACAAAGCATACATATTCCCAATATTTCTAACATTTTCGCTAAGGGGGTCGGTGCGTGAAAAACGGATTCGCCAAGGGGTTCGGGTGCGCGGTGTGAATTGATTCGCTAAGGGTTCGCTAAGGGGGTTCGGGTGCGCGATGGGTTCGGGTACGCCATAGAATTTCCGATAATAAACATTTTCGATAGTATACATTATACAAACATATAACATTTCCAATATACATTTAAATGAAGCACATATATTTCTAATATACATTTAAATGAAGCACATATATTTCTAATATACATAGAATTTCCAATATACATTTCAATGTAAATATCTCCAATACATTTAAATGATGCATTTTCCAATATACATTTCAAACATATAACATTTCCAATATACATTTCAATGTAAATATCTCCAATACATTTAAATGAAGCATTTTCCAATATACATTTCAAACATATAACATTTCCAATATACATTTCAATGTAAATATCTCCAATACATTTAAATGAAGCATTTTCCAATATACATTTCACAGAGAGGCTCACCGGGTGCAGTGACGGGCGCGGCGGGCGACGGCGGCGAGGGGACGAGGGGCGGCGCGGGGACGACGTGCGGCGCGGGGATGAGGGGCACCGGCGCGGGGACGACGGGCGCGGGGACCACGGGTGGCGGCGGCGTGAGCGCGGGGACGACGACGGCGGCGGGGACGACACGCGCGCGCGGGGACGACGACGGCGGCGGGGACGACGACGGCGGCGGGGACGACGGGCGGCGGCACGGCGTGGGCGCGGGGACGACAGGCGGCGGCGGCGTGGGCGCGGGGACCACGGGCGGCGGCGGCGACGGGCGACGGCGACGGGCGGCGGCGGCTGAGGAGACGAGGAGGCACCGGCGGCGGTTTCGATCTGTGACGAGTGAGGGCGAAGTGAGTGAGGGGAGAGAAGTCCCCGGCCTATATAGGTCCGGGGCATTTAGCACCGGGTGCAGCCACGACCCGGTGCTAAAGGGCCTTTCGCACCGGGTGGTGGGAAGACCCGGTGCTAAAGGGCCCTTTAGCACCGGGTCTTCTACACCCGGTGCTAAAGGCCGTAACTGTGCGCCAGACGAAGGCCTTTAGCACCGGGTGCAGCCACGACCCGGTGCTAAAGGGCCCCCTTTCGCACCGGGTCTTCTACACCCGGTGCTAAAGGCCCCGTAACTGGCGCCAAACGAAAATTGGGGGCCTTTAGCACCGGATTTTTGATCAACCCGGTGCTAAAGGCCCCAACTTTTCGTTTGGCGCCCAGTTTCCAAACGGGCCTTTAGCACCGGGGGCTACTATTTGGAAATCTTATAAATATAGTTTTTAATGTATAGTTATCAATACTTGTTTTAATTCAGTTATTAATACCTGTTAAAAATATATATTAAATAAGAAAATCTTATAAATTACTAGAAAATCAATATAAAATGCTAGAAAATCTTATAAATTACTAGAAAATCTTATAAATTAATAGAAAATCTTGTAAATTACTAGAAAATCCTGTAAATTAATAGAAAATCTTATAAATTAATAGAAAATCTTATAACTTACTAGAAAATCTTATAAATTACTAGAAAATCTTATAAATTACTAGAAAATCTTATAAATTACTAGAAAATCTTATAAATTACAAAAATTGATAACTAAATGAAAGATTTTGGAACATTAAACGGTCTTAGATGAAAAAGTCATGAATACCAAAATTTCATATCTCATCAAGATCTACAATCTTTATTTAAGTCATTTTTGCATTTGAGAAAGTGGTAGTATACATTGTTCATTAATCCTAGATTCACTCGCATAGTTTCCAAAACTTTGTTAGAGACTTGTCAAATTTCTACTACATGTTATTACCCATTTTGAAAATGACAGAATGACCTAAATAAAGATTGTAGATCATGATGAAATATGAAAACTTTGGTATTCATCATTTTTTCATTTGACATCACCTAGTGTGAAAAAAACCTTGGTTGTAGGTGTCATTTTTAATTCAAAATTTGGATTGTTCAAACACGAGAAGATTTTTCAAAATAATAACATTAATAAGTTTCATAACTTGATAGAGTATGATTTTAGGAATTTTTAGGAAGAAAAATGATCTGTTTTGAAGTTTGTACGAGGGAGAACGACTAGTTACAACTTTTATACAGAGATTAAAAAGTAAAATTGTTCTTGTTCATCCAGTGACGTGGCCCGGTGACGTGGCCAGCTCTCGCACGGCCTCCGTGGCCAGGCCGGTCTTTGGCCCCGCCGCAGCGTGGCCTTTAGCACCGGGTGCAGCCACGACCCGGTGCTAAAGGCCACGACCGGGCCAGTGACGTGGCTCGCGTGCGCCCGGTGACGTGGCCGGCCGCCGCACGGCCCCCGCGGCCCGGTCGTGGCCTTTAGCACCGGGTGCAGCCACGACCCGGTGCTAAAGGCCACGACCGGGCCAGTGACGTGGCTCGTGTGCGCCCGGTGACGTGGCCAGCCGCGGTCGTTGCCTTTAGCACCGGTTGCTAGAAAATCAATATAAAATGCTAGAAAATCTTATAAATTACTAGAAAATCTTATAAATTACTAGAAAATCAATATAAAATGCTAGAAAATCTTATAAATTAATAGAAACTCTTATAAATTAATAGAAAATCAATATAAAATGCTAGAAAATCAATATAAAATGCTAGAAAATCTTATAAATTAATAGAAACTCTTATAAATTAATAGAAACTCTTATAAATTAATAGAAAATCAATATAAAATGCTAGAAAATCAATATAAAATGCTAGAAAATCTTATAAATTACTAGAAAATCTTATAAATTACTAGAAAATCAATATAAAATGTTAGAAAATCCTATAAATCAATAGAAATTACATGGCATCATCGTTTACTCGGACACTAATAAACTTCCTCTTTACAAATGTTCCTTGATTGTGATCACGCCGTAGATACGGTGTCTCCTCCGCCGCTAACAGGATGCTTGGGTCATCAGCCACTGAGAATGGAGGCCGGCCATCGAGCATATCATAATCTTCATCCGTCTTGTCCTCAACTCCTACGATTTTTCTCTTTCCTGGAAGAACTATATGACGCTTTGGCTCGTCTTGTGATGGGTCCAATTGCTTACCCCCACCTTTCTTATCCGCCCCTTTCTTCGGTCTGCTAGCCATGTCCTTCACATAAAAAACTTGTGTGACAGCTTTGGCCAGGACGAACGGTTCGTCTAGAAAGCCAATCTTGCTTAGGTCCACTAACGTCATTCCATAGTCCGCTTCAACTTTAACACCTCCTCCAGTCAGCTTCACCCATTGGCACTTGAACAGTGGGATCTTCAAAGGTCCGTACTCTAGTTCCCATATCTCCTCTATGATTCCATAGTATGAGTTTGTATTGCCATTGGTGTCTGTCGCGTCGATCCGGACACCACTGTTTTGGTTGGTGCTTTTCTTGTCCTGGGCTCTTGTGTAAAATGTATACCCATTGATGTCGTATCCTTGGAATGTCAAGATCGTGCTCGATGGACCTCTAGCTACAAAAGCTAGCTGCGCATCAATGCCCTCGACACCCATAAGACGTCTTCGCAACCAATCGGCGAAAGTACTATTGTGCAGACGCTGAATGAAGGCCGCAGACTTTGTTGAGTTTTCGTCCCTGAGAATCTGCATGTGCTCCTCGATGTACGGAGCAACTAAGGTTGATTGTTGCAAAACTGTGAGGTGCGCTTTACGAAATGTCTCAACGTCCTTGATCACCATCGATCTTCTCCCTAGTGTGCCCTTTCCACCAAGTCTCCCCTCGTGATGGGATTCGGGCACACCAATCGGCATAAGATCGTCGACAAAGTCAACACAGAATTCAATGACCTCCTCCGTTTCGTATCCCTTAGCAATGCATCCTTCTGGACGAGAACGATTACGGACATACTTCTTTAGGACTGCGAAGAACCTCTCAAATGGGAACATGTTGTGTAGAAATACTGGGCCCAATATACGAATCTCTTTGACGAGGTGAACCAATAGATGTCATGATATTGAAGAAGGATGGTGGAAATATCATCTCAAAGCTGACAAGACATTGCACCACGTCGTTCTGTAGCTGATCTAAGTGGTCTGGATTGATCACCTTCTGAGAAATTGCATTGAGGAATGCACATAGCTTCACAATGGCTTTCCGCACGTTAACTGGTAGCACACCCCTGAGTATGACGGGAAGCAGCTGTGTCATCAACACATGGCAGTCGTGAGACTTCAGGTTTGTGAACTTCTTCTCTTTCATATTTATTATTCCCTTAATATTGGAGGAGTATCCAGACGGAACCTTGATACTGTCCAAGCATTCAAACATGCTTGCCTTCTCTTCTTTGCTGAGAGTGAAGCTGGCAGGATGCAAGTACTGGCGTCCTTTGTCTCTCTTTTCTGGATGTAGATCAGTCCGTTGCTTCAATCGTTTCAGATCCTGACGTGCTTCCAGTGTATCTTTTGGCTTCCCATAAGTACCCAGGAAGCTTATCAAGTTCACGCAAAGATTCTTCGTCAGATGCATCACATCAATCGCGTTACGGACCTCTAAACGTTGCCAATAAGGTAGCTCCCAAAAGATAGACTTCTTCTTCCACATCGCGGCACGACCATCCTCGCCCGTCGGAGCAGCCTGGCTTCCGTCTCCCTTGCCAAACACCACGTGTAGGTCCTTCACCATATCAAATAGCTCTTCTCCACTCCGGTGTCTCGGCTTTGTACGGCGGTCAGCATTCCCGCCAAAATGCGCACATTTCTTTCGTAGCTCATGCTTCGCCGGAAGGAATCGACGGTGACCCATGTACACAACTTTACGACAATGTTTCAAATACATGCTTTCGGTTTCCTCTAAACAGTGAGTGCATGCTTTATATCCTTTGTTTGATTGTCCTGATAGGTTACTTAGTGCAGGCCAGTCGTTGATGCTTATGAAAAGCAGTGCTCGAAGGTCAAACTGCTCCTGCTTGTCCTCATCCCACACGCTAACACCTTCATTCTTCCACAGCTGCAAAAGTTCGTCAACCAATGGTCTTAGGTACACATCAATGTCGTTGCCAGGTTGCTTTGGGCCTTCGATGAGCACTGGCATCATAATGAACTTCCGCTTCATGCAGAGCCAGGGGGGTAGGTTGTAGATACAAACAGTCACGGGCCAAGTGCTATGACTACTGCTCATTTCACCAAAAGGGTTCATGCCATCGGTACTTAAACCAAGCCTAACATTCCTCGCATCAGCATCAAACTCTGGGAATGCTCTGTCGATGTTCCTCCACTGGGATCCATCAGCGGGGTGTCTCAACATGCCATCCTGCTTACGTTCTTCTTTGTACCAGCGCATCAGTTTGGCATGGTGTTTGTTCCTGAACAAACGCTTCAAACGGGGTATCAGAGGGAAATACCACATCACCTTCGCAGGGATTTTTTTCTTAGAACGCTCTCCCCCAACATCACCAGGGTCGTCCCGCCTGATCTTGTATCGCGCGCAGGTGCAAACCGGACAACGATCCAAGTGTTCGTACTGTCCGCGATAGAGGATACAGTCATTAGGACACGCATGTATCTTCTGCACCTCCAAACCGAGAGGGCAAACAACACGTTTTGCTTGATACGTTGTCGATGGCAATGTGTTACCCTCTGGAAGAATCTTCTTTACGAGTTTCAGTAGCTCCTCGAAACCCTTATCAGTAACACCATTTGCTGCCTTCCACTGCAGAAGTTCAAGTGTGCTACCCAACTTCTTTAGCCCCTCTTTGCAATCTGGGTACAGGTCAGTCTTGTGGTCCTGCAACATGCGCTGTATCTTTTTCAGTTCCTTATCATTGCCGCAGTCTTTCTCGGCATCACGCAACATTTGCCCGAGCCCATCAGTAGGTTCATTTTCCTGAGCAACATCTTCCTGAGCATCGCCTTCCCGAGCAACATCTTCCTCATCGGCATCACCCATTGCAGCATATGCAAAGGAACCGTAGTATTGAGCCAATAACGGAATGTCGTCATCGGCCTCGTCTTCTTCATCTTCATCCATTAGAATTCCTCTTTCACCGTGCTTCGTCCAAACAGAATAATTCCTCATGAAACCGTGCCTCATCAAATGCACTTGAAGACAACCTCTTTGTTTGTACGATTGTATATTTTTACAATGGGTGCATGGGCAGAACATGAAACCGGACGGCGTCCTGTTAGCCTCGGCGGCATCGAGAAACGTCCTAAGGCCATCACGGAAGGCCTGAGCGTGGGGGTCCCCGTACATCCATTGTCTATTCATCTGCATTATTAACCAATAACAAATATACAATACAATTTAAAGATAAAAAAATTTAATATATAAATAAATACAAATTATAATATATATTCCATTATATAAATAAGATTTATATAATCACGGAAGCCTTATAAGATTTATAAGATTTATAAGATTTTCTATTAATTTATAAGATTTTCTAGCATTTTATATTGATTTTCTAGTAATTTATAAGATTTTCTATTAATTTATAAGATTTTCTATTAATTTATAAGATTTTCTAGCATTTTATATTGATTTTCTAGTAATTTATAAGATTTTCTATTAATTTATAAGATTTTCTAGCATTTTATATTGATTTTCTAGTAATTTATAAGATTTTCTAGTAATTTATAAGATTTTCTAGCATTTTATATTGATTTTCTAGTAATTTCTAAAACCACATTACTATAAGCCTTACAACTATTCACAAGTCATACAAAACAAAATACTAACTAGCTTGCCTTCTCTCTCCATTTAAAACACAACATGAACACTCTCTCCACCATGAACTCAAGCTCTCTCCTCTCTCTCCTCCAAGAACACAATCTCTCTCTAGCTAGCTTTACTTTGATTCACAAATCCCTCTATTTCTAAATCATAGAAGGATTATAAGCTAAATAAAACATTAGAGAATGAAAGAGTGTACCTTGTAGTGCTCCTTAGATGAGTAGATTCTTCACAAATTTTGAAAAAAATTTGGGCAGCACCTCCCCTCCCACGGCCGAGCAGCATGAACACAGCGCCTAAGTGTTCAGCTGGCTCGGGCGGGGGAGGGGAAGCCGCTATATTCAAACACATTAGCACCGGGTCGTGGCAAGACCCGGTGCTAATGTTCACCCTTTAGCACCGGGTGCAGCCACGACCCGGTGCTAAAGGCCTCGGGCACATTAGCACCGGGTCGTGGCTGCACCCGGTGCTAAAGGGTGAACATTAGCACCGGGTCTTTCCACGACCCGGTGCTAATGTGTCCGCCCGGACACACCTCCGCGCCGCCCCCGCTCCTAGCCGTTGGACCCGGTGCTGAAGCCCCATCAGCACCGGGTCCAAAAATGGCCGAGGCGGAGGAGGCGGGCGGATGTGAAGGATTCTAGTAGTGCACAGTGCAATACTGTGAAATTTGTGAAAAGAAGGATCACTCCAAAGTCTGGTGCCCCAGGTTCAGAGCGGAGAAACCTTTTGCAGCCACCTGTGGTTACGCGGTAGATGGTCTGGGGTTTTACCACATTCCGGCACCTAGCCACCCGAAGCAGAAGGGCGAGACGAAGACTGGTACGATCAAGGTTAATGGAGGGACTATGACTGTGCAGATGGTGACATCAGAGTTGGAGAGACTGATCCCTGGCACTTGGAAGTGGGTGGTGCAAGAAACGAGTCCCAATATGTTCATGAATGTGTTTCCATCACTTGCTGAGTTACAAAGGATGAAGGAGTGGGGTATGCTCCACACAAAATTCACAGGTATAACTATGAAAATTGAGCAGGCAGGTGGCAGTGTGGTAAGGGTGGAGTTACCTAAAGTCTGGGTGCAGTTCAATGGTTTACCTGATGACTTGAGAGAATATGAGATCATCTGAGGAGTAGGGTCGATATTAGGAGTACCCAAGGAGGTGGATATGAGTTTCACCAGGAAACATGATAGGTGCAGGGTTCAGGTGGCAGTGCTTGATCCGAACATTATTCCACAACATGTGAATGTAGTGATTGGTGATTGCCTGTACGTGTTGCATTTTATGATAGAGGTGAACGTGGATGAGGGGAATCCTGTACCAATGGAGATGGATCATAATGATGGAAATGATGGTAATCTGGATGGTAATCCAGAGGAGCGTGACGGTACAGGACCTGATAGCAAATCGGCATATGGAAAGAAAAAGAATGAGTCTGGTACGATGTCACAAAGTCAGGGAGATAGCTCGGCTGCAGGGAAGGGTAAACAGCTTGTCCAGTCTGTGACTTTGGCTGTGACTGAACCTCCAGTTCTGGCGTCGATGCAGGATGGGGCGTGGACCCCACCACCTACGGCGTCCCTGCCTGCTGTGGCATCTGGTGTCGCGCAGGGCAGTGTGGGTGAAAGGGAACAGGCGCTGGCAGCCATCCCTGAGGCGCAGGACACTGATCTTCGTCGCAGCAAGCGTCGTGCCGGTGATAGCAGCGGCGACTCAATGGAAGAGGCCATGAAGAGAAAGGCCGAGACTTCAGCTGCGGGGCTGCCGACCAAAGGCGATATTATTTGTCATTCGTTTTTGCATTTTTCAGATGAGTGTATAATTTCTAGCTGTACCAACCTAGGTATTTATTTAGGTGATGATGCTTCTAGTATTAGGGATTCATTAGATGCTATTAAAAATGTGGAATATAACAGAATGTTAAAACAAACTGTTGGTGATAAGAAGGTAGATATTTTTGACAAAGAAGAGAAGGGCTTGGCAGATGAGGATGAGTTAGATGGTTTTATTTTGAGCCATTTATGTGGAGAGATTATGGATGAAGTGATGGATTCCGGTGGTGATCCTATTGATCATACTACTGAGTTACCAAAATCATCTTCAAAAAAGAATCTCTCTAAATAAAAAATGAAATACAAAAGAAAGGATAAATGAAAGGTGTTTTTTGGAATAGTAATGGGTTTGGGGACCCTAAAAAATACAGGTTTCTATCGGAATTGACTAAAGAACAAGGTCTGAATTTTATTGCCATATCAGAGACAGGAAGGAGGAATTTTTCTGATCCTTTCCTAAGGAATCTGTGTGGCGGTAAGAATTATATTTGGCACTGCAATGAACCAAAGGGACACTCGGGTGGCATTCTGTTAGGCATTGACTTGGATATGTTCCACATCGGGGCAATTGATGAAGGGGACTACTATGTGAAATTTCACTTATGCAATAAAAATGATAGCTTCAAGTGGGCACTAGTAGCGATTTATGGACCAGCGCAGTCAGAGGGTAAAGAGGGTTTCTTAACTGAGTTAGTACACATGTGTAGCCATGAAAGTCTCCCAATTTTGATAGGGGTGATTTTAATATTTTGCGTAGTCCAAACGAGAAAAATAATGATAATTTTGATCATCGTTGGCCATTTCTTTTTAATGCCGTAATCGATGGTTTGGATTTGAGAGAACCGGAACTGACGGGTAGACAATACACTTGGGCTAACACATTACAGAACCCTACATATGAGAAACTAAATCGAGTTCTGATGGCTACGGAATGGGAACAAAAATTCCCGTTATCCACGATCGTTGCTCTCACTAGAGACATCTCTGATCATACACCTTTACTTTTGAACACCGGTGAACCATCTTCGGTTAGCAACCAGCCTGCGTTCAAATTTGAATTGGGATGGCTGCTCCGGGATGGTTTCATGGATATGGTACAAGATATTTGGGTCAATGAGAACACTGGCAGCACAGCCTTTGAACGTTGGCAATCGAAAATTAGGAGAGTTCGCCAACATTTGAGAGGTTGGGCCAAAAATACAAGTGGCCAGTATAAGAAGAAAAAGAAGAAAATATTAGATAAGCTTGAAGGCTTCGACAAAAAGGCGGAATCTTGCCTTTTGTCTCCACAAGAGGTTAATTTAAAACGATGTCTTCAGAATCGCTTAGCAGAAATGCTGCGAGAGGAAGAAATCAAATGGTATCAAAGAGCCAAGGTGAAGGAGTTGTTAGAGGGAGATTCTAATACCAAATACTTTCAGCTCATTGCGAATGGTAAACACAGAAAGTCGAGAATATACCAATTACTGGATGGGGAACGAACAATATGTGGGGATGTTGGACTGAAAACTTATATTACCACATATTATCAAGGTTTATTCGGTCCACCGGAAGTGAATAATCTTCAATTGGACGAGACTCGAATTGATGATATTCCTCAGGTCTCAGCAATTGAAAACAAAATTCTTGTGTCTACGTTTACTGAGCAGGAAGTAAAAGAGGTTGTTTTTCAAATGGAACAAGGCATCTGGTCCGGATGATTTTCCAATTGAATTCTATCAGGCATCATGGGAATTCATCAATGTGGATTTGATGCGTTTGTTTCATGACTTCCATAACGGTAATTTGCCTCTTTATAGCCTAAATTTTGGTACAATAATTTTGTTACCAAAATGCAAGGACGCTACCAGGATTCAGCAATATAGACCTATATGCTTACTTAACGTGAGCTTTAAGATATTTACAAAGGTGGCGACAAATAGAATCTTCCATGTGGCCCAGAAAGTTATTAGTCCCACACAAACAGCCTTCTTGCCGGGTAGGAACATCATGGAAGGTGTGGTGGTGTTGCATGAAACAATCCATGAACTTCATAGGAAAAATCAAAGTGCCGTGATTTTTAAGATCGACTTTGAGAAAGTCTATGACAAGGTGAAATGGTCTTTCGTTCAGCAGACCTTGAGAATGAAGGTTTTTCCCAAACATGGTGTAGATGGGTCCAAGAATTTATTCAGAAAGGGCATGTGGGCATTAAAATAAATGATCAGGTAGGACAAAATTTCTAAACCTGGAAGGGTCTAAGACAGGGGATCCATTATCACCCATTCTCTTTAACATCGTTGTAGACATGCTTGCAATCATAATTAATAGAGCAAAGGAAGAAGGTCAGATTTCTGGGGTATTACCGCATCTAGTTGATGGAGGACTATCTATCTTACAATAGATTCAAACAACTATGGATTAAATTTTAATAATCTAAACTTACGGTCTAGTTTTTAGTCCTAAATCATCTAAACAGCACATTTGCCTGACCCAGTGACCGGGTACTTACAACCGTACAAGTTGTGCGTTCACGTGTTTGTGTGATCAATTTCAGGCACACAGCTTCAGTTCATCAGTTGTGATCGGATCTCGTTTGTGAAGAAGGATGAGCCGAGACATGGAACGGTGAACGGGCTCCGTGTAGCTTCGTTGGGGGGATATGATTGGATGGGAATGGTAGTATGGTACAGAGTGTATGACGTGATCATGCGTCGCAACACAAGCAAAGCCAAAACTGTTGCCCGAATGCTGATAGAAATGCACTCCGTAGTCTGTCCAATCGACCGCATACGGGGGCGGGGCCACCGCCAACTGGGCCGCGAGAAGCGTCGATGATCCAAGCGGCACCGACCAGCGCCAGTACGAAGGCCGCGCGACGGCGGCCCGCGGGCTCCTCGCTGGCCCTGATTTCCTTCGGGAAAAAGTCCTTCTAGCCTCCATCAATTATTGCCTAAGTCTAACTCTAATCCCTCATCTCTAAAACCGGATGTTCATGACCCCTTAATTCTAAAAACCGGTTATTATTTATCCTCGGTTTCGAGGGTGGTTTCGGAGGGGGGAAATTGGATTATATTGAGAGTTCGAGGTATAAATTGTGTTTTCTTAGAAAAAATATAAAAGATTCTAAAATATCGTTTAATCTTAAAAATTATAAAAAATATGTTCTAGACCAGAAAAATTTAAAAGTACTTTTAAATTTTGCTAAAACCAAGTTTTTCTTTTAATGCCTAATTTGAAGCCATACTAGTTTCTCGGTATACCAGGGTATGAAAAACATGATTCCAAGAAAAATATAAAACTAGTCTTATATTTTTCTGATCTAAAAAGTCTTTTCTTTGAAATTTATAAGATTAAACCAGACTTTAGAATTTTTTTTATAATATTTCTTAGAAAAAAATTATGTGTATAACCTTTTTTTCAAAAACAGCATTTTACGCCCTCGAACTATCAACCAAAGCTCAATTTACTTCCTTCGAAACCACTCTAAAAACTGTCAAGGATGAAAAACAACTGGTTTTCAAAGTTCAGGGACCATGAACATCTGGTTTTAGAGATGAGGGCCGTGAAGCAGACATAGACAATAGTTTAAGGATGCCAAAAGGGCCTTTTGCATTTCTTCGGGATCGATCCATAGTGGAATTGGCTTGTCTCTCTCGGTCCATACCGGTGTCACTACCACTAGGCTTTTGCTCAATTACGTGAAACAACTGACGCCCCGTTTCGGGCAATGTATGTATAACCCGCATATGCAAAAGCGTCCCATGCACAGTAGTACAGGAGAGAAGTAAATGCCCCCATCCATAAAAAAGTATACATGTGTAGTGCATTTCTGAAAATTCTCAAAAAAATTATTGTCCAATTTGTTAGGGTGGTGACTTTTCATGCTGTGCATAGAATTCAAACCAATGGCCTTTTATCTCGTGCGCATAGAATTCAAATATGATTTTAAATAAGAGATGTTTTAAACTCACCCATGGGTATATATGTACTGGATTGATTGTCTAGTTGTGCCATATCATTGAGGATTTCCCTACTCAGCCTACCATCTGTCCCTTGTGCTTGTGGAAACTAGAAGCCCTAACTTTAAGTTTAAGCTCACCGTGAACTCAGCTGGAGCATGAGAGAAGCAGCGTTACGTACTTACGTGCAATTCGATGCAGTAACATAACACGAGTGACAGCTGTTCCCAACGTTTTACTTCGTCTAAAAATCACAGTATATTTTCCCGGCAACGTCTAGAAATCACAGTACAACAGCGGCAAACCGGAACAGTAGTAACGATTCACGAACGGTAACAGCACACGGTACCCTCCGTAACACACTTCCATGAAAGCATCAGAAAAACACGTAGCGGTAGACCTGGTCCATAGACCACGGTGGCATCTCCCGAATCGAAAGCCTTCCCGACGCTGCGCCTGCGATCACACCTCGTTTCGTAGACCTCGACCTTCCAGGTGGGCCAAACCAGGTCTCCCCATTCGGGCGGCCGGCTACATTGCGACGTCAATGTGTGCACTTGCTGCACCGCGCGCGGCCTGCGGCCCTCCTAGCACGCCGCGACACAGCCGTGAAGGTTGCAGACGGCGGAGGCATGCAGCTAGCGGCAGCCAGCAAGTGGAAGCGGCACACCACGCAGCGATGACTGGTGGACGACCGAGGAGATGACGCCGGGAGACGAGGAAGGGAGCAGCGGACGACCAATGCCTGTGAGCTGTGGCGACGGACAGAGGAAAAGAATTAGCCAAGGAGCCGTCAGCCCGAGCCACCTGCAGCAGGGAGCCGACCGCTGCCTTCCCGTAACGCGCGTGGGAGCTAGGGCTGCGGAGCCTTGGATCCTGTGGGGGTACACGTGGCTATCATCGGCGGCAGTCCTGTACAAAAGGCTCGGTGCAGGACTCCTGCACTGAATTTTTTTCCCCCATTCCCATCCCCCACTTTAAACCCCGAGGTGTACAAGCGAAGCCAGCCGGGCGGGCGGAGCGGCCAAGCAGCAGCGGCGCGGGGTGGCCCGAGTGCGGCGAGGGTCGTCTCCAGAAGCCGTAAGACCCCTCCCTCCTCCTCCACACAGGATGTGCTCCAACCCTAGCGCGGCTCTGCTTCGTTTGGGGGCGTAGGTTTATTCTGCGCTCTTGCTACGGCTTGGGGTGGGGTCCCGTTGGCGGTTCGTTCAGTGTGGGGTTGCCGCTCCGTATCTGATCGAGCGGCGGGTTTGCGCGGGTGGCGATCGCTCGTGCTGCTCCGCAATTTCTCCGATTTTGGTTTCAAATCGGTGCTCGATGTCAGTTTAGTTCGTGCTGCGTGTTCATCCGCGGCGGTTCGGTTTTCCACTGGGGTTTTGGTGTGGGTTCTCTGATTAGATGGGTGCGGCGCACCGGTGCAGGTAGCTTCTAGATTTTGTTTTTCTGGGTGATTTTTAAATAATCTTTGTGGCTACGTCGTTTCTATCTGCTTTGATTCGGCCCCTGCGTCCCAGGAGCGTTTTGCGCTCGAACGCTTGATAGATTGTTCAATTTGATGTCCCGGTGTAGCCCCCAAACTAGGAATCGCTTTGGCTCGTGCAGTGCAGGAGCAGTTATGCCTGATACGCTGTTGCTCTTGTGTTTGCTAACGTCAGAAACCTCCTTTTTCCATCCATGGCAGACTGTTCGTTTCCAGTTTGGTGAGCAAGTGTGTCAGTGTGTGAAGTTGTGGTCGCATGTCGATTGTTTGATTATTCACTTGTTTGATGCCTGGATTGGCCCAGGAGGTAATTCATATACCTTTTGCTTGTATCTGTTTTGGCGGGATATGTCATCGCGGATCATGTTTTCATTAATATGTGAATATTTGATGCATATCATTAATAGTTGGTGTTCATCCAGTTCTAAGCGTTACATTCGCGCCTTATCTTCGTATGTAATGCTTAAAACTGGACAAGCATTGTATTTGAGAAAAAAAATGGATGAGCATCTGTATCTTATAACTATTCTTCTTAATGCAATAATATGCAGTTCTCTTGTGTCTTTGAGAAAAAAATGATATTATTGTGACCCTTCATGTCCTTATGTGATGATTATGTCGATTCATCAAAGATTAAAAGTTGTTGCCCTGAGTCATGATTAGCAAATAGTTTGTCCGCAAAATTATTTATGGCTAGTGGTTTGAGTCTATGTGATACTGATACCATAATTTTGGCTATTACACCTATCCATAACTGGTTCATGTACATTTTCTCAAACCAAAAAACACTTCAGAAGGACTAAGAACAGGATGAATTATCAGATCCCCATTGAACATTTTCTGATTAGCTTAGTTCTTTTGTACATTTTGTATCTTAGTATATGAATCATTTTCTTGACTGACATTTTACTATGTATTCAAGAATTTCGACCATTCTTATTCAATACTCTCAACAGTTTCTTTTACTAATAATTCTAGTGCTCAACTGCTTTTCCTTTAATGTGTCCTTATTATGTGATGAACACCTAAAGGTTCTTTTGTTGGCCAGGTTTGACAGTTCAGAAGTTGTCTTTTGGAAGGTCCTCAACATGGATCTATCCCATTCAACAACTTCATCCGGTGCCAATGAAACCAGGGCACTTAATACATTGCTTGATGTGTTCGGCTGTGCCTTTTCACATGATGATATAGCTGATACATATATGAAAGCAAATGGTGATGTGATCAAAGCTGGGGATTTCTTAACTGATCTTCAACTTTCATTGCCTCATAGCAATGATGTTGATCCAGGTGTCAAAACTAAGGCAACCAAGATTGAAAAGGCAGTTGAAGAAAACTATATGGAGAATTCAAGCCAACCAAGGACGTTTCCCCAAATTGGGCAGGCAGCAGAAGAAATGCATATAGAGAATTCAGATCAAACAAGAATGACTCGAAAGTTGCAAAAGTATAGTGCTGCATCTGGTACTGTGTCCAGCATGTTAGGAAAAGAATCTGTCACGGCTACAGCAACAGCGAATATAGCATCAAAACAAGACAAACCTCTAAAGGTTGAACTGCTAGAGTGCATACGCAATGATTTTAAGGTGAAATCTGATGAATCTGATTCTGCACCAAGGAGAGAGACTTTGAGTTACAAGGACGCTGAGGAATTTCTGTTTTCCATGCTTGGTGAAGGATCTAAGCTCAGTATGGAAGTAATTTGTGAAGTTCTAGGTTAGCATGTCTACTATCCCACCTGTATTTCGCCCATTCGTTTCATTGTTCCAGGACGTGTCTTGACTGTTTGTAATTTCGTTTTGCAGGTAGCTGTGGATATGATATTAAGAAGGTAGTGATACATACTTCTTGTTATTGTGTACTTTCTGTTGCTCCTGACTGTCACAGATTGCATGGTAGGGTTTAGCATTTGTCGTGACATTTTCTTCCTCGCTTACTCATAGAATTGTGCTGTTGTATGCAGACATTGGAGGAATGGATATCATTTTCTGAAAAGGGTTTAGGGGAAAAGGCAGAAAGCAAACATAATGTGATACAAGTAAGACTACTTATGACTCTTATCTGTAACTTTTGAACTGTGCTTCTGTATCCCAGGATCTGTGCAACTTTGAGGATTGTTTGGTCTTTATATATTTTGATTTGATGCACTCTATTACAATTCCTTTTGTGTTCGTTTATCCTGAACTATGTATGTAGTATTTTGCTAATCTATGAACTCTATTTGATCTTTAGCGTACATCATTTAATAGGGCCCCTTTCTAGCTTGCCATGGAGTATGTGATTTTTTTTCTGTGTCAATTATGATCTTAGTTTTCGTCCTTTTAGGTGGTAGCTCTGTTCCCAATCGACTATTGGTCAATGTACCAATGCAACTCCTCGTGCTAGTTTATATATGAAAGTTCCATATGTTTGCTTTTTGGTATAAATATTTGATGATTGTAGCCTGACATATCAACGGTGCAGGATGTGGCAGTAGAATGTTCTGTTTCCAAGGGAAGATGCTTAGCCTCACAGTCCACCATGAGGTTCTACTTATCCTCTTATTTAATGGTTTCCCCTCTCTTTCCACCGGTGAGCTGACATATATTTTGCTTCATGTAACACTTCTCTTTGTAGTGCCTGTTCTTCGCAAGAGGGGATGCAGAGAAGAAAATCACAGATTTTTCCAAGAGAGTTGATAGAAGCAGTCTTGACTGTACCTAGAAGATTGGTGGATGAGCCAAAAGTAACACGATGTGAATTGGGTGCAAATCGAAGCGGAGTCCCAGATCAGAAACCAGTCTTGAAACCTCTTGATGATTTTCCCAACAAAGTCATCATCGGTAGCAAAGGTATACTCAGCATACTAGTGCTTTCTTTCTTTTCAGAATTTAGGTTGATTATGCATTTTATGAAAAGCATACTTAGCATAATTTCTTTTCCATCTTTCTGCTTCTATTTCAACATCTTTAATCTTTTGTGCCAAGATATTCAATTAAGCCTGTAACATATTTACTGTTTAGAATTGAACAAAAAAAGTGAGCAGATAAAACCAACCATAGTACAACCTTTCCAGCGGCTTGATGCCCATATTAAAGACAACATCAGTATCAAGCTCTCAATTATATTAGTTCAATGTATCTGCATTGTTATACTGAACTTATGTGTTAAGAATTCTGTTAACATGTCCATCCTCTAAGAATGTATGGTAGGAAAAAGTAAAGTTATTATTCATTTGTTACTAAAATTTAGATTACCTGTTGAAACCTGTAAATAATATTGTGACAAAAATATCATCTGAAGTCTGAACACTCAGTTACTGCTAGGTATGTTGTACAGGTTTTCAGATGAACAAATTTGATATTTGCCAGTGACAAGTTGACAGCTGTGGGTGATGTAGTCTGTCCTAGTATTCTTAGTCCACCAATATTGCCTACCTTTTAGAATCTATTTACTGTTATATTTCAGTTAGTTAACTGCTGTAATTTTCCATCTTTTAGCAATAGTGAAGAACAGTGGATGTAGGAATTGGGGGGATAATTCCTTACCTGCATATATGAGTTGGTTTGATTGTATTCCACTGCCATCAGACATGGTTTTGCCGAAGCTAGAGTGGCGAGGTACGTCTAAAAGCCAATGATCATGTTTTTCATTTGTTGTAAATTATCACTATACCCTACATGATCCATAATTTCCTAACCTGAAAGTTTTTCTTTCTTCTGGCATTTGTGCTGTAGGGACATGCATTGGTCATGCATATGGCCTGACTTCTAGGAGGCGATTAATGGCAGAAAATAATGAGGCTCCAATTGATCCTGATGTTTCAATTCCATGGCTGGTCAAGAGTTGACGAAATCTGGTGCCCTCACAAAATTTGGAGGGAAGACACTGGATGTTTCTGAGTATATACGCAAATATGGTGCGCCCCTTGTAGGAAGAACTGAGCGTGCATATATATCAGATTATAGAATAGCAGGGTTAACAAATCTGCAGGATATTCTGGTCTTTGATCCACCAGATGTGCTGAACACAGCTAAATTCCTTGAAGTCCTAGATGAAAGAGTGGCACTTCTCATGGAGATTGATGAAAATGGTCCAGTCGTTGGCTTGTTCAATGCAGGTCCTCATTGGCCTGACGCAAATGGCAAAATTTATTATGATAATTGTGGACATGAGTTTTCCCGATCTAAGGGTGATGAGGGCATGTCTTTTGGGCCACATGCATCTTTGATATACGGCTTTGACAACTCTGCCAATGATCCCTTTGATATAGAGCTCTTATTGCTAGACAATATGGGCCCAACAGTCCAATCGGAGGGGCATGCTCGTATGAATATAAGTTCCCTGAGGGGATACATTGCCCCATATGTGTGCAATGACCAAAGGTAAACTACCACATTTACTAAATCGATATTGTCCTGTATTTATCTGTCGATTTTCATCACTGTATTTCCTCTTTTATCTATTCTAGATTGCCAGCTTTTGCATTGAGATTTGCAAATGTCTGCATATCTAGTTTTATTTCTGCACTGTGAAACTAATTGCATGCATTAGCACGATGATGCTATGTCCAAACTTCTTATTCATAGTTTTCAAGTTTTGGTATTACAATCCAGAAACAGTGTTACATTCTTATGGAACCTATATCTAAACTATTATTTTTCAGCGACGGGTGTCCTGTTGGCACTTCTATTAGCAGGTCAAACCTAATGGTAACTAATCAGGGAGAGAATGAAAGAGTAAAGTATGATGTTTCATATATGCAAGGATGGTGTGATAGTGTTGAAGATTATGTAAGTAACTTTCTGGTCTTTTGTAAAATTGTTGGGAGGATTGTTATGTGGGGACGCACGTATGAACGTCGGCGCAGGAAGGAGGACTCCGTGATCGTTAAGTAGCTTTCGGTTTTGTTAGGAATTTCAGAGTTTGGTTTGGTTTGTTAGGATTTGGTTTGTTAGGCACAAGATAGACTTTCCTCTTTATGGGACTTGCATGATTGTAAACTGGCCAGCCCTATATATATGAGGGGTTGGTTATTTGGGAAAGCAAGAAAGATTTGGTTGTGCCTCAATTGTGTTCGTTCCTTCCTAGCTGCTCCGGGGAGGCAAGGCTTGACCTTGCCCTCCCGAGAGCTGGTTCGTTCCGATTGTGAGTAGCCGATCTTGCCGCAACAAGGATAGATGTACAACACACATGACAACTGCACGCGACCATGTTGAAAACACTGAGTGTTGTCCTTGTTATTCTTGTTCTGCAGCATTCAGCTTTCCCGGATCTTGATGAGTGGTCATCATTCTTTGGTGTTTATGATGGCCATGGAGGTTTTATCTTCATTCCATATTCTTATTAACAAAAGTTTCAAACCAACTGATTGTAAGCATGTTTCATTAAAATCTCGCAGAACTCAGACCTCTGGCAAAACTCAAGTCGCTTGACTGTTCTTTGAATAGGTTTTTCTACATGATTGCTTTGGAAACTTGCTTTTTGCGGACACTTATTTTTACATATTTCTTTGATGCGATAGTTGAACATATAGAATGATTCTGGTAAATTTTGACTGGAATCCTGTTGATACATAACCAAAGTAATTGATCCAGTCTTTCTTTTCCTCTGGAGATGTTTGTACCTGCATTTCTTTTCTAGTATTTAATTTCCTGGGATACTATACTATTGAAGGAAGTTTCATATATTGGCAGGCACGGAGGCAGCCGGTGGGGCGGAGGGGGCTCGAGCCCCCCTACCGGCATGCGCTCCATTAAGCCTCCCTAAGCCCCTCCTAGGAATTTGAGGAGGAAGAAAGAGAGGAGGGGCTGGAGGAGGAAGAAGAGGAGCCAGCCCCCCTGTCGCCGGATCCTGGCTCCGTCACTGTATATTGGTGCTCACAACTTCCTGTTGATCTATAAGCTTCTATGCATGCAAGAGCACTATCGATTTTTGTTAGTGTATATATATGTAGTGGCCCATGAGGCCCATGTGTATGGTCCATCTAGAGGCCCATGTAACTCAACTATACAGCCCACCATTTGAAGAATAGACTGTACACATTCTTCTATCATGGTATCAGCTAGGGTTTCCCTCTCCTCTCCTCTCTAGCGCCGCCGCCGCCGCCATGACTGGTCGCCGGCCGTCGGCACTGCCACCTTCCTTTCCGCCGGTGCCGCCTCCTCCTCCTCCCTCCTCCTACGCCGAGGTCGCGTGCGGCCTGGCACCCTCCACCTCTGCTGCTGGCGCCGCCGCGCACGCTCGCGCTCTGGCACTCACGGCCCAGGCGCCGCCGCCTCCTTCCCCCGCCGCGGATCCCGCTGCCATCGATGCCGCCTGCCATGTTCACCGGTGCTGCTCCACCCGCTCTCTTCGCGCCGCCCTGGACCCCACCCGCTCATCCCAGCCAGCTTGGGCCTGTGGGATGGGATCATGCTGCTCTAGCGCAGTCCTTCAGCACCATGAGACTGACACCGCCGGTCAGCACCGAGTGGATCGCCGACTCGGGCGCGTCCTACCACACCACTCCAGATGCGGGTATTCTCTCTTCTGTCCGATCCCCACATCCTTCTTGTCCTTCTTCTATCATGATTGGTGATGGGACTTGTTTGCCTGTCACCTCCGTGGGATCTGCTCCTGGTTCTTTTCATCTTCCCGATGTCCTTGTTGCTCCTCAGATGGTTCATAACCTTCTTTCCATTCGTCAATTTACAGCTGACAATTCATGCTCTGTTGAATTTGACTCTTCTGGTTTAACTGTGAAGGATTTGGCTACCCGGCGTTCGCTCCTCAGATGTGACAGCCAGGGGCCCCTTTACACCCTTCGCTTCCCGTCTTCCGCTGCTCCATCTTTGACACCTGCTTCTTCGTCAGCTTTTGCCACCGCTCCTTCCTCCACTACATGGCACCGTCGACTTGGTCACCCTGGCCGAGACGTTTTGGCCCAGCTTAGTCGTAGTGTAGCTGTGTCTTGTACTAGGACTACTAATGAGCACCTTTGGCATGCGTGCCAAATAGGTCGTCATGTTAGACTTCCTTTTTCTTCTTCTTCGCATGCGATGCGTGCTTTTGATCTTGTTCATTGTGATCTCTGGACATCCCCTGTACCAAGCACTTCTGGTTATAAATACTATCTGGTGATTGTTGATGATTTTTCCCACTACTCTTGGACTTTTTCATTTGTGCGCCAAGTCTGAGACGTTCCACACTCTCCTCCACTTCTTTGCCTGGGTGTCCACTCAGTTCAGCCTCACCATTAAAGCCGTTCAGTGTGACAACGGGCGAGAGTTCGATAACAACACCTCCCGTGCTTTCTTCCTCTCTCGGGGTGTCCACCTGCGCATGTCGTGTCCGTATACGTCTTCTCAAAACGGCAAGGTTGAGCGCATGATTCGGACCACGAACGATGTCATGCGGACCCTCCTCCTTCAGGCATGTCTACCCCCGCGCTTCTGGGCTGAGTGTCTCAACACCTCCACCTACTTACTCAACCGCCTTCCTTCCACCGCTTGTCCAGCTCCCACCCCACACCACGCTCTCTTCGGTACCCCTCCCACCTACGATCACCTTCGTGTCTTCGGTTGTGCATGTTACCCTAACGTCACCGCCACTGCCCCTCACAAGCTAGTGCCCCGTTCGATACGTTGTGTGTTTCTTGGTTACTCCCCTGACCATAAAGGGTACCGCTGCTTGGACCTCACCTCTCGTCGGGTCCTCATCTCCCGACACGTTGTTTTCGACGAGTCGGATTTCCCTTACTCCACCTCCTCCACACCTTCCCCTGATCCTGAGTTGGAGTCCATGTTTTCTGACCCGGTGGTTCAGCCACACCTTTCTGTCTGTCCTCTACCCGCAGGTTTTCCTGGTGCGCCAACACAGCTCCCGGTGCCTCCCGCTGTGCCACGCGTGGGCCTGGTGCCTACTGCCGTGCCACGCGCGGCCCCAGTGCCTCCTGCTGCGCCACGCGCGGGCCCTGTGCCTACTGCCGTGCCACGCGCGGCTCCGGTGCCTCCTGCTGCGCCACGCGAGGCCCCGACGCCTCCTGTTGAGCCACGCGCGGCCCCAGGTTCTCCTGCACGCTACGCCGAGCCGGTGAAGGTGTACCGTCGTCGTTCGGTGTAGGCACCGGCTCCGGCCCCTCCGGCTTCGACTCCGGAGGCTCCTGCGCGCTACGCGCACCCTGTGCGTGTCTTCGAGCGCCGCCCGTCGGCTCCGACACCTCCATCGGAGCCACCCCCGCCGCCACCTCCACCGTCGCCACCACCGACTCGGTCTCATGTTGAGCCCCCAGTGTACCACCCGCCTGTCATCCATCGGGATCCTCGCCACACTCATCCCATGGTGACTCGGCAGGCGGCTGGTGTTCTTCATCCCGCATCTCTCTCCGCCACCGAGGGAGAGCCGCGGATCTCTTCGGTACCCTCCTCTGTCCGTGAGGCCCTGGCGGATCCTCACTGGCGTCGTGCGATGGAGGAAGAGTATGCGGCTCTTCTTGCCAACCAGACGTGGGACCTCGTACCGCATCCGTCTGGTTGCAAGTCACCGGCAAGTGGATCTGGACGCATAAGCGTCGGGCTGATGGTTCACTGGAGCGCTACAAGGCTCGCTGGGTTCTCAGGGGTTTCACCCAGCGACCTGGTGTGGACTATGATGAGACTTTCAGTCCAGTGGTGAAGCCTGCCACCGTACGCACGGTCCTTACTCTTGCTCTCTCTCGCTCATGGCCTGTGCACCAGCTAGATGTGAAGAATACATTTCTCCATGGCACATTGTCTGAGAAAGTATATTGTAGCCAGCCAGCGGGTCTTGTGGATTCTGGTAGTCCCGAGATGGTCTGCCGGCTCAACAAGTCTTTGTATGGCTTGAAGCAGGCTCATCGGGCTTGGTATTCTCGGTTTGCCACATTCTTGTTGACCTTAGGGTTTACAGAAGCCAAGTCAGACACCTCTTTGTTCATCTATCGCCATGAAGATGAGATTGCTTACTTGCTACTGTATGTTTATGATATTGTGCTCACTACCTCCAGCCAGTCTTTACTTCAGCGCACTATCTCCTCCCTGCAGCAGGAGTTTGCGATGAAGGATCTGAGTGTGCTTCACCACTTCTTGGGTGTCACCGTTGAGCCGCGTCAGTCTGGTCTCTTCCTCCACCAGCGGCAGTATGCACTTGATATCCTGGAGCGAGCGGGGATGACTGATTGTAAGCCCTGTTCTACTCCTGTTGACACTCAGGCGAAGCTCTCTGCGGATATGGGTGATCCCGTGGCCGATCCCACGGCTTACCGGAGTCTTGCTGGTGCTTTGCAGTACCTCACCTTCACCAGACCGGATCTCACTTATGCCGTTCAACAGATCTGCCTCCATATGCATGACCTGCGGGAGTCACATCTTGCTGTCCTGAAGCGTCTCCTCCGCTACGTCCGTGGAACCGCTGACTTCGTCTTGGTTCTTCACCGGTCTCCCACGGCTGAGCTTGTCGTCTACACCAACGCTGACTGGGCTAGTTGTCCGGACACCCGCCGGTCTACTTCTGGCTATGCCGTCTTCCTAGGCGGCAACCTGGTCTCCTGGTCGTCCAAGCGGCAGCCGGTTGTCTCCCGCTCCAGTGCCGAGGTGGAGTACCGGGCTGTCGCTAACGGCGTGGCTGAGGCGTCCTGGCTACGACAGCTCCTGGCCGAGCTTCATAGCCCGCTTGCCAAGAGTACGCTCGTCTATTGTGACAATGTCAACGCCGTGTACCTCTCCACCAACCCGGTTCAGCATCAGCGAGCGAAACATGTGGAGATCGGCTTGCACTTCGTTCGCGACCGGGTTGCCATCGGCGACGTTCGGGTCCTCCATGTTCCGACCACCTCACAGTTTGCCGACATATTCACTAAGGGTCTGCCCTCCTCGACGTTCTCGGAGTTTCGCTCCAGCCTCAACATAGCAGGTGGCTAGTTGTGGCTGCGGGGGGCCCTGTGTGTGTTGCTTTCTTTATTGACCAGTCTCGAACTCCGTTGCACCGGTAGTTCAGACTGCGAGGGGGTGTTAGTGTATATATATGTAGTGGCCCATGAGGCCCATGTGTATGGCCCATCTAGAGGCCCATGTAACTCAACTATACAGCCCACCCTTTGAAGAATAGACTGTACACATTCCTCTATCAATTTTCCCTTGCCTTCATGCGTATGACAGTTTGTATAAGGTGACATACTGACTTGCTTGTTTTCTGCTTCAGGACCTACTACAGCTTTGTATTGTGCTGAAAATTTCCATAATGAGTTTCTACACCAAGCAAACTACCACAGCGATCCAGAGAATGCAATGAAGAAAACATTTATTAGGTTGCTTTATGCTATTAATACATGCACTTAAGTTTTGTTGATTCTATTTGTTCATATTTGTAATCTTTGTTCACACTTCAATTATTGCAGGATAGATAGTACATTGGTGGATATATGGAGGAAATCAACAAAACGTTGTGGCGTTAATGTTTGTCCTTCAATGAAGGTGAAATCTCAGTTACTGAAGGCTCTTCAAGTACACTTCCATCTGTTCAAGATATTGATTGGAAATGTATATCAGTAATTACCAATGTTATCTTATAAAAAAAACAACTGGAAGAAGTGGAGGGCTGGAGGCTCTACTTCCTTTTGGATATGTGCATTGAAGTTGGAATGTCTAACACCTATCCTCAATTGTTGATATATTGATTTACTATTTTGTTGACTTGAAGGAAGAATTAGATTGTTCTATGAGATGTGACTTTTTTCTTTGGATCTTTCTCACATTCTTTTTTCTACTGGATTGCAAACACATAAAAAAAAGTTTTCCCTGGTTGTGCGCCTGACCTATTTCCTTGCAGCCTTTCCCTTTCATGTGACATTGGAACTGTCTGTTACATAGTCCAGTGTTTTTCTATGTAGGCACTCTGTTGTGAAGAGAGCGAAGCTGATTTTAGCACAGCATGTGCAGTTCTCATTAGAGGAAACAGGATAATAATTGGGAATGCTGGTGATTCTCGTGCAGTCCTCTCAAGGAATGGTCAGGTGTGGCGATTATTTTCTTGTCAGATGCCTTATCATCATTTAATTTATTCCATAATAAGATAAACTCGTTCCGATACTGACTCAACATTCTTGTTTTATCCACTATACTCATAGGCACTTGATTTAAATATCAGACATAGAGTTGACTATGTGTCTAAAAGACATGTAGCGGCTTGCATAATCAAAGATAAGTGTGGTAGCCAACGAATTCTGGGAAATTTAGACATCAGCAAAGTGATTGGTATAACCTAATCTAGTTTTGTCCATTGCTTGTCTATAGGTTAATGTGATATATTGCATTGTAACTGCTGCCGCACCTTTCAGGGTTTGCGCCGTACAAGGCATACACAGATTTGGGAAGGAAAGAACTTGTGGTGACATGTGAACCTGATATTCACACTGTAAGCAACCCCACCCTATACACCACCACTATCACCAAAAAAAAAAAGCACGCAGCACAAAATGATCTTGTGGAAACTAACCACTTCTTCCCTTCAATGTAGGAGACTATAACAGATGACACTGATTTCCTTGTTATAGCAAGTGATGGTATCTGGTAATGTGATAATATGTATTACTAAAAGTCAACTTACTGCATTCTGTCAGAAAGTAGCTGCATATCAGACCCATCTATCAGTACTCTTGGCATCTTTGTTATCTCGTCTTTTTAGCTTTGTAGTTGCGTCCATATCTCCATGTTGAATTTGTAATCTGAATTTGGCTCTGTAGGAATCACATGCAGAGCCAATCTGTTGTCGATTTTATTCACCGGCACCTAGAACAAGTGAGTTGCCTTTTTCTCCTTGCGCATTTGTCATGTTTTCATGCCAATGATTTCATTAACTAATAAGTACCTTAGAACTATTTGCTGTGTTCGAGAAATAACTTTATTCTGATAGTATAAATAGCATGTTTCCTGTCAAAAGGAGGAAGAAAATGCCATTCTGTATTTAGGGGTGTTTGGTTTGAGAAATGTAGTACACCTCATCCCTCGTATGCATATAATTATTAGTATAAACATGAGGAATGAGGCCATCTCACCAAAAAAAAATTCACGGGATAACTCATGACACCCCACCCCGCACCCCATCTGGGATGAGGTGATCCTCAAAAGTGGAACCAAACACTCCATTAGTGTACTTGGTTTTCTAACATTCGTCCACTTGTTGTATAATCATTATTACCCTTATGGTGACTGATCTCACATTTATCCACTTGGTATAATCATTATTACCCTCATGCTGCAGTCACCGCAGGAGGAGACAAACTTGGGTGCTGTCTGTGAAAGGTTGCTTGCGTACTGCAACCCTGGAGGAGATAACATGACGATAACGCTGGTCCAGTTCAAGATGCCTGCGGTCGCTTCTGCTGTTGCATCCAGAACCGAGCCTGGAATCAAGATTCTTCAGACGTGAACTGGGGACTTCGGAGCCCTTCAATTTTTTATCGAGAGTAGGAAACCCTGTAGAAAGTAGAAACAGAAAAGTTTTGTAACTTTCCACTTGTTAAAACTATCGGATTAGGGTGTTGGCGTAGTAGTCGCATCCTATATAAGTTGGAGAGACAACTTTGGGAGCCTCCTGAATCAATGTGCATAGCTCAATGTTCACATCGACACATCCAGTGTTGACGTGTTGTAGATAAATCCGCTGGTACTTACCATAAGTTAGCTCATTCAGTTGTAACTTTGTCTGCCCAATAGTTTCATTTCATCATTTGGTTAACCGATTTTACCTTTGTCAGGGACCTTTCCGCTATACTTGTTGCTGCCATTTGTCAGACGGGGACACAATTGCAATTGTTGTTGCCTTATGAACGAGCTAAACCGGCTCCGGCTCACGAGTTCAGTTCAACTCGACCAATCAAACAAACCAAGCTAAGCATCAATGCTAACGAGACAGCTCGTTCGCTTGATAAATATAATAACATCAAACTTTTCTTTTCATTAATATAATAGTATTATCGGTTGCTTGAGTTAATTGGATATAAGCCATTATTATTATGATGCTTTGGAGATATACCATTACTATTCGTGGTATTGCAAGCCATTATTAATATAATTGGCTCAACATATTACAATTTCACAAATCTTCAATATATGCTATTACCTGCCCCTTCGATGGAGTTGTAATTTTTTTTTTAACCAACTTGTCTCTTGTTCCTCCTCTCATCTCAATCACCTTAGTTCATGTGTTGCATTTGTAGTGCGGCTGCAGGCCGGCAGTGCTGTTGCTGTTGCCGAAAAAAATCACCAGCCGGTCCATGTTAGCTCACAGATTCGACATCGCAGCTATGGATTGTGGTAGAGGGTAGCTCTATTGTGCCGATGAGGAACTTGATTGAGGCACAATCCCAGTGCTTGCAGATGTCCCAATGGGAGGCCATCCTCCATGACCCGACCTCTCGTGCACGGGCGACGCGGTGCCCTCCCACGGCCCTGCCTCATCGCCTTCACCAGGGGACAGGGGCGGTGGACGCCACTCCCTGTTGCAGCGGCCTTGGCGTCGACGGTGGCAGGAGGAGAGACAGCGCCAAGGGCGCCAGGCCACGCTGCCTTGCTAGAGATGGGAGGACGGAGTGGGCTGCTGCATATCCAGCCATGGTGGTGTGGTGCCTTGCCATCATGAGGGCCGAGTTTGTCAAGGTGGCCGGCCAGCAGGATCGGCGATGGCAGATGAAGAGAGGGGAGGGTCTGAGGGAGGAAGAAGACGGTCAACTTGGTCAAAAGTTTTCAAAAAATGTATTCAAGGGGTATACCGTGAATAGTAATAGTATATCCAATTAACCCTTGTTATTTTGCTAAAATAAACCTGTCAAGTTGCATTCAAGTTTGTAAGTCAAATCTAGCACTAATTAAATCTATTTTGAGTCCTTATTAAACGTCTATGTTATTCCAATTTATTTCTTTTTTTACTTATTTCTACAACAATTATCATAGATATTATTAATATACTTATACTATCATATGGTGGTTATAACCACAGTTAATCATAACATTCATATTGAACGGTGCTAGGCTAGTGAGCCAAAAAACTAGCTTGAGCTTTTCGAACGAAACTTAACTTTAAGCTCATTAACCTTAAGCTCATTAAGGCTGCTGTGAACCAGCAGAACACCAACTTGCAACACACGGTGCAAGTTCAACCCGTGCTCTACGAAACATTATGCAGTGGGCATAACCCAGCCACAGAAACATGGGCAAAGTGAACATTCAGAGAACCATGAAAGACAACCATAAGCACTAATCACGATGATATGATATCTTCAATGCTGGAATAGGTTTAACAGCAATATATAACCTTTTCATTTATATAATTTATAAACATATAGTAAGAAGATGGCTGAAACTGCTGGTGACACGTTGTAGCAGAATTGCATCCTGACATCTCCAGGTGGATGACAAATCAACAGCAACTGAAATTACATGAAAGAAATGTCAGTTGTTTACACATACTAGAGATTTCTTAGGTCAAATAGAAATTCCAAAAATCTCACGCATGCAGTTATTTTGGCTGGAATAAATCAAATCTGAGCAGTTATTTTGGCTGCAACAAACTAATGTACAATCTAAGCCAGTGACATTTGCAGTATCTATTGCCATACCCATGCAATAAGTATAAATATCCAAGGAGAAATAGACAATATTAACCCTTGAGCTGGTGACAATGCACCGCACCTCAAAGCAATTAACCAGCTATGCATCAACAATTTTGTATTGTTCAACAAATTATGACCTGTAAGACTACCCATCAAATGTCATTAGTAGAAACCTCATTTCGTCGCTATTGTCCCTTCATCTGCAACCGCTTCAATTCTATCATCTAAATGATTACCAATGTTGAAAGTCAAAGCAAAGGTATCTAGACGGAATAACAAAATTGTCTGAACTGCCTATAGTAAGAATATAACTTTGAGTTTACCAAGGAGGATAAAATTGTTAACAAGGAGGTGAGTATACGTTATGACAAATATTAAAAAAATGACCTCTAAAACCACTTTAAACAGAACAGCCCCAATGCCGCCCCACAATAAACGAACCTTACTGATCATAAATAAGGGTTGGGCTTGTAGGACAACATATTTGTCCTCACAAAATTAAAATGAGGCTTTTTGGAAAGCACGGAAGTGACCTAAAATGTGAAAGAAATTTAATCTCCAAAAACCTAGAAACCTCTGTAGACCATACTAACTTTTATTTTTTGAGGAAATAGAAATAGCAGCTAGGTGCCAGGTGACCACATGTCCAGCAGCTTGGAAAAAACAGATGATCTGCACAGGTTTTAGTTGATTGGCATCCCCTTATTATCACGCACATCATGTTTGGGAGAAAGGAGCAGAACCAAGAATTCCTAGGAGCAGAACCAGCACTGTCCATGCATACCATCTGAGTTATTACTGCCTACGATTGGATTATTATTTAAAGATTAGATTATGCTGTTTCCAATTTTAAAAATTTTAACCTTAAGGGTAAATCATTCCATCTTAATAAGGATTGCCTTGTATACCCACTTACTAACAAAAATATATCAAGGTTCCTAGCCATCCATCCCCTGCTCTTGTGGTGCAGCTGCCATTTGCTATCATCCACTGATTAGGTTTAGGGATCATGATCATGACGTGTCTAATTTTCTACTAAGTGCATATTGCTCAATGTTAATCCGAATGCTCATTAAAGTGTAAAACCTAGTAGCAAATCTCCATGGTATTGTTAAGATTACTAAATGCTAGGCTATATCTAACAACAATGTATCAAATATACCCCAAACTTATTCACACTTCAATTCTAATGGATGTCTGTAAACTTAACAAACAACAACAACAACATAGCCTTTTGTCCCAAGCTAGTTGGGATAGGCTAGAGGTGAAACCCAAAAATCACGGCTCAGGCACATTAATTGCTAATCTCCAAGCGCTCCTATCCATAGCTAAATCCTTAGAGATATTCCACTCTTTAAGGTCTCTAATAACCGACTCGTCCCAAGTTAGTTTGGGTCGCCCTCTACCTCTCTTAACATTATTGGCCCGCTGTAGAACCCCACTACGCACCGGCGCCTCAGGAGGCCTCCGTTGGACATGTCCGAACCATCTCAACCGATGTTGCGTCAATTTCTCCTCAATTGGTGCCACTCCGACTCTATCTCGAATATCTTCATTCCGTATCCTATCCCTTCTTGTGTGACCACAAAACCAACGCAACATACGCATCTCTGCTACACTCAGTTGTTGTATATGTCGCCTTTTAGTAGGCCAACATTCAGCACCGTATAGAATCGCCGGGCGAATCGCCGTCCTATAGAACTTACCTTTTAGCTTTTGTGGTACCCTCTTGTCACAGAGGACACTAGAAGCTTGACGCCATTTCAACCAACCGGCTGAAATTCTATGCCTAACATCTTCATCAATGTCACCATCCTTTTGCAGCATCGATCCTAAATACCTAAAGGTATCTTTCTCGGCCACCACTTGCCCATCAAGCCTGACATCTCCATCTTCATATCTAGTCCCACTGAAATCGCACAGCCTGCTGGATGTCTGTAAACTTACAACCAAAAATTGTAACCTACAGGCCTTAGCATCCGCATAGCCTGCTGGAGTTCACATGACTGATCAGATTGTTGTGATAATGGCTAGAGGAGTTCCTTAAAAAATATTAGATAAAAATGAAATTTCAAATTTTGGCCTTATACATTATATATTTACAAAAGATCACTAATTCTATACATTACAACTTAGATATAAAGCAATGAGCAAAGTATACCAAGGAATAGTGTAATGGAAGATTCTGTGTCCATCTTTGCTCCCACATATGAATCCCCCTTCTAATGGATGCATGATGTCGCATGAAGTAGAGCATACTTTGCACCTATTGCAAGTGTTGCCATCTACAAAAGCATTAAGATATTTAATCAGAAATAAGTTTTTAATCAACTATAAAGACATGAAGATGGTATTTGATTATTTATACCAAGTGGTATGCACGCCATCACATCATAACTGGTCTTGCATTTCAGCTCCACAAAAAACACAGTAGGGCTTGCTTGAGCTATCTCTCTCCTTTGACCCAAGAGGTTGCAGTGATACCATGTATGGCTCTCAAACACCACCGGATATAAGGTAATGTAATCGGGTATCAGGTCATATTCATGGCACTAGATCAGAAATATAGATGGATCTTAGCAAATTGTAGGCAGAAAGAACAATAATAACAAAAGATCTAAGAGAACATTGGCGAAACTTATTACATCATTATCATTGGACTTCAAATGCTCCATAGCACGGCTCCACACAAATCTCTCGAATGCAAGGATTTCTTTCTTATCCACTTGTCTATAAACAAACAAATGTAGAATTAGGTTATTCCCAATCTATTATTTCATTTCACACTCTCTAAAGATGTTATATCATATGAAAAGATAATGATACAAATCCTCTCTCCGTCCCAAAATATTGTCATTCTAGCTTTGTCCCCAAACCATTAGCTTGACCGAGTGTATACCAAAAAATATCAATATTTATGATATACCAAATAAGTATAATTAGATTTATAATAAAATATATTTTTGTTGTCATAAATGTTGAACTCTTCTATATAAACATGGTCGAATTTAAGATAATTTGACTTAGGACAATGCTAGAAGCCTAGAATGACTCTCTTTTTGGGGGACGGAGGGAGTTCTACCGTTATAGTGCATAGTATCATGGATATGTTTCTTAGAAATCACAAGCCAATTGTGTCTATGACAATCGCAGAGAAAAGTTTGTATCGTTTTCAGAAGTTGGTTTTCACTTTTTGTGCCTGCTTTTATCTCTGTGTTATCTGGTTACTTGCAATATCAACAGAATATCTAAGTGACAAATAATTAATACTTTAATAGATACTATACTATCCATTGATATTAGGCTTACTAGAAATCCTAGTCCTTTGCATGTTATAACTTATAGTCTTCTTCGGTTCTTCCCCACTACCAGCAAATATAGCAAATCTAATATGGTAGGCCAGGCCGATATGATCCAAACCTGTTGAGACCAAGCAGGCTGTCCACGTCGATGTTGCTGATGGTGTCACTATTAGTCTCATTGATCAAGATAGAATTTGGCACACTGGTAAGGCCCCTCCGCCTCATGTACTCCTCTCGCCTTCGCCTCGCGGCATCCCTATGCGCCCGCAATTTCGCCGCCTTCTCCATTCTCGCCGCCTTCTCCATCGCTGCGGTTGGCCTCGCAGCATCCAACCCCGCAGCCGCAGCCTTCTCCACCCACGCCGCGTCAATCCCCGCCGCCGCCGCCGCCGCCTTCTCCACGCTCGCCGCATCTATCATCACTGGCGCCGCCACCGCCTTCTCCACCCTCACCGCGTCCATCGCCGCTGGCGCCGCCGCCTTGTCCATACACTCTGCCGTCTCGCCGCCTTTCTCTCCTTGGTTTTAGAGAGGAAGAGGAGAATCTCCGCTAGGGCTTTATTGATTCCGTGTACGGCTGCCGTCGTATTCGAGCAGGATGGGGACGAGTTGGAAGAGAGATTAGATACGAGTCGGATGCGGATGGAGACGGGGCGGCGACAGAACGGAAGTTTCGCCGTCTCGGTCTCTCCTCGCAGAGGGTATGGGTTATGTGGCCTATGCAACACAAAAGGCCGCAGATCATCATAAAAAAATACTACTTTGTTCTTTTCTTTCTTTATTTTTTATTTTCTTTCTGAAAAATACTTAAATATGTTGCATATAGATATTTTTTTTAAAATAACAGACGCACGCACACTCACCCCTATAAATATACATAGGCTAACTCTGCCCCTATAAGCGCTAACTCTGCCCTATAAGCACCTCCGAGAGACTGAATCGACGTATCCGAGATTTACAAAGTCACCATAAACGCCTCGATATCGACGGAGACATTGCCTATAACTAAAAAGATAGCGCCAGTTAATTTCTGTAATAAATTCAAGACTAGTCTCCCAACAAGTTACTTATAACACACATACCAAAAAAATCATGGGTCCTGCATCTTGCATACCACATTTTTTTCTAATTACAACCCTCTCATTTCTCCCGAGCTCTCTCTCGCCCAATCTCTCTCCTTACAAACTGATTTTTACAGTAAGGTGGGGATGTGGCCCGTCCCTAAAAATAGACCCGGCTAAGTAAATTCATAATTTTTTTCATATGATCTCAGATAAAAATAAATTTTATATAAAAATTATAGAGCTCGAAAAGACTAAAACTATGTAGTTGACAACTTTTCAATTTAAGACCATTTATTCATCCAAAAATTCATTACAAAATCTCTAGTTTTACATGTAGCTGCTATTGTTGTGTGCGGACCATTGGACCATCGGCCCCTACAATTCGCTGAAAAAATAGCCCGGGGCCAAGCTGACACGGGTAAGTGCGGGAGCGGCCCCGTTATGCCGGGTCTTGGCGGCGGCATGGAGCAACCGGGCGCAGCTGATGGCCTGCCTTGAAAATAGCATTTGTAGGGATGGATCATGCCGTTGCCTGCCTTGAAGACCAATTTGTAACGGCTTCCTGCACGAAATAGGAGTGGATCTCGCGTCAGTTCTTGAAATGTGCGTTGAATCGCCCCTAAAAACCTTTTACGTAGTAGGGCTTATCACTGTACCGGAAACCTGATTAAGCAATGAGCGACAGAAGCACATAGACATAAGTGTCCTACTACATTTGTTAAGAAGAAAAGTTTCATTTATCCCAAGTTCATAGCCAAGGCAGAGATGAACTTGTGATGTACTTACTGACTTCAAAAACTAGGAGTACATTTTTACATACAGATACAACCCATGATGTGGGTAGGACCCGCCGACGACACAGCCAACTGATTCAGTTGTCGTGGTCTATGTCGTGTTCGTCCTTTTCAATGTCCTTGACTCTTGAATATTCTGATGCTATTCACAGAAGCCAGCGACCCCCTCTCGCGTCACGGATGCTAGGGAACAACACTTCACCTCTCCTGCCCCCGCGCAGGGCGATCGAGGGCATCCCAAACCCTAGCCCGCCGCCACCCTCTCCCTTCTTCTCCTCGCCGCGCCGCCGCCTGAGCAGGTCGCCGGGATCCCGCGCGGCCTCGCGGGGAAAGCGGCGGCGGGGCTATCCCCCTCTCTCTCGGGTGGCTGGGGCCGGGCGCGGCCGTCTCGCCGCCTAGGAGGGGCCCTCGTCGGCGCCGGCGTTCTGGCCACGGCGGAGGAAGACGCCTCCAGATCCGGCGCCGTCCTGGCCGGATCTGGTCACTACGCGGTGGGGGCGCGCGTTTCCGTGGTAGGGCGAGGTGTGGGGGCCCGGCGGCGGCGATGGCCTTGGCCAGCGAGCGGTGGAGGCGAACGACGCGGTGGTTCTGTGGTGCTTGCGGCTGGCGCTGGCGTGGACGGCGGTCGATGTAGGGGTCAGGGGCGCGCCGGCGACTCTCGCGCAGGGACGGTGGCGGCAGCGGCCTGCCTGGCGCAGGAGGTCCTAGGCGGGGGGCGCCCGTGTGGCTGCCTGCCCTTGGCCATGGTGGTTGAGTGCGGTCGGCGGGCATCTGCAAGCGGGCAGCGGGATGGAGGTGAGATGCTGGTCGGCGCTCTCTTTCTCCACTCCTCGAGCGGTTTCGGCGTCGCCATGGTGGCAGGGCCGGATGGCTTGTGCTAGGTGCTTCCCGCACTGGTTCATTCTCACGATGCCGTGGCGGCATCCCGGGTGAGGAGTTTGGAGATGGTAGGGGATCTGGTGCGCTGCCGCTTGTCTGAGTTCGTGTGCAAGACGATGTGGCTCCGGGCGAAAGCCTCCACCGGCACTCTGAAGGTGGTAGTGGTAGCGGCGCTCTTAGGGCGTCGTCTTCCTGTTGGGTGCACCACTAGGGGAGCCGTGTCCTGCTGCACGGGGTCTTGGGTGAAAACCCGGTCCAGTTTGCTGGACGAGCGTCGATGGCGCCTTCGGCGTCGTTCCCTTCTTGGAGACGGCTCTTATGGAGACTCCTATCGGCTCGTGGCAGTGTGGGGGTGGTCAGGTTGGCCCGTGTGCGGCGGTTGAGGAGGTGTGCAAGGTCTTTGTGTTGGCGGCAAGGTGTAGAGGGACCATGGGGGCTGGAGGTCTTGAGTTGGCGCGTAGGACAGTGGTGATCTCGGCGACAGTTTCAGATATCTGAGTCCTTGGCAGAGGAGTGAGGCGGTGGAAGAGGCGAGGCCCCCACGCAGAGTGGCCAGGATTCGTGGTTCTCATTGGTGCCGTGATGGGAGTTCTCTTCTGAGGCAATGCTGGAGCAAAGTGATCGACGATCGTGGGTGTGCAGCTTGAGGGTGATACTCTCGTGGTGGAGGTGTGTTGGTGGTTGCTGGAGCATGCAGCGAGTTGCGGCTTTCGGTGTGGCTCAACGTTGGTGACAATGGCGCAGTTCGATGGCTTCCTTTCGGCTCCTCTCCCAGGTGGTGGTGGTGTAGCGTTGTGTTGGTGTGTGTTTGTCGTGTGGTGTTGGGTAAGCTTCGGCTCGTTATGTACAATTGCTTCATCTTCTTAAATGATTTGGCAGTGCTCCTGCCTTTACTTAAAAAAACAGAAGCCGACGTCTCATCTGAGATAAGTGGATCACATATCTTAAGGAGTGGTGGGGTTATGATTTTTTAAGGGTTAATTGGATATATGCCATTACAATTTTCACGTTTCTGACATATGTCATTACAATTCGTCTATTTGAATCCATGCCATTACAATTCTGATTTTGTTCGGGATGTGTCATTTTATATGTATTTGATGCTCTTGAGCCCACGTGCTGACTCTTAGTATCTCCGTATAGACAAATATGCCCTTAATATAAGGCCCACACATCATCTTCTTCCTCTGTTTCTTCCCCAATCTTCTCCTCCCAGCGGCGCCCGAGGCCGGTGGGGCGGGGGAGCCGGCCAGGCGTTCCTCGCCAAGCCCTGCGAGCTGCTGCACCTGCTGTTCGTCGGGGTCGCCGTCTCGTATGGCCTCTTCGGCCGCAAGAACAGCACCGGCGAAGGGCGTGCCAACGTGGAGAAGGACGCCGCCGCCGTGGGGCCGGAGCCGGCCAAGGCGGAGGCGCGGTACGCGTGGCGGATGTTCAGGAACTCGATCGCGCCGTTCGACGACGACGAGGACGAGCTGCTGCCGGACAGCCCTCCCGGCGGCGGTGGCGGCGGGGGAAGAGAGAAGATGAGATATTGGAGCGCGCTGCACCGGCCCGAGGACCCCGTGGTCGTCATGTCCAGTGACGGCGGCGGTCGGAGCGGGCGCGTGGCGGCCGCGGACGGGCAGCAGCCGTTGTCGCTGCCCGTCCGGGCGCTGAAGCCGCAGCCGGCGGCGCAGGACGTCGGGGCTGGCGGTGGCAAGGTGTCGCGTGCTCAGCCACGTGCACGGCTGCCGGCCGGCGCTGGGTCCACACCGCCGACGTGACGCGTGAGCCGGCCATCAGGACGACATGTGAGGCTGCATGGGCCGGCCATCAGGACGACATGTGCGACGGGGGCCGGCCTCCGACGCCGCCCCTCCCCTCCCCTCCACATCCGCCGGATGCGTGGGCCTCGGCGGGCGCGGCGGCAGGCACCTCCCTCCTCGACATCTTCGTGCCGAGCCGCGTCGACCTCCAGCGACCCCTCTCTTGTCTCCCCCCTCCCGCGCGCGCGGCCAAGCGCAGCGCAGCGGCGGCGGCCGCGGGCGGTGGGCCGCGCAGCAGCGGACGGTGAGGAGGAACGCGGCGACGGAGGTGGCGATGGAGTGGGGCGTCGGGAGCGGACGGCCTCGCGGGGGTGGCCGGGCGGTGCAGCCCTCCGACGACGAGCTCGACGCCGTGGCCGCGTAGCCGCCGGCCCCCGGTGGGGAGGAGGCGTTCCTCTCTCTCACGCCGCCCATCCTCTCCTCCTCTCCCTCACGCGGGCCGGCGACGGGGACAACGGCGGAGGCGTGGGCGTGCGGCGGCTCGGGGTGGAGCTCGATTCGGGCGGTGGCCATGGCGCGGCGGCAGGGCGGCGGTGTGGGCCATGGAGCTCCCGACCGGCGGTGCGGGCGTGGCATCCCCAACGCGAATCCGGGCGGAGGAGGCTCGTTCGTCGACGCGGCGGGCGACCACGAGCTCCGGGAGCTCACCGACGTCGTGCCCGCGCTCGGCCATGGCGAGGCGCGTGGTGGAGCGGCGGGCGGCCATGGCGAGGGGCCGCGGCGGTTCACGGAGGCCTTGCGGACGACCGCGCGGCGGCGCCGGCCGGCTCCGGCCACATGCCCCGCCGCCGCCTCCACGCCTCCATCAACATCGTCATCAACCTCGGGCTCGTCTGCGTACTCTCCTCCTGCGCCCACCTGGGCGCGCGCGGCGTCCCTTCTCATCGCCGCGCGGCACGGCGGCCGGCGCGCGCGCCAGCGCGCGGCGGCGGCCAGCGGGCGCGAGGCCCTTCCCCTCCCCGCCGCAGCCAATTCACAAGTATCTTCAAATTGAATGCCGTGCGATGTCACACTCAGTTCTCCCAAGATTGGTGGTGTCAAACAGGGAATGGTAAGCGAGACATCACAGCGAGACAATCCTAGCTCCATCCGGCTCTGCCCAACATATGTCGGGGGATTAGTGTAGCCAAATCGTTGCAATGTATCCCACAAAAGCGAGGGGAAGCCCCCACGGTGGAGACACGTCGAATGCATCAGACCGTGTTCGTCAATGCGTACGTGTGGGTTACCAGAGTCGGCCATCTGAAAATATTGAGCAAGAAAACATATTACCCAATGGATAGATATGCTGGATAGCTAAATGCAGAGAGCCAGAGATGAAATTGTTAGACAGCAGGATTCAAAAATTCACAACTCTGAAATGATCAGTCCAACAATTCTAAAATTTTGCTAGGAGGTAGGTGACGTATTTATCTACAATTTTGTAGCTATGAGGTAGAACTAATTCTTATCCTAAATTGGTCGAAGACTCATTTGACTGTCTGCTGTTCACCCAGAAATTTCAGGTAACAGTGTTACTAAACTGATAATAACTCGAGTTCTACTTGGCCAAAATTTATGGGATTTTTACAGAAGATAGGATGGTAAATTCTGAGAAACTTTTGTGTAGAACACCTTAGGATAAAAATTAGTAGCTGAAAAATCCGTGCCGCCAGAAAGATTCAGGTTTTCCACAACTAGAACAGCCTTAAGTGAGGGAATGAGTCTTTATGTGTTGATGAAATATGGATCCACAACACAAATGAATGATTTTGACATGATGCATGATCGTCCTACCCATCCTCAGAAAAATGTGGGCTAAGTTTAAATTGCAGCAACTCAATCATACAGACTAGGATAGTCGCTTACCGAGTATTAATAGCATGATTAAACTCGTAAAAGTACATATGGTCTGGTGATGGTGTGTTTTCATATAATATCTCATCTGAAGTATTTTCTTTATTAACTCTAATTAACAACTTGCAACAAGTTCATTACAAAGCATGGTTTTATTACTAGCTACGCTTCCATTGCAACAAGTAAAATGGCAAACTAAAACATAAACTTACTCTAAAACTTAGTTACAGGCATTAATCAACTAACGGATCCTAACTAAGCATCTTGCAGGTTATGACAGCAACAAAAAATTAGTAAGCTATGTTTACGCATAATATTACATACAACTACACAAGATATGCTAATAAAAGGAACGTTAACTTAAACATCATGATTATGATAGCAACATTTTCATGGACGAACAAGCTACTCATAAGAAGCATAAATTAATTTACCAGGATTTATTACCAGCATAGAGTAGTTTTCATGGATTAAACAAGCTGACAGAAAGAATACATTTTTCATTTATCATGTTATACTTTTGGGAAATCAAACATTTATGGAAGCTACCTCATCAGGTAAACACTATAACTGTGAATTTTTCACGATTTTAGGATACTCACAGAATTTACCATAACATAGCATTGCAAAATTGCTGGCTAGGAAATTAAATCATATCTATCTTTCTACGAGCTTTCTGGTGCTAAGAAATTCAAAGTGTTAGGCCGACAGCGAGCGCCCGACCCAATCACCCGGTTCAGGCCGACGCCTTCCCAAGCGAGTCAACAACATTGGTTCAATTTTTCTTACGATTTCGTACACAGACTTGTCAAAACGTCAAACTATAATTCGTTCCTGCTATATAGGGCTACAAAAAGTACTTCCGTCGTTTGACTATTTAAGCTATGGATTGGGAGACAGAAGAGGTTAAACTTGGCTCAAAAACTTGGTTTGGAGACAAATGCCGTTTTGGTTGAATTTGCCCATCTTTGATCAAATACTCCCTCCATTTCCTTATGCAAGGCCCGTCTGTGCATGGCCCAAAGATCAAGAAAAAGAGTCCAGATAAATCCAGTTATTAGTTTCTCCTCATTAAAAATAAAATCAGCGTTTAATTGCCGACTCCTTGTTGCCATCGCGAAGCCGCCGCCGATCCGGTGCGGATCACGCGCTGCACACAGCGACCCATTCTTTGGCGCGCGCGGCAACAGCTTTCACGTTTTTTTCCGTTGCCGGGCGTTTTCCTTTCACACCGAATATTTCTTTTCGTGAAATTTTCTTTTTGGCGCTAAATGTTTCCTTTCGCAAAGTTTTGTTTTCGCGCCAGAGCTTTTGTTTCGCATGTACTCTCCCTCCATTTGTTTTCAATCTAAAGCGAAGGTTCACCATCTGTATAAATAGGCAGCGGGTGAAAATGAGATCACCAGATCGACCTCTCGACCATTCTCCTCCTTGCTGCTGCTAGCCCCGAACCAAAGAAGCCATGGTTTGATGCCGCTAGACCCAGAACCAAAGAAGTCGCCGTTGTACCAATGTTAGACCTAAATGCAGAGCCACCCATAGATTGGGACGAAATTGACGAGTGGGAGGGTCCTGCTCATGAGCTAGACTACGCATTGGTGTGGTCTAACGAAGGTACTGTCGATGTTGTTTGCTTTTGTTGTGCCAGTACTGTTCATGGACACTCTTACTTACCATGTGTTTTTATAGGTGGTTCCGATCATGAAGATGAGACTATCGCCGTCCCTGATGGAGGAGCCGCCGCTGCCGTCGTCACTGGTGGAGTAGTGGCCGGTGCTAATGGAGGAGTCGCTGTCGTCGTCCCTGGTGGAGGAGTGACCGCTGCTATCGAAGGAGTTCCTGATGGAGGAGTCACTGATGATGATGGAGGAGTCGCCGCTGCCGTTCCTGATGGTGTCGCTGCTGATGATGGAGGAGTCACCGCTGCCGTTCCTAATGGCATCGCTGCTGAGAGTAAGTTATTTTCATGCAGATGCGATTATAATTGGTCTAGCATGCATACAGTGCCATACAGATAGATGTTTTTTTATTCATACAGTTCGAATCATGAATGTTGGGCCATGCATACAGTGCCATGCACATACATGTATGTTTAGCATACATTTTGAATCATGAATATTGAGCCATGCATACAGTGCCGTGCACATACATGTATTTTTAGCATACAGTTCAAATCATGAATATTGAGCCATGCATACAGTGCCATGCAGGATCCTAGCATGTTCATATTAGTGTAATTTTTTTGTGTAATCATTTGAGTATGTAGAGGTCAATTCAAATTATCATTTGCAGATTCGGATGGAAGAAAAAGGAAACATTACACAGAAGATTTCAAAATTGGTGTGTCCAAAGAGGTTTCAGAGAAGTTTGATGTGCATGTTAGAGTTGTGCGTAGAATCTGGCGCTCTGGACGGGATGGTGAGCACTTCCTGCTTCTGGCTAGTGATCCCTTCCATCTCTATGGTTTAGGTGAGGGGTAGAGGATGGTGAGCACTTCCTGCTTTTTGGCTGGTGATCCCTTCCATCTCTATGGTTTAGGTGAGGGGCAGGGAGGTAGGGACGGACTGGTGGACGGGAGGTAGAGAGGGTTTATGCAAACGGCACAGTGCCTCGCCTCTTCGGAACGGATCCTTCTTTTTCCGCAGAGCGTTTGGCCGTTGCGACCTCCCGAGGCGAGCGTGCGAGGGAGTTACTCACCCAGCGCAGAACAAAACGACGAAGGGTTCGATCCCCGATGGAAAACTGAAATGGGCCTTGTATATAGGAATTTTTTAGTTTTGCAAATGAGCCTTGCATACGGGAACGGAGGGAGTATTTTAGAGCCAATATGTACTTTCAACAGGCCAAATTTGCTGCTCATGTCAAGTTGGGACATAGGAATACTATCCTGAAGTATTTTTTGTGAACTTTAGTACTAGAGATGTTTGAATGCAAACATGAGAATTTCAGCTATAAATGGAGGACTGCTTATTTCTGAGTTGGGCTGAAACACCAGTGTGACCAAAATTTGACTGTGAATTTAAACCCTTAAAACTTAATTTCATTGGTCAAGGCTTATACCATGTGAAAGTAGAGAGATTAAATACAACTTTTATGCTGAGATAAAGGTTAAGTGTTTCAACGTATAAACACTTCGGAAAAACATGCAATGGGGCTTTGCTCATGAAAATTTGACCATGAAACATGCAAAAGGAATTGATCTACTGTCACATATGAGTTTCTTTACTTAAAGTTGCATTAATAATTACATCACATACATAAAATGGCAATAAAGGGAAAGTTTCATATTTGCATGAACTGATGACATGGCAATATACCTATGAGCCAAAATATGCACGCTTAGTGATAATGACATGATGAGTGTGTTTAGGCCTTAATTAACCCGGTGCTTGATGCCTAAGACATTAGAGGTGTCAGCTAAAGCCAAGCAAGGCTGGATGTCTCTGCCATTTTATTACATTTATAAATCCAACTTGGTTTTGATGAACAACATTGAGGAAGGCCAGATGTAACCAGTTGGCCAGGAGTTCAATGAGAAGCTTAAGAGAATAATTAGGAAGTGAGATGGAACCAGAAGTCATTGATAGTCCTAGGATGGTCCACTTTGAGTACAAGCACAATAAAAGGACCAAACAAACTGTACATGAGTCTAATATATAAAGAACATGCTATACATCCCCAAGTTGACAAGAACCCGACTAAACAACCTTACTCTAATAACTGAGATAGAGACATACACACAGGGCCCACCTTTTGGAATTCATTTGGCACCAACGAACATACTATAACAAACTGATGTAAATGGTCGATTTGTCATCGTCAGTGTTCGTCCTTTTCAGTCATTGATAGGTTGATTGGTCCCAACACTCCGAGGCTTTTTTCCCCAAGAACTTTTCATGTCTTGTTTGGTCCTGTTCTTTTGAGTCAGTACCAAAAACAAAAAAAAAAGAGTGGAAAGCTACTGTTCTTGTTAGTGTTTCTTTTCTTTTAGGTTGGTTTGTCGGGCATCTCTTTTTTTTTCCCTTTCAGGTCGCCATCTGCGGCGAACACAGATCATGACTGGCCGGTGGGCGGCATCAGTGCCGGCGTGACAGGAAGAGCATGATGCACCCACCGAGCCAGATCATGAGTGCCCGAAACTGGCTGGGCCTCGGCGCGTCAAGTCCGCAGATGAGCCACATCGCGGCGAGAAACATGGCTAGCCGCGCGGCCGAACGCAAGGCCCCGCCACGGCCGCCGCCGCCGCCGACGAGCTGGAGCCGGAAGATCACGGCCACGCCCCGTGGAGCGACGGCGACGCCGAGTGGCGGGTCCTGCTCCGGCCCGTGGCCGTGGGGGGCAGCACGACGTTGTCTGACCAGCGCGAAACCCGGCGCCTGCGGGCCAGCGCCGCCGCCGGCGTGTGCCACGCCTTGTGGGCCGAGATCCGCGGAGCCTTGGCCGGCGAAGTCAACGCCGGCCCGTGCTACCGGCCGGAGATGGCCATCACCGGCTTCAAAGGTCGTTGGCGCCGCCGCTGAAGGGTCTTTCTTGACGCCGTCGTCCCGCGCGTCCATCGGGTAAGCACGCGCCGCGCTAGGCTCCTCTGCGATCAGCTATCACCGGCGGGCGGCGGCTGGCCGGACAAGATGGGCTCTGCCGCTCTGGCCTACGGGGAGCCCGCAGTTGTGTTCGCGGTTGGTGAATCTGTCGTATTTGTAGAGGTCACCCGCCCCATCCTTTATCGCGGATAACTGGATAAGCTTCCAGGCTCCTCCCTTTCCCGTGTCGGGTTTGTTGTGCCACCCCGGCTTTGCTTTTTGGCTGCACCGGGCGGCCCGGCCCGACGAGGGCGGACCACGCCGGGCGGGCGGCTCTCGGTCTCGGTGCGGAAGCTTGCACGGAACGCAACCGTGCTTCTCCACCACGCCCAAAGTCGGAAATTCCCATCCCACCTGTTCCGTTCAGGCGTTCACCCTCGCCAGTCGCCACGCACAAGAGCCGGAGGCTGGACGCTCTTCGTTCTTCAATCTCTTGGACGAAACTGCTTGGAAGGTTCCTACCGAACCGGTGACGGGCACATGGGCCTGAGATCGATCGGTTTGGCGGGAATTCTGCAACCGCCGTTCGTCGAACGGGATGGCGCCTGCCACTCGTGACCGTGTCAACCCACCTGATCTTAATTTGAAACGCGATAGTAGGTATCAGAATAAAATTGGAACGTGACTGCAAAATAAAGGAGTAGCAGTAGCGACTGCAATAAATCCCAACCGATGCAATGCAGAACAAATGATTTTTTTTATAATACAGCACAGAACAAATGATTGAGCCAACCGCTGCAGTGTCTATTTCACTTTCAGGCCTGGTTTAGATCCGAATTCGGGGAAGATAAATTTGACATTTTGTCATAAATGTGGCACTGTAACATTTCATTTGTATTTATGAATAATTGTCTAAACATTGGTTAATTAGGCTTAAAATGTTCGTCTCGTAAAGTACAACAAAACTGTGTAATTAGTTTTTGATTTTATTTATATTTAGTACTTGATGCATGTGTCGATATTTTGATATGATGAAAATATTCCTTATGTACAGTGAAATTTGGGAGAGTTGTTTCCGAACGTCAGGCTTTCCATATCGGAGGAGTATAGGTGCCGGATCTGGAGATACACTCTTCCAACGAACATTTTTTATCTGGAGATACAAAACATCCGGAGGTCTGGCTATACGTAGTGTTATTCTATATTTTTTTAGAAAATGGAACAATCTTCGGCCTCTGCAACCGCACACAGCCAAGTTCTTACAATATTTTTAGCTCACATGCTAATTGTGAATGAAAATTAAAAGTATGTAAACGATAATATTCTACATTTGACTAGCCCAAATGTTAAACGTAAAGAGTTGATATCATGCGCTGAGTTATGTCTACAAAAGAAACCCCGTTGCTTCGACCGATTATAGATTGAATCCTTTTTATAAGCAATACCGTTATGTTTATGTTATTTATTTATATCTTTATGTTATTATTATCGTATGTTTATGATATTGTTATTATGTTTATGTTATTGTTAACCCAATATAGTAAACAGATCGAAGGAAGGAACCCCGTAGAAAAAAAAGAATTTGTTGAGATGAAAGTATGGATATCATATTCTTATCAAGATAACCAGAAGCCCCAACCGCTAAGAATCCTAATGAACCTAGAAAAAGAATACAGGCAATACAGGCCCAAAAAATTACCTCTTTTTTAGAACCTTTTAGAAGTTTTATGTATATGTGTTCTGATTGCATCTGTCCCGTGTCTATTTGAAGTTTCGTCTTTTTTTAGCATGCTGTCAGAGTCAGGCTCCTGTAAGGCTGCCCGCAGTGGGCACGGGACACCTGCACAGTATGCGCCAGGTGGTCTGCATGTCGTGCGGTGTCCGGTTTAGGTGCTGCGGCGACGAGCGCCAAATCAATCGGCACGCGCTAAAGCGTTCGGCGAAGCAGTGAATACAGAGAGAGAAAGGGAATCGGTAAGTGCGGGCCCGCCTTCGGCAGTTGGCTCCCCGCCTCGTTCCGCCCGCTCTTTCGCCGCCCGCCGCCGCGCTCCACCCGCCCGCTCGGTCGCTGCCACGCTTCGCCATCGGCCGCCATCTGCGCCGGCTATTCCCCTTCCCTTCCTCGACTTGGCGCCGCCACTCGGATCCTCCATCCGCGTCCGCCGCCGTCCGCCTCCCTCCTCCGCACGCGGGGGATGCAGGTGGCCCGCCGGACCTCCAACCTCCCTCCGCTGGACCCGCGGCCGCCATTGCTCCCCCAACTCCAAGCACGTCGTCTCCAGTGGAGCACCTTCCCGCCGCCCATCCATCCATCCTTCGCCGCACCGAGCCGCCCCACCACCGCCGAGCAGCGCCAGAGGACCATCACGGCCTCCGCCTCGCCGGCCGCGCGGAGCTCCACGGCCTCGACGCAGTACGACGCCAGCGTGGCCTCCATCCTGGCGCCCTCGCCGCCCGCGTCCGCCGGCGGGCTCGCGGCCACCCCTGCGACCGCGGCCACCCGCTAGTGTTGGGGGCGATCATTAGGGGTACCTAAACCTATGGGATAACCATCCTTGTTAAACATTAAACTCATGCGCTTAACCAGAAAAAGAGAAACGGAAGTTAAGGCCCACGGCCCAGCAACGAACGAAGGCCCAGTCAAGACGCCCCGTGGAGTGCCTCGACGCGAACCATAATCTCCGCTTCGCTCGAGGGAACCGACCCCTCGAGCGAATCAGAGAACTCCGCTTCGGTCGAGGCCTGAGGATCGAGCCTCGAGCAACCCACGGAATGGGGAGAGCTCTGCCTCGGTCGAGACCCTCGCTCCGGCAGACAATTAATGGCGCTCACCACCACCGTGCGTCCAAAGTCAAAAGGCAAATCTCTCGCCATACCGCCCTGACAGCCACGACCCCCCCCCCCCCCGTCGCATCCGCCAACTCCTGTCACTATGCTGCCAACCGAGGCTCTGTTCGGGCAGGCCGGTGCTGTGCGAACAGAGCCCGTCACTCTGAGCTCCTGTGCTGCCAACTCTGACGACCCGAAGACCTCTGTCGGACGGGAGAGACCCTCGAGCACACAGTAGGAGAAGAAGACAGGATGGCGGAGGCATGGCGGCCATTCCGAGCGCTATGCGACCGTCCCTGGTGCTGTGCGCACATGTCGCCACTTTGTGAACAGGGCCGGGTCTCTCCAACTCCCTGTGCTACCGACTCCCACCGCGATTTCCCACAGAAGGGGTTGTGCATAGGCATGGGAGACCCTCGAAATATTGTACGGGCGAGCCATTACCGCACAAAGGACAGCTCGGATCCTCAAAACCACTCCTCGGCGTCGTCACCAGTACAAGAATCGACCACAGGGATCGCAATATCGCGCAACAGCAGACAAGGACAAAGAAGCACGTCCAGCGCCACTCCTACTACTGTGCGGCAACTATGCCTGTGCAGCAACACACACCTGTAACCCCTCCTCCTTGGCTTATAAAAGGAGAGGGTGATCGAGCAAGAGAGACACGGAAAGAGAGATCCAGAATTCGCTCACACTCAGATAAACCACGATATTGGCACTCCGCCTCAATCATCTGAGACTCGGAGGTCTAGCCTCCTCTCCCAACCTGCTTGTACCCCCTACTACTTGCAGTCCGGTGCAGAATAATACATCGCACGTACCACCTTGATGGAAGTACGGTCTTACGACCGGAACCAGGATAAACCCGTGTCTTCGTTTATCTTCTGCATCAACCATCAGGGGAGGGAACACAGCATATTTCTGGTTGGTGTCGGGACCACGATTTCTAAACACCGACAGTGGCGCGCCAGGTAGGGGTCTCGCGCTGTGATCGATTGTTTCATCCACCATCTCCCTTGATGGCAACCCGAGTCATACGCGACAACCTTTTTTCGATGCCAGCATCAGGACAACTCTCTGCCAGATTCGAAATCCGGTTCGGGAGTCTTGACTTCAGGGCGACTGGCGATGGCTACGACGTGCAGCTCCTGACAAGGAATGCCAGCACAAGCATGCCACGGCCACTCCCGTCACCATCACCACGACGCAAAAGGCGTTCACGTCAACGCGTGCGGCGAACGCGCGCGGAGCAACGTGGAACGGCCTGCGCCGGCTCCCCCGAACGGGTTGAGCCCGGCACGACAAGGGCAAAAACACCACCATCGCGGCACACCCAGCCGGGGATAGCACGGTCGACCCGTGGTGAAACCCCGGTGAGGCACGCACCACAACCATGACCAACTCTTCATCAGTTGACACGGACATGACGACATATGAGGATTTGCCATGGCACCACCTGATCTCAATTCACAACCTCATAGCAACGTCGCCAGACGACGACTACCCCGATTCTGGCAGCGAGGCATCCGAGAGCGGCCGGAGGATCCCCGAATGGGATTACTCAGGGCTTCGCGATCAAGAGGCCTTCTTATCATTCCAGGCCGCGACAGATTATTGCCTAACCTGCTCCGACGACCCTAGCGAGGGGGATTACGATCCCGCCAGGGAATGCTTCATCGTCCTTCCGGGAAAGGATGGCGGAGATGACGGGGCAGGAGAGCCAGCGCACGTCAGGGATCACGAGTTGCGCTTGCACAAGCACAACTAGCCCAAGTCCGCGAACTTGAAGCCAAGCTTGAAGAAGAACGCCGACAGGTCCGAGAGCTCCGGGCAACGCTAGAGGACAATCGTCCTATGCGCGCCGTGCGTGCCAGGGAAGCCCGGCGCATAGCACGAGCCCGCATCGAGGCTGATGACGATGTGGCCGACCCACTCGCGTTAGCCAGGGCAAGCCAAAAGCTTATCGCCGCGGCGACTCTGATCCGAGCCATGCCCGAGTGTCACACCCGGATTTTTACAAAACCCGAATGCGGCCATATGTGTGCCCAGGAAGTCCACAGGACACATACAGTGAACAAATATGATAAACAGAGTACAAATGCTCGAAATAAAATAGTTTACATTAGAGTATATCATAAATATTTATTGCAGCGGAAGTCTATAACCCTCAGCTAGAGCGGAGCCGCAGTCCACAGGGACTCTGACTGGGAGAGCGCAACTCAGAAGTACGGCAGGTCCACAGGGAACTCAGCAGCAGTCTCCTGATCAGCCCAATCTGTTTACCCATCCGAGATTTTTGTTGAATATTGACAAGTGTAAGTAAACAAATACTTAGCAAGTATAGCACGGGTATGAAGGCTCAAAATAGGCTAGACACGGCTTAACTGCATTAGCATTTTTAGTTGGTTCATTTTAACATTTAACAAATTACTACAAGTGAATGAAACCCGGTTGTAACCCAATTAATAAGTATAAGTGACAATAATCATAAATGAGCATCATCTTCTAATCAAAAAGGATCCAGGCCGCTCGTGACCCTGAGCAAGGCTATCATGATAGATTTTACACTCTGCAGAGGTTTCGCCCTTTACCCACCAGTCGCGTAAAAGTTCAAAGGAACTCTGCACCCAACCACGCTCATCAACACTTCCGAGGTGTGAAGGCATAGGGACGCTACGAGGTTTTTCACAAGACACCCTACAAAAATAGTAGCCACAATGGTACAACACATGCAGCATGATCCAAGGCACCGAGATTGACTGACTCTCAGGGCGCAGCGATAAGAGGGTCAATGGCGTCCAGAGCACGGGCACGCATGCCAACAAGTAAAAGAGCGCGACGTGCGGAGTTCCGATACCATAGGGACTCCCGACACGGGACTGTGCCTGACAAGACATAGCCGACGGTACCCCCGTCCTCGGTGGATCAAACCATTCTCTCACGAGTGCTTCCCATAGCGCCGTCGGCCCCGTCGGTAACTACTGTCAAGCTAGAGCCGTACAAGTTACTTGACCAAGACCAGACCCATAATAGTTCTAGCGGTGGCGACATGCTCCTGGGTTGCCGCTTTAAGAACCGGACCTTACAGAGAGACACTAGAGCAAAGCACACAGCACATGCTCTAGCTCCCTAAACCAAGTTACTAAAAAGCAAGTTTTATCATTAATGTTGAAGTGAACCATTAAGTCAAAATTTACAGTTAAATAATGGTGACAGTAGCTGCGCATAGCAAAATCTACCCTTATGCATGAACCCAAGGTAATCAAAGGATAAGGGTAATCAAACTAGGTACAACCTTAATAGGACATCAAATTTAGACACATACATATGAAAGTAAATGTATGTAAACAGGTGTGTATAGGTAGCAAGGATTGTCCATGCTATAACTTGCCTTCCTCGAGGTGCTGCTGCTGCTGCGAGTCCTGCTCCGGAAAGTCCTCACCGAGCTCAAACTCCAAAGCTAACGGCTCACCGACTGGACACGAAGCACCATACAAGCAAGCACGCAAACCAATACATGCAAACAAATAGTATTCTATTAGAACAGTACACCAAATAGTAGAAACAGTACATAAATAGGTTTTAGAAATATTCTACGCTTCACTACGAACACATGAGCGCGAAAATCACACTAATCGGAGCTAAAACGAAAAAGATATGGATTTTATAAGATCTAGGGACCTGCTGGCAAGTTTGAAAAGTTTCCAGGGGCTTAAATGAAAGAAAACAGGGACCTAAACATAATTTTGTAAAAAAACCCGAGGGCCGACGTGCGAAAACGACTCCCTAGGACGGCGGGTTTGATTCTTCGAAAGTTCAGGGGTTTTCTATAAAAATCAGGACCTAACTGGAATTATTTTTGAACTTTGGTGGACTGCGGGTTGATTTCCAAAAAGTGGAGGGGTTCTTTAACAAAAGAGCCATCGCGGACCGGAGTCGACCGGTACATGGCCCTTGGATCGGATCTGGACGATTCAGATTTAAAACGCGAAGGGGTATCGGGGAATCTAATCTGGGCGGTTGGTGGTGGATCCGACGGCTCTGGTTGGTTTGGGGGGAAAGAACCGCCGGCGTCGAGCAGGGACGCGGCGGCGCAGCTCGGGGGCGGCGAAGACTCGCCGGACCTGGGCGGTTCTCGGGCTACAGGGCCCCATTGGCCACGAGGCTTTGCCCTACGGGCTCAGGGGGTCATGGCGAGTTCACCCAGAGGGTTCTCGACGGCCGAAATCAGATGGGGCGGCCGGACGGCGTTGGACCGCGGCGGTGCTCGCCGGCGAAGGTGGGAGGGGAGGCTACAGCGCATGGCTCGGGGCGGGAGGTGGTGCAGAAGTGCCAGGGGGACTTGGCGAGCTTACCAGGGGGGTCCCAGGTGGTGGTGGAGCGACGGCGACGGCGGTCGACGATGGCGGTCAGTGGAGCGGCTCGGGCGGCGGTGGAGCGGGGAGGAGAGCTGCTGGGGAAGGCTGGGGAGCTCGGGAGAGGCGTTGGTGAGGTGTGGGGGTGCCGTGGGGCTGTTTAAATAGGGGCGAGGGGGTGCATTGGGTAGGTATGCCGGGGATCGGGCGGCGCGGCCGGCGATCCTGCACTTTCCAAGCGCGGGGCAGCTTGCCAAGCTCGGGGCGGCCGGGAAAGGAAGGTGAAGGCCGGGGGAAGGTTCCGGGAAGGTGCGGGGTGGTCCCAGGGGCGCGGAGCAGGGTCGGATCGGCCGGAATTGCGGCGGTGATGGAGCGCCTGGGAGGGAGGCTCGGGCGCGGGGGAAGGAAAGCTCGGGCGCGGGGAGGGAGAGGGACCTGACGCGCGGGCCCGGGTCGTCAGGGAGAGAGAGAGAGAGAGCGGGGCGCTGCGGGAGTGAGCCGGGCCGGGGAAGGACTTGGGCCGAGCGGGGGGGAAGGAAAGCCCAGGAGGAGAGAGGAGGGGGTTGGGCCGGGGAGAAAAAGAGGAGGGGGCTGGGCTGCGCTCGGGAAGGGAGTTGGGGGTGCAAGAGCGGACCAGGGGAAAAGCTTAGGGAGCAAAAGTGAACTCGGCTTGAATTAACTTTTCTAGGGCTCAAACAAATGCAAATTAAATTCGACTTTAAACAGAATTTAAATTCCAACTTAATTTGCCAACAACCAAAATACAGTGCAGCAGCATGAATGCAACAAAAATGTTTCTACAACTTATATTTGATTTAATATTCATAAATAATTCATTTAACCTATATTAAATATGAACAATTAAAATAAAAGCCAATTAATTACTAAAAATTTTAAACGGGCCATTTTTGGGTGTTACATCGAGCCATCAACGCCCGAAGGCGGAAAACTGCGCCAAGAGGCGCAGCTCCTAATCGAGCAAGCGGCCGTGCAGCAAGCCGAAAGCTCAGCCTCTCGCATCCGCAGTTCCGCCGGCCCAAAAACTGGTGGAGCAACGCGGGAGCACGAGGCATCGGCGCAAACCCCGCGAAGGGACAATCCAATGCCACCCTGGCCCTCGAATAAGGGAAAGGCACCTTCAGTGCACGAACGCATCGGGAGGAAGCCTCTCAAGGAGCGAATCCTTGACACACGTGTTGACGCTAGCGACGACGACGCTCGTAACACCCTCAACAGAAAGAGGCCGGATGACACATCTCGCGGTTTCCACCCCCGCCGTGGAGGCTGCTACGACAGCAACGAAGACAAGAGCCCAACGCCAGAGCCCCCGGGAACCCGGGTATTTGGCCGAGAGATTCGTGTGGCCCCGATTCCTGCACGATTCAGGCAGCCGACGACCATCACCAAGTACTCAGGGGAGACGGACCCAAGGGTGTGGCTCAACGACTATTGCCTCGCCTGTCTATTGGGCGGCGAGACTGACGACGCCATGATCATCCACAACTTGCCGCTTCATTTGGCGGATTCTGCGCGGACATGGCTGGAGCACCTACCCGCGAACCAGATTCATGACTGGAACGACCTCGTGAAAACATTCGTGGGTAATTTTCAGGGCACCTACCTACGTCCTGGAAACTCATGGGACCTTCGAGGGTGTCGCCAAACATCCAATGAGTCCCTTCGTGATTTCATCCGCCGCTTCTCCAAGCGTTGCGCCGAGCTCCTGAGTGTGGGTGACTCCGAAGTCATCCACGCTTTCCTCGAGGGCACAACCTGCTGGGACTTGGTGCACGAGCTAGGACGCAGTCCTCCTACCAGTGTAAACGAACTGCTCGATGTCGCCACCAATTTTGCCTCCGGCGAGGAGGTGGTTGGAGCCATGTTTGATGGTAGAAGGGGGAAGCGGACGGACGAAACGCCCGTGGAGGGCAGCAAGTCCAAAGGATCTGCCAAGAAACAAAGGTAAGGCAAGAAGGGGAAGAAGCCCCAAAAAGCCTCGCGCCGAAAAGAGCGGACCGAGGACCCTGACGAAATCCTCGCAGTCGATCCTGCTGCGCCCAAAGCTCCTCGAGGCCCTCCTCGAGGAGGCGGCATCTTCGATGACATGCTCAAGAAACCTTGCCCTTATCACAAGGGCGTCGTAACCCACACCCTCGAGCAGTGCGGAATGATAAAGAAATACTTCAACCGCGCCGCTTTGAAGGATGAAGGGGGAAAAAGGACACGGGCGACGGGAGTGGCCAGGGCTTCCCGGAGGTGGAGAACGTCTTCTTCATTTTTGGTGGGCCAACCGCGAATATGACGCCTCGGCAGCGCAAGCACGAGCGCCTAGAGGTATTCTCCATACACAAGGCAGGGCCATCGTACCTCGACTGGTCAGAGGAGACCATCTCCTTCAGTCGAGAGGATCACCCCAACTACATCCCGAATCTGGGGCAGTACCCGCTTGTCGTTGATCCTATCATCGGCAATACCCGGTTCTCCAAGGTACTCATGGATGGAGGCAGCAGCCTCAACATCATGTACGCTTCATCCTTGGAGCTCATGGGCATCGGGAGGGACACGCTGCGCCCCAGCAAGGCGTCGTTCCATGGCGTTGTACCGGGAAAGCGAGTTCAGCCCCTCGGGCAGATCGATCTGCCAGTTTGCTTCGGTACCCCCAACAACTTCCGCAGGGAGACCCTGACCTTCGAAGTGGTTGGATTTCGAGGTGCGTACCACGCCATCCTTGGCCGCCCATGCTACGCCAAGTTTATGGCAATTCCAAACTACACGTACCTCAAGTTGAAGATGTCGGGACCAAACGGCGTCATCATCGTGGCCCCATCGTTCGAACATGCCTACATATGCGACGTGGAATGCATCGAGAGCGCCGAGGCGCTTGCCGAAGATGAGGCTCTTGTCGCAGACCTGGAGAAGACGGCGAACGAAACCATCCCCGCCACTTCGAAGCATGCAGGCAGTTTCGAGCCCGCAGAGCACACCAAGGTTGTGCCCCTCGACCCAGGTATCCCCAGCGACAAGACGGTGCGGATCAGCTCGACCCTCGACAGCAAATAGGAGGTGGTGCTCGTTAACTTTCTCTGCGCCAACGCCGACATCTTCACGTGGAGCCCCTCGGATATGCCAGGCATACCGAGGGAGGTCGCCGAGCACTCCCTTGACATCCTGCCCCACTCCAAACCGGTGGTTCAACGCCTGCGATGCTTCGACGAGCACAAGCGCAGGGCCATTGGTGAGGAGCTGCGCAAGCTCCTCGAGGCCGGATTCATCAAGGAGGTATTTCACCCTAACTGGCTCGCCAATCCTGTTTTAGTTAAGAAAAAGAATGGGAAGTGGAGGATGTGCATAGATTATACCGGTTTCAATAAAGCATGTCCAAAAGTCCCTTTTCCTTTACTACGTATCGATCAGATCGTAGATTCATCCGCAGGATGCGAGCTGTTATGTTTCCTTGATGCTTATTCTAGTTTCCACCAAATTAAGATGAAAGTTTCTGACCAACTGGCAACCTCCTTTATCACGTCTTTTGGTATCTTCTGCTATGTCACGATGCCGTTTGGCCTTCGAAATGCCGGAGCTACATACCAGCGGTGTATGCTTCGTGTTTTCGGAGATCATATCGGGCGAAGCATAGAAGCATATGTTGACGATATTGTAGTAAAATCTAGGAAGGCGAACGACCTGGTAAATGATTTGCGCATTGCGTTTGATTGTCTCCGGGCCAACGGGGTAAAGCTAAATCCGGAAAAATGTGTTTTTGGGGTACCTTGAGGTATGCTCTTGGGTTCCATAGTCTCTCAGCAAGGCATTGAGCCCAACCCTGAAAAAGTCTCGACCCTCGAACAGATTGGACCGATCCGAGACCTAAACGGGGTACAAAGGGTATTGGGATGCTTAGCAGCCCTAAGCCGGTTCATCCCGCATCTCGGCGAGAAAGGCTTACCCCTGTACCGACTCCTAAAAAAGAGTGAGCATATTTCTTGGACCCCCGAGGCTCAAAAAGCCCTCGACGGGCTAAAAGCATCTCTCGCGCGAGCGCCAATCTTAACGCCACCTAAGGAGGGCGAGCGCCTCTACCTCTACATAGCCGCAACGACTCAAGTAGTCAGCGGAGTCATCGTCGTAGAAAGAATTGAGGAAGGGCACGCTTTGCCCGTTCAAAGGCCGGTATATTACATCAGCGAGGTACTGACCGAAACCAAGACGCGATATCCACAAATCCAGAAGCTGCTCTACGCAGTGGTGCTAGCTCGGCGCAAATTGCGCCACTACTTCGAAGCTCATCCTGTCACCGTGGTCTCATCCTTCCCGTTGGGGGAGATACTCCACAACCAGGATGTCTCGGGTAGAATAGCCAAATGGTCCGTGGAGTTGATGGGCGAAGCCCTCACTTATGCCCCCCGCAAGGCAAGTAAATCACAAATCTTGGCCGATTTCGTGGCAGAGTGGACCGACACACAGCTACCCCCACCGCAGATCCAAGCCGAATGTTGGATTATGTACTTCTACGGGTCGGTGATGAAAACAGGTGCAGGCGCGAGCCTACTCTTCGTCTCACCCCTCGGAGAACATATAAGGCACGTGGTACGCTTGCACTTTCCGGCGTCCAATAACATGGACGAATACGAGGCCTTACTAGCCGGCCTTCGCATAGCTATAGAGTTGGGCGTTAAACGCCTCGACGTCCGGGGAGATTCACAACTGGTCATCGACCAGGTTATGAAGGAGGCAAGGTGCTACGATGACGAGATGCAAGCGTACTACAATGCAGTACGCTGACTCGAGGACAAAATCCATGGCCTCGAGCTCAACCACATCGCATGAAAATACAACAAGGAGGCCAATGAATTGGCAAAAATTGCGTCAGAGCGGATCACCGTTCCTCCAAACGTATTCGCCCGTGACCTAACAGAGCCGAGCATCGACCGCAAGCCAACTCCCAGAGCTCCTGATGCTCCCTCGAGGTCCGAACCCTTGGGGACTGTGTATATCGAGCCCATGGACAAGGACCCTTCGAAAGAGGATCTGAAGCCTCAAGTCAGCAGATATCCTCGGCGGACGAGGGTGAAATTATGGAGATCGACGAGGCCCCATCGTCTCCCGATTGGCGCAACCAATACTTTGCCTGGATCAGCCGAGGGGAACTACCCTCGGATCGAACCGAGGCCCGACGCATCGCGAGAAAGGCCAAGTCGTTCCACATCATCAATAGGGAATTATACAAGCGCAGCCCCTCCGGAATTTTGCAGCGGTGCATTCCAATCCCGGAGGGAATGGAGCTCATTCGAGACATCCACGCTGGCGTATGCGGCCACCATGCGGCGCCCCGTACCCTCGTGGGCAACGCGTTTTGCCAAGGCTTCTACTGGCCCACAGCTGTTGCCGACGCCAACGAAATTGTGCGCACCTGCGAAGGGTGTCAATTCTACGCACGCAAAACTCACCTCCCGACCCACGTCTTGCAAACCGTTCCTATCACATCTCCATTCGCCATATGGGGGCTTGACCTCGTCGGTCCAATGCGAGCAGCGCCCGGGGGCTTTACGCATCTGCTGGTGGCCATCGACAAATTCTCGAAATGGATCGAGGCTCGAACAATCAGCAGCATCAGATCCAAACAGGCTGTGCAATTCTTCACAGATATAATTCACAGGTTCAGGGTCCCCAATTCGATAATTACTGACAATGGCACCCAGTTTACAGGTAAGAAATTCTTGGAATTCTATGACAACCACCATATCCGCGTGGATTGGTCAGCCGTAGCACATCCACAGACAAACAACCAAGTAAAACGTGCCAACGGCATGATTCTACAAGGCCTCAAGCCTAGAATATTCAACAAGCTGAATAGATTCAGCGGAAAATGGGTGTCAGAACTACCCTCGGTAATTTGGAGCCATAGAACAACCCCAAGCAGGGCCACGGGTTTCACCCCATTTTTTCTCGTCTATGGCGCCGAGGCTATCCTCCCCACAGACTTGGAATATGGGTCCCCGAGGCTCAGAGCCTACCGAGAGGAAAGGAACAACCAAGTTCGTGAAGACTCACTCGATCAAGCGGATCAGGCTCGAGACGTCGTGATCTTACATTCAGCCCGGTACCAGCAGTCGCTTCGAAAATATCAAGCCCAAAAGGTTCGACGACGAGACCTCAACATGGGGGACCTAGTGCTAAGCCTGCGACAAGACAATCGAGGACGCCACAAGCTCACACCGCCATGGGAAAGGCCCTACATCATCGCTGAGGTCCTCAAACCATGCACATACAAGCTCGCAAACGAGAAAGGCGAAGTGTTCGCCAACGCATGGAACATCTAGCAGCTACGTCGCTTCTACCCTTAAGCCTTCAAGCGTTCATGTACATTTGTACTAATTTCAATAAAAAATAAAGGACCTTAAAATGAGTAAGACTAGGCTTACCATTGAAAAAAGTCAAGTCTCACTCGGGGGCTAATTCGGGGGGCACCCCCTCCTAAAATTGTCCCAATTTTAAAGTTTTTTCTTCAAAATTCTTTCATCATGTCCATCTCCTGTAATTTTCCAAAAGGCAGTTCGAGGAATAGAATGACTAAGGCCAAGGGTTGGACGAGTCGAGGGACCGCCTACGCCTTCAAAAGGATATGGCATCCCCCTCGCCACCCTACGCTAAAGTTAGTCTATGAACGATACTCTCCTCGACAAGTCCCTTGCAAACTCAGTGAAATAAACGTGATAAAGAAACCATAATTCAAACAAAAACTCGAATGTCTGTTTGAAAACATGAAATTGTTTAAACCACTAGAGTACTTATTACATGAATATCCCAAAATTACTCAGGGAGCAGGGTCTTCGGGGGTGGCGTCCTCTTCGTCTTCAGCGTCGGGAAGGAGGTCGCTCTCGAAGATTCACGCGAGGGTGGCAGCAGGAGCAGAGGCAGCGGTATCGGCACTCTCCATGACGGCCAGCGTAGCGTAGTCATCGAGGTCATCCGCCACCACGTAGCCACCGCTGACCGCCTCGAGGTCCACGACAAAGTGCGTCGAGATCACCCCGAGGGTCTTCTGCACGCCGAGGAGAAGGGCCCCCTTCAGGCGCTCGGTAACGCAACCGCCCAAGGCCCTTAGACGGCTGGCCACCGAGCTACCCGACTGGGACTCGAGGGCGTCTGGCCCCTCGACCTCCTTGCAGACGGCAAGGGCTACTTCCCGTAGCTCCTCGAAGTCCTCCTGGACCCTCGAATAGGCCACCAGGAGCGACTCCGCCTGTGAGGAGGTCTCCCCTACCGCCTTCCGCACCTCTGAAAGCCCAACACCAAAAATCAGATAAGTTTTCGAAAACTCCAGTCCAAATTTAGGATAAGTTCATACTAAACTTACCTTCTACTAGCTTTTCCTTCTCGGTGAAGGCCTCCCGGGCAGTACTGGCCTCCTGCTGGAGTGTTGTCATCTCTTCTTGTTGGGCCTAGACCGAGGCCCGCAACTCCGTGATGGCGACATCTCCCTCCGTCACCGTCACGGTGAGCAGGTCGATAGCCTCGCCCTGGGTTTTCAATTGGGCCTCAGCCGCGGCAAGCGCCGAGTCCCGCTGCTGCTGCTGCCCCCGGGCTTCGGCAAGGGCGGCACGCTCCTGCTGAAGCTCGCCCTCGAGCGCCGCCAGCGCTTGCGTTCGCCGATGGAGCTCGTCCCCCTGCCAAAGGACCTCCTCTGCCGTCTCCACGGCAAGAGTCCTCTCGCGCAGGCGTTCCCGCTCGGCATGACTCAAGGCCTGCCTTAGCTGATGCACCTCGACGTGCGCATCAGCAAGTTCGGCAACCTTTCGCCCGGCCATCTCCCTCAGGTCCTATTATTAACACAATAGATAAAAATGAAAAAAGGGGGAGAGACGCAAAACATGCAACAAAATTAGTGACTAAACAAATTACCCGGTGGAGGTCCAAATCCTGACCAAGGTGGAGTTCGAGGACTTGCCTCAGAGCTTCTTGGACCGTGGTCCCCAAGGCCTTTTGTTCCTCCCATAGGAGACGCTCGGCCTCAGCGGACTCGGCCAGGCCGGGAGGGACGCCGCAACGACCGAGCCCTAAGTTGCGCCAGGCCTCGAAGGCCGGAACGCCGGGCAGAGCGCCCATGGTCCTCTCCTCCCAATGGCTCCAGGTCCCGTCGCGAAATCCTGGAGCATCCTCCTCCTCATCCTCCTGACCACCCTCGAGGGTGGCCGGGAGGGTCATCATTGCGGAGCCGGCCCTGGGCATCTCCTGGGCCTCCGCTGTTCCGCTGCCTTCAGCCGCGGACTGACCCACATCTTCAGCGCGGGCCGCACCTTCAGCCACCCCCGTGCCCTCGGCCGGCACGGAGGTCTCTGTCACCCCCGCAACAGCAGGGGCCGCATCCTCCACAGAGAGAGCCGGGGTCATCTCCCTGGCCCGCTCGTCACCCGCTGCCGCCGATACTACTCCAGCCGCCGCCTGCCCCCTTGATCGAGCGGCCCCTCGCGTGAGGGTCACCCGATACCAGGAGACAATACCCGTTGCCTGGGGCGCCCCGAACAGGGGCGGCGCTGCCAAACGAGGCGTGGCGCGTGCCGACACCTTCAGCGCCTTCGTCGGCGCCAACGGAAGCGATGCCGGTGGTCCGGGTTGGATGACAGAAACCAAGTCAATAAAATTAGACCAAAAAAAACAAACAACCCATGAATTAAAGCCTGAGAAAGGAACAACAACTCACCTAACCCGAATGAGGCTGCTCAGCCTGCGCTTCTTGCCGCTCGAGGGCTGCCAAGTCCCCGAATGACCACGGCCCCTCGGAGGCAGGGCCTCGCTCGTGGGCCTCGAAGAGCCTTGCGCCCTAGTGTCCCCTGGGGCAAAGGCCCCCTTGTCCGCCCCAGGCGCCGGCGGGCTCCGAGCTCGAGCCCCTGCAGCAGCAGCCGTACTCGAGGGGGCGACACCCGCCGTCGAAGGCGTCGGGCCGCTCGAGGCCTCCCTACCCCGTGACGACGACGGGGTCTCCTGGCTTTGCCCCCTCGGGGGCGCAATCACTTCAGCCGCCACCAGCGCGGGTGGCGGAATCTCCACGAGGTCGTCCGAGGAGGACTCCTCTAGGGTGCTCTCGGGGGTAGGAGGAGGGGAGCGCCCCTCCCTGGCCCGACGGCGGCATTCCTTTTCATGCGTTGCCTTTCATTGGTGCTTCCTCTCCTTCTTCTGCTTCGCCGCATCCTTCCGCGCCTTCTGCCTTTCGGCAGAAAGGCGATTGGCCGCACGGACCTCGCGAAGAGGAGGAGTGGAGCGATATCCTTTTTGAGACAAACCCTGAAGAAAAAATCCAAGCTTGGCGATCAGAAAACCTCGAGGATAGAAAGCAAGATTGAATCTAAATCAAACTTAAAACAGAACTTACAAATTGTAAATACCCGTTTCGGGGTGCATCTTAACGGCGAATAGGGCCTCCTCCTTGCAATCGAGCTTGGAGACCTCCACGGCTCGCCGTGCTCGATGCATGCAGTACTCGAGGACGAGGGTCCCCTCCTTCATCTTTGAGCCCTGCTAGGGCGAATCCGCCTTAAGCTGGTCAAGGCGCAGCATCCTCTCCATCAGTGGCAGGACATACCGCTGATTGAAGTTCGCAATCACCCCCGCCGCGGTCAATCCTGCCCTCGACAGCGCGGTGAAGGCATCGGTGAAGACCTGGAGTCGCTCCTGACGGTCGGCGGGGGAAATACCATAGCCCCACGACTCTAGCCGCTCGCGCAACACCTTGCCGGTGTACTCCGGCAGCTTGTTGTCGATGTTGCGGAGGTAGAACCGTACCTTGTCCCAGTCGGCGTTGTTGGAGGTCATCGTCGCCGGGATGTACAGCCCGCTCCGCTGCCCCCGAACATGCAGGGTAAGGCCCCCAGCGCGGACCACCCGGCGGAACCACCGAGACTCACCTACGGCCGTATGCAGCTCACCCCGGAAAAGGTGAACCCATAGGTCCCAGTGAGCCTCTATCCCCAAATACCCCTCACAAACGGCGACGAAAACCGCCGCTTGCGAGATGGCATTGGGGGCGAAGTTGTGGAGCTCCACGCCGTAGTGGAGGCACAATCCGTGGAAGAACGGCGATGCGGGGACTCCGAACCCCCGCTCGTGTAGCCTCGCCAGGCTCACCACGAAGCCCTCCGGCGGAGAATACTCATGGTGATTGGACGGCGGCGCAATCCACATCGGCTCGTCTGGGTTGCTGTTCGCCGGCATCACCCCGGCCTCCACCAGCCCGGCGAGATAGGCGTCTTTGGCGATGGAGGGACTCCACGGAGCAGGATCAACAATGTTCACCATGGCGAACGGTGGCGGTGAAAAGCGGAGTTTTGTGCGAGGATGAAAGGCAAGAGCGGCGGTGGTTGGAAATAGCAGATGCAATCGGAAGGCAGGGGCTGGGTAGGCCAAACCTTTCCCCTTGTCTCTTTATTTATAGTGTAACGCGAAGCGCAACCGGCACCCCGGACGCGTGAAATACGCATCCAATACGGTTGGCACCGCTGCCACTGACGGCCGGGCCCCACGGGTTGGGATAACCACTACGCGCGAGAATCCAAGCGTTACAGACAATACGTCGCATCGTAACTGCCCATGTCTCTGCCGCTCCGCCTAAAAAGGCGCGCCCACTTCGCATACTCCAGGCCACGTCGTCCACGATTATGAAATAAATGCTCGAGGCCAGCCGAAAGGCTTCCGAGGTAAGTTACCTCTCCTCGAGGCCCTAGTGATCAGGGGTTTGAAGTCCTGGCTCCTCGAGGGTTCGAAAGGCACCCCAGATCTAACAGAGTCAGGGATAACCAAGGGCACGCGCGATCGAGCCTATCCTCGAGTACAAAACTCGAGGGTGCCCTCCATGTTATATTCAAGGCCAAGATGAAGGCAGCTAGTCGAGGGATCCCACCGAGGGAGAGCAACGAGCCCTCGACCCCAAACGAATGGGGTCGAGCCCTGCCTAGCAAACCTTCACAAGTGCTCTTATGAGACATGTCTCCGGACCACAAGCCGACCTCCATCGAATGAGGCATGGATGTCCACTTGAATTACTCGCCAACAGCTCACAGAGGCATCCATGACTCGCGGCCCGTTCGAGGGAAGCATGGATTGCGTCACCCCTCCTCCCCATGAACGGGGTGACGAGGGTCGTAACTCAAAGTCAAGGACCGCCCCTGATCGACCTTGCTAGGGCCAAGGCTCGGGGGCTCCTTGCACCACAAGGTCGAGTTCCTTAGAGACGAAACGTGTTGTAGCTCACGAAGGCGCGAAACACTGATAGCCCTTGCAGAAGTATATCCACTCCTCCAAGGCCTCGGGGGCTACATCCGCGGGTGCGCTAGCGCACACCCAGCGGAATTCTTCAGGGAAACCTTATCAGAGACACCCACGATGAAAAGCCTTTGTCGGATTAAAATCTACTCCAACAAAGGCTCGGGGGCTACCGTTGGGGGCGATCATTAGGGGTACCCAAACCTATGGGATAACTCATGCACTTAACCAGAAAAAGAGAAACGGAAGTTAAGGCCCACAGCCCAACAACGAACGAAGGCTCAGTCAAGGTGCCCTGTGGAGTGCCTCGACGCGAACCATAATCTCCGGTTTGCTCGAGGGAACCGACCCCTCGAGCGAATCGGAGAACTCCGCTTCGATCGAGGCTTCAGGATCGAGCCTCGAGCAACCCACGGAATGGGGAGAGCTCCGCCTCGGTCGAGACCCTCGCTCCGACGGACAATTAATGGCGCTCACCACCACCGTGTGTCCAAAGTCAAAAGGCAAATCTCTCGTCATACCGCCCTGACAGCCACGACCCCTCCCCCCCCTCGCATCCGCCAACTCCCGTCACTATGCTGCCAACCGAGGCTCTGTGCGGGCAGGCCGGCGCTGTGCGAACAGATCCCGTCATTCCGAGCTCCTGTGCTGCAAACTCCGACGACCCGAAGACCTCCGTCGGACGGGAGAGACCCTCGAGCACACAGTAGGAGAAGAAGGACAGGACGACGGAGGCATGGCGGGCCATTCCGAGCGCTATGCGACCGTCCCTGGCGCTGTGCGCACATGTCGCCATTGTTCGAAACGGGTCGGGTCTCTCCAACTCCCTGTGCTACCGACTCTCACAGCGATTTCCCACAGAAGGGGATGTGCACAGGCATGGGAGACCCTCGAAATAGTGTACGGGCGAGCCATTACCGCACAAAGGACACCTCAGATCCTCAAAACCACTCCTCGGCGTCGTCACCAGTACAAGAATCGACCACAGGGATCACAATATCGCGCAACAGCAGACAAGGACAAAGAAGCATGTCCATCGCCACTCCTACTACTGTGCGGCACCTATGCCTGTGCAGCAACACACACCTGTAACCCCTCCTCCTTGGCCTATAAAAGGAGAGGGTGATCGAGCAAGAGATCCATGGAAAGAGAGATCCAGAATTCGCTCACACTCAGATAAACCACGATATTGGCACTCCGCCTCAATCATCTGAGACTCGGAGGTCTAGCCTCCTCTCCCAACCTGCTTGTACCCCCTACTACTTGCAGTCTGGTGCAGAATAATACATCGCACGTACCACCTTGCTGGAAGTACGGTCTTACGACAGGAACCAGGATAAACCCGTGTCTTGTTTTATCTTTTGCATCAACCATCAGGGGAGGGAACACAGCGTATTTCTGGTTGGTGTCAGGACCACGATTTCTAAACACCGACAGCTAGCGCCGGAGGGGAGGGGGCCTAGGCGTCCACGCCCCGGCGGGGCTCGGCGGCCCAGGCATCCACGCTGTGGGAACCTCGCCGCGCTCGAGCCGCCGCCGTAGCTCGCCGACCCCGCACCCACCGCCGCCGCTAGGGAGAAGAAGCGGCGGCACGGGGCTAGGGAAGAGGAGGGAGCGCGGCGGAAGGGATGGGAGGGGCCGGCGGCGTGGAGAGGTGGAGGAGCCGAGGAGGGGGTGAGAGTGAGGGGAAAATGAGAGAGAGTGTGAGGGGAGAGAGAAAATATATAATATGTTTTTAGTTGGTACAGAAAGTGAGATAGAGTGTGAACCAGTGCGAAAGAAAAGGATAGAAAGTGAAGAATCTCCATGATCAGGACGGAATATTCTCGTTTAGAGCGTAGAGTAGAGTTTTATCGATGCCAACAGCCTAACTAATCATTTCATCATTTGGGTTTCCAACTTTTTCTCCGTCAAGACAGTAGTTTCAGTGGCGCAGTCATAACTACTCTCTAGGTCTGCAAAAGAATGCAATTGTAGAATTTAAAAATTATCCAGCGCAATTCTAGCCTACATTTTAGTAGGGACGGTACATATGGCAAAAAAAACACCACCGCAAAACAAGTGAAGTATTTTTTTTCTCTAGATGATTCTGGAAACCACTCGTTCCTTTTTTCTCTGACCGCTCCGGACTGAGCGTCTCGTTTAGCTCCCAATTTTGGTGGTGTAAAGCTGGGACTTTACCATTATAGCGTTATTTATGAATAATTATTCAAACATTGATTAATTAGACTCAAAATATTCGTCTCGTCAAATACAATAGAATTGTGTAATTAGTTTTTGATTTCATCTACATTTAGTACCCCATACATGTCCCGATATTTTGATGTGATGAGAATTTTCTTTTTGCATAGTAGAATTTAGGGGCGAAATTTAGGAACTGTTCAGCACCAGTCCGCGATCAAGCCTGGGCCGTGTTTTTTTGAGAGTTGAAATATTTTTCCACCTGGTTTGACCAGTAATTAAGGGTATTAAATAAAGTCGGTTTATAAAATTACTTTCACAACCTTGGACTAATTCACAAGACCTAACTAACGAGGCCTCTGACTGCACGATTAGAGGATGATTACTGTAGCATTACTGTAGTAAATTATGGATTAATTAGGCTCATTAGATTCGTCGCGTAAAGTTACACACATCCCTAAAAAGATTTTGCAAATAGACTTCATTTAATACTTCATGCATACAAGATTCTCTTTGGAAAAAAATTTCCAAAAGGAAAGAAACACGGCCCTGGGCTAAAATGGCTGTAGCGGCCTCTTGATTTTGTGTCTTTCACTTAAACTAGCGATAACGCACTTACGACACACGTTAAACAAAATAGAGGAAGACGCCGCGGCTTCCTCGTCAACGGCAGCAGCCGTCAACTCTACCTCCCAGTCGACGCTGCTGCCGCCAACCACCGCTTTCTCCACCACCCTTAGCAGCCCATCCCCGCCCACTGCAGCATTGCTACTTGTGCCGGCCTCCGTCACGCCAGATACGCTCTCCATGACGTCATGCGCCGCCCGACCGCCGCCTCTGCCGCCAGACGTGTCGCCAACGCTGACCTCGTTCTCCATCTTTTCGCACGTAAAGGCTTTGGATTTATATAAGTACGGTAATTATTAGACTTCAATCTGAACACAATCGTCAACCAAGGAAATGTATCGTCTGTTTAAAAAAGTACTCAGATTATATATATTAATTATGGAAACACATTGGACTTAAATCTAAACTTAATCATCGACTACCATCTATGTGAAGAAACTTACTCAGATTATACATATTAAATATGAAAATCTATCGTTTCTTTGAAAACTTACTCAGATTGTGCATATTAATTATGGCGACACATTAGACTTAAATTCAAACGTAATCATCAACTACCATCTATTTAAAAATTTACTCAGATTGTACATACTAATTATGGCAACACATTAGACATAAATCACGTAATCATCAACTGCCATCTATTTGAAAACGTGCTCAAATTATACATATTAAATATAGCAATCTATCGTTTGTTTGAAAATTTACTCATATTGTACATATTAATTATGGTAACATATTGGACTTAAATCCAAAAATAATTATCAATTACCATCTATTCGAAGACTTTATCAGATTATACATATTAAATATGACAACATAAAGGGTGCGTGGGTAGATTTAGGTGGACCCGATTTAGGTAAAAAAAAGTTTTGGGTTTTGGGGGGAAATCTTTTTCGAAGGTCGGAAAAATGGGTCTCCCCCTTTCGTCAACATTTTCTAATGACATGTAGGTCCTCTGTGAGGTGGTCGTGGGCCTAATCTTGATGAAAAGTGTTTTCAAATCTAATTCTATAAATATTGTTGTATATAGTGATATATATATATATATATATATATATATATATATATATATATATAGAACCGGGTTATTTAGTTCCCGGCGTGTGGAATAGTATTCAGCACCTGCGGCCGAGCAAGCCGGAGCTCCGGCGAGTATTATTAGGCTGTAAAAATTATGAGACACTAAATGCACATGCACATGCATATTTGAGAGAGAGGAAACTCTCGTTATTAATTCCCGCACAAATACACATGCATGCATGCATGCGTTGCTTTCTGTTTTTGAGTAGAGAAAGCAATATAGGCATCATCATTTTGTGCGAGGATTAGATACATGCGTGTTGAAGCCCGGACGGAACAGGTACCTGAGTACCATGAGTATTTTTCATAATGCGAGGAGTACTTTTCAGTTGATAGTAGGAGTATTTTTCAATTGATAAAACGGTTATTTTTTTCAACAACCAGGAGTATATTTCGATTGAGAAGGAATATTTTTCAAATGTTTAAGAGTATTTTTAACTGAGTAGAGGAGTATTTATTTTCCACATGTCAAGAGTATTTTTTTATCTCCAATGCTAGGAGTATTTCAATATTAGAGTAATATTTTTTAATATTAGAGTAGTGATTTGTTTTAAAACTTACCTTCTTAGCTGGTATTTTAATATTAATACTCACCCTCATACGATTAAAATATTAAAATCATATGAGTGTGATTTTAAATCTTACGAGTTATTTTATTTGATTATTAATTACTTCTTTATTTGAAAAATACTCCTTGTTACTATGACTAATGATTTCTTGGCAAAAGTACCTACTGAAGTAGAAATAGTTCTCTTTAGGCAACATAACTTAATCTGTATATAACATACTACATTAAGAAATTACTCTTTTGCAAGATGAGTAAGATTTTGTGGGAATATTTGTTTGTGTATGAGAAATAAATTTTCCAATATGGCAGCATCTATTTTCCTAAGCCCTGAGGAGTAATTTTCCAAAACTAGAGTAGCAAATTTGCTCATACCGGAGAAGTATTTTGCTTCTAATATCGCAGCACCTATTTTCCTAAGTCGTGAGGAATAATTTCCAAAACAAAAGTAGTAACTTTGTTAATTTAGAGGTATTTTTTCAATACTGGAGAACAACTGTTCCTGCTTGTTTTATAATTATTTCTTGTTCTATAACATTATTTCTTTTATCACTAAAGTTTATTTCTTGATCCAAAATTATGAAAAAAAATTGTTCAATTAGATTACAACTTCCGTCCCTGAATATTAATTCTTGTATATGTACATTACTTCATTACTCCACCTTCATTCCTGAGAGTAAAATTCTTGGATGAGCTGTCATGTAGGTCCGCTTTAATGTGCCTTTATTTCATTAACATCAGTTGTGTGAGGATTTTGTGGGACTGAGATCCATATAATTTCATACTATTAAATTTCTTTTTGGATGCATCAACCATCCGTAGACTGGCCGAGAGCTAATACCCGCTGGGTGCTGGCCATGATCATTGGCGGTAATTACTCCCATTTCATCCATGAAAGTAAAAAATCAAAACCCAGGTATAGTATCCGTGGGTATGAGGACACGCTGAGGACGACGACAATGCCGAGCTCTGACAGTTTTCACCGGCGCTATCCCCTAGCAGGTGCAGAAATGCAAACATGTAATAGATCTGTCCATGGATATGATTGTGTATGCAAAATCTATCAAGCATGCAGTGTTTGCGCCATGCATGGAGTAGGAGAGAGGGGCTCTAAAAAAAAGTCGTAGGAGAGAGGGATTTCAGGAGGCAGTTAAGTCTTGCATAAGCACCTGCTGGCGTGGGCGAGATTAATTGGGAGTAATGTACTCGAGCATTTGTGATTGGGTGTAATGTAGGTCAGCATTTGCAAAGGATTGTTGGGATGAATGGTGCGCCGGATCAGTGTGACCATGGTCCTTACCATCAAATGATCCTTGGTCCACCCTAATTTATATAATTTCCTTTCAATTATGTTAGATATACTGCTTCATTAAAAATAATATAATTATGGGTAGGTGATGACATTACTTGCTCGATCATGTGAATTGAATAATACTTCTTTAGAGTATTAATTTACTTGTGGAGTGATCGTTGACAAAAAAAACTACTCCTTGCCTTGTGGTAAGTACATATACTTTTATAATTGAATAAATTACTTCTTGATTTGGAAGAAATACTACTCTTTGATCTGGAGTATTTTAAATTGACTAGAGGAGTATTTTTCAATTGAACTATGAAAATTCTCTTTAGACTATAAAATTACTACTCTAACGTGCAAAAATATTTATCTATAACAGAAAAAAGGAAAATTAGTACTCTGACATTATCACTCGTACAAGGTTCCACTCGTACAAGGCTACAAGGCTGAAACATACTTATAACTCATATTCCAACCGTATATGGTAGGAGTATATCAGGATTCAAAACCGGTACAACCAGTCTCACGGGAGAATCGCATAGTTGATGGTGGATGGACACCACACACACACACGTTAAAAATGGATTCCTAATACCGGAGCAAGATGATTTTTACGTCTCGCGTAGACTTTTACGGTAAGAAGGCTCTCGCCGGAGGGCCGCTGCTCCACCATATATGATAGGAGTATTTTTCAATTGACAGTAGTACATGTCAATGGACAACATAAGTACGTCGGGAGTATTTTGTAAAATGTAAGGAATACTTTTTCAACTACTATTTTGATCAGAGAGTATGTATGTATATCAAAGGGAATGCTTTTTCTACTTGGAATATATTACAAAGAAGGCCTGCACTACCAGAATAGTTGATATCTGCACCGGGTGGGAAAGCCCTTTAGCACCGGGTTTCCCACCCAGTGCAACTAAACCGAGGCTAAAGGGGTACCCCTTTAGCACCGGGTTGAATAACCGGTGCTAAAGGGTCCCTTTAGCACCGGTTCCAGACACAACCCGGTGCTAAAGGGCCTGCCCCGCAGCGCCTTTAGCAGGGCCTTTGGCAGGCCCTTTAGCACCGGTTGCTGTCTGCAACCGGTGCTAAAGGCCCCGGATTTCTTTTTTTTTTGCTTTTTTCAGTAGCCATGCATGCACGTCTATATACGTGTATATACGTATATATTCTAATACGTGTATTCTAATGCGTATTCGGTCGACTCTATATTCATATTAGCTGACATTTCATCAAAATAGAAGACATATATATTACAAAAGTAGATATTCATGCATGTCAACTCGAGTTATATATATTTAAACTGTATTTTCTACTTAATTAAGATTGACGACTTGTTGAACTGTCCGGCACGTCCTCCAGTGGCATGTGGAATTCTCCTCGGGGATTGACGACCTCGTCCCAGATCCATCCGACGAGCTGTTATGCAATTGCGTCAATTCTTTCTAGCTCTAAAGACTCTTCCTTCAGGCTCAACATCTATAATTTACAAATAATTGAAAGATATTTAATCCGCCGAGTCGAAGACAATAATTGTGCACTTAATAATAATGGAAATGTGTTTATTATTACGTACCATAATATCGTGTTGTGTAAGCTTTTTATGTCCCCAATTCCACATGTAATCGCAAACATAGTATGCACATAAATTATTTCCCTTCCCCTGTTTGGCACACTGTCGACCAAAAGAAATTAAGTAAAATTCATATAATATATTAGCCGAGGCCTACATGTACAAATTACTTGCTTACCGGAAAGCCAATGTTCCATTTTAGTGTTTCATGTTGAATACCCGGGTGTTCTTGACGAAATTGATTCCAGGCCCTGCGAACAAAAAAATTGAGTTAAGTCATTGCGAGTGTAAGGGGTGAATTAAGTAGGGGAAAATATACATCACATTGTCATCATGTCCATGATGTTATGTAGTTTTTCTATTGGAGTGTGCAATGAATCAAAGACGTTCACGACACCCCGGTCAGGACACAATATTATTAGGAACCAGTGGAATCTGTATACATGTATACATTATAATCAGAAATGAAATAGTACACAGACAGTATAAGAAGAAGCCTGTGTATGTACTCACTCGATGTTGTACGGGATTAGTATGGAGTCGCAGTAATTTTGTTTCTTAATATACTTGTATAGGTTTCCATATGTTTCCTCAGGATTCATCAATATCATTTGTTCACTTATCTTTCGAGGATCCACGAAACCAACGTCATATATTGAGGATCTCTGACATTTTTGAATCTCCATTCTGCATATGTTAAGCAATAAATAAAGCCCGCGTCAGCATAGATTGGAATTATTGTTTTCAAACTGTGAATTATGAGCAACAACAAAGTACTTACAGTGTCCAACAGGTGATCAAATCCACGTCCATGGCGTCGCGGTGGTACAGCTCATATATATCCTGAAACCTCAGCCAGACCCAATCCTCGTCACCATTGTAGAAATCATGGTCCTTCACGCCTACTTTGATCATGCGTCGTTTATTCCTTCTTGATTCTTCCAAGTACCACTCATGGAATCGGCGCATCTTCGTCTGTAGCTTGCTCTCCATTTCAGGAGGGACCATAGGCTCGCCAAGCTTAAACGGCCACTTCAACGTTGTGCTTACAGGCACCTCTTCTTCCCCCAGGACTTGCGCTCTGGATAGTCCAGTCTCGGCCATTACTCGTTGCACGTTAATCTCGTCCAGAGATGGCAATGGACCCAAGGGCCGCTGAGGTTGTCGCCGAGCTGAGGAACCTTTTTGGATGGGCCCGCCTCCTTATCTGCAGCCTTCCGCTTCCGGCGAGATTTCAGTAATGAGCGGTCATAGTCTGTTACTATTACTTCCTTCTGTTGACCCTTGCTCAAATTACCGAGGAATGACTTGACGACAGTGGGATCAAGCTTCGGCTCCGGCTCCGATTTTTTCCTCCACTCGGCCATTTGCCTCTTTGTGTCTGCTTTGACCGAGGCTTCGAGCTCCTCTAGAGTCTTCTCACCCGATCTTTTCTCTGGTGCGGGCTTCTCTCTGGTTTTCCGCGCCTTCTTCCCTGGTGGAGTGGGGGCAGAGGCTTTAGTGCGGCGTCCCCTCTTCGGCGGAGGGGGCGGAGACCTCCGCGGCGGAGGAGACGGAGACCTCTTCGACGGAGGAGACGGGCTTGCATCAGGAGCTCCCGGAGAATCGTCATGATCCGGTGGATCTCTTGGAGACGGTGGAGGTGACGGAGGCTTGTTGGTAGCCGCAGCTGTACCGGGTATGACGACGTCTGCCTTGCTCCATAGAATGATGCAGTGAGAACACTGACCGAGTTTTGTTTCTCAGTCACCTCCGGGGATGTCAAGTTCCAAGTCTTCCCAGTTGGTGACGACTTGCTCCACCTCAACAGGTACGTAACCATGTGGAATGTCATTGCAGTGCCATTTTTGCCCTTCTTCCACACGTTTGGTCATACCGTATGCGACCTGATAATTTAGTAGTCAGAAAGAAAGTTAGTAAATGAATGGTATTTACGGTGAAATATATGCAGTACGAACTAAGGTCGCATACGTACCACCACAGCTAAGTTCTTCTGCCTGACGACAAGCTCGCATGCGGTCCGTTGAGTTATTTCATCCACGGGGTAACGGACCGGTTTGGCGGCCTGTGTGGAAGCGTGACTGCTTTGATATTGTTGTGGAGGGCTAATAAGGGCCGCATCTTGGAGAGGTGCATGCTCTGTGGAACCGGTCCTGCCTGGTGCATGCTCTGTGGAACCGGTCCCGCCTGCGGCTTGTTGGAGAGGTGCATGCTCTGTGGAACCGGTCCCGCCTGTGGCTTGTTGTATCTGCAGCCATGCTACCTTCATCCGTCGCTCCATCTCTGACTCCATTTCTTGGAGCTTTGAGCCCTAGGCGGCAACCGTTTGCTCTAGGTCCCTCACCCTCTGCTCATATTCGGCCTTCTTCCTCGAACGGCTCCTATAGGTGGCGGCGTGCTCTTGGAAACCTTTCTTCCATGAGATGCTTGTGCCTACGCCGCGCGTCCGTCCAGGATGCTCCTTGTTCCCTAAGGCATAGGTTAGCTCATCTCTGTCTCTATCAGCAACAAATTCTCCCCTCTTAGATGCCCTGAGGATATCGAGGAGACGCTGAGCTAGTTCTCGCAAGTCCTCGGGAAAAACTAAGGGGCCGTCGATTGGGCTTAGGGTGCCTCCATGACCATAGTACCAATGCTTGGTCCTTGTGGGCCAGTCATGTGTCGCTGGAGTGATGCCTCTAGCATATAGATCTTCTTCCATCTTCTCCCATTTAGCGATGCTTGCCTTGTAACCTCCCGAACCCATCTTATGAGAGTACTTCTTATTTGCGGCGTTTCCAGCGTTTCTAGCGCTAGCCGTTGCACCCTCTTCGGAGGTTTTGTACTCAAGGAATGCTTCCCACTCGTCATCAGTGATCTTCTTATACTTCTCAGGATCCGGGGCCTCTCCGGTTTTGAGAAAATGCGAGTACAACTTCTTCTTGAAATCCTGAAACAGAACTGCCATCTTCTTCATTGTCCAATCCCTCAGTTCCGCTTCATGAGTGCTAGGCCAGTCGAATATTGCCTTTAATTCCCTCCATAGCATCTCCTTCTCTGTATCGGGGAGCACATACTCCTCAGAGGGGTCCGTGGACTTCCATTTTCTGATGCTAATGGGCACATTGTCCCGTACAATTACCCCGCACTGAGATACAAATTTCTTGGCCACTTTTGGGGGCTCAACTGGCTCCCCGTCATCCTCCACTCTAGTGATGTGAAACTTGACATCCTTCAGCTTCTTCGTGGTCGATCGTTTTGATTTCTTAGCTCGACTTGTAGAAGCAGAGGCGGCCTACACAAATTACATATATACGATACATATTTATGTTAGATATAGAGATGATATAGATAATTGACATATACAGTACAAATTTATGTCATATATACACACCTGACTAGACGAGAGCTCGATACCGGCCCCTTCAATAGTGCTGCCCTGGACACGTTCGCCCTGGACATTGGCAGCGCCTTCAACATTTTCGTCCCTTCCAATGATCCCCAACACTTCATCCATGGACATTGGTTGGGTTACAATATTAAAAAGTTGATTCGCAAAGAACGTGTCGTTGTCCTCTTGCATGGGTGGGACAGGGGTATTGTTGTCCTCTTGCATGGGTGGGACGGGGTTGTTGTTGTCCGCCATCTATAGAATTAAAAATAATTGATAAGAAATATATAAAAAGCATACATATTCCCAATATTTCTAACATTTTCGCTAAGGGGGTTGGTGCGTGAAAAACGGATTCGCCAAGGGGTTCGGGTGCTCGGTGTGAATTGATTCGCTAAGGGTTTGGGTACGCGACGCGAAGTGGTTTGTTAAGGGTTCGGGTGCGTGACGCGAACGGGTTCGCTAAGGGGGTCGGTGCGCGAAAAACGGATTCGCTAAGGGGTTCGGGTGCGCGGTGGGTTCGGGTACGCGATAGAATTTCCGATAATAAACATTTTCGATAGTATAAATTATACAAACATATAACATTTCCAATATACATTTAAATGAAGCATATATATTTCTAATATACATAGAATTTCCAATATACATTTAAATGAAGCATATATACATTTAAATGAAGCATAGAATTTCCGATATAAAATTTCCAATATACATTTAAATGTAAATATTTCAATACAATGCATTTCAACAAAATAAATTTCCAATACATATAAAGCATATATATTTCTAATATTTCCAATACAACGCATTTCCAATAAAATAAATTTCTAATATTTTCTAATATTTTCAATACATATGAAGCATATATATTTCTAATATTTCCAATACAATGCATTTCCAATGTATGGGGCTAACCAAATGCGCATGGCCGAACACGTTCGCTAAGCAAATGTGTTCGGCCATGCAACGGGTACCTGCACACACAAACACGTACACACGGCACGAAGGCCGGCTCACAAACATGCACGCACGGCACGAAGGCCGGCTTCATAGAGGGCTCACCGTGACGGGTGGCGGGCGACGGCGGCGCGGGGACGAGCGGCGGCGGTGGCGAGGGGACAAGGAGCGGCGCCGGCGCGGGGACGACGGGCGGCGCGGGGACGAGGGGCACCGGCGCGGGGACGACGACGGCGGCGGGGACGACGGGCGCGGGGACGACGGGCGCGGGGACGACGACGTATGGTGGCGTTGACGATGGCGGCGCGGGCCGGGACGAGGGCGGCGGCGCGTGGGCGTGGGGACGACGGGCGGCGGCGGCGTGGGCGCGGGGACCACGGGTGGCGGCGGCGGCGAACGTCGACGGAGGCTAGGCCGCGGCGACGGGTGGCGGCGGGCGCGGCGACGACGGCGGCGGGGGCGAGGCGAGGAGGAGGGCCGGCGGTTTGGGGGGAAGACGAAGTGCTGCGGGGGCGGGGCCGGCGCGAGGCTATATAGATCCGGGGCATTTAGCACCGGGTGCAGCCACGACCCGGTGCTAAAGGCCCTTCAGCACCGGGTCTATACAGCACCCGGTGCTAAAGGCCCCCCCTTTAGCACCGGGTCTTCCCACCACCCGGTGCTAAAGGCCCTTTAGCACCGGGTCTTCTACAGCCGGTGCTAAAGGCCGTAACTGGCGCCAAACGAAAATTGGGGGCCTTTAGCACCGGATTTTAGATCAACCCGGTGCTAAAGGCCCCCAATTTTCGTTTGGCGCCAGTTTCCAAACCGGCCTTTAGCACCGGTGGCTACTATTTGGGAATCTTATAAATATAGTTTTTAATATATAGTTATTAATACTTGTTTTAATTCAGTTATTAATACCTATTAAAAATATATATTAAATAAGAAAATCTTATAAATTAATAGAAAATCTTATAAATTACTAGAAAATCAATATAAAATGCTAGAAAATCTTATAAATTAATAGAAAATCTTATAAATTACTAGAAAATCTTATAAATTACTAGAAAATCAATATAAAATGCTATAAAATCTTATAAATTAATAGAAAATCTTATAAATTAATAGAAAATCTTATAAATTACTAGAAAATCTTATAAATTACTAGAAAATCTATATAAAATGCTAGAAAATCTTATAAATTAATAGAAAATCTTATAAATTACTAGAAAATCTTATAAATTACTAGAAAATCTTATAAATTACTAGAAAATCAATATAAAATGCTAGAATTAATAAAAAAAATCTTATAAATCAATAGAATATCTTAGAACATAGGTGGAACATAAATGCAAATATAGCCATTACAAATTGGGTGGAACATAGTGCAATTAAATTGCATGGCATCATCGTTTACTCGGACACTAATAAACTTCCTCTTTACAAATGTTCCTTCATTGTGATCACGCCGTAGATACGGTGTCTCCTCCGCCGCTAACAGGAAGCTTATAAATTAATAGAAAATCTTATAAATTACTAGAAAATCTTATAAATTACTAGAAAATCTTATAAATTACTAGAAAATCAATATAAAATGCTAGAATTAATAAAAACAATCTTATAAATCAATAGAATATCTTAGAATATAGGTGGAACATAAATGCAAATATAGTCATTACAAATTGGGTGGAACATAGTGCAATTAAATTACATGGCATCATCGTTTACTCGGACACTAATAAACTTCCTCTTTACAAATGTTCCTTGATTGTGATCACGCCGTAGATACGGTTGAAAGGACCTTTATGTCACTTAGAGGGGGGGTGAATAGGTGAATCTGCAAATTACAAACTTTTTCACACAATCAGTACAACAGAAACCGGTCAGACCGGTTTCCAAAACCGGTCAGACCGCTTAAAGCGGTCAGACCGGTTTTCAACAGAGAAAACCGACTATGTGAATTAACCCCCTCTACGAGTTCTAGCACAAACCAAATTTGATGATGGGCTCTTGTAGATGATATCAAGCAGGTCCACTAAGTCCCTGCACACAATTAGAGCACACCCAAGTAGATCGAAGTGGAAGCGAATTCAAATGCTAGAATTGAACTTGTGAAGGCAAACAAGAGACAAAGATATGTTTTCCCGAAGTTCGGACTTCACCGCTACCACTAAGGCTGTCACAAAGACACGATGAGTCCTAGTCTCCGTTGAGGGCCTACGAAAGGCGGGCTTATCCACTCCAAGCCACTTTCCTCGGTATCACTAGCTTTTGGCCCTTTTCCACGAAGGAGGCAAGGCCAGCCTTTACAACCGATCCGTGGCTTACCACAACAAAGGTAGCTCACCGGCGCCGCCTAGCCGCCTAGGAGGATCACCTCCAAGAGTAACAAATGCTTCACTTGATGCTTGGCTTCACCGGAAGTGCTCAACACTAGGGATATGCTCACTATAGCTGATATGAACTATCAATTGCTATCTATTGCTCACAACCCATACATCCCTCAACCCAAATCCAATGATATGATCAAAATCAATCAACTCTCACAAAGAGAGGCTTGGGGAGAGCTTACTGGTGCTTGGAACAGCCCTAGGCGTGTTAGAATGGAATGGCAACCATACCCCACACAACCAAAACTAGCCGTTATAGCCGTTGGAAACCGGTCAGACCGGATTCCCAAACCGGTCAGACCGGTTTACGAACTATACTAGCCGTTACACCTGTCAGAACCCCAAACCGGTCAGACCGGTTTCCCAAACCGGTCAGACCGGTTTGGGTGGGCTGAGCCCCTAAAGCCCAAAAGCGGTCAGACCGCTTTCCCAAACCGGTCAGACCGGTTTGGGTGGGCAAAGCACCCTAAGTCCCTAAAGGACTTCTCTCCAAAGGTTATTTTAATTGGGTTGAACTAATGAGCACTTTTTGGTGTATGCCAAGACAACTAATGTTGCATCCCTCTTTATAGTACGGCATTCCTAAACTCAAGATTAAAATAGTAAATAGAGTCTACCACTTGAGCTTGTATATCTTCATTGATGCCATACTTGATCATTCTCAACTTTGAGGGCTTCAACACTTCATGTCTTGATGAGCAAATCCAATGTTGAGCTTCATGACTTAGAATTTTTATTGCATGAACAATTCATAAGCCATTCCATCATATGATCAATAAAAGATTAGATGCTCCGCATTGCTTCACTTGATATGACTTGATTGACGTATAGAACCCAAGTTAAGATGCTAGACCTTTCCACTAACAAAGTACCTCGGCTACAAGACCAACTTGCCCTTCACCTTGTAAGGAACGTCACTCCCATCTAGCTTGATCCTTTCCGTCCTCTCTTGTCAATTTAAGCTTCGCTTTGCATTGCATCATCAATGAATAACACATTGAAATCCATGTCTTTGATTTGCTTAAATATCTTCTTTGGTAGATAATCTTGTCCATAAGCATCGATGTACTTGAGACCATATACTAATCAATAGAATCATGTCTCACTTTGAATGTAACCATTGCTATGGAACAAGCCCAAAGAAATCCTAATTCTTCAAATGATTTATCCCAAAATCTTTGACAAGTATCTTATCTATGAGACCAACCAATTTACTTAAGTCCATGTCTCATTTGTCACTATCACACACTTGTCATTTGTATTGCTTGCATGGGATGAATACCACTTGTTTGCTTTCACGTTATTTCCTGCTCATACACTTTAGACAAACAAGTTAAAAGACTAATCATGTTGTCATCCAAAATCACCAAAACATATAAGTGCCTAGATGCACTTTCAATCTCCCCCTTTTTGGTGATTGATGACAACATGATTAAAGCTTACAAAAAGATATGAAATTTAAGCTCTAGATGACTAAGATATATGATGAGCTCCCCCTCAATATGTGCATTGAAAAGAATTTCAAAAATTCGGCCTAAAATGCCAAATTCACATATAATCAACAAAATTGAGAGCTCCCTCTATATCTTAGCATCCATCATGTGCAACAAGTGTGTGTGACATAATAAAACAATGTGTGATGCATATGACATGTATAGCACTCAATAAAACAAGAGAATTACATGCTTGCTGTCACGGGCCAAACCGGTCAGACCGGTTTCACCCCGCTGCCATGGGCCAAACCGGTCAGACCGGTTTGGGAAACCGGTCAGACCGGTTTCACCCAGACAGTAAGCATATGAGAAACAACATTGCATCAAACAATACATGAATATTACACTAGCAAATGGTCACTTAGAATATATAAATGAGTTCATCACACAGAGTAGCACACATTACAAGTGCTCAAGTCCACAAAGAGATAAAGTGCAAGATTATTACAACCATATGACTACAAGATCAACTAGAGATAAGCTTTAATCCATTCTTCTCCCCCTTTGTCATCAATCATCCATAAAAGTGCCTGGGGAAGCTTGTAGACACGCTCCCATCATGCATCCACTCCTCGCCGCTAGAAGGTCGGGCTATGATCATCTGACGAAGAAGAGGTAGTCCAATGAAAACCTTCACTCAAGAGAATGTGTATGTGTGATAATCTTTTGTGACTCGGATGTGCTAGCCATGGAGCTAAGATAAAGATGTTCTAGACGTACCATGACTAGGAACTGAAGAAGGTCCAAATAGAGAAGCTGCTGCCTGAGAAGCAAAATCTCCAGGAGATGGAGATGGTGCACTCGAAAACTGTACTCCCGCCATAGAAGAACCGGTGCAACCATATGCATATGACGAGGAAGGAAGTGTAGCTGCTGCATAAGATGGACCAGGCGGTGCAAATCCAAACGAAGAACCAAATAGATCACCCTCTGAAGTGGGCATGTAAGGCATGGTTCCTGGAGCACCAACTGACTGTGAAGGAGGTGGCGGAGGCTGCGAGCTTGATCCAACATGTCCATATCCAAAAATATCACCATACTCCTCAAAATATCCCGCACTCATATGATCACTCATTATGTCGCGAAGTGGGGGAATCTCCGGTAGCTCGAGAGGTGGTGAAATGGGAGATGGAGGATCATTTGGACTCAAAGCGGCGCGCAGTTTCTTGAACTCGTCTCGAGTTTTTTTGTTTTCAATCCTCTGCTGCCGTATATCAACTTGGACATCCCTTTGGCCTTTGCAAATGCCAGTAAACATAGAAATGAATTTCTTGATGGGAGAGGTCTGTCCTGCTGACCGAGTCCCGCTGCCAGACCCAAACCGGTCAGACCGGTTTGCAGAACCGGTCAGACCGGTTCTGGCCTGCAGCGGAGCCTGCTGCTGTGGCTGCTGCTCTTGATCACCGCCGGCTGCCGCATCTGCATCTGCTGGTTGAGGAGAAGGCATTCTGAACTTGTGTGGCACAGGAGGATGTATTGGCTTGTGTTGGGTGTCCTTTTGAATCTTCAAACTTGTAACCCTCTCAATAATAAACATGATGAACGGGCTATAGGCACAAATTTTCTGAGGACTCTCAGAAATAGACTTGATCTCATGCCAAATGAAGTCTGCAACACTGAATGGAGGAGTCTCCTCTCCAATCCTCAGATAATACATCAAGTTTCTCATGTAAAGTGAAATATCTGAGGTGTTGCCATCTCTAGGTGTGAGTGTCTTTCTTAGCAATCTGTAAAGAGTCCCATAGTAGGTGTAAAGACCACTCACCTTTCCCCAACTGCCACGCTGATCATGGGGATACATGAACTTAATTTCTGATGGTTCCATAACTCCCCGGTCATGTATCCTGACAGTGTCATCACTCTCATGTCCAACTCGAAGAATGGAAGCGAAATCAGAAAATGTGACATGATATCGCTGACCCTCTGTCATCCAATGCATGGCTCTTTCTTGTGTGCCATCCTCTTGCTCATAGTAACCGAAAAACACAGTAGCATAGAACTGAGCAATGACTTCCTTGTTCCAACTATGCTTGAAACCCATGAGATGCTTAATCCTCTTTTCTGAACATACTTTGATGATCTCATTAAGGACTGGGTTGTCATGCTTTCTCATATAATCCCAATCCACGTACTGTGCATCTGATGTGATTTTGGTCTTCTTCATGATAGCTGTGGCATAGAAATCCTGCTGAAAAAGAGTCCAAAACCGGTAGTCGGTCGCTGTCCTATCCACACCAAGTGGACTAGTCCTCCTCAACCTCCTAACCACATCAGTCATCCCACTGGCAAGATAATCAGTAACTCTCCTGCTAGCTGGGCCAGTGGGTCGGCAAATCTCAAGCACAAGAGGGGCATTCTCATCAATATCATCATCAGCCACCTCATCCTCATAATCATCTGCTGCCATCTCCTCATCAACATCAGCGTCTGCCGGCTGACCATGGCGGTACTCAACCCTGAAACTCTCATCCTCAACTTCATCATCAGTGGAATTTCCCACAACATCCACCTCTTCTATCTCCTGATCTACTGCTGCTGCCCTCTTTGGCCTCCTAGGCCTCAAATCTCTTCCCGAGCTACTTCCTCCGGGTGCATCAAACTTGCTCTTTTTAATTCTCTCGGCATGGGAACCTTTCGACATCTTTTCTGTCTTTCCTGGGTTCACAAAATGACACACAAAGTATCAAGAACCAGAAGATGATTGATCAAAAAGATTTGTCTTGATAGAGTACATCCAACAAGATTTGATTCAACTCAGAACAAAACCGGTCAGACCAGTTCTAGGAACCGGTCAGACCGCTTTTGGTCTGAGCTGAGCCAACTCGAGTTGAAGATCAATTTGGACAGAAAAACATGATAAATGTGTCCAGAAACAGATTTGATCAAATATGGAGTTGATAAGAGCACCTAACAAGTTTTGGGGCAGCCCTGGGCCAAACCGGTCAGACCGGTTTTAGGAACCGGTCAGACCGCTTTTGCCTGGGCTGAGCCAAAACAAGTTGGGGATCGATCTGGACAGATTATGATCTGGAATTTGAACAAATATTGCAATTCAAGCTATCCCTAGTACATACGTGAGCTAACATGGTGCGGAACAGGGACTTGGGCCCTCACTGCCCAAACCGGTCAGACCGGTTTGCCAAACCGGTCAGACCGCTTTGCGCAGTGAGGGTGCAAATCCTTGTTGCGCAAAATGTAGCCAACCAATTCATTCCATCTCTTAGGGATAGGTTCCTACACATGCCAGAAGATGTTCCACCGAAGGGTTTTGACAGATATGCATTGAGCTCATAGATCGGGCGATGAGAAGATTTGAATACCTTGAGAACCAAGAGCTCGAGAGAGATGAAGATTTGAGTGCACAACTTGATGGGGAATCCAATCAACAGCCTTGGGGCACTCCAATCCCAAAGAGAAATCAACTCTTCCTTGGTTAAAACTCCAAATCGCCAAGGGGGCGCCTTCTCACGGTGAAGAACAGGAGAGAGAGAGGATATGAGATGAATGGGTATGGTAGGAGAGAGGGAATCACGGGTAGGCAGTAAAAACGAGTGGCCCACCTCCCTGGGCCAAACCGGTCAGACCGGTTTGGGAAACCGGTCAGACCGGTTTCTCCCAGGGAGTTGGGTTCTGCCAGAAACATCGGATCTTCCGGGAATCTGTCGGATCTTCTGATGAACTTCGGATCTTCTGGGCCAGAACAAACTCGAGACAGAGCTACTCGGAACTTCCTGTCGGATCATCTGTCACAAAGTCGGATCTTGCTTTAAAACTGTTCCAAGACAAGCTCCTTTGAATTTAGAAACCATTATGGTGAAATTTGGCCTTCAAAAATCCAAAAATTTCCACAGAAAGCTTCACCCAGCTGCTTGGGCCCAAACCGGTCAGACCGGTTTGGGAAACCGGTCAGACCGGTTTGCCCCAGGCAGCTAAGCCTGGTCCAAAATGGTGGAAATGAGATCCAAAACTTGTTTACTTGATCTGAGAGTGTTTGTGATAAGAATGTTCTTCAACTTCTCAAGATTGTCCATTGAAATGATAAGATTTCCAATAAATCAAATTTCTTTCGTTTCTTCCGAAAGAAATGGGAGACAAAAGATAGATAAAGGATTTTATGGACTTGAGAGAAATCTCACTATTTGTGACTAGCCATCAATCAAGCAAGTTTAACAATAGTCACAAATAGATTGACAAAGGTCAAAAGACCAAAGACACAAAGATTTTCAAAAATCACACAACTTAGCAAGCTAGTTGGATTTTTCAAAAACTATCCTATGTCACACAAGCACATGCACGTATATTAAGCACACAACGACATTAACATATTTAGCTTACATCATTCACCAAGAAGTTGTTAACTAAATATATAATGGACGCATGTGAGCTTGATACATTTGCATGTACATGCACACACTATCATGACAAGGGCCTAGATGCACAAGGTAAAAAACTAGTTCATAGAAAACATACCTTGGCCTCTAGTAGAATGTGTTGTGCAATATTATCAATTTTGTCATATGAATTCTCTCATGATATAAACCAATTGATCAACATAGAGAAAAAATGTTAATGTGCACAACACATGATTTCATAATCAATGACTTTGAAATGAAGCATGAAAGACATAGGTCATTAATCATGAAGTTACACAATATAGATCAAATTCCTTATTTTAGTGCTTTTGAGATTAGCAGGGATTCACATGCACTAATATTGAAAGATTAAACCATTTAAGGAATTTAATGCTATACTATGTTGAGTCGACAAAACACAAATAGAGATCAAGATTCATGAAGAGACTGACTATCGTGTTACCGTCATGAATCACAAGATGATTTGACAACTCCAATTGAGAGAAGTGTTCTCTCACCATTGAGACTACAAGTTCACTAAAAGAAAATGTTAGTCTCAAGGACACAAATTTTGAAATAATCTCCCCCTAGATATGTGCATCATATTTAGACAATATGAGACATGCACTTTGCCTTGTGAATGACATGGAGGGGATTAATTCAATATTCGGTCAAGTCACACGAAAATTACTCAAAATGAAATATGCCAAGTAATCATACCATCATGAAGTATTAGTATAGATAGCATATGCCAAGAGTGAGAAATTCATGAAATGAATTACTTGCGTCTTCATTTCTCACACAAATGGCCAAGTTCCAACAACCTCAGCCAAACCGGTCAGACCGGTTTGGGAAACCGGTCAGACCGGTTTGGGAAACCGGTCAGACCGGTTTCACTCAGGCAGAGGCGGCCAAACCGGTCAGACCGGTTTGGCAAACCGGTCAGACCGGTTTTGCCTCGGATCTTCCGATGGATCATCCGGCCTGTTGGAGTGCAACACAGAGCCGTCCGGATCATCTGGTCGGATCTTCCGGCCTTAGTGTCGGATCTTGTGTGGTATGCCCTGAAAATGATAGAAATTTGCTCTACAGAAGAGCTATCAAACATACCACATAGCATATGCTTAAATTAATAATAAAAAATCTTCATTTTTCAAGAATGCGCAAAAGTTGCAAGTGTCTGGGCCAAACCGGTCAGACCGGTTTGGCAAACCGGTCAGACCGGTTTTGCCAGACATGTACCAAATGGCGTGGATTTCCGATGTTTGATTCAAATTTCGTCGGAACTTGATCCACTGCAACTAAAACACAATATTGCTCTACTAGAGAGCCATTAAGAGCATCACATGGCATATATGATAAAATTTTAGAAAGTAGTCCAAGTCACTATCAAGTGCCACAAGTTCAACACTTAGAAACTCTTGATCCTACAAAAGGTACTAGTGACTTAAACATAATCAATTTAACCACAAAGTTACCGAGATGTCATTGGGTATAGAGTATGTAGCGGAAGCAACTTTTCTTGGCTTGCTAGTTGATCATTGAAGATTGTCATTCAAGCCAAGTCACCAATGCATCTCATTGTCCCTACAATCTCATCAAGCATAGTTTGGTACCCAACTCGTGTTGGGTCCGATGTTGTTAGTCCCAATATGCTTAGGAACCCAAATTCCTCTTGTGTCACTCTTTGGAGAACAAATCACCTTGGAGGCATAAGAGTCATTTGGGGAATTCCCAAGCTTCACATGTATAGAATGGACGATGTCGGGATTAGTAGTTTTACCATTTGGACAATCATCACCAAAATGTCCCTTTTCCCGACATGTGTAGCATGTCTTATGCTTGATGTTGGAGGATTTCTTCTTTTGTTGCTCTTTAGCCAATTCTTCATTGAATTTTGCTTGGGCCTTGAGAAAGCCTTTGTTAAGCTTGATAAATTGCTCCTCTTGATTTAGTTGCTCCTTGTTTGGACAAGAAGCAACTTGCTGCCCTTTCTCAAAGCATCCAAAGCATCTTCTTTTCTCCAAATTTCTTTGTCTTTTGGAGAGAATTGGCTTGTCTTCTTTCTTCTTGGCTTGCTCTTGACTTGTGTTGTACTTGACTTGATGATTGCAAGAGCTTTGCACGGTTGATCCCTTCTCAAGCTTCTTCACCATGGATTCACGGTTATCTTGAGAAGGTTGCGCATTGCTCTCACTTTCAAGAATTGTCAAGTTCTTGGTGAGTCTTTCTACCTCTTGCTTGAGTTCTTCATTTTCTTGAGCAATGAGGTCTTCACATGACTCTACACACACTTTATCATACCAAGATTGTTTTGCTTGAGAGCAACAAGGGTTAGCACATGATAGGTTATATTGAATTGGAAGACATGTGCATATGTGGGTTTGAGATTCAATATATTTTAACGAATTAATCATAATCTCATGAGCAATGTCTAATGAAGCATATGATTCCACAAGTTTTTCATGAGAACACAAAAGTTCATCATGCTTCACTTGTAGCATCTCATGCTTGTTAGCAATTAATTCCAATTTATGCTTGAGCAATTTGTTTTCTTTTTCTATGGAAGCCATATGAATAGTATCACAAGCATAATCATCAACAATAGCTTCATACTTACAAACCAAAGCGGCGTTGGAGAATTTGACTTCCTCAAGCTCTTTGATGAGAGTTTGAATAGTCTCATCCTTTGAGTTTTCCGCCTTCTCTTCTTCTTTGGACTTGTCAAGCATGAGTGTCTCATCATTGGAAGATGATATAGCTTGTGAGCTTGAAACTTTGCTTGTGCGGCGTCGGCCTCCCTTCTTGGAGCTAGTTGCGTGCTTCCTGCCCAAACCGGTCAGACCGGTTTGGGAAACCGGTCGGACCGGTTTCTGCAGGAAGGCGGCAACTGAGCCTTCTTGCTCTTGTGGCTCCACGGTGGTAGTCACATGAGGCTTGGTGCATGAATTTGTTGTTGTAGAGCACTCCTCATGTGACTTGGCTCTTGTTTGGTCTTGCGTGTCGCTTTTGTTGTTGGAGTAAAGCTTCTCAATTCTAGCCCATATAAGATGAGCATCGAATAGAGTTGCTTCATCTTCTAGAATCAATTTTCTAACTTCATCACTCACAACATCAAATAAGAAGTTAGCGACACGAGCGTTGAGTTGAAAGCAATTCATTTCATCTTCGGTTGGGTTGGATATGGTCCAATCAACGTTCAGACGATCAATGCCTTTAACTACAACCCTCTCAAGAATAGGACTCATAGCCCTAAGATCATTAAGCACATTACAAGACCAAATTGAATAATTTGAGCCGTCACTAGCTAGTGGCTCATAAGTTACCTCACAAGTGATCGACATCTTTCCTCACGGCGGTTAAGCTTGGATGTGAGGCCAAGCTCTGATACCAATTGAAAGGACCTTTATGTCACCTAGAGGGGGGGTGAATAGGTGAATCTGCAAATTACAAACTTTTTCACACAATCAGTACAACAGAAACCGGTCAGACCGGTTTCCAAAACCGGTCAGACCGCTTAAAGCGGTCAGACCGCTTTGGAGAAGCGGTCAGACCGGTTTTCAACAGAGAAAACCGACTATGTGAATTAACCCCCTCTACGAGTTCTAGCACAAACCAAATTTGATGATGGGCTCTTGTAGATGATATCAAGCAGGTCCACTAAGTCCCTGCACACAATTAGAGCACACCCAAGTAGATCGAAGTGGAAGCGAATTCAAATGCTAGAATTGAACTTGTGAAGGCAAACAAGAGACAAAGATATGTTTTCCCGAAGTTCGGACTTCACCGCTGCCACTAAGGCTGTCACAAAGACACGATGAGTCCTAGTCTCCGTTGAGGGCCTACGAAAGGCGGGCTTATCCACTCCAAGCCACTTTCCTCGGTATCACTAGCTTTTGGCCCTTTTCCACGAAGGAGGCAAGGCCAGCCTTTACAACCGATCCGTGGCTTACCACAACAAAGGTAGCTCACCGGCGCCGCCTAGCCGCCTAGGAGGATCACCTCCAAGAGTAACAAATGCTTCACTTGATGCTTGGCTTCACCGGAAGTGCTCAACACTAGGGATATGCTCACTATAGCTGATATGAACTATCAATTGCTATCTATTGCTCACAACCCATACATCCCTCAACCCAAATCCAATGATATGATCAAAATCAATCAACTCTCACAAAGAGAGGCTTGGGGAGAGCTTGCTGGTGCTTGGAACAGCCCTAGGCGTGTTAGAATGGAATGGCAACCAGCACCCCTCAAAGAAGAGGGGTATGGGGTATAAATACCCCACACAACCAAAACTAGCCGTTATAGCCGTTGGAAACCGGTCAGACCGGATTCCCAAACCGGTCAGACCGGTTTACGAACTATACTAGCCGTTACACCTGTCAGAACCCCAAACCGGTCAGACCGGTTTCCCAAACCGGTCAGACCGGTTTGGGTGGGCTGAGCCCCTAAAGCCCAAAAGCGGTCAGACCGCTTTCCCAAACCGGTCAGACCGGTTTGGGTGGGCAAAGCACCCTAAGTCCCTAAAGGACTTCTCTCCAAAGGTTATTTTAATTGGGTTGAACTAATGAGCACTTTTTGGTGTATGCCAAGACAACTAATGTTGCATCCCTCTTTATAGTACGGCATTCCTAAACTCAAGATTAAAATAGTAAATAGAGTCTACCACTTGAGCTTGTATATCTTCATTGATGCCATACTTGATCATTCTCAACTTTGAGGGCTTCAACACTTCATGTCTTGATGAGCAAATCCAATGTTGAGCTTCATGACTTAGAATTTTTATTGCATGAACAATTCATAAGCCATTCCATCATATGATCAATAAAAGATTAGATGCTCCGCATTGCTTCACTTGATATGACTTGATTGACGTATAGAACCCAAGTTAAGATGCTAGACCTTTCCACTAACAAAGTACCTCGGCTACAAGACCAACTTGCCCTTCACCTTGTAAGGAACGTCACTCCCATCTAGCTTGATCCTTTCCGTCCTCTCTTGTCAATTTAAGCTTCGCTTTGCATTGCATCATCAATGAATAACACATTGAAATCCATGTCTTTGATTTGCTTAAATATCTTCTTTGGTAGATAATCTTGTCCATAAGCATCGATGTACTTGAGACCATATACTAATCAATAGAATCATGTCTCACTTTGAATGTAACCATTGCTATGGAACAAGCCCAAAGAAATCCTAATTCTTCAAATGATTTATCCCAAAATCTTTGACAAGTATCTTATCTATGAGACCAACCAATTTACTTAAGTCCATGTCTCATTTGTCACTATCACACACTTGTCATTTGTATTGCTTGCATGGGATGAATACCACTTGTTTGCTTTCACGTTATTTCCTGCTCATACACTTTAGACAAACAAGTTAAAAGACTAATCATGTTGTCATCCAAAATCACCAAAACATATAAGTGCCTAGATGCACTTTCAACGGTGTCTCCTCCGCCGCTAACAGGATGCTTGGGTCATCAGCCACTGAGAATGGAGGCCGGCCATCGAGCATATCATAATCTTCATCCGTCTTGTCCTCAACTCCTACGAATTTTCTCTTTCCAGGAAGAACTATATGACGCTTTGGCTCGTCTTGTGATGGGTCCAATTGCTTACCCCCACCTTTCTTATCCGCCCCTTTCTTCGGTCTGCTAGCCATGTCCTTCACATAAAAAACTTGTGTGACAGCTTTGGCCAGGACGAACAGTTCGTCTAGAAAGCCAATCTTGTTTAGGTCCACTAACGTCATTCCATAGTCCGCTTCAACTTTAACACCTCCTCCAGTCAGCTTCACCCATTGGCACTTGAACAGTGGGATCTTCAAAGGTCCGTACTCTAGTTCCCATATCTCCTCTATGATTCCATAGTATGAGTTTGTATTGCCATTGGTGTCTGTCGCGTCGATCCGGACACCACTGTTTTGGTTGGTGCTTTTCTTGTCCTGGGCTCTTGTGTAAAATGTATACCCATTGATGTCGTATCCTTGGAATGTCAAGATCATGCTCGATGGACCTCTAGCTACAAAAGCTAGCTGCGCATCAATGCGCTCGACACCCATAAGACGTCTTCGCAACCAATCGGCGAAAGTACTATTGTGCAGACGCTGAATGAAGGCCGCGGACTTTGTTGAGTTTTTGTCCCTGAGAATCTGCATGCGCTCCTCGATGTACGGAGCAACTAAGGTTGATTGTTGCAAGACTGTGAGGTGCGCTTTACGAAATGTCTCAACGTCCTTGATCACCATCGATCTTCTCCCTAGTGTGCCCTTTCCACCAAGTCTCCCCTCGTGATGTGATTCGGGCACACCAATCGGCATAAGATCGTCGACAAAGTCAACACAGAAAACAATGACCTCTTCTGTTTCGTATCCCTTAGCAATGCATCCTTCTCGATGAGAACGATTACGGACATACTTCTTTAGGACAGCGAAGAACCTCTCAAATGGGAACATGTTGTGTAGAAATACTGGGCCCAATATACGAATCTCTTTGACGAGGTGAACCAATAGATGTGTCATGATATTGAAGAAGGATGGTGGAAATATCATCTCAAAGCTGACAAGACATTGCACCACATCGTTTTGTAGCTGATCTAAATGGTCTGGATTGATCAGCTTCTGAGAAATTGCATTGAGGAATGCACATAGCTTCACAATGGCTTTCCGCACGTTAACTGGTAGCACACCCCTGAGTATGACGGGAAGCAGCTGTGTCATCAACACATGGCAGTCGTGAGACTTCAGGTTTGTGAACTTCTTCTCTTTCATATTTATTATTCCCTTAATATTGGAGGAGTAGCCAGACGGAACCTTGATACTGTTCAAGCATTCAAACATGCTTGCCTTCTCTTCTTTGCTGAGAGTGAAGCTGGCAGTACGCAAGTACTGGCGTCCTTTGTCTCTCTTTTCTGGATGTAGATCAGTCCGTTGCTTCAATCGTTTCAGCTCCTGGCGTGCTTCCAGTGTATCTTTTGGCTTCCCATAAGTACCCAGGAAGCTTATCAAGTTCACGCAAAGATTCTTCGTCAGATGCATCACATCAATCGCGTTACGGACCTCTAAAAGTTGCCAATAAGGTAGCTCCCAAAAGATAGACTTCTTCTTCCACATCGCGGCACGACCATCCTCACCCGTCGGAGCAGCCTGGCTTCCATCTCCCTTGCCAAACACCACGTGTAGGTCCTTCACCATATCAAATAGCTCTTCTCCACTCTGGTGTCTCGGCTTTGTACGGCAGTCAACATTCCCGCCAAAATGCGCACATTTCTTTCGTAGCTCATGCTTCGCCGGAAGGAATCGACGGTGACCCATGTACACAACTTTACGACAATGTTTCAAATACATGCTTTTGGTTTCCTCTAAACAGTGAGTGCATGCTTTATATCCTTTGTTTGATTGTCCTGATAGGTTACTTAGTGCAGGCCAGTCGTTGATGCTTATGAAAAGCAGTGCTCGAAGGTCAAACTGCTCCTGCTTGTCCTCATCCCACATGCTAACACCTTCATTCTTCCACAGCTGCAAAAGTTCGTCAACCAATGGTCTTAGGTACACATCAATGTCGTTGCCAGGTTGCTTTGGGCCTTCGATGAGCACTGGCATCATAATGAACTTCCGCTTCATGCAGAGCCAGGGGGGTAGGTTGTAGATACAAACAGTCACGGGCCAAGTGCTATGACTACTGCTCATTTCACCAAAAGGGTTCATGCCATCGGTACTTAAACCAAGCCTAACATTCCTCGCATCAGCATCAAACTCTGGGAATGCTCTGTCGATGTTCCTCCACTGGGATCCATCGGCGGGGTGTCTCAACATGCCATCCTGCTTACGTTCTTCTTTGTGCCAGCGCATCAGTTTGGCATGGTCTTTGTTCCTGAACAAACGCTTCAGACGGGGTATCAGAGGGAAATACCACATCACCTTCGCAGGGATTTTTTTCTTAGAACGCTCTCCCCCAACATCACCAGGGTCGTCCCGCCTGATCTTGTATCGTGCGCAGGTGCAGACCGGACAACGATCCAAGTGTTCGTACTGTCCGCGATAGAGGATATAGTCATTAGGACACGCATGTATCTTCTGCACCTCCAAACCGAGAGGGCAAACAACACGTTTTGCTTGATACGTCGTCGATGGCAATTTGTTACCCTTTGGAAGAATCTTCTTTACGAGTTTCAGTAGCTCCTCGAAACCCTTATCAGTAACACCATTTGCTGCCTTCCACTGCAGAAGTTCAAGTGTGCTACCCAACTTCTTTAGCCCCTCTTTGCAATCTGGGTACAGGTCAGTCTTGTAGTCCTGCAACATGCGCTGTATCTTTTTCAGTTCCTTATCATTGCCGCAGTCTTTCTCGGCATCATGCAACATTTGCCTGAGTCCATCAGTAGGTTCATTTTCCTGAGCAACATCTTCCTGAGCATCGCCTTCCCGAGCAACATCTTCCTCATCGGCATCACCCATTGCAGCATATGCAAAGGAACTGTAGTATTGAGCCAATAACGGAATGTCGTCATCGGCCTCGTCTTCTTCATCTTCATCCATTAGAATTCCTCTTTCACCGTGCTTCGTCCAAACAGAATAATTCCTAATGAAACCGTGCCTCATCAAATGCACCTGAAGACAACCTCTTTGTTTGTACGATTGTATATTTTTACAATGGGTGCATGGGCAGAACATGAAACCGGACGGCGTCCTGTTAGCCTCGGCGGCATCGAGAAACGTCCTAAGGCCATCACGGAACGCCTGAGCGTGGGGGTCCCCGTACATCCATTGTCTATTCATCTGCATTATTAACCAATAACAAATATACAATACAATTTAAAGATAAAAAAAATTAATATATAAATAAATACAAATTATAATATATATTCTATTATATAAATAAATTTCTAAAACTACATTACTGTATTCATTAAATAAATAAATATACCTTCCGTTAAATAAATAAATAACTATTCTACCTTTTAATAAATAACTAATAATATATATTTCATTAAATTAATAAATAACTATTCCAACTTTTAATAAATAAACCTCTCTAATAAATAAAATACATAAGCCTTATAACTATTCACAAGTCATACAAAACAAAATACTAACTAGCTTGTCTTCTCTCTCCATTTAAAACACAACATGAACACTCTCTCCACCATGAACTCAAGCTCTCTCCTCTCTCTCCTCCAAGAACACAAGCTCTCTCTAGCTAGCTTTACTTTGATTCACAAATCCCTCTATTTCTAAATCATAGAAGGATTATAAGCTAAATAAAACATTAGAGAATGAAAGAGTGTACCTTGTAGTGCTCCTTAGATGAGTAGAATCTTCACAAATTTTGAAAAAAATTTGGGCAGCACCTCCGCTCCCACGGCCAAGCAGCATGAACACAGCGCCTAAGTGTTCAGCTGGCTCGGCCGGGGGAGGAAGAAGGTGCTATATACAAAAGACATTAGCACCGGGTCGTGGCAAGACCCGGTCCTAATGTGCACCAATTAGCACCGGTTGCAGCCAGCAACCGGTGCTAAATGGCCTCGGGCCCATTAGCACCAGTTGCTGGCTGCAACCGGTGCTAAAGGGGGAGCATTAGCACCGGGTTTCGCCACGACCCGGTGCTAATGTGTCCGCCCTGACACCCCGCAGCGCCACCCCCGCTCCTAGCCGTTGGACCCGGTGCTGAAGCCCCATCAGCACCGGGTCCAAAAATGGCCGAGGCGGAGGAGGCGGGCGGATGTGAAGCATTCTGGTAGTGCTGGAACATCCAATGCCTAATATCAAAAGTAGTACATCATAACAAAATACAGATCAAACCAAATCATTGGGGTGCACTGGACAAGCAGCATCTGCAGTAATTCCAAGGAAAACTTCAGACATAACAGCACGAAGCAACCAAAAAAATTTAGACCATGGCAGCACATATTGGAAGAGGGGAGCCGGATCCGGAGGTGTATGCTGTGTCACGATGAAAGCTAGCAGAACTAGATCTACCGGCGTTGACATACAACAGCTGGGTGTGGTATTTCTATTGCGGGAAGAGCCTGCGGCCGTGTTTACAGCGCGGGTGATGCTGCGTCAGTAGGCGTTGGGACTCAACGCCACCGTGCAGGCCAGTGAGGGTAGAAGAAGCCGATGGCGAGGCTGTAGGAACGTGAAGATCCCCGGAGTCTACACGTGCAGCACGGCAGATGAAGGCTGCATCGCCGGACACCACCAGGCGCGGCGACGCCACCATATTATGCCTGACACCACCAGCCTGACTCCGGCAGATGAAGGCGGTTGCCGTACACCATCAGGACAGACGAGGATGCGTTGCATGCGTGTCGATGGTTGGTTAGATGAGGACGATATGTCAATATGTGGCCGCGCAGTAGGTGGTCTCTAAGAAATCCAGAAAGCTGGCGAAGGCTATGTTTATAGCTCTAGGACGGGTGAATTTTTTTTTTTTTGAATCAATGCGTGTATGAATTTGGTGCTAATAACTCAATTAACACAATTAACTTCACCCAATGCCATTATTTGATCTGTGCATGCTCATGGTTGTTATACGGAGTAAATGTGGGATGAAATTAACCGTTCCATGCATGTAGGGAGTAAATGTGGAACTAATTAGGGTTGCATGATAATTATTAACCGGACCGGCCGGAGTAGCGGCGCTCCGCCGGAGTGCTGAATATTATTCAGCACCCTGGTTGCTGAATAGCAGGGGTGTATACCGCCGGCCACAGAGTATACCTTCCCTATATATATAGTGATCTGGTGCTCAGGTTTGATTTGAAGCAATAAATTCAGCTACTGTTTCAGGGTAGTATTAAATTAGTGATTCACACGCATGGCTTGAGCAGCGTTTGAAGAATAATATTTGTAGGGATATTTTTATCTTTTTATCTAATTATTGGTTTGCGCGAAGAATGATAGAGTTATATTAATAGGCTGTTCGTTTGACTTATGTTGATGGCATATGCTGATTCGTTACGAGAGAAAAATATTGTTGGCTAATGAATTATGCTGATTTACTATGAGAGAAAAATATTGTTGGCTGATAAGCATAAATCAAGGAACGGACCGATTCTTTCCTAGGAGGGAGTTAAGGCTGTGTTTGGATATTAGGACTAAAGTTTAGTCCCTCAAATATATGATAATTAGAAGCATTAAATATAAATTAATTATAAAACTAATTGCATAAGTCATGTCTACTTCGCGAGACAAACCTAACAATCCTAATTAATCTATAATTAGTATATAATTATCACATGATTACTGTAGCATTACATTGTCTAATTATAGACTAATTAGACTTAATAGATCTATATCGTAAAATAGCTCTCGCTTATGTAATGCATTTTTTAATTAATCTATATTTAATACTTCTAATTAGCATATTTAGATTCGATGTGACGGGACTAAAGTTTTAGTCCGAGGAACCAAACAGGCCCTTAGGTGATATTTGGATCCAGATGCTAAAGTTTAGCGCTTTAAATAAGTGATAATTAGATGTATTAAATATAAACTAATTATAAAACTAATTATAATTATATAAGTCATGTCTATTTCGCGATACGAACCTAACAAGCCTAATTCCACTATAATTAATACATAATTACCATACGTTTATTGTTTATTGTAGCATTACATTGTCTAATTACGGTGTAATTAGGCTTAATAGATTCGTCTCCTAAATTACTTCTCGTTTATGTAGGTTTTTAAAATTAATCTATATTTAATACTCCTAATTAATATATCTATATCCAATGTGACGGTGCTAAAGTTTAACGCAGGGGAACAAACAGGTCCTTAGTAGGGGCTACCAGGTTTTTAAAATTAATCTATATTTAATACTCCTAATTAATATATATATATATATATCTAATGTGACGGTGCTAAAGTTTAACGCACGGAACAAACGGGTCTTTAGTAGGGGCTACCACCTGCAGTGACGCGATGGGACATGACTTGACCGTAAATTGCAGCCGGCTGCCGTCATGAAAAATGAAACTTTAAGTGCGTAAGGCTTTCTAGCCAACGAGTGATCCATCCAAATTCAAAATAGATCTCTAATGGTACTATTTCAGCTCTGATGGTACTATTTCAGCTTCTAACAGAGTAAGCATACTCAAACACAAGATGGGTTTTCCGAAGAGAGAATCTAAATTTGGGTATCCTCTCTCTCTATGACCCAGTCGCAGAAAGTATTCTCTTTTAGATCTTCTGTTAAAGAAATAAGTTTACGGATCACAGACCTTTTTACCGTAGACAACCTAAAATGATAAATGAATCTCCGACATATTTATCTCTGATGTTGAAGACGGTCTGAGGTTACATTTGACTCGGGAATGTGAGATGGTACTGGATCGGGAGGAGTTGGTAGGGACACTAAGCCCGTTCCAAAAAGCAACCCCAAGATTCACTAAGTAAAAAGAAGATTTCCATCACATCAAAATGTCGGCTCATGCATGGAGTACTAAATGTAGATAAAATCAAAAACTAACTGCACAGTTTTGTTGTACTCTACAAGACGAACATTTTGAGCCTAATTAATCAATTTTTGGACAATTTTTCACACATACAAACGAAATGCTACAGTAGCGCAATGATTACGAAGTGACCTTAAACTCTCAAATCCTCACCCCCTATTTTGCATCTAAACAAGGCCTAATTCATGCCCGGAACTGTCATTATTACTGGGATTAAACTAAACGGTGTGGATGCAAGAACTTGAATTGACAAACACCCCGATGGGTTTGTGGAATTGGAATTGAATTTTGCGTAACATATTTTTATCCTTTGGAATTAACGAAATGCAATCCAAACTTGATCTCAAGTTTAATTGAACATCTTCCATGCATACTGATAAAATACACCACCACTGATGACGCACTTACGCCCTTTAACTATAACCACACACTTACACACCCATTACATGGGAGTGGGACCCACGTGCTCGAAGGTAGCTAGGGACAATCGACAACGACATGACCAAGCGATGCAATTGCCGTGAATATTCTTACAGTTTATAACTTTGATGAATCGAATCTAGCGAGTTCATGGTCTAAAAATGGAAGAAAATCCACTGGCGACCCCCGTCATAATTCGCACGCAACCGTGTACTTGCGGCTTTAGCTAGGGCGCATGCACGTGCCACTGGTCTCTTTTTACAGTAAGTGAGGTGCGACTACGAGAGACGGCTGTTTTTTTAGTTTTCTTCTTTTTATTTAGGTTGGTTTTATACAGGAGTAGATAAGTTTTTTTTTTTTTTGGGGGGGGGGGGGGGGGGTCCCTTTTGGAGGAGAAGCAGCCGGCCCTTCCGCTTGCAACCGCCGGCGTCACTACTCACTGCAGTGAGAAGAAGAGCAGGATGCACCCGGCGAGCCAGGCCAGGAGGCCCCCGAACTGGTGGAGCCACGGCATGTCGGGCTCACCGGTGAGAGCAATTGCGCCCAGAAGCAAGAATAGGAGCCCGAGATGACGCATCGTGCCGCCGCGCCGGAAGTCCATGGGCAGGCCTCGTGCGAGGATGGGAAATGGGTCCAGCTCCGCCCCATGGGGGTCACCGCGGCGGCCGGTCGGTGCTGGGCCGGCACCGCCGACGTGCTCGGCCCCTACGAATAGTGGACGCGTGAGTCGGCCGTCAGGAGATCTGAGGCCTCGGACGCCGCCGCCGCCACCGAGCCCTGGCCCTGGGGCATCAAAGGCATTATCATGGTCGCCGGAGGCGTGTCCGCCGACGCCGAGGCCTCGCGGTCGCGGCCGTTCATCCCTGTCGCACCCCGGAGCGGAGCTCACTCCACCTGAGTCAACCACGCCGCCGCCGGGCCCGAAGAGGTCTCGTGAGCTGAGATCCCCGCCGCCCGGACCCGTGGAGCCTTGACCACCGCGGTCAACGCCGGCCTGTCTGACGTGCTCCTCACCGGAGAGCTCCCCGTCTACTGCATTCCCAGCCCGACGACTCCTCAATTTATAAGCCCAGACTCGATTTTTCAACCCCAGGAAACTTCCTCGAAATTTCCTTTTGTTTCGCGCCTCGACCGACCCCAGCTCCATGTTCATATGTTGGCATCCCGACGACGGGCCGGGCCGGTGCGAGCCGAGCCGCGTGACGTGAAAGCTTTCGCGCAACGCAATCGCCTCATGCAGCGCGTGTTTAGTTCCCAAAATTCCACCTAAAAACGTAAAAAGTCTCATCACATTACATTAAATTTCTCTCCTCATACATGAAGCATTAAATGTAGATAAATAAAAAACTAATTGTATAGTTTTGATGTACACGACGAGACGAATCTTTTAAACCTAGTTACATCATGATAGAACAACAATTACAACAAATAAACGAAAAATATTACAGTGCACTACAGTGACCGATGTTATCCCATGCGCGCTACTGATTTCTCCCGTTCACTTCCCATCCCCACCAAAGACGACGCTCTTCGTAACCGGCTCAACGCGAGGCCGAAGCGGTTCCCCCCAATGCAGGAAGCTTCCTGGAAGGTTTCGTTCCGAGCCCGCTCGTATGCCTCAAGGCAAAGCAAGATAATTGTGAGGGTGGGTTGGTCTTGGCGACGTATTGGAGACGGGGAGAAGAGCCCGTCCAAACTTCGGGTTGACTCCATGACTGCTGACTGGCGGACGGCGGGCCAGCATCAGCAAACGTGGGTCCCGCTCCAGCCGATGGGTCAAATGGCAAACACAAACATCCAGCCGATGGGGTCAAATGGCAAACACAAACAGAAATGCTTTTTAAGCTGGTAGAGATTTTTTATTTATGTTTCATGTGTGCAGTTGATCATGTTCAGACTTACGTTATACTGCGATAAAATCAAGGGCGGAGCTTAGGCTGGACCAAAGGGGATCATGTACTCGCTAACTCAATTTTCCATTGACTGAACAGTAATTTGCTACTGTTTATTGATGTCCAATGCTCATATACATGTACTGGTCCCTCTGCATTTTGGGTCAAAGCTCCGCCTCTGGATAAAATTCGCCACTCATCAACTACCCAGACCCTTTTTTTGTTAGCTCTACTCGAAGGCAGTAAACAAAACCATAGTGGAGTGGACAACATTGGTGCAATCATTATCACGCCCTTCTATTTTTTTTTCCCTGTCCGTTTCTCCATCTAGGAGACGGCCCATCAAGTCCATGAATAAGCAGCCGCGAACGCTAATGCGGGCCTGCTGTAGTTGAAGGCTGACGCTGATGAGATGGAGGACCAACAACCTATGTACTATTAAGGCCCGGCAGCCTGCAAAGGCCGCTTTGCCGTCTTTCTTTTTTGGAGGTTAGTGAAGCTTCGCAAAATCGCAATTAGGTGCAGTTCGCGGAACGAGGTATAGATTAGAGATATATCACATTAAACAAGTCTAAAATATATATCTTTTGAATCAAACTCAACTAGTACATCAGAATTTTAGAGTGGGCCATGGCCCACCATATCCACCCTCTAGCTCCACCTCCGTGTCCATACAATCTTAAACCCAAGTTTAACCATATCTACTTGTTCGTCGTGCATGCCGACTCATATCTTTCAATCACATGTACACCACTCCAAATAATTAGCCACTTCATCGATCGGTTTTCAAACTTAATGGGAAGCATTCAGTTCAATGTATAGTGTAGACATAGGCGCGTAAAAAGAGCCACGACTTTGGATCCTTTGGAGTATTTTAGTCACACTCTGCATTGGTGTCCACCACCATAAGTCCATGCCTACCTTAGGTAGATCTTGTCTGGTTCGGCAATGCCCCTGGCAGCATCAAGCTCTCTAGTTCTCTGATGAGTGGAATTGCCGGCAAACGTCGCTAAGCCCATCAACCAGGTAGGTGCTGTCAATCTATCATGTAATTTAATAGGGATTTCAGTGTTCACTAACTTCATTGTCAATGCACTCTTAAATATTTGTAGATTTGCATTTGTTTTGTTTTTCCAACATTTCACTCAGAGTAATTTAACTGGTACACTTTCCATCAATTTGCATCTCCTTTCACTCTTCACCTATTGTTTGCCAATATTTTTGCATTCCAGTTTCTTACCATCACCACTCAAAAAAACATATATTCAATTTTTCATAAAATACCAGGCACATGTAGATTTATTTTGATAAAGAAAAAGATTAGCACTTTTTTATGGTATTTGACTTGTGAGTGCATGAATCAGTCACCGCAGTATAAACTCTAATTCAGACATTCGTGCATTTTGGATGGATGCAAAACACATGCATTTTTATAGTCATCGAAGTGGGCAATGGATCGACGTGAATACACTCTCTTCATCGATTGATTCATTGCATATTTTAAAAGATGAAATTTCCTAAAAGTATATTTTGACAACTAATTTTCACTATAATATGCAATTGCTACATAACCAAAATTACTTTATAAAATGTATACAAATCTATTGTTGATGTATGCTAAAAACATATATGAGTTGACTAACTAGTGATTAAATTAAGATTTATAAAGTTTATTTTTTAAAAATAAAGCACTGACTACGTCATACTTGGCAACATATCGATCCACTTGCGGACATAGCGTGGACCTTCGTGATTTTTTTTCACAAGCAAAACCCAATATTTCTTCCGAATCAAGTCATACCATGCCATGATCACACGTCCCCCAAATGTCCACAGAATCTTCTGCCATCCAGCGGCCGCCGAAAACCTCAAAACCAGTTTGCCCTCAAAAAAATAAAACCTCAAAACCAGGCACGGCCGGACGTTTCTTCTTCCTGTGCAAGAAAGCAGCGCAGCCCCCTCCACCGTGCACTTTTCTCCCACTTCCGGTGGGCCCAAACCCGGCAACGGTCCAGGGTTTCCAAGGTCCAACGTTCCAACCCACGGGAAGCTTCTCGAAACCATCGCACTCCCCCCTCGCCGTTCTCCCCCGAGCCCCACCTGTCAGTGACCCGTGGTCCGGCATTTTTCCCGGTAGCCAAAACGAGACCCGGCGATCCGCATACCGCGGCGCATGGTGGGCCCGGCCGCCTAAAAAAACCAGACGCCGTGGCCGCCGAACCCCATCGCTCCCTTTATATACCTCCCATTCGGATCCATTGGCCGCATCGCACTCGTTAACCCCAAATCTCGATCCCGTTTGAAGCCAATCCATCCTCGTTTTCTCCGTCGTAGCAGCCTCTCATCCCCATGGGTAATGACGTCATTCCGCAAGCGTAGTCATTTGCTGCTGATTTCCTTTTGGATTCGGTGTTTTTGGATATAAATCTTACTTGCACTGATGATGTTTTCGTTGGTTTGGTTTGGTTCGTTGTGCAGCGAAGATCAAGATCGGGATCAACGGTGAGTTCGCGGCCTCCGATCTGAGCTCTGATCTGGTTGTGTTTTGTAGATAGTGTGGGTTTTGATGTGTTTCGGGTTGGCGGTGCAGGCTTCGGCAGGATCGGCAGGCTGGTTGCCAGGGTCGCGCTCCAGAGCAACGATGTCGAGCTCGTCGCCGTCAACGACCCCTTCATCACCACCGACTACATGGTATAGCCTTCTCTTCTCGCTTGTCGCTTGATTTGGTATTTATGTGAGTGCTATAGTAGTGAGTAACTGAATGTTCATGTAGGATGATTGTAGATCTGTACTGTTTATACGATTTGGACCTTTTGATGTAGTACAGTGGCATTGTTTGGGATCGTGTATTTTGTAATGATTCGGTCCTGTTTCATGTGTAACAGTTGCATTGTATGAATTATGTATTAGCATAAATGGGGCCCATAGATCTGATGTAGATGCTGTTTTTTATGTGGACTCCACTGTAGAGAAATTCTGAAGTTGTTATATAGTCGTTGATATGTGGATGCACGTATCTATGCCATGCTCTACCTGCCATGTGCTTTGGATCAGCATTTTCTATGTAATATAATTTAGGTGATCTATTAATACTCCATCCGTTCTAAAATGTAGGTCGTTTTGGCTTTTCTAGATACATAGATTTTACTATGCACCTAGATAAACATCATGTCTAGATTCATAGCAAAGATTACGTATCTAGAAAACCCAAAACGACCTACATTTTGGAACAGAGGGAGTACAACATATTACTGCAAATCTGTTGTCTAGATGAAATTTTATTTCATTGTTGTAGATGTAATAAGTTTGTAGCACTCAAATCTGGAGCATTATAAATAATGTGGCTTCTCTGAGACTCTTTAATTAGTCTGTGTGAATTCCTATTCTTGCATTCCATGAGTTGATAGTGTTGTTACACCGATTGGGTTTTTTCTTTCTCTTCTATGGTTCTGAGTATGGTATTATTCTTGCAGACCTACATGTTCAAGTATGACACTGTCCATGGACAGTGGAAGCACCATGAGGTCAAGGTCAAGGACTCCAAGACCCTTCTCTTTGGTGAGAAGGAGGTCGCTGTGTTTGGCTGCAGGTTTGTTACCGATCCTTTCCATGGTAATAACTTGGTTCGTAACCAATTCAACCGTTGTTGGCTAATGATCTTGTATTTAGGAACCCTGAGGAGATCCCGTGGGGTGCGGCTGGTGCTGAGTTTGTTGTTGAGTCTACTGGTGTTTTCACTGACAAGGAGAAGGCTGCTGCTCACTTGAAGGTACATTCATTCTTCTATTGCTACCGAGTGTTATGCATCTAATGTCTTATGTATCTAATGTCTCCTATCGGTTTTCCTTGCGTTTGCAGGGTGGTGCTAAGAAGGTTGTCATTTCTGCTCCTAGCAAGGATGCCCCCATGTTTGTTATGGGTGTCAACGAGAAGGAATACACGTCTGACATTAACATTGTCTCCAATGCTAGCTGCACCACCAACTGCCTTGCTCCTCTTGCTAAGGTGCTTTTCATCATGAAAAAGGTGCTGATATAAAGTGTTGGTATTGCATTATCTTACACTGTCCATTTATTTTGCTGCAGGTCATCAATGACAAGTTTGGCATTGTTGAGGGTCTGATGACCACCGTTCATGCCATCACTGGTAAGCTTTGCAAATAGGTTCAGTTTAAATTTGTTTGGTAATCTGTTTAACGTGGCTAAATGTGAATCCTTGCAGCTACCCAGAAGACCGTTGATGGGCCCTCAGCTAAGGACTGGAGGGGTGGAAGGGCTGCTAGCTTCAACATCATTCCCAGCAGCACTGGTGCTGCTAAGGTTAGTACTGTTACTTGCATGTTTCATGGAAAAGAAAGTAGGGTACCATAAAATGGTTCATAGTTACAAATTTTCCCAATCGTACAAACCAATATACAAACCAACAGTCTAAATTGTGTTCAAATTACTTGTGTTTTCTGGGTTTTGCTGCCTTAGTTTTTAACTCCTTGATGATTCCTGCAGGCTGTTGGCAAGGTGCTTCCTGCCCTTAATGGAAAGTTGACTGGAATGGCTTTCCGTGTCCCCACCGTTGATGTTTCTGTCGTTGATCTGACTGTTAGGCTTGAGAAGTCAGCTTCCTATGATGAGATCAAGGCTGCGATCAAGTGAGTGATGCCTGTAGGCTTGGTTTAGCTCATACATTTATGTTATTTGAATGCTTTGTGGTGAAAAGCTTATCATCCCTGCATATTTACATCCTGCTTGAGAAGTTGATGTTAAATGTTTGCACCCATCTTCACAGGGCTGAGGCTGAGGGTAACCTCAAGGGCATTCTGGGCTATGTTGAGGAGGACCTTGTTTCCACTGACTTCCAGGGTGACAACAGGTAATTACACATAGATCTACTGTTTGCTGTGAAAATCTTTGATCTTTGGTTATTTTACCTCCAGACTCCTTACCATTGTTGTGAATGTTTCCCTTGATCTCAGGTCCAGCATCTTCGATGCCAAGGCTGGCATTGCTTTGAACGGCAACTTTGTGAAGCTTGTGTCCTGGTACGACAACGAGTGGGGATACAGGTTAGTAGCCTCAACAGAGTATGATTTCCCTATGAATTGCGCTTCTGTGCGCCGCAATTTGGAAATACTGAATCGTTTTCCCCTGGTTCTTTCAGCACCCGCGTTATCGACCTGATCCGCCACATCTACGGCACCAACTAGACTACCGAGCTGGAGTCCTGGTGATACAGGGGAGTTGGTGTTTCTTCCCAGGAGAAGGGTGTAGAGAGGCCTCTTCCGAGAATAAAGTTTTTGTATGGAAATTGTGTCAAAACTATATTGGGTGTATCCTAGTGGTTGGATGAGCTCGCAGTGGCTCATATTTTGTGAGGTCTATGTACCGTCGTTAAAACTTTTCAATCGGTATTTCGCTTTGGCATTGTGCATTCTCTCCCAAATTTGCTCCGTTAAGTTTTTATATTTCGTTGCCGACATTTTTTATGTCATGCTCATTCTAGCGGCACCGTTAATTATCGGAACGTCATAGGCGACGTTTTGTTGCCCAGGCCTGTTTTGCAACAGATGTTCCACGTCCAAAAGCTGAATTTTGAAAATAATATCCACAGTATATACGTAATTATACTCGTGGAAGTCCAAAATCCTTCTAGATTGATTCACAAGTTATTATTCGGGTTTTTTTAGTATTTTTACCTTGTTGTTTTCTTTTGAATTAAATAATGAACCTCGATTTTTATTTATGCCAACGTATATAAGACATTAGCGGTTTCAATTTTCTAAACTTCCAAGTGCTTTTCCCAAGTGCGCCATTTAAAAATTTAATGGAAGTTTCACGATTTTCTATACGTCATTGAAATAGCGGTGTGAGTTCACTCTACGTACCATTTCCATACCAAACTTAAAAAAGTCCCGGTGTCACTCTGTTGTTATGATGCAAATATGAGATGAAACACTAACACTAACACGTATGATTATAATATGTATTATTATATATTTACTAAGAAAGGTCCCTCAAATCAAATTTCGATTATATAGAATGCAAATATGAGATGAAACTTCGTATAATTATTTTGTTACAGGTCCTACGTCCTCAGTAGTGAGGAGGGGACCCGGGGGAACGAGGAACTTGCTCGTTCGTGGCGTTGGGCGAACATGAAGTCGTGAACTCATCACGGCCTTCGGCGAACAACAGTGTTCTATCGGCAACAACAGAGTGTGATAAAAAAAACAGAGTATGCTATGGGCCTGTGAGTGGGAGAGCACGTGGGCCGGCCACCTCGTGTCAAAGAACACGCACGGGAGGTAATTGGGCCTCTACCCGCTATAGGCAGGCCTTCATCGATCGCGTGTTTCCTTTTATGTCGTGGCAGTCCGGCCCGACTCCAAAACGCTCGCTCTTCCTCTACGCCGCCGCCGCCGCCGCCACCGCCGCCGCCCAGCTGTCGCGGAGCCTGATCCGGATGACTCGCTAGAAGCAGCTGCTGCAGGGAGGAAGAACGTCGCGTACATCGTCTCCGGATGCCTCTGCTTGGTCTCCGGCGCCTGCGCCGGTGCTGTGATGCCGGGAGGACCCTGCTACTGCTCCCCCTCCGCAGACCGTCGTCCTCGTCCTCCTCCTCCTCCTCCTCCTCCTCCTCCACACGCCCGAACCAGGACTCCAGTGGCGCCGCCCTCACGGCGGAGGAGGAGGCCGTGGTCGAGCGGATCAAGAGCTCGCTCTTCAAGGCGCGCAAGGGGAGCGTGGAGGACCTTGTCGGGTCCCTCGGGGCGGAGTGCTCCGAAATCCGGCTCACGACCGGCGCCGCCGACAGCCTGCTGCGCAGGTTCGGGGACGACTGGAAGTCCGCGCTGGGTTTCTTCCAGTGGGCGCAGTCGCGGGGCGACGGCTACGCGCACACGCCGTACGCCTGCAACCGGATGGTCGACCTGCTCGGGAAGATGATACAGATCGACCGGATGTGGGATCTGCTGTCTGAAATGCATTGCAGGGGGCTGGTCACGGTGGACACTTTCGCCAAGAGCATCAGGAGGCTTGCCGGTGCGAGGAGGTGGAAGGATGCCGTCTTGTTGTTTGATCAGCTGGAGGACATGGGGCTGGAGAGGAACACGGAGACGATGAATGTCCTGCTTGATGCTCTCTGCAAGGAGAAGAAAGTCGAATTGGCACATGAGGTCTTTGCCGTGCTCAGACCACATATTGCACCAGATGCATACACTTTCAACATCTTTGTCCACGGGTGGTGCAGTGTTCGCAGGATTGATGAGGCAATGTGGACGATTGAGGAGATGATGAACAAGGGGTTTCCGCCTACTGTCATCACATACACTGCTGTTCTTGAGGCTTACTGTAAGCAACGCAACTTCAGGAGGGTCTATGAAGTGCTTGATTCGATGGGTTCTCAGGGCTGCCATCCCAATGTGATCACTTACACCATGATCATGACCTCCTTGGCGAAATGTGAAAGGTTTGAGGAAGCTTTGGGTGTTTCTGACAGAATGAGATCCTCAGGCTGTGAGCCCGATACCCTGTTCTACAACTCCCTGATCAACCTTCTTGGTAAAGCGGGTCATTTGTTCGAAGCTTCCCAAGTATTTCGTGTGGAGATGTCGAGGAATAGTGTGCCCTGTAATCTGGCCACATATAACACCATGATATCAATCCTCTGCCAGTATGGACGGGATGACGATGCTCTTGGTGTGTTGAAAGAAATGGAGGCACAATCTTGTAAGCCTGATCTTCAGACATATCAGCCACTTCTTAGGCTATTTTTGAGTAGAAGGGGACGTGGTGATGCTGTTGACCGTGTGTTGAGTGAGCTTTTGAATAAGAGTGGTCTAGGTTTAGATCTGGATACATACACCCTTCTGATCCATGGTCTTTGTAGGGTCGGTGAAACTGACTGGGCTTATCGACTATATGATGAGATGGTAGGTAGTGAAATTGTACCTAGGCATAAAACATGTGAGTTGCTTTTGAGTGAAACACAAAGACAAAACATGGAGGCATATGTGGAAAGAATTCAGAATGATATGATTTCCTTTGGCCTTTGTCCATAACTCTGAGAGCATTACCCTCTTCCACGTGTTTGATTTGTTAATTGCTAGTGACCAGCTCATACTGTGGGACAATCTGTAACTTGGCATAGACTAGTGCTAGTCAGGAAGCATCTTATAGTCTTATACTCTTATCATGTTTCACTTTTATCAGCATACAACAGCAAGACTGAAATCCTCATTTTACTTAAGTTGATGATCCTTTTACATAAACATGCAGCACATGTTATGTTGTTACGTTTGGCACTGACTATTTTGTGAATAGTTAGTGAGCTTGGGATTCTAACTGTGGCACCTACTTGTATTGTCATATTATGCAATATGATATTAATGTTGTATATGCATGTATATTATCTCAAACTGCGCAAGAAAAAATGTAATTTTCTGCAGTGGACATGTTGATTCACTTTGTGTATTCAAGAAAACAATATGGCTGATTAAATTGGAGACTCACTGAACTGAGCAGCTCACTGCTCACTGAACTGAGCAGCTTGTAGAGTTACAAACGTACTGTAATTCATTCATATACTGCTGTGGTAGGTATTAATAACTGTATAAGTGACATCAAGATCTGCTTCATATATCATTTTTTCTGTGAAAAGTATAAGTGACATGTTTACATTTGACTGCAATTTAACTTATATCAAGAATTCAAGATTGTTTATTATTACTGTGCCAGATTTTTTTCACCTTAACTTCTCTCCTCGTACCAATGAAGGTTCCATGGTATAAGCTTTCGTTGGAGCATTTATGTTACAGAGTTGGGTGTGTTAGATGCCTGCTTTTGATTAATTCATTGTACCTGTTCTATCATTAAGTGACGCGTGGGGTAGGCCTTGAGCATCTAGCATGTAACCGGTACATTTATCTTCTGATCTATAAAGATAAAAGATTGTGAAAATTTTATATCCTCCATCATTGAGTCACCTATGTTCATGGAAAATATTGTTGCTCATTGTGTAAAATCATATGCTGGTAGGAAACTACTCTGCTCTCTATGATGTCAAACATGATGGCATTGGTCACCTGCCAGATTGCTGATCTGATTGTTTCTGTTTGCATTGTGTGTGCTGTTGGCTGTAAGCCTGTAACCATGCAACAGTGGACTAGGGTGTGTTTGGACGCTTGGTTAACTCTCAGCCTGGCTTAGAGTTATACATGGCCAAGTATAGCCCGTATATGTGTAGCCAAGTCCGTATGCTTAGTTGATGGGCAAGCCAGGACTGGCTGGGCTAAAATTGTGATTGGTTTCGTGGCTAAAGTTCATATGTTGCACAGCTTAGTCCATCACAAGCGCACATGGGCGTGGTCCCCTCGCTGAACTTGGCTTGGCCTCGTGGGAACGGCCGAATCGAGCTACTAGTTGGGCCTGGCTATGGGGGCTGTTTCGGCCTCGGCATCCCTGGCCACCCAACCAAACGTATGAATCTGACTTAGACTGGGCTGGCTAGGCACTTAGCGACCCAACCAAACACCTCCTAATATCAGGAGAAGCTCCGCCTCAGAGTCCCTTAAGAGTACTAGTCTCTTATTTGATAAACAGGACTTCAGAACATGCAATGCAATGGACACTGCTTTTAGCCATGAGTGGAATGCCAGCTTACATTAGCTTGCAAAGCTGTTTCTGTCTGGCCTATGGGGCAATCCAGGCATCTGATGCAGCCGGGCAGTCAATGTGAAGCCATCCTCTGCAGCGCCTGGACCGGAAGCAATCCAGACAAGCACTATTGAACGGGAATGTAACCAAGATCCTCTGTGTTGGCCTTGACTGATCCTCCGTGGCCCTGTCCTCGCCTTGATTCGCCGTGATTCCTCTGTTGAACCAAATGGTGCAAAAGGGATTCCAGACAGCGCCCGTCGTCACTTGCCTCGCCAGTCGCCACTCCAATCTCCAAACAGGCTACTGCATCTGTGTGACTGTATGTGTGCGCGCGCGTCGAGGCTGGAGCCAATGCACGCACGCATTGGGGTGTCGACGTGTCGTTATCGCTGGTTGCTGCGAGGCAACCCTGTTCCGGGTTTATCCACGGTTCCTCTACTGTGTTTGCCCACGGCGACGCGACGCGAGCCGAACGGCGCGGCGCGGGGGCCTCACGTGGTGGCGGCGACCGCGCGATCGGGTGAGGACGGACGGGAACGTGAGGTCGGGCACCTTTTGGTAAAGCAAGGTGCCGTCGAGGCGGCGGCGGTGCCGTGCGAGCTGGGTGGTGGGGGCACGAGGGCGCCCACCACCGTGCCGGCGTGGGATGTGCCCCGAACGCGCGAGACCTGCGCGCACGGACACGGAGGCGAGCCGCGATCGGGAGGGAAGGGGCACGCGCGCGCACCCTCTAGCGTGCGTGCCTGCCTGTCTGCCGGGCCGTGGCCGGCGGCTCGGGCTCGTCTTGGGTTGGGTGTGGCTTTCGGTGTTTGGCGGCAGGAACACGTGGTGGCCGTGGCCCGCACCGCTGTCGCCGGGATGCATGCGATGAGATCCGGCCGGGCCCAGGAGAAAGCTGCTGGGATGGAGGGAGCCACCACAGCCCACGGCTCCTGACACCGTGATGCTTCTCCTTCTCTTCTTGCCCGATCGAGCAATTCTTCAGACAGAGCAAAGGCGCTCTCTGTCCGCTTCGCAGCGCCCAATCCTGATCCAAACAACCATCAGATCTGCGCCTCATCGCGTTACGACGGGCATGTGAGGAACTGAGAGTACTTACTGGGAATCCATCATTTGCAGATCATACGTACCGTCCCGTCGCAAAAATTCCATCCCCTGATGACGTAGTACGCGATATCTCGCAGCCGCGTACGTACGTGGCACCACGAGATCGACCGTGCACGTCATCTTCTCATCAAATTCACCAATTATAGTATATACAATGGGCCAATCCGGTAGCAGGTATATGCATGCATGTGGAGACGATACGGATGGATCGAATCGAGAGGAAATAATAAAGAGTTTGGTCGCGAGCACCCATGGCACATGACGCACTTTACTCGCTCTCGCTGGGACATCAACGTCGTCCGAGCTAGAAGAGATCGGCGACCCTTACCTCGCGCTGTTCACGAATGAATGAACTCAAATCAATCATGGATAGATCGTCGTCTATCATTCGTCCAGCCCGGGGCGCCCTCGATCGGGCAGATCGGAGGGGTTGCTTCTGATTTAAGTACTCACGCCGACAGGATATTATATATGTAAATATATATGTTATTATTTGTGAACCGATTTGTTACTGTGCATCGGTAGATTGCGTGCTGAGCAATGTTGCAAGGGTTAATTGGTCACGCTAGCTAGCCTAACGAGGCCCAGTCACGGTTGGTTTCGGCTGAAGTTTGGTCAGGTTCGGTTTTGAAGAACATCATGTTGCTTGTTTGGCAATATCCAATCAAACCGGATGAGAAGAAGTTCGAAGGGGATTGATTCAATATAGGCGAGCTGCAAGAGGTTACGCCATATCATCAGATATCTCAGTGCAACCATCATGCGAAATCCGACAGTGCGAACTGACAAACTGTAGTGTCAGCCGCCGTGCTCGGCTGACCGGTGGCAGGTGGGTGTTGCTGGGTTGTGCTGAGAGAAAAATATTGCTGGCTGACTGGTGGCTGGTGGCTGGTGCTAGTTTGTACAGAGAGAAAAATACTGTTGATTGGTGCTGGTTTGTACAGAGAGAAAAATACTGCCGACTGATGCTGGTTTGTACAGAGAGAAAAATACTGCTGGCTGGCTTTTGATAAGCCAAACGAACAGCTGTCTCTTGTCCGTGCTGATCTCCGGTGCTTATACAACCCTGTAGGCTACTCCTTTGATTCGGTTGCACAAAACATTTTTTATGATCTAAAGCGTAAATTGCCATCAAACGTAGACGAGATTTATGTGACGCCAACACTAGCGATTCCTGTTACTTACTCCACAGATTTGAATCTGTAAAGCCGTCGAAACTCAAGGCACCTGTATATATACAAGAGTTACAGACACGCATTAGAATTCAGAAAACACCTTTCAGGGTTCAGGCCATCTGCACCCATCCATGGAAGCACAGCAAGAGGCATCACCGTGCACGCGAGGACAAGCATGCCCAGCCACCAAAATCTCCAGAGCTGCTGCCCCAACCCAACCCAAGAAAGAACTCTCTCCAGTCTCCACCAAACTGCCACGGGACATTGCTAAACTACTGGTACTATACCACTACGGCACTACGCTTTTGCATCATCGCCAACCAACCTTCCTGTGCTCCTTCCTCATCACCTGTCTCCTGACCTCCTCGGCATCAACCTGCCCTGGCCCAGTGACCTTGCCCCCCTTTTCTCTCTTCTCTCTCCCTCTGGGCCTCATGATTCTGTTGCAAAGGCTGCACTGCCGAACCGCCATCAATGGCCGTGCTCCACCTTTCCCTCCCCGTGCCGTGCCCTCTGAAAAAGATTCCCCCGTCGTCTCTCCACTGATACAGGTTCTTTTTTTTTTTGACATGCACTGATACAGGTTCATCATGCTGGAAACCCCCGCTCAATTATTTAGCTGTCTCGCTTTCTTTTCCAAAAGCGGACCACTGGAGTCTGGGCTCTGGACTGTATCACTGACTCTCACTGTACTGTGCATGGACCCTCGTTCATAACGACATGGCACCTTTGCACCACGCTACTAGTACCTCTTGAACCGCTTTGGTGGCCTAATCCAGTGCCCACTGCCCTGAGCTTTGCATTTGCAGGCACTGCGTGGTTTGGTCCTTGTTCCTGAGAAGTTGAGCTGCAGAGAACAACTTCTTTTGCACAAGGTATTGTATTCTCGTCAGGTTTGCCTGAGGTGCAATCCGGTTCTTTCCTCACCTGCTTTTTGATCTTTTAATCTCCAGTTGCATGAGCTTAATCTTACAGTTTACACATGCTTGTATCTTAGTATTCCAATCCAACAAGTTAATAAAGAAATCTTTTTTTTTTCCGTTTGATTTGGTCAGCTCACATGGTTCCTCGCTGATGCACACATTCTCTATCTCTTCTCCTGCTTCTTCCACCTTGATGCAGTTCTTGGCATTGCATTGCATTGCATCACATGCCATGTGATGTGAGTAGCTGACCAGAGCTCACTCCAACAGCAGCGGCGAACCACTGCTAGATCTCCCGAGGCTCGGCAATGGAGCAGCCCTCCTGCTACTTCCCGCTGCGGTGGGAGAGCACCGGCGACCAGTGGTGGTACGCGTCGCCAATCGACTGGGCGGCGGCCGACGGCCACTACGACATCGTCCGCCAGCTGCTGCACCTCGACCCCAACCTGCTCATCAAGCTCACCTCCCTCCGCCGGATCCGCCGCCTCGAGGCGCTGTGGGACGACGACGCCCGCTTCGCCGACGCGGCCAGGCACCGCGCGTCCGTCGCGCGGAGCCTGCTGCTGGAGTGCGAGTGCAGGAACCACCGCCCCGCCGGCGGCGGAGAAAACACGCTGCTCCGGGCCGGGTACGGCGGGTGGGTGCTGTACACGGCGGCGTCGGCCGGGGACGTGGCTTTCGTGCGGGAGCTGCTGGAGAGGGACCCGCTGCTGGTCTTCGGCGAGGGCGAGTACGGCGTCACGGACATGTTCTATGCGGCGGCGCGGGGCGGGAGCGCGGACGTGTTCAGGCTGCTGCTCGACCACGCCATGTCGCCTAGGTGCTCGACGAATTGCCGGGACGGGGAAGGCGGCGCCGGGCGCGGCTCCGTGTTCCGGGTGGAGATGATGAGCCGGGCCGTCCACGCTGCGGCGAGAGGCGGCAGCGTGGAGATGCTGAAGGAGCTGCTCGAGGAGGGGCGCTCCGCCGTGTCCGTGTACCTCGACGTCCGTGGATCCACAGTGCTGCATGCCGCTGCTGGGAGAGGCCAGCTGCAGGTGAGGCATCTGATTCGTGGCCATTGCTTACATTCGTCTTCTCTCGATACTCTGGTTGTTCTTGCTTCAGACATGGAATTTTGTGTGGATCAGTTGTTAGTTTGTGTAATGGAATTTTCCATGGATGAAAGGGATCCTTTGTTCTAGGATGTTTACACGCTTAGGATTTTGATTTGTTTCTGGTTCTTCATCTTGAATGCTGGGTTCAAAGTAGATTTACTTAAGATGAATTTCAAAGAAAATATAGTTGAGATACTTCAGAAGAAACTCTGCTCTTGTGTGTTTCTAACTCAGCCACATAATGGAAAAGATATTGTTCATGCAGAAACGTTGACTGTTACCTAAGACAAATGTGTTACTTCAGTAATTTCCTTCAACAAGTTTTATAGTTTAATGTGGCAATGATATCACATCCAGATGGCGAATGTTCCCGAGTGATTTTAGTCACTGGTTAGAGTTATCTTGCAGCAGTTTATTAAGCTAGGGAGTGGCTATATACTTGGTGTCCAGGCTATTTTATTTCCGTTCTTGGTATGATACATACTCTAGTTATCAACTCATACAGTTCATGATCAGAATGTGTAGGAAGTTTAGGTTAGATATAAAGCTAGCTTCCTTTCTGATAAATAATTCAATATGTCCTTTTCTAATAATTTGAGTCCAAAGTGAATTGCTCCTGTTACTGGCAATATGTCACTTCCTGCTGTTCCAGTTTAGCTGGAAAATAAATCACCAGAAAGGCCTACTTTTTAGATCCACAACCTTCTTGATGTTGGTGTGCAACCGAACTTTATATATGTTCCTGTTGTCTGTTGCTGATATCCAGACAACTATGTTCCTGTTTCTTGATGTTGCTATGCAACCATTTCTTTTGCTACTTTCAGTTGTATGTATCTGTGAATCGCAAAGTTGAAATTTCCTCTTTCTGCTCCTCATGTCGTAAGCATACCTTATGCAGGTTGTCAAGTACCTTCTGGCCTCTTTCGACATAATCAATTCAACTGATAATCACGGGAACACAGCACTGCATGTAGCATCTTATCGAGGGCACCAACCTGTTGTCGAAGCATTGGCTGCGGCGTCTCCATCAACCTTGTCAGCTGTCAACAATGCTGGCGATACGTTTCTCCATTCAGCAGTTGCGGGATTCAGGACCCCAGGATTCCGACGGCTCGACCGCCAATTGGAGCTGATGAGGTACCTTATACGCGAGAGGACTGCAGATATCCAGAAGATCATCAACCTGAGAAACGACGCGGGCCTCACCGCCCTTCACCTGGCTGTGGTTGGCTGTGCACACCCAGACCTCGTCGAGCTCTTGATGACGACCCCATCGATCGACCTCAATGCTGAAGACGCCAATGGCATGACAGCGCTGGCACTGCTGAAGCAGCAGCTGCGTTCAGCGACGTCCGACCGCCTCATCAAGCAGATAGTCTCTGCCGGAGGGGTCCTGAATTCCAGCATCCTAAGAACCCGGTCCGCCGTTGTGTCGCAGATTAAGATGCAGGGTGGAATTGCAAGCAGTCCCGGCACCACATTCAAGGTCTCAGATGCGGAGATCTTCTTGTTCTCGGGCGTTGGAGCTGCAGAGTCCCAACGGCCAAGCTCGTGCTCCAGCAATGGCAAGGATGACCTTGCTCAGGCAGACGCAAACGGCGCGGATAACCATGGATCATCGGAGAAGAGACTGAGCTCGGCGAGCCGGGCCAAGGACCGTCTCAAGATGATGCTGAGATGGCCTCGCCACAAGGAGAAGACGCCGAAGAAGTCAGAGGGCAGCAGCCCGCTGGACTCCATCAAGAGGCTTGGCGAGCTCGGCGTCGAGACCCCGGCTCCCCTGAGGCAGAAGTTCACCAAGACGACCGCGCTCAACGGCAAGCGGACTCTGTCTGTGAAGAGCTCCACCCCGAGCTCCTCGGCCACCAAGAAGAAGCTCAACACCAAGCTCATCCACGGCATCATGGAGGCGATGCCGCAGCTGGCGCCGCCGCCGCCAGCGCGGTCCCGGTCCCCGAGCGACACCCTGCCGAGGTCGTCCATGTCGTCCACCCCGCCGGCGACGCTGGCGAAGCTCAAGGACATCTGCCTGGACGACGAGATCTCCGTGGCGCCGCCGCCCGTCGGCAGGCTCAAGGACATCGTCCTGGACAGCGACGACACCACGGATGAGCCGTCGTGCTCCAACTCGTCCATGGAGGACGGCTGCGGCGGCGGCACGGCGGAGAGCGCGGCCCGGAAGCACGGGTGCGGGAACGGGAGGCTGATCAACATCTGCTTCGGCGCGCAGGGGCTCGCCGTGGAGGATACGGTGAGCGGGCAGCAGACGAGCAAGATGTTCAAGCAGCAGTGCCTCAGGGTGTCGTGACCGTTGGTTGCCTGCTGAGCTCCCACGGACCATGGTTAACTGATGCGTGTATCATAGCGTGGTGTGGATTGTGATTGGTTTGGTATCTCTCGCGTATAGCAAGGCGTGTTTGATTTCTGGTTGTGCCGCCTTGCACCATTAGCGGTGATCCTATGTATTTGTGTTTGTGTTAACTGATGCTGTCGACGAATTCACAGCTCGTTTCCAGCTCAGAAACGTCCTTGATTAAAAACTTGTCTAAATCTAGGTGTGAGGAATACAAACAAGGAAGTGATTTCTCACTGGTTACAGGTCAAAAAAATGGACGTGCATCTGCATAACAACTTTTCCTGTAAATGCTAGGCATGAGCAGTTCCTTCGCCCGTGCCCAACATAGCACTTCCTTCACTACATCAAAATTCGGATTTACAGCAGGAAGAAACTACACAATCTAAAACAAGAAAAAAAATAAATAGGGGAAACAACATCAGATGAGAACTGCTATAACCGCTGGGCAAACCCGCTTGAAAATGGAGGTGTTGCAGCAAACAATGAGCCATCTGAACTTCCTCAGTTCGGCATCATTTGAGTATCATGTCGCCATCACCCTTGTGCAGTGGCGTCAAAAAAATACCTTCCACTAGGCACATAAATATGTTCATTTGGAGCTGTCCCCGGTTGTCTTGACCTCCAGTGCGCCTTCTTGAAGCATATGATCTCTCGATTTTACAATTGTTCAAGGTGTTTTGCATCCTCCATGCTCACATCAGCAGCACCAAATTGAAGGCTTTCACCGCACCAGTATAGAAGCAATTGAGCATCCACTGCATGCAGCTGTCTAGCCCTCACCCCATTGGCTGCAAGAGGCGATCGCTTTGTTGGATCAATAGGTTGGCAGCAGCCTCAAGCCCTTGACAGGGCATGGCAACCAACACAGCACAATCAATTGATCTCTCCTTCCTCTGCTTCTTTAACGGTGGGAACACTGCTCGGCTCTTCATCATCTTCCTCATCATCTGCCTTCATGAACAGACCAAGTTGTTCCAAAGGATTGACAGATCCTGGAAGAAAACCAGGCATGCCATCCTGAGAGCGCTCTGGACTGGTCTCATCAACAGAGCTCACAATATGTTCTGTTGTGGCTGTTCCGAGCATTTCCAAATCCTTGATATGAAGATTATCATTAATCTCTACAGTTCTCTCCATCTGCATATAGGATTTAACTTATTTAGCAACACAACAAAAGGGGATATCACAACTGCTTGTTGATGAGGTTTCCACTTACCTCCTGTAGGGCCTGACGAGCCTTCTCCCTCTCAAAATCCCGTTTACGCTTAGCTTCTGCTTCCGCTTCAGCTCTACGAGCCTCCATGGCTGCATTCCCTTCGGCCAACAGCCGTGCTTTCTCTGCATCAAGAAGAGAGGGAAAAAACACTGTTAGAGAGATATAGGAGGGGGCAACTAGCAGCAACGAGTCAGGTGGGTACAACTTTTACCTTCCTTCTGGAGCTTTTCCAGTTCCTCCTGTTTGTCTCCACCCTGAGCTCAACAGATTAATACAGGTCAGGAATGAACCACATTATGGCCTCATATAGTCAATAAAGGTAGACTAATGAATAAGGTCCTATACCTGGCTCAGAACACCACGAGCTTTGACAATCACATCAGCGTAACGGCTCCTCAAAAGAGCTGCTCGCAAAAGCCTGTCTGGAGAGACTTCTGTATCGGGTTTTGAGTTTTCCCCTAAATGTTTCATAGGGAAAGGATCAGATGATCCGATCATCTTAGTGCACTGAGACTGCTCAACGGTCTCATATGTACCAGCCTACAAATTCATGCTTACCCTCTGGTGCAGGCTTTGATTCACTATCCTCTTCACGGTGCCCCACAGTTTCAGCAGGACCTGTGATTTAAGCACCAGTTAGCCCACAATTAAAAACAATTCGCAAAATGCTCCTAATAGAAGAGCTAAACAGCCAGGGGAAGGAAGCCGTACGGTTGCCATCAGCTGGACTAATAACATCACTCTTTTCTTGCTCGACCAGCTGGTCAGGTTTCTTGGTCCCCTAAAATTAGGTTACAGATGATCATTTCAGTACAGAACAGTCAACTAAATTGGCAGGTAATCCACATAAATGTAGAAAGTGACCAGAATGCCAAAGAACACAAAGACTGCCTGACAACTCTAATACAGTTTGCAGAATAGGACATTGTCAGACAAAGGGTGGTTCGATGCAAAAGTTAACCTATATACATAACAAGAACAAAGCTATTTGCTGAAGAGACGGATACTGCTGTCAGCAGATGAAGAGGAGATTGTCAATACCAGGTGCCAATGATTGGAGTTATCAAACATCAGAAGAGACAGAAAGGTAATGACATGGTTCCAGGATTTGCTGACAGATTTGCATAAGACTGGTCAATATGCAGTCACAAATAAGTGATATCTTGTACATCGATATCGTCTCCACAACGCAGATTTTGATGAACACCTTTTTTGTTGTAGATTATTTATAGAACATAAAGAAACGCTATCCAGAGTATCTTCAAACATACAACAAGTCCTAAACGTTGTGCTAAAAAAAGAAGTCATAAACGCTATCCTAAAAAAACTAGTCCTAAACACTATATATTTCTAAACAAATGGTGTGTCATTTTTTAATATCCAAACTCAACACATAAGAAGAGATATGTAACCAAATTTGAAACTGTTTATTTAAGACAACCCCAGATGCCACTTATTTGTGACTGCATGGAGTAATGTACTTAGAGTACGAAGCACTGAAGTAGTCCATGCACTAATAAGATATAAAAGACTGTAATATCACCCAATAGGAAATCACCCAAGTACCTTTGCAAGCTTTGCTGGGCTGCCCACCTTTTCTGATTCACTTTCAGAGTCACTGCCAGAGTCAGAATCTGCATTACCAACATCACTGTAAACATCTCGGAGTTTTTTGTCACAAAATAGGAAAAGTTTCAGGAGATTATACTATGACTGTTCTGTGTAGTTCACAGACAATCAAAAGTTTGTGGGCTATTACTAAGAGGTTAGTTAGCAAAAATTAGTAGGATGAGGGGAATGCAGCATGGTGTTCTGCATCAACATAGTTGAATCTAAACAGCCAATTCAAAGAAAAAAAATTGAATCCTGCTAAACAATTACTGGAAGGGGAAATCCTGATAGGCGCGACATCTACTGAGTGACATGTTAGCTCCTTGCCAAAATTGCGACTCATCGCCTCACTTTAACTAACATAGAACTATGATACGACATGATGATATTCAATAATATATGTGAAGAGATTATAACCATATTTTCAAAGAATTTACAACATAGAATTGGGAAGAAAAGCAGCATTTTATTTACACAAGAATGTCTACAATAATAAAAACAAATGTAGATAAACACCATGAGACACAGACCGCTAGAAGATGATCCAGAGTCGCTGCTGGAACTACTTGGACTACCACACTTGCTACTCTTGATTTGTGCATCTTTGTCTAACATTATAGGGGAGGCATTGCCACAAATATCCACATCCTCCTCGATAGGCTCACCACCTGCATGCAAACCAAACACTAAAATGACTACTGCATAAAAAGGCATATAATTTAAATCTATCGAGAATTTTAAGCTAGAAGGAAATAAACCTTTGCAAGGATTTGCAGACGAGTGGCTAAGGCCAGACAGATTCACAGCTTCGTTCTCCGAAGGCTCAGATTTCACCTGCTGACTCTGCTCTCGCTCCTGCAAATACTTGTCGACTTGTTTCTTCAGCTCGAATAGCTTGTCATCACTGACTGCTTGAATATCAATCTCTATCTCTCCATCACCAGCCATATCTTCGTTGCTGTCAATGCATTGTTGCAGCAGTTCAACGATATGAGAAGGCAAATCATCAGCTATCTCTGCCAAGCAGTTCCCAAAGGCTTCTTTCTCAGCAGCTGTCATCTTCGGCTTTACAGGCTCTGTTTGCCGTACACACTCCATTGACACGTCGCTGCAGTCCACAAGAGGAGTATTTCTCCTCTTTGAGTCAGCCCTTGACACATCGCTGCAGTCCACAAGAGGAGTATTTCTCCTCTTTGAGTCAGCCCTGTCAACCTCAGCATGTTTCACCATGGGAGCAGAAGCCAACTTCTTCTCAATGGTCCTCCATCTATTCTCAAACATTTTGTTCAGCTGAATGGCCATGTCATGCACAGCATGTCCACGAGGGTTGTAAGTCGTTGCGTTATTAAAGGTCAGCCTAACATCAGCAGCAAAATCTGATGGACTTGTGTATGAGCCAGATTCGAGCTTCTTCTGGACAGTACCAAGATCCATAGGAGTCTTGATAATGTCAAAATAATCAGGAATTTGGAGCTTCACAACATCAACTGGGATGTTGAATATATGACTATATTTCTGAGTCATGAGCTTCTTCAAAATAGTTTCACACTGCTTAAACACTGCATCTTCAGATAACACCACAGAAGGTTCAGGCCGGGGTTTTGTAGGCAAGAACCGACCCTTTGCACCACGAATAACGTGGTTCCCACGATTCACCTTCTTGGCTCGTGGAGCAGCTGAGGATGACAACGCGGGTGCCCGACTGACAGGAACAGGGGCTGCAAACTCTGGCTTCTTGATGAGATCTCGGACAGAATCAAGCTCCGCCCTGAATCTTTTACGAAGATACCGCCGCTCGGACGACGACATCTTTGATGGCACAAAGATCTCCCGCTTCACGTCAAATCCATCGCTGTTTAGGCTGATGCACTTACGCTTCGGTGCTGATGAGTCCTCGGAATCAACACGAACAGGGCTGCCAGCAGCACCGTCTGACTCCGCGACAGTCTCAGCATACCCTCGAGGCACGGTTGCCGCCGCGCCCCTGAAGGCCATTTCCTCATAGCCCCGTTTTATGGGCCTCTGCTGCCCAAACTCCATTAGGACAGTCGGCGTCATGTGCCCAGGCGCCAGCGGGACAAGATCTGTTTACCATTTACAGCCATCTTCAGCGACACAGACACCAAATTCACACTTCACAAGCAACATACAAAGCATGGACAGACCAAAATTAACAATATCCTATCCAAAACCCTAAAATCCCAAACGGGAATCTAATCCCTACCCGAACCCACCAACCGCGCACGTATCCAACACCAGAACCCCCAAATCCTCCAATTCGCGCCGGAATCAGGCACCTCCCCGCGCGAATCGACGAAACACCAAAAATCCAAAGCTACCCCCAAATTCGAAAGGAGCAGGATGCGAGCCCTGACCTGGTAACGCTGGATCTGGAGCAGCTGCAACCCCAAGGACGGGATCCGGGGGCGAGGGTACGGCCTCCACGCAAGGGCGCGCCGGCGAGCTGGATCTGCGCGGGAGAAGGACGGATCTGGGCGCGAGGTGGCCGTCCGGTCGGGCCTCCGCCTTATCCTCTTTTTTATTTTTCGCCTCCTCGCCGCTCGAGTCGTCACAGCTTGCTGCTGCTTATCTTTTTTTTTTCTTTTCCTTCTCGAAGCAACCCGGGCCGACTGGTGAGAGAGCGAACCCGAAGTGGGAGAGACCCGCTACTCCGCGCACGCGAGCTGATGAGATGAGACCCGGACTCGAAGCGGAGCGAAGCGATGCGGTGCGGGCAATGCGACTGTGACGCGCGGGGTGGCGAGCGCGCTCGGGGTGCGTATTTATAGGCCAGGGCCGGGAGCCGAGGCGGTGCAAGTCGGATCCGGGCCGTCGGCTCGCGGGGATCGGACGGACCAGGCGCCAGATCGGGGAGTGGGCCCGCGGTGGAGGGGTGGGGCACGACGTGACGTGGAGGCGGGCGGCGCTTTGACTTTCCTCGGTTTGGATTCCGTGCGGACGCGGCGTTGCCGCCTGCTGCCCCAATGACCGGTGGGACAGGAGACAGCATGGGACCACTTGGCATAGAGGGTGCGGGGGCGGAGAGCGGTAGGCGTTGGGGATCGGCCGTCTTTTGTCGAGCACGCGGGATCTGGGTACGGTTTGGGCGCGGGGGTGACTTGGTGGAGAAGGATACTTGACACGTGGAAGCAGCTGCGTGGCTGGGTCCTCTGCTGAGGTGTCGGGTGGGAGCACGTAACGGGTTGGATTTCGGGTCCGGGTACAGGGAGCATAAAATGTACTAACGGGTTGGTTGGGCCGGGTCTTACGGCTTTAGGTCCACATAGGTTATGGGCCAACATTTAGCTCTTTCTTTTAGTATAGATATACATATACCCGCTAGCCCAGTACGGTTATGAATTGTGTTTTATTGGGCCGTATTTGTGCACGTGTCGTTGGCGTCCCACCACACACGCGAAGAGAGAGGTCCATTCAAGTCTGTGTGGGCTTCACCATCTATTTGCTTCGAGACTCCGAATTTCGATCAAAAGTAGCAATTATTATGGACCCGAGTTTCGTCGGGCCACCATATAAAGCCCTAAAAGCAGCAATTATATGGAGATTGCACTGCAGACATTACCAAAAAACTGTTCTTCCATTTGCAGTCCCCTCCAAAGTCCAAACCGCTGGAGCAAACTTGCACTTCAGCGGCATCAATCAGTTCGTGCATTGAGCCAAGTACATAGCGCATGAATAAAGTCGACCCAATCGATCGTGGTAAGTCAACTTCAGAATGCACGTCGATTCGCATTTCGATCCAAACACAAGTGCCAAAGATTTTATTAAAAAAAGGGCAATCACACGTCCACTCATATTTCGCTACCGTGAAACGGATTCTAATAAAAGAACTGATACGGGCCTGACACACGTCGGAACAATCTTGCCCGACTCCTAGTAATGAAAGGCAATCAGCAAGCTGCTGAACCATCAGCAACCGAACAAATCTAGCCGAGCCGGGGCACGGCGGATCCGCGACCTACCACCCCGGCTGAAAAGCTCCCCGCCGCACATGGCCGTCGCCTTGGATCCTAGCCCGCCGCGGGGAACAAAACCACGTGCTCGCTCCATACGCGCACGCGCTGCTATCTCGAGAGCCCCGGCCCCCAGCGCGGCAGGGCAGGCGGCAGCGCCCCCCACCCACATGAGCGACGCGACGCCCCCCGGCTAGTCGGCCACGACCAAAAACCGCTGCCGGGCAGGCGCCGGCTCCGTACCTCGAAGCGAAGCGGCTCGTGCGTGCGCCCCCGCGCAGCGCGCAGCGAAACAGGGGTACCGGGTCCGGCGGTGGCATGTTTTCCGGACGCCAACTTTTTCAGTGCCCCTGCTCAAGCGATGCCGGATGGCGATGGCGTGCTTGGTCGCCCGGGTTTGGGGGCGAGGCCGCTTTGACCCTCGACACGCGCGGGCATGTGCGGGAGTCCGGAGGGCCCGAGGCCGTCCGCGTGGGCGCGTTGCCGTTGCCGTGCTGGCCGGAGGGAGCACGGTGTGCCGCTGCGCGCCGTGCGTTGCACAGTGTCGGGCAATCATGAGCCCGAGCTCCGGGCCTTTTCCGCCGCAGAGGTGACTGACGGGTGCGCCCGTCGCCATCGGTTCATTCAGTACCCTCCCTGTCTCTGACTCTCGCTGTCACTCTGTTTGTGTCTTCCAGCTACCTCGTGTCGTCGGCCTCGCGACCTCTTCTTATTCCGCGTCCGTCATCTCCATTCTCCCAAGTTCAAGCTGAGTCCAGCCAGTTGCCATCTTTTGCTGTCCCTCCAGCTCGGACACGTCTCCTCCCTCAGCTCTGTTCTTCTTGCATTGAAATCCAGCGCGTAGCGGTTGTTTGCGTTCTCTTGTGCAGTTGTAGGAGATGAGGAAATCGTCGCAGGGGATAATGAGCCTGAGCTACGACGGGGGCGGCGGGAGGGGGCTGCTGTCCTGCTACGTCAGGCCGAAGCCGCGGCCGTCCAAGTGGGACGACGCCCAGCGGTGGCTGTCCTCGTCCAGGGCGCCCGACGACGAGCGGCGCCGGAGCTCCTGCGCCGACGACCGGATGCTGCTCTCGTCGGCGTCGCAGAAGGGGAGGCACTCGTGGAGCGCCGCGGACGGCGCCGCCGCGCGGGAGGACGGGGAGTCGTCGGAGACGGAGACCAAGAGGATGGACTCCGTGCTGGCGTATGGCCAGCCGCCGAGGTGCCTCTCGCTGCGGGACATCGGCACCGAGATGACGCCGGCCGGGAGCAAGGAGACTTCCAGGGCCAACACCCCCCGCGCCACCCTCGCGGCCGAGCCGGCGCCCTCCACGGCGAAGCGCGCGGCGCGGCGCCGGGCGGACGCGACGGCCGGCGGGTCGACACCAGGGCACGCGGCCTGCGAGGGCGCCGGCGCCGAGGAGCGCAAGGAAGCTGCGGCGGCCGTGTCGCCCGCCACGGCGTGGGACGCGGCCGAGCGCGCCAAGCACATGGCCAGGTGACCGCCCATCTCCCGCTGTCCGCCACTCCCAATGCGCTTAACGCTTTCTCCCCCGCACGTTGCCGAGCCATGTGATTGTGTGAAGCGACAAAAACGCCACTGCCACGGCGACAGTCACCGAGACCGAGCAGTGCCAGTGCGTGCACCGGGCTGCGTTGCCCTGTGTCGCTGACTCACCGACGAGTCATTGGCCGACACGCCAGGAACGAAGACCTTTTACTGTGCGTGCTGACGACGTCCGCGCCGTGCGCTTTCTTTTCTTCGCAGGTACCGGCGTGAGGAGATGAAGATACAGGCCTGGGAGAACCGGCGGCGGCAAAAGGCCGAGCTGGAGATGAAGATGACCGAGGTAAGGTCACGTTCACGTTTCAGTTTCATCGTCGTGCAGATAGATCATTGGACCTCCCAAACACCAGAGAAGCTAACACCTAGCATGGGGGCAATGAGAACGACTTGGTTTTGTTGGGCAGGCCAAGGCCGAGAGGATGAAGCTGCGGGCGCGGGAGAAGACCGCGAGCAAGCTGGCGTCGGCGCAGGCGGCCGCCATGGAGAAGCGCGCGGCGGCGGAGGCCAAGCTGAGCCGGCGCGCCGCGCGGGCCGGGGACAGGGCGGACGTGCTGCGGCGGACCGGCCACCTGCCGTCCTCCTCGGTGTTCTCGCTCAAGCTTCCGCTGATGTGCGGCTGAACGCGCGAGGGGCGCTTTGGGAGTGGGACGTCACTCGTGCGTGTTTCTAGGGCGCTGCTGATACGTGACCGAAGCGTTGGTGGATGCACGTTTTTCTTTTCGTATCTGGTGGAGACTACAGACCAGAGGGCGTGTGCGGCGTGGCAGTGTCTATACGGGTGGTGTTCGGATACTAGTTGACTCCATGGTTGAGGCGTTACTCGCGTCCTGTTTCAACCTTGCGGTCTGTGACGCACTTATGCGGATGCCACGACACAGACTTTTAGACGGCTTGCTTTATCTGCAAAAGTCAATAAAGAAAATGCATTTTAAAACTTATTCGCGGTTTCATTTTCCGCTGACTGAAAAGCTGTGATATGCACCCACAGCACCCCCTACCCCCGCCACCCGCACCACCGCACGACGGATCTTGGCCGAGCCGCTTCGACCGCCGTCGCTATGGTCGTCATCCGCCACCGCCAGCCGCCGATCACCGGATTCGAGCCGCTGGTCGTCCCTCGCCAGCGTCGGCCACCTTCCACGCGTCGACGTCCATCTCAGCGGCGGATCCTCGCCGCCTTGGTCGCCTCTCGTCGTCGTCGGACACCCTCCTCGCACAAACCTCTCCATAGCGGTCGATTTGACCTGCCGGCCGTCCCGACGCCGGATCCGCCGCTCCAACCCCCCGTGGGGTGCCGTTGGTCACTCCTACGACGGTCCCATTAAGCTGGCTGGTCCATGTGACCCAGGTGGCCGTGCATTGGCCCGTGTTGGGGTGGCTGCTATATTCCCTACACTGGTGGCGTCTTTGTCGTCTTGTTGCCGTCCGTGTGCTTCGCCCGATCCATCTCCTCGAATCTGGCTTCATCCGTCGTCGTCTTCATTTCATGGAGGCTTGATCCATCTATTTCCTACCAAAGTGTTGTCACGCTATCGTTGTTATCGCGGATCACGTTTGTTGCGCAATGTTTGGTTCATCTTCGAGCAAAAGCTTTGCTTGGCTTTTGCCAATGCCGGCAACGACTACGCACGTGGATGTAGTTTGCCTTGTCGAAGGCGTTGCCGTGATGGCTTTGGTCCCTTTGGTTTCGCCAGACGAAAGTTTAATCAGTTCTTCTTGGACGGATGTACTACGATGGCGTCTTTTACGTCACATCCTTCTTAAAAGGCGTAGTCTTGGCCTCGATCGATGTTCTTTTGTCGGGCAGGTTTTCTGTTCTTTTAGGTTGTTTTGCGCGGGTTGTGGCATGATGTGGGTTTCTTTTCTTGTTGTTGCAGAGTCGAATCATCGATCAATGTCTTTTTATGGTGGTCCCGTGGATTTTGTGTATCTCGTTGGTACATTTTCTTGAGATGGTGTTGTTGTAATTCCCTCCTTCTTAATAAAATACATGCTTAATATATTCTAAAAATTATAATAAAATTGTAAATACTCGTCTAAAAGATGTTTACCTTTTTGTTTTCTGTTGCGCGCCTTTTTCTTTCACCCTCGTATTCGTCTCACGTCAGCAAAATTTTACACCGAAGAGACTATGGTAGAATGGCTCTTTTCTAAGACATAAAGCACTAAACTCTCTTCCTAATGTTCCACAAATAATGATGACCACGCACCGATCAAATAACCGTACGAGGGGTTTCTTTTTAATTCCTTTCACGAGAACGATAGTACGTGCACAACTGTTCTCACAAATTATGGTTTTCTCGACATTGTATTCTCCCCTCCCGATATCTCTATGAGATCCGAAGTGATCTGCAATTTTTGATTCCTCCTTCACTAGAAATTTTATGGGCCCAAGATTTTATACTAAAAATTTTAAGGATTAAGCTTAATTAGAGGCGAGATATGATACTACTAGTTTTTTAAAGCTAAAATTAACTAGGACCAAATTGAAATGTGAAGAAGATTAGAACCATGATCCATTCCTGCTCCTACTTGTGGTGCCTCAGTCTATGAAAATTGCTAAGTTATTTATTTTCTCATAAAACCCTTGAGATTTATGCAAAAATCAATATTTATGTTTGGTCGACAGTTCGGATTTAAGAAAGAGAGAAAAATTGATCGACAGACCTAGCTAAACGGTTATGCCATGTTTTTTTTCCATAGTTTCTATTTCATTCATTTCTTTTGAAGGAAGCTATTTCATGCATTTTGGTAAGGAAAACCTGTGCAGACTTTTTTGAAGGACCTACGGGAGCTAGGATGGCACCTAAAATATTATATTTTATTATAGGTGTCATAATTTTGAGGCAAGCGCGTCGCCTCAGCAGAGAGTACATGCAAAACAAGGGGAGGGGCGGCGGCAGGGGCAGGCATTTTCTCGTCAACGTTTCCAAGGAGGGTAGCGGCACCCGAGGGCGTCGCCGTCGACAACACCGACACAGTGCTGGGCAAAGATTTCTCCTAACTAAGACCTGCCCCAAACAATTAAAACATAGTCGCACCAACTAGTGGATGGAAATGCCTCGAATCAACGCCTCCATGGAGGGGAAGAACGACACCTGATGGTGTCGCCGTTGACGGCCTCGGCACAAAGCCGAATTAGGATTTCTCCCGACAGTTTCTCAGTACCACCGTATTTCTCTTGCCGATGACGAGGCCTAGGGCCTAGATCGACAGCGGCACATGGAGGGGGACCAATGCATGGCGCGTATGGATGGCAACGGGTCGGGCGAGGTGCGGGTGAGTCATTTACCCGCCCGATAGCATGACCGACATGCCTAGTTTTACCCACCCGACAATATGCCCGCGGGCAAAATTTCTTACCCGTGCCCGTGCCCATCGGGTACCCGTCGGGCATGTTAAGTTAAAGATTGAATAGCCCAAGTGCTTAACATACATGATTAGATTTGCTTACTGCTCTCTTGCACACACACATTATACAATAAATATTGTTTAAACAATCACAGTCACACATATTACAGCAACCAAAAAATATTGTTCACACGCAGACACACAGAGTAACTATTTTTCACACACATATACTGATTCACACTTGCACGATACACACACAATCACAGCCAACAGCCACACATCAACACAACCAAATAAATATTACATCATAAAGTTCAATTGTTTAAGTACTTCTGCTTGCCAGCAGCCACACGTAAAATAAATACTACATCATTAAGATTCATAAGAATCTCGGCTTGTCCGGCCATCCATAAAAAATCAAAAGTCAAAGATCAACGATATCAAACTTGAGATCATCCTAACAACAAACAAAATTGAGAGACTTGGAGCAACCCTATTTGCACTTTGGTAGAATGAAAAAATGTAGAAAATTGGATTGGGAGGCCAGAAGCTACGAATACTAGGATCAAGGAAGGACAAAGGTGGAGGGAGTAGAAAATTATGGGGGGATTGCGGGTCGCCCGATGGGCACTCGCGGGCGGATCTTCTTGCCCGTGACATGCCCGCGGGTAGAATTTCTTACCCGTACCCTCACCCGTGGGCAGAATTTTTTATCCGTACCCTCACCCGCGGGCAAAAACTTATGCCCATACATTCGTCCATCGGGTACGAAACCCGTAGGTATCGATACCTGCGGGTAGAATTGCCATCCCTAGTGGTGCGACAGCGGTGACCTCAACGAGCAGGGTTCACGGTCGACGCCGGCGGCTATAGGACCCTCGAATCGCGCGCTCGGCTGCCAGGGTCACCGGATCTGAGCGGGTAGCGGCCGGGGCGGCCGGATCCGGGCGGGACACAGCCAGTGGACGATGTCAGCAGTGACGAACAAGAGCTGGTGGAACTTGGAGGGGAAGAAGGGGGACACAAGCACAAGCAGGACCGACTTCATCACCGCCGCCGCGGTGTTTCTTGTGGCCGGAGCGTGTGAGGGGGGGGTGGTGTGTCCGGCGGCGGGGGAGACGACGACTGACTCTGGGCTGTGTGTTTCTTTGGCCCCCAAAATTTTTTTACCCAGGGAATCTTGCATGCATGGAGTATTAAATAAAATCTATTTGCAAAACTTTTTTAAAGATGTGTGTAACTTTGCGCGACGAATCTAATGAGTGTAATTAATCCATGATTTACTACAGTAATAGTAACAATTCTTTAATCATACGGTCAAAGACCTTATTAGATAGGTCTCACGGGTTAACCCAGAGTTTTGTATGCAATTTTATAAACCGACTTTATTTAATATCTTTAATTATAGTGATCAGATCTTGCGTAAAATTTTTAACACCCAAAAAACACACAGCCGGATAGAGATTTGGGAAGGCTGAAGCCTTGGAAACCGACATGCCATCTCTCGAGGGAGATTTGTCAAACCGGTAGCCACTGACACCGTCTCCCACCACAAGTCCCTCGTTACAAAAAGCAACCCCAAAGTTCACTATGCAAAAAGAAGATTTCTATCACATCAAGTCATAACATGCACGTAGTACTAAATGTAGATGAAATTAAAAATTAATTGCACAGTTTTGTTGTACTCTGTGAGACGAACATTTTGAGCCTAATTAATCAATTTTTGGATAATTTTTCACACATACAAACGAAATATTACAGTGACACAATGATTACGAAGTGACCTCAAACCTCCAATTTCTCACCCCTGTTCTCCGTCTAAACGAGGCCTAGTCGGCAAGGAAGTTTCTGACCACGTTTTTCCCGGAGGAGTCCGACGTTCCCGCTACCCACTTAAAACCGACTGACAAGTTGGACCTGCTAGAAGTAGGAACATCAGAACCCCACCTGTCATGGGGGCCGCCGCGTTGCGGCCTTGTTCGACTCGGGATTTGTTTAGACGTCAAATTTCACCCCAAAGTTCATTACGTAAAAAGAAGATTTCCATCACATCAAAATGTCATAGCATACATGGAGTATTAAATTTAGATGAAATCAAAAACTAATTATACAGTTTTGTTATACTCTGCGAGATGAACATTTTGAGCCTAATTAATCAATTTTTGGATAATTTTTCACACATACAGAGTACAAACGAAATGCTACGGTGGCGCACCGAAATTTGGCTCTAAATTTGGCAACAAAGCTCGCTATCTCCAGCAACGTAACGCCAGCGCACGATAAGAACGAGTGGACAAATCGGTCTTCGCCTTCCCTCTGCCCTTTTTCGCGTCGCCTGCCGCCTCTCCACCGCGTCAAACTGACCCGGCCACCCGCGATACCTCCCCGCGTTCCGCGTCGCCGCCTTTCTTGTAAAATCGTCCTTGCGCGGCGCAAGCAAAATCGCTCAAATCAGAGTGCCAGTCCTCCGAATTCCCCAATCCGATCGTCTGTGAGGTCTTGTCCCATTCCCAATTCGATCCCAGCGCGCCCGATTTTTTCTAGGGTTTGCTGTTTTCGGTCCGGGGATCTAGGGTTTGGCTGTGAATTTCGCCGTGAATTTTTGTGGATTCACTTCGATTCCCTCGGTTCCGAGGGATCCTGCTTGCGCCCATGGCTGCTGCGCGGCACGCGGGCTATAGGAGCCTCGACGTGGCGAGGGGGCGGGAGCGCGACCTGGAGCGCTCCAGAAGGAGCAAGGAGTATCACCACCACCACCGCCATCCGAGCCGCGACCGCGACTCGGACCGCCGCCGCGACGGCGGCCGCAGCAGGGGCAGGGAGGTGCCCCACGAGCGCAGTCGCCACTGCTCGCCTTATTCGCCACGGAGGAGCCGACCGTCGAGAAGGGAAGAAGAGGATAGGGAGCCTGGCGAGGTTTCGAGCGACAGCGGCTCGGAGGAGTCTGGTGGGCGCCAACTGAAGGCCAGGGTGCTGAGGGAGGATAGTGTTCTGGGAGTTTACAAGGACAGCAGTGCGTTATCACCAAATAAGAAGAGGAAGCACTCACCTGTAATCCTGGATGCTAATGTTTCAAAGCTGCAGGCAAGAGATACTGTGAGGAGCAGAGGAGGGGTAGACACTGCTGTGGCGGAGCTCCCTCTGCCTTCGCCGCCTCCTTTATCAGATGAGAGTCCTTTGGCCACTGTTGGTGGTTGCCCAAGCTCAACAATGAATTTGTATGTTTCAGTGGTTCCACATGAGGCTGGATCTCATGAACATGATGGGAATGGGGTTATGGAGGGGGAAGAGTGCCTAACAATGAGAAACATTTTTACTTCAAGATGGGCTGAAGCTGATGAGGAGGAAGAGGTGATTGCGCCAAAAAAGAAGAAAAGTGTGTCTCCTGCTAGCTTGTCTGAACAGAGATCTGCTAAGGGAGTTACAAGACCAGATCTTGGAGAAGTGCTGCGGGTTAAAACATCAAGAGGAAGCACCCCAACTTCGTCCAACTCTATGTGCAGTGAAAACTGCAGGGATGTTGAGGAGGATGTCATTGATTCTTCTGCTGGTTGTTCGCTGGATACTGATTCTGGGAGTGACGTGCGTAGGTCTAGAACACCTGAGGCTGTACGGCCACCATGTAGGTCCTTTAACATGCTTCAGGGCTGTAGGAGTATTGATGAGTTCGAGAGGCTCAACACAATCAATGAGGGTACATATGGAGTTGTATTTAGGGTGAGGGACAAGAAAACTGGTGAGGTTGTTGCATTGAAGAAGGTCAAGATGGATAAGGAACGGGAAGGTTTTCCATTGACTTCTCTTAGGGAAATAAATATCCTTTTATCCTTTGACCACCCTTCAATTGTGGATGTTAAGGAAGTAGTTGTTGGTGGTCACGATGACGATACTTTCATGGTGATGGAGTACATGGAGCATGACCTTAAGGGTGTCATGGAGACGATGAAGCAACCATATACCCAAAGTGAGGTCAAATGTTTGATGCTTCAGCTGCTAGAGGGTGTGAAGTATCTTCATGAAAATTGGGTGCTGCACAGGTAATGACAAACTACTTAATCTTTTTCTTCCTCATCTTGCATAATTCCTAATGGTTCTTTGTGTTTCGTATTGATATAACAATGTTGTGTTGCTTTTTAGGGATCTCAAGACATCAAATCTCCTCTTGAATAACCGTGGTGAGGTCAAAATATGTGATTTTGGACTGTCTCGTCAATATGGCAGCCCGCTAAAGCCTTACACTCAACCAGTTGTGACTTTGTGGTATAGGTAAGCTATCGGCCAGCATAAAATTTTCAAATGTTGTTTTTCTATCACAATTTGAATTTATGTTCTAAGTAGTCCATGATGTCTCATTATTTGCTCCTTATGATTGCAGGGCTCCAGAACTACTTTTAGGAGCAAAGGAGTATTCTACTTCTATCGATATGTGGTCATTGGGTTGCATAATGGCAGAACTCTTATCAAAAGAGCCACTCTTCACTGGCAAAAATGAGATAGGTCAACTTGATAAGGTACATGGTGTGTGGTTTGCTCTATTTAGCGCATTATCGCTATATCAATGAAATCTAATGGCTCTGTAACTTTCTATTTCAGATATTTAGAATACTTGGCACACCCAATGAGGAACGATGGCATGGTTATTCCAAATTGCCTGGTGCCAAAGCCAAATTTGTAAAGCAACCGTAAGTGGCTACCATTTTTTATTGCTGCTTTTTTTGTGCTTCGAACATGCAGGTTCACATCATGGAAATCTTACCTTTGATTTCCCACCTCAGGTACAGCAGATTAAGGGAGAAGTTTCCAGCTGTATCCTTCACGGGAGGGCTGACCTTGTCAGAAGCTGGATTTGACCTTCTAAATAGGTTGTTGACATATGACCCTGAGAAGGTAATATAGGTTCCCTATTTCACTACCTGACTTCTCTATTCTCATTTTGTACGCCCCTTAATATACTTGTTTCTTTCATACAGCGCATATCTGCAAATGATGCCTTGAACCATGAGTGGTTTCGCGAGGTTCCTCTGCCCAAAACAAAGGATTTCATGCCAACCTTTCCTGCTCTGAATGAACAAGACAGGTACTGATCACTTGCTCATTTGGCTTTCAAATACTAACATGTATAAACTGATCATTAGATTAATATGTCTAGATATTGCATTCTTGACATGCAGGAGGATGAAGAAATACATGAAGAGCCCTGATCCCCTGGTGGAGCAACAAATGAAAGAACACCGGAGCACAGGAGATCGTGGTCTTTTTGGCTAATCTGAAACGAGATTTGGGCTTGCTGCAGAAAACCAGTTTCCAATGCGAATATTTGTGAGTACACACTCCAAGGTGAGGTGTCCTGCTGGACATGAAAGTAACATGTCTACTTGGTGTGTGTGACAGCTGATTCTGTTCTATAGCAGGCAAGGAACCAAATGGAATAAAATAATTTCCTTACGTTCCATTCAGCTACTTTTCACACGGCGAGGCTTAGCTCTCTCTCAGAACTCAGGTCACATTCTAATCCACCATCACTATAAGGCGCAGATCCAGTTCACTTTCAGTTTCATCTAAAGGTCGGGTCTATCCGGTTTCACCTCTGAAACTTCTCTGTGTAAAGTATTATATATTGTTGCCTTGTAATCAGTAATCAATGAGATATTAATGATATAATATTTTATTTTACTCTTTTCATCAAGTAGTTCATTTTTCTTTTGGTCTTTCCATTTTGTTTGCAAGAGTTGAACGAAGCAAAAGGGAGTGTACGTTTGGTTCTCAAGGAAATTGATGCGCTATTATCACAAATTGTAAGGTAAAATGCTGAGGAGCCTATTCCCTCCGCTGATGTGTTGTTCTGTAAAAAATATGATGGATCTTTCTCTTTCGTTTCTTATTTTCATTTTGTTAATGACTAGTTTGTACTGAATAGAGTTATGATTTACTATGACACCCTCTGGTAACTTTTAAGTTGTTAGCTTGGTCCTTGGTGCGCCTGGTATAGTAAATATATAGCTTCCTCATTTTCAAGGGTGCAAATATTTATCTGACGGGTATTTTCTGTTTCCACAAATAATAACGGCACATCAGACAGTTTGGGTCACGGCAATGGATAGACTTAGGTTTAAATGAGTTCCTTCGGCCTTATGTAGTAGCCTAAACATACAGTGATGTAACTATGATGGCTGGAACGTTGCTACTGTTTACTGGCATCTTCCAAAAATATTGACATTTCTTTGTTTTATCCTTGGGATTTCTTCTAAATATGCCATAATAATTTTCTAATGTTCGGTTCAAGAAGTTATCTACACTGCTAAATTAAAATTTTGCAGATGGCTTAATAATCCTTGCATCTGTGATCTTCGTTTTGGCGAGCTGATCTGCTGTAACTCGTCATTGATTTAGCTTAAGCCAATTTTTTGTGAGACACTACTGCATTTGTAGTTAGCATCCTTGCTTGAACTTGTCAAACTAATCTAACCATTGTCTGGGAATGGTATACTTGTTCTATTAGACCTTTAATCTTGAAGTGATGCCACTTCAACTTGTTAGAAAGTTTACTTAACTCCCTTTAAACATTATGTGACACGTCTGCAGCTTAAAGCTGTGGCTGTATCGAGACAAGAAGCTTTCCTGGATGACAGACTATTATACTTAAACTTTCTTTGTGGCCGGCCCTTCAAAGGTCTGATCTGTTATTGTGAATACAAGGGGTCAGTCTACTATCTTATCTTCAGTACACTATTGCTTTATGCTAATTTTTTTTGTTAATCTTCACCTGTTCTTCACTTGGCAGAGTTCAGGTCAGCTCTTTTTACTACTTTGGTAACTCCTGACTTCTTTGTCCTTGCACCCCACTTTTGTTTCATATGCTCATCATCATCTTTTTATCACTTCTGTGATTCGTTGCCCGGATATTATCAGTTCGGTGCTTTACTCGCAAGGACATTAACTGCACCCAAAACTATGCTCACCATCTCAGCACTTGTCTATGGTTCAGAGTCACGATTCTATGCATATTCTTGCTTGAAATAGTTATGGAGGCTGGTAAAAAAATTAGGAGAAACATGTTTTTGGCTTGCATTTTGGTCATAAGTTAGTATTCCTTGTGCTTGGATTAGATGATTGCCAAACACCTTTGTTGCGGTGTAGTTCAGGGCAATATTCTATTTCCCTAGGTTGATTCCGGCATGGAATGCTGGTTGCTTGCTCAAGGTTTTCCACTTCTCTTGTAAGGTTGATCCTGACCATTCCTTCTGTGGGTTTATTGTCCTGGTACTTAAATTTGTTGCATGATCAGTGTGTCATAGTTTATTGGCTAGCGCTTTGTTAATGTTGCTCAGAACCACGTGTCAACTCCGTAAATGGTTTGACAACCTGCGAAGTTACATAAATGCTTTTTACTGATCTACTAGGTGAGCTGTGCGCTATTGTAGAAAATGTATTAATATTAGGTCCTAGTTGCTCTTGGTATGTTATCCTATTTTTTTTCCTAACTTTTGAGCTTTTAATCCGCCTAAGTTAACTATGGAATCTGAGAGGATGCTTCCAATTCTTTCTCACTTACTTGGGCTTGATATTGAGATATAACACAAACTTAAGTTTTTTCTTCTTCTGATTCGAGCATTGCATTAGTTTTAAGCCAGAGATACATGAATTAGATTCAATCGAAACCCTGAAAACTTGCATGCTATTTGAAACCTGAAAAGTTAGCTATACCTTCAACAAGTCTACAAACAATATGGGCCTGGTACAGCCTCATCATATTTTTTGAACTATGATCAATGTGCTCTCTTTCCATACCATCTTCATTATGAATGAATACGTGCAATAAATGTTGCCATTATGGTCCGTCTATAATTTTTCCATCATTGAAGTTTTATCTGGAAACTGGACTATGGATCATTGAAGTTTTTATTTGGAAACTGGACTATGGATGTATAGAAATAATCACTGGTAACAAACACAAGGAATAATATTAGGGAACATGATACTACCTCCGTTTGCAAATAGATGACGTTTAGGACAAGAAATAAGATAAAATTAATGGTCTTAACGTCAAATAAAAAAGGATGGAGGTAGTATTCAAATGATCTTTATATGTAGGACATTCTGAGCTATTTGACATGGCTGTAGATGTTTGTCATCCCCAATCAGCATGGCATGTTGATTGCGGGAGGGATCATTATTTCATAATTTTTAGATTTGGATCATGTTACTAAAAGCAATGGCCTGCCATACTACAGATCCAGGACCTGCCATACTACTAAAAGAAAAAAAAGAAAAAAAGATTAAAAGGTTACTTATTTGGTTCCCTATGCTTGGACATGATAACTGACTTCTAAGTATTTTCTTCTGTTGTATGGTTAAAAAACTAAAATCTGGGCATGTATTTTGGGAACAATTACAAGAATTAAAAAACAAAGCTTATCAGTCTCAAGCGAGTTGGAGTAAGCTGGAGATAAAATCCAATAAGATCCACCATTCCTCTTATCATATTCATGGTGCCATATTATCATCGGGTAAATAGGTAATTGAACCAAGCCCGTATGTTATCCTAAATTTATTTCCGTAATCGATGTATCCTCCAGCATCCTTCCAACTCTGATTACTGCTAAAATCTGTTGAAATGATTTGTGGAGACGTGTAATTCTTTCAAGTTACATCTGTGGGAGCTATTATTTCTGTCTTGAGCGATTTATTCTCATTTTGGCTCATGAACCTTTTATTTTGCTCATTGTTTTGTGCGAGTGCAAACAATTGTCTGGAGGTGCAAGGCTTTTGTGCGCTTACCATCTCACAAGTCAGAAGTCCAGCATGGTTTCCCAAATGCTGTAGTTTGTTAGGCTCTTTTGGATTTTTAGAAACAAACCATGGTGGAGGGACCCCTGTAGATTTCTGGTTGAGATTTTATTATTAATGTTGAGTACAGCTTTCTGAAGCTGTTGTAATTGACGTGTTGGGCACCGAATTGCTGAGTTCCTGCAACCATATAGAATATTTCTGTAAACAGAGTGGTAGAATGCTGGGGTTCTTGGAGCAAACAAGGGGTGTTCTGCCTACAAAGTTCCCTTAGCTCCGCAAGGATTCTTAGAGCAACAAGACAAGGTAGGGAAATTGCAAACCTGTGTATCTGTGATGGAAACTAAACACCGAACGAACAACTAGCAAAGTTTAATGCAATTTATCTTCTTCCGGCTACTTATGGCCCTCATGGTCTCTCCCTCATCTATGCAAGCATGCGCCATTTTTTTCTAAAGGATTTTCATTTGATAGCATGATACATTCGGAAGCGTTGTGATCACAGCAAATCTAGGATGGCGATCTTGCCCAGAGGCCGTATGCTTCATTTGATTCGCTGCGCGAGGCCGTCGTGCCCATTAGCTGAAGTGCCCGCTGCCACGTAGGAAACGCAACCACGTGGGCCCACTGCCCAACCATGAGTTAACCTGGCCCACCACCCAGGGTAATAGCAACAGTGTTCCAGAAACAACCCGGCGGCCACGCCTCCACCAGCATCTCGCCTGCGTCCCCTCCAGGCGCTTGCGCTCGTTCTTCCTCCGCCCATTCCTCCTCCGCCGGAGACTGACAAGGTAATCTTCCACCTCCTCCCCCCTCTTTACATCGCGCGGGCTGGTGCGTCTCTCCGGTTAATCCAATCGGCGCGCGCGTGCATAGGCGTAGCTTTCACCTGTGCGGCTGTGCGGACCGATCCCTAGCTCTTCCTGCGATCGTCGCCCTCTGCCGGACGAATTTGCGGGCGTCTGCGGCGTTGGTGCTCATCTCGATGTAATTCGGCGCCGACATGGGTGTCGTGCTTACCCTAGGTTACCCATCGCGCGGCGCCGTTGTGTCTCCCTGTCCGTCTCCGCGGCTTTGAGCCTTTAATCCCCATTCGCTGTCTGATTTGAATAGCCATTTCGGCGGATGTCTTTCTTTTGTGGTGTATTGAAAGATCATGGAAGACTACGGGTCATTTTTTTAATCTTCCCTTTGCTGAGTTTTGTTGGATCGTTTCGTTTGCGTCAGTTCATCCATAAATTTTGCGTAATTGGCACCTAATTGTTCGTTTCATGTTTGATCGATAGTATTACCATGTAAATCAGATGCACACTTGACGGAATACTGTCTTATATGGTTGTTGTTTTGTTCTGATTTTACAGCGACTGCTTCAGCTAAGAGTTCATAACTTAATATATATAGTTCTACAAATGTTCTAATCTATTTTCCTATTATATGATTATCTTCTGGTACATGTGGAGTTATGTAGTTTTCGGTAAACATGGGTTTGATTATCCAATGATGCCTGAGATATTAGACTTCTCTTTGTGGATGTTTATGTGTGGTGCAGATTCACAGGCTGTTCTCTTGAGCTGATGTGCGTTTAGTCAGTACACAATGAAAGCTAAAGAACCCAAGAAGGCAAGGTTAGTGCTGTCTCAATTTCCATTTTATATAAATGTTTGCCCAGCAAAATGCCATGATGGATGTGTTTCAGGGTCCGTGTCAAATGGGATGAAGAGAATTTGAATGACATTGAGTCAAACAAACCAGAAAGGGAGAAGATAACCGAGCCCAAGACACCTTACCACCCTATGATCGATGAAGATGAAGGTATGTAGTTGGTGATTGCACACTGAATCCAGATTCCTGGTTTTTCTGTAATACAGTCACCATCAATTCTCAAATACCATAAATCTGATTATCCACTCTGATGGCAGGGCCTGTTTCACCATTACAGCTAAGCGAAGAGTCAGTGGATAAATCTGCTCATGCTGATGCCATCAAGACTGCTCTAGCTGAAGCTGTTTCCAGCGGAAAGATTTTCGACAGGAATAGTTGGGAATCATGTGACAATGAGGAAGCCATAAAACAAGGCACAGGTTGTTATTCTGACATCTTTATTCAACCAGATTCTATTATCAATTCTGATTCTATAGTTGGATTAATGGCCTCCATATAATTCCTTTTGCGATGTCACAATTTTTCTTCCACCCTACCTTTTATTTTTCCAAAGATCCAATGAAATGTCATATTAAAGGAGATAACGTAGGTTGTTGAATCTCATTGTGTGACCTGATTTTATTATCTGTGAATCAATTTTATGGCTACCTGTAGCGCACTTCTCTGGATTAAGAAGATATTAGCACATAGAAACATCATATATCATGATCTGCTGGCTATGTATGGTATATCAAGATCTTTTCAGCCTGCACGGCTTTCTCTTCACTTCAGTCACGCTTCTTCTAAACCACTGATGATTTTCAACTAAATACTTGGCTTGGTAAATTAGCTCTTTTTATGACTAACTGACTATGGTTCAGGTAAGATTGATTATCATAAATGGAGAAAAATTGTCCCATGTATTTTTCCTATATACTATTTTGTGTTCGGTGCAAGGAAGAACTAACCCGTGTCCCTGTGTAGCTTTTGAAGAGCAGCGAAAGGTTCACTACGATGAATACCATAAGATGAAGGAGCTGCTTCAGAAGGGAACCATGACTGATGATGCAGATGAAGCTGAGAGTGAACCAGACAAGAGGAAGAAGTGATGGTTCTGGTCGGAACTTGGAAAAGTGATAAGTAATCCTTCAGCGTCACGAGACAGTTGGAAGCTTTGGAAAAGTTTGAGGTTTTGAATACTTCAGGACTACTAGGTGTATTAGATATGCATATCTGTTTCAACGTTTCCTGCACAGAACTTGGCTGTTTTCTTCCTTACCACTAATAGTTCAGAAGTGTATGCTCAGGCATCTATGCAGCTGAGACCTACAGTTTCTGCAGTTAGTCTTGCGGACCGCAAGCTGGAACATGGTAAAGTGCGTACGATTTTTTGTGACGAATGACCGGCTAGACTGGCTTGTAGCTAGCAAATTGTTACAAGCTGAGGAAAAGCAAATGTTGGATCGTAATATTCTGACGAGCGGATTATTACAATCTGATCATAATCTGGGACCTGTTTGTTTCAGCTCGCATATTGATAACCGGGCTGTCGACGAGCATCATGTTGAGCCACGGCTCGTGTTTGATTCGGAGAAGACGTAGCATGGAACGGTCCCGTTCCTATTTTGGATGAGACCGTATCGTCCTATTTTATTATGTTTGGTTAAGAGTGACCGGTTTATCCTAGATTTTTGTTTAATACGAGGGATTGAGAGTATGAGATGGGATCGCTGGGCGCCGCCGCCCGTGCCCTCCCCGCCAGACGCCACCGCCGCCCCTGGCCGCACCCGGTGCCACCCACGGCCTCGCCCGCGATAGACGGAGAGTGACGGATCCATCCCACGTATTGAGGGAATATTCCCCTTGGGGATGGATTCATCCCACTCGCCATTGAACCAAACACTACGAAAAAAAGATCGAATCATCCCGTTCTACGTCGTTTCTGAACCAAACACACCTAAACTTACATTTAGGACGATGAAACTTTCGAGGATTAACTTACATTCGGGACAACGGAACTTCCAAGGATTTTTACTGATCATCATGTGGAATTCCTTTCCCCCCTGAGATTCGACGATATTAAGCATCTTACTAAACCATCGGGCATCAGGATTTCACTGTGCGGCTAGAAGGGGCGAACGTGTAATTGAGGGGTCTATCGGGGAAAGAACAAGGGCGGAAACCGGAGAGCAACCTCATCCAAACCTCGCTGAGTCGCTTCACTCCCGCGGCTGCGGTGCATCGTCGTCCCGTTCCGGGCGATGGCCTGCTTGGAGGCGCCCCTTCCCCTCGACCTCCGCCAGGCCGCAGGCCAGCCCGGCGTCCGGAAGCTGCCGCCATGGAGGATCAGCCTGCTGAGCTCCTCCTCATGCAAGTAAGCTCCATTGTCGTTTTCAAGTTTTTCCTCCGTAGATTTTACTAGTAGAGTGTAGGGTCTGTCTGTGTGCGAGCCTGGCCGTGCGGCGGCTTCCGGGTCCCCTTCCCCCAGGATAACACAGGTACCCGGCGGCGCATGCCCCTGGCCGGCGGGCAGGCGTTCAGAACTCGGCACCTGCACCTCTGCCATGTGCCATTTCTCCGGGTAGAAAATGTTTTCAGTATTTCGATGTTGCTGGAATTTCGTAGGCACATAACTCGTACGGAGTTGAATTACTAGTCATCGTCCACAAGTACAACAGCAGAAATTAATCCCCAACTACAAGCCTGGCTGTAAGTCTGCAATTTGAAAGTGATGCAATGCTTGATATTCACTCAGCATCTCCTGAATTCCTAGCTGCGCCACTGTGTGCTATCGTGCCTCTGCTCTCTTTCTTTTTGTTTCCCTTTTAAAACAAAACAGGCTTGGAGGAATCAAATTTCTAGTGGGTGATTCAAAAAGGCACTCATATTAGGATACACTATGAATTTTCTTACACCCATGATAAATGTTCATGTCGATGCTGTGGTAATTCTCTGGGGGATCAAAATTGGATGTGACAAATCACTTGGCATCATTTACTTGTAAATGTACTACTTGATGTCTGGCCTATTGGCTACTAGTTACTAGTAGCTGATTGAATACAAGCAGGGGTGACGCTACATTATCCCAGGGTGGTGCACATGCTCCACCATGATGAAAAGTTGTACTAGGAATTTTAAGTTTTGCACCATATGAAATTGTACTTGTATTAGATGTATAGAAATTGTTTGCACCACTTCTAAATACAAGCAGGGCTTTTGGAAGAGAACAACAATGTTTTATTGCTCTCAATGACCTTCCTAAACTTTATGTCATACTCCACTAATTGCTGGCTCCAATGTATTGATTTCTGCATTCTGTTTATTCAGGTCTTGCACTCTAGTGTCCCGACAGCTCCCAATTTGCAATGCACAGTCATGTGAGATTACCTGTTCACCTTTTAATGATTTTCTTCCATATAAGTATGTGGTACACACAATTAACTTGTAGCATATGCAATTACTCTGTGATGCAGATGCTGATGAACTATGGGTAGCTGCTCCTCAGAGCCCTGCTTCGGTTCGGTCAAGGTTACTTGCTGCAGAAAGAGAGGAGGCAAAAGCTGTTCTGTCATTGTTCTTGAGACAGAAAGGTTTGAGAAGTACGCTAGCTGCACGGATTGTCAACAAATCAGATGGTTTCATTGAGCACCTTGTGTCAAAGCTCCAGATTGCTTACAGATCTCGATATGCTGAAGGTTTTGCAATTTTTTATTACACTTTTATGTATACATATGTCTTCTTATTGGTTCTGAACATTTGATAGCATATTTATTTTTCAGGAAGGGAGCTGAGCACACCTGAGATCAGAGATGCTCTCCTTCCATATCTAGAAGCTCTTTCTAGAGAACATGGCGATAGTTTGGTCGAGGTGGTGGAGAACTTCGCTGATCCTTTTTCTATGGAAGGGGATGCCCTGTCTTCTTCTATGGTACTTACACCCACGAGCTCAAATAAACAGAAGGCCGTTGCTCGAATAAGCACACCAACCTCAGGGGGTGCCCTCCCTGAGCTAGTGCTCTACCTACTAGACCTTGGTATGGATCATGAAGAGATCAAGAATATTGTGCGCAAGTTCCCAGCATTTGCATATTACAACGTGGATCGCAAGATAAAACCCCTGGTAGAGCTATTGCTTGACCTTGGTGTGGCAAGGTCCAGTATACCAGGAATCATAAAGAAGAGGCCTCAACTCTGTGGGATCAGCATGTCAGATAATCTTAAACCGATGATGGCTTATTTGGAAAACATAGGTGTCAACAGAGCTCAGTGGAGCAAGGTGATTACCCGGTTCCCTGCAATTCTAACGTATAGCAGGAACAAGGTGGAGACAACTGTGAGCTTCCTTACTGAGCTAGGAGTTTCCAAGAAAAACATTGGCAAGATCCTGACGCGATGCCCTCATATCATGAGCTACAGCGTTGATGACAATCTCAGGCCAACTGCTGAGTACTTCCAGTCGATTGGTGCAGATGCTGCATCTCTTATTCAGAAAAGCCCACAGGCTTTTGGTCTGAATGTCAAAGCTAAGCTGAAGCCAATCACAGAATTCTTCCTGGCTAGGGAGTTTAGCATAGAGGAAATTGGCATTATGGCAAATAGATTTGGAATTATTCACACACTAAGCTTGGAAGAAAACTTGCTCCCGAAATATGAGTTCTTCCTGATGATGGAATATCCAAGGACTGAGCTCGTGAAATTTCCACAATACTTTGGATACAGCTTGGAGCAGCGGATAAAGCCACGGTATGCTCGGATGACTGGTTCTGGGGTGAGGTTGATTTTGAACCAGATGCTGTCAGTCTCAGATGCCAGGTTTGAGGAAATTCTAGAAAAGAAGAGGACCAAAGTTTGAAAAGGCGACAGTTTCAGATGAGCACAGTTTTGGATTTCATTTGATGACAATCATCACTGCGGCATATTTTATATGGGATCAACGTTGTGCTAATTTTTCAGAGCTAGTAGCTTCTTTGTGTGGCCTTGATGGATGCACAAAAGTTGAAAGCAAACAATTTGATGGGTAACTGTGGCGTAGGGTGATTAAGGTACCTAGTTAGCTTTTGCAAGCGAGTGAGCTTTGGCAAATATCCCTCAGAAACTGCCATTTGCTGTTAACTTGTGAGGAAACAAATTGATAAGAGTGCTTGATGCTCAATTATGTAATTAGTAGCACTGCTGGCATTGTAGCTTGTTTTACATGTCTGTTAATCACCCCTTTTTTTTTACTTATGGCCCCTTTGCATTCCACCGCACCTCCCAAAATACAGGTGCACGAGCATTCGATTCGAGCAGTACCGCCACACAACGGGCCGTGTTAGTCAGAGCTGATTGCCTGATATACATGTGATGAAACCGAAATAATATGATAACATCAGATTCTCTTGTTTCACGGAGATCTTATATGATGCAGGGTCTAGAGAGTGCATCTGCATATGCTAGCGTCAGATTCTCGCGCATTACTGAAATTCTATGAGTTCGTAGCCAATGGTTCCAGTGCATGATAACAGTTACAGTGCACTCTGCTCATACACGGCGCGCCTACCACCAGCTTTAGCCTTCGTCAACTTGCCATCAGGCACCAGTCTCCACAGGCTGATTAAACACATTGAAGCCGTTTAGCACATCATATATCTTCTAGGTTTGCGTCTATGCCAGCCACTGAAAGATTGTTGTTGTTCCTTGGTAAGCTTCAGTGCTCAGCTTCAAACCATGAAGAAATCCACCAATGAGGCAATTAGCCAGCCTGGTTAAAAGGAACCGGGTTCCAGGCCGACCAATGAGGCAATTAGCCAGCCTGGTTAAAAGGAACCGGGTTTGAGGCCGTGAGGCAGTGACTCCATACTGAATACACAAATAAAGGGTAGTAAGATCAATCAGTTTCACTGATGCATCCTAGAGAAAAAGAGCACATCAGACATACAGGCAAGATCACACTCCATAACACACCATGTAAAGTAAAAATAAATCAGAACACAATATTGCATACTGCAAAAGATACAATTAATCAGGACGGATACACACACTTCACATAGAACCATTCAGATTTGCTTGCAGAATACAGTCTTACACTATTTCACAAATCTCGCTTTAGCAAACACAATCTATTTCATAAATCAGAGCACAAGGCAGATACATTAATTTATCAAGAAAGGACGACATTTGCACATGTATCTGTCTGTATGGCAGTTCACCAGCCAGCCGTGTATAAATTCTGCTTGAATGGATAGTCGGCACATCTATTTCATAAATTCTGTTTTTTCTGTTTCAACAGTCAGCACAAAACATATAGTTGAATTTCACGGAATTGACCATTGCCGCATTTGCAGCTATATGGAACTACTTGGAATACAAAAGAAGTTTAGATACGATAACATGAAAAGTGTCATTCCTTACTTGCTTATCTGGTCAAAGGTAGCTTTAGAGTTTTAGACCTTGTTGCTACAGCAAAAAAAAAACTTTTGCATAACTTGTAAAGCAAGAGCTTGTTTTGAGCCTTGACACCAAAGGTTCACCAGGTCTCAGAAAACAGAAAGTTACATGAACACAACTAATTAGTGGCAGCGTCACGCATATTGAGCAACACAGACAGCAATAACCAAAACAATGCATCGATTTTCTACTTAAGCAGTAAAGGTTGAGAGCTTCCTGAGATATATACTGCAATACTGAACACCTATGTATCAGCAATATGGGATGTGGGTACAACGGCGCACAACTTACTGAAACAACATTATGGTGATATAGAATTATTGGAGCATCAAAGAATCGGATATGGGTACGGCTGGGTTAGTGAAATATCGGTGATACATAGCTGAACAAAACCTTTTAACATCCAGAAACACTATTCCTGATAAATTGCAAACAATCGACTAAAAATGTGAAAAGAGGCACTGCATCATCATAATGAATTCTTTGCAGCAACACGGCACCGACTATAGTGACACCAAAAAATTTAGAGGGCAGGAAAAACAAGAACACTCATCTTCTTAACAGTAAAGCATATTGAACATATGCCTACGGGGCAGTTTGGTTCCTCTGAAGGCTTGCCTTGCCTCACCACGCGCGCAACGAGGCGCTTGCCAGCCCGAGCGAGCCGATTTGCCTCTCCGGCGCTAGCAAGGTCTTTCCTTGCCGGCACAAGCCCCGAGTAAATCTTGCTATAAATCCAAATGTTTTGCCTCGCTGCTCTCCTGGCTCAGCAAGGCAACACAGTGTCTGTCAAATAAACCAAACGTGCCCTACATTACTTTTAAGTCAAGATCTCTACCAGTTACAAAATTTCATTGGAGACATGGAAATCAAGAACGGACCGTCTCTTCTAGCGTTGCACATTGAGCATCTCCTTGGCCTCCTCCTGCTCAACCTGCAGGGTATCACTTGCATACTTGCTAAGAAGCTCCTTCTTCTTCCTCTCTAAGACCATGCGCTCAATCTCCTTCTCGTCAGGTAGCGGCACATGCGCTACAAATTCCCTCCCAGCCTCCTCCCCTTTCTCCCTCTCCCTCTTCTCTTCCTCACGCTTCCTCTCTTCTTCGACCTCCTCCTCCACTCCCTCGAACAGCACCTCCCTAGCAGCTTCCCCACTGCGCCCCCCAGCCGCAGCCACCTCGCCGCTCACCACACCCTTCATGGCCTCCCGGCGCACCCGCTCCACCCGGTGCCACTCTGCAACGACCTCCTCCCGCATGCGCTTCTCGGCAGGTGCCTCAAGGCGCTCCAGCACGCCGTCCTCGTCGTCGTAGTACCCGTAGTACCCGGCGTTGATGCGCTTGTGGATCTCGTAGCGGGTGCGGCGCTTCCGCGTCTCGGGCGGCTTGTCGAAGAGCTCCCGCACGCCGGGTAGCTTCCTGGCGGCGCCGAAGTAGCGGTACCCGGGCCCGCGGCCCGAGGGGTTGGGGACGGCGACGATGTTGCCGTCGAGGTCGGTCATGAGCGGCGCATTGGAGCTGCGGGAGTAGTCGCGGCCGCCAAGCTCGACGATGCGCCGCTCCCAGTGGCCGCGCTCGCGGAGGAGCTTGTTGATCTCGTCGTTGAGGTCGCGGAGGCGGTGCTCGCCGAGGCCCTCGTTCTGGATCTCGGCGACCTTGGCGCCGATCTCGCGGAGGATCTCGGAGCGCCAGCGCTCGGCGTCGGCGAGGTCGCGGCACTCGGAAGCGAGGTAGGGCCGGCGCTCCCGGGGCTTGCGCTTCTCCTCCTGCTTCATCGTGATGAAGCGGTTCAGCATCGACTGCGCCTTCTCCTCGTTACGAGCCATGGTGGCCGGTGGGGCGGAGACGGCGGCCGGCGGCGGCGGCGAGGTTCTCGAGCTGGGCGAGGGTTTGGGGCGAGAGGCGGGCGGGTTCGATTGGGATTTGGGGGATTGGTTCGACGGGGGAGAGAAGGGACAGAGATTCGATGCCTTTGCTCGTAAAGGCACGACGTGACTTTTAGCCCAATATCCACCGTGCAAGAAGCATCCAAGGGCTAGAATCGTATATAGGCAAAAAAAAAAAACCGAAGCGGCTGATTCTGTGAAGCCATTTTCTAAAATGAAACCGTGGGCTGAAAAAAAAAACTTCTTCTGATTCCGCGAAGTGAATCTTAATCCTGATTTTAAAAGTTTACGATAGAGAATCAAAGAGAATCAGCCACAAAATTACTTCTCTCAGAGAATCAGCTCCCGTATAGAATCAGAATTAGGTGGAGCTCTACCAAACAGGTCCTTATCCTTTTTACCAGAACCACAGGGTAGGGTAGGAGCGCTCTCCTTTCGCGCGCGCTGCGCTACCGTTTCGCGCACCGCCTTGCGGCCTTGCCCCCTGTGCACGCCGTCATCTGCGACTTTTTGGATCTTTAGAGCTTTTTAATTCTAATTTTAGTACTTTTGAGTTTTAGGAGTGGGATCTAAACACCTCCTTAGAACGAGAGGGCGATCTGCGCCGGAGCAGAGGAAGAGGAAGGAGAAGACAAGAAGTAGGTCCACGTTGTGCTCAACGAGGAGGTCTCTAGCGCCGGTGCAACTCCGAGTCTCCGGAGAAGGAGAGGAGGTCTGCTTCGGGTCGCCGTAGGAAAGTGGGAGATCTCCGCCGGATTGTCGTAGGAAAGCAGCATTTAGAGCATCTCCAGCAATTGCTGTATTTGGAGACCTAAAACAAGTTTTAAGTCTAGGAGAGAGAATTTTTATAAGCTTTTTATAGTCCCCTCCAGCAGCATACCTAAAACTGGATACCTATAAATGTTTTGGGCTCCTTTTCTCATCTCATTGTGCATGTGGACTCCAAATTAACTCTAGATGTTATCAATAATTCAATCATTTGCATTCATACCCAACACAATTTAACAATCAAATTTGAACATTCAAATCCAAGATCATGATAAAGTAAAAACCGAGAGCATAGTGTATCATGACAACATAGAGTTCGTGATAAAATAATCATACATTAATAAACTAACGACGACGTTCACCATGGAACTTCCACAATTCCTCCACAAGGTCATCACGTAGGTGCTCATGGGCCTCTCGGTCTTGGATCTCTTGGTGAACTTGAACGAACCTTTTAATTCGGTCATTGTTCTTGCGTGGTATCACCATTTTTCCTACCCCCTCATACTCATAGTCTACATCCTGTCCACGCTCATCCTCAATGATCATATTATGCATGATCACACATGCTGTCATGATCCTCCATAGTGTCTTTTGATCCTAGAATCTTGCTGGACCACGCACAATTGCAAAGCGGGATTGCAACACACCAAATGCTCGCTCTACATCCTTCCTAATAGCCATATGTGCCTTTGCAAAGTGAATTCTTTTGTTACCTTCAGGGTTTTGTATGGTCTTGACAAATGTCACCCATGCTGGGTAAATCCCATCAGCTAGATAGTACCCCACTGTGTGAATGTGTCCATTTGCTTCAAACTCCACTGGTGGTGACTCTCCATTGGCTAGCCTTGCAAATAGGGGTGAGCGGTGCAGTACATTGATGTCATTGCAAGAACCAGGCATCCCGAAGTATGCATGCCAAAACCAAAGTTCCTTGTCTGCAACAGCTTCAAGGATGATAGTAGGATCATGGGCATGGCCAGTGAATTGCCCATGCCATGCCGTAGGACAGTTCTTCCATCTCCAATGCATGCAGTCTATGGATCCAAGCATCCCCGGGAACCCTCTAGCTTTGTTTATTGCTAGAAGCCTAGCAGTGTCTTGTTCATTGGGTGCTCGCAAGTACTCCTGGCCAAAGATTTGAATCACTGCAGTGACAAAGTGCCTCAAGCTCTCGATGATTGTATTCTCTGCCATAGCTAGGCAATCATCCAAAAAATCAGCAGGGACACCATATGTTAGCATGCGCAAGGCTGCTGTGATCTTCTGGTAAGGGCTGAGGCCAAGATTTCCTGCCAAATTTCTCTTCTGCTTGAAGTATTCATCATGATTCTCAACAGCAACTGCAATGCGTTTGAACAAATCTGGTGACATCCTGAACCGGCGCCTGAACAATCGAGGTGGATAAACAGGATTAGGATCAAAATACTCCTCCATCAGTCGGCGGTGGCCTTCCTGCCTTCTCCTATGAATGGTTTTGCGGCCAGGCATCGATCCACCAAGTTTCTTTCGCTTGTTGCGCTCCATATCCAACAACATGAGAATTTCCATGTCCTCCTCATCCAATTCTTCCTCCTCATCCTCCTCTGATGACAAGTCTTCAAAGAATTCTTGCACAAGCAGATTCATCTGCACACATTATGTTCACAACATAATTTAATTCCACTACTAACAAAAGGACCACTTAGAATTAAGATGCAATTAAAAAAACAGTAAGCCGATCGAAACAGGAATGCATCAAGAGAAAGAGAATTGACAGAAACTAGCACAACAGAGAATTTAACAGCTTAAGCTGACATATTCTATTACTAGTCGATAAGAGATTTGACAGAAACTAGCACAACAGGAATGCCTCAAGAGAAAGAGAATTGACAGAGAATTGACTATATATGGATGCGCGTGTGCTTGAAGTTGACGGTCATCATTATTTTAGAAATGATTGACAACACTCCCCAGTTTCTTATCCAAACTGGAATTTCTTTTAGTATGAAGTACAAGACTGACAGCTTAAGCTGACATATTCTGATATCAAAGTCAAAAAATTGTCCTCCTCAGAGACGTCTATTTGTCTGATGTCTAGTAGAGATGGGCAGATGGCGTTCACTCATAACAAGTTGAAAGCTTTCATAGTTCCATCTCTGGTTTAGGTCAAAACTGAACAACAGAAACTAGCACAACAGGAATTCACAGGAATTGGATATTTTTGGTGATTTTGCCTAGATTCTTAATGCTACTGAAATAATATGATCACAAACAATGGGAAACTGCACAATCGGATCACAAAATTGATGAAGGCGGCGCTCGGCACGGAAAAGTCCCGCCCAGCCGTTTCCGCTCTCCCACGCGTGGATGAAGAAAATAGGTTCCCACGCTTTGGATTGGTATATTTACCAACATGAGAGAGAAATATAGGTCATAGCCTAAAAATTATAGGTATAGCAATCCATATGGCAATACTGTTGGAGCAAGTTTTTATGCTTTTTGAGTAGTTTTTAGGTATAGCAATCCAAAATAGCAATGCTGCTGGAGATGCTCTTAGGCCTTGTTTAGATCCCAAATTCCACTATATAAAAAAGATTCTCATCACATCAAAATGTCATAACATGCATGGAGTACTAAATGTAGATGGAATTAAAAACTAATTACACAGTTTTGTTGTACTTTGCGAGACGAACATTTTGAGCCTAATTCATCAATGTTTGGACAATTTTTCACAAATACAAACGAAATGCTACAGTGACGCAATGATTACGAAGTGACACCATATCACAATATTGGCCTCCCAAATTTGGGCCTAAATGCTGGTGAGGAGCCTGTCCTTGAGGACGTCGACGGCAGAGGTGGCTGAGCACTGGAGCTTGGCCCTTGTTTAGATGCTGAAATTGGGAGCCAAAATTTGGTCTGTTGGAGTGCATGCGCTACTGTAGTATTTCGTTTGTATGTGTGAAAAATTGATTAATTAGGCTCAAAATGTTCGTCTCGTAGAGTACAACAAAACTGTGTAATTAGTTTTTGATTTTATCTATATTTAGTACTCCATGCATACTACGACATTTTGATGTGATGAGAATCTTCTTTTTGCATAGTGAACTTTGGGTGAAATTTGAGATCTAACGAGTAGCCGCGCGCTGTTGGTTGGGGGCGGCTGTGTGGAACTGCTGCTGGCCGTAGGCGAGGCAGCAATCTGCGCCCCATCGAAGAGGATGAAGGCCGGCTCGGCGCGACAGCACCTGCGGCTGGACCAGACGAACAAAGAGAGACCAAGTCATGCGCCTTTGGCTTGGAAAGAACAGGAAGCAACCCTGTTTTACGAGCGGCTTGGGTGGACTGTCCTGCCTCCCTAGTCGGTTAACCGACGTCTGATGGAGATCCAACGGTCCAGATCGATGGAGATTCAAAGGAGGTCGGTATATAACATCGAACTAAGAAATTTGAGCACTGCTGAGAAGTTTGAGCAAATTCATGTGGCAACATCGAGCTGAGAAATTTGACACCTGAATCATATGAGCTTTCCTTAAGCAATCCAAGCGGTATTCGATTGAGCAAATAGAATTGCGCACTATACTGCAGTCCTAATAAAAGTCAATTGATATAATAAAATTGAACTAAAAATTGCTTAGAGAATTATGTGAACTTCGAACAAATTTCCGGGAGTAATTTGTTTTATTTTTTCAACACTGCATTCTTGTGCCGTTGTACACCCATCCACGGCCTTGCTTCGCCAGAACGTGCTGCTCCGGCTGCCGCCTGCCGGCAACCGCGCAAAATCTCCTAACCCCACCCCCGAAATCGGAATCCCTCTCATGGGTCGGAAGCGGAAGCGATCCCGCAAGGTCGAGCCGCCGGCGGAGCGAGTCGACGGAGAGCCGGCCGACGAAGAAGTCGACGGCCAGGAGTTCGTGACGACGAGCCCACCAGTAGCTGAGCCTTCAGCGGCCGGCGAACGCGAGGAGGTATCGGGGGCGGCGGCGGAGGAGGAAGATATCGGTAAGCTTCTGGAGCCATTCACCAGGGACGAGCTCCTGGACCTCCTCACCGACGCCTGCCTCCGGGACCGCGCCCTCCTCGCCCGCCTCGCGGCCTTCGCCGCCTCCGACGCCGCGCACCGCCGCCTCTTCGTGCACGGCCTCGGTCCGGGCGCCACCTCCGCCGCGCTGGCCGCCGCATTCGCCCCCTTCGGCGCTCTCGACGAGTGCCACGCCGTCACCGACCGCGCCACGGGTCGGTGCCGGGGCTACGGCTTCGTCACCTTCCGCCGCCGCCCCGACGCGCGCCGCGCCCTCGCCGATTCCTCCAAGCGCGTGGACGGCCGGCCCGTCGCCTCCCTCGGCTCCGTTGCACAGCCCGCCTTCTCCGACCGCAAGCTCTTCGTCGACAACGTTCCCGAGCACGCCGCGCACGACGACCTGAGGGGGTTCTTCTCCAAGTTCGGCGAGATCGAGGAGGGACCCCTCGGCGCCGACCGCGCCACCGGGCTCTTCCGCGGGTACGCTATCTTCTACTACAAGACGCCCGAGGGGCTCAGGAAGGCACTCGAGGAGCCAACCAAGGTGTTCGACGGGTGCGAGCTCCAGTGCCGGCGCGCACACAGGGCGAGCAATAGGAAGCATGCTGCCACCGCACTCGCGGACACAGGTGTCCAGAGCAATGGCGGTGCTGTTGCCGCGGTCTCGCCCTCTGTTCAGGCCAAGGACCTCGCATTGGTATCCAAGCAGTCTCTGCTTCCATTGAATCAGCCGGTGGGCCTGCCGGCAAAGGGGAGTAGCTCAGCCACGGCCACAGTTCTCTTTCGTCAGGGTGTCCCTGGAGGTGGCGCTGGTATCCTTGGTGCAGCCCCTGCGGCCACGGCTCATGGCACATCAAGCACACCACCAAGTCATTATGGAGCTGCAATTGGGCATGTTGGATTGGGTGACACTGCTAGAGCTGGTGCTTCACCCATGGCGCCGATAATTGGGGCCAACAATTCAGCATCATCGTTTCAGGTTCAGGGAGCTGCAAAGAATGTGCCGACTTCCTTGGGCGTTTCGCATCCTTGTCAGTTGTCATCTAGGCCTGGTTTGATACAGCATTACCTGGGAAGATAGGTGAAAGTACCATGGCATTTCGCTAGACAAGTTGGATCAGAACGTGAGCAGGAACTCAATGCTACTTTCATACTGAAGTAAGGAACTGTAACCTTAGTTAGTTCAGTGTATCTCATTCCCATGGTTTACAGTTTGCCCTGCTTGTCATGGGAGAAATGGTTATGATATCTAATTGCTAGGAACTGTGTTTTTGTAGATAGTTTAGTTTGTAGAAGAGACTCATAATCTGTAAGACTGTAAGTGAATTTGGACCTGTGCTTCAGAATTAGTTTGGTTCTTCTTACCTGGAGACTTATTCTGAAAACGAGAGAAGTGTGATTTGTGGCATTGTAATCTTTCAGAACAAGATTGTAGAGCTATCAGTGCGCAGACTTACAATTCCCTTTTGAACATATATTCTCTCAAGTTCTGAACGGAGATGAACAAATTTGAAATAACAGGTCCCAAGATCCGAAGATGAAAATGCTGTCTTGTTGCTAACTAATGGTGAAGACAGGTAATAATTTTGCTTATCCTTGATTTTTTTGCCCCTGTTTATTGGTGGGCAGGAGGCTATGATCTATTGATATTGTATGACTCTTCTCCACGCTGCGACGCTCTGAACTACATTTTGTACCAGGAGGATGGATTCTGTGAGCCTTCCTTTGCTCAAATAATGCTGGTAGACGCAGAACCTGTCATTCCGTCAACTTGACACAGCGATATGGCAGCGTCAGTTTGGTTCAGGCATTAGCAACAGAATTGATATAAGCCACGCTGCCACAAATCAAAACAGAACTTGCTTACTTGCATATCAGGCATCAGCAACAGATTGGTTTTTTATGGCCATTTTTTCAGTCGGAAACATGAAAAAAGTTCCCAGTTTTGAACTGGGCCACGACCCACGATGGTTTCCTGCGTTGAATCCAACGACACAGCCGTAAGAGTTCACAAATCAGACGGCGAATGCCATTGCCACTGGTACCCTCCCCTCCTTCCGGCCTGGCTCGCACAGCCCACCCCACCTGTCCTCCGCCATTACCGTTGGATGGAGCGTAGGCTGTCCCCGACAAGGCCGCGCTCCAACGAAAGCCGCCAACGCCTAGGTCTGCACGCGCGCGCCGCGGACCCTGGCGCGAGGAATGTGTTCGATGAAATGCCGCTGCGGGGCAACCTACAAGGCCACGGCGTCGTTTGGCTGGTTGAAAAAATGCCGCCGCCCTGGCTGTTCCACCGGTGACTCCCGAAACCCGAGAGGGAGGGCGTTGCCGCGGGGTCGGCGGTCGGGGCGGTGGTTCGCCGGGCAGGGCCTCACATGGCAGGCAGAGAAGCTAAACCAGCCAATCAGGCATGCTGACCCTGATGAATCCTGATGGAGGTTGGGACCGATGGCTTGCACTGTGCTGTGCTCATCACATCCTGGCAAAGTCAATGAACTTTTGTACTTCAGGTGTCCCTTGCTGTTGGGGCATATTCTCTGCCGTCACTCAGTCGAGCACCTGGGCCTCCTCTTCTCCTGGAGACTGCCAACTGGAGGCGCACAAAGTGGGACGCCACGATTGCTGTCATTCGGTTCTTGGAAATGGTTTTGGGGCATAATCTGACCAGGACTGCAATCGTATGTCGGGCCAGATGAGGATTTTGCGGTTGATGCCTTTGATAGCGTGTCACTCCTAGACGCAAATTATCCTAAAGCTTTGCTGCTATGGTGTTGGTGGAATACTGGAATCATTGAGCATGACTGGTGGATTGGGGGAGGGCGCTCTGGATTCTGATGCTTGTGAGGTCATTGGCATCAGTCCTGGGTTCGTGGCTGAAACAATAATCATTTCATGTCAGGTTATGAAAAGGCCTAGCCTTGCTACGTGCCAGCAAGCTTTGGACCCCGCTGTTTTCAGCACAGGGACTCTTGCCTTCTTTCAGGCAACCTGCGACTCAGAGTTGTTCTGGGTTGGCATACAAATATGAGGGATATTCTCTTGCATTTTGCAATCTTACATCCAACCTCGAGCTCTCCAGAGATATAGTGGCATATATTTATCTCCATTCACATGGTAAGTGAAATTCATTTCTAGGATAGTCAGAGCTTGTACAGGTGCCAAAGTAATCTAGAAATTAAGCTATGTTGTAGTCCAGCATTTACTACCCATTCGGAGTGCTTGGCCTCATGCACAATTCCATCCGTCCTCCTGTAGAGGGAGTTATTTCTGTATCATCTAATGTATCGTCTGCCACCACATCCGTTCTCCCTTTGGCAGTTGAAGAACACTGAGGCCACGGGTGGTCCTAGATTATAAAGGGCTGAGAAGTCTCTTGTGTTGTAATTTGGTCTCCATCCTGGTGCATAAATAGTCTGCCGGACAGATTGGCGGAAGAGGACAAAGACAAATCGATGTATTCCAGCAGTTGGCTTTGGACTTTCGTAGCTTACTACCTCATTTCCTGAAATATAGTTTGAATAGAACTTATCAGAGCAAGTTCGTGCAGATATTATTCCCAAGTTTAGAAGCACAGTTACTCAAGATCTGGTCTTTGACCTTTTCAGGGTTAAAAGTTGACCGGAAATTAGTCCACATCACAACTAGATACTGCTGAATGCTAATAGAGAGTCATGTTGTACAAGCCAAAGCTAGTTATTCAAATATTTATCCGCAACAATATTTGCAAATCTGTGAATACATGCTGCCTATTGTCCTAGTCTTTGGTAACTAATATATACACCTTTTCACCAGTTATAGCTTGCATTCGTTGGGTGTAAACATTCAAATAAGGAATATGGAGAGTAAGAGATGGTGGTTAACTCACCAAAGCTTACATTTGTTGATTCTGGAATGTCTGTCACCAACCTGCATGCATGATTGTCACTGTGAGTAATTCCTTCTCTTTGCTGTTATGTTAGCAGAATACACAAGTATTGTAATAGTAAATTCTATTCATCACATATTTTTCAGGTCTTACCAATGAAGGTATTCTCTTTTGGTTGGATTGCTTGGACTCGGCGAGTCAGGATCCACCATCACCTAGTGGTAAGTTGGTTAGTTTCTTTAGAAACAGAAACAATAACACTTCATGCATATGGGGGATTACTAAACCAAGCAGCAAATGGTAATGATGCAAATACCTTTATTTTAAAATGACACGTCATTTGCCTGTCATCGAAGGCAATTTACATTGTTATTTTAGATTAATATTAATGTATGATTATATTCTGAGACATGTGGGCTGTCGAATAGTTTGACATTTTTTTCCGAATAAATTGAAGTGTTCTGAAATCTGATTTTATCTACTCAAATGTTAGTGGCTTCTGTTAAGGTAAGATATTTGGATTATTCACGAATGTAACATTTGTTTCTGGAGGTAATCATGATGGTTCCAGGTTCCTAAATACTAGGTACCTTGGTACATGTATATAATACTGATGTTCAATCAGTGCTGGGGTCCAAACATGCTGGGAAATTTGCTGACACTAGCAAAAAAAAAGGCTTTCAATAAAATGTGGAAGTACAAACTGTATTATTTCAATAAACAGCTTTCAAATCTACAAGGCAACATTCATGGCTTTCAATGATCTATAGATACTGAAATCAACTTTCAAAATCTGAACTGTTACATTGCATTTAATAGGTGTACCATGTTTCTTTTGGACAAAAGAAGTGTTCCAACTTGGCACCTTAATTTAAAGAGTAACTTGCACTATGCACCAGGTAAAGATCACCTTGTTTCACTTTGCATCATGTTTGGCACATACTTTCACTTTGCACCAGCATAAATCAAAGTAAGTTTTACTTTGCACCGGCTTATGCCATGAATCCTGAGTGAAACCTTATGAAATATGGTGAAATCACATGAGACATCATGAATTTCGATAATGTTTCCTTAGGTTTTGTTAAACTTCACGTTCTCTATAAGTTTTGTGATGTACCCTAGTGCAAAGTAATAGTTTACCATGGTGTTGAAGGAAAGTGTGGTAAACCATGTGCAAACAAAATATGATTACATGGCGCAAAGTGTAATTTACTCTAATTTAAAATGTTAGCATGCTTCAATGAGGTAGACTTGTGGTTTTGAACTCACCAAAGTGTAAAGGGTCCTCATGTCACACCCAGCAATCTCAATCCTTGGTTCATTGGCTACTTGCGAAGGCTTGAGCTCAGATCCATTAGTCAGTTCCCTATTGTTGTATAGGACTCTGAGTGATGCTGATTTGATAAATGGGTCCAAGATATCCCCAACTACGTTGCCAACGACAAGTGGGTCCCTTGACATGGTTAACTACAATTGGCGATCTTCAAGACGAGCTAACTTGGCCTGAAGTATGAACTTGGGTGAAGTGCAGGGTGCAGGCAGGTGCTCTATATATACTCCCGATCCTCAATGAGGTACCATTCATGATGACTGAAACTATTAGCTCTGGACGCCATGGTATCTTGCTTTTTACTGTAAAGAGTGATATGGGCTGCCATGCCATCACTTGAAATATTTCGGGTTGTCCACCCTCTGCGCCTACACCAATGGAAGGAGTGCTCACTGCAATTCCACGTAGGTGAATAAAATCTGATGTATCACAGTCACTTATTCCCTATATCTAGAGCCTAATAAATAGTTGTTCGTGGCAAAAAAGTAAATTGCCTTTTGACTTGTCTGTTATCTTCCAGACTGACGCCTTATGTTCATCAATTTTCAGTTTTTTTGCATATTGGCTGCACGAGCAACGTTTAGCCTTAATGGTTGTTATCCTTCTGTCATTATGTTCCTCAACATATTAAAAGTTGATTATGCATTCATGGTCTTTTAACAAGGATAGACTCTCTAAGTAAAATGGATAACTAATAGGTTTTGCTGGCTAGTAGAAGCTTGGTGGAACGAGCATACTATACTGCAATGATAAAAGTGGCGGGGGGATTTTCTTCAAAAATGCATTGATTGTTCGGTGTCTGCTCCTAAGATAATAATTTCAATATTATATGCCCAAGATGCTAATTTGTGGTACAAGTGTATGGTCTATCTCACTGCATGCTGTCATCCAGAATTCAGAATCATGTTCAGTTCATCCAGCAAACATTATAAGTAGGAACTACTTCTTTTTGTTTACGATTGTTATTTGGTGTGTTAACACTCATTCTATCAGTTGTGATGCAATAATTTTTTTTAAAATCTATACAGCAGGGGAGACCCCCACAGTGGTAGAAGATATATTAAAATAGAGAAATGAAATTCGCCTGAGAAGCAGCTTCTCCTTTCTATATCTGTAAAGTAGGGGGATTTGAGCTTTATTCTTTCTTAGTAGTTTGATACTGCAAATATTATATGTTAGTAATGGATTACGTTAGGATCTATTCTGATCTGCCAACATTAGTTGTGGTAAAAAATAGTCTTTATGTATTCTGAAATTCTATCTTTCAAAACAAATGTGCCATTAAATGATAAATCCATTTGATTTTGCCTCCTTAAAATTTACTGCCCTTTGTTGTGTTTCCATAATATAATGTTATCCTAGATCGTTCTATGTTTCAGAATGTCTACATGTAGCTGTGTACCTTATAACATAGGTATTTTGAGATCAACTTTATGCACTCCATGGTGTTTAGGACAACGGATCTGAAGTCCATCTTAGTACTTTTGACTAATCGAAAGTTTAAATTTTCAGATCATTCTGACAATTTCACTTAAAAGCTACACACTCTGGTGTCCAATGTGCATGTTTTGCAAAATGCAGGCACGCGGCCATATTGTACCTACACTCATCTTTCTTTTCTAGTGTAACTGGTGGAATATGACCTTGGGAGGAGGAGCTCCAAGTGTAAGTTCTTGTGAACTGATGCTGAAATTCATTTGCTTTTTACCCATGTGACCTCCCAACTTTGTGCGGCCATAACACAATTATATTACATTCCCAGCTTTCTTGCACTGTGCAGGCTATCAGGCATTCATGTTCAGGTCGGCGCCGAAAGCCTGAAAGGTGATAAGTTGCATCGGGGCAAGAAGCTCAAATTCGATCAGAGAAGCTCTACTCTGCCGTAAAAGGTGATGCTAATTAAGTAGAAATTTAACTCTCAATCCTTAATACCAGACCCTCAGCCACTTCAGCAAGCAGGAACCGAAAGGGTTTAGTCAACATGATGGTGCATTGAATATGAACACCAAAGTTAGCGAAATGACTGGAATCTGTGTAGCTCTTTTCGGTTCATTGCACATTCTTGATCCTCGACCAACGAATAAAGCGGTTCTTCTCTTCACGTGAGCATATCCCATTGGTCCAGCCACTCCAAGGGTGAATGCGACTTGGAAAAAAGATGTACTTCACATGGGTTGTCAAAGCTTGGAAATGGACATTTTACAGAGAAACTTTGGAGCGCCGGAATTGCATTGAACGGTATTGAGTACAGAACAATTTCCAGAAACAGAAAAACCTCGCCTCCAAGACATGGTAGATTGCTGAACCCTGTCAAGGCTTGCTGATGGCAAAAAAAACTAAATTGTGATGCCTGCTTCTTTCATGCTTTCGCGAAGTTGGAAGGATTCCTGAAGAAATTATTAGCATCGAGCAGCTTCAGCAGCAGATATTATATATAGGTTTCAAGTTTCCGGTCGACATCAGCAAGTGATCAACCATTGGAATGCAGCTTCTGGTATGTGAAGAGAGTAATACAGTAGCAGCCTAAAACATATAGCAGTTTTCTCAACAGCAAAAAAAAAATAATACATATAGCAGTTTTCAGGTACTGCCGGTATACACACTACTCAGCTACCATCTTCTCTACGTATAGCATATATATTACCTGCTTATTTTGTCATTTCCTGCAGAGCAACGACGACTGCTGAGCTGATCAAGATCTATCGCACTCGGGATCCGGCGGCGAACGAGAATCCTTCTGGAAACGGCCAGCATCGTGCGCTACTTGATCAACCGGCCGGTATTCTCCTGCCTCTTTGCTGAAAGCAACGGCTGCTAGTCAAGATGCATGTGGGCGGCCATGTGGGCGCGGCGTACGTGCGGCATCATCGGTAGACGCCATGCAAATTGCAGGGGTCGATCGCCTCAGCCCGGCCTGTCCATGAATGGAAAATGGAGTGGAGTGGCGCCGGTGTTTCGAGCCGAGTGCCAGGCGCCATGGATGGATATGAACATGATCGCTTGCTTTGCTGCAAGCTACGCCTTCGCCCAGTGTGCTACACATACCTGCTGCTGCTATACCTTGGCGTGGCGTGCGTTGGCATCGCAACCTTATCGCTTTCCTATAGGCCTGGAGCCTGGAGGGGGAGGCAATGCAAGTCAGCGGTGGCACGCGGGCGAGGGCATTTCGCATACTTTCACATGCCATGGCGCCGATAAAAGCTGCATCGCCGTCACCGAGAAATCGGTGCGGAGGCGGGCTATTCTGGAGCGTTCTGGTGTAGGCAATGCAACTAGCCATGTCGGCAGTGGCTAGTGTACATACAAACTAAAATGTAGCTAGTGTAGATAGAGTGTAAAGATGATGTAACACATAGAATGATCTGGACGACTAGGCTTTGGTCATGCTTTCTTTGCATTATTGAAAGCAAAATGTCGTAACATAGAGCAGGCGTGTATTAAGTATCTGTTCGAGCTAGACTTCCAACTTGTATATATTGCTACAAGCTAAGGCATCAGCTGGCCACTATCCAGTCCAGAACTGGCAATTGGTAACATGCATGCTGACCTTGTGCTGACTTGTTCGTTATGGAGGATGAAACTGGTGTTGTCAAAACGTTTGCTGAGATTTTAACAGCCTCTCTCGCTTTGGTCTATGTTCATCTACAAGGATAGCTAGTACCTAGTAGGATATGCTTATATGCTACTGTTGCTGTCGTGGTACCAAGCTAGGTGAAAGTGTGGACACAGGACACGTCTCCTGTCCAGCACTCCAGCCTTGCCATAGCCAAGCTCAAACGAAATGCAAGAATATATCAAAAAAGGACACTGGAGGAAGGACGATGAAGCTCAAACGAAATGCCAGAATCAAAACTGGAAACTCCGTCACGTGACAACCCACAAGTCACAGTTTTTTCTTTCTTTCTTTCAGTTGTGGCAGTGAAGCAAACACATCACAAATAATAGAACGCCGGCCCCACGGCACTACGACAGTAGTACGACTTGTTCGCTCTAGATACCATTTCAGGATCAATTCAGCAGTGGTCAGAACACTTCCACATCTGATGCAAGCAATACAGTGATCAGATACATCTGTATCATGGCATGGCCGAACTGTCTGAAACCGCTCTCGGCCGCGGTTCAGCGAACGCAGCTCGTACTGGTCGTCGTCGTCTCAAGCCTCGCACCAAGCAACTTGGGGCTAGCTAGGAAGAAAGAAAGAGCCAGCACATGTGCGGTTGGACACTGTAAAGCAGCCATGGCATCGTCTGTTTCCAGACAACAACTCGTGCGAGCACCCGGCCAGCAGCAAATCCCGGCCCGATCATTGCTTGCTGACGGCCGGGAACCGTCGCTGTCAGCGATACGATGCTTATTTATCCAGAAACAATCTGCAGCCCGGCCGGCCTAATAAACGAGCGCATTTCGGCCAGATTTTGCAGACATCATGTGCAGATATGATTCCAGTCAAAAGGGAAGGTAGCGTGCCGTTAAACTGAAGAATTGAAGAACCACGCACGGCCGTGCAGCTGCTGTCCAATGATCAGCCCATCCATCGATCTCTTGTGTATCCAAGTTGCGGCACAGAAAACTGAAAGCAGCAAAGTTGGGCACACCCCTCCCCCCTTTTGCCCAAAAGCTCACCAAATTGTTCCCTACGTACATGTCCTCATTCCATTGCAGTTGCAGATCATTTATAGATGAAATCAGAGAAAGGAATTCAGCCAACATCAGCTAGCACACTTGCGCACACCGTCAGCTGGGATTCCAAGCAGCACAGCACGACGGACGGCACTAATAACAAAATCGATGCGCTGCAATGATATATATTCTTCTCTAATTTGCCCAAATCAAACTGGCACAATTATATAATCTTATTCTTCTCTGCATGCAGCATTGTGTATATATAGTATATATTGACAAGCAACCAGCGATTCAGCACGACCAGCACTGTCAAGAAGAAGCTAAGAGTGAGCTAAGCTAACAAATTAAAGCCTCCATGATTGGCTTTGTTAGGCGAGCATCGCGCGCTTTATTTGCAGGCGCATCTCTCTGAAAGGCGAGGAATGTATGCAAAGCTAGACGACGATGGCGGAAAGAGAGCGAATTGAATGATGCGTGCGCAGTGCAGTTGGAGTAAACTAGTCCGCAGCGGCGCCGTCGGCAACTTTTGCCATCATCGACTTGCTCGAAATGGGCGTGCAAACCTAGCTAGTCCAGATTTAGGTCTCCATACAGAATTAGAATGAAACGCCATGGAGCCCGCTGCGGACGTTGGCAAAGGAAAGGTCGCTGAGATCTACTAGAAGGTCTGATATGCTGACGGAAGAGTCAAAGAGAGAGATATGCCATGCAATGCATCGTCCATCCATATATGCATGTGGTGGCGGCAGGCGAAGGCTGGTTTTGTTGCTGCGGTTTCACGAGAGGCTCGGTAGACTTTACCTGTATCCGGAGACGAGCAGCCTGTCGCTTCGAGGGTACCACGAGACGAGCGATTTTTGACCGTCTTTTTTCTTATTATGGTTATATGGTGAAATGCCTTTGTTGTATTTCGTGGCTCCACCTAAGCGGCGTCGGTAAACAAACAATAATCAGAGAATCTAGAACATCCGAAGAACTTGGACGAATTATACGAAGACAAGTGTTTGACCAAACGACCACTACGGGAAACCCCACGTTTGCCGAGTGCCAGGGGCACTCGGCAAAGGCAGTTATGCACTCGGCAAAGCCTTTGCCGAGTGTTACACTCGGCAAAGGGGTTACGGCATAGCTCGTGTCGGCAAACAGGCCCTTTGCCGAGTGTCTTTTGTCGGGCACTCGGCAAAGGTTTTGCCGAGTGCAAAAGCCGACACTCGGCAAAATAAAGCACTAACGGACGGCCGCGGACGGCACGGCGACGTTCGCGGCCGTCCGTCAGTGCTCACGGGGCCTTTGCCGAGTGCCACACTCGGCAAAGACTCCAAGTTTTGCCGAGTGTTGCACTCGGCAAAGGTGGTTGGGGCCGACACTTGTTTGCCGAGTGTCTGTCCTGGCACTCGGCAAAAATTTAGGCCATGGCAGCAGAAACGCCCTGCGCTGCTGCCCGGCGTCGACGGGCATCGGAGTCGCCCACACGGTGCACGAGGCATTGGTCCTCGACGACTTCGCCATGGAAGAGCTCCGATTCTACGAGGAAGGGGACTACTACAACCAAGGCCTCAAGCTCCATGAGGACGAGAGCTACCTGAAAGTAGCTTCAGGTAGCTCTCGTCGTCATGGAGCTTGATGCCTTGGTTGTAGTAGTCCCCTTCCTCGTAGAATCGGAGCTCTTCCATGGCGAAGTCGTTGAGGACCAATGCCTCGTGCACAGTGTGGGCGACTCCGATGCCCGTCGACGCCGCGCAGCAGCGCAGGGCGTTTCTCCCGAAAAAACAAAATAGGTTACGTGACACAGTTGTGCACAATCTTGGCCCGCTGTATTTAACTGTACGGTATGAATTCTTTGTCATGTCTTTGCGTATCCTACAGTAAATAAGATGTCTTATTTACTGTAGGAAACGCAAGAACATGGCAAAGAAGCCACACGGTAAAGATAAATACAAGAGACGAAGAAGGTACACAACTTAAATATGAATCTACGAATTAAATGCTGAGGGGTATGGTTTTGCACGTGCTCACCTACGGGCTCGACGTCGGGCGAGTCGGTGACGCTCGTGTCGGAGCAGACGGCGGGGAACGGCTACGGGCTACAAGCCGAGGACGGGCTATGTACAAGCTTGCTGAGGACGGGCTATGTACAAGCCTAAAAAAAATGAAATGTTTGTTGTAAAATTTGGTATTGACATGCATTTGATATTAGCATCAACCCAACCTATCAATCAAATTTGGCATTTTGATTTGACATAAATTTCATATTACCATCAACCTAATCTAGCAATCAAATTTTTGTCAAATAAAATATTCGGCAGCACCTCCCCTACACGGGGAGGTTTCTGAAACCACACGTCCTGCAAAAAAACACGGCACGAAGGCCGACAACGACATATACAAAGATAACCATGGCACGAAGGCCAACATATACATCCACATTGTTCAATATTTCAAATAATTCAAACATTAAATATTGTTGGTCCCATGTTCACAATCCGCATTCACAATCACGTACCACATACACATTCACAACTATAAATCGTCCATTCCTATAACAATTTGCATTTATTTATGTTGGATTCAAGAAATTGAAAATGTCTGTATGGAAACAATCATCGATTTGCATTGGAGACAGATCAAGGAAGAGGAGCAGCGCACTCACCAATAGAAGATGAACGGGGCGGCGTCGGCGTCGCTCGTCGGGGCCGGAGAGGCGTCGGAGGCCGGGGCAGGACGGGCGGAGAGGCGCCGACGGCCGGCCGGGGCGGGGACGGCCGGCCGGGGCGGGGCCGGCCGGGGCGGGGCGCGGGCGGAGGCGGCGGCCGGGGCGGGGCCGGCCGTGGCGTAGCCGGCCGGGGCGTGGCCGGGGCGGGGCCGGCCGGGGCGCGGGCGGAGGCGGGGCCGGCCGGGGCGGGGCGCGGGCGGAGGCGGCGGCCGGGGCGGGGCCGGCCGGGGCGCGGCGCGGGCGGGGCCGGCCGGGGCGTGGCCGGCCGGGGCGTGGTCGGGGCGGGGCCGGCCGGGGCGCGGGCGGAGGCGGGGCCGGCCGGGGCGCGGGCGGCGACGGCGGCCGGGCCGTGCGGCGGTGGCGGCGGGCGTAAGGGAGTGCGTGTGTGTGTGCGCGCGCGAGCTGGGGGGGCGCGTGGGCGGTTAAGTCCCCCGGCGCACCCCCTCTTTGCCGAGTGTCGTAGATCTGACACTCGGCAAATAGATCTGAGTAAGATCTCTTTGCCGAGTGTCAGATCTACGACACTCGGCAAAGAGGGGGGTGCGCCGGGGGCGCGTGGGCGCGTGACGTGGCCCGCGTGGCCGCGGGCCGGCCAGCCCACGTGGCATATTTGCCGAGTGTCTCTTCCCTGACACTCGGCAAAGGTCCTTTTTGCCGAGTGTAGCACTCGGCAAACATTTCCCAGAACATTTCCACCGTACCAAATTTTTCAAATTTGATCAAATACACATCAAAATATCTTGTCAAATACATTCAACAATGCACATTCTATGCTTCAATGAAATGTTTTCATTATTTCATGCCTATATAGCTCATAATTTCTTCGTAACTTTCATTATTTCATGCGGAGAAGGGCGTAGAAATAATTTAAAAAATATCAAATGGGTCCGGAAAAATATGATAACTTCAAATGAAGCAATCTATGTCATCTATTGCCTATAGAAAAAGTTATGAACTCAAACTCTAATTCAACTTCACTTCGTTTCGAAATCCAGCTGTCTCCTTCTCAACTCTCCGAAACTTCTATGGGGATATGCTCCGATTGGAAAGGGTCGTATATATAAACTTTTCGAAATCATCTCAACCTTTTCCCACAGACTCCACATAAGATATAAAGAGCCTTTGACAAGTATCACTAGAAAAAAAATAAAGTTTGGACCCCAAAAACATAAGTTTAAAAACTAAGGTTCTGACTTTGCCGAGTGTTTACCAAGAAACACTCGGCAAAGGATAGCTTCGCCGAGTGTCGAGTGGTGAACACTCGGCAAAGGCTAGCTTCGCCGAGTGTTTCTTGGTAAACACTCGGCAAACCCACCAAGTTTTACAAAAATATTTTTAAATTTTCAAACTTTTATGTTTGAATTCCAAGTTTTTTAAGAATATTTTCAAATTTTCAAATTTTTTCAAATTTTCAAATTTTTTCAAATTTTCAAATTTTTTGCCACCTCTTTGCCGAGTGTCTCTGACCTGACACTCGGCAAAGGTGCTCTTTGCCGAGTGTCTTTGACCCGACACTCGGCAAACCGGTGGCCGCCCAAACGGCTGCGGACGGCCGCGAACGGCCGGTGGCGTGCGTGGTGGCTGACGAGCACGTGCGCCTTCTTTGCCGAGTGTCTCCGGCCTGACACTCGGCAAAAGACCTCTTTGCCGAGTGTCGCTGGCCTGACACTCGGCAAAACACCTCTTTGCCGAGTGTCCCGTGTATGCTGAGTGCCTTGCCAAGGGCACTCGGCAAAGGCTTTCTTTGCCGAGTGCCCGACAGAATACACTCGGTAAAGGGCTGGACACTCGGCATACGTCGGGTTTCCCGTAGTGGACCGTGGTCGAGCTTTATAGATAAAGCAAAATCAGATATTGGGATTATCAGTTTACAATAACTACCACCGTAAACTTACGACTCTAGAGAGGGACAAATTAGGCGACACTCCTGAGACAACTCGGAGCTACTCAAGATAGACCACATGACACGCCATGGGTGCAAACAAGACTTACAAGAACGGCTCGCCAGCGGGTCCAACGCTCCAACGAAGACAAAGGCGCCAAGCTCATGCCAACGTTCGGTTTTCACCTCGGAGACCAAAGCAACTGTTAGAAATTTAGGCATCATTCGGTATATTTTAATTCCAGAAATTAGCAATAAATTCATGACAACAGTGAGTGATCCAGTGATAACAAAACATGTACGAGTGTTCAAGTTAAATCTCCTAAATAACATGAACAGCATGAGAAACCGAAACCAGAACAAAGCGATGTTCAGGATGTACCCAGAGGCGGGGCCAGTACCGGAGGCACCGGATGCGCCGTCACCGGCTGGAGGAATAGTATTAACCATCCTCGACTGGCCTTGCTCGAAGTAGTCGATCTGATTCGGTGCAGTGGCGAGTCGTTGCAGTGAAGTCCCTCGAACGGCCACCGGGACGTAGTCGTTCGCGTGAGGAAGACGGTCACCAGGAAGTAGTCGTTCTGGTTGACGAAGACGACCACCAGGAAGTAGTCGTTCACAGCAGCGAGCAGTCGCGTACTCGTACGCTCCCCAAAAACCTTATCGCCTGCCTATCCCGAGCAGGATCTGAAGGCAGGGAGGGTTCGGAGGCTTCTGCTCACGCAAGCAATGTGTGCGTAAGGCTTGCGTCGGGAATGCAAGAGAACAGCAGAACAACAGAGGGAGAGAGTGAGAGGTCTCCTGAAAGGAGTACCAGAGAGGGCCTGGGAGTGTGTATCCTGGCTGTGGGAGAGAGCCCCTCTTATATATCTTATATAGGCGACTAGAGGAGGAGGGGATGAACCTGGACACTGCTGGAGGCAGCAATGGTCATAATGCCTTCAGTTACTGGTCAACCCAATAATGCCATTAAACGTCATCAGTTACTCTCAACCATCAAATCGGTAGTTACTGGTAACGTTTAAGACTTAATCAATGTCATTTGTGGCAAAAGGTTCATCACACAGCACATGCCGAGCGGCTCGGCACGTCTCGGCCACGGCCACGGCTCGGTGAGCGAGCGCGCGCGCGTGGGGCACTCCCTTCTCCTTTTACCAACTTCACAGGTGGTCCACAGTTGTTCCACCATTTAAGTTGGTTAGGATTTTCGTTGACTCTCCATCCGGGATTTAATTCCCTAGCATTTATTAGTGGACCCTTAATTCTTTGATTAATTGAGACTTAAATGGGCCAAGGCCCAATTAATCTAACAATCCCCACCAAGAATTTCAATGTACACAAGAAAATACTCTCGACTCAACTATTATATCATATACTGGCATCGTGGCGGGGACTGTTAAGTTGAACATCCACCTAGGGTAAGAGCTATACTTATTCACAACTGACCAACGGACTATGCCTTGAATTGACAGTTTTGTGCAAACAAGCTTGACTAGAGCCACTTTGCCAGTACTAGGCTGTTGTAAGCATCTCCTCGGGTTGGAGCATATAAGTCATAGTCCGTTCCTTTCATGGGTATCTAGAGATCACCCTATCTCATAGATCGTGACTAGCAATCGAACCCAAATAGGTGCAATCTTTTGAGATGTTCTGTAGGTCAACATCTTTGCCCTCATTGAGCCACTCGGATCACATTAAGGTTTTCACCAACTTGCCATACAGACTTAGAAGAGAAATGCACCTCCATTGGAATGAGCCATTTTCAAAGGTTCTCTTCTCTCAGTTAAACAGTAGCTTGTTTCACCATCCTAATTCACGGGATCTCCGATCACATAGGATAGGTTACCACTACTGAGTAACACACATGGATCTCAAGCCCAATTCCCTGGATGCATTGTCTATCACGTTACATGAAAGACCATTTGTGAATTGATCTGCCAGGTTCTTAGCCGTTTGGATGTAGTCCAAGTCTATCACTCCGGAGTTTCTCATTTTCCTGACAGATTTCAACCGCCTCTTTACATGTCTAGTGGACTTCATGTTATCTTTTGAACTGTTCGCCTTGACAATCACAGTTTGATTATCACAGTTCATGAGGATAGCCGGTATCGGTTTCTCAACTACCGGCAAATCCATAAGGAGATCACGAAGCCATTTGGCCTCAACAGTGGCGGTGTCCAATGCAATGAGTTCTGCCTCCATAGTTGACCTCGTTAAGATGGTCTGCTTGCAAGACTTCCAGGAGACAACACCACCTCCAAGTGTGAACACATATCCACTTGTGGCTTTAATCTCATCTGCATCGGATATCCAGTTTGAATCATTGTAACCCTACAGTACTCTAAGGTACCCGGTATAGTGAATTCCATAGTCCACAGTACCTTTCAGAAAATGCATTACCCATTCAAGAGCTTCCCAATGAGCATCTCCCGGATTTGACACAAACCGGCTCGGTTTGCTCACAGCGAACACGATATCGGGTCTTGTAGCGCTGGCTAGGTACATCAGCGAACCAATGATCTGGGAGTATCTCAGCTGATCTCTCATTATTCTTTTGTTCTTCCGTAATATTTTACTAGCATCATAAGGTGTTGGAGCTGGCTTGCAGTCATTATAGCCAAAACGACTCAAGACCTTCTCCACATAGTGGGATTGTGTGAGAACAACCCCGCCATCACCTTCTCTCACTAGCTTAATATTTAGGATCACATCAGCCTCTCCCAAATCTTTCATCTCAAAACTCTGAGACAAAAACTCTTTGACTTCCTTAACCACATTAAGGTTTGTCCCAAATATCAGTATGACATCTACATACAGACACAAGATCACTCCTTCGCCCCCACCATAGCGATAGTACACACATTTATCGACTTCGTTCACAACAAAGCCAACTGACATTAAAGTTCTGTCGAACTTCTCGTGCCACTGCTTAGGAACTTGCTTAAGGCCATACAAAGACTTTATCAACTTGCACACCATTCCTTCTTGACCTTCCACTACAAAACCTTCTGGCTGATCAATGTAGATCTCTTCCTCCAACTCTTCATTTAGGAAAGCTGTCTTAACGTTCATCTAATGAACGAGAAGACCATGGGAAGCTTCCAGAGACAGCAGTACTCGAATGGTGGTCAATCGGGCAACCGGCGAGTAAGTGTCAAAGAAGTCCTCTCCTTCTTTCTGAATATAGCCCTTAGCCACTAGCCTTGCCTTGTACTTCTCAACAGTACCATCAGGCCTAAGCTTTTTCTTGAACACCCACTTGCATCCTACAGGTTTGCACCCATACGGATGTTCCACGACTTCCCAAGTACCATTAGACATAATAGAGTCCATCTCACTCCGAACTGCTTCCTTCCAATAGTCAATGGTTCTAGGGGTGTCATCCACGAGGTACACAATGAAATCATCACCAAAGGACTTTGCAGTCCTCTGTCTCTTGCTCCTTCTGAGAGCTTCACTGTCATCCTCCTCAGGATTTTCCACATGTGTGTGTTCATTGTGTTCTATCGAAACAGCAGGTTCTCTAGGTTCTTTATTAATAGGCAGTTCATGAATAGACATGCTAGCTTCCTCTTTCATAGGAAAAATGTCCTCAAAGAATGTAGCGTATGTGGACTCCATAATTGTACCAACATGCATGTCAGGTACTCCAGATTTTACTATTAAAAATCTATAACCTACACTGTGGAAAGCATAACCAAGAAAGACACAATCAATATTCTTAGGTCCCAATTTACATTTCTTGGTTATGGGCACATTCACTTTGGCCAAACATCCCCAAGTCCGTAAGTATGAAAGGGTTAGCCTTTTCTTTTCCCATTCCTCGAATGGTGTTATCTCTTTGTTCTTCATAGGAACACGATTCAAGACATGACATGCAGTCAATATAGCCTCACCCCACCATTCCTTGGAAAGTCCCGCTGTATCCAACATGGCATTAACCAAGTCAGTCAGAGTGTGGTTCTTTCTTTCGGCTACCCCATTTGACTGAGGTGAGTAGGGAGGCGTCCTCTCATGAATTATTCCATGTTCCTCACAGAACGCAGTGAATACATTAGAAAAGTACTCTCCACCGCGATTAGACCTAACTCTTTTGATCTTTCTCTTAAGTTGATTTTCTACCTCAGCTTTATAGATTTTAAAGTACTGTAACGCTTCATCTTTAGATTTCAACAAATAAATGTAGCAAAATCTAGTAGAATCATCTATTAAAGTCATGAAGTGCTTTTTACCACCTTTTGTCAACACGCCATTCATCTCGTACAGATCGGAATGAATTAAGTCTAGAGGTGCCAAGTTCATCGCCTTAGCCGCGAAATGAGGCTTGCGAGGTTGTTTAGATTCAACACACACATGACACTTAGAATTTTTGACTAAGGTGAATCTCGGAATTAAACTCAGGTTTGCAAGACGCATCATACAACTAAAATTAACATGACAGAGTCACGAATGCCAAACATTAGATTTATTATTAACGTTTGCAGTGTGGTTCACAACTTTATTACAATTGTCTGACAAAGAAAAGCGGAACAAGCCTCCGCTATCGTAACATTTTCCAATAAAACTTCCAAATTTAGAGATTACACATTTATTGAATTCAAAGACTAACTTAAAGCTGTCTCTACACAGAAGAGACCCGCTGACTAAGTTCTTTTTGATGGTGGGGACATGCTGCACGTTCTTCAGTCGAACGGTCTTTCCCGAAGTAAGCTTCAGATCGACCGAACCAGCACCAAGAACACGCGCATGTGATCCATTCCCCATCAACACGGAGGAAGACCCGCCTGCCTGGTAAGAAGAAAACAAGGAAATGTCAGCACAAACATGAATATTAGCACCAGTGTCAATCCACCAATCGGGTGAATGACATACTGAAAGAACTGTAGGTAAAAGATTACCGTACCCCGACGTTCCACCAGTCTCACTAACAACCATGTTGGCACTGCCACCATTGCCGCCATTGTTCTTGTCCTTGCGGTGCGGGCACTTTGCAGCAAAGTGGTCCGGGCCACCACAACAATAACAATGCCCCGTCGGCGGTTTCTTCTTCTTCTTGAACTGAGCCATTTGATTAGCCTTTGTCTGGTTCTGTTGCGGCTTGTTCTTCTTTTTGTTGGATGCATTGAAGTTCTTCTTTTACACCAAGTTGGCACTAGAAGATCCAGCAATCCCTTTACCACGTTGGTCTTTTGCCCTCGCCTTCTCTTCCACATCAAGAGTACCGATGAGATCGACAATAGTAAACTCTTGTCTCTTGTGTTTCAGAGAGGTCGCAAAATCCTTCCAAGAAGGTGGTAACTTGGAGATAATACCTCCAGCCACAAACTTGTCAGGCAACCGACATGGAGCATTCTTGCTATAGTTCTCAAGATCTCTAGCCAGCGCCTGGATCTCATGGGCATGCTCTACCACAGGATGGTCTGCAACCATCTTGTAGTCATAGAGCTGTTCCATGACATACAGCTCGCCACCAGCATCAGAGACCCCAAACTTAGCCTCAAGCGCATCCCAAACATCTTTGCCACTCGGCAGGAAGAGGTACATGTCCACAAGGCTTTCAGCGAGAACACTCATGATGGCACCTCTAAACAGGTTATCGACCGCCACAAAAGCCCGCTCCTCCTCTGGAGTGAACTGTTCGGGCTTTCCCTGTATGACATGCATGATGTTCATCGCTGTCTACCACAGCGTGACCCTCTCGCGCCAACGTTTGTAATTAGACCCATCAAAAACATTTGGTTTGATTGATGCGGCAAAACCAGCTACCGAAAGCCTATTATGAAAATAAGGTTTTTGGATTGTTAGAAATTTAGGCATCATTCGGTATATTTTAATTCCAGAAATTAGCAACAAATTCATGACAACAGTGAAAGATCCAGTGATAACAAAACATGTGCGAGTGTTCAAGTTAAATCTCCTAAATAACATGAATAACATGAGAAACCGAAACCAGAAAAAAGCGATGTTCAGGATGTACCCGGAGGGGGGGGGCGGTACCGGAGGCACCGGATGCGCCGTCACCAGCTGGAGGAATAGTGTTAACCATCTTCGACTGGCCTTGCTCGAAGTAGTCGATCTGATTCGGTGCAGTGGCGAGTCATTGCAGTGAAGTCCCTCGAAAGGCCACCGGGATGTAGTCATTCGCGTGATGAAGACGGTCACCAGGAAGTATTCGTTCTGGTTGACAAAGCCGACCACCAGGAAGTAGTCGTTTGGGTTGACGAGGCCGGACACCAGGAAGTAGTCGTTCACAGCAGCGAGCAGTCGCGTACTTGTACGCTCCCCAAAAACCTTATCGCCTGCCTATCCCGAGCAGGATCTGAAGGCATGGAGGGTTCGGAGGCTTCTGCTCACGCAAGCAATGTGCGCGCAAGGCTTGCGTCGGGAATGCAAGAGAACAACAGAACAACAGAGGGAGAGAGTGAGAGGTCTCCTGAAAGGAGTAATAGAGAGGGCCTGGGAGAGTGTATCCTGGCTGTGGGAGAGAGCCCCTCTTATGTATGCGACCAGAGGAGGAGGGGGATGAACCTGAACACTGCTAGAGGCAGCAATGGCCATAATGCCTTTAGTTACTGGTTAGACCAATAATGCCATTAAACGTCATCAGTTACTCTCAGCCATCAAATCGCGGCCTCGGCCTCGGCCACGGCCCGGCGAGGCGAGCGAGCACGCGCGTGTGTGGCACGCCCTTCTCCTTTTACCAACTTCACAAGTGGTCCACAGTTGTTCCACCATTTAAGTTGATTAGGATTCCCGTTGACTCTCCATCCGGGATTTAATTCCCTAGCATTTATTAGTGGACCTTTAATTCTTTGATTAATTGAGACTTAAATGGGCCAAGGCCCAATTAATCTAACAGCAACCATCATAGGGAGAGCCCGCAAAACAACGCCCTCAACAGAGAAACACAGTTGCCCGATCCAGCCCGCCGGACCGAAGCTTGCGCAAGCGGGACACCTCCCGAAACCGGAAGAACTTTCCCCAACTCGGAAGCCGCCAAACCACACCCACGCGTTGCAGCCACTAGAACTTTCCGACTGGGTCGCATAAGAATTAGAATCGCCACAACGTTTTCTGAGAGCAAAAAAAGGTAGGGTAACATAATAGAGGCTCCAGACTGTGCTTCAGGCTCCGCATCAACTAGGGTCGATTACATCACCCTCTCAACTATAAAACCGTATGTTTAACTCACTAACCTTTACAAAACCATTTAAAGAACTCTTAAGGTGGTTTTGGATAGTGGTTTTGCTCCGCTAGCATGTTGAGTTGTACCTAGATGCTGATTTGGGCTGGCTAAAATATGGATTCCATATGTAGGTCGATCCTTAGTGAAAAATTCTCCCTCCACCTCAATTTTGACTACTCACCGTTGCCATGCCCTATGCATCACGGCTGCTCTTGAGCGCCTTCACTTAAGAAACTTCTGCGTGGCAAATAAGAACGGAGGGGGTGCCTTGTGTTGCTCATGTCAGACAAGAATGGAGAGGAAGACTTGCTCATGGACGATAATAATGAAGGGGGTGCTATAGTATATTTTTTGGTAGTGGTGAGTTCTATGAGTCCCACAAAAATAAAAAAATCTTCTTAAAATTTATGCAGGATCAAATATTGTACCAAGTACAAGCGAAGTCCTTGTGTTCGCCGATCCACGTCATCGCCTCCATCCATTTGAGCAAGCCAGCAGGAAAAACCCCTATCAAAAACCACCTTAGAGGGTTATTTAAATGGCAACGTATCGTATGCAAACCAGCTTTGTATGCAAACTATGCAAACTCCCACCATAGCCGATGGATCCTCATCCAATGATCATATAGAGAGGTGGAAAATTTTAACACTTAGACCCTTCCACCATTAGTTTTGCTAACTACAATTTGTCTAATAACCCCCTCCGTGACCCCTCGGAGGAGCACACCTCTCCTCCCGGCCCTCCTCCTCTGCCGCCGCCTGGACGCGTCCTCCACGCTGCGCCGCGCTGGGCTAGCGCTACCGCATCCTCGACTCCTTCGTCGGGCGACCTCGCCGCCGCCGCCTCGCCCCGCGCCGCCATCATCATGGGAGGCGGCGCCGTCCGGTCACTCGGCTTCGTCATCAGCACCGGCGCCGGGTCGACCACATCGGACGACGACGAGGAGGAAGCAACTTGTAGCAACTTGATTGATTCAGCTTCACTCACACCTCTCCTGTCTCCACTTCGCCTTGAGAGCTGACTGAAGCCGATCGATGCAGCTCGTCCCAAGCAAGCAAGCAATGAAGCGAATCAAAGCAGAGCAACCCTTCCTTTCCTTCACCGGCCGGCAGCTTGCCCGTCAGGTCACACCAGGGAGAGGTCAGCACCGGCTCCGCCGGCTCCTCGTCAGGCGGTGGTGATGGGCGGCACCGCACGCCACACGGCCGGCCCTCCCCGACGCTGACCTGCCGCCACCCGGGCCGGCAGGACCAACCGACCAAGGGCAAGACGAAGCAAACGCGACCAAGGGCAGCTTGACGAAGCAACGCGTCAGGAACCCAACCCCAACCAGGATGACGATGATTCAGGACGGTGGACGCGGGGATGTAAATGTATTCCATGGTAGTTAGCAGCAAGCACACGTGGGACTACCGGAATTGCCCTCCCGTTCTGTCCAAATTTCTGGGATGCCGGCGACGCGGACTCGCGGAGGACGACGAGCGCGACGTAGTGCCCACGGCCACCACGGGCCAGTGTTGCCGAGTGCCCGGGGTTGCCGCGCATCACCTTGCCCGCGGTGGCACCGATGCTGGACGCGGAGGACGAGGTCGACCCCGGGCCCCGGCGCCGGTGCTAATGGTGAAGCCGAGCGACGGGAAGGCGTCGAGGAACGCGGCGTCCACGCGGATGGCGCCGCCTCCCATGACGATGGCGGCGCGCGGCGAGGCCGCGGCGTCGAGGTCGCCCGACGCGAAGGAGTCGAGGACGCGGTAGCTCTGGCCCAGCGCGGTGCGGCGTGGAAGGACGAGTTCAGCGGCGGCAGAGGAGGGCTTGTCGCGGAGGGGGTTATTAGACAAATTGTAGTTAAGTAAAGCTAATGGTGGAAGAGTTTAAGCGTTAAAATTTTCCACCTCTCTATATGATCATCGGATGGGGATCCATCGGCTGTAGTGGAAGTTTGCATAGTTTGCATACGAAGCTGGTTTGCATAGGATACATTGCCTATTTAAATGGTTTTGCAAAGATCTGGAGGTTAAATATCCGGTTTTATAGTTGAGTGGATGATGTGATTGACCCTCAATACGTTGGGAGAGATTATAGACTTTTTCCCATTTTTTCATCAAACAGGCAAGGTATGCCCAATCTTGTCTCGATGATTATTTTATACTCAAGCTTCCCAATAGCCAATATCTGCCCAGGGCAGTGGCAACTCATGATCATCTCAGAAAGCTGATGACTAACACCTGCTGCACCAATGGCGCTGCACTTGTCCTAGAAACTTTGAAATTTGGCCAGCCAAATAACTTCTGCCTAAATGCTCGCCGAAGTTTGCCCGGATACTCCGGAGACAGCAAACATGAAATTTTAGCGGATGGCAAAGAAAAGCAAGGCCTCCTCGTGGGCTCTGCCTTAGCTTAAGCGCTAAGGAAAGGCCCAGTGTGATTCGGCTCCTCGTGGGCCGTGGCTTTCATCCGACGTCGGCGAGGACCCACGCCCAATCGCTCATGCCGTCTCCCTGCCGCCTGGGTCCGGACCCACACGCCAGAAGCGCCGCCCCGTTCCGCTTTCCTTCGCTGAACGCTCCCCCCTCCCGATCTCTCTACCACCGCCACCACCCAAGCCGGCGACCCGGCGGCGGCCACCGCGCGTGGGTCCTCGCCGACGTCGTCCACGGACGCACGCAGGGGCGCGGCGCTGTCTCATCTCCCTCCTGCTTCGCCGTCCGGGGACCGGGGTTTCGTCGGCAGGCAAGCCCTAATCACCCGCCATCCCCCATATCCCCCGCTCTCTGCGGCTTGCGCAGGCCGATCCCGCGTTGTTTGCTGTGCACGTGCCTAGGTTTACCCCTATGCTTGCTGCCATCCGTGCCGTGCTGGTACCGTGGCCGCGGGCGCGCTCCTCTTCATCCCCAGCCGCCGTGATATGCAAAATATAGGCGTGCGGATCGCCAGGGCATGGGGATCCATGCTGGGGTCGTCACATATTAGCTGAAATGCCCTCCGCCCTAGCGTAGGTGATTGATGCATAGAATTTGCTCGATGGAATTGGTTTTGGTATTGTTTGTATCGTTTGTCAATTGGCCTTAAAATGTTGCTGTTCCCTTAGAGGTCATTGCCAAGTTGTACTCAGACGAAAAATGGGCTCTGTTGAGCTATGATAGTTGGTAGAAAGCTTACTGGTGTGATGACTGCATTTGGTTTTTAATTACCTAGGTCCAGATTAGTTCAGATTTTGCCTTCCTGCCACAGTGGATCTTACATTTATAAAGAGGCAGCTGTCAAAATTTTCAGTCACACTGCCACTCTTATTGGAGTTTGCCACTGCATATTATCTGAGTTATGTTATTCCTGCTGTATTGCAGTACAGCTGGTGGTTGGGTCTATCCTGTTTCTTTTTCACCATAGCTATTGGCATTCCAGAAAACTTTACTGTGAAGATTCCAGAAAACGATCATAACCGTGGCACGTGTAGAGAATGCTCAGACTCGGTTATCACTGAAAGCCAATACTATGGCAGTAGCGTACTATAAACTTTATGTAGGATATGGCAGTAATAACAAGCGGACAGGCATGATATATTAACATACCACCTAATGAATATTGTTTTTAAAAGAATATTTGAATTTGAATTATATTTTGGAACAGTTAGCAAATTAACTGTTTCGATTTATCTGGCTAGCATCCAATCATGTAATTGTTGCTGCAAAAGTCATGCACTATAGTTCTGCACCATCCTCAAGCTGTTGACCTATGATGGTTATTCTGTGGGAAGATATATAGCTTCTTTTGTTTGCAGAATTTTCTTTTCGAACACTTCAGAGTTAGTGTAGATGTTATGTTAGTTCTGCTATCCCAATTTCAAATTAACAAAAGCTTCTACTCTGTGTCTTCAAATATGAAGATGAAAGTGCAGCTAGCAATGCATTTTGCATCGGTTGTTTCTTCATTGTGTAGCCCCACTGGCCCACTTTCTGCAATGAACACATCTTCTGTCATTTCTTTCCATTGTAAGTTGTAGCCTTCTACTTTGTAACTGATACTTGGTGTCTGTGTAGGTCAGTGTTTCCATAGGTGGTGGTGAGGCAACTTATCGCCAAATTGGCCATTAGACTGGCAAAGGCTGGGTTAGGCAGGATGGTGTTGCCTTGTGCGTAGGCGAACTATATGGCCACCTTTTGCAACCATGCTTCATGTTTGTTATTATTATTTCTATAATCTTCAATAAGGATAGGCCTGGCGCAGCGGTAGAGTATCTCCACCTGTGCTCTAGAGGTCCTTGGTTAGGAGCAACTTCCTTGCAAAATAAAGGCTGTCTAGAAGACCCAATATTATGTGGGGGCTTTTAGCACCGGGTATGCCCATTTCTGTAATTTGCACTGCTTGTTATATGAAAAACATGGCATCATAGCAGCGCAGAAGTGCCACTTTAGTAAATCACTCATCAAATTTTCCATGTTAGTAAAATGGGAGTGCAAACTGTCATATTGCTCTTGCTCATTTTCTTCCCAACTAGACATCTTGTATCTAGTGCATCTTGGTAATTCAGATGAGATGTGCTTCGGGCCAACTGAAGATCACCCCAACTGTGATCCTTGGTACTTTTCATGGGTGTGGATCAAGAGGTCCATGGGCCCTTTACATACAGCAGGGGATGGGATAGTTTAGCTAGAAAGATGTGATTCGAGATGGGATTGCTAGCTAGAAATGAGATAAGGTTGTTAGCTCCAGGCTTTTAGCGGCAGGATTGGATTAGCTTTGGTTGTTAGGGTGGCCTGATTTGATCACACTAGTATTCTCATTTGATCATGCAAGGAACAATAATTAATCTAGTTCTCATCCAGTTGCCCCTCTCACATATAATCTAATTTCTCATCCTTAGTAGCCACTCCACTTGGGCCATCCTCCTGGTGGTGATTACGAAATGGACTCTGGCATAACAATACACACAATTGGAAAATTGAGCATGAGATGAAGCAAGAAAACAGGGGCAGTATAGTGTACTTTATAATATTATTAACTAATAGGGGATATTAATTGGTTTATGTACGTGGCATGTGGCAATATTGGAATTCTATGCGCTGCTATCTATTTCTTGAGTTATTGACTGGATCTGCTTTCTAAGAAACCAATGCTCGGTATCTTCTGCAGGTTCAGTTAGTGGTACATTGAAGTGAAACTGTATTGCTACCTTCAACTGCCAAGGCAATGGCCTATGAGATTAGCGAGATCAAAAGTAAAGTTCTATTCTCAATAAAGATTGTATTTACTGCAAGTAACCAAAGCATTTCCATTGGCCCTTCCTCAGAACTCTCTTTCATTCTACTGCATGCCATGAGAAAATTGATTGTTCTACTGCTACTCCCTCCGAATTTATAAGCCGCATACAGATTCCAATATTCGAACTTCACTATTTGTCTATCAAATTTTAGTTTCTTGGGTAACAAAATGGTGCATTTCTCATTTGTCTTTGAAAGTATTTTCAAATGATTATAATATTGCTATTGATATTATTCTCCAAGAGAAATAAGTGCTCTTGGAGATTGTGCCAAGTCGAACCACGGCTTTTATTTTGAAACAGAGAAGTACCTTATTATTCTTATTGCATACTGTCGAACATCGTTCACATATTTTGTGTTTGCATTGAATATGTTGAAAATCACGAACCAAACTGGATATATTTTAAAACAACATGATAGGATGAAGGGCTTGCTGAGTTGAGATTCTAAGTATATCATATGTACAATAGAAGTTGCATTCAGTTGTAGAAAAGTTTCACTTGTTGTATTTATTGATCTCATATGTTTGCCTCTCTCCATTTAAGATGGTATTGACAATATCTATTTCTTCTCCATGTTTCGATATGAAGAGATTGGCATAGGCCTGGTGGGGTTTGGCATCCTGTTCTCGTTCCTTGGTGTTATCCTTTTCTTCGATAGGGGCTTGTTGGCTCTGGGTAATGTATGATACTATAATTCACAGTCCTTGTGTTATACAGTACTATATATCTAATGAAGTTATCATGGCTTGTTAGTCCTCACGTTGTTTCTACTTTCTACTAGATTTTCTTTTTGACTGGAGTGGGGCTATTACTTGGCTGGCAATCGATGTGGCAGCTTTTCACGAAGAAGGCAAACCCTAAGGTATTTCTGGGCTTCCATAGATATAGGGCCACTTCTCTGCAGTGTGCTTTCCATTACTGTTTCGTGCTGTCTTTTGACTTTTGACCTGAAACATGATTTTGTTGTTGTATACTCTTGAACTGATAAAGTTCCAGGTGTATGAATTAGTTAGGGTGTGTTTGGATCCTAGGAACTAAAGTTAGTCCCTCAAATAAGTGACAACTAGAAGCATTAAATATAAACTAATTATAAAATTAATTGCATAAGTCAAATCTACTCCGCGAGATGAACCTAACAAGCTTAATTAACCTATAATTAGTACATAATTATCAAATTATTACTGTAGCATTATATTGTCTAATCATGGACTAGTTAGGCTTAATAGATTCGTATCGTAAATTAGTCCGCGCTTATGTAATGCATTTTTTAATTAATCTATATTTGATACTTCTAATTAGCATTCTCGTATTCAATGTGATGAGACTAAAATTTTAGTCCCTGAAACCAAACATGGCCTTAGTTGTGTTGACGTTGGAAATTTGGTTGTTCTAGTGATAAAATTTGGAATAATTAGAAAGATAAGTTGCAAGGATATTGATAGGATTATTATTTTTTGTTTTTTAGTTTATTATGACTTGGGGAAATTGTATTTGTATGAAGATGTTGATATATGATATCAAGTTTTGTCTGTCACATCATAAAAAAAATAGTTACTTCTTGATTGGTCAGTTTCGATGGGTATTAACCTTCTATATGTGTATTAATTCCACAGCTTTTCTTGGCATAATTCTTAAGCAAACAAGTAATACATAGATTCTCAGTGGCACAGAAATTGCTGAGATGTGGTTTTGTTCCCTCCATGGCAATCACTACCATTGTGGTCTTTGCACGTGAACAAACATGTAACTGAAGTTGGGACATGCAGGGTACTCCATTCTCAAATATTTGAGAATGGAGGTAGTATTACTACTGCAGAACACAACAATCTCCATCTAACAAATCCATGTCTCTTATTATTATGATGTCCCTGTTAATTAGTCTTAGCTAATGTTATTTCTCATCCAAATGCTGACCTCAGTGATTTGTCACATGCCCATCCGTAGAAGAGATAATGTTATTCTTGTTCTGCAGGGATCAGTACCTTTCTTCATTGGTCTGTTTCTTCTGTTTGTCCGATGGCCTGTTGCTGGTATAATCATGGAACTATATGGATCTTTTGTGCTCTTCAGGTCTTTGTCTAACTATCCTCATTTTCAATTTGTTTCTTGGTCTCATTGCTACTAACCTTTGCTTCCAATTCCTTTATTTTTGCAGTGGCTATGGGCCTCCTATCCAGGCCTTCCTATATCAGATACCTATCATTGGTTGGATTCTCCAATACCCATTCCAGGTAAGTTTCTATTTATCTGAGGAATTTTTGTAGTAATTTTTTGACAGGATTTTTAACGTAAATCTAACTGGTTCTTCTGATAAAATTACGTACATCCTCAGCATTAATTTTTTTATGAGCTTGAATTTTGGCAGTAGCCATTCTGTAGTATAAATGATTGATGTATCTTAATATACTCTGCAGCTGTTTGCTCAGTTGAGGCGTAAGCGTGCTTGAAACCTTCTGCAACTGCCAAGATACTCTTGACTCTTCATGGGAAAAGTAGTTCTGTTGTGATGTTGATACAAGAATCATCTGTACCCGTCAGAGGCCTTCACCTTGCATGGAAATGATCTTTCAACTCTTGTGTGCATGTGCATACCTTGCGGATTCTAATGTTCAGTCGTGAGTAGTTTATTGTTCAGTCGTGAGTAGTTTATTGTTCATATTAGACAAAGGAGAGCTACAAAAGGTGCTGGATGGTGGATGCTCCGTTTGTTGAAACAGGAGGACCTGTTGCCTTTCGTCGTCCCAACAACAAACTGTGGGGTCAGAGAGAGTGATGACACCTGGTTTATTTCTGATTCTGGGATCTGGATGCAATTTGCCACATTACTTGCAAGTAGCAAGAAACTGGTGAAGGAAAAAAACCTTCAAAGGAGCTCAAAAGCTCACCTGATTACGAATATCCATGACCTGTTTCATTTTTGTCCAATGAATGCCCGTGGTATTTGAATTTTGTTGCATATATGATTTTATATTTTTGAAGTCTACAGGTGGTGAAATGTATGGTTCTTTCGGCTGGAGAGGTGCCTTTTTCCCCCTTTTGTTTTGTTACTATCGGCCATGCTGTTGATGACTGGAAGAGTGTCAGTCATGTGATCTACAGGAACTTATGTGCTACCTACAAGTCTCATTCAGATTAGGTTGCTGGTAAGCCATTTGCTTTCGCAATCATTTCCGCTAGTGCACCTTGTATTTTTGGCGTGGCATGCCGTCACGTCCATGGAATCCTAGCCTGAAGATTGTTACAGAGGCTTTCATTTGATAGGCCTTATCTTTACTCAGTGATTCTGCGCTGGAGATTTGGCACGTCCCCATCAGTGGACGAGGAGAAATTTCAAATTTTCGTTCTTCATGATGTCGGCGTAGAACTTGTGTGCTGGCGAATCCTCCAACTCTTCTTTTTTGTTGGGGATATTTCAGGTGCCTGCCATCGTATTCGTCAAGTTGCAAAGTGCAGCCTTATTCAACCCATAGGCACCACCAACATCGGCATATATAGGTGTCCTCTCTCCTCATCATCTCTAAAGTCCAAAACCCCATTGATTCGCGCAAAATAAACCAATCTTACACAGCTTTTCGCCACTGTTCAATTTTTTCCGGCAACCAAGCTTGGCCGTTTAAGGCCACATACATGATTTGGTGCTCAATCAATTGGCTGCAGAAATTGGCAGGGAACAAGCCAAATAAGAGAGCCAACACCTGCCCTTATCCAGCTGAGCTCACTGAAGTTGCTCTGCAGTGGCTTGCTTGCCCTACCACTCCTCCGCCTGCCGCAACGCGTCAAAACCAACAATCATCGCCAGTGCCGATTGCCAAAGCAATGGAGGGACCCCTGCCAATGACTCGTCTCCTTCCACGGTTTCAACCAAAAAGATGTATTCCTCCCTCCGTCTGCCACCGCACAACAGCACCGGAAAAGATTCCTAGTCCTGGTGCCCCACCCCCCACGCAGCCCTGCCCACCCACTGTTGGGCTGCGCAGCGGCAGCGGCAGCGGCACCACCCCTTTTCCCTTCTCCCTCGCCCCCGCCACATCCTCCACCCAATGCGGCGTATAAATCCCAGATCCAGATCTCCCCACACCCCCAGCTTCCCTCTCTGCATAGACACAAGCCTTGACCATCTATCTACTCATATAATCTTATGGGCTGCATCTACATGTGATCTCTAGCAGGTGTTTCTTGTGCGGCTCCGTCCCTGTTTCCGGCTCAGTTTCTTGCATTGGTGCAAAGGTTCATCTTTTGCCAGACTGTATCTTTATTATCTACAGGTGGTGTCTGGGCGCAGTGGTTTATCGATCCCTTCCTTGCCTTGTGCTGATCCGGAAGGCGGTGGTTCAAATTGTTTCTTGTTGCGGCAGCTTTGCAGACAACGCGGGAATCGGTCGATAAACCTCTGCATCCAGCTCTCGCCTTGGCTCCTGCCCAGTTCTCGCCTTGGCTCCTGCTCATGTATAATGCCTCAAAGCTATGCTTGGTGTTACTGTGTGATTTGACTTGTAGATCGGTTGATACTACATGTTTTCTTCACATAGCATCATTTTGTCGTCATGTATTTTGATGTCTGCTTGATTGATATATTTGGTATCAATACATAGTTGATGCATACACAATATAGCTTGTTTAACTTTCTTTTTCATAAAAAGGGGAAAGAAAAACAAAATAACTTTCTTTTTCATAAAAAGGGGAAAGAAAAACAAAGTAAGTAGGAGCTTCTCTAGTGATGCCCCCAGTCTAGCGGCACTCTATGTTTCCTTAGTAACATCTTAAGAACGTGTGGTTCTGATTAGATGATGCTTGTATAGCTCTTGGGCTACTCTATACTGTACTACCAAAGTAGTGAAGTATTTGGTTGTTTAGACGTAGCTTAGCTAGTGGGAATAAGTTCCTTGCTCTAGAATTGCATAGTATTGCTTAGAACCCCGAACCATTTAGGGAAGGTGGATGCCCCGGGGAACTTGCTTGCTGCTGTCATGCCTGGAATATGTTCAAATTTATTGGAGGTGAATCGCATTCTGGACACGTCCCAATAGTTCTATTCGTGTTGGTATCACGTTGAACAGTCAGGTTATCTCCAACAAGTGACCCAAATCCAAAATGAGTATCTGATGGTACTATTTCAGCCTCCAACAGAGTATCCAAACTCAAACCTAAAATGAGTTTTCAGGAAAGAGAACCTAAATCTGGGGATCTTTTCTCTTCGTGACCTGTTCGCAGAAAAGATTCTCTTTTGGTTCTTCCGTTGGAGAAACGAGTTTATGGGTCACGGACCTTTTTACCATATGCAACCTAAAATGAAAAATGGGTCTCCGATTTAGGTCTCCATTGTTGGAGACAGTTTATATTCGTTTCTGTTTCAATGCTAAAATTGGGTGTTCAGCCTATTGCTGCCATGGATTTTGTTTGAATAAATTATTGGTATTATATGATTATTAGATCTAAAATATTATATATAATTCTATTTTTGTACCAGCACTGCAGTACAAGACTCGTTGGTGTCGCAATCTTGTTTTTTTGCAATGTCACTGTTGTATGATCAAGTAGGCCATGCTAATTGTTATTCTGTGATGCCGCTGTTGGTTGTGACTGGACTTATGATGCCCGGGACAATAGGGTGCAGAAAATTGAAACCAAGATCTTTTGATTCTCCTAGATGTTTTTCGTTTCTCTTCAACCTAGATTTTTTTTTGCACGCCCCTCTCAAAATAAGGATTAAAACCGAAGTTGTCATATTATAACGAAAGAGTTTGAAGTAATATAAACAAAAAAGAAGAATGGATGATCATATAGCATGACTTTACACTGCAAACGTCAAACACGTTTACCCCTTTCTTTTGTTATAAATATTATTTATTTTGATGCACACAAAATTACATAACTAACCGTTGGCATCAATGCATTAGACTTGATTAAATCTGTCGGGGCTATAAAAAGTTTTACTTGATAATAATAATAGAATATATGACACCCTTCTGTCTTTTGCCGTTGAGTTATCCTACCTTCCCTATATTTTGTAGATTTGTAATTATGAGATCCATATATGTACACCGATGTATTACGACATGCATGTATGATTATTGCTAGAAAGTGATTTCGAAGCATGTTTTTATCAGTTAGCAGTAAGTCCATTACAATCTTGTTCGAACGATCAGCCCAATACATTTTACCATTTGGAAACTATGAAATCTTTGTGATCTTTCTGTGCTGAGCGAAAGCTGGTAATCTTGCTGTACTGACTACTGAGTCCTTTCGGTCCTGCAAATGGATGCTTGCCAAAGATTTCATTAGGTCTGGACTGCGATATGATGCAGCTGCTGGCCGGAGGCCGCAGCACGCGACGCGCAAGGCGAGGCCCGGCCCGTCACGCAACCGGGCGGTTCTCTTGGTGGTGCAGGTGCTGCCGTGTCGAGGGGGGCCGATGGCCCGGAACCCGCTTGGCCTGGGCGGCTTTGCGAATATTAGTACTCCTTATTATCGCGATAGACTAACGCCAATTGCAAATTTTTGGTAGATAGAAATGGCCGACCTTCGAGCTTGTTCCTTTTGGTCTGCTGACTAAGATGATGCTTGAGTTGAGATTTGTGTGTGATAACAGACCTTCGATTTTGCATCTTATAAAAATCCCTCCTTATTAAAGAGCTTGGACATATTCCTATATCAAAATAAATACTCTCCAAATAACATACATAACCCAAACCTACATCCCAATATTTTGTGTCCAAAGAAATCTAATGCATTTTTTCTTATCAAATGCTCCGTTCGTCCAAAAAACAAGTCACTTTAGATATATCCTAAATCAAACTTTATCAAGTTTAGCCAATTTTATAGCAAAATTTATCAACATTTATGACATCAAATAGGTATATTATGAAAATACGTTTCAAGGCAATTTTGTTGGTACTTAGTTGGTATTATGGATTGGTGAAGGTAGTGCCGGTGCTTTGTACACTGGCGGTTTACTTACGCTGTGCTACTTTCGGCCTCGATAGTAAACACTTAGACACGGGGAATTATAGTGGTTCAGGCGAATGCCCTATGTCCAGTCAAGAGTCATCATTTTCCTCGCGGAGAGTGTTTTAGGCTTACAATGGGGATACTCGTAAGCTAGGGAGAGATTAAAGTGGTGTGTGCGCGCTAACTGTGCTTTTCTGACTTCAAGCTAGACAAACCGCCTCCTAAGGGGGAGCCTACTTCCCTTATATAGTTTCGGGGGTAGGTTACAACGTGGAGAATAAAAAGGAGGGTAGCATAGGCCTTAGTCTTGTTGTCTTCACGAATGAGTTGTCGTGGCGATACGTTTCTTCCCGACCTTCAGTTCCACAGTTGGCGTTGTCGGGGTCCTCACAGTGGCTTGGTTGGGGCTTACGTTAGGGTCGTGGTCGGATCGTGTCTGCAGACCCAGCCTTAATGATTGGGATGGGTTGCAGCGCCCATCGTGGGCTACAGTCTCCTGCTATGGGGCGTCTGCATCGGCTTCCGTGTCGCCATACCCGCCACAGGGGCGGTGATTTGTCATACCATCTCCCTGTTGAGGATGGCATTTGTCCAATAGTCCATGTGATCATCATGCGGTACGTGGCCCATGTCGAGCTTTCAGTGCCACAGGTCTCGGGAACTCCGGCCCCGACCCTAACTGTGAGGTCGGGAGGGCTCTAAGTGGCGCCTTCAAATCGTAGGGTAATAGGACCCATCGTTAGTCTTGCATGTACTACAGGCCCAAATGGTGGCCACTTGGGGATCTAACCCATACCACGGTCCTGACATGGTCCGCGCGATCATGCGTGTCCCGTAGCTGTCTCCAGGTGTGGGCCCCTCCTCGGGGTGGGGCCTAGCATCATTTCGTCATGCGTGCCCCAGCTCTGGATGGGGGGGCAATCGAGCACGCCACATGGCTCGGGGCCAGTCGATCGCTTGGTCGATCGGGTTGAGCCGCGTGACTTTAGGCCGGTCGGGCACCTGGTTCATCGAGGTTGTGCCACATGGCATTAGGTCGGTCGGGGTTGTACCGTGCATGTCTTCAGGCCGGTCCGACGGTTAGGAATGCGCGACGCATCGTATCGGTGCGTAGTTTGCTCTCGGCCGAGTGGCTTTGGCCTTGACGCTTCCCCTTCCTTGCGGGTACCCCGGGGTGGGCACCCGTCACGTAGTAAAATAGACTTTTTCTAAATAATTAATAAGTTTTTATATAAATTTGGTCAAACTTGAGAAAGTTTTATTTAGAAAAAAAATCTAAAGTGACTTGTTTTTTTCTTGAGATGGAGGGAGTATGGTAAATGCGCAGAAACACATGTGCATACACATTAACTATGGTCTTCTGAATGTACTCATGTATATCCTACTCAGTATCCGAAAGACTGAACCGACATATATTAGATAGACAATCAATGTACATTCTAAAACAGTAGTGCCATGAGTTCATGGAATAAATCTATAAAAATATGGGCCCACCTACTAGGTAGTACACTTAAACTCATGCCCAGTTTTCCTTCTCAATCACCAAAGCTTTACCAGAACTCTTTTATGCATTATTTAGAGATTTAGCTAATTATATTTTTAGCACGAGGATTTCTTTATACTCAAGAGGGCTTTATGTGTTTAGATACAAGGAAAACTAGAGAAAAATCTAGGAGCTATTTAATATAAATAGTATCTCAATTTGTATTTGTTGGGGGCGATCATTAGGGGTACCCAAACCTATGGGATAATCACCCTTGTTAAATATTAAACTCATGCACATACCAGAAAAAGAGAAACGGAAGTTAAGGCCCACGGCCCAGCAACGGACGAAGGCCCAGTCAAGACACCCCGCGGAGCGCCTCGACGCGCACCTCAATCTCAGCTTCGCTCGAGGGAACCGACCCCTCGAGCGAATCGGAGAACTCCGCCTCGGTCGAGGCCTGAGGATCGAGCCTCGAGCAACCCACGAAATGGGGAAAGCTCCACCTCGGTCGAAACCTCCGCTTCGACGAACAATTAATGGCGCTCACCACCATTGTGCATCCAAAGTCAAAAGGCAAATCTCTCGCCATGCCGCCATGACAGCCACGACCCCCCTCCCCCCCGGTCGCATCCTCCAACTCCCGTCACTATGCTGCCAACCGAGGCTCTGTGCGGGCAGGCCGGTGCTGTGCGAAGAGAGCCCGCCACTCCGAGCTCCTATGCTGCCAACTCCGACGACTCGAAGCCCTCCATCGGGCGGGAGAGACCCTCAAGCACACAGCAGGAGAAGAAGAGAGGACAGCGGAGGCATGTCGGGCCATCCCGAGCACTATGCGGCCATCCCTGGCGCTATGCGCACATGTCGCCACTATACGAACAGGGCCGATTCACTCCAACTCCCTGTGCTACCAACTCCCACAGTGATTTCCCATAGAATGGGCTGTACCCTGGCATGGGAGACCCTCGAAATGGCGTACGGGCGAATCATTACCGCACGAAGGACAGCTCGGATCCTCGAAACCACTCCCTGGCGTCATCGACAGTACGAGAATTGATCACAGGGACCGCAATGCCGCATAACAGTGGCCAAGGATAAAGAAGCACGCCTGACGCCACTCCTACTACCGTGCAGCTCCTACGCCTGCACAGCGACACACGCCTGTAACCCCTTCTCCTTGGCCTATAAAAGGATAGGGGGATCAATCGATCAAAAAAGAGAGAACATTCGCACACACTCCGTAAACCGCGAAATTGGCACTCCGCCTCAATCATCTGGGACTTAGAGGTCTAGCCTCTTCTCCCAACCTGCTTGTATCCCCTACTACTTGCAGTCTGGTGTAGAATAATACATCTCACGCATCACCTCGCTGGAAGTACAGTCTTGCGACCGGAACCAGGATAAATCCGTGTCTTGCATTACCTTCTGTATCAACCATCAGGGGAGGTAACACAACGCATTTCTGGTTGGTGTCGGGACCACGATTTCCAAACACCGACAGTGGCGCGCCAGGTAGGGGTAAGCGCTGTGATCGACCACGTTATCCACCATCTCCCTTGATGGCAACCCGAGTCGTACGCGACAATCTTCTTCCGATGCCCACATCGGACCAACTTCCTGCCGGATTCAAAATCCGGTTCGGGAGTCTCGAGTTCAGGGCGACTGGCGATGGCTACGACATGCAGCTCCTAACGAGGAACACCGGCATGGACATGCCACCACCACTTCCGTCACCACCACCACCACACAAGAAGCGTCCGCGTCAATGCGCGCGGAGCAACGTAGAGCGGCCCGCGCCGGCTCCCCTGAACGGGTTGAGACCGGCACAACGAGGGCAAAGAACACCACCACAACGTCGCACTCGGCCGAGGATAACACGGTCGACCCGTGGCGAATCCCCGGTGAGGCGCGCGCCGCAACCGTGACCAATTACTCATCAGTTGACACAGACATGACGGCGTATGAGGATCTGCCAGGGCACCACCTGCTCTCAATTCGCAACCTCATAGCAACGTCACCAGACGACGACTACCCCGACTCTGGCAACGAGGCACACGAGAGCGGCCAAAGGGTCCCCGAATAGGACTACTCAGGACTTCGCGACCGTGAGGCCTTTTTATCATTCCAGGTCGCGGCAGATTATTGCCTAACCTGCTTCGATGACTCTAGCAAGGGGGATTACGATCCCGCCAGGGAGTGCTTCGTCGTCCTCCTGGGAAGGGATGGCGGAGATGACGGGGCAGGAGAGCCAGCACACGCTAGGGATCACGAGCAGGCGCCTGACAACGCTGCACTTGCACAAGCACAACTAGCCCAAGTCCGCGAACTTGGAGCCAAGCACGAGGAAGAACGCCGAGTCCGAGAGCTCCGGGCAATGCTTGAGGACAACCGTCCTATGCGCGGCGCGAGTGCCAGGGAAGCCGGGCGCGTGGCACGTGCCCGCATCAAGGCTGATGACGATGTGGACGACCCACTCGCATCAGCCAGGGCAAGCCAAAAGCTCATCGCTGCAGCGACCTTAATCCGAGCCATGCCAGAGCCCTCAACGCCCGAAGGCCGAAATCTGTGCCGATAGGCGCAGCTCCTCATCGAGCAAGCGGCTGTGCAGCAAGCTGAAAGCTCAGCCTCTCGCATACGCAATTCCGCCGGCCCAAAAACTGGTGGAGCAATGCGGGAGCACAAGGCATCGGCACAGACCCCGCGAAGGGATAATCCAATGCCACCCCCGCCCTCGAATAAGGGAAATGCACCATCGGTACACGAACGCATCGGGAGGAAGCCTCTCAAGGAGCGAATCCTTGACACACGGGGTGACACCAGCGACGACGATGCTCGCAACACCCTCAACAGAAAGAGGCGGGATAGCACATCTCGCGGTTTCCACACCCGCCGTGGAGGCCGCAACGACAGAGACGAAGACAAGAGCCCAACGGCAGAGCCCCCGGAAACCCGGGTGTTTGGCCAAGAGATCCGTGTGGCCCCGATTCCTGCACGATTCAGGCAGCCGACGACCATCACCAAGTACTCGGGGGAGACAGACCCAAAGGTGTGGCTCAATGACTATCGCCTCCCCTGTCTATTGGGCGGTGCGACTAACGATGCCATGATCATCCGCAACTTGCCGCTCCACTTGGCGGATTCTGCGCGGACATGGCTTGAGCACCTACCCGCGAACCAAATTCACGACTGGAACGACCTCGTGAAGACGTTCGTGGGTAATTTTTAGGGCACCTACCTCAGCCCTAGGAACTCGTGGGACCTTCGAGGGTGTCGCCAAACATCCAATGAGTCCCTTCATGATTACATGCGCCGCTTCTCCAAGCGCTGCACCGAGCTCCCAAGCGTGGGTGAGTCCGAAGTCATCCACGCCTTCCTCGAGGGCACAACCTGCTGGGACTTAGTGCGCGAGTTAGGACGAAGTCCTCCTACTAGTGTAAACGAGTTGTTCGATGTCGCCACCAACTTTGCCTCCGGCGAGGAAGCGGTTGGAGCCATCTTTGATGGTAGAAGGGGGAAGCGGACGGACGAAACGCCCGCGGAGGGAAGCAAGTCCAAAGGATCCGCAAAGAAACAAAAGCAAGGCAGGAAGGGAAAGAAGGCCCAAAAAGCCTCGCGCCGACAAGAGCGAACCGAAGATCCCGACGAAATCCTTGCAGTCGACCATGCTGCTCCCAAAGCTCCTCGAGGCCCCCCTCGAGGAGGCGGCATCTTCGATGACATGCTCAAGAAACCTTGCCCTTATCACAAGGGCGTCGTAACCCACACCCTCGAGCAATGCGGAATGCTAAAGAAATACTTCAACCACGCCGCTTCGAAGGACGAAGGGGAAGAAAGGACACGGGCGACGGGAGTGGCCGAGGCTTCCCGGAGGTGGAGAACGTTTTCTTCATCTTCGGGGGGCCAACCGCGAACTCCCCTCGACATCGCAAGCGCGAGCGCCGAGAGGTATTCTCCGTACACAAGGCGGGGCCATCTTACCTTGACTGGTCAGAGGAGACCATCTCCTTGAGTCGAGAGGATCACCCCAACTACATCCCAAATCCGGGCAGTACCCGCTTGTCGTTGATCCCATCATCGGTAACACCCGGTTCTCTAAGGTACTCATGAATGGAGGCAGCAGCCTCGACATCATGTATGTTTCATCTTTGGAGCTCATGGGCATCGAGAGGGACATGCTGCGCCCCAGCAAGGCACCGTTCCATGGCGTTGCGCCAGGAAAGTGAGTTCAGCCCCTCGGGCAGATCGATCTGCTAGTTTGCTTCGGTACCCCCGACAACTTACGCAGAGAGACCTTGACCTTTGAAGTGGTGAGATTTCGAGGCGCATACCACGCCATCCTTGGCCGCCCATGCTACGCCAAGTTTATGGCCATCCCAAACTACACATACCTCAAGTTGAAGATGCCGGGGCCAAAGGGCGTCATCACCGTGGCCCCATCGATCGAACATGCCTACATATGCGATGTGGAATGCGTCAAGAGCGCCGAGGCACTTGTCGAGGATGAGGCTCTCGTCGCGGACCTGGAGAAGATGGCAAACGAAACCATCCCCTCCACTTCGAAGCATTCAGGCAGTTTCGAGCCTGCGGAGCACAGCAAGGCCGTGCCCCTCGACCCTAGCGTCCCCAACGATAAGACGGTAAGGGTCAGTTCGACCCTCGACGACAAATAGGAGGTGGTGCTCATCGACTTTCGCCGCGCCAATGCCGATATCTTCGCGTGGAGCCCCTCGAATATGCCTGGCATACCGAGGGAGGTCGCCGAGCACTCCCTTGATATCCTGCCCTACTCCAAGCCGGTGGTTCAACGCCTGCGACGCTTCGACGAGCAAAAGCGCCGGGCCATTGGTGAGGAGCTGCGCAAGCTTCTCGAGGCCGGACACCCTAACTGGCTCACTAATCCTGTTTTAGTTAAGAAAAAGAATGGAAAATGGAGGATGTGCATAGATTATACTGGTTTAAATAAAACATGTCCAAAAGTCCATTTTCCTTTACCACGTATCGATCAAATTGTGGATTCAATTGCGGGATGTGAGCTATTATGTTTCCTTGATGCTTATTCTGGTTTCCACCAAATTAAGATGAAAGTTTCTGACCAACTGGCAACCTCTTTTATCACGCCTTTTGGTATATTTTGTTATGTCATGATGTCGTTTGGTCTTCGAAATGCTGGAGCTACATACCAGTGGTGTATGCTTCGTGTTTTCGGAGATCATATCGGGCGAACCATAGAGGCATACGTTGACAATATTGTTGTAAAATCCAGGAAGGCGAACAACCTGGTAAACGATTTGCGTGTTTCTTTTGACTGTCTCCGGGCCAACGGGGTAAAACTAAATCCGGAAAAATGTGTTTTGGGGGTGCCTCGAGGCATGCTCTTGGGTTTCATAGTCTCTGAGCGAGGCATCGAGCCCAACCCTGAAAAAGTCTCGTCCCTTGAATAGATGAGACCGATCCGAGACCTAAAGGGGGTACAAAGGGTATTGGGATGCTTAGCAGCCCTAAGCCGGTTCATCTCGCGTCTCGGCGAGAAAGGCTTGCCCCTGTACCGACTCCTAAAAAAGAACGAGCATTTTTCTTGGACCCCCGAGGCTCAGAAGGCCCTCGACGGGCTAAAAGCATCACTCACGCAATCGCCAATTTTAACGCCACCTAAGGAGGGCGAGTGCCTCTACCTCTACGTAGCCGCAACGACTCAAGTAGTCAGCGGAGTCATCGTCATAGAAAGAACTGAGGAAGGACACGCTCTGCCCATCCAAAGGCCGATATATTACACCAGTGAGGTACTGACCGAAACCAAGACGCGATATCCACCAATCCTGAAGTTGCTCTACGTAGTAGTGCTAGCTCGGCGCAAGTTGCGCCACTACTTCGAGGCTCACCCTGTCACCGTGGTCTCATCTTTCCCCTTGGGGGAGATACTCCGCAACCAGGATGTCTCGGGTAGAATAGCCAAATGGTCCGTGGAGTTGATGAGCGAAGCCCTCACTTATGCCCCTCGTAAGGCAATTAAATCGCAAATCTTGGCCGATTTCGTGGCAGAATGGACCGACACACAGCTGCCCCCGCCCCAGATCTAAGACGAATGTTAGATCATGTACTTCGATGGGTCGGTGATGAAAATCGGCGCAGGCGCAGGCCTGCTCTTCGTCTCACCCCTCGGAGAACATATAAGACACGTGGTACGCTTGCACTTTCCGGCGTCCAACAACATGGCCGAATACGAGGCCTTGCTAGCCGGCCTTCGTATAGCTATAGAGTTGGGTGTCAAACGCATCGACATCCGGGGAGATTCACAACTGGTCATCGATCAGGTTATGAAGGAGGCAAGCTGCCACGACGACATGCAAGCGTACTGCAACGCAGTACGCTGACTTGAGGACAAACTCCATGGCCTCGAGCTCAACCACATAGCGCGAAAATACAAAGAGGAGGCCGATGAATTGGCCAAAACTGCGTCAGGGCGGATCACTATTCCACCAAAAGTATTCGCCCGTGACCTAGCAGAGCCAAGCATCGACCTCAAGCCAACTCCCAGAGCTCCTGATGCTCCCTCGAGGACCGAACCCTCGGGGGCTGCGGGCATCGAGCCCATAGATGAGGATCCATCGAAAGAGGAACCCGAAGCATCAAGTCAGGAGATATCCTCGGCGGACGAGGGTGAAGTTATGGAGATCGACGAGGCCCCATCATCTCGCAATTGGCGCAACCAGTATATCGCCTGGATCAACCGAGGGGAGCTACCCTCGGATCGAACCGAGGCCCGACGCATCGCGAGAAGAGCCAAGTCGTTTTTCATTATCGATAGGGAATTGTATAAGCGCAGCCCCTCCAGAATTTTGCAGCGATGCATTCCAATTCCGGAGGGAAGGGAGCTCATTCAAGACATCCACTTACCAGGTGGACGTCCAAGCCCCGGCGGAGGTGGAGCTCGAGTACTTGCCTCATTGCCTCCTGGACCGTGGTCCCCAAGGCCTGCAGCTCCTCCCATAGGAGACGCTCGGCCTCAGCGGACTCGGCCAGGCCAGGAGGGACGCCACGCCGACCGAGCCCCAGGTTGCGCCAGGCAGGGCGCGCACGGTCCTCTCCTCCCAAGGGCTCCAGATCCCGTCCAGGAATCCCAGAGCATCCTCCTCCTCATCCTCCTAGCCGCCCTCGAGGGTGGCCGGGAGGGTCACCATTGCTGTGCCCACCCCCGACACCTCCTCCGCCTCCGCCGTACCGCCGCCCCCGGCCGTGGTCTGACCCGCGTCTTCGGCGCAGGCCGCACCTTCTGGTACCGCCGAATGAGGCGTGGCGCGCGACGACACCTTCAGCGGCTTCGTTGGTGCCAACGGGAGCGATGCCGACGGCCCGGGTTGGTTAACAGAAACCAAGTAAAAAAAATTAGACCAAAAACAACCCACGACTTACGACCAACAAAAGAGGACAAGAACTTACCTAACCCGAAGGAGGCCGCCCAGCCTGCGCTTCTTGCCGCTCGAGGGCTGCCGGGCCCCCGAACGGTCGCGGCCCCTCGGCGGTAGGGTCTCGCTCGCGGGCCTCGAGCCCGCGGGTGCAGGGCTTTGAGCCCTTGTGGCCCCTGGGTCTGCGGCCCCCTTGTCTGCCCCAGGCACGGGCGGGCTCAGAGCTCGAGCCCCTGGAGCAGTCACCACGGTACTCGGGAGGGCGGCACGCGCCGTCGAGGGCGCCGAGCCGCTCGAGGCACCCTACCCCGCAATGACGTCGGGGTCTCCTGGCTTCGTCCCCTCGGGGGCACAGTTACTTCAGCCGCCACCGGCGTAGGTGGCGGAATCTCCACAAGGTCGTCCGAGGAGGACGCCTCTGGGCTGCTCTCGGGGGTAGTAGATGGGGAGCGCCCCTCCCTAGCCACATGGCCACATTCCTTTTCATGCGCCGCCTTTCGCTGGCGCTTCCTCTCCTTCTCCTGCTTGGCCGCATCCTTCCGCGCCTTCTGCCTCTTGGCAGAGACGCGATTGGCCGCACGGACCTCGCGAAGAGGAGGGGCAGAGCGATATCCCTTCTGAGACAAGCCCTGAAGAGAAAAATTCAAGATTGGCAATCAGAAACCCTCGAGGGCAAGAAGTGAGATCGAATCTAAATCAAACTTAACGAAAACTTACAAATTGTAAATACCCCGCTTCGGGGCGCATCTTGACGGCGAATAGGGCCGCCTCCTTGCAATCGAGCTTGGACACCTCCATAGCTCGTCGCGCTTGGTGCATGCAGTACTCGAGGACGAGGGTTCCCTCCTTCATCTTTGAGCCCTGCCAGGGCGAATCCGCCCTGAGCTGGTCAAGGCGCAGTGCCCTCTCCATCAGCGGCAAGATGTACCGCTGATTGATGTTGGCTATGACCCCCGCCGCAGTCAACCCGGCCCTCGACAGCGCGGCGAAGGCGTCGGTGAAGACCTTCAGTCGCTCCTGGCGATCGGCTGGGGAGACGTCGTAGCTCCACGACTCCGGCCGCTCCCGCATGACCTTGGCGGCGTACGCCGGAAGCTTGTTGTCGACGTTGCGGAGGTAGAACCACCCCTTGTCCCAGTCAGCGTTGTTGGAGGTCATCGTCGCCGGGATGTACAGCCTGCAGCACTGCCCCCGGATTTACAAGGTGAGGCCCCCAGCGCGAACCGCCCGGCGGAACCCCTGAGACTCACCCACGGTCGTATGTAGCTCACCCAAAAAAGGTGAACCCATAGGTCCCAGTGAGCCTATATCCCCAAGTACCCCTCACAAACGGCGACGAAGACCGCCGCTTGCGAGATGGCGTTGAGGGCGAAATTGTGGAGCTCCACGCCGTAGTGGAGGCACAATCCACGGAAGAACGGCGAGGCGGGGACTCCGAACCCCCGCTCGTGTAGCCTCGCCAGGCTCACCACGAAGCCCTCCGGCGGAGAAGGCTCGTGGTGGTTGGACGGCGATGCAATCCACATAGGCTCATAGGGGTTGTTGTTCACCGGCAGCACCCTAGCCTCCACCAACCCAGCGAGGTAGTCGTCGGTGGCGATGGAGGGGCTCCATGGAGTAGGGTCAACGATGGTCACCATGACGAACGGCGGCGGCGAAAAGCGGAGTTTGTGCCGGGAAGACGAAAGGCAAGAGCGGCGGCGCTTGGAAATAGGAGATGCAATCGGAAGGCAAGGGCTGGGTAAGTCAAACCTTTCCCCTTGTCTCTTTATTTATAGTGTAACACGAAGCGCAACCGGCATCCCAGCCGCGTGAAATACGCATTCAATGCGGTTGGCACCGTTGTCACTACATTTGGGAGATGACAAGTTTTGTGTGGGTGACTACATTTGGGAGGAGATCAAGCACATTTCTGAAAATCCTCAGAAACTTTATGACTATGCACCTTATATTATGAGAGTCATTGAAAGGATCACGGGTATTGCATTTCGGTGTGATGCATCTCATGGAAGAATTCGCGTACCCATTCCAAAGAACATCAGACTTCCATCTCCACGAGTAGATCCACCTACAGACACAGAAAATGTTGATCAGTAGTAGCAGCAGCATGAGGAGCCGCGGCCACAGCCGGGCACTGCTCAGCAGCAGCCCCAGGAAACCGGTCTGACCAGTTCCCCAAACCGGTCTGACCGGTTTGGCCCTGGGAGCTCCACTCATTCCGAGCGGCGATTTTCTCCAATCAAGAAGTTCATTTCTATGTTCACTGGTATTTGCAAGGGTCAGAGGGATGTCCAGGTGGACCTTAGGCAGCAAAGAATTGATAGCAAGAAAACTCGGGATGAGTTCAAAAAGTTGTGTGTCGTATTGAGTCCGGATAACCCTCCATCTCCTATCTCTCCACCTCCTGAGCTGCCAGAGATACCCCCGCTTCGAGACATTATGACAGATCACATGAATGTGGGCTACTTTGAGGAATTTGGGGACATATTTGGATATGGACATATTGCATCGAGCTCACAGCCTCCACCAGCTCCTCCTCAGTCATATGGTGGTCCCAGTACGTACACTTACATGCCTACTTTAGAGGGTGACACTTTTGGAGCTTCGTTTGTGTATCCTTCGTCCGGAGGCCCGTCCTTTGCAGCTGCCACATACCCCTCCTCGTCATTTGCATATGCTGGTACATCATCTTCTATGGCGGGAGTTCAGTACTCTAGTGCTCCATCTCCATCTCCCGGAGACTTTGCTTATGTGTTTTGGTGATTTGTATGACAACATGATTCGTGATCTAACTTGTTTGCTTAAGCATATGAGCAGGTTTTATTCTTATGAATGTTCGCGCAATATAATTGTTGATAAGAATATGTACTTGACATTGGTTCTAAATGACATAAAAGCAAGCAAGTATGTTTGATCCCATGATGCAAAAGATGAGCAATGGCAAGAGAATAGAAATGACAAATGAAACAAGGTTCTTATGCATATTGGTTGGTCTCATTTAGTAGAAGCTTGTCAAAATAAAATGGGACAATCTACATGAAGAAATTGGAATTCCTTTGATCTTGGTCCATAGTAGTGGTTATAAATAAAATGAGATATGATTCTATGGATAGTATATGGTCTCATCTAGTAGAAGCTTATCAAGACAAAATGGGACAATCTACATGAAGAAATTGGAATTCCTTTGGACGTGGTCCATGGCAATAGTTACATTCATGATGAGACATGATCTTATGGATATTATATGGTCTCAAGTACATGGAAGCCTATGGACAAGTGATTTGACAAAGACAACACACAAGACAATATTGAATATATTTCGGGTTAATTGAATACATGGATTTCAATGTGGTTTTCATGATGATGCAAAGCAAAGCGAAACTTAAAGTGGCAAGATTTGATGAAAAGAATCAAGCTAGATGGGAGTGACATTCCTATCAAAGAGAAGGGCAAGTTGGTCTTGTAGCCGAGGGACTTTGTTAGGGAAAATTCTAGCATCTTAGTTTGATCTCTATACTTCAATCAAGCTGTATCAAGTGAAGCAATGTGAAGCATTTAATCATTTATGGATCATATATTAGAAATGCTTATGAATTGGTCCATACACTTGGAAATTCTAAGCCCAGCTCAAGATTGGATTTGCTCAGCAATCAAGAAAGGTTGTGTGCCCTCAAAGTTGAAATTGACAAGTATGGCATGATTGTAGACATTGAAGCTCAAGTGGAAGACTTAATTTGTTATTTAATTTCTTGAGTATAGGAATTCGTACTATCAAGAGGGATGCAACAAGTAGTTGTTTAGACAACACCAAAAAGTGCTCATAGGTCAACCCATGTGAGATAGCCTTTGAGAGAAGTCGTTTTGAGACTAAGTGTGCTGACTGGTCTAAAACCGGTCTGACCGGTTTTGGAAAGAGGTCTGACCGGTTTTAGAGTTCAGAGTGCTAACGGCTAGTTTCGTTTGAAAACCGGTGTGACCGGTTTGGGAAACCGGTGTGACCGGTTTTCCACTGACATAACGGCTAGTTTTTGGGTGTGGGGTATTTATACCCCTTGGCCCTCTCCTTTGAGGGCTGCTGGTTCCCTTGCTTCTCTTGTGCATTCAGAACCTTCTTGAGCGCCAGCAAGCTCTCCCCAAACATCTCTTTGTGAGATTGATAGAAATTTGATTATATCTTTGGATTTGGGTTGAGAGGCTAATTGTGTGTGAGCTATTGCAAGCTAGTATGTGCTAACTAGATTAGTGAAGAGCAAATCCTTAGCTTGAGCACTTCCGGTAAAGTCTAGCAACCATTGAAGCATTTTTTACTCTTGGAGGTGAAGCCTTCTAGACGGCTAGGCGTCGCCGGTGAGCTACCGAGTTTGTGGTGAGCCACGGATTGTTTGTAAAGGCTGGCCCTGCCTCCTTCGTGGAAAAAGGTCACAAGTTAGTGGAATCGAGGAAAGTGGCTTGGTGTGCATAAGCCCGCCTTTCGTAGGCCCTCAACGGAGACGTAGGGTTCATCGTGCCTTGGTGGCAGCCTTAGTGGCAGTGGTGAATCTGAACTTCGGGAAACAAATCATCGCGTCTCTCATTTGGTTTGCCCCACAAGTTCAATTCTAGCATTTACATTAGCTTCCGCTTCGATCTACTTGGTTGTGCTTTGTTTGTGTGCAGGGACATAGTGAACCTGCTAGAAATCATCTACAGAAGCTATTCACCAAGTTTGGTTTGTGCTAGAACTCGTAGAGGGAATAAATTGCATTGTTGTGTTTCTCTGCCAGAAACCGGTCTGACCAGTTTGGGAAACCGGTCTGACCGGTTTCAGTACTGATTGTGTGTGAAATTTTGATTAAGTGCTTATTCACCTATTCACCCCCCTCTAGGTGACATCAAGGTCCTTTCAATTGGTATCAGAGCTTGGCCTCACATCCAGGCTTAACCGCCGTGAGGAAAGATGTCGACTTCGTGTGAGGTAACCTTTGAGCCACTAGCTTGTGACGGCTCAAATTATTTTACTTGGTCTGCTCATGTTCACCAAGTTTGGTTTGTGCTAGAACTCGTAGAGGGAATAAATTGCATTGTTGTGTTTCTCTACCAAAAACCGGTCTGACCGGTTTGGGAACCCCGGTCTGACCGGTTTGGGAATCCGGTCTGACCGTTTTCAGTACTGATTGTGTGTGAAATTTTAATTAAGTGCAGATTCACCTATTCACCCCCTCCCTCTAGGTAACATCAAGGTCCTTTCACTAACACGCACCCAGCGGAATTCTTCAAGGAAACCTTATCAAAAGCACCCACAACGAAAAGCCTTTGCCAGATTAAACCTACTCCAACAAAGACTCAGGGGCTACTGTTGGGGGCGATCATTAGGGGTAATCAAACCTATGGGATAATCACCCTTGTTAAATATTAAACTCATGCACATACCAGAAAAAGAGAAACGGAAGTTAAGGCCCACGGCCCAGTAATGGACGAAGGCCCAGTCAAGACACCCCGCGGAGCACCTCGACGCGCACCTCAATCTCCGCTTCGCTCGAGGGAACCGACCCCTCGAGCGAATCGGAGAACTCCGCCTCGGTCGAGGCCTGAGGATCGAGCCTCGAGCATCCCACGAAATGGGGAAAGCTCCGCCTCGGTCGAAACCTCCGCTCCGATGAACAATTAATGGCGCTCACCACCATCATGCATCCAAAGTCAAAAGGCAAATCTCTCGCCATGCCGCCATGACAGCCACGACCCCCCCCCCGGTCGCATCCTCCAACTCCCGTCACTATGCTGGCAACCGAGGCTCTGTGCGGGCAGGCCGGCGCTCTGCGAACAGAGCCCGCCACTCCGAGCTCCTATGCTGCCAACTCCGACGACCCGAAGCCCTCCATCGGGCGGGAGAGACCCTCAAGCACACAACAGGAGAAGAAGAGAGGACGGCGGAGGCATGACGGGCCATCCCGAGCACTATGCGGCCATCCCTGGCGATGTGCGCACATGTTGCCACTATACGAACAGGGCCGGGTCACTCCAACTCCCTGTGCTACCAACTCCCACGGTGATTTCCCACAGAATGGGCTGTACCCTGGCATAAGAGACCCTCGAAATGGTGTACGAGCGAATCATTACCGCACGAAGGATAGCTCGGATCCTCGAAACCACTCCCTGGCGTCATCGGCAGTACGAGAATCGATCACAGGGACCGCAATACCGCATAACAGTGGCCAAGGACAAAGAAGCACGCCCGACGCCACTCCTACTACCGTGCAGCTCCTACGCCTGCACAGCGACACACGCCTGTAACCCCTTCTCCTTCGCCTATAAAAGGAGAGGGGGATCAATCGATCAAAAAAAGAGAGAACATCCGCACACACTCTGTAAACCGCGATATTGGCACTCCGCCTCAATCATCTGGGACTCAGAGGTCTAGCCTCTTCTCCCAACCTGTTTGTATCCCCTACTACTTGCAGACCGGTGCAGAATAATACATCGCACGCATCACCTCGCTGGAAGTACGGTCTTGCGACCGGAACCAGGATAAATCTGTGTCTTGCATTACCTTCTGCATCAACCATCAGAGGAGGGAACACAGCGCATTTCTGGTTGGTGTCGGGACCACGATTTCCAAACACCGACAGTATTTGATTTTAGTCGGGAGCTATTTAATATAAGACAAAATTGGCTACAACACGCTATGATTTCGTAAAATTGGATATTTCACACTAAAAACGACAAAATTGACCCTAGGATGTTCGACGGTGTCCTATGCAGAATACCGTGCAGTGTCCTACAACTAATTTTGTTGTTTTTAGTGTAAAATGACATACCATAAAACTACAGTGTCCTATAGCAAAATTTGACTTAATATAAATAATATCTCAATTTTGTATCTAATTTCAGTTTTTGGTTATTACGCGGAAACTAAAGCTCTATACATAAGCGTATAAAGAGTTCATACTAAAATTTTCATTGAATATATGTTATGCTGGTGAGGACACTTATGTCGACATGATAGTGTAATATGTGGGAATAGAGGACATGGGGTTGAGGGGGCATATGTTCCTTCTTTTTCGAGAATACGCAAGAGAATCGTATCTATATAAATCAATAGTCAGATTAATATATGTTCGGTTGAAGGTCCTCACATTACGCTTTTTTACAATTATCAGGTTGCAATTTCAACTCTTGAGTAACGATGCCAAGTGACGTTATGTTGATATTCACCATTCAGTGACCGATAGTTGATCCCAGTTTATGCGTGGACAGTGTCCCGTGCTTGTTTGGTGAAACTATGCACGGAGAGGTGATCGACCGTCTTCTCTCTTGGTCGTTTAGCACGTGGTATCATTCTGTAGCGGTAACATTTTTGATGAGCCACATCAAGAATTTGACAACTGTGTCATGGATTCCCAGATAAATAATTCTTTCTCCGAACTTGATCGACTCTTGGAAGAGCATCACATAAGGTGATAGATGACATCCTTAACTCCAAGGCTGGAGCTGCGCTGCTTGCAATCTCTGCCATAACATGGTCTTGACAAAGTCTAAGTCGAGGTCCCTTCCATGACATTTGTCGGTGGTCCGTTTCAGCCACATCTATCTAGCCCAGACACGAGGGCTAACCGCGCAACTACATACTAAGATCCTTTCTAAGACTAAGATCCTTTCTAATTAATGTTTAGAGTTTACCTACCCGATACACTTTTTAAAGTAAGGTGTTTGGATCCAGGGCTAAAGTTTAGTCCCTTAAATAAATGATAATTAGATGTATTAAATATAAACTAATTATAAAACTAATTGGTTGCTAGACAAACCTAATTAATCTATAATTAATACATAATTATCATATGTTTATTGTAGTATTATATTATCTAATCATTAATGTAATTAGATTTAATAGATTCGTCTAACAAATTAGTCCCCGTTTATGTAATAGGTTTTTTAATTAATTTATATTTAATAGTTCTAATTAACATCTTTACATTGGATGTGACGGGATTCAGTGGAAGGGAACCAAACACCTCCGTGATACATGATGCGTATCTTCTCTTTTCAGCGATGCATGCACATACCAGGCATGTACACTAATACTTGTGAAGAAAATAGTACTACCTATATAGTTAACAAAAACTCAGAAAAATACGGAGAAATCGTAATCTTTCCCTCCGTCGCTGCCAACATCCGTCGTCGTCGGCGTCGGCGTCTCACCGTCGCCGCTCGTGCCGAACACCTCATGCACGACCTTCTCCACGTCCAACGCCTCGGCCACGGCCTCCTCGCCCGCGCCGCCACCGCCGCCGCCGTCGTCGGGAGCCGGGATGAACGGCGGGCGCGCCACGTCGAGGACGCGTTCCCAGTCCACGCCGCGGAAAAACGCGTGCCGCTTCACGCCGTGCGCGCCCAGCCTCTTCCCAGGGTCCTTCTCGAGCAGGCGCGCGATGAGGTCTCGCAGCGGCGTGGGCTCGCCGGGCATCTCCGGCGCCGCGGTGAGCACGCGGCAGAACGTCTCCCGGCGGCTTCGGCCCCGGAAAGGCGTGCGCCCGTACAGCATCTCGTAGAGCACCACGCCGAGGCCCCACCAGTCCACGGCGTAGTCGTGCCCGCTGCCCGCCACTATCTCCGGCGCCATGTAGTCCTCCGTGCCCACGAACGACTTCGACTTGGCCGGCGTCCGGGTCCCCGACGAGCAGCACGACGAGGTCTCCGGCGAGGCTGCTGCGCGCCGTGATGAGAAGCACGCGAAGACCGTCGCCGCCGCCTTCCTGCTCTTGCGCCAGCGGCGGTGACACGAGGAGGGAGGACGTGAAGACGGCAAGCCGGCGGCCGCGTCGGGCGGCGGCAGCGTGGTGGAGAGGTCAAAGTCGACGAGCATGATGTGGCCTGTGTCCTGGATGAGGACGTTCTCCGGCTTGAGGTCGCGGTACACGAGGCCGTGGAGGTGCTCGAGGACGAGCACGAGTTCCGCGGCGTAGAACCGGATCATGGGCTCCGGGAGCGTGGTTTCGGCGCGCCACCGGCGACGGAGGGACTTGAGGTCGCCGTCGGGGCAGCGGTCGATGGCGAAGCCGACGACGGCGTCGATGGCCACGACGCCGCGGAGGGAAGGGAGCAGCGGGTGCCAGAGCGCGAGCAGCACGTCGCACTCGAACCAGATCCTCCGGTGCCCGTCGCCGCCGCCGCGGGTGCCCCCTGGCTCCGCGCCCTTGTGCCGCGCGACGGCGCGGGACATGGCCTTGAGCGCCATGGCCATCGGGTCGGCAGTGCCCGCGGCGGAGCCGTCCGTCCCGGCTGCCGCAGCGGCGGGGACGGGCACGACGTGGAAGACCACGCCCCTTGCGCCCTGGCCGAGCACGGACAGCGCCCTGAGCTCCGCCAGGCTCAGCTGTCGCGGCGGCAAAGGCGCCATGTGTTGACACGAAACCGCGCCAACGAAGTCGCCACTGCCTTGAAGTGAAACCGGTCAGATCGGTTTATGAAACCGGTCAGACCGCTTTTGATAGTGCGACGGTGAAAACCTAAAATCTCTAGCTCGGGAGGGACCCCGTCGGAACTTGAGAGTCTAGGGTTGTTCTAGAGTCGGCAGGCCACCTAGAACGCCCTCAAACGTCGTCGAGACGAGAGAATAACAGCAAGTATGAGGTTTGGAAGAGCTAGGGTTTGGAAATAAAAGTAATGTCAAACATAAAAGGATAAAGTGTTTTTGATCGATTGGATGCTTCTCAATCGGCCTTGGCCCTTTATATTTATAGGGTGGGATGGTCTTACCCCGTTGAGTCGGTTACAATATGGTATAAAACTCAGAGTCCTAAACCTACTCAAATTCAGATCCAAACTGGTCAGACCGGTTTGGGAAACCGGTCTGACCGGTTTTCCCAGGTGCAGAATCTTCCCGAAGTCATAACTCTCTCATCCGGAGTCCAAAATAGGCGTACCACATATGCATCTTGATCGTCTCGACGAGAGCTACGCAATGGTGAAGTCCAATTTGCATTTTGACAATGTTTACTAAACCGGTTTGACCGGTTTGTGCATACCAGTCAAACCGGTTTGCACAGCCGTGCCAATTTTGGTCGTCAACATATGCCCCCCTGTTTTTTGGCAAAGCTTGCGTGCTAAAAAATAACCTTCTGGACCAAAATTATCTAAGGACAATGATGAACAATACATCGGCCATATATAAGCTCTAAGGGCGATAAACATATTATCGGCCATACCTTGCTTTAACTCAAGTTGATGATGAAACAACTTGTTTTGGTTTCCATACCTGCTTGATTGTTGTTGATCTTGTTGGTACCACCTGTGCAAGCTGCTCCATTGATTCTTGCTTACATATTGACTGCTTCTGATGTCCTAGTGATGGCTTTACATCCTTGATTTTGTTGTGAAGCTTCTTTTGTTTCTGAGCAGCCCCTTTCTTTTTATATTTGGCTAGGAGCTCTTCAACGCTCGGCCTCACTTTGTCTTTGAAGTTCCCATGCTGACCGGTTAGACCGGTTCTATAACCGGTTAGACCGGTTTGTGTAGAACCGGTGTTTTTGCTCTTGTCTTGCCCCCCGAGTGTTTGAGTCTTCAACTTGAACCGAGTGGTCTTTTCTGATGGCATCTTTGTTGAACTCATAGGTCTTTCTTCACCAATGATCACATTTTTCCCTTTAGCCTTTTCGGCTTGATCCGGCCGAATTAACACTTTTGGTTTTTCATCAATCTGCATTACATTAATCAACAATCGTCCTTGATTTATGGCCGATTGTATTTGCCTACGGAAAACATTGCAATCATTGGTAGCATGGGAATAAGTATTATGAAACTTGCAATAAGCTCGTCGTTTCAACTCATCATTCGGCGGTATAGTATGAGAAAATTTCAGTTTCCCAGCCTTTGCAAGCTCATCAAAGATCCTATCACACTTAGATACATCAAAAGTAAATTTTACTTCTTCGTGCCGATTTTTATGAATTGGCTTGAGAGAAGAACAAGTGCTAGACTCATCTTTAGATGACCATACAAATTCAGCAGCATAAACCTCTTTACCCTCGTCGTCTGAATAATCATAATTGACGGTATGCACACCAAAACAATCGGGTTTAGGTTTAGAATCCTTACTTCGGCTTTCTTGAGCCAAAGCTCTTTGCAACACTTGATTAATGGTTAGAAACTCATAACTTTCTAATTTTTCTTTAATATGAGATCTCAACCCATTAAGACATAATTCAGCAAGATCCTTTTCAGAAATAACCAAACTGTAACATCGATTTTTTGTATCTCTAAATCTTCTAATATATTCAGAAACAGGCTCGTCACTCTTTTGCCTAACCGATGTTAGGTGAGAAAGTCTCAATTCATTATCACTATTGTAAAAGTGTTCATGAAATTTTTTCTCTAATTGAGACCATGTATGAATAGAATTAGGAGATAATGCTGAAAACCATGAAAAAGCAGTATCAGATAATGACAAAGGGAACATTCGGATTTTTAAATGATCAAGATTACCATGAATACCCATTTGTGCATTAAATTGGCTAACATGCTCCCATGTAGTTCTACTATCCTCCCCAGGGAATTTAATAAATTCTGGCACCTTAAAATTGTGAGGATATGGTATAGTATCAAAACTCTCAGGATATGGTTTTTGACAAACTAGAGTTTTATCTTTAAGCTCTACACCGAAAGTTTCTTTAAACATAATAGCCAAATCTCTTTTATATTTTTCGAACATTTGATCGTAATAAGGATTATTTGGCTTTTGTACACTAGAATTATTCGGCGCATGATGTGGTACCTGGTTCGGCTGTACATACGGCGGTTGCTGCAAGTAAACATTATTTGGCATTGCACCGTATGAATAACCGAAACTTTGGGGACGCATAGTATAATTTATAGTTGCATATGGAGGTACACTAGTAATTGGTTCAGGAGACGGTTGATAAGCAATTAAAGCACCAGAACCGGTCAGACCGGCTGAAGCCGGTCCCCCAGAACCGGTCTGACCGGTTTGTGCAACCGGTCTGACCGCATTGTTCATGATGTATTGTTCTAGAGATTTTTGACCTTCAAAATAATTCATCGGCATACCAAATTGAGGCATGTATGCTACCGATGATTCATGAGGCATGACATTATTTTGTGAAGTACTAGCAACATCAAACTTAGGAGCACTACTATCATTGGCCAAAGGTTGCTTTCCTAGTGAATTATCAATCATGTTTTGGACAGTAGCAATCATTTGTCTCTGGCCCTTAACCAATAAACGATTAATTTGCTCCAAAGTAACGGGTGGTGCTGTAGTACTTACATTTTGCTTGTACCTTATCTTGCTCGTCGTCGCTCGAAACGATGACCACCTCCTTGTCCTTGGAGATATCACCCTTCCGATTCTTGGAGAAGTGAGATAAATACCACCGACGTGCTTTTTCATCTTCTTCTGCTTTGCGTTGTGCTTCCTTTTCTTCGCGCTCCTTCATGAAGGCTTCATAAGCTTGACGATCCTCAACCGACAATTCATCAACAGTCGGCCTAGCGATGTTATCAGGATCAACTTCACCAGGTTTTGGTAGATTAACCATATTAGCAGATCCCTTTGCTTTCTTCCCCAGCGGAGTCGCCAAAATATGTTGACACGAAACCGCGCCAACGAAGTCGCCGCTGCCTTGAAGTGAAACCGGTCAGATCGGTTTATGAAACCGGTCAGACCGCTTTTGATAGTGCGACGGTGAAAATCTAAAATCTCTAGCTCGGGAGGGACCCCGTCGGAGCTTGAGAGTCTAGGGTTGTTCTAGAGTCGGCAGGCCACCTAGAACGCCCTCAAACGTCGTCGAGACGAGAGAAGAACAGCAAGTATGAGGTTTGGAAGAGCTAGGGTTTGGAAATAAAAGCAATGCCAAACATAAAAGGATAAAGTGTTTTTGATCGATTAGATGCTTCTCAATCGGCCTTGGCCCTTTATATTTATAGGGTGGGATGGTCTTACCCCGTTGAGTCGGTTACAATATGGTATAAAACTCCGAGTCCTAAACCTACTCAAATTCAGATCCAAACCGGTCAGACCGGTTTGGGAAACCGGTCTGACCGTCCAAAATAGGCGTTCCACATATGCATCTTGATCGTCTCGACGAGAGCTACGCAATGGTGAAGTCCAATTTGCATTTTGACAATGTTTACTAAACCGGTCTGACCGGTTTGTGCATACCGGTCAGACTGGTTTTCACAGCCGTGCCAATTTTGGTCGTCAACACCATGCTCACCATGGACGACGTCGTGGCAAGAAAGCAGAGGTGCACCAAGATGTGTCGGGTGTTGTTAAGCCGGAGGGTTTGGGGTTTTGAGGTTTAGGGGTCGAGAAATCTTCTCCGGGTTTGGTCTGCTTATAGTTCGAGTGATCCTCGTTTAGTCGTTTTCTTCTAGTGACAAAGCACTATTGCATTTCCAAATCTTCTGCAAAAATTGCCTTTTTCTCCCAAAAATTCGTGAACTCGATTCACGTGTTACGTGACGTTGAAGGCTCGAAGCCTCTGTCACACGGCATTGTCGCACCATCCAGCTACACTTTTACGAACAGGAAAACCATGGCAAGTCACAGGGCAAAAAATCTGGAGCACACCTGAAGAGAACTCACGTGGAACCCGAGCTTGTCCATGGAAGAGGCTCTGGAAACAGATCAGCAGATGAGCATGAGCGTGCAGATCGACAGATAACACAATGGGGTGTCCTCAAATTTCTCAAACGCGTCGCGTCAGGTGATATCTGCAAACGCAAAAGGGAATAAGCCTCAAGCGCTGTCTCGATCAAGAGTTCACCCAGCCACGTCAGTAAAGAGCTCACAGCTGAGCTCACGTCCTTCATGTGATGTATAGCTACTAGTGACAACTCCGGATTCAGCTTCAACAGCCACAGGAATACTGCCGGTGCCACTTTACACGAAAGAAAGGAAGATTTTATCCTTTTTCAAACTTGAAGGTCCTGGTGAACTCAACCATCCATCAACAAGCTGTTTTCAGCTGGGTCACCTGATCGATCAATCAAGCGAGGCATAAAGCTTCATGACCTGTTGCACAATCAGATTGAAGTTAGTAAGTGTGATGTTGTACAGATAGGCAGTTCGTTAGTAGTAACCTCCTACTCCGTACATGTGTTCAAGCCTAACAAGCATTTGACTTCCAAGGGCTTTGCACGTTTCCTTCAGATAGCTTCAATATGTTAAGGTACTTCAGTCAGCCAGAACAAACCAACGAATGCATAGATACTGACAAACTGAACTGAGTTACAAACGGAAATACCAGTTGACCACAGATCTATTCATATCACAGAGAAATGGTCGGTCTCTGAGATATAACAAGAAAACTCATCGCAAGAGGTATTTTACATTTTAGATTATATTGCAAGGATACATAAGGATTTGGATTGTTATGGTAGGACAGGATTAGTTTCCATCTCTATCTCTAGGATTGCTTAAGATCCAAGTCACAATGTAGTACATAAACAGCTTACGAAACTCAATATAAATCATCCACGATTCGGATTATTCATCTTATCACAGGTACCATGAGATTAAGAAGGTTGCTGATAATACATAATACCGAGTAAAATTGCCAGATATCAGAAAAGAAAGCATATTCAATTCAGTAGCCATAATTTTCTCTCAAGTACAATCTGCAAGTAACAATCTAAGCGCACAATGGTTCTTAAGTTATCCATTGAACATAACAAAATGTGACGTCATGAGCCATGCTGTTGATTTTTGCAGTAGAAATGTGTAGCCATTCTAGGATTGATTAAAGTTAGAAAATTCTGCGGTTTGATGCAAAACTGGGTGGCATTCATTGTAAAATCTTTCTACTAGTGGTATTGTTTGTAGTTCAGGAAAAAGAACTTATGTGGATAAAAGAAGAACCTTGTTCCAGCACTGACAATGACTGATTCTGTACAATTGCCCAATCCTTTGAAAAGATATTTATGCTTATTCTCCACCTTTTTCCAGTTGAAGAGTCCACCATCTGATGTGTACGAGAAAATTTCACTCTGAAAATACTTGTCAGGGTTAGTTCAGAAATGCACATAACAGGTATATCTTGCCTCATGTCTATTTACCAGAAGTGTGTATTATTACAATGTAAGAAAATGGTTGCCAGCTTGCACAATGCTGTTGCAGTTGCAGATAGCAAACTCGCTATTTACCTGAAAAGTAGTTAGGAAGGCCTCCAAGAAATAGTATCCAGCACACTCAAAGTCGCAGTGATGGGTAGAGTACTTAACAAAAAGCATACTACCAGTTTACCGGCTGATACAGACAGAACTAAGCAGAAATCATAAGACAACTCTACAAGACTACAGGTGCTCAGAAGTAGACAGAATTCATATATTCAACAAATGATCTGCCGTTAAATTTATATAACGTCAAACAGTAGCTCAACAAAACCACAAGCAAGACAAGTTTTGAACTGGATAGGAACTGAAAGTCTGAAAATACACAGAGAGTATTTACATCTAAACTTGCTCACACTACAACAATTCTAGTTGTGGTTAATGCACCACCTACTTATGTGCATCCTTGGTATCAAGACGATCTGATCTAGCAGAAACTGGTGCCCAATCATCTGAGACATGGCAGGTATACCACAAGATTGCATTATACAACAGATGCGAACACGTTGGAAGTTGGAACTGGATCTACAAATCTCGGGAGCAACAACATTAGAAAACAATCAGACATCACCGCTTGGCCGAAGATATCCATATCATCTTTCTTGATGATCAGCTGCACACTACAGTCACTCAGACTTCATAATGATCCGCTTATTTACAGTACATCCTATTTTCGAAATTCTCCCTCTACTGTTAATATTCAACCCGTACAGGCCGAAACACAAAATTTCTTGCCTTAGGGGAGCATAGCAAGGTTGCCAGTGATACATAGAAGCTTGTCATCGTGCTGATACAGAATGCACCAAGAGACACCCATCCATTCTCTCCATGCCAGCCACCAAACCAACCACGGTGATTGCTTCCTTCCATTTTCCCTTCTGGCACCCTTGCACCCTCAGAGCATCCTTCACCAGTACATATTCCTGGGTTTCCAGCCAATGCTCCAGGGAACTTCGATGTTGGCAAAGGCCCAGACAGGCTATTGTAGGAGAGGTTAAGCACCTCAAGTTCTGCCATTGCTGCAATGCCAGAAGGCACCTCCCCTGACAGTCCATTATGCGAGAAGTCAAGCGTATGTAACCTCCCCATTCCCCCAAGCCCTGCAGGGATCTGCCCAGCCAAGTAATTACAGGAGAGGTTCAAATATTCCAGCCCCTTCATGGCAACAAACCCTTCCGGTATCTCCCCACGAAGTTCATTCCTTGACAGATCTATCCCTGTAGTTGCCTGAAGAGCATACCCCAGATCCAACTGCCATGATACCATGTCCACAGATGCTGACACAACCAATTGAGGTGGAAGCACGCCCTCTGATGGAATCCCCTGACTACCTCCACTGTTAAGCATAGCACTGACATTGAAACCACCATCTGGGATGAAACCCACAAATTTATTGCAAGATAAATCAAGCCACTGGAGCAGGGGAAATGACAACAACCAATCAGGTAGCTGGCCGGAAAGCTGGTTACCAGTCAGCGACAAGAACCTCAAGCTCAACCATTTTGCTACAGCACTGCTGAGCTCCCCATTGATCTCATTTCCCGACAAGTCCACTACCTCCAGAGACCTGCATCCAGCCAGCGGCAGCGGGATCTCCCCAGATATCTTGTTGTTGGACAAATCTAGAACCTTGAGACTATCAAGTGCGTCGAGCTCCGGCCGCAGCGCCCCGGAGAGCCGGTTGCCCCCAAGCCGCAGGTACAGAAGCTGGAAGCAGCCTGCAAGTCCGGCGGGCACTGCACCGGACAGCCGGTTATTCGACAAGTCCAGCACCTGCAAGTATGTCAGATTCCCGATTCCCGGAGGGATCTCCCCGGACAGCTTGTTGTCCGCGAGAAACAGCCCCTGCAGGCTCCGTATGGCAGTGATCCCGGCGGGAATCTCGCCGGAGAAGCGGTTCTGGGAGAGGTCGAGGAGGAGGAGTGCGGAGGCGTCGGGGTCGGCGACGATCCGCGGCGGGACGGCGCCGGGGATGGCGTTGCGGGAGAGGTCGAGGGCGGCGAGGCGCGCGGGGAAGGAGAGCCGCGGGGAGAGCGGGAGGCTGAGGAGGTTGGCGGAGAGGTTGAGGACGCGGAGCGCGGGGAGCGATGGCGGCAGGCAGGTCGGGACGGCCCCGGAGAGCGAGTTGCGGGAGAGGTCGAGGGAGACGAGGGAGCGCGGGAGGGAGCAGGGGAGCTCTCCGGACAGCGCGTTGGCGGAGAGGTCGAGCGCGCGGAGGCGGCGGAGGAGCGCGAGCGGCGCCGCCGGGAGCGCGCCGGTGAGGTTGAGGCCCCGGAGCGCGAGCTCGGCGACGGCCGCGGGAGCGGGGGCCGCGTCCGGGTGGAGCGAGACGCCGAGCCAGGACGGCGAGAGCGGGCCGCGCCAGGAGGCGAGCGCGGCGCGGGACGGCGGCGCGAGGGCGGCGCGGAAGGCCAGGAGCGCCGCGCGGTCCGTGGAGGCTGGGGCCGCGGGGCGCGGCGCGGAGGCCAGGAGGATGAGGAGGAGGAGAAATGGAAAGGCGGCCATGGGGCGGTGGGGAACCGCGCGGGAGCTCGACGCGGTCGGCATGGCCGGTGGGTGGTGGCCGGCGTGGGGCTGGGCGGTTAGGGTTTTGCGGGGTTTGGGCGAGGGCGGGGGCGCGGCCGCGGAGCGAGGTGGTCGGAACTCGGGGCGTGTGAGAGTGGAGTGGGGTGGTGGTAGTCTTGGGCTCCGGGCGGGGGCGTGTGGGTGGGAAAAGGTGGCGACGGCGGGAGGAGGAGGAATCGGGTCCGGCACGGGCGAGTGGCGGAGGAACGGCCGCGGCCCGCGGGCCGGCGAGGCGAATGTCCGATGGTGGGTGGGTTCAGATAACCAGATGCTTTCGGCCAAAGTGTTTTTTTTTAACAACTAAAAAAGTTGCCGATTACGACGGTCTCGCGCAGGACACGTAATTGTAATTTTTTTTGAGACGACTTGTCAGACAATCTATACAATGAGTTATTATTTTAGCTGTCTCGTAGTAACACATTGTCCCTTAATTTATAAAAAAATAAAGAAATATTATTGGTGCATGGCAATAAAACCCATACAATGGTGGAGGAGTGGTCTCATAGTCCTAAAATTTAGCTCATGAGGCGGTTGTTTCGTAACGACCTCTTTCTCTCACCTCCCTCTCTCTCCTCCACATCAGCAAAAATTTTATGTGACACTGCATGAGACGACCTATGAGACCGCTGACGTGTAGCAACGTACCTGCCCTTATATTAAAAAAATAAAGTTCAGACCCAACATTATATCTAAACGAAAAAACAAACACAACAACAAAGTATAAAACCAGCGGGTTGGGTTGGGAGGAACTAAACTCGAATAGGTTAGATTGGAACATCGATAGAGCCGCACAATGCATCCCCACAAAGCGTCTTTGTCCGGTTGGATTAGGACATCGACACGACTAGGACTGGACAAAATGCTCGAAGCTCGTTAGCTCGCTCGGATCGCAGCCGGCTCGGCTCGGCTCGGTGCATAGTTGTAACGAGTCGAGCAAGAGTTTTTCTCGTTAGTATAACGAGTGAGTTTGAGCTACCTCGCGAGCCAAATGAGCTAGAAGACCTAAGGGCAGGTACATCGGTGTCGTCTAATAGACGGTTTCAGGTGACACGTAATCTTGAGACGATTTATCAGACAACCTATACAATAGGTTGTTGTTTTGACTGTCTTATAGTAATACAATATCTCTTAATTTATGGAAAAATAAAAAAATACTATTGGCTGCATGGCAACAAAACTCATACAATGGTGGAGTCGTCTTATAGTCCTAAAATTTAGCTCATGAGGCGGTTGTTTCGCGAAGCAACGACCTCTTTCTCTCACCTCGCTCTCTCTCCTCCATATAAGCAAAATTCCTACGTGGCACTACATGAGACGACCTGTGAGACCGCTGACGTGTAGCAATGTACCTGCCCTAATAGACTAATTAGCAAATTATTAATTAATAATAATAATATGTATACTATATGCGTAGTTTTAGATGATGTTATAGTTATATTCTATTATTATAGTATGACAGAATAGATTTTGAAGATATTAAGACCATATAAATACTATAATTTTTTATATTATATATATTATTATGGTAATTTTAAGTTTAACTCTAGCTCGCAAGCTTAACGAGCCACCTCGCGAGCTTAACGAGCCGAGCCGAGCCAAAGATTTTTGCTCGTTTCCTTAACGAGCCGAGCCGAGCCGAGCTGGCTCGTTTAGCTAATGAACTCGAACGAGCCGAGCTGGCTCGACATCCACCCCTAGACACAGCCACAACAACAACTCATGCCCGTCAGGCGCGACACCCACCAACATACATACCCAAATAATCATCAAGAATCTACAAACATAACCATGTGTTGATGGGAAACCGACAGAGGCAGACTGCACCACATCGAAAGCCACCGCCATACGGGACCCTCCGTCATAGTGCCATTGCAACACCACACTTCGTCCGACGGGGTGATGCCACCGAATCCGGACCTCTCGCAGGTTGTCTTGCATGCCAAAGTGTTTTGACGTTCATGCGGTCAAAATCGGCGGGTAAAAACTCTTAGTAGTGACTAGTAACAATTCGGCCGCTTTCACTTGTTTATTTACGCTCTGTGCTCTTAGGGCAGTCTCAGTGGGGTTTCATGGTATTAAATGTATTGATGTGGCATAGGAGAGAAGAAAGAATTTTATGGTATATAAGAGGAGTTTCATCACCGTAAAACATTTTTGGCTCAGGTTAGTTTTCTGTCTACGTAACTACGTAGTGAAACTGAGACTGGACTTACGCACATAGATAGACATCCTTTACATGTCTTTATTAGATTAAGGACATCCTTTACAATTATTTTACATATATCCAATTTTCAGTCCGCAAAGTGTTCTCGTCTTGCAGCAGGCCAGCAATCTAAAAACAAATATTGCGAGCTTGGTGTGGCTCGCTGAGCAGCAAAAGACTAATTAATTACTTGTTGACTCTGATCTATCCAGAGAAGCTTAACTGGAGCAGGAAGGTTGAAGTATAAACAGAGAAAAACAACTTTGTAAAGTACCAGCAACAGTATGGCTAACCTGTTAATCCTTGATCCAAAGTCCAAACATTGGTGAGCGCAACCTTCTTGTATCAAACATACTATATTCTCGTTTAAAAAACATATTATATTCTCGGGATAACTAAAAAAGATGTAAGATGATGTAGAGACACCATTTGCCATAATGCCATTCTGGTGGGACTTTAGTTTATCTCGTTTAGTGAAGCTAGGGTGGTAAATCCCAGAGAACTCTTGGACGACGACACAATGAACGAGCATTTTCATAGTAGTACGGGCCACTTTGTCGCGGGAAACTGGGCCTGATCGAGGTATCTACGGCCCACCCCATCATGGAACATGTGGGCCAGAAAGGAGCCCAGAAGCAAAGCACGAGGTTCCGAAGGCCTGGCGGTGATCTCATGTGTCAACGCTTCATGCTAGCTTCGGACAATGCTAATGTGATCAGAGCAATCAAGGAAGATGGAATGGCCGCTCATGGCTATATCATCACGGAGATAAAGGCCAGGGCAACACAATTTGGCACTGCTCATTTTGTTCATGAAAACAGGCGCTCGAATGTGGATGCTCACACGATCTCAAGGAGTGCGATTTATGCTAATTTAAGTAGATAAGTTTGGGTGTTAAACCCGCCTCAAGACGTTTGTGACTCTTATATCTCTGTCGATGAATAAAGAGTTATGCCTCCGTCAAAAAAAAAACAAACCAGGCCACAAACGCTCCACGGCCTGCTGCTGCCGACGCTGTCCTCCTGCTAGATCGTCCATTCCGTTCTCCTCCGGAACAGACGACTTGTACTACCACCCAGCTAGTACGATGCTCCCTCCAATAACAAAAAGCTAGTACGACGCATCTTTTGAAAAAAAAACAGCTAGTAGTACGATGCCCTCCTCCTGACCTCCTCTGAGTAAAATAAGCTACTCCTACTACTGATGATGAACCGGCCGTCGACCGTGAACCTGAAGCTCATCGAGAAGGCCGTGTTTCTTTACTACTCAGAATTTTTTTTCAAAAAAAACTTGCATGCATTGAGTATTAAATGAAGTTTATTTGTAAAATCTTTTTAGGGATAAGTGTAACTTTACGCGATGAATCTAACGAGACTAATTAGTCCACGATTTGCTACATTAATGTTACAGTAACCATCCTCCAATCGTACGGTCAGAGGCCTCATTAGATTTGTCTCGTGAATTAACTCGAGGCTGTAAAGTTAGTTTTGTAAACTGACTTTATTTAATACCCTTAATTATTGGCCAAGGTGGAACAAAATTTCCGCCCAAACAAACACGGCCCCGTAGGCCGGAGGACTGCGATCATTTTTTTTTTGAAACGTGTACTGCGATCATTTCGCTATTATTCATTCTTTCGTCCTGCCGGGCTCGCTCGTGCACGCAACCAACCACGTTTCTGCTTCTCTGCTACGCCCACACCACACACGTACATACACGGCGTCCACGCCGGAGCTAGCGCGCGGCGCCCGTGATCGGCGTCGACGTCGGGTACGGCGGGGTGGGTTGGGTTGCTTGGGCCAAGCGAAACCGCGCCTGGTTTCCGGCCGGTACGACGCGTCCGGGGCGACGGCGACGTCATGCGAGGGACAAAAATATAATTGCATTGGCGCAACTTGGCGATAAACTAGGCGGGCTGCAGGTGCCGCGGGGGCTCCGATCCTCGCCAGGTTCATGCACCCAGCTAGATATATCTAGCCGGGCATCTTTTTCTGCTGGAGGGCGCCGCAGAGCAGCATGCGCGGGCGCGCGTCTGGTGCATTACATTACATTACAACTACACGGATGCTGCACTGCGACGATTACGACGACTGGATCCCCGCGCGCAGAGATGAAAAGGACTCTGTCCGATCCACATGCGCCGCCACGTCCCTTTCACTTCGCTGTGTATACTATCTACTACCTCCGTTCCAAATTACTATTCGTTGTTGACTTTTTCGCTTAACGTTTGACCATTCGTCTTATTCAAAAAATTTCACAAGTATCATTTATTTTGTATTTGACTTGCTTTATCATCATATATACTTCAAGTATAACTTATTATTTTGTATATTTAGACAAATTTTTTGAATAAGACGAATGGTCAAAGATCATGGAAAAAAATCAACAACGAATAGTAATTTAGAACAGAGGTAGTACATTAATGAATGTACATCGTATTAGGCTCGATTCCGTCTAACGATAGATCGAGTTGATGTTGATGTGTGCCGACTAGGTATATATATACATGTGTAGTATATATCTATCTACGTATCGTCGAAGCTAGCCGATCACATCGAGAGCGCATATATACGTTTCATTGTAAACCGTGGTACGAACGGCCGTGTGACATGACACCCCAAGCCCTTCACTGCAGGAGGCCTTTCGTACGTTTTACACTTTTACCATCGTCGTCATCATCGTCGCAGCACTAGCTAGAGCACAAAACTGTGGCCTGGTCTATGGTAGAAGCAGCGAAAACAATGGCATGCCAGGATTTTTATTTTTCTTTCGTGGGGCGGGTGGGCATCTCAACATGAGGACCACAGACCGGCGGAATCCGCCGAGCGGCCACAACCTTCGATCTCCAGCTCAGGTACATACACCGGCCAGCCTAGCATTCGTATCCAGGATGATCCATCCAACGTGGCTTGGATCGGATGCCACGGAGGATGCATGGCCGAGTTGTTAGACTGTCCGCACTCATATTCTCCTATTTTCTTTTCTAAAATAAATATTCTATCCTGATCATCGAGATTCATTCATCTATTCAGTTTTCTCCGCACTCATCTCTCCCCTGTGCTCTTCCTCCATCCCAACTACCAAGATATGTGTCCCACATTTCAATTTTTTTTCTATTTCTCTCTCCTCGCCGGCTCCACTCCCATTCTCCTCCCCCGCCTCTCTCTCTCCGACGCCCGCCCTCCCCGCCTCTTGTCGTTGCAGCCTACCCCACCGCCGCCTCCCCTCCACCCCGCCCCTCCCCCCACCGCCCCTCAGCGAATGTCACATGCCCCCATCTCCCTGGGCGGGAGCGTCGACGCCGGCCGAGGAGCACACCAGCGCCGGAGATCGAGGCCGCCCCCTTGCCGGCGCAGGAGCTCGTGACCGTCGCCGGCCTCTTCCCCCCGAAGCTCGCGACAGTAGGAGCTTGAGGCCACCCCTACCAGCCGCGCAGCTCGCTCGGGGCGAAGATCGAGGCCGGCCAGCCGGCCATGGAGATCGAGGGCGCTCTCTACCGCCGGCCGTGGAGCTCGCCGGGGCGGAGCTCGAGGCCCCTCTTTACCGCCGGCCGTTGTCGGGGACAAACCCAGGGGGTCCCCTAATCATCGGGGTAATCACCCTCAAAGAACGATATGCCACGAAAGGCAGAATCATCGATAGCCCGGAAGGCCCGGCCAGGCAGCTCGGCCCGTCGCAGCCTATCGCGGCCCAAGAACGATCGTCCGAGCTCGTCTGTCGGGAGGGCCCAAGTCGCTACCCCCCGTCTCCGCCTCGCTCGAGGGCCGCGCACCCTCGAGCAGGCACGACGCAAAACCCGCCTCGCTCGAGGGTTGCGCGCTCCCTCGAGCGGGCGAGTCGACTCCGCCTCGCTCGAGGCCAACTCTCTACTCAACACGGCGCCCCAACCGACAACGGCACTTAATGCCCGCCCCATCAAGCGAGCGCCAAAGTCAAAAGGCAATCTTTCCCCACGCCGCGCCACTGACACCGCAGAGCTCACTGTTCCACCTGCTCCAGTCACTGTGCGTCCTCACCGGTGCTGTGCGGGCGCACGCGGAACTGTGCGAGGTCCTGTGCTGACTGGCAGGCGTCATTCCAAGCCACTGTTATACCCACTCCCGTCCTTCCCCCCGGTGGGGAGCCCTCGAATGGGTATGGAGGGCCCTCGAACAAATATCTGGGCGACGACCGAGTACAGACTCCGGTCAGGCGTGGCCTGGTGATGACGTACGCCGGGTCAAATCCGCCAACTCTCGACCATCCCCTGGTGAACCGACCACGCCGCGCACTGTGGTTGACGGCAGCCACCATACCGACCCCTGTGCCGCCAACTCCGGTCCTTCCTCACCTGCCCCGCCCTCGAAGTCAACCAGCGAGCGGGCAGCTAGACGCGGGCTACGGCAGCGCCGCCCCTCGAAGACACTCCAGGACAAGCACAGGGACGGCCACGACACCCCCGGGAGACGGGGTTCGCCATAAATCCCCCTCCAGGGGCAAGGACGATGGCACGCCCGGCGCCATGCTCCCCAGTACATATCCCTGTAGCGCACATCCCACTCGTATTTGTAAACTTCCCCCCTCCTTTCTCTCCTTGGTCTATAAAAGGAGGAAGGGACCGACCTGAAGGGGGGGACGGACGGACCAGAAAAAACACACAAGATCTGGACACTCTCCTCAACCACACTCGCTCTCAGGGACTTGAAGACTCCTCCTCCTCTCCCGCCTTGCTTGTAGCCCTCCCCCTCTGCAAGCACTCCGGTGCAAGATAGTACAGCGCCCCGAGCGCACCCTGCTGGACGTACGACCTCACGGTCGGAACCAGGATAAATCCTCGCCTCATCGTGCTAGCTCTTGCATCAACCGTCAAGGGACGGGACACAGCGCATTCTGTTTAGGCGCCGGGGATTGACCGACCGATCCCGGCACCGACAGTGGCGCGCCAGGTAGGGGGCTGCGTTGTGATCAACCTCGCCCGATCAGTTCCCTTGACGGCAGGTCGCGACGAGACCATGTCACCTCGATCCGCCACGGGGTCCCCCGGTCCGCTTCCGCGCGGATACCGGATCGCGTTTGGGAGCCTGGAGTTCGAAGCGACCGGTGAGGGCCTCCTCATGCGGCTCGCCTCCAGGCCACCAAGCGTGACGCCCGACACCCCGACATCGCCGACGCCAGTCCAGCTCAGGCGACGGCGGAGACTTCGCGAGCTTCGGATTAATACGGAGCAGCGCGTCGCTCCGCGCGTCGTCCTCCCCGATTGGGACGCCCACTTGCTGCTTCAGCCCGCGGCCACATTGCAGGGGGGCGGACTCCCACCGGCAGTTCCCGCGGAGGGAACGCACCGGGAAAATGTGGCCAGGCTAGCACGCCTCCCGTTCGGGATGAGCAACGCGGCCGCAAGCCACTCCACGGCGATCAGCACCATCCTGGGCGTGCGTGGAGACTCGCCAAGACATCGGCAGGCCCCAATCCGCGACCTCGGCGCTTCTTCGCCCGGCGGGCTCCACTCCGAGTCAGAGGACGAAGAAGATGTGCGCGGCCAGGAACACCCGGACCTGGATTACACCGAGTTGCGCAACCGCGAAAACCTCATCGCCTTCCAGGCCGTCGCGGACTTCTGCCTCACCTGCTCCGACGACTCCAGCGACGGGGAATACGACCCCTCGCGGGAATGCTTCGTCCTCGACGGCGAAGTAGAGTCCGTGGGAGAGGACGAAGAGACGCGCGACGGGGCCGGACACGCCGAACCACCACCGGCGCCCGCCGAGCCAGCGAGCGATGCCGCACTCGCGCAGGCACAGCTTGCGCAGGTGCAAGAACTGGAAGCCAAGCTCCAACAGGAGCGCCAGCAAGTACAGGAGCTGCGCGCGGCTCTGGAAGCCCAGCAGCCCAAACGCGGCGAACGCGCGCGAGCTGCCGGGCGTATTGCTCAAGCGCGCATCATGGGCGACGGCGACGACGCCGGTCCTGCCATGCCGCCACGAGCAAGCCAGAAGCTCGTCGCCGCAGCGACCTTGATTCGGGCCATGCCCGAACCATCGACACCGGAAGCGCGCAGCATGCGGCGCCAGGTGCAGGCCCTTGTCGAAGAAGCGGCCGTTCAACAAGCGGAAAGTTCCGCCTCCCGCATGCGCCACCAGGACAGTTCGAGAGCCGGAGGCAGCAAGTGGGGTAAGGAGCAATCCGTCCACACCCCGCCCAGGGGCGCGTGGACGCCTCACCGTCCAACGAACGACGGAAGGGCGCTCGTGGCCGGCGAGGGCGAAACGAGGAGGTCCGCGAAGGACCGACTTGTGGACACGCGGGGCGCCGTCGACGATGGCGACGCGCGCAACGTCCTGAACAGGAAGAGGCAGGACGCGGCGCCTCCCCGCAGCAGGCACCCCCGACAGGGAGGCCGCTATGACAGCGAGGAGGACAGAAGCCCGACGCCGGAACCCCCGGGAACCCCGGTGTTCAGCCGGAAGATCCGTTCGGCCGCCATCCCGCCGCGTTTTCGCCAGCCAACCACCATCACCAAGTATTCGGGTGAGACGAAACCCGAGACGTGGCTCAACGACTACCGCCTAGCCTGCCAGTTGGGCGGGGCCACCGACGATGCCATGATCATCCGCAACCTCCCGCTTCATCTCGCGGACTCGGCGCGGACGTGGCTCGAACACCTACCCGCGAACCAAATCCACGACTGGGACGACCTGGTCAAGATGTTCGTGGGTAACTTCCAGGGCACATACGTGCGCCCTGGAAACTCCTGGGACCTGCGCGGGTGCCGGCAGGCGGCCGGCGAGCCGCTGAGGGACTTCATCCGCCGTTTCTCCAAGCGCTGCACCGAGCTCCCGAGCGTGGGTGACTCCGAAATCATCCACGCCTTCCTCGAAGGGACGACCTGTCGAGAGCTGGTGCGCGAGCTGGGGCGAAACCATCCCACCAGTGTCAACGCTTTGTTCGACATCGCCACCAACTTTGCCTCTTGAGAGGAGGCTGTCGGGGCGATCTTCGACGGCAAGACCAAGGGAAAGCGCGCGGAGGAGCTGCCCGCGGAGGGCAGCAAACCCAAAGCCAGGACCAAAAAGCAGAAACGGGGCGGTAAAGGCAAGGGGCCTCGGCAAGCCGCGCAGCAGCAGCGGCAGGGCGAGGACTCTGACGACGCCCTCGTGGTCGAGCGAGGCCGCAAAGGCCCTCGGAGCCCCCCTCAGGGGGGAGGCCTGTTCGACGAGATGCTGAAGAAGCCATGCCCGTACCACAAGGGCCCTATCACCCACACCCTCGAGCAGTGTGAGATGATCAAGGGCTACTTCAGGCGCACCTCCGCGAAGGAGGATGGCCCGAAGAAGGATACGGGCGATGGCGGCAACGACGAGTTCCCTCATGTGGAGAACGTATTCTTCATCATAGGGGGGCCCGCGGCGAACGCAACATCCCGGGAACAGAAGCGTGAACGCCGAGAGGTCTTCTCCGTTCACCCCGCAACGCCAGCTTACCTCGCCTGGTCGGAAGAGACCATCTCTTTCGGCCGCGAGGACCATCCGGACTATGTCCCGAATCCAGGGCGCTATCCGCTTGTCGTCGACCCCGTCATCGGCAACACGCGATTCTCCAAGGTGCTGATGGACGGGGGCAGCAGCCTCAACATCCTCTACGTCCACACCCTAGAGCTCATGGGCATCGGCACGAACCAGCTGAGGCCAAGCAAGGCACCTTTCCACGGCATCGCGCCGGGAAAACGGGTCCAACCCCTCGGGCAGATCGACCTGCCCGTTTGCTTCGGTACTCCCGAGAACTTCCGGAGGGAGACCCTCACCTTCGAGGTGGTGGGATTCCCGGGAGCGTACCACGCTATTCTCGAGCGACCGTGCTATGCCAAGTTCATGGCGGTCCCTAACTACGTCTACCTCAAGATGAAGATGCCAGGGCCAAAGGGCGTCATCACCGTGGGATCATCGTACGAGCACGCCTATGCGTGCGACGTCGAGTGCGTCGAGGGCGCGGAAGCGCTCGCCTACAACGAGACCCTGGTGGCGGATTTGGAGAAGATGGCGAACGAGGCCATCGACTCCACCAAAGGGCACACAGGCACCTTCGAGGCTGCGGGGCACACCAAAGCGGTGCCCCTCGACCCCGCTGCCCCCGAGGGCAAGGCGTTGAGGGTCAGCACCACCCTCGACCCCAAATAGGAAGCAGTGCTCATCGACTTTCTCCGCGCCAACGCCGACATCTTCGCGTGGAGACCCTCGGACATGCCGGGGATCCCGAGGGAGGTCGCCGAGCACAGCCTCGACATCAAGCCACGCTCCAAGCCGGTGGTACAGCGACTGCGGCGGTTCGACGAGGAAAAGCGCCACGCCATCGGGGAGGAGGTGCAAAAGCTCCTGCAAGCTGGGTTCGTCAAAGAGGTATTTCACCCAACCTGGCTTGCTAATCCTGTTCTAGTTAAGAAGAAAAACGGAAAATGGCGCATGTGCGTAGATTACACCGGTTTAAACAAAGCATGCCCTAAGGTTTCATTTCCTCTGCCTAGAATAGATCAGATAATAGACTCCACCGCTGGGTGTGAATTGCTATGCTTTCTTGATGCTTATTCCGGTTATCATCAAATCAAGATGAAAGAGTCCGACCAGCTCGCGACTTCTTTCATCACCCCGTTTGGCATGTTTTGCTACGTCACTATGCCGTTCGGCCTCCGAAACGCTGGAGCTACATACCAGCGATGTATGCAACATGTTTTCGGAAGCCACATCGGGCGGACCGTTGAGGCATATGTCGACGATATCGTTGTAAAAACCAGAGAGGCGGACGATCTGGTCAACGATTTGCAAATCACGTTCGGTTGCCTCCGGGCGAACGGGGTAAAGTTGAATCCGGAAAAATGCGTATTCGGGGTGCCGCGAGGCATGCTATTGGGTTTCATCGTCTCCCAGCGAGGCATCGAACCCAACCCCGAAAAAGTCTCGGCCCTGGAACGAATGGGGCCAATTCGGGACCTCAAGGGGGTGCAAAGAGTACTGGGCTGCCTTGCAGCGCTTAGCCGCTTCATCTCTCGACTTGGTGAAAAGGGCTTACCTTTGTACCGGCTCCTAAAAAAGCACGAACGCTTTTCATGGACCCCCGAAGCCCAAAAAGCCCTCGACGGGCTAAAAGCATCGCTCGCGCGCGCGCCCATCCTCACGCCGCCGCGGAGCGGTGAGCCTCTCTACCTATATGTGGCTGCGACAACGCAAGTTGTCAGCGCCGTCATCATTGTGGACAAGCTAGAGGAGGGCCGCGCTCTGCCGGTCCAGAGGCCGGTGTACTACGTCAGCGAGGTGCTGACCGAAACCAAGATGCGGTATCCACAGATCCAGAAGCTAATCTACGCCGTAGTGCTCGCGCGTCGAAAGCTGCGACACTACTCGGCGCCAAAGTTACTAGTGTCCATCTGCCGAAACCAATCTCGAGTTAAGGGGAAAGCGCGACACGCCAAACAAACGAAACCTCCCCTTGGCCCGACCAATTCGTGTTAGTGGTCACCCTGCAGCCCAGGTACAGACGCCCCCCGGACCGGACTGGCGCGAAACGTCCGCACCGCCACGAGAAGGGCTGTTCATCATCGCCAAGGACCCCGAGCTCGGTGCCTGCGAGCGGGCGAGCGAAAGGGGCGAGGCCTTCGCTAGCAGCCGAAACGGCAAACAGCTACGTTATTCCTATCCCTAAATCCCTTAGCGTTTTTTTCTCATAGATACTTCATGTTCTTAGTTAACAATAACGAGAAGTTTCCGAAATAAAATTCGGAAACATTGTTGCTAACAACATAACTAAGGGGACCTTGGTTTTATTTTTAATAAAGCCAAGCCCCCCTCGGGGGCTGCAGGGGGGTTAACCCCCCTAATTGTCGCGGCTAATCGTCCCGGTTTTTTCCGAAAGTTGTGCTAAAACTCGAGGCGCCTAAAAAGATGCGGGACGCAAGCTAACTAAAGCTAGAGCCGGCTGAGCCGTGAGACCGCCTACGCCCTCGAAGGGATACGGCATCTCCCTCTCCACTCCATGCCTTAATTACTTGCGGATTCGAAATACCCGGCCAAAATCTCTCCAAGACCAAGAGCAGCACAATAGAGCGATTAACCAGGCCGCCAAGCTTTTCCTCCTTAAATCCAGAAAGGTGAAAGCAAGGCACGAGTCTACCGCGGCTAAGAGCCGGCAGAGTCGTGGGACCGCCCACGCCCCCGAAGGCTACGGCATCCCCCTCGCCACTCGACGCCAAAGTTACTGGTGTTCCCCTGCCGAAACCGATCTCGAGTTAAGAGGAAGGCGCGGCACGCCAAACAAATGAAACCTCGGTTGCAAAACCCTAACTAAATCCGAACGCCCTTATTTGTCATGCTGCTAACCGCGAAAATACGGGACCAAACTCCCGGAATCATTGCAGGAACTCGCGGAGACGGACTCGGCATCCCAGAGATCGCGAGAAGGGTCCGATTTTCCCTCGGTCGAAACCCAGAAAGCGTTATTAGTCCTTTCCCCTCAAAAGATCGAGGAAGACTAAAAGCAAGGCGTGAGTTACTACAGAGGACGGTTGGCAGGGTCGTGGGACTGCTTACGCCCTCGAAAGGCCACAGCATCCCCCCCATCGCTCAACGCTCAAGTCACTCACGAAAACGAACTCCTTAGCAAAGGTCGTTCCTAAATCATGAGAAAAGGCACAATTCTGCACGAAAACTTTCAACGCAAATACGAGATCGTGCAAACCCATGAAAAGGTTAGGCACAAACAGGATTCATTCCTTACACGCCGCGAATGGCAAGATCACGATGAAAAATTACACTCGGCCATAGGCCGTTTTAAAGATACAAAGACGGGGACCCCCCTCCCCCTTTTTCCGCGGAGCGGCACGCGTGGGCGGCGGCATTTACTGCGGCACGGCAAAACGAAACGACGCAACAGAGGCGCCTGACCGCCCGTCGCCTCGCCTCCCCCTGGCACACGCCAACTCCGCCTAAAAAGGCGCGCCCACTACGCCCATCTCGCCCACTCCGCGACGCGTCAGCCACGCCCACGCCCGCCAGCGGTTGTGCGCGGGCCCGCGGAGCCGAAACGACCCAACCATTGGGTTCCCCCCAGGTAAAGCTGCAACGCTCCTCCTTCCCTAGGCACGGACGCGACTAATCGGGGATTCGAAGCCCGAACCTCGAAAAGGTTCAAAGGGTGCCCCGGACCGAATAGTGCGAAGGCCGCCAATCGCGCTCGGCCAAGCCTCGAGCCCGCCGCTCGGGAGCAACCCGCATCTTACGCAAGGCCCTACTGATCAGGAGTACGAAGCCTGGCCCTCGAAAGGGTTCGACAGGCGCTCCAGATCAACAGAGTCAGGGACGATTCGGGCGTGTCAAACGGACTTTACCTCGAACGCGAAGTTTGGGGACGCTCCTGTCGTGTTCAAGGCCAGACAAAGGCAGCTAGTCGGGGGGATCCCAACGTGGCCTGGTGATGACGAACGCCGGGTCAAATCCGCCAACTCTCGACCATCCCCTGGTGAACCGACCACGCCGCGCACTGTGGTTGACGGCAGCCACCATACCGACCCCTGTGCCGCCAACTCCGGTCCTTCCTCACCTGCCCCGCCCTCGAAGTCAACCAGCGAGCGGGCAGCTAGACGCGGGCTACGGCAGCGCCGCCCCTCGAAGACACTCCAGGACAAGCACAGGGACGGCCACGACACCCCCGGGAGACGGGGTTCGCCATAAATCCCCCTCCAGGGGCAAGGACGATGGCACGCCCGGCGCCATGCTCCCCAGTACATATCCCTGTAGCGCACATCCCACTCGTATTTGTAAACTTCCCCCCCTCCTTTCTCTCCTTGGTCTATAAAAGGAGGAAGGGACCGACCTGAAGGGGGGGACGGACGGACCAGAAAAAACACACACGATCTGGACACTCTCCTCAACCACACTCGCTCTCAGGGACTTGGAGACTCCCCCTCCTCTCCCGCCTTGCTTGTAGCCCTCCCCCTCTGCAAGCACTCCGGTGCAAGATAGTACAGCGCCCCGAGCGCACCCTGCTGGACGTACGACCTCACGGTCGGAACCAGGATAAATCCTCGCCTCATCGTGCTAGCTCTTGCATCAACCGTCAAGGGACGGGACACAGCGCATTCTGTTTAGGCGCCGGGGATTGACCGACCGATCCCGGCACCGACAGCCGTGGAGATCGAGGGCGCCCCTCCGCCTCCCATTCCCTCCGGCGCCGACGCCACGCCTCCCCACCACGCCTCCGCCCCTCCTCCCCCCGTCTCTCCTCGACCGCGGAGGACGCGGACGGCCCGCGCGGCAGGATCGCGCGGCAGCTTGCCGAGCGCATCGGCGGTGGCCTGCGCGGCAGGACCGGCGCCTCCCTCCGCACCGCCGCGGCGCCGCCGGGGGCAGTGCACAGGAGCTCCAGCGCGGCGTAGCGGGGCCGAGCGCGGCGGAGCGGCGGCAGGAGGCCAACGGCAGTGGCGGGGAGCCAGCGGCGATTGGGCCGTGTGGACCCGCCACCACGATGGCGGCTAGTAAACCTCCGCTGCCTGCTCCAGATTTGGGGGAGGGGAGTGCTTCCGCTTTCGTAGCGGAAGCCTCCCAGGAGACTGGTGCAGCGCCTGCCTCCTTATACGTTCCTGCAAGAATGTGTAGGGGAGCCCGGTGCGGGCAGCCTTAGATGTTAGAATGGTCTCTCCTCCGGCGGTTGGTTGTGAATTCACCGTGCAGTGATCGAGTAGAGACACACTCACACACCACACACCCTCTGCCTGGGCCTTATTTAGTTCATAACTTTGGCATGTCAAAGTTGACATTTTGTCATTAATGCGTCACTGTAGCAGTTCGTTTGTATTTGTGAATAATTGTCCAAACATTGATTAATTAGGTTCAAAATGTTCGTCTCGTAAAGTACAACAAAATTGTACAATTAGTTTTTAATTTCATTTATATTTAGTACTCCATGCATGTGTCGGTATTTTGATGTGATGAAAATCTTTTTTTACACAGTGAAATTTAGGAGTGAAGTTGGAAAACTAAAGGCCTGGTTTGGTTGGTCGATCCCTTGATGCCGTTGAACCAGACCGACCACCTATCGTACGATGAGCCGGCCGGCATGCAAATGCAACCTTTATTTGTGGGCGCAGCCGGGCAGAGGGCACAGAGGCATTATTTCCCTTCCCTCTTCGGCAACCCAGCGAGACCCCGACGAGATGCCCCCCCGTCGGGTGTTTCCACTTGCAGCATGCACCAACCCTATAGCCTATAGCTACGCGGTCCCCGCGGCCGGCACCCCGCCGCACGCCCCGAGAACCAATCGCCTCATCCCCCCGCTCTTTTAAGCCCGCCCACCACCACTCCCCTCCCCCTCCCCCCTCCCCACTTGCACACCGGCCCCCGCCCGCGTCCAGTTGCCGTAGTTTTACGCGTAAACGCACGCGCGCCACCAGCCAAAACCCACGCCCCCGCGGCCGCTCGCCCCCCCTGCTTGCCGGCGGGCTTCGCTAGGTCCAAGCGCGGCCGCCGTCCCTCTCTTCACGTGCGTGCTGTGCTCTTCCGACCCGGCCGGCCGCCGAAGCGCTAGCTCGAGAGGGGTTAGTTGGCAGCAGTTGGCCGCAGTTGACATGAGGCGCTTCCTGCCGGGCGGCGGCGGCGGGGAGTTGCCCTCCTCGTCGTCGTCGGGCGGGCACCGCCAGCAGCACGGCGAGAGGGCGGCGGCGGGGCTGCGGTACGACATCTCGCTGGGGCACGGGCACGGGCATCACGACGACGGCGGCGGAGGCGGCCGCAACCACCACCACCTCGGCGGCGGCGGGGCCGACGCGGCGGCGGAGAGGCAGCAGGACGGGTCCATGGACATGCTGGCGCGCCACAGCAGCTCGCCGGCCGGCTTCTTCTCCAACCTCGTGGTGGACAACGGTGAGCCAATCACAGCGTATATATAGCGCTGCCGCTGATTGCTAATAATAACGCAGTTTTACACTTGGCTATATATATCGCCTGCTTGCTCAATTTCAATCGCCTTCTCCCAAATGCCTCTTCTCTATATTTCATTTCCATTTTCCTGTGGCTATTCATCCTGTCCCAGACTCGCAGCTATTCATCCCAATTTCATTAGGGAAGAAACAAACTTTGTTTTAATTTCACCATATTAGCAATTGGGGCCCCGCCACAGTAAATTTCAGACGCGCCATGAATATAATCCCTGCATCATTTCTGTCAGGGAAAATTATAGGAACCAGCAATGCTAATGCCTATACCTAATATATGGCTAGAGCGATGTTTTTGCGAATTTATCCCTGCCCTGAGGAGAACGAAGCATTAGCAGCTGGTTGCAGCCAGCGCCGGCCGTCTAGTTGCTTTGATTTTGATAGGCGCCGCAAAGGAAATCTTCTAGTGCACCGGCCACTAGCTCACCCATCGGCTGCTGCAACTTGTTCCGTGTCGTGCACTGATAAACTTTACCTGCCGGTTTTGGCTGATTAAAGTAGGGGCAGGTACAGAAATCTTGCTACATGAGGCCAAGCCGGTTTTGCATAAACACATATGCGCGGCTTTTTGCGGGCTGCTGCCTCAGTCGGTTGCCAACTTGCCATTCCCCGTGGGGAGAGCAGCGGGCATCATCCTATACAGTTTCAATTTGTCATTGTTACTTTCAATTTGTCCTCACTCCCGCATTTAGGATGCCTCAATTTTTAGCCACATAGTAGACTGTGTGGTTAATATGATGATCAGCTATTATTCAGCATAAAATTACGGACTGCCCTTATCTACCAAAAAGTAGAACATGTTTTGTGATAAATCTCAAAATCCATATGGATATAATACGAAAAAATCAGGCTTTTTCTTCCGGATAGGTGATGGAAAACTAAGGAGGTGGTAGATCAGAACGGCGGGTTTCCCTAATAGGGTCTCCTCGATAGTGAAATGTGGGGGCCGATATTTTGAAAGCCACGCTTTTATTCTTTTTACATGTACTTTTGTATTCATATGCCTGTGGTATGTCTCATTTTATAATTCTACTTGCTAATATTAATTAGTTTTTGTTTGCCACTTGCATAGTATGCTGATGTGTTTTAATTTGCTTCCTTACCTTTCATTTATCCATTCATTAATTAATTTGGGTCAGTTACAAAGTCATTATGCTTGTATAGTCGATCATTTTCCAGAGAACACTACAAACATAAATATATGTGGTACGACCTAGCTGAGAGGAACATGAATTGGTCGAGGTTAACCCACCTTATGCTCGTTAGTGTTTTTTTTAATCTCTACAAGAGCATAAGAAAACCATTCATTTGTTGAATTTATCTGGAGTCAAAGCATGTATATAAGTAGTAGGTTCTGCCAACCTACCACAACTTTGTCTAAATTAATGCCTATACTATAATATTTATTTCATCCGGTTGTTACTCAACTACCTATTCATATATAACATGCATGACAAGGAACTTTTAAAGTGAACATCCTTAACTAGAGTACTATATAGAAACCATAAATTTGAATATATGTTAGTGGAGGAGCATGATTAGTTGATGTTAATGTGATCACCTTTATTTAGTTTGGATGGATAAGAAAACCATCTCCTTGCCATTATTTATTTCCTCGACATATTGCATTATCAAGTTTGGATCATTCTATGTTCAATTGGTCGTTGGACTAAAGTACACTTGTCAAATATGGTCAAAGATAATAATTTCTCCTCTCATAATTTTTCAGATTAATGCTACTACTTTTACATAAAAAATAGATCACTTACTTGGAAAATCACGCACATCTAAATCGTGAAGAATGTTTGATGCAAAATCTTAAGGCTTAATTGTGATATAGATTTTGTTCTTTATATAGTTGAAAAAGGAATCTGTTCTCTATAAAGAGAAATATTGTGTTTCCCAAAGTTAATTGTCTCTTAGCTAAAGTAAGAGATGACCCATATAACATATTTCCTTAAGAGCATCTCAAAGAGTCTCTTTATATCTTTTCTAACTTACAGAAATAGAGATTTTGGTGAAAAAACACCATCCAACAGCCTCTTCAATTGGATATTCAAATATAGATATCATCTATTCCGGATTTCTCGCTAGCCAAAGATGGAGAGCGAGATGACTCTCTACATTGCGCACAAGATATAGAAAAAGCTGCTGGAAAGTATAAAGATATATAAAATATTTTTTTATTCAAATGATGATTTAGAGAGTACTCCCTCCGTATTGGTATTAGATGACGTTTAGGACAACGACACGGTCTCCAAAACGTAACTTTGACTTCTTATTTTTAATATTTGTTAAAAAAATAATATATGTATACTTTTATAAAATACTTTTTAAGACAAATCTATTAATATGGTTTTCACATTTCAAAACTCAACGACTTAAAAGTTATTCCCAATATTTGACTAAAATATTATCCAAAACGTCATCTAATACCAATATGGAGAGAGTACTCCCTCCATTCCAAAAAAACTGACGTTTAGGACAAGGTTTCGGTCAAACATTGGGAATATAAATCATCAATAACTTTTAAGTTGTTGAGTTTGCAAATGTGAAAACTATATGAATAGATTTATCTTGAAAAATACTTTCATAAAAGTATACATATATCACTCTTTGATAAATATTTTTATAATACCAAGAGGTCAAAGTTGTGTTTTGGAGACCGTATCGCTGTCCTAAACGTCAGTTTTTTTCAGAATGGATGGAGTATATTTTAGATAGACTCTTGGAGATGCTCTAATGTTAGATGTCTTTATACCACACCGTACCAACCCTTCGTGTGCACACAAATCTTTCTAAAAAAATCTCTATAAGACGGTGACCTAGCGAAAAGATCGACAACTGCTATTTTCTCTTTAGTGACCAATGTGACAATGCTATCCATGAGACGGGCCAAGGACACTTCATTCAAACTCTACTCGAGTGGGCTGGCAGGTTGGCTTGCTACTGGTACGTATTTCTCGAGAGGCGTATTGAACGAAAGAGTCTAGATCCTGCTCTAGATTAAACACTTGTAAAATTATGAGTACTTATTAATTAATGGGTCGTAATTAGCGCCTCAAACCCTAACCAAGACACGCCGGCCACTTGGCTTAATCAAAGGCAGGACCGCGGAATGGCACGCCCACTTGGCTGCGGTGGGCCCGGCGCTGTCTCCGGTCCAGGTTCAGCTGACGGCTCCACCGTGACGTCACGGCCGTTTTGCTAAAAATAGTAACCTAGATGCAAGTTGCAAAGTGGCTTGGCGCTTTGTGGTGCGGTCCTAACGTCCACGGCTGACGCACGTGCCCTCGCGAGCTTCTTTATTGGCCAACGACTCCCATTATTGTTTTGATCTCCCTGTGTTTAGTTTGAAGATAACGAGATTCTCCATGATCATGAGCAGAAGGTAATCAAGTTATATGGAGTTTGTTTAAAAGAGAGAACTAGTATGACTTCACGAATAAGTTTGGAATCACAAATTCAGACCACTTCCCTGCTTGGTGTCTCTGAGGTACTGTATGATGATAGAATGTACTCAGAGACACCAAAGAAGTTCTTGGCCAAGTACGGAGTTATTGCAAATTCAGATGATTTATATAATACGGAGTAGTACTAAATTATCATCAGTAAGATTCTTAACGGCATTTTATTGTTTATACTACTCGCTAGTTGTATTACCACGTTTCTGTCGGTTTTGTTAATCATAATCACTGGTCCAGTTCATGCATTAACCATTTTGGCAATTTGGCCATTTTTATACTCGATCGGCTGATCGCTATAAACTACGCAGGGTATCCGAGCTCAAAAGCCGGAGGCAGCGGTGGCGCCGAAGCCCATCACCCGTCCACGGCCAGCGGCAGCGGCAGCGGCAGGAAGATGAAGCCGTCGTCCCAGCTCAACTTCACCCGGCCGCAGCAGGGTGGCGCCGCGAGCCACCTCTCGCAGATCTCCGAGGACGGCGCCTTCCCTTCCGGCCTGGTTGGTGACCGCGCCGGCCACTCCGGCGAGGGCAGCGGCGGCGCCGCCGCGGCGCGCTCTTTCTCCGGCGGGTTCTCCATCGTGGGGCCGTGGGAGGAGTCCAGGGACATCATTGCCACCCTCGGCGCGTACGACTCTCAGGTACGTACGGCGGTTACACATAGCGCGTCAACTATATATACTATTTGAGCGCGTTGCCATGGCAAATGCACTGTATTTTTTTTTTGATATACTGCAATTGAACTACTCCGTTTGCCATGAAACCTATTGAAGTATATATTTTTTTATATACTGCAAATGAACTATATTTTCCATGAGTATATTGGAACTGGAGTATACTTCAGCTCTTGTTCATGAAACCTATATATACCTGCGCAATTAAATGGGCATGTATTCAGCTTAATAAGTCGCATGTCAGTGAGTGATCCGTACTTGTGTTCTTGTTTGTGATGCGTCGTCTGTACATGATGTGCATATATATGCAGTATGGCGGGGCCATGGCGGGCACAGCGCTGGAGATGGCGGGCATGGATAGATACATGCAGCTGCAGCAAGACCAGGTGCCGTTCAAAGTGCGCGCCAAGCGCGGGTGCGCCACGCACCCCAGGAGCATCGCCGAGAGGGAGCGGAGGACAAGGATCAGCGAGAAGCTGAGAAAGCTGCAGGAGCTAGTGCCTAACATGGACAAGGTAACCTCTAGCCGATCTACGACAACACTGCTAGCCAGAGCTAGCATGGTTTCTGCATCCATGATCTCGTCGTGCAAAGTTCTCCAATTCATAGGTGTTTGGTTGTTTGTGTATATCTGCATGAGGCAATAATATGCAACTAGTAACATACGAGTACTGATAGTGATAGATAGATATAGCAAAAGGAAATCTCTTTTTAAAAAATAAACTTAGCAAAAGAAAATCTAACTGATGAAGTGATCGATCTTGCCTATTTGGTGCAACAGCAAACGAGCACTGCCGACATGTTGGACCTTGCAGTTGAGCACATCAAGGGCCTGCAGAGCGAACTGCAGGTATGTCTGTTTATCCAACTTTTCGGCTGATCACAAGCGGGCATTTTAGACAGCGCACTATAATAGATATATACTCCCTCCGTATTCGTAAAGGAAGCCGTTTAGAACAAGTTTTGAGTCAAATTTTAGGAATATAAATCATGAATAACTTTTAAGTTGTTGAGTTTGAAATTGTAGAAGTTATATGAACAGATTTATTTTGAAAAATGCTTTCATAAAAGTATACATGTATCACTTTTCGACAAATATTTTTATAGAAATAAGAAGTCAAAGTTGTGTTTTGAAGACCGTGTCTCTGTCCTAAACAGCTTTATTTACCGGTACCGAGGGGGTATCTGCCTATCTATACCTTTGCGGACCTTAATTGCGTTCACACGAAAGGCAATTTAGTAGTTTGATCCGCGAGGTGGTAGGCTAATCCCATAGGAGGATTTTATATTGATGTTTATAAGTAAGAAAAAATGAAATGATGTTTGAAAGTTGAAACCTCCCCTTCAATGTATAATGTAACATTGTTGTTTCATAGACACAATGTAACATTTAATTTCAAGATTCATCTAAAGTTGATATGCTGCCAAAAGAGTTTTATCTAGATGAAACTAGTTTTTTTTCCTCTCTCGTCTTAAATTTTCTACCATGTATTATTTGACCTGATATAGAAACTCTTAGGAAACTAGCATTGGAAATGGCCTTACAGAACTTTATTTCTCCTGTCTGCAGGCTCTGAAACACGAGCAGGAGAATTGCACCTGCTGCAGAAAGCGCTGACGATTTATATAACAGGGGGCCAAGAAACAGAAGGTGCCCATTGATCCATAGCAGGTGATTATTTTTATAAAAAAACATCCATAGCAGGTGACGCCTTTCTTGAGAGTTGAGAGCAATTAATGTACATGGATGAAGCTGATAACATCTTCATCGATAGATTCTCTGTTGAGAGTCCTAAATTTTAGTTAGCACATGGGAGTGTCGATATGTGGAGCATGCATATGTCAGATGTTTGCATGTGCAATTGTGCATGGATGGATGGCGGAGGTCCGCCGGCCGTTTCCAAGTCACAACCCATATACACCACCAATCAGGCAATCGTGGTCAACTAGGCAGTGCAGAAATGAGCAGTTGTTCTGTTCTGATACTTTTATTGTTTTTGTGTGTTTCTGATTGATCTTTAACCTGATATTAGATCCTTTTTGGTGTACCTGAAAACATTTTTGCTATCATAAGTCACCTGATTTTGTTTTCTCATAAAGAGCAAATCACTTCTGTCTATGGCCATTGATTTTGTATATCCATCAAAATGTGATGTTTGACTGGACATTGATCCAATAAATGAATAATGTGAGGTATTATGCGTTAGCGAAAATAATTTGCCTATCTGTTTCAGAAACTGGGAAGTCTGTTGAGAACTAAACTAGACTTAATTACTTTTCGATTATGAATATATAGCAAAAGAACAGCAGACACTTCCACCTTAAAATTGTATGATGCGCTGAACTTGAAGGTCCGTTTGTTTGAACTGGCCGGGGAGTTTATAGCCGATCGTCTGCATGCTCATGTGCTGGTATTCTGCCATGCAAGCCCGTGCCCGGAGCCCCGAATCCGTGCGCTGGCGTAATTGTGGTGTTTGTGGATAAGATTATTGGCGATTGTCTATAGTTGGAAAGTTCTCTACACCTCTCAGATCCTTCTGCGGCCGCATATAACAGCAACTTGTGCCACTTGCGGATTGCGATTTGCCATGTCAGCATCTTCTACAGATCGAAGCTGCCAGCGGACATTGATGTGCATACAGATCCCATGACTTCATCGATCACAGTGTAACTGCTTGCTATATGCAGAAATATTAGCACAATCTTATTGCACGTATATCTTGATGACATTGGCATGATATCAAGAAGCTTCTTCTAATCTGCATATGCTTCATTGGGGGTGCTGCCGCAGAGCTGCGGTCGCCCCCTATTTCTAATTTATTTTCTGAATAGATGTACACGCTACAAAATGTGTAGGGTTGATGTACTCTACGTGAATACGTACACTGTAATGCTCAGTTACAGCATGCATTGCATGTTTCACTTTACAAAATAAAACTACAGAGGCTAGGCTACAGCCCTTACTCCTCGGCAGGAGGGTCCACCCATCGGCCATGGTCCTTGATCAGCTGGATCAAGGCGTCGGTGGCGCCCTCCATGGCGATGCCACGCTGCAGAACGCTCTGCGGAAAGAAAGATGCACTGTGTTTACTAGGCTTCAAGACCCATGAATATAATGCAGGTGGGGAAGAGCATTTTAATGCTAGCACAGGTTCATAACCGCGTTTACTAGGCTCTATTTCTGAGACCCACGAACAAGCAATAATGCACAACTGCCGCTCAACGACATAGTAAAACTTTCCATTTGGTATATATGATTTTGGCATCCAAGCAATGGAGTGGTTACCTTGCCAACGTAAAGATCGATCTTTCCTGGAGCGCCACCAACATATCCGAAATCAGCGTCGGCCATCTCTCCTGGTCCGTTGACAATGCAACCCATGATGGCGATCTGCCAGGCAAATACGTTGATCAGTATATTTGATACGTACAAAAGAAGGAAACACATATACAGTTGATCAGGCCACATATTTGCATCAGAGAGCTTACCGAGACGCCAGGCAGATGAGAGGTCTTTTCCCTAATCTGAGCACTGACTTCCTGAAGGTCAAAGAGAGTTCGCCCACACGAAGGACAAGACACGTATTCCTGCAACATTCGTTAACACTCAGAAATCACATTGGCAAAATCTATGGAACAACAACAGTTGTTTTTTGCATTTTGAAGGGGTTTTTTTCCCCTGTATGTTATACTCAGGAGAGTGATGTTGCTTTTTCAGTAACAATTCTCCAGAAGTAGCCATGTTAGTAAACAAAAAAAAACATCAACTTACAGTTTTTGTGTTGCGCATTCTGCAACCCTGAAGCAAGTTGAAAGATGTGTCCCTCAGGAACTCAAATTCCTGATCAGCAGCTTCAAGAAGAACACCATCACCAAGACCATCGACCAGGAGAGCACCAACATTGGCCCCGGCACCAATGACAAGATCATCTCTGCAGTTAATTGGATTAGAACAAAAACAAGAAAACCAGGTTCCAACAATTCCAGAAGGGCGGTAGGAGTGTTGAAAATCACCTGTCAATGGTTTTTGGGAATTCTATGTGATGGATTACAGGAAAGTTCAAGCCATTGGTCTGCAAGTACTCGAATAATCTACAAAACATGAAAAGTTATAGGATAAAGTAATCAGAACGAACAAAAAATCTTGCTTAGGGAAAACAGTGTTGTTAAGCATCTATGCAAGACAAATAAATAATTCAATAATCAAATTCATTGAATACATTGACCCATGTGTTTGCTTACCTCCTAGCAGCATGTACTCTGCCAGTCTTCTCCTCACCATACGGAATGTTATGTAGCAGCATTGTTATATCATCAACACCCTTCAGGATATCTAGCTGCTCAGGCGATTCATCTCCACGAAGCGTGACAGCAAGTCTCGTGCCTACACAAACCAAGAAAGGACAAAGCCTGGTGAAACTAGGCAAACAGGATATTAAATACTCCAAAATCGAGAAAAGAATCACATAAAGCAATATAATAGTTAATTCAAATCAATACCTTCTGGCAAAAGTTTGTGAGCACCACTTGACAGTTCGTCAAGGTTGACAAGAGCAATTGCATGTGGGAGTGGCTTTGTCAACTGCTCAGATAATGGGGTCAACACGCCCATGCTGATGTCAACTAATCTTTTAAGTGCAAGCCTCTGTATACATTGACAAAAACATAGCAGCCAACTAAGAAAGCGAATGGAAGTTAGGCGCTTGCGATGGGGATAAACAAATGTAGGTGTAACTCACAGCTTCAGCATCTTCTACAGGGGGGAGCTCCCTCAAAAGAATGGAATCTACAGTAGCAAGGTCCTGAAAGTCATAGAAGAAATGAATCAGTTTAAACTCAAGTACCATAAAAAATAGTCGTGTGCTGGCACATTAAACCATAGATCAAACCTTGAAAGGCATGCCAACCACAAGCTTCGCTGCAAGAGACCTGTAAAAGAGCTCAGGAGCCTGGCAAATGAAAGGAGCATTCATCATTACAGAGCACATCTATGATTCGTCTAATGGCCCGACAGTTAAGTGTGGTTCTAATGACCTATTAATATATAAACGCCTGGAAAACAACAAATGTACTACTGAATAGTTACTCCGAATGGATTATAAGAGTCGAATTTTTCGGTAGTGAAATTTATTATGGTGTAGCTATACATATTGCAAAAATTCCAAAAAGAAGAGTAGGAAAGGTGAAGCTTACCTTCAACTGATCCAAGGAAACTGACATCAGTACAGAGCCATCACGATGCAGGACATTTCTGTAATCAACTTCCTCACCCTGTGATAAGAACAATTGATGAGAAATCAAACACTATTAGTTTTTATCATCAGACTATGGAATTATTATTTTAACCAACCTCCTTCTGCAGAGGCAATTGACCACTCCTACGCTGGAAATCAAAATAATGCCTGTGCTTTTCTTCAAACGGGGCCTGAGAAAACAAGATAAATAGCAAAAAAAAAGAGATATCTAAGGAAAAGCACAAGTATTAAGTACTGAAACTTGTGACAGAATAAGTGGAAAGTACGCGAAGTGAAAGGGCATTACCACCCCAATTCCAAGGTTTGCGGCCCGTGTCCCAAGATTTGCCAATCTTTGGCAAGGATCGATCTCTTCTTCTGGTGGTTCTGTGAGGGAGACGCGGATTGTGTCACCCAAGCCATCCTGTAATAAAACAGACACAAGATATAGTCCACTTCTTTTTGTAGAACTTGCCGGTTTCCACATAATTCAATCTATTTGCAGGAAATTACTAGTTCTGTACTTCTATTATGTGTCAGTGACTATCATGGCAAAGGTCCGAAACACACCATATACAACTTATACAAACATGGTACAATAAAGTGAGCAAACAAATCAAGGGAATCAGTTTCATGCACAAATCAAAGTTCCACAATATGGAACTCATATTTTTCTCTAGTCAGCTATTGGATTTTAGGCTTTTACATACTTTGGAATCATAATGACAATCATGCTATGGAGTTGAATGACAAAAAAATCATCAAATATTCATCTTCACAGCTTCCAATTATTAGCTAAAAAAATGAAGATATTCTTCATCCTGAGAAGAGGCTACCATTTCCATGACGTTCTTTAATTTCCAGAGTACTCATATAAAAGAGATTTAATTCCATACAACAGAACTAAGTAGTGAAGCAATTACCATTAGAAGTGTTCCAATGCCAATAGCAGACTTCATCCTTCCATCTTCACCCTCTCCAGCTTCTGTAACACCCAAGTGCAAGGGATAATCCCATCCTAGGTTATACATTTCTGCAACAAGAAGGCGGTATGCTTGGACCATGACAACAGGGTTACTAGCTTTCATTGAAAATACGAAGTTGTGGAAGTCCAACTTCCGACATATCCTAGAAAATTCCAAAGCAGACTCAACCTGCAATAGTATGCAGAAAATGTCAAGCATCTATATCTGATGGTTAAATGTATCCTCACAAATGAGATACTCACCATTCCACGTGGAGAATCACCATAGTAACTCATTATGCGATCAGAGAGACTTCCATGATTTGTTCCTATGCGCATTGCTCTCCCATACTGCTTGCATTTCTCAACTAATGGAGAAAATACCTGAAATGATATTGAAGTGGCTCTGTAAGTAAGATAACCTGTCATATGTTCATATTAATTAAAACAAGACTAGGGGAGTGACAATTTTTCAACCTTCTCAATATGCTCAAGTTCTTTTTGGTAGTCATCGTCTGTATATTCCAGCTGCTCAAATTGAGCACGACGGTCGGCTGCAAGTACAATTCTCAGTATTTCACAATGAAATAAGAAACATAAACATACTAAAATCAGTGATGTCAAGATTTCACTCACCAAAATTTCCGGGGTTCACACGAATTTTGTCAAAGCATTCTGCCACTCTTAAAGCGACTGCAGGAGCAAAATGAATATCGGCCACTAGTGGAATGTTGTAACTGTACAAACACAATGAAAAATGTGAGGACCAATGCATGTAAACACGTTGGATGTGAGGAAAATCACAGCTTACTTCTTCTGAACCAGGGTGTTCTTGATCTCAAAACAGGCATCAGCTTCCTTCTTACCCTGGACGGTTATTCTAACAAAATCAGCTCCTTTATCTGCTATCCTCATCACCTGAAATCGTGCAAATTATATCTTTTATTAGTCGCCTATACACAAAACAGAAATCCTCGGAAAAGGGCAACTAATTCATTTCTAACATCCGTGTATAGAGAATACTAAGAACAGCCAACATGAATTTCAGATGGGATGCACCTCTTCAACGGTTTTGGCAACGTCCTTGGTATCTGAAGTTGTCATGGTCTGGATCCTTATCGGATGATCACTACCGAGTGGGACATTCCCCACCATTACAGTACGAGTTTTTCTTCTCCTTGTCTGGTGTATAGATTCACAGTACTTTTGCCTGGGGACTAAAGACCAGAAGAAAAGGTGAGAAAAGAGCTCATAGACTAAATCTGGGACAAATTCGTTGACCTGAAAAATACACAAATACAAACGTGCAAGGACACTAAAGCATGCAAATCATACCTAAAAGTGGGCTTCCTTCAGATGATGGCTCGAGCTCCATGGTATCTGAACCAGTACTAGAGCTCTTCGCCAAGAGCACCCTGCCCCTCGAGGAGCCTGTCCTCATAGTGCCGACACTGGGAGCAGACGAGACCTTCGCAAAGTCGACACTCCTGGTGAACCCGATGCCGCCATTGCGCACCCTGACATGTGGGAGAGGAGCTGGTGCCACGCCGGTGGCCATGGCCGTGTCCAAGCAGCAGGACCTCACCTAGGCAATTCTACAAACACCTGCAGGGCAAACCAACACAAGTGGTGAGGTGAGCGCTGGCCACTGATCCTGGTGGCCTTTAACCGGCACAAGTGGAATATACCCCTATCGCTGGGTGAGCAAGAACAGGACAAATATGGTGTGGGCTACTAAACCTGGGCATTTAATAATTAGTTCGCTGAAATTGACAACATGTATTGCATAATAAACAGCGTAAAAAATTGACAAGCTCCAATCAAGGGGCGTTTCAGGTGAACGAAACAAGGAAACGAACTAACTCGATGATGAAAATGGCATAGATCCTTATTAGCAAACGAAAGGGAGAAATGCTCTCCTCAAAACCTTCCTAATCCGAAGAGGATTCTACATAATTCGATCAAACTGCAACCTGACAAACCAACTGTGAGCAGGTACCTCAAATCCGAATTCGCCAAACCAAATCAATGCAAACATCTAAAAAATCTGTTCCTGCAGCGCCCAGCACTGCCTCAACTACCCCAAGGCCCAAGCTGCAGGAGAGAATTCAGCCAAACCAAGCACGAATCCCGCGCCCAACCACATAGCAGCAGAACCAACGGGATCGGACATCACAGCAAGCTAGCAGTAAATCTCACCAAACCTCACCGCTCCGTGTCGCGACGACACCTCCCCCGCTCGTCGCTCGCTTTCGGCGACCACCACCGCCACCACGAACGCAGCGAAGCAGAGGAGAGGGCGCGGGTGCGCGAGTACTTTTTTTTTTCTTTTCCTCCCCAAGCAGCCGGGCGCCCGGGCGAGAGGTAGAGGGCTCGTGGCAGTGACACGCGAGCTCGTGGTGGGTTTCTCCAAGCCGCAGGGGCCACCCGCGCAGCCTCGTGCACGGGGTCTATGTGCACCGGTGAGGCTATGCGCCACTGACTCCCCGGGCCCGGGAAGGCGTGGCTGGCATTCAGTGCGCGGGTGCTTGTGGACCCGGTGCGGCGAGGCGGGGTGCTTGTGGACCCGGTGCGGCGAGGCGCGGGGGGCGCGGACTCGGGAGGTGTGGAACTGTGGAATTGGGAATTCCGGGCGCAGCCCGCCATGATTTTATCGTGTCCGTCGTTTTCCCATGCGACACGAGTCGTGTTTATTTTATTTTCACGAAGGAAATTATTAGCAGGGCTTGCTGTTAGCCCGCTGCATGTATGAGCCAGGAAAATTTTGCGATCGTTGTTGCTGCTTGCGGCAGAAGTCCACGAATGTTCTTGGAAGATGCAGATGGGATCTTCGGGTTTTTTTTCCATCAATTTACTCTGCTCAGTCTTTTTACGTTCCTGGCTCGAGTTTTCTTTTTTTATTGCGTTCCATTTTACTCGAATTGTGATTTACTTGAGTTTCTGGCGGTAAATTGAAAATTTTCCAATCTTCGAAATCCAACCTGATTTTTGATTCACGCCTTGAACACATGTTTTGTTGCGTCACAGAGAGCAGCAGTAGTCAGCATGGCGCTTCTGACTTTACCCTGACGGCGAGAGAAAATGCTGTTGAGCTCCAGACACAAAGTACCCTCACGCTGTCAGTCGTCAAGCCCACATGTTCGACTCAAGAAGAACGTGCGCTTCTGGTCACCCATCAGCTCGCCTGTTCCTGCTCTTCTTTCATGAGGATTCAGCGTGCAGGGGAGACAGAGTGTGTTGGAAGAACGGTCGCCTATGGCAGTGATGCAGCTGCCGGGCGGAGACCGGAAGCTGGCGAGTCCACACTCCACACCACATGTACTGACCTGAAACGGAGCTCAACGCACATTCTGGTCTTTCGATCCAAGTGCCGAACACGTGTGGGAGAAGTTTGCAACACATGTTTTGCGCTTGGGACTTTGAAGGGCAACTGGGCAAAGACTGTTCGGATCCCATGAACATGAACTCCAATTTGGTCCTGCCATATTGGTACCGGTAGAAGAGTGATGTTTTTTTGTCGAGGCCTATTCAGATTTCAGGCTGTTCTTGCCTCCAAAATAACACAAAAAGAGGAGTGGAAACTTTGGTCCGAAAACACAGTTTACATGTCGCCCAGGAGGCCAGGATGATAGAGATTTCATAACCTACAACATGTAAACTCCAGAACGACATGTACACGCCCAGAATGATAGAGCTTTCATAAGCTCAGAGAGTCACAGAGAAGAACGATCGAGCTGCAGAACGCCAGACGTGGACGACGGAGGGTTTCCGAGTTAGGCTAGTGTTCATGGGCCTCAGTAGCATGCAAACCGGCTCACCGATGTTGGCTCGGCCAACCTTACGCGCGGGCAGGGCCAGAAACAGCGTGACTTATGTAGTGCTTGCAAAGGCCCAGATTATAATGATTATGGCCCGTGCAACGGCTCGGCCCAGTGCAGTAGGCCATCGCGGGCCCACCCAAGTCGTGGAACACGATTGCACATGCGTGTGTGGAATTTTTTTTCACTAGTAGAGAGCCCGTGTATTAGAAAAACATAGTGGATAAAAATTTTATCTTTTCAAAATAGAGTATCTAAATTTAAACGTGTTAAATTCTACCTAGTTTATTAAAATTCTAACAAAAGATGACAATAATTTAATGGACGAACAATATGAAACAAAACAAACTTGTGATTGATAGATCCAATAAAAAAATATAGATAACTAAAATTGATGTTTAACATCACTCGAGCTGCCCTTATGCACGTACTATGCACATACATGCATGTAGGGTCGTTGCTTGCTTTCTGTAATCTATACATGCTTCAGTATATGTACGTGGTCTCTTTCTCTAGCTTGTTGTCGTCTTGCTCACGGCACCATGGCTGGTGATTTGCTCCTATATGATGGCGGCAAGCGGCAGCGACACATATGTTCACACCCGATCTTTATCTATAGAGAATGAAAAACCTTATGCATCAGACCACGACACTGATCGAGAGACATCAGAAGCATGGGTGAGTGGTTAAACAGAGCAGAAAGAACAAGGCCGGAAAAAATATTGGGATGCTCACCCGCGACGAAAGATGCCAGAAACAGCGACGAGCGGAGACCGGACTTGACGAAGACGCCGAACGTCATCATCTCTGGACGTGCCATAGAAAGTAGACCAGACAGCGGCGGCGCCGCGCTTGATCACCATGCAGCCACAGTTGACAGCGTAGAACAAGGCAGTGGCCAGCACGCCCTCTTCTTCGTCTTGGGCAGAAAGACATCAGTGAGCACGGTCTTGCACCGCAACGACACCTTGAGAATCTCCAAACACTGCAACCGAAATAACACACGTCAGGTTCATAAATAAAAATCAATCAATAATCAAGTAAATTAAGCTAGCATGCACCGGAACGTCGATCTACCTCTTTGCGGCCGACGGTGACGGTCCTCTCCTCGAGCGCGTCGAGGTCATTGACGCCGAGCCTGCCGAGCAGCGCCACCGTGGACACGTTGGACGCCGGCGTGACGATGAGGTCGTCCATGACGGTGTAGCTCGCCACGCCCTAGACGAACCCTTGGCTCCCCTGGGGTGACCCCAGCGCGTAGCAGGCGTGGCAGAGCGGTACAACGACGGCGGCAGCAGGGCGAGGCCTAAGCTAGGTCAGGTGTGACTTGCCCTTGTCTGGATGGAGAGGACGGGCACGCCGGCGGCGGCGTCGAGCAGGACGTCGTGGCGGTGACGGAAGCTGAAGAACGGGGGCGTCGTCCATGCGCAGCACGACGGCGCCGCCGGCATCGGTAACCGGCTTTCATATTTCATGGTCGATTGATCCGAAACAGTTGCGGCGGCGGCGCGTGCCTTGGTCAAATAAATCGAGAAAGTAGATTGCTCCTATTATATGTCGTGTGTAGTTTGGAAAGGTTATGTTATTTTAGACTATTTGATCGTTGGGTACACGGGGTGGGTAAAGAAATTCTATGGTGAGAAAAGTAATGCCTAAAACGATAAAAACTCTCTAGAAACATCGTTTTGCGAAAGCTTTCCACGTCGTTTCCACCGTTGGACCTGACATGTGGGTTCTCCGTGAGGGGTGGGTAGTATTTTTTAGGTGAGAAATGTTTTCAATTCTACTGAATCATTATAGTATAGATAGATAGATAGATTGTTGTCAAAATATATCCTGCAAGGCTGCAACAATATCAAGAGGAAGCGAGATACACTCTGTAGCCAGTAATCTTAAAACTTTTAACTAATTTATTAAGCTCGCCAGTTATATAAATATACACATGGTGCACTAAAAAACGGGAAGATTAGTAACAAAAGCTGAACCCAAAATTTGTAAAACCATCTAACTAGACTCTAACGAATAAGGACGCCTGCTGATTCTTCACGTACGCGTGAGCTCTACCGGCGCTGGCGACGCGAATCCCTTGTGGTAGAGCAAGTCGGTCATGACTCTGTTCGCGCGCTGCGTCAGGTGCACGCCGTCCCAGCTGATGCTTTCCTCCGGCCTCGCGCACACCGTCGCTCCCGGCGCGCCGCACATCCCGTCCATGTCGAAGTTGTACGCGCCGCCGCCGGCGCCGCAGAACGCCTTGGTCACGGCCCCCTCGTCGAAACCCGCCTTGCCGGCGTCCCTCAGCATCCTCACGTACGCGTAGAAGTAGTCGGCGTAGGCGACCGTGGCGGCCGGGTACGAGCGGCGCGCCGGCGCAGCTCCCGGACGCCCTGCTGCAGCAGCACGTTGTGCATCTGTGAGAACAGGTTCAGCGCCGCCAGGCAGCCGTTGGCGTCGTAGGCGCTCGGTTCCGTCTCGCCCACCGCCGACAGGTAGCTCGGCACGCACCCCAGCGGGAGGTTCCCCGGGATCACCACCCGCGTCGCGCCCATGTCGAGGAGCTCCCTGGCCGTGCTCGTCACGGAGCGCACCACGTCCGGGACCAGCGCCATCGCCTCCACCACGCCCGTCGCCATGCGCCCGAAGTTGTAGAAGTTGCGCGGGCCGCCGGGCGCCGGCCTGTTCGCCGAGAAGGCGTAGTTGTAGTCGTTGCCGCCGATCTCGCCCACCATGACTAGGGAGTGAGCCAGCTTGTCGCGGATCTCCTGCGGGGACTGGGTGCTGGAGCTCATGAAGTCCTTGAACTGCTGCAGCTGGACGGCCAGGGAGGTGTTGGTGTGGGGGACGGAGACCCCTCTCCTCGCGAGCGCCGCCGCGTCGAGGGCCGTGGCGCCGGCGACGGCGAAGTTTACGCCGTGGGTGAAGTCGGCGTTCTTGTCGAGGTACGGGTTGAGCAGCGGCAGGCCGAGATATTTGGCGAGGAAGTCTATCATGAGGTAACCGTCGGAGCACCGTCCGGTGGCGCCGCCGATGGCAGAACCGTAGGGAGGGCCCGTGGTGTACTGCAGCATGCCGGTGGTGGCGCCCTCGCGGAGCAGGTTCCCGGTGTCCGACAGGGAGTCGCCGAAGTTGTAGATGGCCGTGATGCCGTCCACCGCCGCCTTCTCTTTCGCCGCCGGCTTGGCCGCCCGTTGTTGCGGCGGCGGCCTAGCTGCGTTGCACGGGGCGATGACGAGGAGCAGCGCCACTAACGCGGCGAGCAGGACGCGAGCCATGGTCGCCATGTCACGTATTGGATCTTTGCAAGTCTGGAACGCGCTGTTTCGTTTTTGCCTGTGGAGAAATTAGAGGCCAACGGGCGCCTTTTATTCAGAGCGCCGCGAGCCGCGTCGTCGCGAGCAGTTCGGAGTAGGAAACGCGAGGGCATGTCCGAGTCGGAGACAGAGCGGCAAGTGGAGTTGAAAACGGCGACCGAGTCAAACATTGCCACGTCTGCACGCACGAATCTCCAAGCGTGGGAGGATTTGGAGCAGCCGCGCGTCGTTGCACGGATCTTGAGGCAGAAGGGGACAAGGGTTAAAGGGCGAGGCCGAAGGGTTTGCTCGGCTTCCTCTCTTCCCCCCTCCTCTCCCGCGGCGGCGCCTGCGAACCCGATCCATCCGCCGCCACGCCATGGCCAAGTATAACGTGGTGCAGAAGAACAAGCGCCAGTGGAAGCAGGACCGCAAGCGCGCCGCACATGGGGAGCCCGGATCGGGGAAGCTCAAGCACCGGAACGCGCCCGTCTCCATGTCCGGCAAGCGGAAGCGGAAGCTCGAGCGCCGCCACAACCGGGTAAATCTGGCGGGTTTGTTTCTTTGGACACGGTTCGGGCGAAGTCACGGCCTCCTCTGATGCTTGTTTTTGGTGGGTTATTATCGTGCAGGAGCAGAAAGAGGCTACTATGATTAAGGCTCTGGAGAACATGGGGGATGTAGACATGGTCTCTGCTGAAGGTGCGGTTCTAATGCTGCTTGCTTGTTTTGATAAGGGTGACCGAAAATTGATCTTATTGGGATTCAATTAGGTCAATTTTGGGAGAATTTTGTGTAGTAGTGGGTTGCCATTTGATAGGATTGACCATACATTTGTTGTTTGGAGCGTTATGAGTAATTGCAAAAGTAGATATTGCTAAAGTAATGCTCTATAGAATTGCAGAAGTGGCGTACTGGTACTGCCATTTTTTCTAATATTTAGTTTAGGGATAACTAAATGTGGTACGCTCCACCCATCATGTTTGACTATCCGTTTGTAAACTTCACAGTAGATTTGGTGGGCAAATTGTATAATACTGGTTATTTCTTCCTTGATCATGAAAAAACTGATTGTGTTGTTTCCATCTTGCATTGCATTATGCCTGTTGGTGATGTTTCATCTAGTTGGTATTTTGGAAACAAGTTTCCATGTAGCATGTTTTATATTGAAAGTTTATTTTGTTTGTGTCTTCACTTGAAAACAGAGAATATCTCTGAAACATACCAAGCAAAGCTATTCTGGTTCATTGCGATGAAATACATTTCCGTCCGACAACTGACCTATCAAGGCATAGGCAGTTTCTGCACCATGTTTTTCTGTAGACAGGTTATTCAAACAAAGAGATTATGTTAGAAGATTCTTCTCAGAAAGTCACAATAAGAGTTTTCAAACAGTTAGATGTTTTAATTAAATGTTAGGGACTGCTAAACTGTCATGAAAAATTGCACGTACATGGCAATTGGTATATTAGTACCAATTGTATAGATTCTCATCTAAGATTCATTGTGAAACTATTTCTATCACTCTAATGGCTCCAACAATTTGTAAGCGACTTTTTTTTTGTAGAAAGTTGGTTTTATTTGCCTCTCCTTTTCTGTCAGGCTACCTGTAATTGACTTAAAAGTGTTTACGATCAAGGCATGTGGTTTGTGGCTATTGTCAACCCGCCCTGCCTGCACCCCTAATCTTAGCGTGTTGTTTGATGTCGTTTCCATATATATTTGGTTCGGCACATTCTTCCTTGTGCCCTTTAACATCTATACTTTGAACATTTATCTGATTATTACTGCAACCCTATTTCTTACTTCTGTATTTTCATGGGCAGAGTCGTCTGAAGCTGCAAAGGGCAAGTCTCAAGTGAAGATCAGTGTGAAGAAAAACTCCAAGGTGCAGATCAAAAGATTAAAAGGCAAAGGTGCTGTTCAACTTAGTAATACATGAAACACCAATTCTTTCTTAGTGAAGAATGAAGCAGTTTGCTTACTTTGAGCCATCACGAGATTAACACATACCTAACATGGTTGATTCACTCTGCAGGTAGAAAGAAAGCTAAAAATGCAAAGCCGCCAACAAAGGGTAAAGTTGATGCCATGGTAGAATGAAGGACAGGACTGCATCGCTAGTATTGTGAAGCCTTTGTACGTTTGCTGAGAAGACTAGTAAGGATTGCAGAGACTGACTCGCCAAACACCCTCTACCACCTGAATGTTCATTAGGAACCTACTTAGATCTGGTGTTAATGTATCGAACTACAAACATGAGTCAAGTTTTATAATAGTTGAGTAAGCATGTTTTTTGTTTCATGTTCCTGTTGGTTTTGTGGAGACGTTTTGTTGTGAATGGGCGGCCGTCATCTTCTATGTGCAGCAAGTTTCGTGTTGTGTTGTATGTCTGGCGATGAGAAGCTCTGTCAGCTGCTGTGTTCTTCCTCCCTAGTATCGAACGACTGTTGGTCATAGCCGATCTGCATTGCGGCAAAACATAACTATCTGCTGAACTCCATTCCTGGTTTGGGTTATTTGGTTTCGTGGCGAAGCAGCACATAGAATCACATGGCTGCTGACTGGCTTCATGGCGAGGCCGTTTCACGGCAAATGAATAAGACTAGTGAATCTGTTCATCTGTCCAGGGTGTGTCTGGTATGAATAATTCTGTGTACTTCAATCTTAACTTTTATCACCATTTTGTAGGGGAAAAACTTCCCACATTACTACCTAGCAAACCCCTCTTCTCCGTGCTCTTGCTGCTGCATCCAAACTTGCCCAGAATGAATTAAAATAAACAACACATGTTCAGGGCTGAAAGCCTGAAACATACAAAAAAAATGCCATGCTCAAGTACTGAAGCACAATTGCTGTAAGGATAATTTTTATTCAAGTTACATGGCACAAATAAAAACACTATCAGACATGTCCATTACACATTACACATAAGACATAACCGAGCACGCCATCAGTGCATGGCGCCTTCTAGTCAGCCTACAGGCTACATCACATCAGACAGACATTTGGCATGTTCAGTAATCAGTACATCTACAGCCACAAATGGTCCTGCAGAGTCCTGCTTGCCGCGCGCCACGCTACGCGTCGGCCTTGAGGACGAGCCCGAGCTGCCGCATGATGCCGGGACGGCCATACTCGGCGATGCACAGCCGCCGCAGGTCCATCGCGTGGATGCTCTCGTCCGGCAGCACCGCCCTCTCCATCTCCAGCAGCTCCCGGCGGAGCTTCGCCCTGAGGATCACGCTGGCAACGCAAACCGCCTTGGGCGCCGCTTGCTGGCCGACGTCTTCGGCCTTCTTCGGTTCAGCACTCTGCGCCACTTGCCGTTCAGCAGGCTTGGCGACGTTCGCCTCTGGTGCTGGGACCGGCGGTGCCTGCGCGGAGGCGCCGTTCTTCTGGGGAAGAACCGCCGGTGGAGCCGGGCTGTCTTCGCCGTCATCGGAGTCGCTCTCTCTGTCAGAGTCGCTGCTGGAGCTGCTCCCGTCTGAATCACTGCTCGAGCTGCTGCCCGAGTCTGAATCTGACGCGCCACAGATGTCGACATCCTCTTCCTCCTGCTCGGCGGGGGCGATCGTCTCTTCGGCGACATCCTTGTCCATCTGCGTCTTGGAATCCAACTCCATCATCACAGAGGAGTTGTTGTGCTGTTCCTTGGGGAGGGCATCCTCGCTGAGGTGCTCCTCGTCGAGCTTGTCCAGCCGCGCCTTCAACTCGAACAAGACGGAGTCTTCCACTTTGTGTATGTCGATCTCGATCTCGCCATGGGGATCTTCGCCGAACTGCTGCTGCAGAAACTCCACGAAGTGGCCTGGCAGCTCCGGCAACGAGGCCAGACGGCCGGCAAGCTGCTCCCTCTCGTCAGGCGACATCCGTGGCACCTTCGTCTGCTTCCGCTCCGGCACAGGCGAGACCTTCCTCCTCTTCGCCGATGGCGCCTTGTCGCCAGCCTCCACCCGTTGTTCGGCGGCCAGGAGCCGCTTGCTCTTGCCGGCGGCGGGTGGCGCGCCGCCCTTGCATGCCGATCCGCGGGATATGAGCTCGGCCTTCTTCAGGATCTCGCGTAGGGCCTGGAGCTCCGAAGCCATCCGCTTGTGGAGGAGATCAAGCGCAGGGTCGACGGGCGTCTTGCCACCGACGGTCAAGACCTCCGCCTTGGCCTCGCCGGTGTTGCGGGTGCGCTTGGTGCGCTTTCGACTGGGCACGTAGATCACCGCGACCGCGGCGAGGCAAACGGACGGGTCGCGTGCCAGCGCGCCGCGGAGGTGCCCCGGCGCAGAGTTGACGGGCTTCTTGACGCCGACGGGTATGACCTCCACCTCGACTTGGACGGCGTTGAGGATCTTCTTCTCGGTGGCACAGAACCCGCCGGCGCCGGCCCGGCAGGCCGACGAATCCCGCGCCATCAAGCCGCGCGACGCGGGCACGACGCCTCGCGGCTTGTTCGTCCCGATGGCGCGCACGCCCGGCGCTGCGGCGGAACGGACTGGCGCGTCGCGACGAGGGATCGCGACGCCGGGACGCGCGGCGGGCGCAACGCCGCACATTCTCCGCCGATGGGAGCAGGCAAACGAGCTGTCGCCGGTGATGGTGGAGCCGGAGCCGCCTCGGGGGGTCTCCCTCAGGGAAGGGGGAGAAAGTGAAGTACGTACGTGGTGGATGGATGGATCGAGACAGCGCGAATACAAGGATGGGTGTGGCCTGGGGTATTTATGGCCTGGGGACGGCATCAGGTTCGAGTCGGTCTCGGATAGTCGGATCTGATTGCCGCTCGGTTTCCTTCCTTGCAGTCGGAGTCGGAATAGGGTAGGAGGAGGATGCAAATCGGATACAGCGTGGGCCGGCTCCGACATGCTCTCGCGCGCGTTTCCTAGTCCGAACGGCTCGCGAGCCAGGTGGCCTCACGGCGCGCTCAATAAAAGGCGCCTGCTGCCCTCCAACTTCTCCACACACCAAAACGTACACCGCGTTCCTCCAGACATGGCGACCATGGCTCGCATCCTACTCGCTGCGTTAGTGGCGCTGCTCCTCGTCATTGCCCCGTGCCAAGCAAGGCCGGCGCCGCAACGGGCAACCAAGTCGGCGGCGGCGGTGGACGGCATCACGGCCATCTACAACTTCGGCGACTCCCTGTCGGACACCGGCAACCTGCTCCGCGAGGGCGCCACCACCGGCATGCTGCGGTATACCACGGGTCCACCCTACGGCTCTGCCATCGGCGGCGCCACCGGACGGTGCTCCGACGGGTACCTCATGATAGACTTCCTCGCCAAGGATCTCGGCCTGCCGCTGCTCAACCCGTACCTCGACAAGGGCGCCGACTTCACCCACGGCGTCAACTTCGCTGTCGCCGGCGCCACGGCCCTCGACGCGGCGGCGCTCGCGAGGAGAGGGGTCTCCGTCCCTCATACCAACACCTCCCTGGCCGTCCAGCTGCAGCAGTTCAAGGACTTCATGAGCTCCAGCACCCAGTCCCCGCAGGAGATCCGCGACAAGCTGGCTCACTCGCTGGTCATGGTGGGCGAGATCGGCGGCAACGACTACAACTACGCCTTCTCGGCGAACAGGCCGGCGCCCGGTGGCCCGCGCAACTTCTACAACTTTGGGCGCATGGCGACGGGCGTGGTGGAGGCGATGGCGCTGGTCCCGGACGTGGTGCGCGCCGTGACTAGCACGGCCAGGGAGCTCCTCGACATGGGCGCGACGCGGGTGGTGATCCCGGGGAACCTCCCGCTGGGGTGCGTGCCGAGCTACCTGTCGGCGGTGGGCGAGATGGACCCGAGCGCCTACGACGCCAACGGCTGCCTGGCGGCGCTGAACCTGTTCGCCCAGATGCACAACGTGCTGCTGCAGCAGGGCGTTCGGGAGCTGCGCCGCTCGTACCCGGCCGCCACGGTCGCCTACGCCGACTACTTCTACGCGTACGTGAGGATGCTGAGGGACGCCGGCAAGGCGGGTTTCGACGAGGGGGCCGTGACCAAGGCGTGCTGCAGCGCCGGCGGCGACGCGTACAACTTCGACATGGACAGGATGTGCGGCGCGCCGGGATCGACGGTGTGCGCGAGGCCGGAGGAAAGCATCAGCTGGGACGGCGTGCACCTGACGCAGCGCGCGAACAGAGTCATGACCGACTTGCTCTACCACAAGGGATTCGCGTCGCCAGCGCCGGTGGAGTTCACGCGTACGTGAAGAATCGGCAGGCTATCTTCAGTAGAGTATATAGGCTAGTTGGTGTTCTCAATTTTATGTTTTACTCCCTACGTTTCAAATTATAGTTCGTTTGATTTTTTACTCTAAATTTAACCACTCGTCTTATTCAAAATTTTATGTAAATTATCATATTTTTTATGATGGCTTATTTTATTAATAAAAAAATCTTTAAAATGCTTTAAATTTGACTATATATACATAATTGTTTTAATAAGATGAGCGGTCAAATTTGTGGTAAAAAAAGTCAAACGAACTATAATTTAAAACTGTGGGGTGCCTTTTAAGTCTTGCAATTGTTCGTGTTTTTTTAGGTCAAATGAGATTGTCTGTCGTTTGTAAACCAATGTAATGCAAGCTACACAAGTGTAATTCACTCACGAGCTGGGTCTTAGTTATTTCTAGCTTTTTAAGAACAGGGTTGTGCAGATTGCTCGGTTAGTCTCTTTTCTCTCTCTTACTTATTTTGATGGTAATTCACAGTTGATCTGAAAAGGGCATTGTGCTATTCTGTTCTTCTACAACTTTAAAACCATTTATATGAAATAAAGTTCCAATACACACACAGTTAGCAATACCATTATGTTGTTTCTCGTGAATTTCCAGGCAGACGCGCAATATGTACGATGGTTGAGCGGCCGGTGGGGCCTCCCGGTCCGGGTTACCCAAAAGTCTGTCCGTTGAAACAAAAATTCCCTTGTACGTTCCATACCAAAGCACATGTCTAAGGCCGGCTTAATCTCACGTGTGCTGCGGTACCATTGTGTATGGGTGGGATAGGGGTCTGAAAATTGTCTCGACCTGTATGAAAAGTCGTCTTCTTAATACAATACCACGAGGGTGGTCTTACCATTCGCAGGTCAAGTTTTTTTTCCTTTTTCCTTTTGGTCTTAGTGACCTGTTTCAGTTTTACAGTGCTAGCGTTTGCTGAATAGTAATGCGGCATCAAAACTTGCCACAACTAAAAATAGACAAATGAAGATGCATTAACATGTTTAGCACTAAAACAGATAAGAGTAGAGAAGCACAGTGGTCAGTTGCTTATAGTTCCTGTCTTCCAACAGAAAACAGGAACCTAAGGTTGCAGTGATCCTTGGTCATGGTTACCCAGAAATGAACACTGAAACGGCCGGAGAATTGGGCAACAATGTATAAGATTAATCAACATCCCAAAAAAGGTCGTACAGAAATAATGATCACATTGCCACTGTTCCGTATACAGCTAGAAAAAAATTTGGTTACATGTATCGTATCTGAGAATCCCTATCGATTTATACGTCTATCAAAATGTATGGTATGCTGGTCCGCCACTCCCACAAACCCATTGATGGCCGGCCACCCTCCTCATCCCAAAAAAAAATGAAAGAAAATGGTGAACTCGGTTGGTGCTTCTTTTCTTTCTTTTGCCTTTACAGTGTACAATAGTTTATTCAATTCACAATGCTACATAATAAATCTGCTGCTCGGACGACAAAAAAATAGCATCTTCTATCCTACCTGCAGAACAGAAAGGATTGTGTTACTGTGATTGAAAGTGTGATATCAATATTCAGTAAAGTGCATATACAAGTTCGGAACATGTGGATCAAAAGTTATTTTTTAACTTCATATAGACATTGAAAAACTAATACCGTTGCCTACAGCTGCAAAAGCAAAACCTATAGCGTACACAGCTAACCAGATTATTCTGATCTTGAGGCCTAAATCCAAAACAATGTAAGCCTCAGCCTGTTATCACCATTATTCACTCTACCATTAATTCACACAGCCTGTTTGCATACTTTCTCAAATTGATATAGTTAATTAACTATCATGGAAAATATCCATTAAAAATCAGTCAAACATAATATTTTCTGGTTTATAGTGTAAATCATCATAATTATAATTATCCATCTTACTGCATTAGCGATCTACATGCATAACTATATACCATTTCAAATTGTCAACTGAGCAACACCATAGAAATCTGGCTACAAGAATCTACATATACCTCAAAATTCAAGTTCATGTAGGCAATAGCGGTTGCCTCTCATCAGTGCCAATTCGATGGCTCGCCTGAAATGACGGCCAACTTAAATGTAAGTCTTATTAATGAAAACAACAGATCTACTGGAAAATGAAAATAAGCTGCTTACATCATCAGCTGCACCAGCAGTCATATTTACAAAAGAAGATTCAGATGACCTGTGAAAGAACAAACACTTTATGAGGACAGAATAAATAATCCTTAGAAAAACAGCTTGCTATTTCTATCACATTAACAAAAATCCCAAATCCCATGCCAAAGCTATAAGCATATAAATCATGGATTCAGTGCAAAACAACACTCCTTCAACGAGCAGTATATGTCAATGGTACAACTGGAAGAAGGCAAATGCAGCGAAACCTCAACCAAGCATTGCAGCGATGTTGTGACCATTTGAAACAAGAAAAAAAAACTCACCGGTGGTTTTGTGTATCTTCCAACTCTAATAAGTCAGCTGGTTTGTCATCTTTGACTTTAGCAAGTGGAGAAAAGAACTGAGGGCAAATGACAGTAAGATATAAGAAACAAATGAAGGTTGCTTCAATGAAATTAAGTAATAAAGAAAAGGTAAACTCACCTGGTGCATTGATATAAACACCACTGATATGCCCAGTAGAAAATTAATGGTCAAGGTATGCCCCAAAAATGCAGCAGAAGCTAGGCCAGTAAATATCGTTGCAACAGTTGACGAATACTTCTTCAAAATTGTGTCTGCAGTGTAATTTCCAGTTAGACAAATAGATATGAGAGCTTAAAGAATAATGAAGAACGAATGTAGAGCATCATTACCTGCATACTTAAAGAAGAATGAAGATAGAATGCCTTGGGCAGCATTGTTACATATGAGAAACATTGTGGCCCTTGAATGTCCTCGAAGGATATTAAAACTCTCTGGCCCTGCAAACAGACAGGACAAGATTACATCATAAACATAAGACGAATATGCCTATCATGTTGCCCCAGGGATTGACATAGATCATCACTAAGAATGGACAATAACATTTGGCCCTGTCAATAATCCAAATTCTATACAAAATCAGTCAGGCGGTCAATCCTTCACTTTATAAGCTAGGGAGTTTGTTATGTCTCTGTCCTTTTGGTTGGTACTGTCGTGTGTACGTGGGCCCGAGCTAGGCTTTGCTGGCCAACCCCTCCTGATAGATTTGGTTAGAGAGGTATGAGGAGATCTTGATTGGTTCTGTTTCTATAAAGCTCATGATCTTGATTTGGTTATAAGCTCTTGATTGGTTCTGTTTCTATGAACCTCAAGAACTCTTCACCCCCATATATATGTTAAATTTGTCCCTCTATCAAATCAATCCCCTATTCCACACAATCCCTATTGCTTTGGTGCAACTTGGAAAGCATGAGGGTACTATCATACAAATTTTGTTTTCTCCTTGTCATCTAGAGTCTGAACTGGTAAATACAGCTAGTGCACTAGACATGCAGCATTTTGGCATTGACTCTCAACGTAAAACTGAACTTCAAATGAATGCGCACACCTTGGAATAAGGCAGTCCCAAGAATGCCAAGGAAGTTGAATATTGCCCCATATCCATACAGAAACAAGTTCTACAAATTAAATGGAAAGATCATTAAAGGAAATAATAGGCGAGATAATAAAAGAAATAACAAGACAAGTAAGTCAAAGCCTTTTAATATGAAGTTGGAATATGAAAACAAAACTACAAATAAAATAAATCACTGGTAGAAGAATTGGACAATACAAACTACTCTGTAGTAAATCGGGGCTCATTTGGTTCAAACCCTGGATCAGGCAGCCTGGAAAAGGTAGCACACCCAGCCCCAGGCATCTGAAACCCAACACTTGGAGTTGCTGCCTGGAGCGGGAAGGGTGACCAGGGTCGGAACCAAACAGGCCCTCAAGGCCAAAGGTAAACAAACTTATCAAGTTACCTGGAGATAAATGCTTGTGTCATATTGACTTTTCAAAGCATATTCATTGTAGACGGAAGCCATTGAAGGAACAGTTACCTACAAGATACAGTTGTAAATAAATGTTGCTTTACGAGTCTACTATTTTGGTCAAGGGAACTTATAAAAAGAAGTTTACATGCAGGGGAAAATTAAGAGATCAGATGGTCTAGCAGCAACTTACGAAAACCAATGTATATATGTACGCAATAGTAGTGACAGGAAGACCAAATGCCGTATTGCCCGCTGGTACAGTACGGAGTTGATTGATGCTGATTCCAATAAGCAATAAGGCAAGAGCTTCCCACTGTCAATATTAAAGAAGAGGAGGAGAAAGGTCAGCATAGTTGAAAATCAGAACTGTTGCACATGACCAAGCATTTGCAAAAGGAACTACATTATTTAATAATTCCTTTTATGCTTATATATGTGTGTGCAAAAGGCCCATCGGTTTGCATAATTTTTAATGAATTCAAGGGTACCTAAAACTATCATCACAGACCACCAGGGACTATGGCAAATTTAGCAATGTATGATGCAGACTTGCTTGCCACACACCGCAGCTTCCAAAATAAGCTTACACTAAGCTCACAATCAAATGATCAAGAGCTACCAGTTTCCAGTCATTAAGCAAGAATGCAAGAATGAAGAATCAACTCTGTCAAGAGCACTTTGGTTGCAATGTATACTACTTATACTAGCGCTTAAGCTTTATTTTAATAACAGCTAGTTCATTCCTAAGGAGTTCAAAATCCACCTATCTATGCTGCATAATATCAACATAATTGGGATAAGAGAACAGAGAAGAAATCCAGTAATCCATATATTGCATAGCAGAAGAAACACATAGTACAGTATCCACAAACCACAATCAAAAGATAAATAGAGACAACACAAGTTAATGTCAATGTTAGTCTTACCTGAATTACCGAGAATCTTCTCCTCATTATAAATTTCAGAAGAACAGCTATAACCAGTACCTATAGAAGTGTAGAGCATAGGTACTTTGAGATGTGTACACACAAACTATAACTAAAACATGACAACTGAGTAGTACAAGAAAAGTGTACCTTGAGATTACTTAGCATCTTCACAGTTGCAGGATTGAAGTACAACTGCACAATTGATTCAATATGTCAGGTTGTTACAATATCACAAGGCAATATCAACATCTACCGTCAAAATTACAATACTCTGCCAGTAAACTGAATGAAAATTACCTGCATGATAAATTTTAGGTAATTGTTGATGGCATACAGAAGAGCAGGGACAGCTAGAAGTACATTATTGCGGGCTGCCTGCAAAACCAAAAAGGCAAAAAGCAATAGTATATATCAAAGTACAATATATCTCCACAGTACAGGTAAATCAGAAAGAAATCAATGAGATAGATCACCTGTATGAAGGTTGAACGTGCCAAAAGTGGCTTTTCTCCAACCTTTTGCTTTCTAGACTGTCATATTAGAAGAGCACACCAAAAAGGTAAACAAATAGAAATCATAACATAATACAAGCGCAAGAGAAAACATCGCAGTGTAACTGTACGTAGTATGTACAGCTATCAGGCATCATAAAAATAAAAAATATGTTGAGGAATCCTAACAAAATTCTAAGATCTGCACGTGCAGAAAATAAAACTTAGTTCAGATATTGAGAACCAAAGCAAGATTGCCACCCCGCATGTCAGCTAAAAGATAGCTTCATGTTTCGCGGGACTGTCTCCTTTTCCATTTTCGTTTACATGCAAACACTTTTGGTCCTATCATCCTTACTCTAGGACGACAAAGTGCTTCTGTCGTGCTACTTCTTAGGAGTTCATAATTGTTATCAGACTCAACTAAGAAAAGAGCTCATGCAAGACGGATCATCTTCATTACTAAGGTCATTTCAAGGCCAAGTGCAGAGCGCAGAATCAGAAATCATCAGCAAAAAGAACATACCTGAATTATGAGCATCACGATAGCAAAGATAACTTTCATAACCTCCGTCAGAAAGTTAACACTGATGGGACTGAACTGAAACTTTCCATCAACCTTTGACATGAACACTAGGATGGGCTGCATAAACAAAGCCAAACATTAACACAGCTCCCCGACTCTGACCATTTGCCTTTCAGACGCATGTAATAAACACTATAACCAAGGACCAAGTAAAGCATGCATGCATAGCATCAGCATTAGTAATAGCATTACTTATGCACCGAATTCGTGAGGCCGTTTCACCGAAACATTGATCAACGGAAATGTTTGCGAGTAGAGGACTACGAATGAAGAGTTTAGCCACACAAACCTGGAGGCCGACAAGGATGCAGTCGCCAACGACGAGGAATACGTTGAGCGCGCGGAACTTGGACGACATCTTGCTGCGGTGCTTGTCGTAGGCCCTGGACACGCTCCGCGGGCTCGGCACCACCAGCCGGTTGCGGCAGACGCTGCATTCCACCACCCCATTCCGCTGCATCTCCGCTGACCACCAGGTACCTAGGCCACGCCGCCCGAGATGCCGCTCAGTCCCCGCGGCCCCTGAGAGATCACGAGAGCATCCACCTGCAGCGACCACGCCATTTTCAGCAAATCAACAGCGACGCACCGGAGAAGACGGCGTACTCAGGCAGATCCGAGGGGTTCGGCTAGGCCTCCGTACCTCGGGGAAGGCGTGGTGGTGTCGGTGCGGATCTCGCAGATCTGGCCCGCCCTGGGCACCGCGCGCGCGGTGAATCGGGCTTCGCCTGGCTGGGCTCCGGCCGCGGTTTCTGGCTAGAGCACGACGGTTTGATCCAGCGACGGGCGCGGCGGCTGGCGCCCGTGCGAGGCTCGCTCCGGGATCTCGAATTCCGGCAGGAGTCGGGGGCGGGGGAGAAAGGTGTTAGAGGGGAGAAGAGGAGAGGAAGGTGGGGGAGGAGTCGGAGGAGGAGGGGACGCCAGCGACAGGAAGGCGGGTGTTTCGGTGGTATTTATATTTTCCTCGTAGTATATCACAATATGCGTGTGTTTTGCTTGGAGAAAGATTGCTCGAGCGTTTCGGGCGCTCTGATTTTGGGTGTGTGACGTGTGTTGCAACTGGCTTCTCGGTCGCCTCTGCTCAGTCGGCACTTGGCAGTGACGGAAGAAAACGTGTTCGAGTCGTCTTGTCCCAGCTTGAGCCCAAAGCTTGCGAGTTGGCGAGCTCGAGCTTGAAGATCCTGCGTCACTGCATATTTCAAGTCGGAACTTGGACGACATCCTGCTACCATTCGTAATTAAAAAAAACATAGTACCATTCGTGTCATTTAGGGTGTACTATGCATTTATTTCATTTGTCTTATTTACTATGGAGTAGTAGTATCCAGGCCCGCGTGTTTGATCTCTGCTTTGCGCCGTGTTTCTTTGCTTCCCGAAAAAAAAAATTTAAAGGAAATCTTACATGCATGGAATATTAAATAAAGTATATTTGTAAAACCTTTTTAAGGATTAATGTAACTTTACACGACGAATCTAACGAGCCTAATTAGTCCATAATTTGCTACAACAATGCTACAGTAACTATCATCTAATCGTACGGTCAGAGGTCTCATTAGATTTGTCTCGTGAATTAATCCGGGGTTGTGAAGATAGTTTTGTAAACTGACTTCATTTAATACCCTTAATTATTGGTCAAAAGGGGTGGAAAAAAATTTGCACTCCAAAGGAACACGGCCTTGTTTGAAGTAGCTTAATTATACATGTCGCACTCGCACGCGGTGTGAACTCGTATGAGAGTGTCCTAGGTCTCTGGAACCAAGGAACGAGACAAAGGTTCAAACATAATTATTGTATAGGCTCTGACTAAATACAATCTTAATAGGGTTTTTTCATCAAAATCGGTGTCTATCAATAAATTTGCTGACGTGATTATATCATTAAAATAGATAGCTATATGGGATGAGAAATGAATTTTATCCACGTGAAACATATTTGACTCAGTTATCAAGTTTTTTGTTTTGATGACAGTACCAAAAACCATACACCAAGACTGGTCTAATGGAGCTTATGACTTGTAACCACTCTTTTGTAGCTGGTCGTACGCTCACTTGAACTGTTCTACTAACAAGCCACACTAGCTATAGCCTACAGTAATTTTAAAACAGGATTGAGCTGGCTCAACTTGACCAGACTTCTCAGAGTAAATGGAATCGCCGTACAACTGGGATTGGGTTAAGATCAGAATGTTGGGTTTAGAGGGAAGGACACGGGTGGACCATAAGAGCAGAGCCCACGAATTCCAAAGTGAGGCCTTGTTTAGTTTCTAATTTTGGCATGTCAAAGTTGGCATTTTGTCATTAATACATCACTGTAGCATTTCATTTGTATTTGTGAGTAATTGTCCAAATATTGATTAATTAGGCTCAAAATATTCGTCTCGTAAAGTACAACAAAATTGTGCAATTAGTTTTTGATTTCATCTACATTTAGTACTACATGCATGTGCCGGTATTTTGATACGATGGGAATCTTCTTTTTGCGTAGTGAAATTTGGGATAAAGTTGGAGAACTAACACTATCCTTGTGCTCCCCTCACCTAATGATTTGTGTTAATGCCTCTCTTCTTGCTATTCCACGATCGAGGATTTATCAAAAAGAAATGATATACGGAGCACGTACTAAAAGCACAGCTCCATGAACCGTTTACCAAGTAGTCTCTCTGAACGTGCGAAGCCGTCTGCTTAACACGGACCATGTTGAACGTGCGAAGTGGGTGTGGGCCTGAATGAACGAACGTCTGCTTAACACTGACAATGTCGATTACTTGCCCCGTGAGCCTTAATAAACGGTCCATAGGTCACCATTTCGTACGTATTAAAAAGATGTAACTTGAGTATTAAAAAGATGTAGCACGCGCCAGTATAAAACTGAAAGCACACTGCATAAGGCGCCTCCCAGAACTGACAGTAGCAACCAATGACAAAACAACGCATACTAAACTGCTGCAGCATGTTTGCCAGGACACAGTAAACTTGGGATCCTATTAAGGGAATTTGTACAACCAAATCACAAAATGAGCCCATCTTTACAGATTCGAAGGCGATTGTTGCTGCCATTACATCGTTTCTCAATAACTTCATGCTAGATGAGAGGACGGAACAAACACTAGCAACATTCATATGACAAGGGCAAGCTTTCGATTAAGGTTCAACAACCACCCTGTCAACTACCTTTGCACCTCTTCCTTTGGCCATGTAGAGTCCGATATGATGCATAAGATCCTGCAACATTGAATAATAAGTTGTGAGTTTCTATCTTCAGCATCTCTAGGAGAGCGTCCGGTTTGTATTGATTAATGCGTAATTTAGTTCCATAAGAGCACTGCATTTGGGCAAGATTATTTTTATCTTACCTTTAAATCAATCCAGAATGTTCATATAACAAAACATGTTATTTGCATCTGATGATTATAAAAATCTAACACATATTTAGTGCTCCCAGGACCCAAGGAGCAAAATATTTGACCTTTTGGTTTTATTCTCTCGAATACACAGGGAAGATGAGCATCATACACAGGCTCAAAATACAGATTTACCTTCTTAGCAAGGAGCAAATCTTTGACCCTTTAAGTTCCATACACAGGCTCAAAATACAGAGTTACATTCTTAGCAAGGAGCAAATCTTTGACCCTTTAAGTTCCAAGAATCATGCACGTATTGCATTTCCCATTTGCAAATGAAATGTCACTCTTTCTTTTTATAGGTGGAAACCTTTCTTGCTATTGGCATGAAATAAATGTTATAAAGGTGTTGTGTGAAAAGAAAGGTCAGATAATAACCATCCTATCGTGTAAATATATTGCACGGTTCTATCTCGAAAATTTCTAGGTTTAGCATTCCCTGAGGATAAATTTTTACGTATATAAATGCAAACAAATGCTAATGTGGCATCTGAACATTCCCATAGTGTATCGATTAATCATTTGTTGCAAGTTCATATTCCTGGCCAATTTGTGACTTGAGGATTATGAATGAATGAACATCAGCAATTTGATACCTGTGGATGGGCTAGAGCTCCTTTGATATTCATAGTAACCTCAACAGGAAGGTCATATGTAGCACACCCCTCTGAATAAATAACGACATCTTGTAATGGAGGCACTCGGTCAATATTTCGAGCAGCCAGAGTTGAGCTTGCAAAATCCAAAACACAGATGTCTGTGCAGATTCCAAGCACCAAGACCTGCATCAAGCCCATGCCCAAGTCATACACAATATGATGCGATCTATTTCTAAAATTCCTCTGTAGTAGGACAACTCACAGTTTTGATTTGATATTTTCCAACCCAATCAGCAAAAACACTGGACCCATCCTTCTCTATGCAGCTGATATACCCATCAATACAACTTTTCCTCTTTACAGTTACATTTGGCTCCTTTTCCAACCACTCCAGATCTACACATTGCAAACTGAAATCTGTCAAGCACAGAAAATCGATCATATTCCTTTGTCCTTCTCATGTGTTGTCACTGTAAATCATTACCAGAAGATCTAATTCTAACAGAAAATAAAACTAAGCACAAAAGTTGGGCAAACACTTCCGGAACATAAAGACTGATTTGGATTTAGTGCCGACCTGGAACAAAATTCTCCTCTCCAGTACCAATGATACAATGAGGGGGATACGGCGGTTCCGGCTTATCTGGATAATGAGTATCCAAGAATGCAAAGATTGGCCAGTTTCTATCACAGAACAGCTTAGAGAGCCTAGTAGCCTCTCCCACCATATTTTCGATCTGCTTGTTTGGTGCAACAGGAGCCTGCAAATGAAAAGGCCTAAATTAGTCAGTCTGTCTAAAACAGTTTGTCTGAAATAATAATCAAAACTAATTATGAAACCAACAAGGAGGAGGAAATCTGCACAATTGCAAGGAGACATGAAGAGACCATGCCACTATGAAGATTACAGCGTGTGTTATCCACTCGTCCTAGACAGCAGAACGGCCTCATATGAAAGGTGGAAATTTCGAGTCTACTTGCTAAGGTTGCCGTCAGCAGGGCTGCTGCATATGCAAGTACGGCCAAAATTGAGTAATTAATCAATCAAGGTTTTTTTATGCTGAATAGCAACTGAAAGCAGATTAAAAAGCGGATGGAGGAACAAAACAATTAAAAATACAACGATGCAACCGAGGAGGACAATCCAGTGAGCGTTCACTTGACTTCTGTCCCTATCCGGGATTCCTCGAAGGGTATCACCGCACAGCTCAGCGCTCACACTCTGTTCCCATGAGACCTAAACGATTCTAGACGTCTAGTGTTCCGATCAAGGCAGGCAGGGACAGCGCGGGATCACGACGAGAGCTTTCCCGCCATCGCTTTCCCGATCCCACGAAGAGCTTAACCGATAAAGGAAGGCGGCGGGCGAATAGAGGAGTAGGAGGAGGAGGCTCACGAGGTTCCCGGCGCCGACGGTGCAGAAGCCGTTGCAGAGATCGACGAGGACGAGCCCCACCCCGCGCGGCGGGAGGACGAGCTCCCCGTCGGTCTGGAACGGGATCTGCGACCGGAGCAGGTCCGCGGCGGCCTCCGTCCCCATTCCCCTCGCGCGCTCCCCTTCGACTTGGAGTCTGACCGCTTCGCCTCGGCGGGTTCTCAACGGCAGAAGGCCCCGTGTGAAGAAGGGAGCAGGCAGCGAGAGGTCTAAATATTTTTCGCGGTCGCGCGTCCACATTGAAGGGTTGACCACATGGGCGGGCGGGCGAATCCACGCTCTCCACTCGTGCGCGAGCTGCTAGTTGCTCAACTTTTAACCAATCGAAGAACCCGGCGTGGATGCACGAAACCACTATCGGTCCCTTTTGCCCCCATTTTCCAATGACATGATTAGACCATTTTAATTGATTTTAGTATTATATATATCAAGTTTCGACGAACCAACTAGGCCTCCGCTCCTGTCTCATGTGCAGCCTATGGCCGGAACGAGTAAAATTAGTGCCCACTGTCAAGAATTTAGCTATATCGAGACCAGGACCAAACGCATGGGAGTACTTTTCTCTCGAAATAAATCAGCACCGGTCACCAGATAGACGAACAGGGCATTATGGTCACAAGAAACACAGCCAAGCCATACTATGAGAATACGATATTTTCCTGTTCCGAAAATATCAGGATTACCATCCACACCCATCACCGAAACCACAAGTAATAGGAGGTGTGTTCCAGGATTTAAGCAAGCATAACAAACAGGAAGCTCTGTCGCTTCCGCTGCAACAGGTACCACTACACACTGCTAAACTGTGAATCCTACATCACTTATCAACCAAAACATAGCTGAGGAAGAACATCAGGCCTACTAGCACTCTAGACACTCCATAGACTGCTCCAGACTACAGAGCAAGAATCAACAGAAGCCGAACTTTCAGTTTCAGCGGGCAGAACTCTTCAGTACACTCCCAGCTGCGGGATTGCTGGCTCGTCCCTCAGCTCAAACATAACCGGATTGTTGTCCAGAAATGGGTACTGGTCAAGCTCATCGTCGGTAAAAGAATCTTCAGCCAGCTTTGCTTTATCACCTGCAGAGGAACGTGCATGTTACATTCCAAAGAGAAGAAGATACAGAAGAGACAGAAAAGAGCTGCTGTAAGGATGCAAACACAGCATGTAAAACACCATTGACAGAAACATGCCAGAGAGGGGAGAAACCAACCTGAGTGAGAGACACCCGAACTGGTGTCTTTGAGAGTCTCTGGTTCCAGTTCCAGCTTCTGCCCTTTCTCTTCTTCAAAAAACTTGGTACCCTCCTGAATCGTAAAGAGACACATGGAATTAGATTTCTGATACAATAAGACTGCTTACTTGTTTTAATGTTTTAGGCTGTGAATGAATTAGCTATACATATAATAAGAGCAAACTAAACGAGAAATGCATAAATTCATATTGTTGGTGTGGAGAATGACCAAGAGCAGGACAAACTCAATCCGTGTATAGACGACAACAGGAAGACACAAGAACATACATGAATTAACTGTAATTTAACTTCTAGAGATGCTAAATTTCATCAACCAATGAGCTACATGGAAGATTTCTTCTCCTTGGGGAGCGCTTGGTGAAACAGACCAGGGTTGATTTGCTTGATATGCGTATAAAGAAAATACACTGGTGGCATAGGTAAAATTCCCAATATCGGCTTGAGAAAAAAAGTTTCTAATATACAAAAACAGGTTGGTCATCGAAAGATTATTTGCAGAATTGCCAGAATAACCATCTCACAATATAGCTTATCAAGTTTGTCAGTCAATAACACTACACAATCTTCTATGATACAAGACTGAAGACATGAGTAATTCCTGCAGCAAGACTTATGGATGGCCTAACGAAACATAACAGGAAAGACTATTACATACTCCCTCCGTATCGTTAAAGAATGATGTTTTGGACAAGATTTTAGCCAAACATTGGGAATATAAATCATGAATAACTTTTAAACCATTGAGTTTGAAAATGTGAAAACCATATGAATAGATTTGTCTTAAAAAATACTTTTATAAAAGCATACACATATTATTTTTTAATAAATATTTTTGTAAGAATAAGAAGTCAAAGTTACGTTTTGGAGATCGTGTCGTTGTCCTAAACATCATTCTTTACCGGTATGGAGGGAGTAATGCCAAGTTGACACCGGAAAACTAGGTAATAAATTATTTTACTGGTTTACCCCACAACTCCAGTGGTCCGATCGGAACTGGATCAATTAACAAGGAGAGCTACACAACCAAATGGCAGGGGACATATATACTTTTACAATATCATATTTAAGAATAGCATTTTGTTTTCTTGATTACAAGTTTGCATGATCATAATCTTATAGAAAATTATTATGTGAAAACTGAATATCCATTTATTTTACTTGTACAAGTGCCTGATAATGTACTTTGACCTTGCAAACAACCTGCATGGATTGTAAAAATATTGTACTTATGGGCCACCTACCGTAGCTGGAAACATCACACAATCAAAGGCCATGCTTGACCAGCCATCCAAGGCTGAGATCACATTCGCCACTTTCTTCTTGACGCCTATATGACATGCACAATCAGCTATATATAACTACAAGGAAATACAGCCCATGGATTGAAGAACCTAAAAGAACAATCATAAAACTTATTCTTACGTTTATCAAGCAAATCCTTCTCCGACTTCTGATAATCATGGAAATGAGCGCCTTCCACCCCATCCTTAGCCCATTCATGACACTTTTTGATCTCTTCATCAGTTAATATTTCCAGTGGGTTCTTAACCACTTCATGTTTGCCCAGAGCAGACCTTTCTTTCGCGATGGACCTCTGTTCTTTCAAGGTGGGCTTGTCCTTGCTTTGAATTGTGTTGGTCACATTCTGAAGAGCCTTCCGTTGTTGGGACCTCTCTTTTATAGACCTGTCCTTCAGAGCAGTGCCATTGGCAAAGTTGGACACATCCTGAAGTGCCTTCCGCTCTTGAAGCCCAGGCTTCTTCTCTGATGGCTTCAGTGGTTTGGCCCTTGGTGCATCAGCCCTCTTGCCTGAACATGCAGATGAAACAAGTTGCTTATCTGTTTTAGGGAAGTTCCTTTACACAAACTAGTTTAGAGCGAAAGCAATCTCACCTCTATGTATATGCATGTTCTCATCAAGAAAAACTGATGCTGGAGTTGGGAAAGCCATGACCAAACAGAAAACTTCTTTTCCTGCCTTGAAAACCTGACTGAAGTTCAATTGTTTGATAACAGGAAACTAATCAGCATATAGAACCAATAAATAACATTTTCCTAAAGCTATCATACTGCAGAAGCTGAAAAGATCGAGAAATGAGCTCTGTGGGTGATAATTCAAGATACTGGTGGAAGTACCACTAAGATGCAAACGAACCAAATCAGAGATAAGCAGTATCTGGGTTCTCAAATTTGATACAGTAAAAGGTTCATATCTCAAATTTGATATAGTATTATAGTAAAATGTTCATAGCCGGCAACAGAGCAACTTCCAAAGAGGAGAGAGTGCCTGTAAAGGATCCTGGTTTTGCTACTAAACTATCTTTCTTTGAGCACCAAGCCTGGACCAGCCACTAATTTAGTGCAAGCTGCAGCCCAGGAACATCAAAGCACACAAATCGGCACAACGTCTACCAAGTCAACCAAGATCTAACTAGTATTACACAATCAGCTGTTCCGCTAACAAATGAACGAAAGAATTGTCGCTTCGCTTTCCAAACCGGCGGATTACAGATCACACGCGGATGCGTCTGGACCCCCTTTGGGATCGCATGACCCCGCTCCCGCTGAGATCTTGGGCGCGCTCAAGAAGCGAGTCATACGGTACGGAGCACTAATCTAGTACTAACTGCGAACAAATCCACAGACACGGGGATTCCAAGAACGACCCGACCGGAGTACAACATCAACATTAGGGTTTTGCTTCGGTTGTTCGCATCACAGTATCTGGGGTCTCGGGGGACGAGGGGAGAGTGGAATCCATGGACGCATAAACTCTAGAGAAGGAGAGAGCTAGGGTTTACCAGCACAGGAGAAATCAACCAGCCGTGTCGATCTCCGCTCCGGCGTGCAGCAGCAAGGAGGACGACGACAGGGGCGAGGAGAGGAGAGGAGAGGAAAGAAGAGCTCGCGGCGGCGCGCTCCGGTGCGAGTCGTCGGCAGTTGTGCGGGAGGATGGAAGATCTTGTTGCGTTGCTGGGAGAATTGGGGGGACGGAAAAGCTTTTTGGTGTGGCGCTGCGGGCAGGGGGGAGAGGGCCGGAAGGGGAAAGGAAAAGGGAGAGGGCGCTCCTCGCAACGGTCGGATTTTGGACCGAGTCGGCGGCGTGGATTTTTATCCTTTCGAGGCTTGGGCCGTTTCTACCCCAGCAGGGAGAAGAACGTGTGCCTCCCATCGCTGGGCCCAGTTAAGGACAGCCGGGGAGCTGAGATTGGGCCGGCCCAAGGATGCACGGAAACCCTAATCAGGAACCCTCGCGCCCGTGAGTATATATATGCTGACTTGACCGGCCGCCGAGAAGCACCGACGCCGAGCCGACTGCCGCCGCCGTTCCCTACGCCTCCCAGGCTCCCATGGTTGCCTTCCGATTCGATCTCTTGCATCTGAGTTCTATCTTGTTTCTACGGATTTGCGCAGCTTTTGTTAGCTTGGCATCGCTTTGGTAATTTGCGCAGCTTTTGTTCTCTTGTTCTAGTTTCTTTCTTGTTTGGAACGAATTGGTGTATGATTTGCAAGATCAGCTTCTTGTTTGGACCTCGAAACTGTTCCGGTCCAGCCAATCGGCAATCATCCTGCCATCTTGCGAGATTGAACCCCAAGCCAACTTAAACTCACCTGGATCTGACCTTCAGTGATTTTCTGGGCCCTTTCGGTTGGCACATGCCTTGTTTTAGGTTCAAAGTTTATACACCGGTTTTCTTAATTTCGATTTTCGTTGGCGTTCAGCTTAGGAGGAAAGCAAACGCACTCTGTCCCAAAACCTCGCCGTGTTTTGTGGCAATTTCTTCGTTTGCGAGAGATGAATCCAAGATGTCGTCCGTTAGGGAGGCCTCCTGTGATCTCGCGGAGGGATTTTGGAAACATTCGATGCAAAAACCATAACCCCTATATTTTTGTCGCATTTGTTTTTGTGCCTGAATAATCGAGTTATTCAACGGACCAAGTTGTTTCAAATTAACTCAAATCTTTTCATTGAATTGAATGCGAATATAACTACTAATGCCACTCGCAGTTTCTCAAATCTTATGCTAGCAAGATCAGCTTCTTGTTTGGACCTCGTAACTGTCCGGTCCAGGCAATCGGCAATCATCTGCCACCTTGCGATATTGAACCCCAACCAGCTTAAACTCACCCGGACCTGACACCCTGTGATTTTGTGGGCCCTTTCGGCTGGCACATTCGTTCTCCTACATGATTGTTCATCGAGTTTGATACATATGTACGGTGTTGCAATTGCAAAGCTTCTTGTTTTTGTTACAAACGTTGTAAAGGATTGAATTAAAATTTAAGGTGATGCAACTAATTTGCTTCATCTGAATACTCTTAAACTGGAGCAAAGTGATATCACTAACTAAATTGATTCATCTTAACTCTTTGCAACTAATTTGGTTCATCTGAATACTCTTAAACTGGAGCAAAGTGATATCACTAACTAAATTGATTCATCTGAACTCTTTAAATTGGTTAACCTGTTCCGTATTAATGTTACTCCTTGTCAACATTCATCATTACATTGAGAACTTAAAATATCTAAGCCCCCGTTTGGAAGTAGATATTGAGGTGTAGGATTTGGATTTGGCATTAACCCGCCTCCAATGCCACTGTTTGGAAGGGTTAGGTATTCATGGACAGAATTGCAAACGAATGCTGATAGATATTTGGGAGCACCGGTTCTAGCTTGCCCACGATTCAGACCACTGCGCCTCTGTATTGTTCTGAATCGCTCCCCCCTCTGTATTGTTCTGAATCGCTCCCCCGCGTAACGCTTCAGTCGGCCTCACGAAAAAAGAAACGGTGGGCTCGTCCGAGAAGGAAGGGCTTCTCTACCGGGAGCTGGTTCAAGGATCGGGCGGCGCTCTTCCAGCTGCCGGAGCGGGGGCTCGAGCTCTTCTCTGGCTCCGGCCCGAGCTTGCCGGGCCTCTGACCGTCGTCGCGAGCTGGCGAGCTCCGTCGCCGCATGCGAGCCGGCGAGCTCCATCTCCGATGCGAGGCGGGCGCCATTCCGCGCGAGCTGCTGAGCTTCGCTGCCGCGCTTGGACCGGCGAGCTCCGCGCGCGATGATGAGCGAACCGTGCAGGCGAGCCGTACGCAAGAGAAAGAAGAGGCCGGCCGCTAGAGGATAAGAAAATTCTTTTTGCAAAAAGAACCTCGAGGAACCATGTAATTTTTAGTATATTTGATGTGTCTTGTATCTCTTATAAATAACCCCCTAACAAAATTATATATTTGTAATTAATTTAGGTATCTAATTTTAGGTATGTTGTTGTTGGAGGGTACTCAAATTTCCTTTTTTATCATATTATTGTAGTCTCTTCTATTATTTTTTAATATTGTCATGTTTTTTGTGTAAAGTAGTATATATATAATCATCCAATAAATATACAAGCTGTGAAATATAGATTATAATGTATTTATACCATTGTAGACAACTCACACCACAATTCCACGTTTGTACATCCAAACATGAATTGAAATTGGTTCTTTCCTTTGATTCCAGCTATCAACTACTTGCACATCCAAACAATGGTATTGGTTTTGGAGGTCATTTCCAATTCCCCTCAGCATTGATATTCTAGACCAATTCAATGTCAAGGTCTTCAATATCTACATCCAAACGGAGCCTAAACGGCCTTTGCATCGTCGCTGCATGGCCGCCCGAATTAAGCTTTGAACGTGAAGTAATATGGTATTATAAGCTTTGGCCGAATTCATCCAAACGCTTAATGGATACAAATTTTCGAGTGTTCGACCATCAATCGTCACAAAATGAACTGAATTATGAGGTCCGGTTATCCATCTTTGGAAACGTTTTTTTTAAGAACTTTGGAAACGTGAAGCAATGGCAAAACGACGACGAGAAAAAGGCAACTTCAAAAGCGTGACCACCACCAAACGCTCGGCTCCGCCCAATGCACCTCCCATTATTCGCGCGCGATAAGGTCCATTTGTCCTTTCCAGCTTTAGCAACCTCGCCGCCATCCTCTCGCGCACCGCCGAGGCAGCCAACTTACTTTTCGGTGGTGGTCAACCGGTAGACGGCGGTGCACAATGGCGCGCGACCCGGCGGAGCTGCGGCGGGTGTTCGAGCTGTTCGACCGCGACGGCGACGGCCGCATCACGCGGGAGGAGCTGGCGGAGTCGCTGGAGCGGCTGGGCATGCCGGCGTCGCGGGACGAGGTGGCGGCCGCCATCGCGCGCATCGACGCCGACGGCGACGGGTGCGTGGACATGGACGAGTTCGTGGACCTGTACGACGCCGTCATGCCCCGCGCCGCCGGCGCCGGCGACGCACGCGGCGCGGACGCCGAGGAGGAGGCGGACATGCGCGAGGCGTTCAACGTGTTCGACCTGGACGGCGACGGGTTCATCACCGTGGACGAGCTGCGCGCCGTGCTGGCGTCGCTCGGGGTCAAGCACGGTCGGGAGCCCGGCGACTGCCGCCGCATGATTGGGCAGGTGGACCGGGACGGCGACGGCCGCGTCGACTTCGACGAGTTCAAGCAGATGATGCGCGGCCGCGGGCTCGCCGCTCTCGATTGAGCACGGCGACGCGTTTACCTGTGTGTCCATTGTCGTGTACGGTGTACTCGTGTTGGTGACTTTGAATGTTAATGTGTGTGGCCATTGCATAGTAGCGCGGGGGGCCTATCGATCAATATGTGGGTTTCTGTAAAGCTTCTCACGTGAGCGGAAGAACAGATAAATCATACTCGCTCCGTTTTATAAGATTACAGTTCGTTTAATTTTTTTGACTAAGTTTGATCGCTCGTCTTTTGTATAAATTATCATATTTTTATGATGACTTACTTTATTAATAAAAATATTCGTAAATGACTTGTAAAAATCAGACTTGTGTCTCCTATTGTCCGTACTTTGAGTCGGCGGGATTCGGAAAGGTGCGATGAAGAGATGGAATATGTTGTGTGCATGCGTAGAATGTGTGGTCTCGAAAGCATCGACTACACAGAATTTCAGTCCTGGATTGTGCTCCAGCGTAGTGATTTGTAATCCAAAATCACCTCAGATATACGAATACACAGAATTTTTGAACTGATCCTGTTGGGCCTGTCAAGGCCGCAAGCGAGCCTGTGTCGGCCCATTAATCACAGAGACTGACCCCGGCGCTGTCGTCCACCAGCAGTTCACCACGCCCACGCTCGCCGTCTCCCGGCGGCCAAAACCCTAGAACTCTGCTTGCTCGCGGAGAGGGGGAGGCCATGGAGAAACTGGACGAGAGCAAGTTTGAGCAACGCCTGGAGCTGCGGGCGCTCCGCATCCCCCGCGAGATCGCTTCCGCTGTTACCCGCCTCCTCCGCTCCGGGTAATGCTTCTCCCTGGTCTAGTGTCCAATCAAATTAATCTTGGAATAGGAGATACTAACGGATGAAATAGCTATAACATCCGTTGCGTTTGCGAATAAAGTGGGGCCTCATTTCTCTCTCCCTCATCTATGATTTTAGTTATCTACTGGACAAACCTCGGGTTAAGCCTGTGGTTGAGGACCCTGAGAGCGACAAGAACCGCCTCGTCGTGCTGTCAGAGAGGATTCAGAAGCCCGGTATGTTACTCTTTAGGTAGTGCCTGTCGATTGTGATTTTCGAAAATTAAGCTTGTGCTTGAATGTGGTGCAAATTTTACTTTGTGAACTAAGCGAACATTGATAGCGCCAAGTTACCAATCTTGTCGGAATAGCCTGATATCCCATTACTTCACTAAGCTTAAGGCTATATATGAAACTGATCCTGTGTCTCTGAAAATCTTGAGTAACAATCTTCTATCCTGATTAGTCCCTCTGTCTCAAAGGCTACTAATTTACCCTGTTAATGTTGGTACTTGCTCTTGCACAATCAGAGGAAAGCTTATGTTTAAGCCCATTTTATTTGGTGTTGTAGATTTGTCAGACATGCCACAGCAGATGCATGAATCACTGAAGCAACTATGCAATGTTGATGTCGTACCTTATACATTGACCCTTGGTTATTCATACTGGAGTGCAGGTCAGTTTATCATCCTTTTCTTTATGATCTGATTTCTGCTCTATTTTAGTATTGTGCTATTTTATGGTACCACATCACTTTCCTTATTTTGTTCTTCTATTTACTTTGCATAATAAAGTTGAAATACTTCTTGACTCAAACAGAATATTACATTAAAATTTATTAATATCACGTTCACGCAAGCGTTTAACCTACTCCCCTTTATATTTGCTAGCTTTTAAGTTGACAAGGCTGTTTAACTATTTTAAAATTTATTAATATCGTGCATTAGATTAATGTTTTTTTAATTTCCAACAGATCATATTCTGAAGCAAATCCTGCCTGCTGGAGTGGAGGTACCCTCTTCATTTGAGACAATTGTTAAGTATACTAAACTTTATGATGCTTTCTTCCGTTTGGTGTGAATGTGATCTAATTACTAAAATTCGTTTGTATGATAAATGCAGGTCATGTTGCTCATCTGAACATATCTGATGACTTGCTAGCATATAAAGATGTCATAGCAAAGGTTATCTATGATGTAAGCACACTTCCGTGTCCTTCTCTTCTGAGTAACTTTCCCAATCTGTACATTCTTTGACTCTTTATCTCTCAGCACATGCATGCACAACCCATAGAATTTCGGCATGAAAATAGACCATAATGAGGTTCATACCTAAATTTGCATGCTCTATAGATTGTCTCATACAGATTTGGAAATATAGCCAATTGATCTTCCTCCTCACTGTTGATTAGTTGGGACCTTGCAACTGACATGAAAGTAGGATTAAACAAAATGACGCTGTGAGCAGTTAACAATGAAAACATTAGACAATCTCATGAATATATATGACATTGTTGCTGCCCATCTTCATTATTTTATTGGTTAAATGATCACGATATTTGAAAACATCATAAGACATTCCATATCCACTCAACATTTATATTCATGTCTATACGCAGAAGAACTATCCAAGGATTCAGACAGTGGTGAATAAAGTTGGGACAATTACAAATGAATTTAGAGTCCCGAAGTTTGAGGTCTTAGCAGGGAAAAATGATATGGTCACTGAAGTTAAACAATATGGTGCAACATTCAAACTTGATTATGGTCTGGTCTACTGGAATTCAAGACTTGAGCATGAGCACATCAGATTGGTTTCCCTTTTCAAGAAAGGAGATGTTATATGTGACATGTTTGCTGGTATAGGTCCATTTTCAGTCCCTGCTGCTCAGAAAGGATGTGTTGTGTATGCAAATGACTTGAATCCAGACAGCGTTCACTATCTAAGAATGAATGCAAAGATTAACAAGGTGGAGGACTATATATTCACCTATAACATGGATGCTAGAGTGTTCATGCGAAGTTTGATGAGTATGCCTGGTTCAGAAACTAGATCAGACTCTCAAGTTGCTTCTGATGAATGCTATCCTACAGGTGTCCCTGCCAATGAATATTCCTCTTCAAATGGAAATCATAATGGTGCATTTCCCCCCTGAATATTGTATTCTACCCTGTCTACTGGTTTCTTGTGTTCCTCCACAACAGTAACTAGTGTTTCATCAACGTTTTCTAGGTGTTCAAGAGGACGGTGAAAATATTGTGAATGACTCCTCTGTGGCAAGCACCACTGCCAAAAAGCGTCAACAAACTTCAAAAGAAGGTAACTATACTGTTTAATTGTTTATATTCTGCGATGTCTCTAGTAAGTACAGTAGTAAAGTTGCAAAGAGGTCTATTATATATTTCAAGTTCGAAGTTTTGCGTATACCAGAAAAGTTTTTCAACTTGTGTATGAGTGTGCCAGATTTCTGATTCAACTGATTTATACTTGATGACTCCTATAGGTGAACCTGATTGCCAAGATGGAGATGCTAGTCAAACAAAAAAAAGAAACAACAAGAGAGTACGAGGATCAGGACCACCACCAACAAAGCCATGGGAACACGTTGATCATGTACTGATGAATCTACCAGCTTCTGCTCTGCAGTTCCTCGGTAATGTTTTACCCTCCCCATTAAGCCTTTCCGTTGTAGTCTGATTATAACATCACATCATGGCCATTGGCTTTTTATAGAATGTTGTAGCAACTAATTTCGCAATATCCATTTATTATATTAGTGTACAGCAGGCTGACCCCCTTTTTAAATTTAGTACAAACTTGAATTGAATTCCCTGTCTTCAAATGCCATATAGACATCTCCCCTGCCTGTTCAACCCAAAACTTCCAGCTGAGACATTGTAATTTTTTGTTAAATGATTGGTCAAACTTTTCTTCTCAGAGAACTATTCCTGGCTTACATCAATATACATCATGTGTTTTTGCCCAGGACATTAATTTCTACATTAAATACCTTAGAATTTCTTCCTGTAGCTGGCAAATATGCGGTCAGTTACCATTTGGAAAAATATTTTGTGCATTCAGTCTTCGTGATTGGTTAGCTACAGTTGCTCTGGATTTTAATTGTTATTGATATATGGACCTTTCTGCAGATTGTTTTGACTGTCTTGTCCAAAAGAAACACTGGACAGGATCACTACCTTGGATACACTGTTATTGTTTCATCCGATCAAATGAATCTGAGGAGTCGATACTATCTGTAAGTTCGCCCCTTTTTTATTATTACTCGGATGTGATAGATTGCTTACTTGATTGCATCATGACTGTCATTATGCACCACCTGTGCTTACTGTCAGCTGTGAGGTGTTTGCACTTTCATTTTAATGTAAGCTCCTTTTCCCTCTTCAGGAAGCACAGAATAAATTGAAAGCTAAGATAACAGATCCGGTATTCCATAGAGTTCGTGATGTTGCCCCAAACAAGGTATTCAACGTGCTTATTCAGGCTACTTGTCTCCAAGACTAGATACACACTTTTCTGTTTTGTAGAATTTAAGATATAACCCAAAATTCGATGCTTGACTAAATGTAAGGCCTAAAATCAGTCCTCCCTCTGTTTTTAAATATATGATGTTAGCCGTTTAGGACAAGCTAAGTAGTTCAAGTCATATATTTAAAATGGAGGGGGTAATAGAATTCCTTGTAGTGATTGGTATTCATGACCAGTAGCAGTTATTTCGATGTCCAAGGGAATTAAATAGATTTGAGAAAATTAGTTGCGTTTCAAAAGTTTCTATGCTGTTGATTCTCACTGTGCCACTGATAATCGTGACTTTGCATCAATGGCTGATACAGAATAAACTAAAGGTAGGTCAAGTTGGCAAGCATTGGGGATGCTTTATTTTTTATTTTTTTCTGGTGAACCTAATGAATATATATATATTAGGAGCAGTAGGAAAATCACCTAGATTTGGCTGTATTGGACATGATCAACATTGAGCTAATGCAAGTTGAGAGATCATTTTAGCTTCAATAGGCTGGCATAGTGGCATGTATTTGTTGTGACAATTAGTTCTGTTTGACATTCGTTGCAGGCTATGTTCTGTTTAAGCTTCAGGCTACCCATGGAGTGTGTGAAGGAGGAAGGAGGAAACTGAAAATCACATTCAGTTAGTTGCCTATTAGGCACTGCCATTCTGTGCTGCCAAAGTTTAACTGTTCCACCTGCGGTTTTTGGAGCTTTGCTAAAGAAACTGGAACTGTGCTAGTAATTACAGTATGGTGCTAGCTGTTGTAGATAGATCTGAATCACCATTTCATGGTGAAGAGTGATTAACAGTTTATTTCTGATGCTCTCGTGGATTCCAGGGAAGATAATTTGGTCGCTGAAATCATTATGTTGGTAGTAGCACCATCTGATTCAGAATGGCATTGGTTTACAGAAAGCGCACGGTTATGCTTTGTTTTTTGGGGGAAGGATTTGTATCTTCGCCCCATCTTGACTCCAAAGTTATGAGGATTCAAGTTTGAGTTCTTTTTGGCAATGTATAAAAGATCCTCGCAGAACTTTAAAATATCAGTATCGACTTGTCACATGTTGAATTCTTGATTTGAAGAGAATATGGTCAGAATCCAGACTTGTCCCAACTATTTTGAGACTATTCCATATTAGAAACATCAAAATGTTCACTCAGACTGGTACTAGCATAGCAACAAAACGGCTAGACTTATCATGTTCACAATTGACGATACTACAGTCAAAGATGCACAACATATGACGCACTAGCTTGTACACAGTAGAATTCTTCCAGTATACAACAACAATCACAGGGGACAGAAACAAAACTCTCGCGCGCGCTCTTTCTTTCTTTCAACCAAGATCGGGGACGATGAGGTAATCCTCCTCGTCGTCGGTGACCTCGATCCGGGCCTTCTTGGCCTTGCTCGGCCTGTAGTACGCCGCGTCGCTCGCCGCCTGGGATCCGAAGAGCTCCGGCACCTCCGCCAGCGCCCTGCCGGCCTTGGGCGCCGCCTGGTCGTGGAAGAGGTCGATGTCGGCGAACCACTCGAGCTCCTTGAACCCCAGCGGCGACTCCTTCTGCATCTGCAAAGAAATACACGAAGACCATGAGATGGGAGACCCGGAGCGCGGTGTTCTTGGAGATGGACCGGAGCTTGGGCTAGGGCCTTGCCTTGTCGGCGGACTCGTAGTCGGAGAACTGGAGGAGGTCGTCGACGGCCCAGCCCTGCGTCAGGAACTGCGGCGGGGAGGGCACCTGCTGCGCCGGGGCGGACACGGCGGGCTGCGGCGGCTCGACGGTGGCGGCCTTGGGCGGGGCTTGGTGGTCGGAGTCGTGCGCCGCGTTGCAGGCGGCGCTGCAGGCGGAGGCGGAGGCGAGGCCGACGCGGATGCCGGTGGCGAGGTAGCGCTGGTGGTTGCCGGAGAGCGTGCCGGGCACGTGGATGGGCTCGTCGCAGTCCCGGCAGAAGAGCGCCCGGTCCTCCACGCAGAAGATGAACGCCGCCTTCTCCTGCGCGAGCACACGCACGTGTAAGGCAGGTGACGCGCGCGTGCCGTGTGCGTAGCCTAGGTAGCTAGCATAGCATAGCAAAGCGGTGGCCGTGGCCGGCGACGGTGGCGTACCTGGCAGACGTCGCAGCGGGGGAGCTTTGCCGAGAGCGCCTCGAGCGGGAGGCGCTGGTGCTTGCTGGCGAGCTTGTTGGCGGCGTGGATCTCGACGTCGCAGCGCGCGCACAGCGCCGCCTCGTCGGCGCAGCACACCACCGTCGCCGCCGCGCTCTCGCACGCGTCGCACTGGATCTTCATCGCCGCAGCCCCACCGTAACCTCACAGTCACACACACACTCTCTCTCTCTCTCTCTCTTCTCTCAGCTCTCGCTGCTGCACCTGACCTAACGCAAGGACGAAGAAGATAAGGCTTTGCTGGCACCAGACGGTGGTGGAGGAAGAAGAGCAGGGCGAGGGAGGGGAGATCCAGCGGGGCGGGGCGGGGCGAGTGGCGCATATAAGCCGCCCGCGCGGGCACGCAAGCGCGAGCAGATCAATCAGTGAGCTGCCGCGCGAGCTTGTGGTGGAGAGCTCGCCGGGGAGGCTTGTGGCCAGGGGCGCTCGGCTCGTCGCCCCCCTCGGGCAGTGTAGCCATGCATGCCGGGAGCACCCGCATGGACGCGCTGATTTTGATTTGATTTGATCTGCTGACTCGGCCGACGGCGATCACTTGTATTTTGTATTCAAAAAAATCCGGAGGAACGCGTGGTCGCGGGAGCTTCCGGGCATGTGCTACACGGAAATATGGCATTCTTTTCCATTTCTGGGAATAGGAACGTAGATGTACGTAGGGACAGTAGCTTAATTAGTTCTGGGTGGACGGAAATACCTCTGCCACAACAATTTCGTGAATGGGTAGGGTAGGGCATCATGTTCCTACTTTTTCTTGAAAATGCCTCTGCCACAACAACTTTCTTTTCTTCCCATGAATCTGGCCTTAATTTGCTGAATGGATGATGTAGGTGCTAGCATGCTCGTCCATATATATCTGGAATGTACAGCTGGATGACAAGCCATGCTTTTCGTCTGTTGTATATATACGGTTTAGTTGGTGCGTGGAAAATCTATCTATATATGCTATTTCTTCTCTTGGTTTATATAAAATTTCAGAACTGTTCATTTGTTATTTCCCTATGTACTGTCAAAGGATTGTGGACTTGATTTGTTTTGTTTGGTGAACAGGCAACTCGTTAGATAAAGCACACTTGTCAACGAGAAAAAGGGCCCCCTTTTTTCACTCGGAAAAGGTCTTGAGCACATCGTCATTCTGCAGTGCCAAGTTGCTCTAAGCTTGTGGATGAGGTTTTTCTCCGGAGGTCCCCTGGAGATGTTAATTAGGTAATGCTAGAGGCCGCAACTGTGCCACACCGTCACTGTGCCTATTTTATTGCGACGCTGTGATCCGGTTTCGCGAGGCAGAGAGCGTGAAACCGCACGAGTTGGAACATGTATACAGAACACATTTTTACGGCACTGCGATCAGTCAATCAGTTTCTCGATCACACATCTTAGCATCGATGATGCTACCACCAAGAAAGGGAACCAATTAAGCTTCATCATTCATAGCAAGTTCTAAGAAAAAACTTCGTCATTCATATCACAAGTTCACTTTAAACCTTACGATGAGAACTAGGGTTTCCTGATCTTCCGTCAGGTGAAGGATAACTCGTTTTGGGCGGAGCGCAACTCACCGATCCGGCTTCAAGTCAGCAAACTCGAGCCCTGCAATCTTAGCACCACGACTCCTCTGGTTATCAACTGTGTCACAACCCGGTTGACCTCGCCAAGAAGGCTAATCCCTGCATGCGAAACGAAGAACACAAGCAAGAACTCGAAAGAAACAGCTCTCAAAGGAAGTGACACTATAGATGTATGATTAAGATCAAAAGTTGGGGTTCTACGAACTGATAACGGCGAAACTGTTCTCGACAGATTAATCTAAGCAAAACCCAAACCCTAATGTGGCGGCGGCTACTGATTATACGAGGGTAGGGGCGTGCATAACCCCCTAACCACGTCCACAATGGACCCCAACGTGATACACGGGCCAACAGCCCAAAAGATGACGGCGCAGCACCCTGGTAGATTCTGGACGTCCACTTGTTTCGATGATTCCCGATGACTCAGAACGAATTTTGAGGTGAGACCGGTGCCATTGGAAAGCTTATCTCCTTATCTTTCCAAGCATATGTAGAACGTTAAAAACCAAACCCGTATGCGACCTGGGCGATGAATTTAGTGCGGGCTACTCCTGGACTCCGAGGCGGACTCGAACTTGAGTTTCTTTTGGCCTCCACCTTAGGGACTCGAATCGGATTAGCCTTGGGCCTTCTTCTTGACTTGGAAAACCATGTTGGTCTCCTTCTTCTCCACCCCATGCACCCCTAATGGACATATGTATGGGTGTCATGTCCTCATCACCTTAGATAAATTATATAGACCTCAATAGTATTTGGAGATCTACTGATCTAGCATGACATAATGCTTTTTGGCTTTTAGGATGGAAGATGAACTATACTCCCACAGTTCGAATATAAGGTTTTTTGGACAGATTAAGTTGGATAGGACAAAGTAACCTATAGACACGACATGAATGGTGTTTTTCTTTACCGTGAGTTAAAACGCGGCTTCTTGATATATACTCACATTTCTTTACATTTGTAGACAAATTGTAAATGTCGGATCCAAAGAGGATATAACATGCAGTAAATGGTCTTTTTCATATTAAATCCGAAGGGATAAGTAATTTGTATTTTCCATGAACATAATGCTTCACATATACAGCACACGCACCTCCAAAATAGAGCCAAGGATGGACGGATTTGATCAGTATTCCATGATGCAGCTGGTATATTTGCTACTGCTAATTAGTGGACAGACAAATGAATGAAGGCATTTGATTACTTGGAACAGTCCATAAAAGATACAGCACGGTGAAGCAAAATTCGTCCAAGCAAAGCCAGGACTTCCTTCAAACAAAGAAAACTCAACGTCTGCAACCACAATAATGTTCTTCGCCGTGAGCAACGAACTGAATACCAATTCAGCACCACCGAAGGAAACCTAATCATGGAACAATCGTGACCGTGTTTCTTTGGCTTTTGGAAAAAAATTTCAAAAGAAATTTTGCATGTATGAAGTATTAAATAAAGTCTATTTGTAAAAGTTTAATTAGTCTATAATTTACTGCGTAACCATTCTCTAATTGTGCGGTTAAAGATCTCATTAAATTTGTCTCGTGAATTAACCTGAAGTTATGAAGATAGTTTTATAAACTGACTTTATTTAATACCTTTAATTATTGATCAAACGTGTTTAAAAAATTTCTAAAATAAAAAAAGACGTGGACAAAGAAAAGAAAACAGAAAACCCGGAGCCATCGCAGCCACACAACCCTCCCGTCTCCACGCGTGAGACCCACGCCGCTGTGGCCTGCAACTTAAAGATCCGAGCCTTTCTCGTCCTCAAATTTCACTATCAAAAAAAACTATCACATCAAAATACGAGCAAATACTAAATATAAATAAAATTAAAAACTAATTGTACAGTTTCGTTATACTTTACGAGATAAATATTTTAAATTTAATTAATCAATATTTAGACAATTATTCACAAATACAATGCGAAATCCCCAAAGTTGCGAACTATAAACAAGTCCCGAATCCGAGCATTAAATCGCCCGACGTGCCCACCGCCGACCGCCGTGCCGCGGCGCACCAGCCTGGGCACCGAACCCACAGCCGCCGGAGGCATGGATCTCACCTGGATCCGCCGCTCGCCGCCGGGATCATTTGGTTGCCTTGCCCCTCTCTCTCTCTCTCCCTCTCCCCGTCTGAACCGGCCGCGCGGGCGCTTGTGGCCGAGGCCTCCCGGCGAGTCCGCTTCGCTACGGCCGCATTGATGAGCCGAGGTTGACACGGAGACGGGGTGAAGGGGATTGGCGAGGGGATGAATTTTGATTTTGATTTGATTTCATTTTCCTGCAAGCTGCAAGTGGCGATGCTTATATTATCTGGGTATGACGCTGGGGCTGTGACTTGGCGTCTTGGTCGGATAGGAGCCATGAGAAAAGCGTACGCCTTTTGCTGTTGCTGGATTGAGCCGGCCATTCAGCTAAATTAGAGATGGAATGCCGACACCTTCTTAATTTTTCTTTGATGCCTTGTTTTTCTGTTCCTAAAAGTGCCAAAAAGGTTGCATGCAACCACGCAAATCGGTAGAACAGAGAGGGTGCAATTGGAGAACAACAGCTCATCGACTGAAAGTCTGAAATAGTGGCTCTGAAAGTACTTTTTTTTTCTTTTGATAATGGCGGCTTCGCTTTGAGCCCGGCAAGCGAACGTGCAAGTGCAGGACAAGGTGGCCCACCCTGGTGGTGGTGGACACTGTGGCAGTGCAAACGTTTGAACGCCGTTGCAGTTTCTTTTTTCTTTCGGTGACGCGCCTTCTGTTTTTCAGCAGCTCGTCCATGTGCAAATGACTTCGTCAGTTCAAACATTTTATGAAAAAATTATGACATTAAATCTACTGATGTGGTAGAGTAGAAAGGAATGAGAGTTTCATATCATATGAGAAGTGTGCAATAAAACTATGCATTGACAATGGTCTAACGACACGGAAAAACTCAGAATTACATGTCTGGAATATCGAATTCTATGGAATGGAAAACAGAAAACAACGAGAATGATCGTTTGAATTATTAATAAAATGGATAGCATTCTACACGCATAGGGATGGATTTTTTTTTTCCAAGAGGTTGGGCCTCGTATTAGAAATCCGGTAGAACAAAGAATTCCATGTGAACTACACAGGTTATACTAAATAACTCCATAGAAATTTTCTCATAGGATTCCAATACCATGGGAAATTTCTTCACCTTTCCGTTGCACCAATTTCCAAAGGAGGCTATAGTTTTCGTATGAACGAAATATGGCGCATGTTACTCAATTGTAAGTTTGTAACCATGAGACTCGATTACATTTAATCAGCTGCCTGTTACAGTGTTGCTAGCACCAGGTTCTATTATATGTTTCTTCTTTTTTCTTCCTTGTTTTTTTTTGAGCACACTCTTTTTTCTTCCTTGTGTATTGCCACGAGCCACTGGCCCAACTTGGATCGCCTGACCGGGCCGCCAGAATGGGCTTAGGCCGTATGGAACCCGCACCTCTGTTAAGAAAGCCTAGCCCAAAACACAAGAACACGCTCCCAGTATACTGGCAATGATGGCCCCACAAAATTCTAGCCCCACCTGTCAGCTACACAAGTAAAGCCCTTTCCTTGACATCGTCCCCAACCTCTCCGTCCCGCGCCGCCGCCGCCGCCGCCGCCGCCCGCCACGGTGCTCGCGATCTCGCCGGCGGTCGCAGAGGACTCGTCCCGTGCTCGACCATGGCGTCTCCACCGCCTTCCCTCGAGATACTTGGTACCCTCTCCCGCCCCACCTCTCTGCTCGCCGCGTTTTCCCCGTACCATCTTGCGTTTGCGCACTGCCCGTCTGACGGTTTTCGCCAATCCCGCAGTGCGCGAGCCCGACGGCTTCACCGTGTGGTCCGGCCCGCCCTACCCGCCGGGCACCGCCAGCCCGCCGCAGAGGCTCGCCAAGACGGCGTGCAGTGCCACCTCCTACTCCGCCGACGGTGCCCGCCTCCTCGCGACGGTGGCCTCGGCCTCGGCCACCGTCTACGACTGCCGCACGCTTGCCGTTATCAAGTGCTTCGAGCTTCCGGGCCTCCTCGCCGCCGCACTGTCGCCCACGGGGGCGTATCTGCAGACTTTCCAGAAGTCGTCCTCACCGCAGGAGAAGAATGTCACGGTCTGGCAGGTCGACACCGCCGCCGTCCTCTACCAGCACTACCAGAAGAGCATGTCTAAGGCCACCTGGTTCGTGTTACTTGAGCCGTGACTGATAGTGATAAATGATGCCGGATGAACTCTGATGCTTGATATTGCTTGTGGGGCCTTGCCAAATATACACATAATTAAGTTAAATTAAACTGTGCTTGTACAGGTATTGACATGTTTTAGCTGTTTGCTAGCATGATAGGTGCTTGCTTGTTAAGTGTTAACTACATCCTGCACATTTGCTCTTTCAAACCTTTGTTAGTCGCGGTCATTGTTATGATATGGTCGCTGCATAGGAATTCTTGAGCAGTCGTAATATCTCCTAGCACCCAACCCATAGTGATTTCGTTGGGCACTGACTAGGCCTTTTGTCCTGGTTCCTGTATTTGAAATGCTAACATTACCCTTGATATCATTGTATATCAATTCTTCATTAGCTGCACACAAGAGGTTAGGTGGAAAAAAACTCAACTTGAGATGGGTAAGCTTGAGGTGCATTTCAGTTTTTTATGATGCATGACGTGCTGATTGAACTCGCAGGCCAATGATCCAGTTTTCTGCGGATGAGTCAGTTGGTTGCCGGATGATGCCTAATGAGATACAATTCTTTGATCCAAAAGATTTCACGAAAGGGATTTTAAGTAGGATAAGAATGCCTGGCATAGCCGCAATGCAGCTAGCAACTGCACCAGGATCTCATGTTGCTGGATTTGTCCCAGAGGCTAAGGTCTGATTTTTTACATTTTGATTTAGATAACTAAATTGTGTTTCAGCATACTAGTTTCACAAGCTCACTGATGTTTCTGTATTTGATTTCAAGTAGGGTGTTCCAGCCAGTGTTCATATATTTTCTTGCAACAAGGATTCACAAAATCAAGCTGTTGCTCGTAGGAGCTTTTTTCGCTGTTCCACTGTTCAATTACACTGGAACAAGGGGTCTACTGGACTACTTGTTCTTGCTCAAGCTGATGTAGATAAAACCAACCAGAGTTACTATGGTGAAACCAAGTTGAACTACTTGACAACTGACAGGGCCTTTGAAGGAATTGTTCCTCTTAGTAAGTTCTTCTTCAGTTTCGACAAGATTTTTTTTCTTGAATGTCTGGTCTCTGACCCTATTATGTATTGGCAGAAAAGGATGGGCCAGTGCATGATGTGCAGTGGTCCTCTTCGGGTTCTGATTTTGCCGTGGTTTATGGATGTATCCTTACATTTACTGTGCTTTTATGCAATGAAGAATTTTGGTCTAATGTTTAACCTTTTTCTGTTCCATGTTTAACCTTTTCTGCTCCTTTTATCTTTTCAAGTGCTCCTTAACTCTCTCTCAGTTATGCCGGCCAAGGCAACAATATTCAACAAAAAGTGCAACCCTCTCCTTGAGCTTGGTGAAGGTCCTTACAACACTATAAGATGGAACCCCAAAGGGCGATGTATCCTAAGAATAATTTGATCAGTCAGTGTTGCTGTGTGGTCTAGTTTGATAATGGGTGTGGGTATATCTAGTCTTATCTGGTATGAAAGTTGGGCTAATTTAGTTTGATAATGGGTATGGTTATATTTAGTCTTTTTTTTAAGTACGAAAGTGAGGCATATAAATTTTCCAAAACCTCGCGCTTTAATAATATCCTTGACCTCATTGTCTCGACCAGTTATTGTATTAGCAGGATTTGGTAATTTGCCTGGTGATATGGTATATTTCTACACCATACTCTTCACTCTGAAAATATATAGACCTACTGATTTATAAGGAAATAATTCCCTTATCATCTTCTTAACCTGTATCTGTAAGCTATCTAGTTGCATTGTAACTCATTGGGTATTTGACTGTTTTCTGCCCAGGCGTTCTGGGATTATTCAGAAAAGAAATTGATAGCAAAAACAAAGGCAGAATGTTCTGTCACAAGTGAGTGGTCCCCTGATGGTCGTCACTTTATGACTGCTACAACAGCTCCAAGGCTCCAAATAGACAATGGGTACATTTACTGCATCTCTGGCATATTAACGAAAATAGTTTGTCACAATAGTTTATCCCCTTACAGGATGCTATTCATGTTGCAGGATAAAAATATTTGACCACAATGGATCATTGCAGTTTAAGAAGATGTTTGAAAAGCTGTATCAGGTATCTCAGCGTAAACTTGTTATGCTTTCTAGTTTCTTCTATTTTGATCCCACACTGTAGTAGCAAAATGTTGAACTGCAGCCAGACATTCATGATTATAAATTTTGAATCAATTAGGCTGATTGGAAACCCGAAGCACCTGAAAGATTTGGAGACATTAGTGATCTCACAACATCTTTGAGCAGCTTAAAGATTGAAGAAACAAAGAAACAAGGTTATGGTGCTCTTAGATTCCATGTGAGTATGTTCTGATCAGTTTGATATCTGATCTTGACTTCTCTTACAGTTTCAGCACAAGGTTCCAAATCAGCACAAACATCAAGCAAGGCCCCTGCAAGTATAGCGTCGAAACCCACAGCATACCGTCCACCTCATGCAAAAGGTTCCGCAGAAGTTCAGGATAAGGTATATCTGTATATTGTATCTGTGAGAGAACATTATAGTATTTCAAATTTGTTGGGCTTCTGATGACACAACTTGCAGACCCATTTCTTGTTTGCACCACTGAACTGACCAGACCGTAATTATCTTGCTTACTTTCTCTTCTGTATAAACTACTATCCAAGCACACTGCCATGCTTTCACTTAACAATTGGTTTCTGCCAGGTTTGGCAGGATGAAACATTTGTTCTATTGCCATGTAATTCCTTTTGAAATAAATTAAGGAATGGCATCCATGCAGAAACTTGTTACTGGTCGATACATTTTATTGCCAGTGTTCAGTTAATTATCTTTATTTTTTCATGTTGCACGACTCTACAAAGTTCATGCTGTTGTAAAAAATTCTCATTGTTTGACATTTATAAATTGACCTGTTATTTTCTGGTTGGTGCATTGCAGCTTTTTGGTGGCCTTGCTTCTACAGGGTCAGTTTCCTCTAGTCTGCATTTACTGTGTTCTTATGTTGTTTTACCCCTGAAAATAACCCACTGGCCTTGACAATGGAACAGGGGAGAGATGAGCAAGAATGCACTGAGAAACAAGAAGCGCAGAGAGAAACAAAAGGAGAAAAAGGCTGCTGAAGTATCGGGCTCTCCTGCTGATGAAAGCTGATCCGCTGGTTCTGTTTCATCAATTTACACCTTTTCAGCCACCGAGCGTGACACATACAGTGACAAATAATCTTTCAATTGGGCGAAATGGCTATTTGTTCTGTGTATGTATTCACATTTACAGTATCTATGAAACTGATCATAGTTTGGTGCAAACTGTGGCAATTTTTGATAGTTCTGTTTGAGGTTTGTACAATTCTCAACCATTTACGTTCTTTTGTTCGGTGGATGCTATGATTTGGCAAACACAACTTATGATTATTGTATTGGTAATTTTGCTTCTGCTCTAGTTTTATGGAAATGTACGATAATACTGATATTTAAGGCATCAGCAATAGCATGGGCGAAAAAAGTCCACCTTGCTAGCTGAAGCTTGTGACAAGAGATCTGCGCATTTCTTCGACGTAAGGATGCATGAAAATAGACAGACCTACATAGGCAGACATTGGTTGGCAGGTTATGGTCGATCAGATGCACAAGTTATCACCACCATAGGATTGGCAGGTTATGGTATTTAAATAATCAGTCTCATCAACTACAAAATTTCCAAGAATTCACTCACTCCCATCATCACAAATCAGAGGGAAAAAATCGCGTCAAAATCAGAGACAACATTCGGTCGAATGCAACAAAGTGTTTGCACACCCCGTAATCTGCATTCTGCGATTGGTAGAAAAAAATGGATGCTAAAACACCCGAACTAAGACTCCTGGGCGTGTGGACGCCAGTTTCCCCTGCAAAGCTCCTCCATAAGATGGACAAACTTTTGCGGCTGTTGCCACCATGTAGGTTTCGAAGCAGTTGGTCTCTCGTACTGGTCCTCTTCTGAGTCTTCCTTCTGCATGAAGCTCTCAGAGAAGTTGTGCCATTTTTGCATCGCACGCTTCAGTCGGGCAGTCCTCTTACCAGTGACGAGATATCTGGTGTAGTCCCTGGCAAGACGGTAAAGCTCCTCTCCTCTGATTATATGGATGTACTGCACCATTAGAAAAATACATTGATTTACCGGGCATACTGGATAGTTAATTATGACCACGACAAGACAAATGCATACTCTGAATATTTGAATTTGTAATATCTGATTATTATGCATAAAATTTTAAGGTAATCCATGCCTGAAAAGGGGGCTATAACCATTCTGTACTCAAGAGTCCACTCACAAGCAGGAAATTGTAAGACGTGAAGCCTATGAATCCTATTTATAAACTAGATTATTTCAGCAGTCCATGATCTCCAGTATAACTTATCAAATGTGTCTTCCAGGAATGGCAGAAGGAAGAATAAAAATAATTACCACAAGTATGAAAGCAACTGTGGCTAAGATAACTTGGACAATTTCATCCAATGTTTCCTTGAACGAGTCATCTTCTGGGCCACCAGAACCACCACTGCCTCCACGTCGATTTCCATTCCCTCCACCTCCACCAGACGCTTGTTCTCTCAGCTTAGCCATCTGCTCTTTCAGCAAGTCTTGTATGGGCCGGGGCTTTTTTGCATCAGCCATAGCTTTCTTCAACGACTCCATTAAAGGCTGGAACAAAGCAAAATACATTTTCACGAATCTGTTCAGAAAAGTTGGTGCACACTGCTGACAGAAACCAAATCTATGTAAATACATGTTTCTGGGACAGAAACTTTGCCTAGATGTATAAAACAGCCCTAGAATCATGTCATGAAAGCAACACAGCTACACATCTTTGAATGGTAAGAAATATCGAGCATAAAAGGAAATATGTAGAAGCTACTTACATCATCAGCACTGTCAGGGTTTCCCTTTCCGCTTAATGCGCAAACAGGAGTAGGCCTTTTGTGACTAGCAGCAAACAGGGTTCACTTTCCTTTGCCGCAGCTTGTGAAATCCAAGAGCATGTGAACGTAAGGGATGCTGATGACTGGTGCCCCCAAGACCTGGTATAGGCCTGTTCGCAACGAGCCTACCATGAGGCTTGCAAGTTGTAGCTTGGAAGTAGCTCATTGCCTCATTCTTTCCTGCTTCTTGAATAATTAAACTAACAAGAGCCAAACCTGCATGTTCGCATTAAGTGCAAGAACTTCTTAAATTAGGCAAAACAAAAAGGCAATACCTTGAAGGCAGCTAGTTATCATTGAATAAGATAACATCACAATCTAATGCATATTTTTACAACCTAATAATGACAAATGCCATCAAGGAATAATGATATTGTAGAAAAATTCCAACCAGTTGGCCAAGATTGAGATCATTTTCTTACTTCTCAAAAATTTCAATCAATGATTATCTCTCAGTTATATAATCAACAAGATTGATCCTATTTGGTTCTCTAACTCCCTCAAGACGGAAAAAAATGGCATTCATGCATCACATATAGAACTTTTCCGGACACCTGTCAGTGAGACAACCATGACCAGATTAAATGCAAAATGTATCCAGCCTTGGAAGAAACACTATGAACTTCCATCCTTGATGTTCATGCACAACCACTACCAGCCATTGTATGGGGGAACCTGTTCTGTATGACAAACCAGGGTACCACACAACACTGTCGCTCATGCATCCTTTCTGCCTCTCAAACCAAAGCTGGAGACTATGCAACCCTTGAGACGACAATACTACATTATACTTCAAGGAAATCCAAATGACTAATCTAGATTAAATAATAAAATTCAACAGAGTAAATGGCAGCACCAAATAATTCTAAGTCTGCTGCCAAATGAACATTGTTACACTAAAATAGAAAATCTATTACCACCAATCTTATGTTCCAAATAGGAATGACATAGTAGAAAGTGAACATAAGATAGGCTGTAAAGCGGATAGCTGTAAACTTAGCATGTGATATACGGTTCAGTTGAAACCCAAATATGCCTATAACATTCTACACCTGCGTTTTTTTTATAAAAAAACATTCTACACCTGCCTTGGTCGTAAGACCTACAGATCAACTGCGATCTTTGCACGCCCTTAAAAATTGGCAACCAACACAATTTAGCATGTCCAAGGAAATTTGGCTGGTTCATTCATTTCTCGTTACAATTTTTGACAAGAAGTGTTTTCCCCTCTTAATTTGCCAGGAGGTTGGTGCGGCAAACACCTCTTCATTATCGTCTCAGCTTGATTATGGGCTGCTGAACGCAAATTAACACAACTTTCACACCTATAACTCCTATAAGTACAGTGCATCAACACAACTTTCTTAGGTCATGGAGTGCTTCCTCCTAATGTCGAAGTTCGCCTCCAGCAGTCCAGCTTATCATGAATTACAATTAATTCATAGCCACCAAAAGAATTCAAATGCAATGAATATCGATAAGACAAGGAGAAGGGGAAATTCTCTCATTCGGGTAACTATTCCGGCTGAACCAGAATCAACGTAACCAATCTGCAGAAAAAATTAACTGTACATGGTAGTGATAATCAAATAAATCTTCTTTGCTCCAATTTAGTCATGACCAAATTTTGTACCTATATAGGAAACCAAGGAAACCCAACCCAACAACCAAATCGAGTCGACCAACTGACGGGGAGAATGGAGGATTTCGATTTGGTTGCTCTGCTCGCGCAGTTGAAACGTCCATTTCCTCACGAGAATCAAACGAAACAAGAATGAGAATTAGAGTTCCATACCAACAACAGGAATCAATCCGAACCGCCAATGAATCTTCGCACCGTGCCAATCCGATTCCAGAAGAGGGTGGCGGGGAGGGGAACGAAGAGGAGGAGGACGACGACGACGACGAGGATGAACTGCGTGGCGTGGATGAGGATGACGTAATGCTGCCGCCTTAATTTATTATGGGCTACGGGGGGCCGGGCGTGGGCCAATACTCAATGGACGCGGCCCACTCGGAGCTGTTCCCGGGCTGCTGGCTTGAATTTATTATGGGCTTTACGGTCACCTTAAAATTTTCATCAATCAACATCTGAAAAAAAAACCTTTGAATTAAAAAAAGTACGATTTGATCTTATATCTTATTCCAAACTCTTCTTTTGGATTTAGTCCCGGTATTTTTCCTGATTCCATGCGATTCCCGTACTGCCATCCAAGCTTTCGTGGATTGCGAAACAAAATGCCATTTGCGATTATTTTCATCAAATCAATCTGCTTTGAGAATAGAAGACAAGAAAAAAAACCTACAACAGGAGCCATCGATCTCCAAAACAAAATCTATTTAGCCTAGAAGAGGTGAGAGGCTGCTGGTAAAACTGTGTAGCCCACGACGCAGAGGCTAAGGGCGGTTGAGGGCAGGCCCAACGCAGTTGCTCCGTTGGTGGCCTCGTCAGGCCAATTAGGCTCGGATGCCAACGTGGACAAAAGTTGGGTGCCCTGCAGGTGTCAGTGTGACCTGCAGGGGCTACCGTTGTATGGGGAGAGAGAAAGAAATTTAAGAGTAGACATGTGACAATGGGAGGAGGAAAGAACAGCGGTAGCAGCAGGTTGTGTCAATATAGCATGGGTGCTTGCGATGTGTACCTGATGGTCTCATCATCCTACCACCTATGTGGCACCTAAGGCCACCGCCTTTTTTATACCGCGTTGGGCTTGGCCTGATGGCCCGGATGGTGGCGGAGACGACGGCCTTGCGCACGTTGCTCGTGCAGTGCCATATTGCCGCCCGGAACGCCGCCCGCGACGGGATTCCACGAGATCTGCAGGGGGGCGCGAGCCCGTAGTATCCTTGGTCGGGCTGGCACGGCCACCGCGCGCTTAGCTTGTTGGGTCGCATTAGTTCTTGCTCAGCCCGTTGATCTCGTCGATGTAGCAGAACTCTGCGGTTTTTCCATAAAGACCGATTAGATTGTTTGCAGCGGCGTCCTCTATATTTCATCTTCCAAAGGAATTTTACAATGTCCTCTAAAGGAAGAAGTCTACATAACCCTCCACCTATCAATAGTGGACTACTTAACCCCCCAAACTATAAAACCGGACGGATAACCCCTCAACCTTTTCAAAACCGGAAAAATAACCCTCTCAAGCGGTTTCAGACAGTGGTTTTGTATTTTTATTTATTTATTTTGGTTGAATATTTGAAAAATCATAGTAATTCATAGAAAAATCATAAAATAGAAAGTCTAATTTTGTTGGACTCCACATGAGCAGAACTACACAATAAACATATAATATGGTATGCTTTACTATAAATTGTTTTTTGTAGATTTTGATCTATTCTTTTCTATAATTAATTGACATAATTCTTAACTGCTGTTTTCACGGTCCGATTGCGGTGAAATTTTTATGTTGGCCTAACTATTGTATGCTTGAATTTTAGTAAAAACTTCATACTCATTGTATCATGCATTACATAGTTATAAATTTATTTAGTGTTTATGCTTGTTAAATCTATAACTAAGTTAAATCCGATCCAATGAGTATGAATTTTTTACTACTGTTCAAGCATACAATAGTTAGGCCACCATAAAAAGTTCACCACAATCGGACCATGAAAACAGCAGGTAAGAATTATTCCAATTAATTATAGAAAAGAATAGATCAAAATCTATAGAAAAAAATTATAGTAAAGCATACCATATTATATATTTATTGTGTAGTTCTGCTCATGTGGAGTCCAACGAAATTAGACTTTCTATTTTATGATTTTTCTATGAATTACTATGATTTTTAAAATATTCAACCAAAATAAAAAAAATACAAAACCACTGTCTGAAACCGCTTGGGGATTATTTGTCCGGTTTTGAAAAGGTTGGGGTTATCCGTTCAGTTTTATAGTTTGGGGAGTTAAGTAGTCCACCGTTGAGGCTGGGGGTTATGTATACTTCTCCCAAACTATTTCGTGCTCCAAATCTACCTCCTGTTGCAGCGGTGGCCCCTATCCCACCCTCCAAATCGCCGAGCTGTGCCGGAGCGCCGCGCCGTGCCCGCGCCCAGCCGAGCGAGCGGACGTCGAGCCGCGCGCCGCGCCATGCCCGCGCCGAGCGAGCGGACGCCGAGCCGTGCCCGCGCCGCGCGTGGGGGAGCGCCGTGCCGGAGTCCGCGCGCGGGGGAGCGCCGCGCCGGAGTCCGCCGCGTTGGTCTTCTTGTCCGACGAGCCGTGGGCCCTCCTCCCCCACGCCTCCCTGGCCGCCGTCGCCGCCCTCCTCGCAACGCAACTCGATCTTGCCTGTGCTAGCTGTGCTGTAGTGCTGTGCATTGCCTTTTGCTTTCTGCTGCTGCAATTGCTCGCTTAATCTGTTGTTATATTAACCGATCGACGCATGCATGCATGCCTTGCAGATCCGTTGCGTTGCCCACCCTGCTTGCTCCGGCATCCTGGAGACGGTGATCATCACGGACATGAACTTCGACCTCCCCCTCCAAGGTAATGGCAGATACACTTTTCAATTTTTTTTTATTTCTTGATTCAGACAGTACGTTCTTGAGACAAATATATGCAGGATGTGTACCGCAGTAATAGCATGCCCTGCTTTTTTTGTTCAAAGGATCACACAAACCTTTTTCTCAAAAGCAAAGAAAATGCAGTGATAGAATCACAATACAGAATATTGGTATACTCTTTCTATGACTCACAGTATGTTAGGAAATTTAGATCATACTTACAGTGGTTCAAAACTGTGATTTTGGTTGCCTAAATTGACATGTACAGTCTGAATCAAACCTTCTCAACAGAGAAAGGCTCTTTCCCAGCTCCTGTTCTGACATTCCAGAGTACGATTCAGACTGTCAGTACCATTTCAGTAGTTTTTTTCTTGCTTCTGTCCTAACATTATATTTGAATTGGGATTCTGTAGCACACAATTGAAGCGCGGCTATGGAGGACGAAGATTGTACCCTTCTTCGTTACTTGATTGCTGAGGATAAGCCAAATTATGAGTTTCTCGATGATGATGACGACGACGAAGAGGAAATGTACCGGAACGGAATGTATTTGTAGCAGCACATCACAAGTTGCGTGACCCAGCTCGCCATATCCAACTTCAGAAGGATCTCATCGAGCACAACTGGATGCAATATGGTTCAATCTAGTTGTAATGTGTTTTTGAGTTGAGTTCTATGTAATTTATTCAACTAATATCTATGCGGTCCGTACATCTGTGTTGTCTGTTTATGAGCAATGGAGTAGAGTGATGGCATTATAGAATATCTATGTGGTCGTATAACATTTATTCAATAGAATAATTCAATCTTGTATATCTATGTGTTTCTGTTGGAAGCAGACCTAAACTGAAACTTGATGGAAGCATGAACTGTGAAATTAATCTAACTTCAAGCTGGGCACACATCATAGAAATTTGTTTTTTATTGATTCCAGTCAATTGTCAACAATTACATACTAACTTTAAAAAATGTATATCACATACAACTCTACAATTGATACAGACGCTGAGATTCTACAACTGAAACCCAGGTATTGTTTACAAAGCCTGCAACTGTCCATTTGTAACAGCACAGAACAACTCTACAATTCTGTCTTTCTCCTGGATGGTGGAGGTGACTGGCCCTGCTGGTTTGCTGAATGTGTCCAGCTCATCCTGAAATTTACAGCAATCTTGGATTTACAGAAGATCTTCTGAAGTTCACTGTTGTCAGACAGATATTGAAAGTCAGGATTTGCAATATCTTCTGGTAAGCAGCAGGAAAGTCAGGATTGGGAGAATTATTTGAAATATTCCTGCAATTGTTCAAGAGAAATATTTGAAATATTAAAAAGAATTCCTTTCAGATTCTCTTCTCCCTTCAGAAGAATTCCTTAATCAGTATCAGAATAGCTAATCTTCTCCCTTCTCAACTGCACACTTTCTGCAGATGGCTGCACACTTTCTTGGCTATCTGGTTTGTTTGCAACCTTGTTTTACAGAGTATCTCACACCAACAACCAGTCTGAACCAATTGTTCCCAGTTGAGCTCCAGATTCTAAAATTCTCCTAGTGTACACCAAATACAACTGGGAAAAAATTGTACACATTTATGTAGCTAAACTCTCTAACAAAAGATCTGGATGCTATGCAGCGAATCAGAGTCCACCCCAGGAAGCAGACATTGGAGTCCACATGCTTCTAAAAAAAAATCTGAAGCACAAGGGGTCGAACGCCTCCTTGACGCCGCCGGCGAGGGAGTGCGCGCTTGACCTGGCCCCCACGGTGGAGACGGAGAGGCAGAAGGCCGGGGAGTTTGCGGCCGCGAAGCTGGTGGAGTTTGTCGCGGCGGCGGCGGAGCGGAGACGGAGGCGAGCACGGCGGGAGGTGCGGGCGGAGGGGGCGAGCGCGGCGCGGGTGGAGACGAGCCGAGGCTGGAGCGGGGGGCGCGGCGGGAGGACGGCGAAGGCGACGCGGCGAAGGGGAGGCGGCGCGGCCCGACGCGGGTGGAGGAGGGGGAGAAGTCCTCGAAATTTGGCGGACGGGCGGCTGGGCCGGCACAGTACCGGTCGTTATACAGGAGCCCGCTGCACCACATCAGGAGGCCCAAAACCCGAAAAATAGAGGCCTAGGAGGCTTTACCGGTTATCGTTGCAAACAGCCTTAGTCCACTCAGAAAGCTCTAATGAACGAAATTTCACTTGGAAAAGACAGTACGCTTGTAGCATGTGGAGTAATACGAGGCACGTTGCTGGTGTTCTGCGCGCCGGCCGCCGGGAGCTGGGCGATTAGTGGCACGATGAGGATTCTGGCGGTTCTCTTCTATCTCACTCTTGCTAATCGTGTTTTTTTTTAAAGATTCCTTTTGGGTTATGATCAGTAGGGAAATATGAATGACTTGTTAACAACCACGGGGGTGTCAAGGCTCATTGGGTCACCCTTACATGTCGATGTCGTCAAGCGTATATCCTGGAAAGGGCGTACATCATCGTTATGGGACACCATATCCGGACTACTAAAAAATAAACGTGGCTGGCAGTTCCGTTTGATTTTCTACGCTTTCCATCGCGCAGGCAGACCCCAAAACGCTGTGAAACGCAGCAGTTGAACTCAGGCCGCGGCGGTGAGTCAAGAGATGCGCGGCGTCTGATCAAGTTCCCGTTTTCTTGCTCTGTCAGGAAACGGTTGCCATCATGATCCAAAGGCCGCAGATCACAGTCACATCGGCTTTGCCGCTTTGGGGCTCCGCCTGGGCACGTCAGATCAGCAGAGGGGCTCCGGGTGCACAGGGAAAAAGCATGATGCCGTTCTGACCGTTTCAATTCCAGCGCGGCGTGCGCCGAAACGACAGCCAGCAGAAACGCAGCGACGCTGACTTGCCTTTCGTCTAGACGCTGCCCGATCAAAAAAAAAAGTCGCAGCTCAATCTGCCGGTGCCTGTCGAGTCAAAAATGACATCGATGGGTCCGGCTTTGCGGATAAAAAAAATGAAAAAAAAGTCTACTTCACCCCCTAACCTATGAGGTGTGGAACACATCACCCCCTAACGAAAGTGGATTTTTTACCCTGAACTTTCTACAACCAGACAAATCACCCCCGAAGCAGTTTTGAAAAATCATAATAAATTACAGAAAAATCATAAAATAGAAAATCAAATTGTCTTGGACTTCAAATGAGTAGATCTATGCAGTGAATATATAATATGGTATGCTTTAGTACATTTTTTTACAGCTATGAAGAAAAGCATAGATCTAAAGTTACAGAAAAAAATGTACTAAAGCATTCCGTATTATATGTTCACTGCGTAGAACTACTAATTTGAAGTCCAACACAATTTGATTTTTTATTTTATAATTTTTCTGTGATTTATTATGATTTTTCAAAACTGCTTCAGGGGGTGATTTGTCCGGTTTTAGAAAGTTCAGGGGGTAAAAAATTAACTTTCATAGGTTAGGGGGTGATGTGTTCCACCCCTCATAGGTTTGGGAGTGAAATAGACTTTTTCCAAAAAAAAATCGAACGGCCGGAGCGGATTGGGGTTGACTTTGACCGGTGTGTCTGGCCAAGTCTGCGCGGTCCAACGGCTTCAGTTGCTTTCCGCTGCGAGAGTAGTAATACTCTTCAGCGTTTTCCAGAAGTGGCGGCTCGAATATAAGGACAGGCCCAACGCAAATATCAAAAAGCGGTGGCTTCAGGTTAAAGTTTGTCTCTACGTAGATTCGGTAACCCAAGGTTATTAATCTTCTAACACTGGGGTCTCTTTTTTTAGTTCTCTGTCCCACCACTGCTACTTTCTTCAAGACTTTTTACTTTTTCATCTCTGTATCTCTATTTTGTCTCTCCAGCACTACACCTTCCGTAGGTCTCTCTGACAAGTTTAGAGCACACCACTTTTGTCCACCTAAAATCCGAACCTAGCTGGCGAGGCCACTACCGGAGCCACTACGTTGGGCCTACCCTAAGCACCCGCCAATATGGTAGTTCTGGTTCTTATCCTTTAAGCTGCCCGAAAGCATAGGTTCAACAATCCCGACGCGTATCGTTCAATTGCTGTCTCAAAGGATTATACAACCTTTTTCAAAAACTTACTTCATTTTTCCCTATATGAAACACAATAATTTGCCTAGCATAGACAATTAATTAAGTGAAAAGAAACTTTATCAATTTGGAGTCCCCGTTTTCTCAAGGTAATAGACACGGCACATCAGATATGTGCTACGTGTGTGTCAAAGTGTTTGGAAGGTAGTTACGGAGTACATGTCATGGCCTCATAGGCAATGCCCTCAACTGATTATAAAAGTTTTGTCTCTTCACAGTTTTAAACAAATTCATCGGCAACAGGCTTCTAGATTCACCGTAGCTAACTTACATGAGCAAATATCTATCTATACTCCAGCAGTGTGAAGGCAGTACCTGTTCGCATGATGCGAACCGCATCACTATCCCACTTGAATAACTCTGGCCGGCACATAGCAGCCAGTAGAGATGAACGTTGCATTCAGGTACGGTGCCGCTGAAAACAACTTGGCCGTGTTTCTTTTGTTTCCTAAATTTTTTTTCCGAGGAATCTTACACGAAGTATTTAATAAAATTTATTTATAAAAAAAATTAAAGATAAGTGTAACTTTGCACGATGAATCTAATGAGTCTAATTAATCCTACAGTAACCATCATCCAATCAGACGATCAAATGCCTCGTTAGATAGGTCTCGCGAATTAACCCAAATTTCTGTACGTAGTTTTGTAAGCTGACTTTATTTAATACCCTTAATTAGTAGTAGTTTTGTAAATTAATTTTATTTAATATTCTTAATTAGTGGTTAAACATAGTTTTGTAAATTGAAAAAAAATTCATACTCCAGATAAACACGGCCTTGGCAGCTGAGCAGCCCGTACGAAAAGCTGCTTCCTCGCCTTTCTTAAATCCTGCACGGCTATTACGTCAAGCTACTCACGTACTCCAGCGTAACGGTCTTTCTCTCCAGTGAGGATATGCGTTTTTTTTTTTGAGCAAGCGACAAGCGAGGATATGCGTGTTGGGAGAGTGCAAAAAGAACAAACACGCGAAACGCAGGCAGCCTGGTTTTCCAGTGGTTACCTATTGCTATCTGCCAACAAGTGAGGCAACGGCCGACACGGTTCACAAACTTCACACCAAAATTCCACAACGTGCGGGTGCCGACTTGGGTTGAGTGCCTAGCTTCGAGCCTTCGCCGCGCCGCGCCGCGCCGTTCCCCATATAAAAAAATCTCAAAGTTTGACTGGGCCCTTGTTTCCTTTGGACTTTGGACACGATCGCGACGACGGGTCAGAGACGACCCATTAATCTGATCCATGCTGCATCCTCCTCCTCTCCAACTCCAATCAACTCTCTATATTATATAAACCATCCCCAACCCACACCTCAACTCACCATCACTCCACAGACACACACACAGAACGCAGCAAGTACGGCCATGGCGCCAGCAAGGCATCAAGCCTCACCGAGGGCGGCCCTGGCCGCGGCGGCGGCGCTGCTGGCCCTGGCGCTCGTCGCGGCCACCGCGCCGGCGCCGGCGGCCGCGCAGAGCTGCGGGTGCGCCTCGGGCCTGTGCTGCAGCCGCTTCGGGTTCTGCGGCACGGGCAAGGACTACTGCGGCACGGGGTGCCAGTCGGGCCCCTGCGACGTGCCGGCCACCAACAACGTGTCCGTGGCCAGCATCGTCACGCCGGCCTTCTTCGACGCGCTCCTCGCCCAGGCCGACGCCTCCTGCGAGGCCACCGGCTTCTACACCCGCGACGCCTTCCTCGCCGCCGCCGGATACTACCCGCCGTTCGGACGCACCGGCACCGAGGACGACTCCAAGCGCGAGATCGCCGCCTTCTTCGGCAACGCCAACCACGAGACCATCAGTAAGAACTGATTAGAACCTGCTGCTGCTGCCGCCATTTACCAAAATTAACGCGAAATTCAAGCTCAGTTTGGTTTCAAGCTTCGTGCTGCATATACTAAATTCTAACATCTTTTTTTTTCCCGACAAACCGTAGAGTTCTGCTACATCAACGAGATCGACGGGCCGAGCAAGAACTACTGCGACGCGAACAACACGCAGTGGCCGTGCCAGGCCGGGAAGGGCTACTACGGGCGGGGCCCGCTGCAGATCTCGTGGAACTTCAACTACGGGCCGGCCGGGCAGAGCATCGGCTTCGACGGGCTGGGCGACCCCGACGCGGTGGCGCGCAGCGCCGTCGTCGCGTTCCGGTCGGCGCTCTGGTACTGGATGAACCACGTGCACGACCCCTTCGTCTCCGGCGGGGGCTTCGGCTCCACCATCCGAGCCATCAACGGCAGGCTCGAGTGCGACGGCAAGAACCCCAACTCCGTCAACAGCCGCGTCGGCTACTACAAGCAGTTCTGCCAGGATTTCGGCGTCGATCCGGGGAGCAACCTCACCTGCTGATTCAGCTGACTAGTCTCTGCGGGAGATGGTGCGGAGTGGATGTTTCGGTTTGGCGGTGTGATGTGTGTGACGTCAGACATGGATGAGCTAGACATGTATAGGGTGTGCCGTTCTGATTCATATCATTTAGGAAATAAATTTGATTTGCACGATATATTATATATATTTAAAGATCCATGTCTTTGTTGAGTCGTCAGAGTGCCGATCGTTTCAATGGAAATTGACTTGCATGTCCAGATGATCCTTCTGCTTATCTAAGCCGAGGGGAGCTGCTCGGTCCACAGTCCACACCATGGATGGCAATTGTAAAGCTAACCCAATATCGGCCGGCAAACCTTGCCTGAAGTCCTCACCTCCAGCACAATTCTAACTTGTCAATTTCAAAAAAAAAAAAAATCGATCTTGTGAAAGTGGAACCCCACGCGTAATATGCTGGGCTGGCCCAACTAATCCAAGCCCGGCCTCGGGGCCTCCTCTTTCTTCGACTCTCGGCAACGAACGAGAGAGCCCGCAGCCCAACGGGGCCTTTCCAGGGTGTTGAGCTCGGCGGCCGCGCTTTCCTCTCCCTCTCTTCCCTTCCGCCGGCGCCGCCCCCGCCCCCGGCAGGCGAACCTGGCCGTGACGGCGGCCACTCGGTGGCGTGAGTCGCACTCGCACCACCACCAGGCCGCCGGCTCCAGCTCTTTCCTCCTTCGACCCGACACAGCCGGCACCTGCCGGGTCTCGTCGGCCTGAAGCCGGTCGCCTACCTCCTGCCCCCAACCGCGTGTTCCCTCCCTTGTCAGTGAGCGCCCGCTATCTCGAGCGGCGGTGATGGAGTTCACTTTTGAGGATGCAGAGGAGTTGTGCTCGCTGGTTTCAAATCAGGAAGCCCTCGTCGACAAGAAGCGGAGGTCGGTGTGGTTTTGGTTATTTGGTTTGTCCTTCCGGGGCACTTCCGATCAATTGTTGCCGTGGAGTTCATTTGTTTTCTCCACCCTTCGTGAACGATTCCGGGCCTCTTAATTTGCAGGTGGCTGGAGCCGACGGCCCTCAAGCCGGGTGGCTGCTGCAGTCCTGTGAAGCGACCCAAATTTTTGAAGGATGCGCAAGTGTGCGACGACTTGTGGGGACGAGAGCTGTGTTCGAGCTGAGGCTTTTTCTTGGTCCCTTGATTCTGTTCTCCGAGTGTACTCCAGCCAAAATGAGAACTTGTTCATAGTACAGTGAATTTTGATTTTAGCAGATTCAGGGCTAAAACCCATTTTGGGATGTAAGGCGTGTTAATGTGTGTGATGAATCTTTGTGTTTCTTAACCACCTCATTGCATATGCCTTAGCAATGCTTTGATGCATTCTGAAAAAAAAAAAGAAAAAAAATGCTAAATGCTAACAGTTGGTGTGGTGGCATCTATCTTGCTCTGAAATGTTTCCACACAAAAACTCCGTTTCCCTAATTTCCACTCTCCAGGAAAATTACAATGATTAGTGTGTATGTAGTAACTCTACAAAGCCTGATTGTTAGCTTTTTCTGCTTATGCAGGTACCTGCCTGAGTCATGTATCAGGAGTGGAGAAGTAAGTGTTCGGTACTTTAGCAAGAACTATATATATACCTTAAAGTTTCTTTTACAATTCTTGCTAACATCAATTAATGGATCATACCATGTATTCATATGGTCTCTCCCCTTAAGTCTATTAGCTGGATACCCATTTAATCAATATGTAATATGTGAAGTAATCAATATTCTATCTATTTGAAGCGTCCCCTCGAAAGAGAGAACTTAATGTGATACAAATACCAGACCCAGGATGCTGGTTCACATTATTACAACAGATAGTTCAGTACAAAAACGACATTACGGGAGACGGTGGCATTGCAGGGCCACGACGAACAGAACTAATACTAAGCTCCAGATAAAAAGGTTGACAACATAGAGGTCTTCATCAGAGTGGCAACGCATGCGGCTTCCAGCGGGTGATCCTAATACACAGGCAAAGGTTGGGTGCAGAACGAACCCCACTAGATGATATCCTCGGGCACAAAGTCCGGGTCTGCCTCTGCAACAGATTAAGCAAGGGTGAGTACACACGTACTCAGCAAGCGCAACCACAACCACGGAGGGAGTATAACAGAAGTATGCAAGTATTGTAACAAGGAAGGCTCACGGTTCTTTTTGCAGCAAAGCGAATTTTAATACACATGCAAGGGGTTGGTTTTCGCAAAGGGGTTTTCACCAATGTTTCTTTTAAAAGGAGCAGTAAAAGTAATACTTTTTCGTACAAGATTTTGTTGCTACCAGATTTCCCATCTGTCGTAGCCCAAGTCAAAACATTTCTCAGCTCAATCAAATACCAACATTTTCTTGCACCAAAACAGGGGACTAGTGAAGTGACCAAGCCGTAACTCGCCCAATACCGTGGACACGGCTATCCGGATAGGTTTTAACTCTGCAGAGGTGTACACAACCACAAGTAGGCTACCACAACAAGAACACCTTAGTGCCAGTGCAGCTCCTATCAAAGCCATTACCCACCATAGCTAAACTGACAAGTTACCACAGACGCGACCAGGGGTTAGCAACCTACCAACGAGGTTCTAACCAGGGGCATACCTCACATAGACCGTATCCCCGGCTCCATGGCCCTCTGTTGCTCACCAGCACACCACATAACCAGCAGCTCAACTAGTGGGATTTATGCTAGGCCGTTGCCACATACAACGGTCGAGTGGTGGTACAGAAAAATGGGTTAGGCTAGATGACACATCAACATCATCCCAAAACTTGTGATAGGATGGACAACTCCCACCATGCTCAACCATACCGGTTCGAGCTCACCTCGGTATTTCACCCGGAAATACCGTCTGTCCCATCCCACACGGGTACCCATTTTATTTACACAAATCATCACTTTTTATTTTAAGGTACGCACACGGTTGCTTTTGTAAATTCCAAGTATTTGTCATGGGGGTATAAAGGTAAAAAGTTCCTAAGCATTACTAGCAGTGACCAATATTTAAACAGAGCATCATCATATTTAAACATTAATCTAGGTTGTCAAGGAATTAGTCATAGCAATCAAGGGGTGGCTATCCAACTGGGTTTAGCAGAAAAATTATGCAAGTTTTATAAATCAGGCCATGGGTTGTGTTTATAAAAACTGGGACAACAGTATGCATCAAAGGGTGGGATTGCACTTGCCGTTCTCCCAACCCTCGGGGGATTCCTGCCCGGGGTCTTGGTCTCCAAGCTCCTGCTCGTAGCACTGCTCCTCCTCGAGTCCTTCCTCGTTCACGGCGGAGTCTACGGCACATACAAACAAACACCCAATAAATAAAAGAAAAAGCTTTTATTGAGCTCAGAAGGAAGGAACGGAAAACGAGAGCGAAAGGTGATGACATGATTATTTTTGGGTACGGACTGGTTGGGTTGGCGGAAATATATTGGTGAATATTATGGTGGAGTTTGGGATCAAACAGGATTAATTGGGCGCATGAAATGATGCGTCATTAGAGGTCATGTGGGTATTTTCATAGGTATTTGGGTTATTTTGCAAGGTTTGGTAGAAGTCTAGGGCTAAACTGCAAGTTGCAAGGGCTTAAATGTAAGGCTGGGAGGACCTAGTTGTAAATACTAAAAGTTGGTGGGGTTTAGGATTAAAACAAAAGGACTTGGACTGTTTCTAAAAGAAAAAGGATTTGTTTGTAATTATTAAAAAGCTCAGGGGTCTCGGTTGAATTCAACAGAGAGGGAGTTAACAGTGATTTGGACGGCGGGTTGAATAGTGGAAGGTCCAGGGGGTTATGGGCAAAAGTCCATCTTCTATCTCGCGAAACAGAGCCTGGGGGCGGGGGAGCGACGGCGGCGGCGCTGTCCGGCCAATCGCCGGCGATTGGGGCTGTGGCGGTGGACGGGATCAGGGGGAAAAGAGAGAGGGGGTCACGGCGAGTCCACTGGTGCCCTTACCACCGGCGGAGATGGCCTGAGCGGTGCTGCCCACGGGAGCGGCGGCGGCGGCACTGACAGTGGGTGGCGGCGCTGCGATGGGGAAGGGGCTCAATTGGAGGGCGGGTGAGCACGGGGTGGTGGAGGGGGTGCTCGCGACCCCTTATATAGACGCGGAGGTGAGCTGGGGAGGTGGGCCGACGAGAGGGTAGGTCGGGCGGCGTTAATGGCGTCCGGCGCTCGGGTACGACGATGGCCGGCGGGTTTGAGGTACGGGTGGCCCTGTTCTTGTCGCGTGCGCGCGTCGTGACGTGGCGTGCGCGCGGCCTGGTGGTGAAAAGACAGCAGCGGGGCCGGCGGTGGCGTGCTCGTGCGCGGAGGGCGTGCTGCGGCGGTCGGAGCGGTGGTTCGGCGGTGAACGGCACGGCAATGTGCCGGCTCGGCTGTGGGCACGAGGACGACGAGTGCGGGGCCGTAGTGGCGGGCGGCACGGCGGTGGTGTACGGCGGTCGGAGCGGGGTGGCGGCGACGATGGTCGCGCGGCTTGCGTGCGGCGCTGGGTGCGGCGGGACGGCCAGAGCGTGCGCGACAGGGTCGGCAGTGGCGTGCGGTGGAGCGGTGGTGGTGGCTGAGCTTCGACGGCGAGCGGAGGGGGGATGGGGCCGGCCGGGTACTGATGGTCGGCGATGGGCGGCACGGGACCGAGCAGAGCAGAGCAGAGCGGTGGTGATCGGGACCGGGAGAAGCAGAGGAAGGAGAAAGGAGGAGAAAGGAAAAAGGAAAAAGAAAGGAAGGAAAAGGGAAAAGAGAGGAAAAGAAAAAGAGAGGGGAAGAAAAGGGAGGGAAGCGGCGGGATTCGCGGCGGGCGGTCGACGACGGTCGGCCAAGGTTGAGCGGCCCGGCGGTCGACCCGAAAGCGGCGACGCGGGATGGGATGGAAAGGGGGCGGTGATAACAAGGCGGTCAGGTTAAAAAAAAGGGGGAAAAACGAGGCGGGCTGGTATTTGTCGGAAGCGGGAGCTCGGGTAAACATTTTGAAACTTTTTACCGGGTGAGTTATTTGGGTGATTTTCCAGGGATTAGAAACGCGGGCGTTACAAACCTACCCCACTTAAAAGGAATCTCGTCCTCGAGATTCGGCTGGCTCCTAAAAAGGTGGGGGAACTCTTTCTTCAAGGCGTCTTCTCTTTCCCACGTAGCTTCCTTTACACTGTGTCTGCTCCACTGTACTCTGCATATTCGCACTTCGGAGTTTCTGGTTCTCTTGGTGACGGTGTCCAAAATTTTGACCGGTACCTCCTGATAACGTAGATCCGTCTGTAGGTCTATTTCTTCTTCCGGTATGTGTTCTTCTTTAGGTACTCTCAGGCATTTTCTCAACTGTGAGACATGGAATACCGGGTGTATATCTGACATTGCTTTGGGTAACTCCAATCGGTAGGCCACTTTTCCAACTTTCTTTTGCACCGGGTATGGTCCGATATACCGAGGGGCTAACTTTCCATGGACTTGAAATCTACGAGTTCCCCGGATGGGTGAGACTTTGAGATAAACAAAATCTCCTGGATTAAACTCCAGTTCTCGTCTCTTCTTGTCTGCGTAGCTTTTCTGTCTGGACTGAGCTGCTCTCAATTTCTCCCTGATTTCAGCTACTCTTTCTTCGGCTTCCTTTATGAGCGCGGGTCCCACTAGTGTACGCTCTCCTACTTCTGACCACATTAAAGGAGTTCGGCACTTTCTCCCGTAAAGGGCTTCAAACGGGGACATACCCAAACTTGCCTGGTAACCATTGTTATAGGAGAACTCTGCATAAGGTAAACTCTGTTCCCAATCTTTACCATAGGTAAGGACACATGCTCTCAGCATATCTTCCATAATTTGATTTACTCTTTCTGTCTGGCCATCGGTCTGGGGGTGATACGCGGAGCTAAAATCCAACTTGGTGCCCATAGCTTTATGCAAACTTTTCCAAAATCTCGAGGTGAACTGGGTCCCTCGGTCTGAAACAATTCTACCGGGTACTCCATGCAACTTCACTATGTTTTCCACATACAGTTTGGCTAATTTCTCTCCACCATAATTCGTCCGTACAGGCAAAAAGTGAGCGACTTTAGTGAGTCGGTCCACTATTACCCATATAGAATCATGTCCCTTTTGTGTTCTGGGTAGACCTACCACAAAATCCATTCCTATCTCATCCCATTTCCACACTAGGATAGGCAAGGGTTGTAATAATCCTGCCGGCTTCTGGTGTTCCGCCTTAATCCTTTGGCAGGTATCACATTGAGCGACAAACTGGGCTATGTCAGCTTTCATTCCTTTCCACCAATAGTTCTGCTTTAAATCCAAATACATTTTGGTGGATCCTGGGTGAATGGAGTATGGCGAGTTGTGGGCCTCGTCCATGATTATCTGCCTCAAGTCTCCTTCCTTAGGCACACAAATCCTATCTTTATACCACAGCGTTCCTTTACTGTCGACTCTAAAGTCTGGTGCTTTATTTTCTCCGGTATGCTTGCAGATCTGTACTAAATCCTTGTCTGTTCCTTGGGCATTTCTGATCCGGTCTTCCAGAGTGGACTGGATCGTCAGTTGGTGGCTAGCATTCTGGGGGACAATGTGCACATTTAATCGTGCCATTTCTTCTTGCAGGTGGGCACTCTTGGGTCCGTAAGATTTTTGGCTTAGGGCATCTGCCACTACGTTGGCCTTGCCGGGGTGGTAAAGAATTTCCACATTATAATCCTTAACCAATTCTAACCACCTTCTCTGTCTGAGGTTCAGGTCCGGTTGGGTGAAAATATACTTCAAGCTCTTATGATCCGTGTATATTTCGCACTTGTTCCCAATTAGGTAGTGTCTCCAGATCTTGAGTGCGTGCACTACAGCTGCAAATTCTAAGTCATGCGTTGGGTAATTCTGCTCGTGGGGCCTAAGTTGTCGGGAGGCATATGCTACAACTTTTCCATTTTGCATGAGGACACACCCTAATCCTTGGCGGGATGCGTCGCAGTAAACAACAAAATCTCTGTGGATGTCCGGTAGGGTTAGAACTGGGGCTGCAGTCAATCTTTCCTTCAACTCTTGGAAACTCTTCTCGCACGACTTGGTCCAAATAAATTTCTTCTCTTTCTTAAGCAATTCTGTCATGGGTCTAGCTATCTTGGAAAATCCTTCAATAAACCTCCGGTAATATCCGGCTAAACCCAGAAAACTTCTGATCTCACCTGCATTGGTTGGTTGCTGCCAATTTGAGACTGCTTCTACCTTCTCCGGGTCTACTGCTACTCCTTCTGCGGTCAAAATGTGGCCAAGGAAGGCCACTTTCTCCAGCCAAAATTCACACTTGCTGAATTTGGCATAGAGCTGGTGTGCTCTCAACTTTTCCAATACTACCCGCAAGTGCTGTTCATGCTCTTCGGCACTCTTGGAGTAGATGAGTATGTCGTCAATAAAGACTACGACAAACTTGTCTAACTCATCCATAAATACTTTGTTCATAAGATTCATGAAGTAAGCCGGTGCATTGGTGAGTCCAAATGGCATCACTGTGAACTCATACTGCCCATATCGGGTGACAAATGCGGTCTTTGAGGTGTCACTCCCCTTAATCTTCAGTTGGTGATACCCAGTCCTTAGGTCGATCTTGGAAAAGTACTTGGCTCCTTTCAACTGATCAAAGAGATCATCAATTCTGGGGAGTGGGTATTTGTTCTTGATAGTGACATCATTTAGTGCACGATAGTCGATGCACAATCTCATACTCCCATCTTTCTTCCTCACAAAGAGCACTGGGGCTCCCCAAGGGGATGTGCTGGGCCTGATAAATCCCATCTGTTGCAACTCTTCCAGTTGTTTCTTTAACTCTGCTATCTCTGAGGCTGCCATCCTATAGGGTCTCTTGGCTATAGGAGAAGTTCCAGGGACAAGTTCAATAGCAAACTCTATGTCCCTATCCGGTGGCATACCAGGTAATACTTCAGGAAAAACATCAGGGTATTCTCTGATTACCGGGACTTCTTCTATGGTTTTTGTTTCCATACTAAAGATCATAGGGTCTGGTCCACTTCCTTTGGTGTGACAGGCTACTTGCATTCCATCTGGGTTGGTTAGGTGCACTACCTTGTCAGCACAACCTATGAGACCATTGTGTTTGCCTAACCAATCCATTCCAAGGATCACATCAATTCCCTTGGATTCTAGTACTACTAGGTCTGCTAGAAACTCTACCCCACTTAAAAGGATCCGTACCCGCGAACAACCTAACTGGCACTTAATATCACCTCCAGGTGTTCGGGTTAGTAGGGGTGTCTTTAGTAGTACTGTAGGTATTTTGTGCTTTTCCACAAAACTTGATGATATGAAAGAATGCGATGCCCCAGAATCAAATAATATTGTTGCCAAAACTGAACTGACCAGGTACTCACCGAGTACTACTCCTTGTGCTCCTTGAGCTTCCTGCGCGTCGATGTGGTTGACGCGGGCTCGTCCATACGACTGCTGGGTGTTGTTGTTGTTGTTGCTGCCGGTGTTGGTGCTGCGGACGGGTACACGGTTGGCTCCAGACACTGGTGGCTTGGGTCCATTCACCGAGTTGGAGTAGACTGATATCGCAGGCTTGCTTCTAGGATACGGGCAATCTGCGATGTAATGTCCGGTCTCACGGCAGTTGAAGCAGGCTCTCGCATTGCTGTTGCCGGCTGTGGCCTGACTGACCTTGCTCTGTGGTGGTTTTGAGGCGGTCTGGCTCTTGAACTGGTTGTTGGGAGCCTGGGAGCTTGTAGCCTGAAACTGGGTCCTATACTGCCCGGGAGCCTGGGGTCTAGGTGCAGCATAACCGGAGCTCCTGGGTTTCTGCGAGCGGTCCATCTGACGGTTCTTGCTTTCCAAGAACTTGCGCTTGTTCTCTTGCCTTGCCTCCATTCTGGCCTTTTCTGTGACAATGGCCTTGTTCATCAGTGTATTGAAGTCAGGGAAACTGCGGGTGACTATCAGGGCTCGAAGATCTGGGTGTAGACCTCTGATGAAAGCATCCTGCCTCTTTGCATCTGTCTTCACTTCATCAGGTGCATAACGGGCTAGCTCAGTGAACTCGTGGGTGTATTCTTCCACAGTCTTGTTTCCTTGCTTTAGTGCACGAAACTCATCTGCCTTGCGCCTCATGGTGGCGTCGGGAATGTGGTAGCGACGGAATTCTTCTTCAAATTCCTTCCAGGTGATCGCAGACTCGTTTGGGGAAGCTGCACAGTAAGCATCCCACCAAGCTAAAGCAATTCCAGTGAGCTGGTGGGAGGTCAGAAGAACTTTGTCACGGTCTCCGCATCCAAACGGTTCCAGTTTCCTCTTGATAGTTCTCAGCCAGTCATCTGCTTCCAAGGGGTTGCTGGACCCTCCAAAAGTGGGTGGTCTGGTTCTCAGAAAGTTGGTCAGCTTGTCACCCGCATTGGGTCTACGGGCTGTCTCCTGACGACGGCTGGCATTCCACACATTTTGCATGAACAAGGTGTGGTGGTACAAAGCTTGTGCCAGGTTGAAATCTGGTGGGAGTGGGGGCATAACAAAAGATTCCTCATTCTGACTTCTGGGATGGCTTGCTTCTGGTCCGCCCCTTACAGGCGCTTGTCCTTCGGGCTGGTTCTCTCCCATAGGATCCTGCTGATCCACTTCCTGGTTCTCAGGGTTCTCTCTTCTTCCTTCTGGTTGTTCTCCTCCAGCAAGAGGGGCGCGTCTCTGAGAGGCGCTAGCACGAGTGTTCACCATCTGCAGGTTGAGCAAGGCCTTTGTGAGATTGGGTTAAGATGATGTTTAAGTTGGTTAGTTCGCGTTTTAAAACAAGGCAGAAACAGCACACGAGCTAACAAACAAACACACCAAGTTCCATTCCAACAGCTGAGGGTTACAACACTTGGGGGGGGGGGCTACAACAAGGCTCGCACTGCAGGGCGGGGTACAGGACAAGGTAGGAAAACTACTGCTAGGGGTACAAGGGTTCTCCGGACCAAGCTGGCTTCATTCCCAACTGAGCGCTTGACTCTGCGCTTACTCGCGGGGCGAGCTTTCCTCTGGCGGTGCAAGTCGAGCCTGCTCAGCCTCGGTCAAGGTCCCATTCTCTCGAGGCGGCTCAGACGGTCCATCTTCGGTGGGCGGTGATCCTGCCGGAGTTCCTGACAGTGCCAGTGGGTTTCCCACAATTTCTCCCCATGCCATGATCGGTGTCCCAAGTAGGACATGGGGTTCTCCAATTGCCGGAACGGGCGTTCCACTTCTGGTCCAATCCTGGATACGCAGGTCCCGAGCCTGCCTGAGGCTTTCTTGGGCGACTGCCTCATTGCTGATGGCAGCAGCAGCTCTTGCTTCAGCTTGGGCCACCTGGACTTGGTGCATGCGGACCGAAAATTCTGCTTGTTCAGCCCGGGCGGTCTGTTCCCTCAGGAGCTCAGCTTGCTCGTCAAAGAGTTGGTCCAAGGAACTGAGGTAGGTGACCACTTGGTACAAACGGGGTTCCTCTTGACGGCGCTGCTCCAAGTTCCTTATGCGGGCTCGCCAGACTGCACTTCTGACGATCGGCGGAAAGTATCTCATTGGAGTGGGGACCAGGTGCCTTTCAAAGATTCCGCACATGAAGCGGAGGGCTTTCCTGAGAGCCAAGGGGTAGGTGTCCTGGTGCCTGAATCCTGTGGCGGTCGTACGCCATGCCTCGACAGGGTGGAGGTCACTCTTGGCGACAACTATGACCACTCTGCAGCGTTGGGTCCCATGGTGCTCATATTCCCTGCTGTAGTACCTCGGGCGTTCGGGTACACCAAGGCGTTCCAGCGCGGGGATCAACAGGCTAGCGAAGCCCGGTGTGACTGGGCAAACTCCCTGGGTCCATCCTTGCTCTGCCATCTGTAACCAGGGGAAAACAAAAATTTGAACAGATGCAGGATAAAAGGTGATCTTTATTGCATAACATGGTGGGGTACATAGATCATGGATATATCGATGCTAAGCTGGTAGCGCTACTGAAAACAACAGACTCTACTCTCTAAGAGGCTAGACTACGTGCTAATCTACTCCAGACCGACTCGGCGCTTCTTCAGGGGGAGCTGATACTCTGGCACTTCATCTTCGGTCTGTGTGCCAGCATCCACGTGGGTCATCTCGGGCTCTCCTTCCAACAGTCCATTCTCTCTTCTGTAGGCTTCAAGCCTATCCATGTACTCAGAGTAAGCCTGGCATCTGGCCTGTTGAGCAGCTAGGGAGCTGACAGCCTGGGTAGCTGTCACCTTCTGAATCTCCAACTCTCTCTTCACTTCTTCCAACTCCTTTTCCGCCTTCTCGGCTCTGCGGATCTGGTGCCTCAGCTGTCCCGACGTCTCTCGGTACAGCCTGTCCAAGCCAGTGAGGTAAATGGACATGTGGGATACAGTGTCCTCCATATCTTCATCTCTCCCAAGGTTTCTCATCTGGGTAAACCACTCACGTCCTCCACTCACCAGGGGTGGGGTGAAACCTAGTGCTGTTCCCACGAGGTACTGCCTGTAGAGTGTGCGGAGGCACATCAGGGCTCTTCTTGCGGCTTTGCTGTAGGCATTAGGACGGTCGTAGCCGGTGGCGTGGACAAACCAAGGTGCCACTTCCTTGTACAGCGAGCTTCTCCCCACAAAAATGAACATCCGGCACCGACAGGTACCATTGGTGGTAAACTCCCGGCAAAAGTACTCGGGGATCTCTGTGACTCCAACGTGCTCCAGGCTGAGCAGCAGCAACTTGGGGAGGCCAGGCTCTGCGGGGCAGATTCCTTCGCCCCAACCCTCGTCAGCCGGCTGGGCCATCTGGAACAAGTCAAAAAGCCGTCGGTGAGTACTTGTGTGGGGGAAAAAGGATTAGGCAAGAACAAACTGGTGAGAGGAGACTAGGTAGGGTCCAGATCCTAGGGGTGCGTCCTACGGCCAACCTGGCTCTGATACCACCTGAAGCGTCCCCTCGAAAGAGAGAACTTAATGTGATACAAATACCAGACCCAGGATGCTGGTTCACATTATTACAACAGATAGTTCAGTACAAAAACGACATTACGGGAGACGGTGGCATTGCAGGGCCACGACGAACAGAACTAATACTAAGCTCCAGATAAAAAGGTTGACAACATAGAGGTCTTCATCAGAGTGGCAACGCATGCGGCTTCCAGCGGGTGATCCTAATACACAGGCAAAGGTTGGGTGCAGAACGAACCCCACTAGATGATATCCTCGGGCACAAAGTCCGGGTCTGCCTCTACAACAGATTAAGCAAGGGTGAGTACACACGTACTCAGCAAGCGCAACCACAACCACGGAGGGAGTATAACAGAAGTATGCAAGTATTGTAACAAGGAAGGCTCACGGTTCTTTTTGCAGCAAAGCGAATTTTAATACACATGCAAGGGGTTGGTTTTCGCAAAGGGGTTTTCACCAATGTTTCTTTTAAAAGGAGCAGTAAAAGTAATACTTTTTCGTACAAGATTTTGTTGCTACCAGATTTCCCATCTGTCGTAGCCCAAGTCAAAACATTTCTCAGCTCAATCAAATACCAACATTTTCTTGCACCAAAACAGGGGACTAGTGAAGTGACCAAGCCGTAACTCGCCCAATACCGTGGACACGGCTATCCGGATAGGTTTTAACTCTGCAGAGGTGTACACAACCACAAGTAGGCTACCACAACAAGAACACCTTAGTGCCAGTGCAGCTCCTATCAAAGCCATTACCCACCATAGCTAAACTGACAAGTTACCACAGACGCGACCAGGGGTTAGCAACCTACCAACGAGGTTCTAACCAGGGGCATACCTCACATAGACCGTATCCCCGGCTCCATGGCCCTCTGTTGCTCACCAGCACACCACATAACCAGCAGCTCAACTAGTGGGATTTATGCTAGGCCGTTGCCACATACAACGGTCGAGTGGTGGTACAGAAAAATGGGTTAGGCTAGATGACACATCAACATCATCCCAAAACTTGTGATAGGATGGACAACTCCCACCATGCTCAACCATACCGGTTCGAGCTCACCTCGGTATTTCACCCGGAAATACCGTCTGTCCCATCCCACACGGGTACCCATTTTATTTACACAAATCATCACTTTTTATTTTAAGGTACGCACACGGTTGCTTTTGTAAATTCCAAGTATTTGTCATGGGGGTATAAAGGTAAAAAGTTCCTAAGCATTACTAGCAGTGACCAATATTTAAACAGAGCATCATCATATTTAAACATTAATCTAGGTTGTCAAGGAATTAGTCATAGCAATCAAGGGGTGGCTATCCAACTGGGTTTAGCAGAAAAATTATGCAAGTTTTATAAATCAGGCCATGGGTTGTGTTTATAAAAACTGGGACAACAGTATGCATCAAAGGGTGGGATTGCACTTGCCGTTCTCCCAACCCTCGGGGGATTCCTGCCCGGGGTCTTGGTCTCCAAGCTCCTGCTCGTAGCACTGCTCCTCCTCGAGTCCTTCCTCGTTCACGGCGGAGTCTACGGCACATACAAACAAACACCCAATAAATAAAAGAAAAAGCTTTTATTGAGCTCAGAAGGAAGGAACGGAAAACGAGAGCGAAAGGTGATGACATGATTATTTTTGGGTACGGACTGGTTGGGTTGGCGGAAATATATTGGTGAATATTATGGTGGAGTTTGGGATCAAACAGGATTAATTGGGCGCATGAAATGATGCGTCATTAGAGGTCATGTGGGTATTTTCATAGGTATTTGGGTTATTTTGCAAGGTTTGGTAGAAGTCTAGGGCTAAACTGCAAGTTGCAAGGGCTTAAATGTAAGGCTGGGAGGACCTAGTTGTAAATACTAAAAGTTGGTGGGGTTTAGGATTAAAACAAAAGGACTTGGACTGTTTCTAAAAGAAAAAGGATTTGTTTGTAATTATTAAAAAGCTCAGGGGTCTCGGTTGAATTCAACAGAGAGGGAGTTAACAGTGATTTGGACGGCGGGTTGAATAGTGGAAGGTCCAGGGGGTTATGGGCAAAAGTCCATCTTCTATCTCGCGAAACAGAGCCTGGGGGGGAGCGACGGCGGCGGCGCTGTCCGGCCAATCGCCGGCGATTGGGGCTGTGGCGGTGGACGGGATCAGGGGGAAAAGAGAGAGGGGGTCACGGCGAGTCCACTGGTGCCCTTACCACCGACGGAGATGGCCTGAGCGGTGCTGCCCACGGGAGCGGCGGCGGCGGCGGCACTGACAGTGGGTGGCGGCGCTGCGATGGGGGAGGGGCTCAATTGGAGGGCGGGTGAGCACGGGGTGGTGGAGGGGGTGCTCGCGACCCCTTATATAGACGCGGAGGTGAGCTGGGGAGGTGGGCCGACGAGAGGGTAGGTCGGGCGGCGTTAATGGCGTCCGGCGCTCGGGTACGACGATGGCCGGCGGGTTTGAGGTACGGGTGGCCCTGTTCTTGTCGCGTGCGCGCGTCGTGACGTGGCGTGCGCGCGGCCTGGTGGTGAAAAGACAGCAGCGGGGCCGGCGGTGGCGTGCTCGTGCGCGGAGGGCGTGCTGCGGCGGTCGGAGCGGTGGTTCGGCGGTGGGCGGCACGGCAATGTGCCGGCTCGGTTGTGGGCACGAGGACGACGAGTGCGGGGCCACAGTGGCGGGCGGCACGGCGGTGGTGTACGGCGGTCGGAGCGGGGTGGCGGCGACGATGGTCGCGCGGCTTGCGTGCGGCGCTGGGTGCGGCGGGACGGCCAGAGCGTGCGCGACAGGGTCGGCAGTGGCGTGCGGTGGAGCGGTGGTGGTGGCTGAGCTTCGACGGCGAGCGGAGGGGGGATGGGGCCGGCCGGGTACTGATGGTCGGCGATGGGCGGCGCGGGACCGAGCAGAGCAGAGCAGAGCGGTGGTGATCGGGACCGGGAGAAGCAGAGGAAGGAGAAAGGAGGAGAAAGGAAAAAGGAAAAAGAAAGGAAGGAAAAGGGAAAAGAGAGGAAAAGAAAAAGAGAGGGGAAGAAAAGGGAGGGAAGCGGCGGGATTCGCGGCGGGCGGTCGACGACGGTCGGCCAAGGTTGAGCGGCCCGGCGGTCGACCCGAAAGCGGCGACGCGGGATGGGATGGAAAGGGGGCGGTGATAACAAGGCGGTCAGGTTAAAAAAAAGGGGGAAAAACGAGGCGGGCTGGTATTTGTCGGAAGCGGGAGCTCGGGTAAACATTTTGAAACTTTTTACCGGGTGAGTTATTTGGGTGATTTTCCAGGGATTAGAAACGCGGGCGTTACACTATTCGTGCATAAATGTTACTGAACAAGAAGTCAGGTGTGTACTCAAAGGAGTTCATTTTGATAAATATATAGTGCCTAAACTTAAAGAAGAGCACATTCTAGTGTTCGGTTAGAAACATACATATTATTCTCATGCTCTGTATGATGTATCACCGTGTTCTGAACATGGTTCCATTTAATTGTATTACTCCAGGATGTTTTTTAGGGTTCTTATTGTGCGAACTTAGTGGGGACCAATTTTCTTTTCAGATATCTTGCGAGAAAGTGAGAGCTAGCATTGAAAAAAGTTTGGGTTCAGAGTGCATTGGCTATACCCATCACATGGTTCAGGATGGTCTCCGGCTTTTTGACTTCCAGAGAAAGGAAAATGAACCACTTTGTACAGAATATCTGGATATCATGCAGTGCACAATCAGCAAACTAACCTATGAAACACTTCAATCAGTGGCTTGTATTGTCAGCCAGAACGAGTTTAGTTTTGATAAGACTAGGCTGGCAATGGAAAAGATTGTAAAATCTCGCCTTCCAGGTTACTTGGCAAACTTGGCTCACAAAGATACCATACAACAGTTATTAAATATTTTTAGAAATCCGTGTAGCTATCGATCTGGTTCTGTGAGGCTTGTAACACCCGTTTCACCACAACTTTTGTCAGCTATCCATCATGCTTTGGATGGACTTGATGAAATGCCCATCCAACCTCTTGTTGCAATGTATAGGAAGATTAGACAAAAATCACTTACCCCAAAATTTGGGCTAGTTGCTCATGTTAGCAAATAATGCGGAAAACAAGATCGAACACGAGACACGATTTAACGTGGAAAAACCCTTGCGGGAAAAAAACCACGGAAGACAATCACTATTGAGGAGAGTTTACAAGTAGGGATGATACATGGCTTATCTGTCTTGCCTTGTCTTGTCTTACCCTACCGTCTACATAGGCTTACATATATATAGGCGGCTCACGTCCCTGTGCTTGGTTGCGTTGCCAAGGTGGGACTAAACTGTGCACTCCTGAGAGAAACCACAGCACAATGGGCCTCCGCTTCGCTCTGGCCCAAGCCTGGCCTATATCGTGGATGTGAATTTGGAACATATCCAACAAACTCCACCTTGAGACAAATTCCATCATGTAGACGAATAATAAACCTCCATATTAAAATCTTGAATACCAATGTCCATCGGACAAATAAGATCACTTGAGTATTCTCCCAACACTTGAGCAAATAACCAATAGGTTCAAACACACACAGCTATCAACAAAGCAGACAAATAATCTGGGCCTTCAACAAATTCATAATCCCAGCAAAAGTCTGAGTCTGTGCAACTGGCCTCGGAAAAATAAATGGCAATAATGCTCAATCATTAAATGACATAAAGTCGCAATATCACCTGTGGTATTAAATAAATATCCAGTGAAGAACTCAATTACTGCTCCATTCAAACACGGTTCAGATGTGGGCATAAATGTGCAACCAACGAAGTATAAACCTCTGCAATAGACCTTGCAGTAGTGCAGTCATGAGTGGACGTCTCCACCTTGAACAATAAATGTACTGAATGCTGGCCAGTACAAAACATTATAGTGTCTATGCAGCAACTCTGAACTAGATCCCTCAACATGAGCAAAGACAACAATAAACGTACTGCTCCCGCAATACAAAACACTGTAGTATCTAGTCAAACAAAACTTCCTCTGTTGCGCTTAGAATCCTCCACCTCGAACTCAATTCGGAGCAAAACCTTCACTTTTAATTAACCAACTTCATAGGAGTAAAGGAAACCACTAGGCTCACATGAACGATGTTGTCGAAACATCAAGAAGAATAAACTCAAAAGTGATCAAATAATAATCCCAATATCTCCTCAAATCTCAATATATCTCAGCAGCGGAAATCATATATCATAGAAACCATGTGAAAGAAATAACCAGAGGAAAATAATCTGCAGTAAATAATCTAGAAACGTTACTGTGTAACTCTAGTAATAACTTGCAGCCTTGTGTACAACTCCATGTACGATCAGCAAAAAACTGAAGAAATCTTCTAGTAGCTTTTCACGTGTGCGTCTAGCAAAATTCGACTAAATCTTTTTCCACCGAAGAAACCGGCGCTTTGTCCTCTTTGATCCGCGTGCAATAGCAAACGGCAGCAATCTTCGACAGCAATCTTTTTTCTTCTGGACGCATACCCCTGCGCACGGCCGCAACACCTGCCACTGCAAGCTTTCGTAGATCGGTAGCTTCGGAATCGAGTCGACGGTAACAGCATGTTGACACCAAAAATTGGCACCGGGAAGAAGCTGACATGTGGGCCAGATTTGGTGGAAAGATACCATTCGGCTAGGAGGCTTTGCTGGAGCATTCGGCAGGAGACGCTCTGCGGTCGGGAGCGCGTTATCATTCGGCAAAGGTGAAGCATTCGGCAGGAGACGCTCTGCGGTCGGGAGCGTGTCATCATTCGGCAGAGGCATTGTTCCGCAAGCAAAGAGTGGTAGCATTCGGGAATACATGATGACGTGGATCAACATAAGGAAAAGGCCGGTTCGAACATGGAAAGCAATATGGGCACGAAGATTCGTCATTTATTTTTAGAAACAAGTGTTGAAGTCGTGTCCGACTAGGAGTTGTATCAAGACCTGGGTATAAATATAAACCCATGGCAATTGTAGAGAGAATCATCGAATCAATCATACAACAAACCGGCCCCGTGCCAACATCGAGTCCTTTAGTCGAGTCGTCGAGTTCTTCGAGAGGAGTCATCGATCCGTCGACCTCCGTAAGTACCGGCAACCTTGTATCATGCTTAGTATCATGCGGTGGATTTAAGCTTTGATGCAAGTAGTCTTGTTACCATGCTTAGTATCATCCGGTGGATTTAAGTTGTGGTCTCAAGAAGGTTCCTCTGTTAGGTCATGAGCCATGCGGTGGGCTAAGATCTAGTATGGACCAAGTTATCGGCTCTGTTAGATTTCGGCAAGATCTAGCAGATTCATTAAGTTACCCCGTGTTGCTCCGTTTTTACTATGTGCTTAATTCATGCAACACACCTTTGCCCAATCTAGATCGGCTAGGATCGGCTTTGCTTTACAGTGCAACGGCTTATCCCCTCACAGCCGAATCCGAAACCGATCTAGGTTGCTACGTGTCGCGGGTTCAAGCTTGTCGGCATCGTGTAGATCTTGACAGAACCGGGTATCATGCGGTAGATGCAGGTTTTTGGGTCGTCTTAGAGCTAATCATCCGGTGGATTAGAATTCGATTCGATCTGATAGATTTATCTTTACCGATTAGGCTTGTTCCTTCGCCATGGACCCCGATTCGGCTAAATAGCCGTATTCGGCAGTGCTCTCACGAGTGAACGTGTGTTCGTGGGTTTGCATTGGGCAATGAATGCTTTTAGCCTTTCACGATTAGATTGTATCATGCGGTGGATTGATCTAATCTGATTGGTGGTGTGGCCTCAAACGGGTTAGGTGCTGCTTTCGGCCTAACATCGTTTGTTGCCATACCTGACGGGTGCTGCTTTCGGCCTATGCATTCTTGTTTTCAATGTAAATTCGTGACCGTGTTGTGGGTTCGTAACTAAACAATGAGTGCTTTTAGCCTTTCATGATTAGATTGTATCATGCGGTGGATTGATTTAATCTGATTGGTGGTGTGGCTTCAAACGAGTCGTATCATGCGGTGGATTAACTCGTTCGTTGCCATGCTTGACGGGTGCTGCTTTCGGCCTATGCATTCTTTGTTTACTGCGAATTTATGATCATGTTCACCCTTTTATTTATCCATCATGCTCTGTTTCTCGTTAATCGGCTATGAGTATGTGTTGTAATGTTCATTCTGTTGAAAGCCGATCTCTCATCATGCTTACGTCACGCATTCGGCAGTACGCTCACTGCGTGCCTTGCCGATTGCCGAATGAGGTTTTAACTGCCGACAGATAGCTTCCCTGTAGCTATATGTCTTTCGAGATTGGCTTCAACGCCGCAAATATGGAACTGTCTGGTCTCATCCGGCACGTTCCAGGTTTTGATCTAAACGTTTTTATCCCTTTGTTAGTTTTCAGGCAAACTGACTGGCACGCTTCCGGATTCAAAAAGCCCGGGCCACGTTTGAAGCCAGCTTGTTCGGCTTGCTGTGTGCTTGGCGTGAGGTGCGGATTTTACGTCAACACACTTTTTGGCACGCCCGGTGGGACACACGCAAGTTTTCAAGATGCCTGAGTTGAGCGACATCATGGATGTCACTTTGGAAGAGTTGTCTGAAGAACATCAACAGATGGTAAAGGTTGCTGCTAACCAATTCATTAACAAATGTTTGCTGTCTTTCGCCAAGAACAGGAGTGGTGCACCTTTTCTCAAGTCCGATCTGCCAAGAGTTCTCCTTCCTGGGCAATCTGATCTTACTGAAGAAGAAGAGAAGGAGAGATTCTCGGGCTTGTTATACAAAGCTTTGGGAGAGACAATGACCAATCACAATGCTGCGTTCTTAAACAGTTTTCGGCATATAATGATAAGCATTTTTGGTCAGCAAGTGGATAAACCCTTTGAGCAGATACATGGGCAATTGGGTGGCCCGACATACTTCAATGTTCAAGCACCAGTTCAGAAACCACATGGTAAAGGGAATGCTGATGAAACTGGAGGTTCTGGTGCTAAAGATATAAATGGACAACCGATTCGGCAAGACCCTCAGCTTGCATTGCCGAAAACTCGCACATACGGTGATATGGCATTCGGCACCACAGGGAATCCGCCTGCTTCTGCTTACAAGATATCTCCCTTGAACAACAGACTGCAGAGGGATTTGTATGGAAACGGATATTCAGAGTTCATGGATTACAATGCTATCGACGCTCTCCCGAATCCTGGATATGTTGGTAATGCAGGCGTGTTTGCTGGGAGACCAGGGAATCAAGATACCAGTATTGACCTCATGGTGCAAAAAATGACCGATGTATTGCAAAATCAATTCGGTCTGAAGCCTAAAAATCAGGGATACATGTACTCGTCTCCTTTCCCTGAATGGTACCAAAGGGTATCATTGCCGAATAGAGTCAAGGTGCCTACAGAGTTTACTAAATTCTCAGGACAAGATGATACTAGCACTGTGGAACATATAGCTCGATATCTGATGCAGCTTGGAGAGGCTTCGGCAGACGAGGCTTTCAGAATCAGATACTTTCCTTTGTCACTAACGGGTCCAGCTTTTACATGGTTTGCTTCTTTGCCTGCCCAGTCGATTTGCACCTGGAAAGACCTGGAACAGAAATTCCATGCTCATTACTGCATTGGCAGTACCGAGAAAAAGTTGGTTGATTTGACCAGCTTAAGGCAGAGGAATAATGAAACACCTACAGAGTTTCTCAGGAGATTTAGGGAAACTAAGAGCATGTGCTTTTCTCTGAACATACCTGATGATCAACTAGCTGGTATGGCTGTAGCTGGAATGCTGCCTGCTATTCGGGAGAAGCTATTCGGGATGGAGTTTGATGATCTAGGCCAGTTGTCGCACAGATTGGCCTTGATGAGTAACCAGGCGTATGGTTTCAAGAAAGATGTCAGATTTGCTAAAAATAATGATGTGGCTGACATCTATAACCAATTCCTTGAAAGGGCAGACCAAGAAGATGAATATGAAGATAGCGAGGAAATAGCTGCAGCAGAGATAGTGTGGAGCAAAGAACCAGTTACAATGACTCAAAGATGGATCAAACAGATGAAGGGAACATATGATTTTGATGTGACTAAGGCAGACAAATTATTTGAATTCCTGGTGAAAGAAGGCCGAATCAAATTGCCAGAGGGGCATTCTATGCTTCGGCCCGATGGAGTGAAAGATAAGAGGTACTGTGGGTTTCATGATAGAAATTCTTATTCCATTAATGAATGCAGAGTCTTTAGGATGAAGATTCAGAAAGCTATCCAGGAAGGACATTTGAAATTCGACAACAAGATGAAACTGGACAGTAACCCTTTCCCTCAGAATATGATCGGGTTCTCGGTTAATATGGTGAATGCTGTTCCATCTGGAGAAAAGGGAAGATTGAAAGTCTTAACCTCAAAGAAGGCAAGACAGGATGGTTCAGTTGATCCCACTCGGCAGATCACAATTGAGCAGGTTCGCCAGAAAAATCTTCGGTTCCCGAATAGCCGATTAGAAGTAGGAAAATCCTTTAAACCTAGAGTTACTACACGTATTCTCCTCAACAAATGGCAGCGTCAGCAAGAAAAAGAGCGTTTTCAAAGGCGTGAATACGAGGAGGAGAAAAGAAGACGCGAAGAAGAAAGGCTTGAGGAAGAACAGGAAGAGTATGCTCGAGAGCAGGAGCGTGCGCATTGGGGGTGTGCATTCTTCAGACACTGTTGGAACGAAGGTTTGAAGCTTCCTACATGGAATAATTGTCCTGAATGCAATAGTAGATATGATGAATATAGGCAGGGAACTGTCAATCGCCGATCTGTCCATGAAAGAATTGGCAGGGTGCATCCTAGTGATGATCGGCGTTTTAATGATCAACCAAGAAAGAGACATGCTGATCACAAATGGGTTGATCGCGAGGAAGAAGAGGATCATGCTTATGTTTGGCAAAAAGGACAATGGTGCCCACCTGGTTTAAGAAGAAGTCAGAAGAGAAGAGTCCAACGCCTGAGGAATCAAGAATTAAAGCAAGCAAGGCCTAGGATGAAATCGATATGGCTCCCAAAAGACAGGCCTGACGAACGTGGTCATTCGGCTCCTACATGTATGGTATGTTTTCTGCCGAATGAATTCATGGCTCCAGCTAATCAAATTGTACAGGAAGAAATATTGCCCGATATAGATGATGCCGAGCAATTTGGGTTAATGGCACAATTGATGTTGAACAAACAAGCTGTTTTTGAGAAGCCAGCCCAGAATCGGCACATGAAGCCACTGTACTTGAAGGGATATGTTAATGGCAAACCATTGACCAAGATGTTTGTCGATGGAGGAGCTGCTGTCAATGTAATGCCATATACCACATTCAGGAAACTTGGTATGGGCCCTAGAGATTTGACACCAACAAGCATAATTCTAAATGATTTTGCTGGAAATCCTTCGGACACCAAGGGATGCGTGCATGTTGATCTGATGATTGGGTCCAAGACTCTGCTTACGACTTTCTTTGTCATTGAGGGCAAAGGGGCATATAGCTTGCTGCTTGGAAGAGATTGGATTCATGCAAATTGTTGTATTCCATCTACTATGCATCAACAGCTTATTCAGTGGATAGATGATGAGGTGGAGATTGTCCAAGCAGATGATTCAATAAGCGTGGCAAACATGGAACCAGCTTTTTGGGAGTATCAAGGCATAGATTGTTTCTCAGGTAAAGACTGGGGAGAAGGTCCTGTGGCACCAGCCAGCAGTGATCAGCAGCCGATCGAAGCAGTCGGCTCTCATAGTAATTTTTGATGGAAAATCCAATTGATGGAACTGATGGAAAATTAGGACGTGGATTTGTGTCGGCCGATAAATTAGAAGAAGTGGACATTGGAGATGGTGATAAGCCAAGGCCGACATTTATCAGTGCTAATTTGGATTCGGTTTTCAAAGAAAAGTTGGTGACATTGTTAAAGGAATACAAGGACTGCTTTGCTTGGGATTATTCGGAGATGCCCGGTCTAGACCGTTCTATTGTTGAGCATCGGTTGCCAATCAAACCTGGATATAGGCCTTACAAGCAACCACCCCGAAAAATCTACAAGGAAGAAGTGTTGGCCGATGTGAAAAAGGAGATTGAAAGATTACTAGATGCAAATTTCATTCGGCCATGTAAATATGCGGATTGGATCTCTAATATTGTTCCTGTCTATAAGAAAAATGGAAAGATGAGGGTTTGCATAGACTTTAGAGACTTAAACAAGGCTACACCCATGGATGGATATCCAATGCCTGTTGCTGATTCATTGGTTGATGCTGCTGCTGGATACAAAGTGCTCAGTTTCATGGACGGTAATGCAGGATACAATCAGATTTATATGGCATTGGAAGATATAGTAAAGACAGCTTTCAGGTGTCCTGGACACATAGGGTTGTTTGAATGGGTCGTCATGACCTTTGGATTAAAGAATGCCGGTGCAACTTATCAAAGGGCTATGAATTATATTTTTCATGAGTTAATCGGCAAGATTGTGGAAATATATATTGATGATGTAGTGATCAAGTCATTGGATCATGAGTCTCATTTGGCCGACATAAGGAAAACTCTAGAATGCACCAGGAAGCATGGGCTTAAGATGAACCCGAATAAGTGTGCTTTTGGAGTTTCGGCTGGAGAGTTTCTGGGATTTTTGATACATGAAGGAGGAATAGGAGTTGGTAAGAAAAGCATGAAGGCAATTGATGAAATTGTTCCTCCAACTAATCTTAAAGAGCTACAATCGCTGCTTGGCAAGATAAATTTTGTGAGAAGGTTCATATCGAACTTGTCACAAAAGGTGTTGCCCTTTTCCTCACTATTAAAAATAAAGAAGGATCAAAAGTTTGTATGGGGTGACGAACAACAGAAGGCTTTTGATGAAATAAAGGAGTACATGAAGAAGCCACCAGTATTGGTGCCTCCACAATTGAACAAGCCTTTCAAGTTGTACGTGGCGGCCGATGCCCAAACTATTGGATCGGCCCTCATTCAAGAATTTGAAGGGAAGGAAAGAGTGGTTGCATACCTTAGCCGAAAGTTACTGGATCCAGAGACAAGGTATTCGGCTATAGAGAAACTTTGCTTATGTGTTTACTACTCCTGTACGAAATTTCGGCATTACTTACTACATGCCGAATGCATTGTGTATTCAAAGTTTGATGTGATAAAACACATGTTGTCTATGCCAATTTTGAACGGAAGGATTGGCAAATGGATTTTAGCTTTGTCTGAATTTGAGTTAAGGTTTGAATCGGCAAAAGCTGTTAAGGGACAGATTATTGCCGATTTCATTACTGAACATCATGATACATCGATAAATTTGCTTAACATTGTTCCTTGGGTGTTATTCTTCGATGGATCTTCATGCAACAAAGGTGGTGGAGCAGGTATCTTATTAATTTCACCCAAAGGGGAAACATTTGAGTTTGCTGTTCCCATTCAATCTGCTGTTACTAACAATCAAGCTGAGTATGAGGCATTGCTCAAAGGGCTCCAATATTTGAAAGAAGCAGATGCCATTGCGGTTGAAATTTTTGGAGATTCAGAATTGGTCATAAAGCAATTGAATGGTGAATATGAGTGCAAAAGTGATACCTTGAGGAATTATTATGAAGAATGCAAAGAAATATTGAAGAGCTTTCGGTCAGTAATTCTACAACACATTCCTAGAGGGGATAATGGAGAGGCAAATAGATTGGCCCAAAGTGCATCAGGTTATAAAGAGCTTCGAGAAGTTTTTGCTGATGATGTATATGCATTCGGGAGTAATCTGGCAGAAGGTGATTGGAGAAAAGAGATTGCCGATTATCTGGAGAATCCATCCCGAAAAGTTTCTAGAAAGCTCAGGTATAAAGCTTTAAAGTTTGTTCTTCTTGATGATAATTTGTATTATAAATCCCTGGATGGAGTGCTGTTACATTGCTTAAATCATGAAGAAGCAAAAAGGCTGATGAGTGAAGTACATGATGGGTTGTGTGGAGCACATCAATCGGCCTACCGAATGAAGTGGGTTATTAGAAGAACTGGATATTACTGGCCGACAATGTTGGAAGATTGTTTTGAATATTATAAAGGATGTCAGGACTGTCAGAAATTTGGAAACATTCAGAGAGTTCCGGCATCAGCTTTGAATCCCATTGTCAAGCCATGGCCATTCAGGGGATGGGGAATGGATTTGATTGGCCAAATAAATCCTCCATCTAGCAAGGGGCATAAGTTTGTACTTTTGGCAACTGATTATTTTACCAAATGGGTTGAGGCAATTCCATTAAAGAAAGTGACGTCGGAGAATATGGTTGAATTTGTTAAAGAACACATCATTTACAGATTCGGGATTCCTCAGACAATCACCACTGATCAAGGGACTCAATTTACATCTTCAGAATTCAGAAATTTTGCTGAAAGTATGGGCATCAAATTGTTAAATTCTTCTCCTTATTATGCCCAAGCTAATGGTCAGGCAGAGGCTTCTAACAAGATTATGATTAAAATTATACAGAAAAAGATTGATCAGAAGCCGAGAAAGTGGCATTCGGTACTCAATGAGGCTTTATGGGCTTACCGAATGGCTCCACATGGGGCTACACAGACGTCTCCCTATGAGTTGGTGTATGGGCATCATGCTATTTTGCCATGGGAGATACAATTAGACTCAAGGAGAATAAAGTTGCAAAAGGATTTAAGTTCTAAAGATTACAAAGATTTAATGATGGACGAATTAGAAGATTTGCATATGATTCGTCTCAGGGCCTTGGAGAATATTGAGAAGAATAAAGTGCGAGTTGCTAAGTACTACAACAAGAAGGTGAAAGTTAAGCAATTCACAGAAGGTGATCTAGTTTGGAAAGCAATATTGCCGATTGGAACCAAATATGCAGCATTCGGCAAGTGGTCCCCAAATTGGGAAGGTCCTTTTAGAGTGGTTAGATGCATGCCTGGAAATGCATATATTTTGAAGACATTATTGGGAGAAGGATTTGCTTCTGCTATAAATGGAAGATATTTGAAGAGGTATTATCCCAGTGTTGAAATCGATCGGTGATTGATATATTAATTTGCCAAACAGCCGATATTCGGGAAGAAATCGCCTTCAGAACAAATGTTAACAGAAAAGGAAAATGGCCAGTACTGAATGTATTGCCCTTAGCACAAAATATACTACACCAGATGATTCATGCAAGATCACAAAAGATAAGTTTTATTGCCGAAATTCCATAAATCCCTAGTACAAACTAATGGAATAGCTTGTTCAAGACGGACTGAGGATGAATGGAATCGGCAATGGCGGCGCCATGAGCGTCAAGGCGATCTATGGAAGTCTCGATGTCGTCGATCTCCTCCGGGTTACCATTAGTGAAGCCGGTTGGTAGCCTGGAGTAGTCGGTGTTGGTGTGCGTCGACATGGCGACTAGGCCTGCGGCAGTGCCCAGACGGATGCCGTGCGAGGCCACCTCATCGATACGGCCCGCCACCGCGCCGAGGCGAGCTTCTGGTGTGTCCCCAGGAGCATTCACCTTGTTCGCCAGCTCATTCATCAGCACCTTCAGCCGATCGAGTTCGGCATCACGCGCTGCAAGTTTACAAAAGGGGCAACAGATTAATATCATTCGGGGGATGAGATTAAGATTGAGCAGATTGCAGAACTCACCATCGATGACTTCGAGCAGTTGCTTGCGCTCGTGCTGCCATTCGAGGTCAGCAATCCCGGCTTGCTTGGAGATAGCCTCCAGTTCGCGACGAGAGTCGTCGCGCTCCGCCTTGAATCGGCGGGCATCGCCGTCCGTGTAGCGGTAGTCGTCCGATTCGAGAGATCGATCAGACGAACTCGAAGATGCCGCAGGAGCAGCGGCTGGAGCTGCAACTGGCGCACCAGCGCCAGCAATCCATTGGATTACCCTGGAAGAGCGAAAAGATTCGTCAAGAAAGAGGGAGGAAATCTCGAGGAGAACAGAGAGAAGCGAGTAGCTACTCACCTGCGGCGAGCACCGGCGCGACTTCCTTCGGCCTCATCAGCGGCCGGGCGCCTCCTGTTGTTGTCGGCCATTGGAGGTTCCTCGGAATTACTGTGGATGGGGAAAAGAATGGCTTGGGCCGGCAAGAACTTGGAAGGCGAAGAACTTGATGAAGAAACCGTGGGCTGCCTGGGTGTTTATTTATAAAACCCGCAGAGGAAATCGTGGCCAAAGATCGTGGCGCGTATTCCGAAGAGTTCGGAAGGTGGAAAGGATTTTCCTAGCCGAATGGCTCCCATGTCGCTTGGGATCCTTGCCGAATCGTATTCGGCTTTGACTGGGTAAGATTCGGCTGCGTTAAGTTAAAAGCATTTTTTAGCTTAATATTATTTGTAGATGATCTTGCCGAGTGAGTTGTTCACAATGATGGAGAAGAAGAGTTAACAGCTACGAATTCACAAGATGAGGCAATTATTCGGCTACAGGTTATTGGTTACAAGTTACAAACCCAAGTATTTTGAAATTACATTTGTGGCATTGGAAATCATATTGCTAATGTTGTCTAACAAGTTTTTGTCAGCTTCTTGGGTTTTAGCCAGAGCCTTGAGCTTTGCCTTGAGTTGTTTATCCTTGTTCAGAGTGGCTGAAGCTTCTTTTCGTATTCTTTCTGATAACTTGGGAAGCTCAGCAATATTCTTCTCGTCAGCTTCAATTTCGGCCGATAAGCGTTGCAATTCGGCTTCAAGTGCAGCTTTCCTGGCCTTTTTGCTCTCAAGATCAGATACCAGCTTGGTCAACAGCTCATTATTCTCTTGATCTTGAGAGTGCAGAGTTTTTACTGACTGCTTGATCAGAGATCTTTTTTGCTCTAAGGCTGGCAGAGAAGATTGATTGCTCAAGGCTTGCATCACTGCTGCGAATTGCTGATCCAATTGAGAGACTGGCTCCAATGCGGTCTTGATGTCAGCTGGGAGTTCTTGATCAATGGAGTCCAGTACGTCTCTTAATGAAACAGCATGTGTAGCCTGGTCTTGGATGCTCTTATTCAGTAAGGCTAAGATGTCTTTCAGCTTTGCTTTGGTTTCTTCTGATAAATCTTGGCTAGAAGTAATCTCTTCTCCTTGTTCGGTAACCCAGTCATCCACAGCAAAGGAATAGCTGGGTGATGAAGTGGATTTCTCCTGAAAAGGGTTCTTGCCGAATTAGTAAAAGAATTGCCGAATGAGGGAGAGTCAAGAGAATTGAATGATTATGTTTACCTCGGCCCTGGCTTCCCGAGTGGGAGATGGAAGTGTTTTGAGTTCCATGATGGGAGTTTGTGTATCTGGCTGAGGAGAAACCGGAGTGTCAATTGAAGAGGATTCTATTCCTGTTTCTGGAAGGGGCAGCAAAGCTGAAGACGAATCATGAGGAAGGGAAGAGCTTTCCAAGGCAGGATCTGTTGAAGCTTGTTCTGCAGTTGACAAGAGAGTAAATGCCGATGACAAGAAATTAAGAAAAATGAAGTGGTATATTTTTTACCGTTCAATGAGGCATCGGCAATTTCTGTGCTAGCCAACCATTGCTGAGCTTTGGCCTGAAAAAACAAGGAAAGATGAAGTTGAGCAGAATATTATTGACATCATGGCCAAAGAAAGAGAGATCTGACCTGGATGATTTTCTTGGGAACCACTTTTCTTTTCTTTGTGCCTGAGGAGGCTGCCAGGGCAAGGGTCTTCCTTTTGACAGATGATGGCCTGGTGATTTTTGGATCCAGGATAGCTCGTCTGGCCATTATTTGAGCTAAAGTTGGGGATTGATATCCCAGAGCTGAGATTGGGCCTGCTGCCTTGTATACAATTGCCCTGGCAAGAGGGGCAGGTATAATGTCCTGCAAAGATGGTAAAGTCAAGGTCAAGTTGGATCTTTATTTGATTGAAAGTGAATAAAAGCTGAACATATTACCTCTGAGCTTGGTTGGTAGTCTGACATCAACTCGAGACAGAGAGGATGAATTGGCACATTGAAGATATGATCATGAAGTTCTTGCCACCAGATTATGAAGCTAGGGTGTGCAAATATTATTGGCACAAAGGGCTCAGGTGCATAGATTGTGTCACAGCATCTATAAGGGAAGATTCTTCTTGTTTCTGTGGCATCTTTGATGATTTCCCTAGGCTTGAGAAATTCATGAAGGAATAGTCTTGGGGGCACCTGGCCACATCCCAATTGCCTGGCTGCTATGTTCGGCTGATAGTATTCATATGTGCTCTGAACTAGTCTTCCCCCATGAAATTCGGCTGGCAGGATACAAGGATGGATGAAAGCATTGAAAATTGCTATAGAATGTACGTCAGTGCATCCAGATTCAAAGCCGAATTCACAGGGGAAGATGAGGTTGTCATTGTCCAGATATGGAAACCAGAGAGGATGATCAAAGCCTTTGAAGAAGAGCTCAAATAATTCACAGATATTTTTGTTGATGGATACAGTAGAAGCAGCTTCTCCATAAGTTTGACAACCTTTGGTCTTCTTGATCTCTCCCTCCGCATAGTTGATGGAAGGGAATTCTCTGCTGTTGAGATCAATGGCAATAATCTGATGCATGTACAGTTGTAGCCACATCTGGACAAACCACCAGGGACCATTCACACAAGGTATTTTCTTGTTGGTGTGCATCAATTGGGTAGTTTGATTAAGCATGTGATAGACGCTGCCCAGGAGGTATTTTCCCAATGGGATGAGTTTACCAGCAGCCAGTTCTTCAGCCATCACGATGTGGTTCAGAGTTGGCTCATTGGCTTTGCCACAGAAGACATACCTGCACAGCCACATATTCAGGAAAGCCCTGTACTCTACATCGGTCAAGGGGCCATCGGACATATAGTTTTGGATGTATCTTTTATATCCAACCCCTGTTTTGACTCCTGTCTGCTTGGAGGAGCCCTTGTGGTCATATGGTCGAACAGTTTCTGTTATGTTCAGACCAGTCATCATATATACATCGGCCAAGGTGGGAGACATTGGACCATGACCGAATAAAAAGGCGTTGGCACCATTGGACCAGAAGTGGCAAGCTGCAATCAGAAGGTTCTCATTCTTGGGTGTTTCAGCCAATGACAACTCCAAGCAGTGAGATATGCGCAGACGATCCCAGTTCTGTGTTTGGGGGCTTTTATCATCTGATATTCTCTTGTACCAATTCCTCCAGCCTGCAATCGGGGGCAGAGGCCAGTTCTTGAAAGTGTCTTGCCACTTGTGAGGATTGGCCAGAGAGATCTTGAACGGGATCCTTTGGGATTCGGCTGCGATGAATTCAGAGGGATCTGAGTTCCCTACAGGGCCGAGAAAATACGATGGAGATTTCTCTTCAACAGGAATGAGGATTTCGGCAGCTAGGGCCTGTCAAGCATGGAAAAGGATAAAGAGATTTGAGACAGGAATCAAGAAAAGATTGTCGAATGAGCTTGGAGAGATTAAAGTTTACCTGAAGTGCGAAATCTTGATTCGCCATGAAGAGGTTGAGTCTTGAAACGCTGATGACCTAGAGTGCGGATCTGAGCGGAAGCCTCGTGGATTCAAAGGAGAATGGCGGATGTCGAGTAGAGTTGGCTTGAGAATGTTTGGTGCTTGTGGTCGATTTCGAAATAAAGATCACCTTTATCCCGAAATCGAAGGGGCATGTGTTGACACCAAAAATTGGCACCGGGAAGAAGCTGACATGTGGGCCAGATTTGGTGGAAAGATACCATTCGGCTAGGAGGCTTTGCTGGAGCATTCGGCAGGAGACGCTCTGCGGTCGGGAGCGCGTTATCATTCGGCAAAGGTGAAGCATTCGGCAGGAGACGCTCTGCGGTCGGGAGCGTGTCATCATTCGGCAGAGGCATTGTTCCGCAAGCAAAGAGTGGTAGCATTCGGGAATACATGATGACGTGGATCAACATAAGGAAAAGGCCGGTTCGAACATGGAAAGCAATATGGGCACGAAGATTCGTCATTTATTTTTAGAAACAAGTGTTGAAGTCGTGTCCGACTAGGAGTTGTATCAAGACCTGGGTATAAATATAAACCCATGGCAATTGTAGAGAGAATCATCGAATCAATCATACAACAAACCGGCCCCGTGCCAACATCGAGTCCTTTAGTCGAGTCGTCGAGTTCTTCGAGAGGAGTCATCGATCCGTCGACCTCCGTAAGTACCGGCAACCTTGTATCATGCTTAGTATCATGCGGTGGATTTAAGCTTTGATGCAAGTAGTCTTGTTACCATGCTTAGTATCATCCGGTGGATTTAAGTTGTGGTCTCAAGAAGGTTCCTCTGTTAGGTCATGAGCCATGCGGTGGGCTAAGATCTAGTATGGACCAAGTTATCGGCTCTGTTAGATTTCGGCAAGATCTAGCAGATTCATTAAGTTACCCCGTGTTGCTCCGTTTTTACTATGTGCTTAATTCATGCAACACACCTTTGCCCAATCTAGATCGGCTAGGATCGGCTTTGCTTTACAGTGCAACGGCTTATCCCCTCACAGCCGAATCCGAAACCGATCTAGGTTGCTACGTGTCGCGGGTTCAAGCTTGTCGGCATCGTGTAGATCTTGACAGAACCGGGTATCATGCGGTAGATGCAGGTTTTTGGGTCGTCTTAGAGCTAATCATCCGGTGGATTAGAATTCGATTCGATCTGATAGATTTATCTTTACCGATTAGGCTTGTTCCTTCGCCATGGACCCCGATTCGGCTAAATAGCCGTATTCGGCAGTGCTCTCACGAGTGAACGTGTGTTCGTGGGTTTGCATTGGGCAATGAATGCTTTTAGCCTTTCACGATTAGATTGTATCATGCGGTGGATTGATCTAATCTGATTGGTGGTGTGGCCTCAAACGGGTTAGGTGCTGCTTTCGGCCTAACATCGTTTGTTGCCATACCTGACGGGTGCTGCTTTCGGCCTATGCATTCTTGTTTTCAATGTAAATTCGTGACCGTGTTGTGGGTTCGTAACTAAACAATGAGTGCTTTTAGCCTTTCATGATTAGATTGTATCATGCGGTGGATTGATTTAATCTGATTGGTGGTGTGGCTTCAAACGAGTCGTATCATGCGGTGGATTAACTCGTTCGTTGCCATGCTTGACGGGTGCTGCTTTCGGCCTATGCATTCTTTGTTTACTGCGAATTTATGATCATGTTCACCCTTTTATTTATCCATCATGCTCTGTTTCTCGTTAATCGGCTATGAGTATGTGTTGTAATGTTCATTCTGTTGAAAGCCGATCTCTCATCATGCTTACGTCACGCATTCGGCAGTACGCTCACTGCGTGCCTTGCCGATTGCCGAATGAGGTTTTAACTGCCGACAGATAGCTTCCCTGTAGCTATATGTCTTTTGAGATTGGCTTCAACGCCGCAAATATGGAACTGTCTGGTCTCATCCGGCACGTTCCAGGTTTTGATCTAAACGTTTTTATCCCTTTGTTAGTTTTCAGGCAAACTGACTGGCACGCTTCCGGATTCAAAAAGCCCGGGCCACGTTTGAAGCCAGCTTGTTCGGCTTGCTGTGTGCTTGGCGTGAGGTGCGGATTTTACGTCAACACAGCAGGAACGGCAGATTAGGGCTGCCACGATGAACTTGAATCGGAGTCGAGTACCTGCTGCAATACGGAATCAAATTCCGTCCCGAACTCCACGTCAACAAATTTGATCCGACTGACTGACGGCGCGACGAAGAAAACTGAAACCCTAATTTTTTTTCTCACGATCTCGTGCCAAGCTCTGATACCACTTGTTGTAAATGATGACGAATAAATGACAAGAAGTAAAGGAATCAAACCGCAGGAGACACGAGATTTTAACGTGGAAACCCTCCCAATGTAGAAGGGAAAAAACCACTATCGAACACGAGACACGATTTAACGTGGAAAAACCCTTGCGGGAAAAAACCACGGAAGACAATCACTATTGAGGAGAGTTTACAAGTAGGGATGATACATGGTTTATCTGTCTTACCCTACCGTCTACATAGGTCTTACATATATATAGGCGGCTCACGTCCCTGTGCTTAGTTGCGTTGCCAAGGTGGGACTAAACTGTGCACTCCTGAGAGAAACCACAGCACAATGGGCCTCTGCTTCGCTCTGGCCCAAACCTGGACTATATCGTGGATGTGAATTTGGAACATATCCAACAACTCACTGTTCCAAAAGAGGGCATATTATCAAAATGATGAGGAAAAGATGCAATGAGATTCTAACAGGGCTTGAAGAAAGCAATTGCTTGCCAAAGAATTTAGCAAAGGCAATGTCAGTGGCAAGCCTATATCAGAAGCAAAAGTTGAAAAGTGTGGATATTTCACAATCAGAGTTCTTCCCCTTTACAAGAGAAACTATATCTTTGCAGAATGATATCCTGAATGCTCTTTGGTCACTACAAAAACTCAGTCATGACAACCTGAAATTGTTGCACCCCATGCTGGATCAAGATTCTAATGTTGAAAGGAAGCGTCTAAAAGGAGCTTTGAGGAACTACTTGACCGAATGCTTGTTTGAATGTGATGAAGGTAGTTTGCCAGATGAGACCCTCCGAGCCATAGCCTTTATAAATCGGATTTTTGGACAACATCAAGAGAAACTATATCTTTGGTCACCCCATGCTGGATCTTTGAATGTGATGAAGGTAGTTTGCCAGATGAGACCCTCTGAGCCATAGCCTTTATAAATCGGATTTCTGGACAACAGCAAGTTGTGTTGACAGAAGAGAGGAGGGAGGCTGAGGTAGATGCTGTCTTAAACTTAAGCAGTCATCTCAATGCTTTAGTGCACTGTTGTGTAGAAGAATGTTCTTGTGGTGAAGAGTTGATTAGCTTAGGGAATGATAGCTGCAATGAGGATAATGATTTCATACTTTCTGGGACCAACTACTTCAACTTAAGCTCCGAGCAGCAGCAGACACAAGAGCCTTGTTGTTCCAGTAATATAGACACCGATGTTATGGGAAAGTGTTGTTGGAGCGAAACTGTTGGAGATACACCTAATGTCCCTGAAGTTGAGGATTCTGGTTCCAAATCAGAAGAGATACTTAGGAAATCATGTCTAAGTACTGAAGATTCTGGAGGCATTGGGCTTGGGCATTGTAGCGGCAATGGAACAATTGGCAGTGGGATGGAGCCCTATGCAGATAAGTCTGTTGATGTTAACCCCTTGAAAGAGTCAAGATGTTTAGAGATTAATGGGATCTGTGATGAAACTTCAATACTGGCCCATAAGCTTATCGGGCAGATTTTAGATAAATGGTTGATCGTGGAGAACAATGTAGTGAACGAACCCACTGGACACCACCTTGGAAGTGGATTGGCTTCTCAAAGTCCCCAAGGTACATTGTGAATCGTTATCAAACCCTTTTTGTTTTTGTCATGTATAGCTTTATACTTTATAATTTGTTGTCCCTTTGTAAGCTGATAGGTTTCTTGTTGCCTTTGCTAGACGATGATAATAATGGGCCTGTGAATTCAGCAGAGAACGCAGAATGTGACATTTTTATTCATGCTGTGGAACGTCTCTTGCCTAATTTGCCAAAAAGGTTTGCCCTTTCCTTTTCCCGTCCATCTGCTGCAGTCACGTTCTAGATCATAATACCTTGTATTTGTGCAGTTGCATAGACAAAGTCAAGAGGCTAATGAGATGAGCTAGCAAGCACTCTCATAACGACCTTCTGCAATGGCGCCAATGGACCCCGTAATCTATCCTCTCGTTTTTTTCTCCCATAAACGTGATCAGGCCTGTGAGTTCTATGACTAGGCACCTATTTCATGCGCCCTACCTGGAACGGTTGTTGTGTAAACGGTCATGGGAATATGAACGTGTCCGTTCAAACAATGGCAATCCATGTTATCCAATTTAGCTACACACACATATACCCGTTAAATATGAACGTGAGGTTAATTACTTGAGATTGTTGTACATGAACCTTCCCCATATTCATCATGCCCAGCGCAAATAGGTAATTAAATCGCTTGCAGTTCTCTCAGGAGGCACGTAATGGCAGTAATTGACCAGAATAATACTCAACACTGGGAGTTTGAATTCACACCTTTCTAACAGCCTTGACCAGAATACACCACAGGCTGCGACTTGTACCATGGTTTGTCACAAGCCTCAACATCAGAGTTCGTTGAGTAGAAACTTGTCGGAAATCACCAACGTTGAATGGCACAGATTTGGCAAGGGCAGCTTAACATAATTTGAGTGGGCATTAAAACACGACAATGCTTTAACACGACGACGCATTGATTATATCAGATCCTATCCCTTGGTTATAATGCAATGCAATGCTTTCCAGTCACGGTAGTCACCTAAGCTCCCCTCTTAGAATTGCCCAACGGGAACACCGAGTGCAGGATAAACGCTAAACACCAATAAGGTTTCCTTGCATCTAGTACCGATCTCGACGTCCATGACGCCTGGAAAGAGATGCAAAATAAAGTCAGATGCACTTGTATAAAAAACACAAGCTACACAACTTAGCAATGTGATTTAATACTTATCTACATGATATTGCAATGCATAACCTAGCAATGTGATTTACAGAGTACTTATCTGGTTATCTTACATAGAGACATGTTTGAACATAAGCAATGTGTTATCACACTAGCAAGGGACAATTAAAAAAGCAGCTATGTCACTGTGGAGTTCCATTTTGACATGCTACCTAGAGTAGAAGCAAACATACCCATATCGATCATAATCCCTAGAACTTCCTCTTGGGGAACGTGAACGAGATCTGCGGTGGCTCCTTGAATCATAACTACGAGATCGCCCAGATTCTCTGTTATGACCACCGGCCATAACGGGGATAAACACCACCGGGAGGATAGCCGGATGGAGACGGCTGTTAGGGATGAGAACTAGATCATAGATGAGAGGGACGGACACTTGATGAGAATTAGATTGATTGTTTCTTGGCTTGCTTTATTCCTTTAATTGATACAACTCCTCTCATTATATAGAGAGGTTGACTAGACCCTTAACAATAAACTACCAATCCGGTACTATTATCTCTAATTAATCCCGTGGGTACTGTTCACAGGTACTGTAGCGTCGGGGTACTGTTCACGCCGGCCCACCAAAGGCCCACCGGCCTAGCCCATGACACTTCACCCCTCTTTTCGAGCAGCTCGTCCTCGAGCTGCAGACATACTCGACATGCACACGCAGGTGCAAAAACAACCTAAATTGACTCTGAAATATGCCTTTTACATCTCGGCAATATTTCTTTATTAATAACTAAAAATAAATTTCTTTCCTATCCATCTATCAGAGGATGTAGGAGGACCCCATCCTAAAGCACGAAGAGATAAAAGGTCCTGGTTCCTGTGATCTCCTGCCGTTACCAGATGATGTCTATGTTGTTCTCCCAAAAAGTGGCAGGACTTGATGTCAGACAGCACCATGCTGTCGAGGACTCCAGTCGGGGCTGACGACCCGGAAGCCTTCGATATGCGCGGATGCACGGCCTCTTCCATGCTCTGTTTGGACAGCAAGGCGACGCCATAGACCAACTGGCCGTCCAGATCATCGATGCTGCAGCCGCTAAGGCGTGGCAGCGGCGCGTTCGCGATCTTCGACGGAATCGGTGCATTGACCGGATCGGCGGCAGGCGTAGCCGCGGACTCTGCGGACAGCAGCTTTGGCGACGGCGGCGGCAGATCAGCAGCTTTGAGTGGAACTGGATCAGCAGCAGCAACAGGCGTGAAGAAAGGATCAGCGGCACTGTTGGCAGGATTGGCAGCGGATTCAGCCGAGGCGTCGGTGAGCACACCCCCCTGACGCTCAAGGCGTGTCAGGCGATTCATGATGCCTTGCAGGATCGTTGCGAGCTTGTCGTTGTTGGCCGACTGCTTAGCGCGACCTTCTTCAATATCTTGGCGCAGGAGCTTGAGCGCCTCGCCTTGCTCCTTGATCGCCGCAGCCTGCTCCTCGAGCAGCTTCTTAACTTGATCCAGATCAGAGGGAAAACCCATGGATCCTGATACCAAGTTGTTATGACCACCGGCCATAACGGGGATAAACACCACCGGGAGGATAGCCGGATGGAGACGGCTGTTAGGGATGAGAACTAGATCATAGATGAGAGGGACGAACACTTGATGAGAATTAGATTGATTGTTTCTTGGCTTGCTTGATTCCTTTAATTGATACAACTCCTCTCATTATATAGAGAGGTTGACTAGACCCTTAACAATAAACTACCAATCCGGTACTATTATCTCTAATTAATCTCGTGGGTACTGTTCACAGGTACTGTAGCGTCGGGGTACTGTTCACGCCGGCCCACCAAAGGCCCACCGGCCTAGCTCCTCGAGCAGCTTCTTAACATGTGTTGACACCAAAAATTGGCACCAGGAAGAGGCTGACATGTGGGCCGGATTCGTTGAAAAGATATCATTCGGCAAAGAAGTTTTTCCCCAGAGCATTCGGTAAAGACGTTCTGCGGTCGGGAACGCATTGTCATTCGGCAAGAGAATATTCCGCAGGATGAATTCGGGAGTGCGTGATGACGTGGATCAAGTGTAAGGAAAAGGCTGGTTTAACTTCGAATGCAAGACGGATACGGTGCCCCGACGTTTATCTTTTTAGGAAATAAATAATGTAATCGTAATTAACTAGGAGTCGTGTCGAAACCTGGGTATAAATATAAACCCATGGTAGTTGTAAAAAGGGAGTTCAATCAATCATACAACAAACCGGCCCCGTGCCAACTTCGAGTCCTTTAGTCGAGTCGTCGAGTTCTTCGAGAGGAATCATCGATCCGTCGACCTCCGTAAGTACCGGCAACCCTGCACCATGCCTAGTATCATGCGGTGGATTTAGGCTTTGGTTCAGGAAGGTTCCATTGTTAGATCATGAGCCATGCGGTGGGCTAAGTTTTAGCTTGGAACAAGTTATCGGTTCTATTGGATTTTGGCAAGATCTGATAGATCTATTAAGTTATCATGTGTTGCTCTGGATTTTACCTTTATGTTTAATTCATTACAACACTCTTTTGCCCAGTCCAGGTTGATTAGATTCGGTTCTAGCTCATAATGCACCGCGTTTCCATAGCCGAATTCGAAGTCAATCTGGATTGCCACGTGTTGTGGGTCCAAGCTCGTTGGTCTTGTGTAGATCTTGACAGAACCGGGTATCATGCGGTGGATGCAGGTTTTTGGGTCGTCTTAGAGCTAATCATCCGGTGGATTAGAATTCGATTCGATCTGATAGACCTATCATCACCAACGAAGCATGTTCCTTCTTCATGGAACCCGATTCGGCTATATAGCTGTATTCGGCAGTATCGCCACGAGCGAAACATGTTCAAGGTTTTGTTTCAAATAAAGAATGCTTTTAGCCTTCCACGTTTAGAGTATATCATGCGGTGGATTGATCTATTCTTGGTTGGTGGCGTGATTCCAAGCAAGTCGTATCATACGGTGGATTAACTTGCTTGTTTCATGCTCGACGGGTTGAAAAGTACTTAGACATGCGGTAGACTAGTGCTTTTAGTCTATGCATTCTTGTTTATTATGAAATTATGGTCATGTTTTCGCCCTTTTATTTATTTATCATGCTCTGTTCCTCGTTAATCGGTTATGAATATGCGTTACAATGTTTATTCAGTCAAATACCGATCTTTCGTCATGCTTACGTCACGCATTCGGCAGTGCGCTTCCTGCGTGCTTTGCCGATTGCCGAATGATGCTTTAACTGCTGACAGATAGCTTCTCTGTAGCTATATGTCGTTCGAAACTGGCTCCGTAATCGCAATTATGGAACTATCTGGTATTACCCGGTACGTTCCAGGTGTTATTTGAACATCTTTTCTCCCTTTGTCAGTTTTCAGGAAAATTGACTGGCACGCTTTTCGGATTCAAACGCTCGGGTCACATGTAAAGCTAGCTAATTCGGCTTGCTGTGTGCTTGGCGTGAAGTGCGGATTTTACGTCAACACTTTTTTTTTATTGTAGACAACTCATTCGGCAAAGCTGGCTAATGTTCAAATAACACCTGATACCGAGCGTGCCAAAAAGTGTGTTGACGTAAAATCCGCACTTCACGCCAAGCACACAGCAAGCCGAATTAGCTAGCTTTACACGTGACCCGAGCGTTTGAATCCGAAAAGCGTGCCAGTCAATTTTCCTGAAAACTGACAAAGGGAGAAAAGATGTTCAAATAACACCTGGAACGTACCGGGTAATACCAGATAGTTCCATAATTGCGATTACGGAGCCAGTTTCGAACGGCATATAGCTACAGAGAAGCTATCTGTCAGCAGTTAAAGCATCATTCGACAATCGGCAAAGCACGCAGGAAGCGCACTGCCGAATGCGTGACGTAAGCATGACGAAAGATCGGTATTTGACTGAATAAACATTGTAACGCATATTCATAACCGATTAACGAGGAACAGAGCATGATAAATAAATAAAAGGGCGAAAACATGACCATAATTTCATAATAAACAAGAATGCATAGACTAAAAGCACTAGTCTACCGCATGTCTAAGTACTTTTCAACCCGTCGAGCATGAAACAAGCAAGTTAATCCACCGCATGATACGACTTGCTTGGAATCACGCCACCAACCAAGAATAGATCAATCCACCGCATGATATACTCTAAACGTGGAAGGCTAAAAGCATTCTTTATTTGAAACAAAACCTTGAACATGTTTCACTCGTGGCGATACTGCCGAATACAGCTATATAGCCGAATCGGGTTCCATGAAGAAGGAACATGCTTCGTTGGTGATGATAGGTCTATCAGATCGAATCGAATTCTAATCCACCGGATGATTAGCTCTAAGACGACCCAAAAACCTGCATCCACCGCATGATACCCGGTTCTGTCAAGATCTACACAAGACCAACGAGCTTGGACCCACAACACGTGGCAATCCAGATTGACTTCGAATTCGGCTATGGAAACGCGGTGCATTATGAGCTAGAACCGAATCTAATCAACCTGGACTGGGCAAAAAGAGTGTTGTAATGAATTAAACATAAAGGTAAAATCCAGAGCAACACATGGTAACTTAATAGATCTATCAGATCTTGCCAAAATCCAATAGAACCGATAACTTGTTCCAAGCTAAAACTTAGCCCACCGCATGGCTCATGATCTAACAATGGAACCTTCCTGAACCAAAGCCTAAATCCACCGCATGATACTAGGCATGGTGCAGGGTTGCCGGTACTTACGGAGGTCGACGGATCGATGATTCCTCTCGAAGAACTCGACGACTCGACTAAAGGACTCGAAGTTGGCACGGGGCCGGTTTGTTGTATGATTGATTGAACTCCCTTTTTACAACTACCATGGGTTTATATTTATACCCAGGTTTCGACACGACTCCTAGTTAATTACGATTACATTATTTATTTCCTAAAAAGATAAACGTCGGGGCACCGTATCCGTCTTGCATTCGAAGTTAAACCAGCCTTTTCCTTACACTTGATCCACGTCATCACGCACTCCCGAATTCATCCTGCGGAATATTCTCTTGCCGAATGACAATGCGTTCCCGACCGCAGAACGTCTTTACCGAATGCTCTGGGGAAAAACTTCTTTGCCGAATGATATCTTTTCAACGAATCCGGCCCACATGTCAGCCTCTTCCTGGTGCCAATTTTTGGTGTCAACACATGCCCCTTCAATTTCGGGATAAAAGATAATTTTATCTCGGAATTGACCAGAAGCACTCAACATTCCCAAGTTAGTTCTGCTCGACACCCGCTTCTCCTTTTGAATCTTTAGAGCTCTCATCCAGATCCGAACCCTAGGTTATCGACTTCCAAGATTCAATCTTCAAATGGCGGACCAAGATTTTGCCCTCCAGGTAAACTTCAATCCCCTCAAGCACATTCGGTATTCTTCCTTCGATTTTGCATTTTAAATTTCCTCTCATCTTTTTCCATACTTGATAGGCACTAGCTGCCGAAATCCTTATCCCTGTTGAGGAAAAAGCTCCATCCTACTTCCTCGGCCCTGTAGGGAATTCAGATCCTTCCGAACTCATCGCGGCTGAATCTCAGAGGGTTCCTTTCAAGATTTCATTGACAAAATCTCATGAGTGGCAAGACGCCTTCAAGAACTGGCCTTTGCCCCCAATTGCTGGCTGGAGAAATTGGTACAAAAGGATATCTGATGACAAAAGCCCCCAAACACAGAACTGGGACCATCTGCGTATTTCTCATTGCCTGGAGCTGTCACTAGCCGAAACACCAAAGAACGAGAACCTTCTGATTGCAGCTTGTCATTTTTGGTCCAATGGCGCAAATGCTTTTCTCTTCGGTCATGGCCCAATGTCTCCCACTTTGGCCGATGTCTACATGATGACCGGCCTGAACGTTACAGGAACTGTATATCCATATGACCACAAAGGTTCCTCCAAGCAGACAGGAGTAAAAACAGGGGTTGGATACAAGAGATACATCCAAAACCATATGTCTGATGGCCCTCTGACCGATGTCGAATATAGAGCCTTCCTGAACATGTGGCTATGCAGATCAGTCTTCTGTGGCAAAGCCAATGAGCCAACCCTGAATCATATCGTGATGGCTGAAGAGCTGGCTGCCGGAAAACTCATTCCACTTGGGAAATACCTCCTGGGAAGTGTCTACCATATGCTCAATCAAACCACCCACCTGATGTATACCAGCAAGAAAATCCCCTGTGTCAACGGTCCTTGGTGGTTTGTCCAAATGTGGCTGCAGTTGTATATGCATCAAATCGTCGCTATTGATCTCAACAGCCGAGACTTTCCTTCAATCAATTACGAAGAAGGAGAAAACCGGAGAACCAAAGGTTGTCAAACCTATGGAGAAGCTGCCTCCACTGTATCTATCAACAAGAACATCGGTGAACTGTTTGAGCTCTTCTTCAAAGGCTTTGCTCATCCTCTTTGGTTCCCATATCTGGACAATGATAACCTCACTCTCCCTTGCGAATTCAGCTTTGAAACTGGATGCACTGATGTACAATCTATAGCGATTTTCAATGCCTTCATCCAGCCCTGCATCCTGCCAGCCGAATTCTGTGGAGGAAGGCTGGTTCAAAGCACTTACGAATATTATCAGCCAAATATGATGGCTAGACAGTTGGGATGTGGCCAAGTGCCCCCTAGGCTATTTCTTCACGAATTTCTCAAGCCTAGGGAGATTGTCAAGGATTCCACAGAGACAAGAAGGATTTTTACTTATAAATGCTGCGGAACTATCTATGCACCTGATCCCTTTGTGCCAATAATATCTGCCCATCCTTCCTTCACTCTCTGGTGGCAAGAACTCCATGATCATATCTTCAACATGCCAATCCTTCCCTTCTGCTTCGAGTTAATGCCTGATTATCAGCCAACTTCAGAGATAATACGCTTATCCCTTCATCTGTCTCAATAATATTAACCTCAATTGATTCTTATTCTATCATCTTGCAGGATATAACACCTGCCCCTCTTGCCAGGGCGATTTTGTACAAAGCTGCAGGTCCAATATCTGCTTTGGGGCACCAATCTCCTACCTTGGCTCAACTGATGGCTAGACAGGCTTCTCTAGATCCAATACTTACTAGACCATCATCTGTCAAGAGGAAAACCCTTTCTTTAACTGCTCCCTTAGTTGTAAAGAAGAAAAGAACAAGCAGCAAAAAAGTTATCAAGGTCAGAGCCTTCTTCCTTTGACCATAATGCCATTAGTATTTTGCTCAACTTTATCTCTTCTTGATTTCAGGTCAAAGAACAGCAACTAGCAATCAGTACAGATCTTGCCGATGCTTCATTGACTGGTAAAATTCTACCACTTTATCCTCTTAACTTCTTTTTCATCGACACTCATTCTTTGTTAACTGCAGAACAATCCTCAATGGATCCAATCTTGGAGAGCTCTTCTTCTCATCACGATTCATCTTTAGCTTTGCAACTTCTTCCTCAATCAGAAGCATTATCTTCACCAAGAAATCTTCCAGCTTCTCCTCAGCAAGATACACAGAATCTTTCCATTGAGCCTGAGAGGCTTCCTTCCCCCATTCAGGAAGTCAGGAACGAGGTAAACAAAATCATTCAACTTTCTCTACCCTTTTACTCAGCGGATTATTACCAATTCGGCAAGACTTTCTTTCAGGAGAAATCCATTTCATCATCCAGCTATTCTTTTGCTGTGGACGACTTGGTGGACGAATCAAGGGGAAGAAACATCTTCTGGCCAAACTCTGTCAGAAGAAAATCAAACAAAGCTGAAAGATATCCTTGCTTTGCTGCACAAGAGTATTCAAGATCAAGTCAAAGATGCTGATCTCTTAAGGGATGTACTGGAATCCATTGACCAAGAACTCCCTGATGATATTAAAACTTCTTTGGAACCAGTTTCTCATTTGGATCAACAATACGCCGCAGTAAAGCAGGCTCTAAAAAACCAATCTTCTCAACCAGCTCTGGAACAGAGGAGATCCACAGCCAAACAATCTGTGAAAGACCTGCATACTCAAGCTCAGAACAGCAAAGAATTACTGACCAAATTGGAATCTGAACTTGAAAAGAAGAAGGTCAGAAAAGCTGCACTTGAAGCCGAATTGAGAGATCTATCGGCCGAAATTGAAGCTGATGAGAAGAAGATAGTTGAGCTTCCCAAATTAACAGAGAAGATGCGAAAGGAAGCTTCAGCAGCTCTGAACGAAGAAAAACAACTCAAGGCAAAGCTTGCTGCTCTGGCTAGAACCCAAGAAGCTGACAAAAACTTATTAGAGAGCATTAGCAATATGATATCAGATGCTAAAAATGTAATCTCAAAGTACTTGGGCTTGTAATTGTGACAAATAATTAATAACCGAATGCTCTATCAATCCTGCAACTTTGTCATTTCTTAACTCTGTTTTTCTCCATTGTGGATAACTCATTCGGCAAAGCTGGCTATAACAGTGTCAGACCCGAAAACGCTTCAAACACGACATAGCCGAATCTCATTCAGTCAAAACTGAATACGACTCGGTAAGAATCCCAAACGACATGGAAATCGATCGGTTGGAAAATCCTTTCCACCTTCCGAACTCCTTGGGATATGCACCACAATCTTCGGCCACGATCTCTTCGTTAGTTTCATAAATAAGAACCTTGAGCGCTCCTAATCTTTTATCAAATCCTCCGTCTTCCAAGCTTTCTGCTAGCCTGAGCCCCCTCTTCTTCGAGCACAGTAATCTTCAGAAAACCCCAATGACCAACAACAGTGGAAGACGCCCGGCCGTCGACGAAGCTAAAGGGAGCCGCGCCAGTGCTCGTCGGAGGTGATGACTGTCTGCCTCTCCTTATCCTTTCCTCCAGATTTTGCCTTATTCTCAACTTTCTTTGTGCTTTCAGGCTCATCCAATGGAACCCCGTTACTGTCTTGACTGCGGCTCCGGCTGCAGCGGGTTATTCTTCGGAGTCATCTAGCCGATCCCCCAGGCCCAACTGGGATCTGCGCTACTCAGATAGCGATGCCCGCCGATTCAAGCAGGAACGTGACGACACTCGGCATGAGCTGGAGGTCATCTCCAAACAAGCCGGGATCGCAGATCTAGAGTGGCAACACCAGCGCAAGCAGCTGCTCGAGACCATCGACGGTAATTTCTGCGGTTCGCTTAACTTCAATCTGACCTTGGACTAACCCGCCGTTGCTTCGTAATCCTACAGATCGCGACGCCGAACTCGATCAGCTGAAGACATTGGTTGAGTCTTTGGCAAACAAAGTGAACGCTCCTGGGGACACGCCAGAAGCCCGCCTCGGTGCAGTGGCAGGCCGTATCGATGAGGTGGCCTTACATGGCGTCCGTCTGGGCACTGCCGCAGGCCTAGTCGCCATGTCGACGCACACTGGCACTGACTATTCCAGGCTACCGCCCGGCTTTGCCAATGGCAATCCGGAGGAGATCGGCGATATTGAGGCCTCCATAGATCGCCTTGATGCTCATGGCGTCGCCATTGCCGATTCCATTCATCCCCAGTCTGTTCTGAACAGGTTGTTCCATTAGTTTGTACTAGGGATTATGGAATTTCGGCAATAAAACTTATCTTTTGCAGTCTTTTTTGTGATAACTTGGTCAAACTCATGATGCAAAATATTTGTACTAAGGGCAATACATTCTGGTATTTGGTATTGGCCATTTTCCTTCTGTTGGCATTTGTTCTGAAGGCGGCTCCTTCCTGAATGCCGGCTGTTCCTGTTGTCCTGGCATTGAATATTTCAATCAGCGATCAACCTCAACACTAGGATAATATTTCTTCAAGTATCTCCCATTGATAGCAGCAGTAAACTCTTCTCCTAGCAAAGTTTTCAGGACATATACATTTCCAGGCACGCATCTGACCACTCTGAAAGGACCTTCCCAATTTGGAGACCATTTACCGAATGCACTCTCTCTCTTTCCCTGTCATGGTAGCGATCATGGCTTCTTCTGCGGTCATAATCCCTGTCACGGCTGCTGCCGCGATCTCCTCTGTGGCGATCCCTGCTTGAAGCCCTCTCACATTCCCCACTCCTTTCTCTGGACCTGCTGCTACAATATATTAGGTCAAGTTTTTTAAGACTAAGATATCATAAATAGACGTACCAAGTTCATACTAGAGAGGCTCTAAAAGGAGAGGAAAAATTATCACCTTCTCTCATACTCGGCCCGGTCTATCTTCCGTTTTTTGTTCTTTTCTTCCTGTACAAAAGGAACAGAAACAAGATCATGCCACACTTTCACACAAAAACCAGTAAGCGCTAACAAAAACTGATCAAGCTCAGTGAAGTTAGCGAAATCTGAGTAAGCCTCACTCAGAAGATCACATGATCTAAAGAACTAACCTGCAGTTCCGACAATATCTCACGTATGAGCATATAACCCATATGAAGTTTCCCTCCAAAATGATCTGCCAGACGGCGGTCACTGTTTGTCAGGAGAGAAGTTAGCTATCCTGGTAACTGTAAATTATATGTTATCACGTAACAGAAGTTTCTGATAATTAACTAAAGCCTTAGAAACGAATCCACATGACAATAATACATATATAATAAAAACGCACATTCTTTAGCTGCAAAAGTAATCCTCGTAAAAGTGGGCCGAAAAGCCTGCTGGTGAAAAAGGAGGTACTGTGTCCGTCAAAAGCTGAAGAACTGGAAAACCCAGACTATTCATGGTCCTAGAAGAAAAAATTGGTGAAGAGGCAAAAGAAGAGTTTACCTGTCATATACGCTCAAGAATGCTCCACATATGTCACAGAGGCGCAACTTTTGATCAGTCTAAACAGAAATAAAACATGAAAATCATTAACACTGAAACAAAATAAGAAAATAACAGTTATATAACTCTAGGTATACAATGGGTCCCACCAAGAATATGCAAAAAATAATATCATGATTTTAATCATGTTCTCCTCGTCATGTAATACAAGGCATCCTGACTTCTCTACAGCCAGGATGCCTTGTATTACAGGACAGAGGGAGTAAACTGTAAACAATACTATGCTAAAACTCCCACCATACGCATGAAAAAGGAGGATATAAGGATTATGAACAGAACTAAAATGGAAATGACTTTTTTTTCATGTGGAGCGAGCAAGGAAGTTTAAACAAACTTACAATCTGGACATGAGCTGTCATTTTTGAAGAGTCTGAAACAGCCTGTGGCCGGGCACTCAGCTGGTTAAAAATGACATGAACAATCTCAGTCAGCTGATAGAATTCCAACAAAAAAGTTAAGCTTAAAAAAAGAACCTTCTTCAGAGCTTCTGCTTCATCCAACAATTTTTGAGCTTCATCAATCATCCCATTCTCACCTGTTCAACACAAAATTGGGATATGACTATGTACCTCATCATATATGCAATGACTATAGATTTACGCCTAGAAGCTAAGGGAAGAAAACCATTGGAAGTTAAATCACAAAAGGTAAATACCTAGTTATTCTGCCTTTTTGAGTTTCTCATTTATCATTTCCTGTGTCCGCGCATCCGGAGCAGCAGGGGGAACAGGTGTCGTTGTTTGAGTGGCATTTTGAAAAGAATTTATTAAAGAAGCGCGATCTTTGTTGAAAGCCTCAAGTAACATCTTTGCCTGAAATAATATAACCAGCAACAAAAACCCAGAAATGTAACTTTAAAATAGTAAAGAATTATTACCAAAGCAAAAGTCTGGTAAGAAAATTCAGCTATTGGAAAAAACCTGCTCTTCAGCTCTCTGTTCTTTTAGCTTGTCAAGTTCTTCAGTGGCCCTAATTTTTCCCTCGGTGTTACCATCAAGATCTAGAGTACACAGTTTACGTAGTGAATGTTAACAAGGTATGAATGCACGTAAAGGTAGATCATACACCGGTAAAGAATTTAACATTGCATTATATATAGTTCGATAATTTCTGAAGGTTTTGGTGTGTATTGGTTGGTTTTTTGGGGTGGGGGCTTTGGATAATTTGCTTAGCAGAATAAGAAAAGTGTTCCTAACAACAAGTTTAGTTCATGATTATCTCTATAGGCAAAATTACAAGAAAATTACAAAAGCATTTTAAAGAAGTGATAGTTCTGATCAGATTTCCATACCTCCACGGTTGAGAAGACAGTACATGTGCTAAGGATCTTTTAGAAACATTTTATGTTATTTTGTATATACTTTATTGTCAAATGAGGTTAAGCAAAAAACAATTTTTCAACAATGCATGAATGTGTTAAAACTAATAATCATTAGGTTATTGATGTACAAAGTTCATGAACAGAAATAAAAAACACTAAAAGAAACAAATGGTAGATGTCAAGATAAGAACACAAGGTATCCTCATAAACACGCCAATCTCCAACAAGAAGCACAAAGCAGAGCCAATGCAAATCATGTGCATCGGTACACATTTACTCTTGCTTACAGTTGTAGCCACAATAAAACTTACAAGAAAGCACAAGGGTATTTGACCAAACTTACCAAAAGTATCGATATCCTTCATATTCTGCCTAATTTGCTTGGATAACTCCATTACTTCTTTAGTCTGCGTTTGCAGGCACACATATATTTCAACTGAACAATCAAAATTAATGGATGGGAACAAAAGTGAAATAAGAATGTACCTGTGTAACCTCAGTGACAGAAATAGCAATGGCCGCCTTAGCATCTTCCTCCTCCAAACGTTTAAGGGCTCTCTGAATCTTCCTTTCACACTCAACAATTAATCTTTCAATCGTTTCTTCCAATTCACGGTCATAGTTATCTGTACCTTTGGCTTTGGCTTCCTCATATCTATTACCACATTCAGGAAGACACAGAACAGACTAATTGCACCCAATTGCAAACATACATGTATGTGGCCTCAGGGAATGCAACAAAACAACCCTGAGAGGCCAAGTCACGAGTATCTGTTCACATTGTTAGCGACAGGACTCTTGATTCTAAATCATCCATAAATCAATATGTGCGCCCACATCAATGCAAATATGAAGATACTAAACAATGCTATTAGTAAAGTATGATACATACCAGAAGATGTTATGCTCAATCTCAATCATCACTAAGCCACAAGATCCTAACAATCCTTGTACTGATCCTAAGATCATTAGGGTAAACACCACCGGGAAGATAGCCGGGTGGAGTCGGCTTGGAGGGGGACTAGACTAGTAGGGGACTTGGGACTAATTCTTCTTCATTGTTTGATTGATCTCAAATGACTGCCATGCCTCTGTATATATAGAGTCGGCACCTAACAACCTGCTAATTATCCTAACAAACCAACTAACTAATCTAATCTCTCTCATAATCCATATCTCCTCGTGTTGGGGATAGATGGGCTGGTCACCTGGCCACCCATAACATCCTGCAGTAACATTGCATGTACAGGCACTCAGGCCACAATTTGCAAACTTACATAAGACTAGACTATTAGACGTATCCAATTCATTTCACTACCACCTCAGACATACCAATCAAGTACTCTAAGCAATTAGTCAGACGAAAAAAAAAGATGATGAAGCAACATATAATGTTCTGAATCGCTGAATCTGTTCACACATCAAACCTCACTCGAGAACTAACCACCACAAATTATAAATAAATAAAATAAAGTAACTCTGAACTTGGAAGGATACTCTTTGCGTAGTTGCAGCGAGTGCAGCTTCGGGCACGGCTCCATGTCCATCTTCTGCAAAACACAACCATAAAAAAAGAAATCGTCAGGCGATAACCCGGATCGAGTCGAGCGTTCTAGATCAGGGAATGGAATCGAGCCGGGTTGGGGAGTGAGGGGAACCGGGGCACTCACCGTGAGCTGGAAGAGGTCGTGGGGGCAGAGGCCGGCGAGGTAGAGGCGGCAGACGTCGCGGTCATAGTACTTGCGGCTGACCTCCCGCACGTCGCCGTTGCGGTTGGCGCCCATGAGCTGGTCGAGCTGCTTCCGGATGGCGTCCATGGCGCCGCGCGTGGGGCGGGGCTCCCGTCCCCTAGCCTAGGGTTTTCGCTTGCGAAGGAAGCGAGCAAGACGAGACGGCGGCGGCGAGGGGATGGATCGATTGGGAGAGGAGACGAGATGGTTGGGTTGGAATGTACTGGATGCCGCTAGAGTGAGGCGGTCTGGCGGTGGTCCGACACGAACACTTCACACGACTCGACAAAGGTGGCTATGGGAGTAGCCACTTGAGTTGCGCGTGCCATGCTTTGTTTTGTTTTTGTAAACAAAGATTTTGACAACTTATATTAAATGTAGATTAATTTCTGAGGAAATTTGAAAAACTCTAGTTAGTTCAAAAATAATAATAATAAAACATATTTTATGACTATACGTAATGAAACATTTGATTTGCGTGCGTGATTTTTTTTATAACAATGGATCATGTGGATAAACACTACGAAACGGTTTGGTTGACAGCCGTAACCTGCCACGTCATAAATTTAACGGCCACACTAATTAAAGTATCATTTGGTTGGTCGCTCATTTATGGCTGCAACGGTCTTATCTCCACATGTGGCCAAGGCGCGGGTGACATGGCCATTCAAGGCCAGCAACCAAATAACCTTTTATCTCCACTTTCTGTCTTACCTGACAAGCACTTGTGTGTGTTTCAATTGTATGGCTTTGTCTAATATATGTCCTCTATTTGTCCTTTGTTGTTATCCTCACTATTACCATGCCAGCTATCATTGTTGACCATTCTCTCTATCGAGTCTTCGAAAGGCACGCTAATAGTATTACGTAGATAACGGAAACTTGGAAAATAACCTATAATAAAGTGAGATAGGCGATAGAAAAAAAAAAGTAAAAAACCAATCTCGTAATATTATACGGAACATGAAAATTTGTGAAGCATTATTAAACACCTAGAGAGGAAGGGAACAGAGAGTACAAGCTCATATGTGTAGCCCTTATCGTATCTATATATATATATTAAAAGAAATGAGTTCTTTTAAAAACTTTTTGTACCAACGAAAATACTTATACCCCTCACATCGGGCCCATATAGCAGTAAAAATTGCGGTAGTTTATTTGGCAGAGCGAAAAATCACATGCGAGTTCACATCTGCCCCTTTTTTCACCGGTGTGGAATTGGAATCGGAAAAGCACGGAAGATGAAATGAGAGTGGAGTTTTATGACAGGTCTTTTAGTTGTACTAGACCATCCGAATCATATTGAGAATCAAATATAAGTATTAAGAAATCACTTATTCTATGCATTAAAGATAAACTTTGAATATGAAATTAAACTAACAATTTATCAATAGAACCTGTTCAATCCATCAAAGAATATTACAATAATTACAGTATATTTCAACACCATACACTTGTTCAAACCATTAGAGGTGTCTATCCAGCATTTCGGATATCATGATATTACATTCTATGACCAGTATCCATAGCTACCGGACAACTACAGTGGTAGCTGCAAATACTGATCTTAGTGAGCATTGAAATCAACATTTCAGGACAATGTTAGACAGTTTGCAGCAACAGATCTAACAAAAACATTCTAATGACTTGTAATTAAAGCACATGGACCAAGGAGCCCATAAATCAGTCTTTTTACTTGTGATGAAGCATGCACAAAAGCTGGCAGCAACTGGCAGAGGCAAAATAGGCATGAACTCCATTTTTTATGCACCCTTGTTCAGGCTACAAAAAGAAAATAGTTTAATCTTTATCACATGTCCTGATTAGAAACTATGGATATCTCAGGTAAGAGCAGACAAAGAGATGCAGAAAAAAATTGCATGAATTTCTTTTAGAAACAGTAATACAGTACAGTTTCATATATGATATTATATAACTGAAGTCTAATATTTAACCTAGATAAAAAGGATTTGTTTGAGAAACAGTGATACCACTATATAATATAACTGGTATGGTATTATATTGTTTTGCCTTAGGAATGAAATGACTGAATTGGTCATTGTCCAACAAACACCTTATTTGAAAATCATGGATCGGATTATAAGAATTTTTCAGGCTCAACACTATGTAAACTACTGGGCATCTATTGTAGCAAATATAATCTGCAAGACTGTCTAGCCAAAGGAGCCAATGGCTATGGAGAATTGGAAGCCAAATCAAAGTGAGTAAAAGTGTGTTACTACTTACAGTCATCACTCCAATAGTGCAAAGCGACCTTTCTTACTTCACTATGCTTACTGATTCTTTGTTGATTATGTACCACAACCATCAAGTTGACAAGCTACATATGAATAGTTGTAAGCATACCAATGCTACATTTGTCAGGGCCCCAAAGCATGCAGAGACCTCACCCAGAACTCAAGAAATAGTTCCTTCAACCTTTAACCAGGAACACAGCGGCACTTTCCTCAACCTTCCTAGCAGTGGGTGAAGGAAGAAACAAACTCCCGATGCCATCTGACCCATGAACAAAATCAGCATCACGAGGCTTTCCTCCCTAATGAAGCACATAGTATCATTTAGTTAAGCAGGACAAATACAACACTATTTGGATTCTAACAATACTATAGATAAAATTACTGAGGTAGCCGCCATGAGCTATGGGTGATGACCAGAAAAGGAGTTGATATGATCAACACTGCAGCTGTCACAATTAATTGTGCATTGCTTTCTCCTCAAACCAATTCCTCTGAACCCAACAACAACAAAATGCAATATGTTGAGCATAAATAAGATCAATGCTGTCACAGAAGAGAAAATAACTTACAATTGGGTTATATTTCTTATTTATGTCTCAAGGCTTAGATAGGAAAGGGAATAATGGTAACAAATGTTAAAGTCAGTACTTTATGGTAGAAAATGAAATATTCTAACTCTGAAAAAACTAACAGAACGTATGCACATCCGATGAATTTTGCAGCTTGATAAGAGTGTGACGGTATGGTAATAGCGGTACTTGGCAGTTTATCATCTAAACCTACTCAGTGAAAATGCAAGCTCTGCATACATTCAGCAAGGCTCACCAAACAACCATTTTAAAATATTCACCAGTCTCTTAGAAACATCCTGAGAGGCGGTGCCTTTGGTTAACCTGATCTACAGCACGAGCTACTTGTTCTTTGGGATAAATGTGCTTGTTAATTGATAATAAAGTGTCGGGAGAATTAGAATCTGTAATTTCTCTCAAACAGTAACTAATCAATGGGGGCAGGAAAACATCAAATAATCTAAGTATCTAACGTATTCAGTATGGAATTCAGATTCACATTCTTCAGAAATGGAAGATTTTCAAATAAACTAAGAACCAGTAAATTGTCTAGGCAAATAAATTAATATTTTTTTGCTTCAACTTATATAAAGGACATGTTATTTTTAGACAGGCATCGATATCAACGTTTGGGTTATTGTTGGCTTATTCCTCCTTTCTTGAGAGTTCAGTAAGCATGCATGAAAGTTAATAAGAAAAAAAGAGAAGGCAATCTATATTGGTGGTTAGACACTTCCTGAGCTAAAAATCCAGAAGGCAATCGATTAAATTATTTAACTTATCCTTCAGGTTTGTTTGAATGGAGAATACAATACAGAGTCTTTGACTCATGATTACAACCATTGGCTGCATGTCCAATCCATTCCCTCATCAGAACTATATGTTTGTGATAAGGAAAAACTAAAGTTTACCTGTAGAATTTGCCAATCTGTTAGCCATGTAACCAACTTTATGTCTGGCATCAGCGACATGGAATAAGACTGTGGAGCTTACTATGCTAGCAACTGGATATTTTTGTCGAACACCTTGAATGCAGTGAAGGCAATGTGGTTGCACCGTGGTGATCAATTGCTTGCAAGGCTCTCGTCTGCATGTTCTTGCAATTGCATGTCTAAAACATCGGAAAGAAATAAAGAGGGAACGCGCAAGTACAAATCAATGGCGGTGAATGGAAATATGGCTTCTTGATAGAGAATCCCTTGGCGTGGAGGCAGTCTTGGCGAGCCTGGCCTCGGAGGGGCTAGCGGAATCGACAGATTCCCCGACCATGTCGACATGAGCTCCTCCCCGTTGTGAGGCATGTCCGTGAGGAGACCTCGGCTCTAGTGCCCACGATTGGATCTAGATTTAAGGAATCCATCGCTAGCGCCGCCTCGCTGCTGGTACCTGCATTCGCAAGGCTCTGCGCCGCCACGCACCTCCAGGACATTAGAGCAAGACAGGAAGAGAGATTGATACATCAGGGTGAATGAGAAAGTGTGAGAGAAGGGGGGAGCACCTCTGCTGATCTGCCTGGGCTGCACCGCCTTGTCTTCCCTCAACGGCGACCTCGCATGGTAGGAAATAAGGGCTCGGCCATCGCTGCCGTGAAGCCGGCCGCCGCACCGAGGGGACCCTAGCTGTTGCACCGCCGTTCGCCGTGCCGAGGGGAGCCGCCCCCACCACCCCGGAGGGGAGCTGATTGCCCCCACCCTCCACACGAGAGGACCTGGCTGCTGCGTTGAGGGAACCGGCGCCGCCGTCCGGCCGTGGTGCCAAGGGGGTCCCAATCTCAACCTTAGCATGGCCGCCCTTCCTTCGTTGTGAGGCCACCACCCTTCCTTCCTCAAGGGCGCGCGCGGGCAAGCAGTCGGTGGTTGCGGCCCGGGAGGCGCGTGTGCCAAGATTCTAGGGGAGGAGGAGGAGGCGGCGGCGGGGAAGGAGTGGAAGGGGATCGGGGAATGTAGGGTTGGCCTGGGATTATATTTGATGGCACGTGCGGGTAAATAAGTTGAACTTCAGGGGTATTTTTTTAGACTGGGACATGTGTCAGCACGCCGAGGACAGCGTCATGGCATGGAGCGCAGAGAGGGAGGGAAACGGGAGTAGATTTTCTCCGGTAGCCAGCTTTATATATAAAGCAGAAAGCAAATATTGGAATTACCAGTTTACAATAAAGTATACGCCGCAAAACGAGCAGCATCCAACAGATCCTTAAAAGGACCCTCTAGGCCACGCGCCCGAGATAGGGAGAGCCTACTCGCGACGAACAAACTAAAGGGCCAAGAGACTAAAGTAACATCAATTGGACCCAACCATCCACGGACCCTAAAACTCAACCACCAACGGCTACAGGAAGAACTCTAAACAACGCCTTCAGGAAGGCTAAGGCGCAACGGCGCCCGCGTTTGGTTTTCACCACGGAGAACTTCCACGAACTGCCATCGAACGAGATCCTACAGACAATTCCCTCAAGAGGGAAGTGCGAACACCGTTGCCCGACCCAGCAGCCGGATCGAAGCTTTCACTTGAGGGTCTCCGCCCGGCGAGCCAAGAGCGCCAGTACCGGTCTCACTCGTTGTTGGCACTTCTTACGATCCAATATCAGGATTGAGAATCCCGGTACTGGGGTAAGGAGTGTTTCAGTGGGTTTCCTTATGTCTTAGTAAAATATATAAATATTCTGCAAGCGCACAGAATCACCGCTATAGCACTTCACCTGGGAGTATCCCGAGGTATTGTAATTTATATTTTCACAAGGAAGCTTTGGCAAGAGTACTAATAAACAGGTATTCAAGACTATCAGAGAAAGGTACATAACTAAACAAGACAGGGGATAACGATATTGGATAGGAGTGGATATACCATGACACACAGCTCAAGGGAGACTCAAGTAAGAGAGAGAAGGTATAGATAGCTGGGAGGACAACGAGAAGAGATAGATGATTCCTATGGACTTTATCTGTCTATGTCACTCGGGCTCAGAGATATAGCGGCTAAAGAGCCAGCACTGGAAGGTCCGGGTTAACTCTAATGTCTTAGCATCGGGACAATGGACACCAGTGACACGCAGAAAGGGATGAGAAGGGGTGCCACCAGCTCCAGACTAGGGGATCCTACAGGCCGAGACTAACGAGGTGGATTACAAAGACTGTATAGGACTGTCACCACCTGACGGCTACCACACGTTCGTTGAATCGGGGGCAAACCAAGGCCACTGACTAGTCTGGGTACCACACCCACACTAACTAACGACTACTTACTTCACTAGCAAAAGCAAGCAACCCGTCAATACCCCCGGTGACAGTTCACCGGCAAATATTGAGCCAAGTCGAAGAACCAACTAAGACAAAGACTTAAACAAGAACTAGAAGCACTAGAACTAGAACCGACTATAGTCTAAACATGATATAGATGCAACTAGAATAAAGTAGAAGCAAGCTATAAATGACAAAGGCAAGATGATAAAGATAATTATATTGATAACTCAAGTCTTGCAAAAGGAAAAGAAAAAGATACAAGAGCTTATACCAGAGCTTCTGAAGACGACTCCGGAACCTTCGAGGCAAAGCTCGACTCGACTCTAACTCCCAACTAAACTATCCTAACTCTACTAGAGAGAAGTGAAAATGAGAGCTCCTTGGCTTGGTGTGTGATAAACCGGGGCTTGGACACTTGTATTTATAGCTAGAGATGGCGGTTGAGCTTGGGTAACCGCCAAGGCAGTCAGGGGGGTATTTCCCTGGATTCGGGCGAATCCTCTGGTTCGGCCGAACTGCCCGGTTCAGCCGAACCGAGGGATGCACCGCCTTTGCTTCCAAGGGCCAAGATTTTATCCCAGGGTCGGTTTGGCAGCTGGGGGCAGTTCGGCCGAACCCCCCTAGTTCGGACGAATTGGGCTGGAGGCCCAGGCTTGCCCCCCTGCACCGCCTCAGCTCTGTGGACCTCCTGGGCTGCTTGTTAGTGGTGGTCTTCGTGTTGGTTTGGCCTAGGAGTGACGTGTCGGTCGCCCGCGTGTCGTGTGTTGTCATCGCTTGGTCATCGTTGACGTGGACGACTCCCGGTTGTCGTGTACGGCTAAGGGGGGGAACCGGCCGAACGGAGTCGTTCAGCCGAATCGGTCAATTCCGACCCCTATAGCACGTATTTCTCGTTGTTGTACATGCACAAGTGTAACTCACCAAAACTCGTGGAACTCTGTTAGAAATAAACCTAAGTACATGGAATGTCACATATATCCTCTTTTATTCCCGAGTATTGGTGGTCGAAAACGTGCCGTAACGACTGCCAACACTCGCTTCCATCCACCGCCCACCCTCGCAGCCGCCGATGCTCACCACCAGATTCCATATGCACCCGCACAGCAACACCCGCCACAACGGGAAGGTTTGGAGCCCTCGATGGCCCCAAATCTTCTGACGTCCCCTCAATGGAACGTCACCGTGCCACACCGAGTGGGATAGAAACCATGAACCCAGTGGTTGGACCTAGACGGCGCTACGGGAGCAGCTGTGTCGGCGACGCGAAGAACGGAAGCGGCACCACCGGCCAAGAGGAGTCATAGGCAGACGCACCTCCCACCCTCAACTCCACACGGCCCGGCGGCCGAGCAGCCGCGGGGGGACGGGGCCCCACCGTAGAGGGCCGGAGTACCTGCCGGCCATGCCGCTGCCGCCGTGCCGGGCGGCGGCCCGGAACGCGCCACCGCCGCCAGCCCCCTTCGCCCGCCGGAGCGCCGCCGGTGGAGCCAAAGAGCCGGCCGCCGCCAGATCGGAGGAGTAGTCCGCCCCCGCCAGAGCCGGCCCACCGGCGGTGGAGCAGCCGCGCACTCCGGCCGCGGCCGCCAGGAGCCTCGCGATGGGGGCGCCGGCCGGCTGCCAACGGGGCGGGGTCCAGATCTAGGGCCACTCCCAGGATCCGGCCACCCCCCCGCGTGGCCGTCGACCACGGCGCCAACCCCGGCCAGCAGACGCGCGTTGACACCGCGGGGGGGGGGGGGGGGATGGGGGGAGCCGCGCCGGTGAGGACCACCCGGCCGCAGGGAGCACCATCGGGGACGCGCCTGGGGAAGAAGAGAGGGGGCCCGCCGCCACCTTCGCGGCGGCCAGCTCAGGCGACGGCGGGGGCGAGAAGGGGGGCGGAGAGCTGGGGGACGGCGGCGGCGCGGGTTCCGCCCGTGTCGCTCTTGAGGAGAGAGCGACCGGGCTTCCCCCGGATGGGGCTGTCGTCCGAGTATGCTGATGTAATTACTTCTTTGACGGGAGTAGATTTTAATCAATCTGATTGATGGAATAAGTGGTGGAGAGGTCGAGCATCCATTTCCCCCCCCCAGATACTTCGGATGGCTAATTCAAAGCAATTTGGAAAGAGAAAATGAGAGAGGAAAAAACTATGATGCCCCAAGAGAAAGTCGTCAACACAGGAGAAAAGACGGACACGAGCAATGCACCGTCGACATAGACATAGTAGAGTTGTGGCGTGAGTTGGGTGTGTGGGCCCAGGTTGTAAGCGTCTAAGCGTGGGTATATATAACCGGCTGCTGACCGGAGGAGAGCATGACCGGCTGCTGACCGGAGGAGAGCATGAACAATTTTATCGAGTGAAACATAATTCAGAAGCGTCCTCGGAGGCAGGGGCTCATCGCCCATTTCTGGTTCGCGATATCTGTCCTCTGTGTTCCTCCTGCGATCCCCTCACATCGTCGAAGTGATCTCGCCGGCGATCACTGCATTACAAAAACATCATCGTCAATTGCATGTGTAGGATCCACAAGGGGAGAGTATGTCAATGTGTCAAAACTGCTCTATATAAGTTCTGCGCCGGCTGAAAACTAAGGTAAAACCGATCTCTAAACATTGGCACGTAGGGCTATATAGAAATTAAGAGTTACGGCATACTAGCAGTTTCTTACTCTAAAAATAGAAAAGGATGTCTGGTATGTTATCTGTTTAGCGTAAAAACTATTTATATATATATATATATAAGTGTAAGGTGTTCAGTGTTTGGTCATATTATATCATTATATTCGAGGCCTCGAGGGAGGAAAACATACTTAACTGAAATTCTGCATTGCCAAGTAGACTGGGGATGTTAGTTGGTAGAGCTTCTGTTAGCAATGACCAGTAAAATGATATTTTTCCAATCCTTCTAGGTGCTCTATGACTATTAATTTCTAGCCAATAAACTAAGGTGTTATTCTTTATTATAGGAATTGCTAAATTATTACACAGAATTTGATCTTCCTAATTTTCCCTGTTTGTTAGATCTCCCAGAGCTGATTCTCCGGTGAATCCAGGAGGGGCTCTGCCAAACAGTTTTCCAGAAAGAAGTGATTCTCTGCTGATTCTCTAAAATGAACTAAGAGGCTGGGAGCTGAAAAAAGTAGCTTCTCCTGATTATGTGAAGTGATTCCCCATCCTGATTTTGAGAGTTTATGACAGAGAATCAAAGAGAATTACTTTGAGCCACAAAATCACTTCCCTCGGAGAATCAACTCTTATAGAGAATCAGAATAAGGAGGAGCTCTACCAAACAGGTCAATAATGTTGTTAAGATTTGTCGGTGCCGGGATTGGTCGGTCAGTCCCCGGTGCCTAAACAGAATGCGCTGTGTCCCGTCCCTTGACGGTTGATGCTAGAGCTTAGTACAATGAGGCGGTGTTTATCCTGGTTCCGACCGTGGGGGTCGTACGTCCAGCAGAGTGCGCTCAAGGGCGCTGTACTATCTTGCACCGGAGTGCTTGCAGAAGGGGGGCTACAAGCACGGGGGGAGAGGAGATTTCTCCAAGTCCCTGAGAGCGAGTGTGTGTTTTTTCTCTCTCTCTGTCTGGTCTCTCCTCCTGCTCCGCCCCCTTCCCCCTTTTATAGATTAAGGAGAGAAGGGAGGGAGGAGTTACAAATGCGATTGTGACGTGTGCTACAGGGGTGCGCTCTGGAGAGCATGGCGTCGGGCCTGCCATCGTCCTTGACCCTGGCGGAGGACTCATATCGGGCGCTGTCTTCTGCGGGCGTCGTGGCCGTCCCTGTGCTTGTTCTGTAGCGGTTTCGAGGGGTGCTGCTGTCATAGTCCATGTCCAGCTGCCCATCGCCGATTGACCTCGAGGGTGGGGCAGGTGGAGGAAGGACGAGAGTCGGCAGCACAGGGCCCGGGTTGGTCGTCGTCGTCGGCCACAGTGCGCGGCGTGCTTCGTTCGCCAGGGGATGGCCGAGAGTTGGCGGACTCGACCTGTCGCTTGCCATCACCTGACCGGGAGTTGGTGGAACAGAGGCGCGGATTGACCCCTGAGAGTCCGCACAGTGCTCTGTACCGCCGTGTGCGCTTTCACAGTGGCGGTGAGGGGAACAGTGGGCACTGTTGATGACCGGCGCGGCATGGGGAAGATTGCCTTTTGACTTCGGCGCTTGGCTGATGGGGCGGGCATTAATTTCCTTCGTCGGGTGGTGCGCCGGAGTGTATCGGGCGGAGGCTGCTTTGCCCGCTCGAGGGGGCTCGCTACCCCCGAGCGAGGCGGAGCCTGTTTCGCCCGCTCGAGGGGGCTTGCGACCCTCGAGCGAGGCGGAGTTGTTTTGCTCGCTCGAGGGGGCTCGCGACCCTCGAGCGAGGCGGAGTTAGGGTGATGACGCGGTTCTTTTGCGGTTAGTGTGTTTTTATGTTTTTACAGGGTGATTACCCCGATGGTTAGGGGACCCCCTGGGTTTGTCCCCGACAGTAGCCCCCGAGCCTCTGGCGGACTGAGGTTTAGTCGGGCAGAGGCTGATGGTTTCGCAGGGTCGTTCCCGGGCCTTATGTGGGGACTTGTTCCTTTCTGATTATGCACGTTCTTCCGTGGGGGCGCGCGAGCGCACCCGCGGGTGTAGCCCCCGAGCCCTTGGAGGAGTGGATCCACTCGTGCAAGGGCTTTATTTTGTGTCGGTCGCTCTACTTCCAACGGGGGGGGGGGAATGAGACCGATCTATACTGATTTCGAGGGGCGGACCCTGTACGGTTTCGAAACGTTTCGCGCATAGGAGGATATGTTGCGGGGAGCCCCCGAGCTCCTGGCCTGTGTGGAGGCGATCGGAGGGGCTTCCTGTCTTTGATTTTCGACCCTCGCTACCCCCTTCGCGGGGGAGAGGGGTGAGGTCATCCGCGCAACCCTCGAATTGGGCAACGTACGCGGATACCTCGGTGAGCTGTTAGCGGGTAGTTCAAGTGGACGTCCGTGCCCCGTTCGCTAGGGGTCGGCTCGTGGTCCGGAGACACGTCCATGTAGCGCTTGCAAAGGTTTGCTAGGTGGGGCTCGATCCCTTTCGTAGGGACCGAGGGCGCGAAAGCTCTCCCTCGTTGGGATCCCCCCGACTAGCTGCCTTTGTCTGGCCTTGAACACGACAGGAGCGCCCCCAAAACTTCGCGTTTCGGGGTAAAGTCCGTTCGACGCGCCCGAATCGTCCCTGACTCTGTTGATCTGGAGCGCCTGTCGAACCCTTTCGAGGGCCAAGCTTCGTACTCCTGATCAGTAGGGCCTTGCGTAAAATACGGGTTGCTCCCGGGCGGCGGGCTCGAGGCTTGGCCGAGCGCGATTGGCGGTCTTCGCTTTATTCGATCGAGGGCACCCTTTGGACCTTTTTCGAGGTTCGGGCTTCGAATCCCCAATTAGTCGCGTTCGTGCCTCGGGAAGGAGGAGCGTTGCAGCTTTACCTGGGGGGAACCCAATGGTTGAGTCGTTTCGGCTCCGTGGGCCCGTGCACAACCGCTGGTGGGTGCGGGCGTGGCTGACGTGTCGCGGAGTGGGCGAGATGGGCGTAGTGGGCGCGCCTTTTTAGGTGGACTCGGCGCACGCGCGGGAGAGGCGAGGCGACGTGTAGTTAATGCATCGCAGGCGCGCCGTTTCCGCTTACCGTGCCGTAATAAATGCCGCCCACGCGCGCCGGTTGTTTGGCGATCCCCATCGTGCGCCTGATCCGGGTGTCAGTGACCCCACCTGCCGCCGTGCTTAACGCGCGGGCTCGGTGACGGCACGCGCGGGCTGGCGTGGCGCGGCCGGGGAGAGCTCGTTCCTTATAAAAGGGGAGCAGTGGAAGGGGATTTTTTACCTTTGCCATCTCGCGCTCCAGCTTTCGCCCGTGCCTAGTGCTTGCCTCCAGCCTGCGCGTTGTGCTCCGCTCGTATCTCGCCATTTTCGCCCTGCGCCAAAGCTCCTCTTCTCGCCATGGTTGTCATTGAGGGTGCCACGGAGTGGACTCCATCGACCGCCACCAAGCACCTCCTGGAGGGCTTGGTGAATGGTGGGCAACTGTCGCCCCGGGGCGATTCAGCGCGGCTGGCGTGGATCGTTCCGGCGCTGGCGGCCAGGGCGCCGAATCCGCCGGCGGGCTACGTGGTGAGCTTTATTCGCTTCCACGAGCGGGGCTTCAACGCGCCCGCGAGCCAGTTCATGCGGGGGCTCTGCCATTACTATGGCGTGGAGCTCCACAACTTCTCCCCCAACGCAATCTCGCAAGCGGCGGCGTTCGTCGGCGTCTGCGAGGCCGTCCTGGGGGTCGAGGCGCACTGGGACCTATGGGTCCACCTCTTCCGTGCCGAGCTCAGCACGTCCGGCGCGGGGAGGGGGGTGCGCCGCTCTTCGTGCGCGGGAGGCCTTACGCTCGCGCCGGTGGAGTCCAGGAAGCGCATCTACCCGTGCTGCAAGATGACAACCAACAACAGCGGATGGGCTAAAGGGTGGTTCTACCTGCGCAACGACGTCCTGGGGCTGCCGGAGTACACCGGCAAGGTCCTGACGGAGAAGGCTGACTCCTGGGGCTATGGCGTCTCCGGCGACGCCCAGCGGCAGAGGCTCCGCCCGGTCGTCGACGTCCTCCGCTCCCTGGAAGGGTTAGGATTGACCGCGGCGCACGTGCTTGCGCACTTCCACCGCCGCCGCGTGGTCCCCCTCATGGAGAGGCCACTCCCTCTGTTCAAGATGACGGAGGGAGCGGACCCGGCGGCACTGGCGGCGTCGCGCATGCTGGCGGAGCCGCTCCTCGAGGAGTACGTCGTCACGCGGGTGCGGACGGCGGTCCACCCTGATACCATGCCGAGCGACCTCCGGTCGTTCCGGTTACGCCCCGACGAGGGCCACATCCTGTCGGTGAGTCCTCCTTTCTCCTCTTTGTCGTCTCTTTTTTGGAACTTCTTTTTGATTTTGTCGTGATTTCAGGGGGTGGACTGCGGCCTCTACCGCTCCGTAGCGCCAACTCCGGAGGTGCGGGCCGCGAATCGCGCCCGCCGCGACCGCGAGAGGGAGGCGAAGGAGGCGAAAAGGGCCAGCAGTCGTAGGAGGCAGGCCCGGCGGGACGCGCACCAAGCGGCGCTTCGCCGGTGGAGGAGGGACGGCGGGGAGACGCCGTCGACCCCCGAGGACTCTCCGAGCGGGGAGGAGGGCGAGGAGGAGAGTGAGGAGGAGATTGCCGGCGGTGGGGGGGGACCCGCCGTCGAGGCAACAGAGGTGGCCGCGCCGCTGCCGGATGAGGCCGCGGCGGCTCCGGGCAACGTCGTGTTGGCGGCGGCGCGGGCGATGGTCGCGCCGGCTCAGCGCGCGGCGTCACGTCCGAGCGTCGAGGGTTCGGGGGGTTCGCAGCCCCCGAGTGATCCGAGGGGGGCCTCGAGTTCGAGGAGGGCCCCTTCTTTAAGTGGCTCGAAGCGGAAGCTGCGAGGCTGCGTCCGCTGAGTTCTTCCTTGGATCTCTTTCGATTTTGTTTTTCCATACGATTTCTCTTTTTGACCTATGTTTCCCTCTTCTTGGTCCAGCGCTCGGGACGTCACCAAGGCTTCCCCTAATCTTGCGCCTAAGAAGGCGCTGAAGGTTGGGGGGGCAGATTCCCCTCATGCCGAGGGGGTGCGCTCGCGCGGGGCTCCGCGTCCCGTAGCGGCGCTCGAGGTGACGCCGGCAGAACCGGCGCCGGGGCCGCGAGGCTCCGGGCCGGCGGGGGAGGAGAGGACACCTCCAACGATGGAGCCGGGGCAAGGTGCCCCGGTTGTCGAGGCGGGGTCGAGGCGTGGCACCCCGGCGGCGGAGGTAGGCGGTCGTGGAGGCCATGCCGCCGCTTCGGTTCCTGCCGGTCGAGGGCAGGAGGCGGTCGCCCCGCCAACTCCAGGCGGCAGCCGGCGCGCTTCCCTCGTCGGGGACTCTGCTGCCGAGGTGTCGGCGGCGCGGTTCCTGTCTCAGGGGCCGCCGCAGATGCCCGCGGTCCGAGGGACGCCCGAGTGGGATGCTGCTGAGGCGGCGCAGCTCCAGGATCGGCGCATGCCGAGCGAGTGGCCGAGGGGGCCCGGCGTCCCCGCTCAGGTCTGGCGGAGCGCGGCCGAGGAAAACGAGATATGGGCCCAGGCCGAGCGGATCGGGACGGATCTGGAGCGGGCCATCTCGGCCGCCGCCGACCTCCACTCCAGGCAAGCGCTGGAAGTTTTCGAGGTATTCTCGCTTTTATCTTTAGTATTTCGAGACGTTTTCGGTTTCATGGCTTGATCTTGGTGACCTTTCGAGTAGGTCCTTCGGCAAGAGGCGGTGGACAAGACCGCATGCATTGCGGGCTTGCACACCGACCTCCGCCGGCTCCGTCAGGCGAACGCCGACTTGGGCACGGACGTGACCCGGCTCACCGTCCGAGCCAGGGAGGCGGAGGCGGCGGCCCGAGCGCACGAGGAGGCCAAGGCGCGCACGGAGAAGGAGCGCGATGCCGCGACGGAGCGGGAGGCCCGGACCTCGTCCGCGGCGTTAGAGCGGTTTGAGCTCGAGCGCCGGGCTCGTGAGGCCGCGCAGTCCCAGCTCGCGGAGGCGACGGCTCAGGCGGGGCAGAAGGCCCGGGAGGCCGAGCAGCTGGGCTGCGCGCTCCGCGAGAAGGAGGCCGCGCTGGCGACCGCGGGCGGCCTGCTCAACGAGGCGAGAGCCCTGGTGGACGGTAAGACTTCATGTTTCCTTCGGCCTTTCCCTGTGTCGAAAACTGCTTTCTGATATGCCCGAGCCTTTTGTCAGGGTTGCGGAGGACCGAGGCCCAGAAGGCGGACGAGGTGACGGCCCTCCAGGCTGCCTACTCCGCGGCCCAGGGGGAGCTCGAGGCGCTGAAGGCTGCGGCCGACATGGCGTGCCGAGACGTCCAATGCGTCGACACGCAGTCGGGGTCGTCGCTGTCCAGCCGCCTGAGCTCCCTGAAGGGCTGCGTGGCGGAGCGTCTCGAACACGCGCTTCACCTCGGGGTGAAGAAGGCACTTGGGGTGGTGTCGACGCACTACGACATCGACCTCGCGGCGGTGGGGCGCGGGTACTTCATCGACGCTGACCTGGATGATGACGCCGCCCTCGCCGCCCTCGAGGAGGCTGATGACGGTGCCGAGAGCGCCGCAGCGGCCTTGACCCTCAAGTTCCGGTACGATCTTTTCCCCGAGGAGGAGGAAGATGTGTCTGCTGACGCCGAGCCAGAGACCGCGACCGCTGCTGAAGTCGAGGCCGACCCGGAGGCCGACGCCGTGGCGGCCCTCGAGAACGACATCGCTTCGGTGAGCGGCGAGGAGAGTGGTCCCGGGGCGCTTTCGTCTGTTCCCTCGACCCTTGCTGCCGAGTCCATCGTGCCCTCGCAGGGGGATGGAGCCTGAAAAACTCGGGCTTCAAATGTATCTTGTACATATATATATATGAAAACTAAATTTAAAAGCCGATTGCCTGTTTTGCACTTGTTTGGTTGTTCTGATGTGCTACTCTTAGCTCTTCGAAAGATTGTGGCCGGGTACTTCGGATTCGTGAGTAATTTAAAGCGTGGGGTGGTGAGGGAGGCGCTGTAGCCTTTCGCGGGCATAAGCAGTTTCACGACTCGACCGGCTCCAGCTTTGACTAGCTCACGCCCCGCCTCTCTCTAAGTGTCTCGAGTTTTAGCACAACTTTCGAAAAAACCGGGACAATTAGGGGGGTTAACCCCCGTGCAGCCCCCGAGGGGGGCTTGGCTTTATTAAAAATAAAACCAAGGTCCCCTTAGTTATGTTGTTAGCAACAATGTTTCCGAATTTTATTTCGAAAATTTCTCGTTATTGTTAACTAAAAACATAAAGTATCTACGAGAAAAAACGGTAAGAGATTTAGGGATAGGAATAACGTAGCTGTTTGCCGTTTCGGGTGCTAGCGACGGCCTCGCCCCTTTCGCTCGCCCGCTCGCAGACACCAGGCTCGGGGTCCTTGGTGATGATGAACGACCCTTCTCGTGGTGGTGCGGACGTTTCGCGCTGGTCCGGTCCAGGGGGCGTCTGTACCTGGGCTGCAGGGTGACCACTAACACGAATTGGTCGGGCCAAGAGGAGGTTTCGTTTGTTTGGCATGCCGCGCTTTTCCCTTAGCTCGAGATCGGTTTCGGCAGATGGACACTAGTAACTTTGGCGCCGGGTGGTGAGGGGGATACCATAGCCCTTCGCGGGCGTAGGTGGTCCCACGACTCTGCCGCCTTTTGGCCGCAGTAGACTTGTGCCCTGCTTTCACCTTTCTTGATTTAAGGAGGAAAAGCTTGGCACCCTGTTTCCGCTCCATCGTACTGCTCTTGGCTTTAGAGAGATTCTGTCCGGGTATTTCGAGTTCGCGAGCAACTAACGCGTGGAGTGGAGAGGGAGATGCCGTATCCCTTCGCGGGCGTAGGCGGTCCCACGACTCTACCGGTTCCAGCCTTAATTGCCTCTCGCCCCGTATTTCTCTCGGATGCCTCGAGTTTCAGCGCAACGGAAGCGAAAACAGGACGATTGGGGGGTGGGGGTAAGCCCCCGAGTGTCCCCCCGAGGGGTGTTTGGCTTCAAATACCCCTGATCAAGTTTTTAGCAATAATGTTTCCGAATTTTTTGGACTTTTCATTATTGTTGACTAAAAACATGAAGTATTTGCAAGAAACACCGAGAGTTTTAAGGGTAGAAGCGACGTAGCTGTTGAATGTTCCAGGCGTTGGTGAGGGGCTCGCCCTTCTCGTTTGCCAGCTTGTAGGTACCCGGCTTGAGGACCTTGGCGATGATGAACGGCCCTTCCCACGGAGGAGTGAGCTTGTGGCGCCCTCGATTGTCCTGTCGCAGCCTTAGCACCAGGTCCCCTTCGTGGAGGTCCCGACGCCGAACCTTCCGAGCTTGGTGTCGCCGGAGCGATTGCTGGTAGCGCGCAGAGTGAAGTAGCGCTATGTCGCGAGCCTCGTCCACCTGGTCCAGCGAGTTCTCGCGGTCCCGTTGGTTCCGGTCTTTCTGGTAGGCCTTAAGCCTCGGAGACCCGTACTCCAAGTCTGTTGGGAGGACGGCTTCGGCGCCGTAGACAAGGAAGAACGGGCTGAAGCCTGTGGCCCTGCTTGGGGTTGTCCTGAGACTCCAGATCACCGATGGCAGCTCAGCAACCCACTTCCGGCCAAACTTGTTCAGCTTGTTGAAGATCCTTGGCTTTAGGCCTTGTAGTATCATGCCGTTGGCACGTTCTACTTGGCCGTTCGTTTGTGGATGTGCCACGGCCGACCAATCGACGCGAATGTGATGGTCGTCGCAGAACTCCAAGAATTTCTTGCCGGTGAACTGGGTGCCGTTGTCAGTGATGATCGAGTTGGGTACCCCGAATCGGTGGATGATGTCGGTGAAGAACATTACGGCCTGCTCAGATCTGATGCTGGTGATGGCCCGGACCTCGATCCACTTCGAGAACTTGTCGATGGCTACCAACAAGTGGGTGAAGCCCCCGGGCGCTGGGCGGAAGGGCCCCACGAGATCCAACCCCCAGACCGCGAAAGGCCATGTTACAGGGATGGTCTGCAGGGCGTGCGCCGGGAGATGCGTCTTTCGTGCGTAGAACTGGCACCCTTCGCAGGTGCGCACGACCTCGTTTGCGTCGGACACGGCGGTGGGCCAGTAAAAGCCTTGCCGGAACGCGTTACCCACGAGGGTGCGAGGCGCCGCGTGGTGTCCGCATGTCCCGGCGTGGATGTCGCGGATCAGCTGCCGTCCCTCAGGGATGGGGATGCACCGCTGCAAGATCCCCGAAGCGCTGCGTTTGTACAGCTCGCCGCCGACCGAGACGAAGGTCTTGGCCCTTCTGGCGATGCGGCGCCCCTCGGTTCGGTCCGAGGGCAGCTCTCCGCGATCGATCCATGCGAGGTACGGATCACGCCAGTCTTGTGGTTGTGCGTCCGCGTCGATCTCCATGGCCTCGGCCAAAGAGATTTCAGCGTCGAGGGCTTCAAGCCCCTCTTTCGAGGGGCCTTCCTCCATGGGCTCGACTCCCGGAGCCCCCGAGGGTTTCCCGTGAGCTCCGGACTTTGACTCGAGGCTGACAGAGGGGCGGTCGAGGTCGCGGGCGAAGACGTTCGGAGGAACGGTGATTCGTTCTGACGCGATCTTGGCCAGCTGATCCGCTTCCTCGTTGTATCTTCGCGCAACGTGGTTCAGCTCGAGGCCGTGGAATTTGTCCTCGAGACGACGAACCTCGTTGCAATAGGCCTCCATCCTTTCGTCGCGGCAGCTTGCATCCTTCATCACTTGGTTGACGACCAACTGAGAATCTCCCCGGACATCGAGGCGTTTGATGCCGAGGTCGATGGCGATGCGGAGCCCAGCGAGAAGGGCTTCGTACTCCGCCATGTTGTTTGACGCCGGAAAGTGCAAGCGAACCACGTACCGGACATGTTCTCCGAGGGGCGAGACGAAGAGGAGACCTGCGCCTGCTCCGGTTTTCATCACCGACCCGTCGAAGTACATGGTCCAGCATTCGGCTTGAATCTGTGGCGGCGGAAGTTGGACGTCGGTCCACTCAGCGACGAAATCCGCTAAGGTTTGCGATTTTATCGCCTTTCGCGGTGCGTAGGAGAGAGTTTCCCCTACGAGTTCCATAGACCATTTCGCTATTCTACCCGAGACGTCCGGGTTGCGGACTATCTCCCCCAAAGGGAAAGATGAAACCACGGTGACCGGGTGGGCCTCGAAGTAGTGTCGCAGCTTTCGACGCGCGAGCACTACGGCGTAGATTAGCTTCTGGATCTGTGGGTATCGTGTCTTGGTTTCGGTCAGCACTTCGCTGACATAGTACACCGGCCTCTGGACCGGCAGAGCGCGGCCCTCCTCTAGCCTTTCCACAACGATGATGGCGCTGACAACTTGCGTTGTCGCAGCCACATATAGGTAAAGAGGCTCACCGCCCCGCGGCGGCGTGAGGATGGGTGCGCGCGCGAGCGATGCTTTTAGCCCGTCGAGGGCTCTTTGGGCTTCAGGGGTCCATGAAAAGCGTTCGTGCTTTTTTAGGAGTCGGTACAAAGGTAGGCCCTTTTCACCCAGTCGAGAGATGAAGCGGCTGAGGGCTGCCAGGCAGCCCAGTACCCTTTGTACCCCCTTCAGATCCCGAATCGGCCCCATTCGCTCTAGGGCCGAGACTTTTTCGGGGTTGGGTTCGATGCCTCGCTGGGAGACGATGAAGCCCAACAGCATGCCTCGCGGCACCCCGAATACGCATTTTTCCGGATTCAACTTCACCCCGTTCGCCCGGAGGCAATCGAACGTGATTTGCAAATCGTTAACCAGATCGTTCGCCTTTCTGGTCTTAACAACGATATCGTCAACATATGCCTCAACGGTTCGCTCGATGTGGCTTCCGAAAACGTGTTGCATACATCGCTGGTATGTAGCTCCAGCATTTCGGAGGCCGAACGGCATAGTGACGTAGCAAAACATGCCAAACGGGGTGATGAAAGAAGTCGTGAGCTGGTCGGACTCTTTCATCTTGATTTGATGATAACCGGAATAAGCATCAAGAAAGCATAGCAATTCACACCCAGCGGTGGAGTCTACTATTTGATCTATTCTAGGCAGAGGAAATGGAACCTTAGGGCATGCTTTATTTAAACCGGTGTAATCTACGCACATGCGCCATTTTCCGTTTTTCTTCTTAACTAGAACAGGATTAGCAAGCCAGGTTGGGTGAAATACCTCTTTGATGAACCCAGCTTGCAGGAGCTTTTGCACCTCCCCCCTACCTGGCGCGCCACTGTCGGTGCCGGGATTGGTCGGTCAGTCCCCGGTGCCTAAACAGAATGCGCTGTGTCCCGTCCCTTGACGGTTGATGCTAGAGCTTAGTACAATGAGGCGGTGTTTATCCTGGTTCCGACCGTGGGGGTCGTACGTCCAGCAGAGTGCGCTCAAGGGCGCTGTACTATCTTGCACCGGAGTGCTTGCAGAAGGGGGGCTACAAGCACGGGGGGAGAGGAGATTTCTCCAAGTCCCTGAGAGCGAGTGTGTGTTTTTTCTCTCTCTCTGTCTGGTCTCTCCTCCTGCTCCGCCCCCTTCCCCCTTTTATAGATTAAGGAGAGAAGGGAGGGAGGAGTTACAAATGCGATTGTGACGTGTGCTACAGGGGTGCGCTCTGGAGAGCATGGCGTCGGGCCTGCCATCGTCCTTGACCCTGGCGGAGGACTCATATCGGGCGCTGTCTTCTGCGGGCGTCGTGGCCGTCCCTGTGCTTGTTCTGTAGCGGTTTCGAGGGGTGCTGCTGTCATAGTCCATGTCCAGCTGCCCATCGCCGATTGACCTCGAGGGTGGGGCAGGTGGAGGAAGGACGAGAGTCGGCAGCACAGGGCCCGGGTTGGTCGTCGTCGTCGGCCACAGTGCGCGGCGTGCTTCGTTCGCCAGGGGATGGCCGAGAGTTGGCGGACTCGACCTGTCGCTTGCCATCACCTGACCGGGAGTTGGTGGAACAGAGGCGCGGATTGACCCCTGAGAGTCCGCACAGTGCTCTGTACCGCCGTGTGCGCTTTCACAGTGGCGGTGAGGGCGGATGGCGACTGGAGCAGGTGGAACAGTGGGCACTGTTGATGTCCGGCGCGGCATGGGGAAGATTGCCTTTTGACTTCGGCGCTTGGCTGATGGGGCGGGCATTAATTTCCTTCGTCGGGTGGTGCGCCGGAGTGTATCGGGCGGAGGCTGCTTTGCCCGCTCGAGGGGGCTCGCTACCCCCGAGCGAGGCGGAGCCTGTTTCGCCCGCTCGAGGGGGCTTGCGACCCTCGAGCGAGGCGGAGTTGTTTTGCTCGCTCGAGGGGGCTCGCGACCCTCGAGCGAGGCGGAGTTAGGGTGATGACGCGGTTCTTTTGCTGTTAGTGTGTTTTTATGTTTTTACAGGGTGATTACCCCGATGGTTAGGGGACCCCCTGGGTTTGTCCCCGACAAGATTCTTTATGGTGAAACTTATCCATTTAGGTTCGAGTTCTCCGCTCGCATGCCACTCGGCATGAGTGTCATATTTTTTTAAATTTATTTTTTCAGTGATAAACGTAGGTGTATTCATACGAAGAGTGTACATGCTTGAGTATCCGGATATGTGTTTATCTTTATGGAAAAACCTTCAATGTTAATCAAAATAATTGAAATAATTTCTCCGGTAATGCTTGGGAGCGGGCATCCGATGCATCAGACACTCCATCCCAACAACTCATATTGTGGTGGGAGTTTTTTTCGCATTCTTTGTTGCGATAGGTATAAAATAATATTGCAACATGATTGATCCTCCAAACCAGTGCTGGTGACATGGAAACAGGTATTTTTGTTGTGATAGACATGCGATGATGTTGCGGGGGAAGTGTTAGTTAGATTTTGTTGTGGTTTTGTGATGTTGCAAAAATATATTCTAATTGTTTCAATAGCTTATTTATCATGTTGATTTTTTAGTCTAATTGACTAATTATATATATATTTTTGTTTCATTGATATTTTTTAGAAAAATATATGTTTTTCAAATATTGCAATTGTAATTTAAAAATGTTACGGTAATAATTTTTATATGTTGCAAAAGGTAAGTGTCGATGTTGCAAATTTTATTTGTACATGTTGACATTCTTAATCGATGTTGCATGAAACATCGTGTTATGTTACGGTGGGAATTTTCCATTCTAAAATCGGATGACAGCGTTATTTTTATATATATGTTTTTTAATATTGTAAAAGTTGATTTCTAATGTCGCATCAGTTGATTTTAAATGTTGTAATAGAGCGTCCGATAAAAATTTTGCTGCATGTTGCATGTATATTTCACGTGTTTAAGATGTGTCAGAAGAATGTTGTAATTATAACTGTTTTATGTGAATATTGCAAAAGCAGATCTGGATATTGTGATGTTGTATATGTTTCACACGCATGTTGTAAGTGATTTATCCGTATGTTGCATTTTTATTGAGAAATTTTGACAGGGGTCGTGCGTGAGTTGGGAGCGCGCCGTTTTTATGTTGCAAATGATGACTATTCATATTGAAGATACTATTATTTAATATTGTATATGCTATTCTTAGATGTTATAAAAATTTTATATACATGCAACATTATATCCATGTTGTGGTGAGAATTTTGACCGCTACGATACCTACCCGTATCGGACGTCCGAGCGCCGGGAAGAGCTCATTTCTCCTCCTCCGACCTGTTCAACCCAACGGTAGCCGCGAATTGGCTCGTAGTCCAATGGTATGACGGTCCAGTGGGACGCTACTCACCAGGGTTCAAATACTGGTGCTCGCACCTTTTCCTGGGATTTTCTCAGGATTTACCGGCGTTATGCATTAAGTGGTAAGCGGCGTTTCCGTCGACAACGAGGCGCCAATGGTGACTTCGGGAATCTCCAGATCCGCCGAGTGCTCAGTCCTTCGGATGTGCTCATAGGGGTAGTGTTTGCGTACGTGTATTCATAGGGGTGAGTGTGTACGTGTGCGAGTTGTGCGGTTTAATTTTTTAAAAAACCCAACGGTAGCCCACCGCTGACCGCCCACGTCTCCGCTCTGCGGGCCCCACAGCCGTCACGCTCCCAACGCCACGTCATAACGGCCCAACCTATCGCTCCCAGCCCCGAGTCCTGGCCCTGCCGCACCTTTCGGTCCTGTTCATCTTCGCTGACGGCCTCGTCGTCGCCTCGGCAGTCTCCTCACCTGCCTCCCGGGCTCCCGGCCGATCACATAGCGGCAGTGCGGCGCCACAACCAAGCTCCGACGACGACCTTCCTTCCCATCCCCGGCGGTAAGCGCGCACCCAACCTCCGCCTCCCCAAGCTTGTTAACCGGCCCGAGAACTCCGGGTCATCGAATCGCATACTTCGTTTGTGCAATTAAGGCTCACGAGCGCGGTGCTCCGATTCGATCCCCGGGGCGCCTGTTAGCCAGAGGGCTCGCGTCTAGTTTTCTTCCACATACAAACTTCAGTTGTTGATGGCAGGGCAGCGCGGGACTCGGAGATGGTTCTCGCCGTCGTTTCCCTGTTCCTGCTTCTGAGTTCTGAGTCTTCTGACTGGATGGCGCGGAACTATCTGAAGATATCACGCTGGGCATCTGGCCTACCTGAAGATTGTTTCAGTCATTTTTTGTCGATGGATAGCTCAATTACCCATACTTTCTTCCGTGTACAGTGTACTGGACAGGTGTTGACTTGTTTATAATCGGCGCTAGTTTCTTTTTTCTCAGGACACTTCTGAACCAATTGAAGCAGCCTGCTCGGAATTTCATTGGGCAAACTTATGAGCACGGTGGAGGAAGATGGCTATAGCTCACGGTGTGACTTGTGTGACACTGAGGTCATACAGAGGATGACAGAGCTCCTGCTTCGTGGATTGGCCACAGCTTCAGTGGACAGCACCACCGGCGATATATTCAAGAATGCATCTTCTGTAGCTGTCGTTGTGAAGACTGAGCTAGAAAATTACCTGCTTGTGAGAACTGAAGCACTTGTCCGTGAATTTGTGGATGGAGGAGAGGATAATTCAGATCAGATAGTGAAATCATCTACCAGGCCGACCGAGTTCCTGTCAGACTTGATTGATGACTTTGTGGCTTCCAAAAGGAACTTGCTGAGCCATGTATCTGGGTTTTTGTCTAGTGAAAGCCGCTTGAACAAAATTAAAGAGTTCATGCAAAAGATGGAGACAGAGAATGTTTGGGCACGGGACCTCAGGAAGGCTACTGCAGAGACTATTCTTGAGAGCATAGACATGAAGTGCATTTTCCACTGCCCCGAGAGATTTGTTGATCATGATAAGCTAGCTAACCACAGAAGTCAGTGCAAATTTAGGGTAGTGAATTGCAGAAATGATGGGTGTTCAACTTCATTTTCTGCCATTCATATTGAAGAGCATGACTCCATCTGTCCGTTTAAGTCTCTGCCATGTGAGCAGCTGTGCGAGCAACATGTTATGCGCCGTGAGATGGACAGACATTGCGCAACAGTTTGCCCTATGAAGCTTATTAATTGTCCCTTTTACCATGTTGGATGTGAAACGGTCTTTCCACAGGGTAATCTTGATAATCATTGTTCGAAACTACTTCAAACCCATCTTCTGTATGTTCTCGAAGCAAGTACAAGGCATAATTCTACTGTTAATGGTATGAATCAACGGTTACAACTCCTTGAGAAGGTTAGATGATCTGTATTTGACCCTCTGTAACTAGATTTGTACTATGCCATCCTATAAAAGTTTCAAGAAATTGATGATTATTTAACTCAAGCTACTAGGAGTAAGTAACTGAGGAACCGGTGAAAGAGTAAACATGGTTTATTAGAAGGAAATTGTATGCATGTTCTCTGGTAGTATGTGCTAGAATAGTTTAGCCAAGTTATCAATGTGCTGGTTTAATATGTAGGGGATATCTGCTACACCAAGCTGTGTCCATTGAATCCTACTGGGGTTGCAACCAGTAGTATCATTAACTGATTTCAGAAGAAACGATGGTGATTATTTGTAGTATCATTAACTCCTGGTTTACAGTGTTCCAAACAAAAACATGGCTTAATTCTTCTTGAATATTATTACAGGCTCAGTCACTTAATGAAATCTCTGGGGCTTTAGATGTCAGGTCCCTCACTCTGATAATAAAGGAGCAAGAAGGAAAGATCAAGAAACTCGAGCGTGATATCAAAACACAAGATGCAAAGATGAAGAAGCTTGAGAATGAGTTTAGGTCAAGAAATGCATAATGACTGCCGTAATTCTATATTTATTAGACAAACCAGGTTGGCATACTTTAGGACCTGTAAACAATCATTAGCATTACCATACAGCTTACCATCATGTTTTCTTTTGTTCATGTACAAACCATATAAGACTATAGGGTTTATAAATATCAGCTTCTCTTAGGCTATATTTTTAATTCGATGTATTTGATATTTTGATCTTTTCTATCTGACATAGTAAACAATTTGATTGTTATGGGGATTAGTTGTACCTGAATCATCTATCTTCTTGTTGATTTTGTCCCAGGTTGGGATATATTGTAATGATATTCAGGTGTTTTATCCTAATTTAAAAGGGCAGAACAATGGCATGGTCATTCATGATGACCTTCTAGTTTATGCAGAGAAACTCATACTTTTTGTTGTGTGTAATTTATATAAAAAAATGTTCAGAACTTGTGGCATATATTATAAATGTCTTTCTGTGACAGTACTGATGTGATGAGAAGCATTTACCATGTGATGTGTAGTATACTCTGCAAAATACAAACAATGTCAATCACTGGACACAGATTTTTTTGCCTAGGGCACAAGTATATCATGTACCAGTTATATGTCAATGCAGGGTAGATCTTCCAATCAAAGATGTTAGGATGATCTGGTCTAACAAATAGTCATTAAGTTCCTTGGTTGCAGTTTGTGCTGGTATGTGTGGTTCCTCACTCATTTTACTACATCTTGCTGAAAATTACTGTTATGCTTCTACCAAAAAAACTGCTCCTTGCAATGGAAGTTCTCTGACTTGTCTCGCCAATCCCTTGGATTAGCTAAGTTATTTAGTTGAGAATTTTACATTGCATAATGCAGCTCCCTGCTGATTTAGGCATTGAAGGATTATTTGTGACTAAAAATTGCATGCACACTTGCATTTCAACGGATTAACAAAAAAATGTTTTCCTGTTCCTATTTGATTTGATAAGCATCCAGCTCCTCAAGGTTAGAAACTCATCATAGCAGGACTGTTTCCCAATTATTAGAAAATTATCTTTGATAAATATCAAATTGTCACCAATAGAATTTCTAGAACATTCCACAAACATATAATTGCAAAACATAGCTGACAGATTTTCTTCAGGTTATGTTGTACACGAGTTTTTCCGTTTTAATACAATTTATGTGTTAAAAGATAACTGACTGACAAGTTGCCAGGAACTGATTGATATCAATGAATGAGAAATTTCTGATCCTTGTATTCTTTTCTGGGAATCTTACATTATATGAACTATTAGTTATCAACAGGCACTAACTACACAGCTAGAAGTTCCTTCTAGAAGTTTAGACTTTCCTTTTTCTTTTGAAGCTTGTGCCGAACCATCAACTTTAATGTATTATATTCGAAATGAAACAAAAAACTAGGTCACTACTGATTACTTGGTTGATGTTCTGAACAGTGCATCATACTGATTTGCTACTTTGCAGGAATATTCTTGGTCTGAAGCCTCTTGTTTGTGTGGATGCAATTCCATAGGTGGTTTTCCACCACAGCTTTTCTTGGATGTCTTCACGATGTCATTGTTGGCTTGGCTGTTTCCCAGCTTTCCAGATGTGATCACAATCACCCTGTAAAATCTTGCAGACTTGTTTGCACTGAACTTGTATATGTGCATGGCACACTGCACGTGATTTTCATCTGCAGGTTTTCATGGTGAAGATGCCATCACAATCTCATCACTGTCGTGACTATTTGACTCGGATTTGAGGAAATAATCACAAGCAGCCTCCAAAATCTTGCAAACTTCTCTCCTGTACTGCACCAGAATACCAGATCATGTCAAGAACAAACCATCAAATGGTGTTTTAAGATCAGTTTTTCTCTATTGAATATTACACAATTTTAATGGTCATTATAACTAAAGGGTTCTGTGGTGCAGAGCTACTTGTAGTCACTTTGTCATCTTTTTGCCACATTCCTAACTTGACAGTAGTAATGACTGAAAGCCAAATTGGTCCAAGATATTAGAATTCTGAAGTCTAAGTTATTGTTTTTCCATTTCCTTGTGTTATGGAGTTATGAACTATCAGTGAACCCATATCTAAAAGCAATTATATATTCTTTAGCTAGGAGATCATATCAAAGGTGGTGTTGCATACCTCGTCAGTTGCTCCAGATTTTATTCTGGATTGCAATATGCACCATTTCTTCATGTTTACCCCTATTATGTCCAGAAAAATAATGTAATATTATTGGAAATATGTTTTGTGAATAGATTTTATGGAGGTACAGTTCAACTAACCGATCTTTATATTTACTTGACATGTTGAACTGGAGGTTGTTCTTAGCGACCACCTGCAGTGGATCTGTAAAAAAGGTATCAGCCACAATTCTCCCCATTGAAAAGATAATTACATCTATACTAGCAAAACCAAATAACCTCCGGCCTTGTATTAAAAAATAAATGGTTGAACTTTATGTTCTGTTCACCAGAAATATGAGTATATGAAATAAGTAGTATTAAATTTTATTCATATATGTGAAACGTCAACTGAAGAAAGACATAAAATTTAGAAGGCTGCCATTAAGTATTAAATTATTTCCAAGAGCACAAAAGGTACAGAATCTCACAGAACTAATAGTTTTCTGATGAATATCTTTCAAATGCTTTAGATCTTCAGTTTCAACTATTATTTTCAAGAATTTGATATATCAGATGCCAAATACCTCAAAGTAAGAACCAAAAGGAACATCGTGTGCCTGGTGCTTTGTCTCATAGATCTGAAATCAGATAAACACTCATTATTTAATTGACGGAAAAACTCCCCAGACAAATTGCAGTGATATATCTGTTCTAAGTTATTGTTACCAAGTTTCTCTTATCCTTTGAGAAAGAAGCATGCTGCCATTCTGTCACTGCGGTGTCTGGAGGACACAAAGGACTGTGGCATTGGGACCTGAAAGTTACTTCACGAACCTTGCCATCGTACTCTTCTGAGGCACACCACTTTCTCAGCTGCAGTAAAATCCAAACATTTATCTATTAAATTATGTTGGTCATTGCTGTCAGCAGTCAAATGAATAACAGCTCCAAGAAATTAACATTAACAAATAGAACATGAGCCACCTTTAAGTCTGTATCTTTTCTTGCATCTCGGTATTGCTGGAAAAACATTGAATTGTCACCCAATATTGTGCTGAAAAACTTCTCTGGTGTGGCAGGGAAGAACTTCTGCAAAATAAGTCATATCAGAATTATGAAATGGATTTTGCATCAGACGAATTAGCAAAACAAAGTGGGGCTCACACTGGTTACGTCTGCAAGAACATGTTCGTTGATGAAAGGTTGGAATGTTATAGCCTTTTCAATGTTTTTTTCTGGTGTCTTTGTGATGTCTGTCTTACGTACAATGTTACTTTCCTTTTGTAGAAGTACATGTGCTCTCACCTGCTTGTCAGATAATAAACATAAATATCAGTTAATTTCTACAATAAGAAACGGAAAGATATGGAAAGATAACACTCGAACACTTTCTGAATACCTGTTTTTCAGCTTCCAAGGTTGCTTCATAACTTTGAAGTGCAGTCTCTAGAGCTCTAAATGTACGGTTTCTACTCCAGAATGATGCGAAGGTATACCTAACTCTTCCTGAAAAATTAGACAGATGCTCAACAGAAAATTTCTCTTGATAGTTTTCCAGCATGGAAGCTGAAAAAACATGGCAAATATATTATATCTAGGAGTTTTTGTAATGGTGCTATGTCTGCTACTGGTTTACTTGTAGAGGAGTATTTAAGCTTGAAAATGGTACAGTCAAGATCTTTGGCTGAAATTTTCAGAAATCTTGCAGACTGAATCCATAATGCCAAGTCATCCTATTAGGTGTGTACTTGTATCAAATTTGTTAAGATTACACCAATGAAAAATAATTTACCATTTTGACTGCATGAGCGAGGTGTTCCATGTCCACCTGCACCAGCATTAAGAAAAATAGTAATCGCTGGGTTGATAAGAGAATGCTGGGTTCTTTTTATCTGCAGGACAAATTGATTTCTATGTCAGCTCTTTCTACCGAAACAAAGCAGATACTAAGGCCAGAAAAGGGCTATGTGTTGCATACCTCGTCTATGTCTTGTAATGGAATGATCACCTAAAAAATGAAGATATTAGAGAAGGAACTCAATGAAAAATAGTCTAAAATTTCTTGTTCCCATTTCTTGTCACTAATTTCATACTGTTATCTATTGGTTTCTGTACAGATTTTCTGAGACAGATGAGATGATACTATGATTTGCCCTACTGATCATTTATAACTGTCCAGGGATCAGTTTTGGATTTGAAGAAAGCTAGGAGCCTAATGCACATTTCAACTTCAATCAGTGTATGTATCCAGTATCCACCGACTATAGATGACGCAGCAATATTAAGTTGACAGAAACCATTTTCAGAAGATTTCCTTACATTTAATTGTTTGGAGAATACGTTAGAGTGGAAGCACAGATGCCATTGGGAGATGTGCATACGGCCATGGTGCAAGAAACACCTCTCCAGAGCACAGGAGTAACTTTGGTGAACAATCTGTAAGCATAAAGGATAATTTGGATGTGTTAGAAAATTCTCAGTTCTGATGAATATGCGATACTGCATGTCTACATATGACATTATAATCTGTTGAGAATAAGTACTTCATCATGAGGAAGTCTATATATGGTTTGCAGAGGGCCAATTCTTTCAATCATTGTTTGACGTTGCTTCTTCAATATCATCTTTCTCGGGGACTCAGCTCCAGTGCATTCTTCAAAAAAGCTGGAAAATACAATTAAATGGGGATAATGTTTACATTCAGAAACACTGCTGCTGTTTTTCCAAAACAAACAAGGTTACCTATCAGAATCTGGAAATGCTTTAGTTGAACGAAGACGCAAGCAGATCTGCAACCAGATGTTTTTGGCATTGTAAATTCACACAGAAATTCATTCAATTATCAAGATGGTGGGAAGTTCAACAATGCAGTCAACTGCAAATATTTCATAAAGTCATGTCTTACCTGACCAAATTTGCTGTCCAGTTCATACCAGCTAGCCCCAGTTTCATCTTCACTGAGGACAGCTATAGTTACAGATCCAATAACTTTGCATTTGCATGCAGTGTCCCAATCGTATATTGTTATGGTTACCTATATGCAGGAAGTAAAAAAATATGTGTTCTTTACCAAAAAAAAACATATCACAGGTTTAATGTAGCAATTCTAGCATCAAATATTCAGAAATAAAAAGACACTTGTTTTCAATGTTCTATCTTTTTCTTTTTTATGAAAGCCAGATGCTTTCCATTTTTCATCAAAGTTTTGGGCCTAGCTGTGCGGATAGGAAACATTCTGAACCATATGGACTTAATCGTCTTTAAACTTATGCAATTTATTCCATGTCAATCTTACTTGAACCATTGGCAGGTCATGTTGATATTATCCTGAGCCCCTGAGGCAAGAAACGTGACTCCAGAGAAGCTATGATGCTGTATCCCGCGCGGCAATGCACGCCCTGGTACCCCCAAGTTCATTATGCTGCTCGCTAATGCTACAATTTTCTGCAGGCTGGTGTTCACTACTTAAATCTTGAATTCGGGCAGTCTAATTTAGGCTGTGCCGTATGGACCACTCACTAATTGTGAGTGGGGTTGGGGTTGGGATGAGCTGGGGAAATTTTTCTGTCACATGATTATGACGCAGCAAAGCGCTTTTCGAAATTATTTTCGTGTACCTCGAATCTAAATTCTCAAAGTTCAGCAGCTAAAGGAAAAGCGATTCGCCCTGTTCGCCGAAGGTTCTAAGCAAGCCTGCAGGGATGAAAAGGTCTGACAATATAGTAGATTAGTACTGCTGGTGGTACTGTAGTGGCAAAGCAATAGTTTTGTATCAGGACAAGGCTGGCGTACACCCTGGGCCATCTCTACCGGAGCATTAGTCTAGTGTGTGGCGCCATACGGCGTTGCTGCTCTCTCACGCTTGGGACAGACAGGCTCTCTGGGTGAATGAATGGGTTAACTCGTGTTGAGGCATCCATCATTTTGTTGGGAAACCTGACATGTTCATGATTCTTGGTGGCTGCAGACTCGAAGGACTACTGCTTGGGTTGAGTATGGCTGCAGAGTTGGCCGGTGAACGGAAGTGCAGTGAGCCAGCGATGGATGGATACAGTGGCTGTCACGTGCTCAGCTGTCGCAGTGCTTCAGAATTCAAATGCACTGAGGACTGAGGAAGCTGCTGCTGTTAGCTCTTACCTCTACCGGGAGTTGATCGATCAGGAAGTTGAACTCCTCTCCCCACAAAGGGTTCCTCGGGCTGGGCACCATGGAACTGCAGAAATAAAAGCCACCCTCACTTTGTTCAGACTTCAGAATCGTTCACAAGCTCAACTAGATATTGTAGGAAGGGACATGTAAAGATGGAGGGAGGCGTATGTACCTGAAGCGCTTCTGCTCGCCGCAGGAGATGACGGCAAAGGGATCGGAGCTGCCGTCCAAGTTGGCGCCGATCAGGTACTTGGCAGAGAGCAGCTCCAGCTGATCGAGATCAAGAGCAAACTAACATGAGCAGCTCCACACACACACACACACACACACACACACACACACACACACACACACGAACACGTAAAACAATGGCAAGGGCGGATGGGTATTCGTGCTGCGCTGTAGATCGAGAAGCACTGGCAGTCTGGCACTAGTTACCTTGATGACGTAGCCGCCGGCGCCCGGAGCGCAAGTGATTTCGGCGGCCGGTTTGTCACGGCGGCGTGCCGCGGCCGCGGAGGAACGCGAGGAAGAGGCGGCGGCCGTGGGCTTGGCGTGCTGGTGGTCCGACGTCGTGAGGAGGAAGAGGACGAGCGCGGCGATGAGCAGCGCCGTGGCGGAGATGGCGACCTCCGCCTCCCACAGCGACGGCAGGAGCAGGCCCAGCGCCCACGACACGCACTGCCCCATCGCCAAGGATGTGCTCGGAAATGGAAAGCGGCAGAGGGGCTGGAAGCCTGCGACGGCCAGTGCACGGCGCATTTAAAGGTGATGAGAGGAGCGCGCGGGGGGGCTCGTCGGTGAGAGAGCGGGCGCACGCAACGCAAGGCCGGCTGGCGGCGGGGAGCCGAAAGATGCAATGATTAGCAGGTAGGTGCGGCTGGAGGCGAGACGGCCCGCCGGGCAGGATGGTGCTCCGTGGCGTGCCATTTTTTTACTGGACAACACGAGGAGGGCGGGGAGAAAAGATAGCTGCTCCAACACATCTCAAGCAAGTCTCTCCCTTCTCCGGCTCTCCATATTCTGGAGAGAGTGTGCTAGAGTGCTAGAGATAGACTGTTACAGATATAATCTTGTTTGCTTGTGATATTGTGACTAAATAACGGAAAGAGAGTAGCCCGGCCTGTTGTTGCATCGAGTACGCTCTACTAGGGAAAAGCGTTCGAGAGTACTTAGGCGCGAGTCAATTTGGAGCAACAAAGCAAGTCTTAAAGCAACCAAAGCTAGAGCATCATGAGGCTCATTATAGGCTATCTCGCGGCAAAATGTTAGTGCTAACTAGCTACCGTGTGACACTAAACTATAGGCACTTGTATATTGATCGACTTACCGGTCTTACCTGCTTAATTTTTTTTGAACGGAAACCTGCTTAATTTATTTTGGCAGGTAGTAATACCAAAAGAAAGTAGCGGTACGAATCAACGAGACCTCATCGAGTCCGATAATGATTAGCCAGGCCTACGATGACTATGCACTGGAGTATGTAGGGTCGATCGCGCATCAAAAGCTTAATTAGCACTTTCGAATTGATAGTCGATGTAGTACCGCTGATTAGCGAAGCTAGCTCCAGAGGATGATACCATCCTGCTCCGATGTGTCGCGCTAGTTGTAAAGGGTGGCGCGGCGGCGGGTGAATCCAGTCGATCCCGGCTCCCTGCAATCATGAGATTCAGCACCGCACCAACACCAACTCCTTCCTAATCTCTGTCTCTCTCTCTCTCTTATCGCTCCCTGAATGGCTGAATCATTCTCTTGTTGGGGGCTTCGCTCGTGTAACTAACTCCCCTCCCTATTCGTCACACAAGTCTCCACGCGAGGATGCAACCGCGCTCCGAACCAAAACAACATCCCCGGCTCGGCCCGCTCTCGTGTGGCCTGCCTGCCTACCTAGCTGGCATGGGCCGAAGCCACGCACCGGCCCGGCGGCGCACGAACCAGGTTCCCAGCAGATTTGCTGCGTCTCGCTCGCGCAGTCGCGCAGCCTCTCTGCCCACGCCGCCCCGAAATCCACGGTGGGTGGCTCGTGTCATGTCAGGTGGCCGCGCGCGAGAGCGTCAGCGAGATCATCAGTGATTTCACCTCCTCCTACTGCAGCCCCGCCGTTGCCTGCTCACAACAGTAGTGTGTCTGTCATTTGAGTTTCTTTCCAGATGCTAAGCACACGACCTCCGGCCACATTTGCCGTGGAAGATGTTACTTGATGAATATTACTGGCATATCACACTCTAGTTATTCCATTAATATAATTATGTCGGGGAAAGCATCAAAAGTGGTCGTGCCGGAGTGGTTATCGGGCATGACTAGAAATCATGTGGGCTTTGCCCGCGCAGGTTCGAATCCTGCCGACCACGCTTTTTTTAAAGCCTTGATTTTTTGTTTACGTTCCATACTTCCATTGCATTTTGTGAAAACCACTTGCACTCAGCCAGTTCTTTATGTTTAAAAGATAGATTTTAGAAGAACGTCTTGAGTCTTTTCAGGTTTAAATAAGTTTCATGAAACCATGTGCTAAAAAAAAGTCTCCTGCACTCAACCAGGTTTTGTTTTTGTTCTTTTGCATCCAACGGTCCACCTCTCTGTTTTCAACTTAAACATCTCTAGCATTTAATCACCCAAACTCTAGTAGGCACTTTGCTGTATGTTTAAATACATTTCATAAAAACCTCTCAACCAATTTTGTTGGTTTTCGCATCCAACTGTCCACCTCTCGTCATCCTCTTCTTCATTTTGAACTTCAACATCTCTAGCATTTAATCACCTAAACTTTCGCAGGCACTTTTTTGTGTGGGTTTACACAAAATCTCTTGAAAACCTATTGCACCCAACCAGTTCTTTTAGGTTTAAAAAACTTTCAGAAGAAGATCTTGAGTTTTTTAGGTTCAGATAGATCTCACGAAAAACTCTTGCACTCAACCAGTTATCTGTGTTTTAACATTCAAATATCCTCCTCTCCTGGAGTCCTCATCTTCTACGTTTTCAACTTTCAGTTTCATCAAACATCTCCAGCATTGAATCGTCCAAACTTTAGCAAGCAAGCAGCAGTAACGGACCAACAATTCTTCAATTGAAATTTCCCTCCGCCCTGTTCACACGCACGCCACTCCACTTCCAGCCACCAAAAATCTGCCCACTATAAATGACTGAATATCCCAGCCCGTCCTGAAGTAAATGCAATCCATTTCCCTCTGCTTGACAGGATTCCGCCGAGTTCGCGCGCAACAAAACAAGCCGCGTGATTAACCCTCGAACACTTGGCTAATCCACGCGATCGGAGGGTTAATCTGTGCTTCGCTCGCTGACAGCCGAGTTAGCACTGCCAGCGGGAGTACTAAAAGGAAGCGAGACGTCACTCCAGCAGCCACAGACACGGTTCTCGACGCCAGAGCCAGAGACAAGAACCTGGCTCGTCATCGTCTTCATAACGCGAGACGGGAAGGAGATCGATTCATCTGCTAGGTTCGCGTGCGAGTGCAATGGAGGCTACTCGCTCGGTGCGGCGGTCGGAGGGCTCGCGGATCCAGCCGCCGTTAAGGTGGTGGTGTTCATCACCGGTGCACCGTGCACACGCCGTGTGTTCATCGCGGTTCTTGGTTTTTCTTGTAGTTTTGTTTCTGATTATATCGTAACTGCGAGATCGCAGCTCTAGTAGGGCTTCTAAGCGATCACCAAGTGTTTGGATTTCTTTTGCATCACCACCGAATCGTCAAGAGTTTGTTTGTGAAATCCGTGAGCTGATTTGATGCAGGGACGGTGGCGGCGGCGGCGCCGCGCGCGGGAGGAGCGCTTCCATGGCGCGCCCGCCGTGGTACCGGCGCACGCTGGGCGGGATCCTCCGCTGGAGGAAGCCCGCGGCCGTGGAAGCGCCGGCGCAGGCGCCGCGGGGGAAGCCGCCGCTGTGGCGCTCGTCCCTGAAGGCGGTTGGGTCGGCGCTGGCGCGCGCGGCGTGCATCTGCGAGCCGGCGTGCCCTGGCGTCCACGCCGACGCCCTGGTGCCGAGGAGGAGGGGGAAGAGGGGGGACACCCGCTCCGGCGGCCGTTCCCCGCCGGTAGTCATGCCGGCGGTGAGCATGCCGGCGGGGGAGTGGGAGAACTGGAGGTGCCTCTTCATCGGGAGGCCGATGACGGCCAACGACGACGTGCTGATCCGGCGGCTCGTGCTGGAGGAGGAGGACGCCACGCGACGGCGCATGGAGATGAAGGAGGCGTCCGACAGGTACGGCCGGCGCTGGTTTCCGCCGGGGCCCAGCCGGCTCAGCCAGATGTCCATGGCCGGCGATGACGAGGACGACGACGTCTATGGGGACGATGGAGAAGGAGAGAACAGCTCGACGTCGCCCCAGTGCAGTGATTCTCAGTCCTTCTGATCTGGTTATGCATGCTTTTGTTTGATCTTGGCGCGCTATTTGGTTAACCGTTGCGCGGCGTGTAACGAACTATCCGTTAACCGTTATTTGATAGAAACCGTCTACCTTATCTAATAATTTTGGAGGACGTTATGAACTATCCGTTACTAATATGATGTTATTTGGTTGGATACCAATTATTGATGAAGAATATTTGAGTAGCGGAGCTATTCGCCATCGGATCTAGGGCCAAATTATCCGATGCCAATTATTGCATAGCACATAACAAACTATCCGTTAACCGTTATTATTGTGTCGCATTTTTTGGTTTATCTGATTATTGCGGGGTGTATTATGAACTATCCGTTACTAGTATGACGTGGTTTTGTTTGATCTGAAATATTGCCTAAGAATATTTGAGTAGTGAAAATGTTCGTCACTGGGATCTATGACTACTTTATTTTGGTGTGGTGCAATTACGGTAAAAAGGCGATTACTACTAGAAAAAACTGCCAAAATTTCATTAGGGTTTCATCCATTGTCAAATTGCTACTCAACATTGTAAATGACACCAAACAGGGGCATTTACTATTATTTAAAAATGCCAGTTGCATTTTACAAATACTTCTTCTGACTAACAGACTGAGTATATGTATTTCTTGGGGTCTAGTTTTGACTTATTAACATCATTTTAAAGAAACAAACAATGTCCACTACTGTACACTTTGAGTCATTGTTTCTCTTTCAGCTTTCCAATTCATAAATATATCTAAAATTGTCATGCAGGAGGCTGGTTCAGGACTCTTTAGATTTAAACTGTTGTGGATTTTGTAATAAATTATTTCTTTTAGCAATAGTTGTTTTGGTTTGATCTAGTAATTATTTTGGACTTTCCATTTACTGCTTTCAAGCTTTCTGGTTAGATGCAATACAGATACAACTTTCCAGTTTGATCTTGATGTAGTGTATAAACACATGCTACATGACACTTCTGGCATAAAGACATACATTGTGCGGTTGTTGCTCTCACAGTTTTATACATGGTAACTAGTCTAGAATCAAGTCCCAGGGAACATGATCAGCAAAACCATCAAATGTAGCATAGGCAGTAAATTTGAGTCACAAACATGTAGTATTTCACTCCAGAAGCATGGCATTGCGGCTTTAACATTACATTTTTCATGTATCAAGTACTAGAAAAGCACAACAAATCGAGTTCCAACATCTACAAGCATACCTTGTTCGAAAAAAAACATCTACAAGCATACAAACAAAACTGTGCTTTAAATTTTTCCGCGAGCAAATACACTGCTCACATTATCCGTGCAGCAATTTGCTGTTCCTCCTACTCAGGATCCGGAAAGAACAACGGAAAGATTTCGAGGTCGAAGCCATTGCCATCATCCTCAGGAATCAGAGAGCGTATCGCGTCGACGCCATGCTCCAGGTCCTTGGGATCGTACCCCGTCAGCTCCTTGATCTTTCTGTCCCAGCTCTTCGTATTCTCGAACGACGGCTCCACCGTCATCATCCCCGCCAAGAACACCGCCGCCGCCGCCACGGCCGACGGCTTGAGCTCCAGGCAGCCGTAGTGGAGCAGCGACACCTTCGCCAAGTCGTGCGCCCTGCACCGGAGCTCGTCGTCGTCGTCCTCCTCCTCCCGGCTGCCCCCGCAGCCACGGGTGAAGTGCTCCACGAACGTGTGCGCCGTGGGCCCGCCGAGTCGGTACCCGAGCGCCGCCAGCAGCGCGCGCTCCATGGCTACCACATCCCGGCCGGCGGCGAACCCGCCGTACCGGGCGATCTCCCCGGCGTCCAGCTTGAGCGCGGTGCCCTGGTCCTCGTACTTGGCCGCGGCGTAGACGGCCGCCGCGCCCAGGAGGTTGAGCTGGTGCTCGCTGGCGCCGGCGTCCACGAGGGGCCGCGCCGAGAGGAAGCGGTCGGCGTAGGAGACGGCGCGGTGGAGCATGCCGGGGGCGAGGTCGTAGCGCTGGGTGAGCTGGCTCATCCAGCGGACGAGGGCGGCGCGCTTCCCCGGGTTCATCCGGCCGCCCAGCGTCGTGTCCAGGTAGTCCGGCGACGGCCGCGCATTGCCGTCCTCCTCCTGCGCCCGGAGGATGGTCTCGATGTTGTCGTCGTCGCTGTCGTCGTAGGGCTCGCAGATCGGAACAGAGGGCGCTGGGATCAACCGGGGTGGCACGGCCTCGTGGACGGCCGGCTGGAAGTGGCCGTTGTAGAGGGACCACTCCCATGGCGCCGGAACATCATCAGTGGCAAGGGCAGCGCCGCCGTCAGCGTCATAGGGGTTGCCGTACACCGGCGTGCGAGGGGAGTCGGCGCCGGTTGCAAACGGATCGAACCGGGCGGGCGGAGGAGGATCATCCCAAGGATCGACGGTGAAGGGGTTGCTGTGCTCATCGGCGTGTACGGTGGCGCCGCCGGAGAAGGGATGGAAGCCGGTGGTGAGCGGAGGATGAGCAAGGCCACCGAACCCGAAGCCGAAGGCGTTGGCGTGCAGCTTGGGCACAGCGACGCCGCCGGAGTGCTCATCGGCGTGTACGGTGGCGCCGCCGGAGAAGGGATGGAAGCCGGTGGTGAGCGGAGGATGACCAAGGCCACCAAAGCCGAAGCCGAAGGGGTTGGCGTGCAGCGCGGGCACAGCGCCGCCGCCGGAGAAAGGGTCGAAGCCGATGCCGAAGGGATTGGTGTACGGCGCGTGGACGGGGTCGCCGCCGGCGCCGTAGAAAGGCCCGGAGCTGGCAGGCTGAGGAAGCGCGATGGCGAGGCCGAAGCTGAAGGGGTTGGAGTGCATCGTGGCGGCGCCGGCGCCGCCGCAGGGGAAGGGCTCGAGGTCGGCCGGGCGCGAGGTGAAGGCGGCGTCCATTGCACCGGAGCCCGAGAGCCTGGCCATTGCGCTGCGCCGCTACCTCCCGTCCGCACCCAGCTATTTGTACGCGCCATGGGGAACGAGTCCGAGTCGGTCTCAGGCGTCCGACGTGGAGCCTGCAACCCAAGTCGGATTCGTCCTGCCAGCTGCCGCAGTGCTGGGCCACCGACTTGGGATTCCATTTTTTCCGCTGTCCGATCCATCCACGTTTCCGCGTGGCAAACGAAAGAACAGATCGACGGGCGCCGCTAACAAAGTTTTCGGATCGGAGTCCGTAGCAAAACGCTGGTGATCGTCACACGCCAAGAGTAAGACCCCGGGTGCGGTTCAGACGAAATCAGCATTTAGCAGTATGCGTTTCAGGGCATCGGGAGATCACTGCATGTTAAGGTAACCACGATCATGCTGTAAACGCAAATGGCAAGGTTTTGAAGTGTATAACGACACTGATAATGTACACTCGATTAAGCATCTACAGGATTTGTTCAGATATCAGAACAGCAAAGTGCGTAGTGCCTGAACAAAGTTCCTAACAACATGTTGCTCTTTGGTCGTGTAGACTTGCTTACATCAATTGTAACAATGTCTCTTTGGCTGACACTTTCGACAAATCAAATTACCAAGAATCTAAAGCCAAAAACTCCTGTAGTGATTTGGTGCTTTGTGATTCTAGTTTTAGTTCAGAGCTATGCATCAAGTTTGTCATCGCAAAAGGCTCAAAGCCATAATTAACTGATCGAAGCAACTCGTGCGCCACGGTGATTATGTTGCATACAAAAAATGGGTAATTTGTGCTCGTCACTGGAATCAGACTTGATCGCCGCGGGCCCGTGGGCTGATCGCGTCGTGGGCTTTCTTACTGCACGCAGGCCCAACATACGGACTCATCAGTAATGTTAGGCCTGGCCCAGGTCGAGAGCCATCCACCGAAACCCTAATTCCCGTCGTGGTGCTATATAAGCCTCCGCGTCCGGCCGCCGCCTCGTTTCCTTCTCCTGCCCACACACCCACTCGGCGAGGAGAGCCCTCGGCGGCGGAGAAGATGGTGTCCCTGAAGCTTCAGAAGCGGCTCGCCGCCAGCGTGCTCAAGTGCGGCAAGGGCAAGGTCTGGCTCGACCCCAATGAAGTCAGCGAAATCTCCATGGCCAACTCGCGTAAGATCACCGTCGCTTCTCCCCGCACCTCCCCCTCGGCTCCCAGCACTTGTTTGCCGCGCGTCGTGTCAGTCCATCGATCATCGGTTCATGCTGGTCGCTCAGTGGGTTGGGTTGGGTTGGTTTGCTGTCGTAGAGATAGATCTGTGGTCCCGTTGGTAAATCAGCCGTGCGATTGGTTCGATAGACTGCGGGTGTGGATGGCCGTTGGCCAACCTTTGATTCTCCATTGGAGCACCTCTGGATCCATTTAATCAATTAAGAGTCATGGATCGATCCATTTTTTGTGTAATATCTGCTCACAGACATACCCAAGAGATTGTACTAGTTGCTGCTTAAATCCAAGAGTAAAAAGGAATACTTTATGTGCATGGTAAATCTAACTATCTACTTTTGATTACTACCTCTGACAAACACATATATAAATTGGTCAATGTAACTCTTATATATCTAGAATCCATTTTTTTTTTGCATTCTGTGGCTGCTGGTGATCATAGTAAGTACCTCACTATGTAGTTGTGGGCATCATCATGTTGCGGTGTTGTGTATCCGTGCTTACTTTGTTGATAACTTGATCTTTTTCTAGGCTGTAGTTACTGTTTTATTCTATTACCAGTTACCTGTGAGTTGTCTAATTTGTAAGTAATGCTAGTTGTGCTGATGAAATGCCTGAGTGACACATTTGATAATGTTATTTTGATTAAGGCTAGGCTAACTGGCATTCCAAATGATTCCTGCAAGCTATGAGATGTTTCTGTTAGTATTGCATATTGTGCCCAAGCTGTATTTGCCAAATACTGCATGGTTCATTACTTAGATTGCTCCATGCAATTGGACAAAGCTAGAACAGTTCTGTTACTAGGATTTGTCATGTGTGTTATGCTCTTCTGGGTAGTTTAATTTTGATGGTGATTGTACTTGCGTATCATGTTTATGTTTAAATAAATATTGAAACTCGTGTATCTTGTTTTACTACTAACTATTGAAGGGACCACAAGTATGACCATGTTTTCTGCAAATCATACAGGCCAGAACATCAGGAAGTTGGTTAAGGATGGTTTCATCATCAGGAAGCCTCAGAAGATCCACTCCAGGTCCCGTGCAAGGAGGGCGCATGAGGCCAAGCAGAAGGGCCGTCACTCTGGTTACGGTATGCTGTTACACTGATCAACTTGTCGTTGCCCTCTAAATATGTTTTTGATGTTTCTACATTTTCATAATAATGTAAATTCATGTTAATCCAATACCAATACAGGTAAGCGCAGGGGGACCCGGGAGGCTAGGCTCCCCACCAAGATTCTGTGGATGAGGAGGATGCGTGTTCTGAGGCGCCTGCTGCGCAAGTACCGTGAGGCTAAGAAGATTGACAAGCACATGTACCATGACATGTACATGAAGGTCAAGGGTAACATGTTCAAGAACAAGAGGGTTCTCATGGAGAGTATCCACAAGTCCAAGGCTGAGAAGGCCAGAGAGAAGACGCTCTCCGATCAATTTGAGGCCAAGCGTGCCAAGAGCAAGGCAAGCCGTGAAAGGAAGATTGCCCGGAGGGAGGAGAGGTTGGCTCAGGTAAGATAATGTCTTATTGTTTCAAACCTGCATTTACTGCCAAAAGTTGTTGAACCTGCTGATTTGCAATTTGGAATTTGGATGCATGACATGGCATTTATGATTTTGAACTGGTCTTATGGAATCACAAATTTGAACTGCCATTTTAAGAGCATCTCCAAGAGACTAGCCAAATCGTTTTCTTAAGTTAAATTTAGCTATTGTTAGAGAAAAAATGTTTCCAACAGTCTATGTAAATGACCCTCCAAATTTAGTGGCTCTCCATCCCACCTCATTCGCTAGCTATTTTTAGCTAGCCTACCTCACTAGCCATCTTTACAGAATCGGTTGGATTACTCTGTTATTTGTTAGTCAAATCTATTTTTGAGAGTAGGTAAATCGGTAAATTTGACTAGTCTTTTTAGCTAATCTCTTGGAGATGCTCTAACAGTTGTTTGTTGATCCACTGAGAAAAAGGTGACTCTGAAAATTAAGTTAGTCATGGATTGGCTGTATTTAGTTCATTTCCTACCAGAGCATGTTGAAATACATTTTTCATATTTGTGTAGGGCCCGAGGGAACCTGCTGCACCAGCAGCTGCAGCTCCAGCTCCGGCTGCAGCGTATGTGTCTTGACTCCTTCAATTTTCCAAGTTTCCTTAGTAGATTCATCATGTTTGTTGATGTGGATTTCTGTTTCTCCAATGTGGCAGGGCACCAAAGAAGGCGAAGAAGTGAAGATTGATCTGAAGCTTTACTTCTCTGTTACTCAGAAGTAGCCTAATTTTGTGTCGCTCCTTAAATGTTTTGCTATTATTATATATTCAAGCTGTCTGCCTCGATGTATCTGAAAATCATGTTATGCTGGGTTGGATAATGTAGTAGACTTGTTTATGCAGAATCTTTGTTGCAACAGGTCTCTGAAAATCTGTTTGTTTTATGGAACGTAGTTGTAGTTCGTTGTGCTCTCTTCGTGGTTCTCTAATTGCTTGATTGGTTTTGTTTGTTTATTCTTGTCTTTATGCTTGTTGTGTGACCCGATGTTAGTATCCTGGAGCTTCGCATTACATCGACCATTTACTATATTAGGTTTGAACGCCTGCAAGGCAACTACGATGTTGCTTTGTGATTTGTGAACATCGTTGCCGGCCTTCTCCCCGGCGTACAAGCCATATCGCTCTTTGGTCGTCTGTCAACTCGAGCCTGAAGATTTGTTTCAGTCCCATTCGTCAAGTATCAAGATCTGTAGTGTACTGAAAAGTAAGTCTGTACTTAACTATTTGAGATCTTAATGCAGGTGTTTTTTACATCAGGAATCATGCTGGTAGTGGTCTGAGATAGAAAACTCAACGGTGGTGTCTAATTTCCCAATATAAGCAAAGGAAAAATTTAAGATCAAATCTCAGAACAAATCTTAATGTCTTGAATGGTTTGGAAAGGTGAATTAGGTGAAACTGAAAGAGGGACAAGGTATTAGTTATGAGCCACGACTGATTACTACGTAGTATATACCTGATAACTGCAATGTTCATAAGAGAAACAAATATGAGAATGAATCAATCAGAACGCAGAAAAACAAGGAAAGCACCTGCGTATTTTGTTGTACTGACATATCAAGCAAGATCTTATGCAGGGCATCAAGGGTAACGTGACATAATTGGACAGTGAACCATCTTTACATATATAAAAGACTTGAAAACGGCAATAGCCTGATCAACTAAGCTTGGTAAAAATAAGGTTCCTACAATGTAATCGCATATGATTAGAGGAGTGAATAGGAGAGCTTGTTATATCAATTTGTTTAGAAACATTCAAGTTGGCTATATAATCAGCTCAAAGTAAAAGCATGAGCAAACAAACAATGCTGGTCGTTCTTGTAAGTTGGCTATTAGATACGCCGAAGGAAATAATAAGAGATGGAAATAACTGGTCGTTCTTGTCTGATGATTCCAGACTCATTTAAGAACCTTCAAGATCCAACATCAGAATTCAGAACAGCAAGAATGGAAGATGGAACATACCCAGCGCAGCAGAAGACACTACTCGATTAAGAGAAAAAGGGCACTAAGACGTTATCATCCAACACAACAGCATAAGACCTAACTAACCACCTCTGTTTTCGACCAAGGGTAATAATGGAACCAGCACTGTCTGACTGTCTGTAGCAAAACCTGCAAAATCTCAGGAGAGCTTTCTTCGTCTCAGGAAGAACTGTGCGGTAGTGCGGCTAATATTTCCCCCCTAGTTCTCTCTGCTTGCTTCTCACGAACTCAAGTGCTCTTGATATCGTCTCGCGATCGGGAACGAAGGGCTGCTGCTCGTCACTGGCATCAGACTTGATCTCCTGGTCATCGCTGGCATCAGACTTGATCTCCTGGTCGTCGCTGCCCTCCTCACTGCCCTCGGCGTCGTTGGGGGTGCCGTGTTTGAACTGGATCAGTATGGCGGTCGTGTCGGGTGGCGTCGGCTGTACGCGGTGCACGAGCCTCTGGCAGATGACGCGCAGGTCGGTCTGCCCCTGCATTGCTCACAGACAAACAAACAAAGCACATGTTCAGGGCGACAATTTTTCCATCAAGGAAACAAACTGTGACAACAAATGAAATATAGATTCAAAACAAGTGTAGGCAATTCAAATGTTAATCTAAGCTCAGTGGTAAATTGTTACTTGTGCCCAGTAAAGGTTGCTTCATTCGGTAGGGAATTTCTTTTCATGTATCAGTATAGCATGATGACAGACAGAAAAGGAGTGAAAAAACTCACGGATCCTAACTCTTCGTGTACAAAATCAACCACAGCTTGACATGTCATAGATTGCCTGTCCAAAAAGAAAACAAGAGGCGCATATTAGCACAGGCATTAACCAAAATCATATCAAATATGCAGTGGATACTACTACAAGCTAGGTTTTTTAGGGCACAATGTCAGGTGATCTGCCTTCTCATTTTAGATGGAATGAAAGTTATTTTACTTCCAAGCTCTGAAGCTCAGATAAAGGAGAAATAATTTCTTTTTAGAAGATCTGTACGAAAATTAAGCCTTTGTCCTCTGTTGTCTTGTTCTTCACCGGCTAGGTTTTTCATGAGCTATATAGAGTTCAATGTTGTACTGTCATAAAACTATGTCGAAAGCAGATCCTAGTGCACAATTTATACTGCCTACTACATCTGAATTCAGGCCCAAAATCTAGAGGTTTCCTGAAGCAAGCTCTAACAGAGCAAATCAATATATTTGACCTGTAATCTTCAGCTAGCTAAGCCAAGCAAATAACAAAAAACTTGACCCCTGGGGGAATGACCTCCCCCGAGGCATTGACCGGAAAGATAGAAGTTTCTCTCTTCCGCAGGGTCGAGAAAAGGCCACGAACCCCGGCTATCCAGGACATGCCACTGACGGCGAGGACGCGTCTGCGGCCACGTATCACGCTGCAACCGTCAGTGGACCACGTATATCTCTGTTTAAATAGCAGAACGAGTGGCCTTTTTTTCCATAAATTTGTGGGAGGTCTAGCTCCCTTGGGGAAAAATCCCCGGTGAGGCAGTAAATTCTGTCCCAGCCAGGGACCGAACCCACGAGCGGCCGCTCCCCCACCTGGGAGTACGACCAACCGAGCTACTCCTCGGTCCTCAGCCAAGCAAATAACAGGTCATGATTCAATGATATCAGGAAGCACTAGCTATTATAGAGATTGGAAAACATTCTTTTGCGTGGTAGCTAATATAGAGCTCTCCATGGTCATTACATGTAACCAACTTAAAATATACCTACTCCAGAGAAATCATGCAAAAAGTATGATGTATAGTAGCCCCAGAAGAAACCAGTTTAAGCTGCACACAATTAACTGAACGAAAAATGCACAGATCCCTCTGGGTAAATGCAACTAAAAATTGAAACGAGAATGCAAGCTACCAATTAACATGTGCACTTGTGCTCTGCATTAATTCTTGGACCTATGGGAAAATTAACTGATGATTCACTTCTGTTATCTTTCACAGAGGGCTTACCATATACCGTAACTTGCGATGATAAGAAACTCGACATCATCGGTTATCTCCATCTAACAACAAAAGATGATATTTACCATCAGATCGCTAACAGTAAAACATTTTTTTACTCCGCTAAAGACAACTTTGTTTATGTTAGTAGCTCAATGGTAACTCTCATCTAGAGAGGATCACACTAGAAGTTTTGGGGCAATTTTCTGTTTTCTCTTCACAATGCGATACTAGCCCAAGGGGCTGAACTTACATATTTATAGGCTGCTGTGGCTGCTAACCAGCCTAGCATATACCATTTAGATGCTGCTCCAAGCTGGTCCAAGATGCTGTCCAAACTGGGCAGCAAAGACCACTAGCAACTGCTGTCCCAACTAGTCTAAGATGCTGTCCTTAGGTGCTGCAGAACCAGCATGCACTGCAGCCCTCCAAGGACCAGCCAGACAAGATGTACAAAGATGCTAACTGCTGTCCTACACATCAGGACCAGCAGCAGCCCACAAAGACCAAGTGCTGTCCTACCACAGGACCAGCAGCCCCACACAAACAACCCTACAAAGACCTAGTACAGAGACTTATCCTGACATTCTCCCCCTAAGTCCTGTGCGTCGTCTTGTGGGAGGGTTGAACCATCCCGATCATGGAACAGAGCTCAAGGAACCTGAGCCTCCCAAGAGGCTTGGTGAGCAGGTCCGCAAGCTGATCCTTGGTGTTGATGTAGCTCGCCTTGATGCTCCCTTCTTCCAAGCAGCCTCGGATGAAGTGGTTCCTCACCCAGATGTGCTTGCTCCGTTCATGGAAAACGGGGTTCTTCGCCAGGGCGAGGGCAGACTTGCTGTCCACCATGAGCTCCACCGCTTCAGTGTCTCTGCCGAGGAGATCACCAAGCAGTCGAGCAAGCCAGAGCGCCTGTGTCGAAGCGGTGGAGGCCGCAATGTAGTCGGCCTCGCAGCTGGACAGTGCGACCACCTGCTGCTTGACCGACTGCCAGCTCACGAGACTCTCGCCGAGGAAGAAGAGAATCCCACTTGTGCTCTTGCTGGTGTCGATGTCGCCGGCGTGGTCGCTGTCGCTGTACCCGACGAAGTGCGCCTCCCCAGGGCACCTCAGGTAGAAGAGACCGTGATCGAGGGTCCCCGCAACATAGCGGATGATCCTCTTCACAGCCTGCTGGTGCTCCGTCGTCGGTCGCTGCATGAACCGACTAACGTAGCCGACGGAGAACGCCAAGTCCGGACGTGTGTGGGCGAGGTAGCGAAGGCTCCCCACAAGACGCCGGTACTGCGTAGCGTCCACCTCCTCCGCCGTGCTGTCACGGCTCAGCTTCAGGCGCTCCTCCATCGGAGTGAGAGCCGGGTTGCAGTCGGTGAGCCCAGCTAGCTCAACGACGCGCTTGGCGTAGGCGGTCTGTCGAAGCATGATCCCGGAGGCATCCTGGTGCACCTCGATCCCCAGGTAGAAGGAGAGGGGCCCAAGATCACTCATCTGGAAGGTGGCCTTCATCTCCTCCTTGAATGCCGCCACCTCCGCATCCTTGGTGCCGGTGATCACCAAGTCGTCGACGTAGACGCCCACCAGCAAGGCATGTCCTCCACTGCCCCACCGGTAGACGGCCGCCTCGTGCGGGCTTTGCTCGAAGCCCATCTTCTTGAGCGTGGAATCCAACTTGGCATTCCACGCCCTCGGTGCCTGCCGCAAGCCATAGAGGGCCTTGCGCAGATGAAGCACCTTGCCCTCCTTGCCGGGATCACAAACCCCGGCGGCTGGTGCACGTAGACCTCCTCCTTCAAGTCGCCGTTAAGGAACGCCGACTTAACGTCCATGTGATGGACACTCCAGCCCTCTCGGGCAGCCAGTGCAAGGAGGAGTCGCACGGACTCCATCCGTGCCACGGGGGCGAAGGCATCGTCGAAGTCGACCCCCTCCTGCTGCAAGAACCCGCGCGCTACCAGGCGGGCCTTGTGCTTGACGACGACACCGGCTTCATCCCACTTCAGCTTGAACACCCACTTAAGGGTGATCGCGCGGTGGCCACGAGGGAGATCAGCAAGCTCCCAAGTGCGGTTCTCCACAACCGCGTCCATCTCCGACTGCATCGCGGCACGCCATGCCGCCTGTCCCTCGGCCTCTGCGAAAGACCGAGGCTCGCCGTCGTCGCACGCAAGGTGCAACTGCGCCTCCAAGTCGTGAGGCACCAGTCCCGGCACCGGCTGGTCGCCGAGAATGTCCTCCATCGTACGGTACCGCAACGGCTCGCCGTCGTAGTACGCGTCGATGCGCTCCTCGTCGCGGGAGAGCGGGGTAGCGAACTCCACCGGACTGTGCTCGAGATGAGCTGGTGCTGATGTAGACGTGCCCGGCGGGGTGGCTGTCGATGCTGGAGTGCGCGGTGTCGCCGGCTGTGGCGAAGCCGGCGAAGGGCTCACAGCAGCCGGAGTCGAGGCTGGGGAGCGCGGTGCTGCCGGAGTGGAAGGAGTCGGAGTCGGTGAAGTCGGCGAAGAACTCGGCGCAACTGGAGTTGTGGCCGAGGAGCGTGGTGCTGCCGGAGTCGGTGGAGACTCGGGGACTGGGGTAGGCACGCTCGACGAAGGAGAGCTGCCTACTCCCCCAGCTCCCTCGAAGTGGACGTACTCGACGATGAAGTCATCGTACGTCGGAGTCGAGCCGTCGTCCACCGCCTTGTCCCACGCCCATCCCCGGCCCTCGTCGAACACAACGTCGCGCGAGGTGCGCACACGCTGTGTCGTCGGGTCGAGAATACGATAGGCCTTCGAGCCCTCCGCGTAGCCGATGAACACTCCCGGAGTGCTCCTGTCGTCGAGCTTGCCGACGTGGCCAAGCTCCTTGGCGAAAGCGAGGCAGCCGAAGACCCGCAAGTGGGAGACCGCCGGCTTGTGCTCATGCCAAGCCTCGTACGACGTCCTGCCGTCGAGCGCCTTGGTCGGCGAGCGGTTGAGGATGTAGACGGCCGTCACCACGGCCTCTCCCCAGAAGACAACCGGCATCCCCCTCTGCTTGAGGAGGGCCCGAGTCATCCTCACAACCGTCTGGTTGCGCCGCTCAACGACGCCGTTCTGCTGCGGGCTGTACGGCGCGGAGTAGTGGCGCTGGATGCCATCGTCGGCGCATAAGCGGCAAACTCGGCCGCCGTGAACTCGCCGCCGTTGTCTGTGCGTAGCACACGGAGCTTGCGGCCACACTCCTTCTCCGCAGCAGCTTGATGACGCTTGACAGCGTCTGCAGCAGCTGCCTTGGAGTCGAGGAGGACTACCCACATGTAGCGGGAGACGTCGTCGACAAGTAGAAGGAAGTAGCGCCGACCTCCAGGAGTAGCCGGTGTAACGGGACCGCACAAGTCACCGTGCACCAGCTCCAGCTTCTCCTCGGCGCGGTAGCTGGCCTGGTGCGGGAAGGGGAGTCGCCGCTGTTTCGTCAGCACACATGTGTCGCAGAGCTGCTCCACGCGGTCGATGTGCGGCATGCCCCGCACCATCTCCTTGGCACTGAGCTGTCTCAGGGCCTCAAAGTTGAGGTGGCCAAAGCGCTCATGCCACTGCCACGCGTCGTCCTCCCATCGAGCTGCAAGGCAGAGAGGCTGCACCACATGTGCATGGATCACATAGAGGCGGTTGCTCCCTCTGCTCACCTTGGCGAGAAGTCGACGACGAGGATCCCAGATCCGCAACACCCCGTGCTCGATCTCCACGCGCGACCCGATCTCATCCAGCTGTCCCAAGCTGATGATCGAGTTGCGCAGAGCCGGGATGTAGTAGACTCCGGTGAGCACACGGTGCTCACCAGTCTTTGCCTTGAAGATGACGGAACCTGCACCCTCGATCTTCACGGCGGAGGCGTCCCCGAACTTGACGGAGCCCGTCACGGTGGTGTCGAGGTTGGAGAAGTACTCGCGCCGCCCGGTCATGTGGTGGGTGGCACCGGTGTCGAGGTACCAGCCGTCGATCTTCTCCTCGCTCGCGTCCTTCCCAAGAAGAATGTGAGCACGCGACTCGTCGAGGTGGAGAAGCGCGGTGACGTCCGGCACGGGAGAGGAGTGTAGCTCGACACTCCCGTGCATCAGGAACATGGCCGGCTCGTCGGTGGCCTGAGCCTGCGCGACGTGAGCCTGTCCTTCGACCTTGCGCTTCGGTTGCTTGCAGTCCCTGGCCCAATGTCCAGTTCTGCCACAGTTGTGGCAGGAGTTGTCGCGGGAGTCCTGGCGCTTGCCAGCGCCGCCCTGTCCGCCTCGGCGAACCTTGCGAGGCTTGCCGACCTTGTGCCCTCGAGTCGAGGAAGAAGACTCCCCCTTCTTCCTGTCACCTTGGCCGGCTTCCCACTGCTCCCGAGTGAGATGAAGCTTGCCGCCAATGGTGACAGGCCCCGAGGGAGCCTGTGGCTCGTCGACGTCGATGACCTTGAGGCGACCAATCGCGTCCAAGACCGGCATCGTCGAGAGGTCCAGCAGAGACTCGATCGAGCGAGCCATGTTCTTGTACTTCTCGGGGACACAGCGGAAGAGCTTCTCAACAGCTCTCTCCTCGCCGTAGGTGTCGTCCCCGAACTGCACAATCTTCCGCTGCAGAGAGTCGAGAAGAATAGCAAAGTCATCAAGATCCTCACCTGGCTTGAAGGCCAGGCTCTCCCACTCCTTGCGGAGTTCCTGCAGGGTGGACTTGCGGGCGCGGTCGCTGCCAATGCGAGCCGCCGCAATGGCGTCCCAAACCTCCTTGGCAGTCTTCTTGTGGGAAAGCGAGAACTGCATCTCGTCCGGAACTGCGTTGAGGAGAGCTTCAAACGCCCGTCGATCCTCATCGAAGTCGACGTCGTTGGACTGGACCGCCTCCCACATGTGCCGCACTTGAAGCTTGATCTTCATGAGTACAGCCCACTCGATGTAGTTGGTCTTGGTGAGGGTGGGCCACTTGGTGCCGGAACTGACGTCCCTCACCAAGTAGTGGGCGCCGCCGCCGGGCGCGCCTCCCACGAGAGCACCGCCACCGGGCGCGCCTCTCACGGGAGCGCCGCCTCCGGGCGCGCCTCCCGCGAGAGCGCCGCCGTCGGGCGCGCCTCTCACGGGAGCGCCGCTGCCGGGCGCGCCTCCTGCTGGAGCGCCGCCTCCGGGCGCGCCTCCCGCGAGAGCGCCGCCGTCGGGCGCGCCTCCTGCTGGAGTGCCGCCGTCGAGCGCGCCTCCTGCTGGAGAGTTGCTGTCGTGCGCGGCTATCCACTGCTCCACCCGCTCTCGAACAGCACCACCAGCCAGCACCTCGAGGTCTGCATCGGCGGTGTCCTCAGCCGATACGGAGCTGCCGGCGCCGCTGCGCAGCAACTCGACCTCCGCTTCTGCCGCACGCGCTGCGTCGGCCGCCGCCGCTGCCTCCACCTCCGCCCTTGCTGCTGCCAACTCCGCTGCTGCCAGCCTCGATGCCCTTGCTGCAGCCGCCGCGGTCTCCATTGCTGCTCGTTCGCGCTCCTCTGCTGCAGCGAGCTCGGTTGACTACTGGCTTCGCATGCTCGAGGCGACCGAGTGCAGAGAGGGACCTCCGGACCTGGCGCGCTGCATGGTGGCTGCTGCTGCACCTGGAGGAACCTCTATCAGACGAGCTGCTGCACGGAGGAGGGAGGAGAGTGGGCTGGAACAGCCGGTGCTGCTGCTACCGGCTGGGGTTGTTTGTGGACTGGAGAGGGAGTAGAACAAGAAATCCTTAGGCTGCAGGAAAGAGCGGCTCTGATACCAGTTGTTAGTAGCTCAATGGTAACTCTCATCTAGAGAGGATCACACTAGAAGTTTTGGGGCAATTTTCTGTTTTCTCTTCACAATGCGATACTAGCCCAAGGGGCTGAACTTACATATTTATAGGCTGCTGTGGCTGCTAACCAGCCCAGCATATGCCATTTAGATGCTGCTCCAAGCTGGTCCAAGATGCTGTCCAAACTGGGCAGCAAAGACCACTAGTAACTGCTGTCCCAACTAGTCTAAGATGCTGTCCTTAGGTGCTGCAGAACCAGCATGCACTGCAGCCCTCCAAGGACCAGCCAGACAAGATGTACAAAGATGCTAACTGCTGTCCTACACATCAGGACCAGCAGCAGCCCACAAAGACCAAGTGCTGTCCTACCACAGGACCAGCAGCCCCACACAAACAACCCCACAAAGACCTAGTACAGAGACTTATCCTGACAGTTTACACCTACAGATCGAATGTCTGGATTGCATATCACCATTTGTTCTTCAGGAGCCATATCCTTGTTCTGCTTGAATCCAAAATCACCTGAGTTGTAAGTAAGCATAAAGATCAATTCCAGTGCAGTATATTAAATATAAATGAGAAAAAGGAAATCAGTAACACTATACCAATTGCTCTAGAGATGGGTATCATTGCTTTTAACGCTCTGAAGCCGGCCACTCGCCCTGCTTCTATCACAATATACTTATCCAAGTATAACTTTCCTCCTGCTCTTTGAATCCTCCGTTTTTCACCCCGATGGCTTGGGTTGTGATCGGTGGATAATTGAATTGCCTTTTGATACAAAGAAAACAAGCATAGTTTTTAGTCACCGGCTCACCGCTTGAATGCGTTTGTTATGAAAATGGTATAGTAGTTATAGACACTTAGACAGACATTTGAAATGAAACAAATCATTCACCTGACCGTTCCTTGAGGCTACTCAATGAGAATCTCCAACATTGCCAACAGTCACTCGATTGCCTCTAGCGACAGCTACACTTACTGAGCTTCCTGTATGACGTGGTGGTGTGTAAGGAGTTCCCTGAGGATAAAACACAAAGTGATGTATAAAACAGAAATTATAAAATCTTATGAAAGGGAGGGATAGGAGGAGGCTTGGAAAATCTCGCGCGCACGAGAGTAGGGTCTGTGATAAAGAAGCACACAACATTAAGGCAATAATGATGTCAAACTAAAAGGTGATATCTCCGGTGATACCTTGAACTGGGTAGTAGGATAACAACCTAGGTGGATTGAGAACAGGAAACCTATCCACCTTCTTTTTCCTCAAACACGATTTTGGCCTCCAGTTCAGTAAACCAAGCACTAGATGTAACATTTAATTGACGCTAGGTGCTCAAATATATCATTTCCAACTCCAAACATCTTGAGAAAGAACAAAATACTGCCCATATCATACCAATCTTTCCAGTCCCTTTTACAGATATATTATGCACAATATTCAACACAGATAAAAGTTTTGATTAACTTCTTAAACAGTTGTATGCTTAAATAACATTCAGAAATTGATACTTTACCCATTTGCAGCGCCAAGTGTCAACAATAACAGCATCTATGAAACGCTTTATCCAATTTTTACTGTCAGTAGGAGTAACTAATTCCCTCCATTCATTTGATTGTTGCAACAGTTCATCCATTCTGCAACAAGAAGGCAACATTACATATTCCATATTTGCAGTTTTGCATATGCAACAAATGCAAGAGCAAGATGGAGACCATATTGGCCCCTTCAACTCATACTGTACAAAAAGGAGATAACTAATGAACCTGGAAAACACACTCCTCATTGCATTATTAAGATTGGCTTGATAATTTGGATGGGCACGAAGCTCAATATGAAAGAGTCTCGCACAAAGCAATGCTACTTCAGCTCCTGAAACAGAAAACAAACAGCTCATATGGCCATTTCATCTCACTAATGTAGCAAAATACCACCTATTGAATGGGTATAGTGCTATGCTACTGTACTCAGAAGCATCACTTCATGGCATGGCCAAAAAAGGGAAAGAGCTTCATAGGACATATTGGACAACATATTTCTCATGAGAACTTCTTTCCAATCCCTTTTGTGAATTTTGATTGCTTGTAGTTCCCTTTTTTTTCATAACTGACTGAATTACCTGTGCAGTTGACACACCTAATCTGGAATAAAGATTTATTTGCTATATAGCTCCATATGATCGAATATATAACTATAGCTAATAAACAGCTGTAACAACTCGTTTTCTTGTATAATTAACCTCCCTTGTCAGAGGCAGATGCCAAGTCTCTTAACCATGAAGCCTAAATATTAGTATCAAGCTAAACACCAACTCTAACGATTCATAATTAGGTTCATCTAAGCATGTCAAATTGTACTATCATTAGAGCACTGTACTATGAGCATTGAAGCTGAAGATGAAAATTACAAGTTAGGTAATAAGATATCCAAAGAGAGTGTGCATAAAATTTAACACACATATGCACACGACCAACGTTTTCTAGAGGATTATGAATTAATTCCTTGAGAGTTATTTGTCCAGAAGAAAATACTGTGAGGAGTTTACTGATGCTTGACATGAGTTATGGTAAATAGAAGACATGATATAAGAAGATGTCAATCAGGATCAAACCTCCATGTCCATCATAAACACCAAAGAAAGATGTGGTATGATTTAGATCTGGGACAACTGCATACTACAGAATAAGAAGGGTAAAGACTAGGATTAGTATTTCACCCCCAGTTACTATAAAGTCAATCAGATACTAATATTTAGAAGGACCAGTAGATTACTCACAGCATCTTCCATTTTTGCTTTCCGACCTTGCACAGATGATGCTGCATACTTGATTCTGACATTTTCTCCTCCTTCAGTAGATGCTTCAACATGCCGGCTGTTAGATGCACCCATAGCAGGATTTGCTTTCCTGAAAATTTCTACTGTGAATATAACATTATAGAAATACTCCACTAACAAAGCCAGAGAAGAAATTAATTAAGTGTGTTGAAACTGCATTGCAGATTGCATAAATACTCAGAGAACTTGACAAAACATGAATTAAAATATAATTAGAACAAGCATGTGACTATATGCAGAAATAGGATTAGATTACAAGATTTAATATATAGACATGCCACTACTAGAAGTTCAACAATTAAGTTGTCATAGCCAAGGTGTACGGTGGCCCTGTAATTTTCAAGAATTAGTGAGGAGCGTGAAGAATATTTTGGAAATGGTCATATCTGAATGCATTTTTTAGATGTTTATATTATGCAAAAGTAACCATATTCAGGTGCACTTATGTAGCTTCATTTGCTCCTAAGATCTTACCCGACAATCATAGAAAAATGAATTAAGATTTTACTGTCAACAAAAGTACATGAAAATTGAGTCTTAAATCATAACAGTAAATTATAACCCGAGAAAAGAAAGTGAAAACTAGCAGAAATTATGTAAAGGTCATGCTAGACAAGAAGGAACTAGCTGTCAGTCAGTCCTAAACAAGAACCATGAATAAGATACGGAAACCCCGTTCACCACATCAAATCCTCACGATCGAATTCTCTTTTTTTGTTTCAGCAAGAAGAGACCGTTGAAATTTGTACTGCGGATTATCATCAACCAAGAAGAATTAAACAGGGTAAACTCCTGGCCCAAAAAATGCCAATTCACACCATCCTCGACTAGTATAACAGAGGAAAAAAATGGTCACGGATAAGAAGGCTCCATTCGATATTTAGTCACCAGTCATTCGATCTGCTTATCAAGGAACAGAAACCTCTGATATGAGAACAATCAAACAATAATGAAGCGATCACGTTCTCAGGGCAAGGCATGAAGAGATCACGTTCTTTCACACCAGATCAAGATCGAAGACACAACACAGTACGAGTACGTAATGAGCAAACAAACGAAGACTTGTAATCATCACATCAGCCTAGGAATTGAAGCCAGAAAACAAGGAAGAGACCGAGACGGGCTGAGATCACGAACATGGAGCCTCCCCAGGTCCCACTAGCATCAATGAAGCAGCGAAGAGCAGGTTGAATAGAGGAACCGCAGTACAAATCCTCACGTCATCAGAAAAAAAAACCACCCACACACAGAAATTTCCACTTCTGAAAAGGCAACAAAACACCGTAAGCAGCAAGCAAACGAGCAAAAAAAATACGGCAAACGAGTGTATGTAATGTCTCCGTGTTGCGAATTGGGATGCGCACCCCCGTTGGTCCTTGGTAGAATCAGGAACGGCAACAAGAGGCATCGATATAACGAAAATGATTGCGATTAAGATCACGAGCATCGAGTCAGATAAGAGAGACAAGGCAAGTGTCGATCATCTAGGAAGCAGTACTACTACTTCTCCTCCAAGGAAACCCATCACCAACTTCGAAAGCAACGGCAGCAGCAACGTTGAAATGCTGGTCCCGTTGAAACCAAACAGCAGCGGCGAACGGATGGGTGCGCGTTCATGCACCAGAACCCAGAAGCAGGCGAAACAGAGTAGGAGAGGCGAAACAGAGGTCACCATGGGTTCATCGGTGCTCGTCAACCTCCCCCTCTTCCAACGAAAACCACCACCAAACCAAAAGCAAACGGCAGCAGCAAAAGCACGGATGCGACCAGCTGCCGAACTGCCGAAGCCAACACAGAGCACGATCGAACATGAGTAAAGCCCCGCAAAAATGCGTCCAGATTGAGAAGAAACACGGAGACAAAATCGAAGCGCGTCGAGAGCAACGAGAAGAAGAGCACGAGCAGCACACCACCAACAGCATGCTTCAACCAGAGTAGGATGCGATCGAGGAATCTCATGGCAGTTTGGGGAGAGAGAGATGGAGGCGGGGGAGCGCGAAGAGGAGGAGTTGGGGAGGGAGAGGCCGATCTCACCTTCACCTTTTCCACTGCTCCTCCCCCTCTTCTCCTGCGAAGCAAACCTGCAGAGGCGGTTGGGCGCTGCCTATAAAGCATGCACATCGCACGCACGCAGGCGGCAGGCTCGCCTCTCGTGTCCATCCCCCGCGGGTGCCTCGTCCGTGCGATCGCCGCCCGCGCGTGATCGGACGCTTGAGGAAGGCCCCACGTGGGGCCGGTGCTGGGCCCGTCGGCCGTCCCCACGCCTCGCCCTGGCCAGGCTGGCTGCACAACTGGCGTCCGCGTGTACGCCAGCGGGCCCCGGGCGACGTACTCCGGGTGGGAGGGACTCCAATTTCCCGGCGCTTCTTGATGGAATGATGGGGCACCACCGCTGCAGCGGCAGGCAGCCATCGCATTTGTCGACCGCCGACGCTGCCACCGGAGCGAACGCCGCGCCCGGGTTTGGGTTCGGAATCGGATCCGCCCTCCGCCGCTACGGCGCCAGCTTCCCTTGCTCGGCCTGCACCATGGCCGGGACCAACACCGCTGCAGCCATAGTCGATGTGAAAACCACCGCGCGCCGGCGGCGGGGGCGCCGCCGCCCCGCACATCGGATGGACACAGTTGATGCGCCATGAGACTTGACCCAAGAGGCCCAGAGAGCAGAACAACTCGAACAGAAGGAAGATGGGTCATGCCAAAAGTAAACCCAGTAGCTCTGGTCGGTTGGGATAGTTCAATTCCGTAAGTATTTCTCTACCGTGGAGCCAAATCTATTTTTAAATATAAGACTGGTGCCAAAGCAGTTTCATGACGTGACAGCTTCACGGTGACCATCAAAATTTCAACTTAGTTCAGCTCAGAGATAGCAGAACACACTATGAAACTGTGCTAATAGTAATTCGTTTAACCTTCAAGATCCAACATCAGAATTCAGAACAGCAAGCAAAATGTATGTGCTCTGGAACGTACCCAGCACATGCACAGCAGAAGACACTACTCGAGCAAGAGAAAAACGTTATCACCCTACGCAGTAGCATAACACCAGCGGACCCAACCCTCTCTGTCTTCGACCAAGGTAAAAAGGAACCAGCACTATCTGCAGCAAAACCTGCAAAATCCCAGGAGACGTTCTTCTTAGGACCCAAAATGAACTCTGGCAGTAGTGCGAGAAGTTTCTTTCCCCCTCGTGCTCTCTTCTTGCTTCTCACGAACTCGGGAGCTCTTGATATTGTCTAGCCGTTCGGAGGATAGGGCTTGATCTCATCGCTGTCATCAGACTTGATCTCATCGCTGGCATCAGACTTGATCTCCTGGTTGTCCTCGTTCTCCTCGGCATTGTCCGGGGCGACGTGCTTGAACTGGATCAGTATGGCGGTCGTGTCGAAAGGCGACGGCAGGATGTGGCGCACGAGCCTCTGGCAGATGACGCTCAGATCGGTCTCCCCCTGCATTGCTCACAGAAAAACAAAGTGCATGCTCAGGGAAACAATTTTTCCATCGAGGTAACATGTTTTTTTAAATAATAATAATAATAATAATAATAATAAAGGCAAGAAACTGCGATGACGAATGAAAAATAGATTCAAAACATGATGTGCTCGCAAGTGTAAGCTTCAAATGTTAATCTGTCGACAGGTACAGGACACATGCTTAGTGGTAAAATGTTACGTGTGCCCAGTAAAAGTTGCTTCATAAGATAGGTTATTTCTTTTCATGTATTACTATAGCATGACAGACAGAAAAGGTGAGGATGAAAACTCACGGTTCGTAACTCCTTGTGTACAAAATCAACCACATCTTGACATGTCATAGATGCCCTTCGCGAAAAGAAAACAGAGGAACACAACATTAGCATCGGGATTAAACAAAATCATTTCATCCCTAGGTTCTCTTTTACGGCAAAATGGCAGGTGCTCTGCCTCCTCATTTCAGATGGAAAGAAAGATAATTTCATGTTACAATCTCTGAAGCTCAGATAAAGACAAAAGCAAATAAAATCGAGAAGATCAGTACAAATTAAACAACCTATAAGCTTTAACCCTTTTTATCCTCTGTTGTGTTGTTCTTCACCGCGATCCCCAATCCAAACTGTCTAGATTTTCATGAGCCATATAGCACATTGTGGTAACATTGAATTCAATGTTTTACTCTCAGAATTCTCCCATTTGAGCATAGAAGTATGGAAAAAGCATATCCTACTGCAAAACTTATACTGCCTACATATGAATTCAGGCCCAAAATCTAGAAGTTCCCCGGAACTATCTCTTACAGAACATATCAAATATGTTCGACCTGTCATCTTCAGCTAGCTAAGCCAAGCAAATATCAAATCATGATGTTCGATGATGTAAGCACTAAGCACTAGCTAACATAAGGATCAGAAAACATTCTATCTTGTGGTAACTTTGATCTCTCCATGGTCATTACATGTACCAATACCAACTTAAATATACCTACTACAGAAATCATGCATAGTGTAATGACGGTAAAGTAGATCAGCCTCTGAAGAAACCAATTTAAGCTGCATACAATTAACTGAACGAAAATGTACATATCACTCTGGATAAACACTACCATCTTAGACCAATTAAAACTACTGTATTAGAACTTTAGAAGAAACAAGAATGCAAGCTAATAGATGACATGTGTACTTCGTCTGTTTTGCACTCATTTTGTTCCTAGGGGAAAATTAACTGACACAATTCACTTCTGTTATCTACTTATCTTTGGCTGAGGACTTACCATATACCAAGACTTGCTATGACAAGAAACTCAATATCATTGGTTATCTCCATCTAACAATGAAAGATGTCATTTCCCATCAGATCGCATCAACAAAACAAATTTGTACTCTGCTAAAAGTAACTTCGTTCAAACTTACAGTGAGAATATCTGGATTGCATGTCACTATTTGTCCTTCAGGAGGCAACTTTTTGTTCTGCTTGAATACAAAATCACCTGAATTGTAAGCATAGACATCAGTTCCAGTGCAGTATATTACACACAAATGACAGAAGGAAATCAGGCAAGAGATTATACCAATAGATCTGGAGGTGGCTAACGTTCCTTGAACCAAACTGAAGGGGGGGCACTCGTCCTACTTCTATCACAACATGATTATCCAAGTCCAACGTTCCTCCTGCTCTTTCAATTCTTTGTCTCTCATACTGATGGCGTGGTTTGTGATCAGTGGATAACTGAGTCGCCTTTTGGATGCAATGGAAGCAAGCATAATCTTTAGTCACCACTTGAATGCATTTGTTATGAAAAATGGAAGATTATAGCCAGACATTTGAGAGGAAACAGATGATTCACCTGGCCATCCCTTGAGGCTACACAACGAGAATCTCCAACGTTTCCAACAATGAGCTGGTTGCCTCTAGTGACAGCAACACATACTGAGCTTCCTGTACTTTGTGGTGGTATATAAGGTTCCTGAGGATAAAAAGACAAAGTGGTGTATAAAAGAGACAATTACAAAATCATATCAAATAAAAGAAAGGGATAGCAAGTAGGCTTGAAAAAACTGAGGAAGAAGGGGTGTTGTATTTCTTTCTATATGCCTATGATATGTTAAAGAAATGACGAGCTCAGACAAAAAGGTGATATGTCCTGTGATACCTTAACTGTGTAGTAGGATAAAAACCAAGCTGCAATGAGAACCTAAGAAACCTTTTGGCCTCCAACTCAGTAAACCAGGCACTAGATATGACATCTAATTGAATCTATGTGTAAAATAGATCTTTTCTGACTCCAAAAGCACATCTTGAGAAAGAACAATATTCTCCATATCATACACAACATTCAACAGATAAAGCATTGACTAACTTTTTCAGCAATATATGCTTAAATAACATAGAGGAGTCAACATATTACCCATTTGGTGTGCCAAGGGTTAACAACAAGACATGTAGTAGTAATGAGGCGTTGTATCCAATTTCTATTATCATCAGTAGGCTTAACTAATTCTCTCCATTCATCTGATAGTTGCAACACCTCATCCATTCTGCAAAAGTAAGCAAACAACATTACGCATTTCATATTTGCAGTTTTGCATATGCAAAGTGCAAGAGCAAGATGGAGACAAATGTTGGCCCTTTCAACTCCTAACTGTACAAGAAAACGGATAGAACTAATGGACCAAAGATTTGGGTTACAGGATTGATCATCAGATATAACCTGGAAAAAACACTCCTGATTGCATTATTTAGATCGCTCTGGTAGTTTTGACGGACCCGAAGCTCAATATGAAACAGTCTCGCACAAAGCAATGCCACTTCAGGTCCTGAAACAAAGCTCAAACAGTTCAATGTGGCAATTTTATAAAATTGATGTAGTAATTAGTAAATGCCACTCCCTCCATTCCAAATTATAGTTCACTTTAGCTTTCTCCAAAGTCAACCTTCTCTCACTTTGACCAATTTTTTAAAAAATAATAACATCTACAAGACCAAATAATGTGCCACCGAGACATTTCATGATGGATTCAATAAAACTAATTTGATGGTCTAGATGTTGATACTTTTTCTATAAACTTGGCCAAAGTTCTAAAAGTTTAACTTAGGACAACACTAGTGAACTATAATTGGAACAGAAGGAGTAAATATTGAAAGTTTATAAGAGAATACTACTGTACTCGGAAGCTTAATTGTCATTCATGGCATGGATAAAAGTGCTTCATAGGTGAGACATCTATTGAACAGTCAAACATATTGCTAATACAAGAATGTGTCAATGAAATGATACTGTGATTATCATAATTTTTCTCATGTCTCTTTCTTTCCAATTCCTTTCGTGAACTTTTCACCAGTTTTTTCCATAACTAACTGAAATGCCCTTTCCATTGGTGCTTTTTATCTGGAATGCAATTTTGTTTGATATACAGCTCCATATGGTTGAAAATAGAACTATGTCTAATAAAAAATGTAGTGACTCTTATTCTAACTCAATAATCCTTTTTCAGATATAGGTGCCAAGTCTCTTGATCCTGGAAGCCTAACAAAAAATATCAAGCAACATAGCAATCTAAGGATTCATAATTGGGTTCCACCTAAGCATGTCAAATTGTGTACTAGGAGAGCATGGAAACTGAAGATGAAACCTAAGAATCAAATAATAAAATGTACAAAGTGGGTATGCAAACAATTTAACAAATACATGCACATCACCAATGTTTTATAGACTATGAATTAGTTCCATGGTATTTGCCTATTCGGAAGAAAAAATCATGAGGATTTGGTTGATGCTTAACATTATAAGTTATGCTAATAGACGACATGCTTGCAAGCTTGTTATAAGAAGATGACAATCAAGATCAAACCTCCATGGCCATCATAAAGACCAAAGAAAGATGTGGAATGGTCTAGATCTGGGACAACTGCGTACTGCAGAATAATAAGGGTGAAGATTATGGTTAGTATTACAACCCTTGTCACTAGAAAATCAATTGGATATTGTAGAAGTATTGTTCCAACAATCTTTAGAAGGATCAATAGATTACTCACAGCATCTTCCATTTTTGCACCAAAACCTTGCATAGATCCTGCTGCATACTTAATTCTGACATTTTCTCCTCCTTCAGTAGTTGGTGTTGGTATAACATCGCGGCTGTTAGATGCACCCATAGCAGGGTTTGCTTTCCTGAAACTTTCTAGTGTGAATACAATACATTATATAAATACTCCACTAACAAAATCAGAGAAGAAATAGGTGTACTGAAACTGCATTGCACATCACATAAATACTCAGCGAGCTTCTTTTTTTACCTAAAAACCAGTGAGCTTGATAAAACATGAATTGAAAATATAGTTAGAACAAACATGTTTTACTGCATTTAGAATTGTAGAGCTAGGATTGGATTATAAAAGGAAATATATAAATATGTCACTATTGCAAGTTCAACACTTCTTTTTAGCAAGTAAATTCAATGCTTAAGTTGTTGTATCCTTGGTCCAATAGCACTGTGAATTTCACAATTAATGAGGGAGCACCTATTTTTTTAAATGTTCCTACCAAAGTGCCTGAATGCAGTTTTGGATGCTTATATGATGTGAAATAAACAATATCCAGGTGCACTAATTTAACTTCTTTTGCTCGTAGGATTTTATTTGACAACCATAGCAAAAATGAACTAAGATTTTACTGTCAACTACATAAAAGCTTTGCAGTCTCAAATCATAACACCAAATTCTGAACCAAGAAAAGAAAGTGAAACCAGCAGATAATATGTAAAGGTGATACTATACAAGAAGGAACTCGTTGTCAGTCAATCCTAAACAAGAACCATGAATAAGATATGTACACCCCATTCAACATATTGAACTCTTACTTGTTGGGGTTGAGGAAGAAAGACAAAACAGATAAATTTGCAGTTCAGATTATCATAAGCCAATAAGAAGAATGGAACAGGGAAAATCCTGCACCTACAATATGGCAACACACGATGTCCTGAGCTAGTGTAACAAAGACAGAGCGATGACGACGAACAAGAATTCAAACCATCCAAATCTTGTAGTGACCAGTTACTCGATCTGGACGACACAGTCCACATCAATGTGCAAAAACATCTGATATGAGAAGAATCAAACAACACTACAACAGTTTCACGAACAGGGGGCTAGGCATGCAGAGGTCATTGTTCTATCGCCCCACATCATGATCGAACAGACAGCACATTCGCCCCCACATCATGATCGAACAGACAGCACATCGCGTAGCATGTAAAGCTACATTTCGAGGAAGAAACGAATACTTCTAATCCGCACATCATCCTCGGAATTAAAGAAAGAAACAAGAGACCAAGACGGGTAGTGATAAAGAGCATGGAGCCGCCGAGATCCCACTAGCATCAGCAAACAGCAGGAGGAATCGCGGAACGGCAGTACAATCCTCCTGGCACCCCACATGCAGAATTTTCCACTTCTGAAACACACCAAAACGAGGGGCAAAAGAGAGTAAAGTAACGAGTAAAATACGGCAGACGCGCAGATGTCTCCGGGTTGCGAATTGGCGAATTACCATGGCCACGCAGACACTCGGTAGAATCAGGAAGAACAACAAGAGGCAATTCAAAGGATTCCGATAGCGTCACGAGCATCGTGTCAGATAAGAGAGACAAAACAGGGGTCGATCATCTCGGAAGTAGTACTACTACCTCTCCTCCAAGGAAAGCCACCACCAACTTCGAAAGCAACGGCAGCAAAAACGGCGAAATGCTGGTCCCGACCCGTCGAAACAAAACAGCAGCGGCGAACGGATGGTTGCGCCAGAGCAGGAGAAACCGAGTCACCGAGAAACCGAGGGGGTGAGGCGAACAGAGGCCAACATGGATTATCGGTGGTCGTCGGCCTTTCCTCTTCCAACAAAAATTACCACCAAACCAAACGCAAACAGCAGCAGCAAAAGCACGGCGCGGTCGAAGAGGAGTAAACCCCCGCAAAAGTGCATCCAGATTGAGAGAAAAAAAACACGGATACAAAATCGCGGTGTCTCGAGAACAAAGAGAAGAAGAGCACGAGCAGCACACCACCACCAGCACGAAACGGGACGCATCGATTCGAGGAGGACGCGATCGAGATACCTTACCGGCTTCGCGGCGGAATGGGGTTTTGGGGGGGGGGGGGGGGGGGGGGGGGGCGGGGGAGGCGGAGGAACCCGAGGAAGAGAGAGGAGGCTAGGGGAAGGGAAGGGTGGGAGGCGATCTCACCTTCACCCGGCTTCACCTTTTGCTCTGCTGCAATGCTTGCTGGCCTGCTGCTCTGCGAAGCGAAAGGGGGGGTGGCGCAGGCTATTAAAGCATGCAGCGAACCGAGCCGCCACCAGGCTCGCACGCACGCCCGCTGGCTCTCGTGTCCGTCGCCCGCGGGTGGCTCGTCCGTTCGATCGCCGCCAGCGCGTGATCGGACGCTCCAGGAAGCCCCGGTGTGGGCCCGGGCGGTTCCCACGCCTCAGGCCGGGCCACTTGCGCCAGCTGGCGTCCGCGTGTACGCCCGCGACGGGCTCAGGCGTGGGCCCGCGTGACGTGAGCCCGACGAGGTGGGGCTCCGGTTTTCGAGGCCTTCTCGCGGAAGCTAGCCGTCGCGTTCCATTTCTCGATCGCGGACGCCGTCGCACTGGGGGTTCCGCCGCCTTCTTCCCTGCGGTAACTCCGTCATGGCCGGAGCAGCGGAGCTACCGCCACTCGCCAGAGCCCAGAGGTGGTGGACGGAGGAGTCGCTAGGCCGCCGGCGATTGGAGCCGGGATCGCTACTCCGCCAGACGAAATGGAACGGGCCGCCCCACAACTATCCGTTGGAATATCCCGTGTGTCAGCCTGTTTTGGGGCCAAATTAGCCCAGAACTTCTGGCGGTCGACCCACGGTCATCCCCGGCCCAAGACTGACTTAGCAAAGCGCTTCCTCTCAAGCAGTTGTGTGATTGGGCCCGCTTCCAGCCAGAGTCGAATCACCTGCATTGGGCCCGCTTCCTCTCAAGCAGTTGTGTGATCCAACATGTTGCAACGTGAGAGTAAAATTCCAACCCGGAAATAACCTTCGAGTTCGAGGAAACAGTGACAACTGTACATGTGCAGTTTCATACATACTGCAGCTCAAATCAAGTGCACATGTAGACCTTTTTTAGATATAGGATATAAATCCGGCCTCTATATCCACAATTGGATATATGCAGCCAAAACATACGCGAGTACTTAGACTCCAATCCTCAACACATAGGAACTTAAAACAACAAGAAAGAAAACTAAAGACTAAGTAAGAAAACAAAGACTAAGCTTCGAGATTCTTCCATGTCTTCGCTTCAAACTTGAATTATCCGCGTGGAGTAACAATCATTTGCATCTCTTGTCTACTTAGAAACAATTGATTGCACAATCGTCCAACGACGCCGCAGGGCTCAACATCTCCATGGCGACGCCCCCAAGAGAGAAGCGACATCAAGATGTCGTCGCCGCTAGAACCAACTTGGCGGTTCCATGGTTTTCACCCGGAGAAGAAGACGGCAAGGTCCTTTCAACGACGCCTTCAGGAAGGAGAGTGATGCGCTGTCACCACCGTCGTGATCAATATAAGATCGAGTAGAGCTTTCGCCCAAAAAAAACCTGCCACGAGCCCAATGGAATCATCGTCGGTTTTGCCAGTCACCATGGCAACATTGGCGCGTCTCCAAACGGTCATTGCCGCCGCACAGACCTACGCCACCATGGTACCAACTGCGCATGCCCGCACCAGGCGCCGTCGTTGGCCTCCGTCCGAGTCGCGTCCCCTGCCGGCCGCCGCCCTGCTGCCACTGCAGATCCCGCCGACCGCTGGGCGCTGCCCACGCGGCACAGAGGCCGCTGGGAACACCACAGCTCCACATGCCCTCGAGCTTCGAGGTACCGGCCGACCGCCGCCGCCGGCACCACCCGTGCGGCTCCATGGCCAACTAGGGCCGGGCCGCTTCCGGAGAGGGCGGATCTAGCCGTACCACGCACGGATCCGGCTGCCCGGCTAGCGGATCAGGCCGCCCCCGGCGAGGATATGGCTGCCTGGCACGCCGACGAGGTGAGCAAGTAGATAAGCAGGGAAGCCGAAGGAGAAGAACGGGAAGAAAGGGAGGGGCCCTGCCGCCGCCCTCTTCGTTGCTCTCTGGACTTCCATGCGGGTGGCTCCGGCGGCGGCGGGGGCGTGGAGAGGGAGGGAGGCGAGGTTTGGGGAGGCGACAGTGGAGCCGCCCGAGTCGCCCAGGAGGACGACGCGGGGGCGTTCGTGCACATGTAGACCTTATAAAAAAGCATGTTTAGAAACATTTATTTCTTCTGTTGGTGATTGGGAGGGGAAGTGTTAAGCATCAGCTATTGCTCTAAAGAATCCATTTTGGCTATCAGTTGCCGGAAACTTCAGTGAAAGGCACCCATTTAATTTCCATCAAAAAGAAAAGAAAAGAAAAGAAAAGAAAAAAAAGCATATTTCTCTAACCACCACCATTATTCCACCATTCCGAAATGAGAAGTACATAGTCAGTTAGTCACCCCCACGACCTGCACGCCGCACGCACCGGCCTGCTGGTGCTGCGGCGCAGGCAGCCAAGCCACCCACCAGGCCCATGAGATCCACCGTCGATCGCGTGCGCCGCGTCAGACTTGCTCACAGCTTGGAGTAGAGCTGCGGCGTGCGCCACTTGAAGAACTTGCCGGTGGGCAGGTCGCGGGGCGGCAGCAGCGCGAGCCCCGCGGCGACGCGGCCGGCCTCCTCCGCGGTGCGCTTGCCGAATCCCCGCGTCATGTCCGTTCGCGTGAACCCTGGGCAGAAGCAGTTGACGCTCACCCGCTCCCCGGCCAGGCGCGCCGCCAGCAGGCGGGAGTAGGCGTTGAGCGCCAGCTTGGACACCGCGTAGTCCGTCCACACCTCGGGCCACCCGCGCCCGCGCCAGGTCCCGTCCCCGACCTCCGCCAGGAACCGCGACGCCATCCCCTCGACGTCGCGCTCCGTCAGCGACGACTCGTCCTGGAGCATCCGCCGCAGCGCCGGGTCCCTGAGCTTCTGCAGCAACACAAAGAGAGACAAAAGGACACGCATAGCATGAGAATATGAGATTGATGTCGATGCCATTCTGAGTTCAGACACATATGCTTCAGCAGTACTACTACTCAGTTCATCTTCATGCATGGAACATTGCTAAGAACTTTATGCTCGTCTGAAACCGACATCGGAACACCATTAACTAACGCACTAGTGTATGATTTTTGCATTACACTGACATGCCAATTGGAGTTTGGTTCACATTGGCTTCGGAGTTTGGGCAGTTCATACGTAGTGTGGACACTGGCGACAGTAGGCAGTTTCTAAAGTGCTGAGATCATCCCGCAATGGCAGTGACAGCGAAGTAACGCTGCTCCTGTGATAGGGCGTTCAAACTTCAGAGTCCACGGCCTCTGAACAAGATGAGCTCATAAGAAGGATACTTGTACCTGCACCCTTAATCAACCTGCTGCTTAGTCAAATGATCTCGATGGATGGATTGATCTGATGGGCTCGAATTGAATAAACTTAATTAAGGTCAAGTCAGCATAGACATGTGCCATCATTCATCTCTGCATGCAACTGCAATTGTCTGACAAGGTCTCAAAAAAAATGCCTGACAAGTTAGGTAAAGATTTGATTCCAATTTCGTTGCTCATCGTCGTGCAGCGTACCTGCCTGAATCTTATGTGCTGTCAAGGGTATGCCTAATGTAGCAAAAAGGGAAATAAAAAGGAAAAATACTAATGCTGCATTTGTTTTGTCAAAGAGTTCAGGTGATTTGGATGGCAAGAAGCTAATGGCTCTTCAGTTGTGCCCTTGTGCATGCGTTTTTTTCCTGAATTCTACTATTGGTGAGAAAAGCAGCATCAAGATGCAGAGAAAGCTTGACAGGGCAACAGTCATCGACGAATTGTTCATCACTCTCTCTTGTGCTACAACTGCTCTTTTGCTCTGACAGAAAAGAGCCCAGCTAACGAAAATTGGCACTCCGAGGCATGTGATGACTTACATTCAGAAGGCCAAGCTGGGAGCTGATGTTGAGGATCCGGCTGGTGGTGGGCGCCCGGCGGAAGAGCGGTAGGAGCGCCTCGGTGAGCTTCTTGGCCCCGTAGAAGTTGGTCCGGAGCACCGTCTCGGCGTGCTCCACGGAGTTGGTGTTGATCTCGTTGAAGGACACCGCGGCGTTGTTCACCTGCAGGGAAATACAGCAGCAGACGCCTCAGCTTGCCCTGTTCAACTGGTTGGTGACAGATCGCTGATGCTGGTTTATACTGAGAGAAAAATACTGGCTGCTGGCTGTCAGGAGTCAGAATTCCCGATACAGCCATGCATACAGGCCATGCATGCATCTGGACGGCATATTTGGGCAGGGATTAAGTAGAAAAAAGGCGATATTCCTCTATATTCTCTGACATCATCATCACGGTAAGGTAAAGACAGAAACGTAGCTACACCATAGACAAATAATTAATTCCGCGGATTATTGTGGAGCGTGATGACTTGGATATCATAATAACGTGGTAACTGCCGCCACTTGCAATACTATACTCTAGAGCTTCATCTGAACGCAGCTCTTGTTATACACTGTTCGATCGTCAATAATTCGTCATGGACGCATGGTGACCAAGGTATAGCTGCTATATACTGGCTTTGCTAGTGGGAGCAGTTCGTGAGCCTCGTGTAAAATGAAAAACCTGAGCGTGTGAATGGACCCCAAAAAAAAAATCCAGATCAGCAATAGTTCATTGTTTTGCTCGTTTGTGCAGTTGCGTTAGCTACCTTTTTAAACCGTAGCGTGTAGCATGAGCTTCTTAATAAATTACTATATGCGTTCTAGTTTATTTGAACTGAATTCTAACCAGACATATGCAGCAGGTATGCGCTGCAGGCATGAGGGATCTCCCATGCATGTGGGTTAATTCTACTCCAACTGTATACAGTATATATATTTTCGTGATTTCTGCAATAATCCGAATAGACTCAGCGGCTGCTTTGTTTCAGAAGTTTAGCTACTTTGCATTCAGACATTTTGCCGTCGTGCTAGTTAGAGAGAACATATGCTTAGTTGAAGTGTTCAACGGATGGGAGGGCCAAGTACTATATAGCTAGATAGATTTATATAAGTACTAAATTTGGTGAGAACGATGACACGGCTGATAGATGAGCATCATATATATATATGAATCGTGGAGTGTCAAAGTCTTAATCTGTGCCGTGGCGCGTCATCGGTGGACCAGGTGCATGCGTCGAGACTTTGTCAGTTGTCAAATTTGGTGTGTCAAATTTGACGTCTTGATGTGTGTGCGTCACTGTAGCATTTCGTTTGTATGTGTGAAAAATTGTCAAAAAATTGATTAATTAGGTTCAAAATGTCCGTATCGCAGAGTACAACAAAACTGTGTAATTAGTTTTTGATTCCATTTATATTTAGTACTCCATGCATGCTATGACATTTTAATGTGATGAAAATCTTCTTTTTGCATAGTGAACTTTGAGGGTAGAATTTGGGATCTAAACGAGGCCTAAGATTAGTACTGCGAGTAGGGAGTAAGCAACTTTTATATCTTCCAGTTGGACTACTGACTTTTGGCTTTGGACCTGCGTGACTTCTTCAGGCATGACCGTAAGAGTGTTGAGAGACTGACGGTGGAAGGCCAACACGTTTAATTTGTCAAGCTTTGCCCATATAAAATATGAATAAATTCGATTTAAAATCTGCGTAGCTTTATATTTGTGCCAAAAAAGAGAGATACATTTAAATTCTTAATCAGTGTTTTGTATAATAGTACTAGAATCGATATGCATGAAAATGGTTACAAGCCATCGCGCCCTTAGGCCAGTCTCAGTGGGAGTTTCATGGATAATAAATTGACTGTCATGTCAGCATTTTTGATGATGTGTCACTGTATTAATCAAGAGAGGTGAAATGAGTTTCATGGTGATGAAACTCCATGTACACAGTTACCTAGACAGCTTGTGTCTTGCATGTGACCTAGAAAACAACAATTGATGAAACTATGCATTGCAAGAGAGGTGTTTTATCCTAATTTCAAACACTTTTAGATGATGTGTCACTCTAGGTAACTGTGTCCATGAAACTTTTATTGAGACTGACCTTACACAAACCAGAACACAATCCATGTAGTGAGGTACATGCCAATTAACCACCGAACAGCCCCCCGTCCGCTTCGCATTTAAAATTCGAAGTTGTTGCGCATCATGCATGCGAGAGTCAAGCGTTTGCTTTCGTTCGTTTGTTGAAAATGAGACTAGAAGCTACCTAGGGACTCCAATCGTGACGGCACCATAATAATGCTGCAGGCAACGTCAGTTGTCCACTGGTATGTGTCAGTCGCAATAATCTATTTACGGGGTATCATGGAAAGTCAGACCATTCTATACTCCTGCCCAAGGTAAAACGAGAAACAGCAAAAAGAAACGCGAATAACCGAAATGTGAACACGGAAGCGCCCGGAACCCGAGGAAACCGTGTAGGATCGGAGAAACGTCGCGCGCGGCCGGGGCGGCGGTGCACGATGGCGTCTAGACGGCGGCGGTGGCCGGTGGATCATATCATCGGACTCACCAGGATGTCGAGGCCGCCGAGCTCGTCGCGCACCCACGACGCGAACGCGGCGACGGAGGCCGGGTCGGCGACGTCGAGCCTGCGGAACCGCACGGCGCCGGGGGGCCGGCCCGGCGCCCTGGCCCGGAGCGCGGCGGCGGCGGCCTCCCCGCGCGCCTCGTCCCGCGCCGTGAGCACCACGGACAGGCCCCGCTCCGCGAGCCGCGCCGCGAGCGCGTGCCCGATGCCCCGGTTCGCGCCCGTCACCACCGCCACCGTCTCCCCCGTCCACCACGCCCTGCGAATTAATAGCACACAAACAGATCGAGGGTCTCGTCAGACCATCAGCGCGGAGCGCAAGATGAAATCGAAATGAGGCCAGCGAGTGAGTTCATCATTACTTGGGTGGATCCGTCTCCTTGTCCTTTGAGCTCACGCAGTCCATCGACGACGACGACGACGACGACATCGAGAGCTGGACACCGTCGTCGACGCCTACTACGCTCGACAGATCGATGAATCCTCCAAGAGCAGCTACCTGCAACTTGGAGGCACCGTTCTACGGAGATCCTCGATGGCCGGCCTGCTAAGCTTGTTGGAGTGTGGAAGGCGAAGTGAGGAGGGACGGGGGCGGCGGGGGACAGGGCTGGGAGAGCCTGCTTATATATAGGAAGGAGCGCTTGCGAGAGTGGCGAGGAGGGTAGCTTCGACAGTTGGGGCAGGACTCGCGCGTGAGCTGTCTGTGGCTTCTGAAACCAAACGGAGCAAGTGGGCGGGGGTGGTGGGAGCGAGTGCGTTGGATTAGTTGCGGTCAACCGATCGAGCGCACCGTTCTCTTCTAACCGGTGCCATACGACAGCGGCGTCTGAAAGCGACCGGGAGTACAACACCACCAGTATACGAGTATGCATGCAGAATTGCAGATCCATGTACAGGGTTTGACAATTAAAAAGGATTAATGCATTCAAAATACTTTCCCACTGCACTGATTTCGTCATTTTTTCTAGATTAAGGAATAGTCCAATATTCTAGCCTATACTTACATTACAGTATGAAATATCCCAACCATTAACTAAAAAGAACATCCTATGACCGAAAAAATGGATGTATAGAGTACCAAACTTATAGACATAGTCTATTACTAATGGGCCCTTTGGCACGGCTCATCTTTCAACAGCTCACGGTGAGAATAAAAACCAGAAGAGTAAATGAACTGTGGGAATCTCACGCTTCTGGGCCTCGCATCACGCACTTTCCAAGCCGGCTCTGCGAGGACGATGGTATCTGCGTTCAAGGGAGGGAAGAGACGATAAAGAGCCATTTTTTTTTGGCTTATGCCTCACAAGTTCGGGTGAGTCTTCTCTGCAGTACTGTAGAGAAGACTCACCCGAACTGGGACCAAATCCTCTGCAGTACCGCAGAGGGACTCGTTGCCACTGACAGGAGGCCATAGCACCGGTGGGGCCCACATATCAGTGGGTGAGTCCCTCTACAGTACAGCAAAGAAGACTCACCCGAACTTGTGAGGCATAAGCAAAAAAATGGCTTTTTATTGTCTCTTCCCTCCCTTGGACGCAGATACCATCGTCCTTGCGGAGCCGGCTTGGGAAGTGCGTGATGCGAGGCCCAGAAGCGTGGGAAGGGAAAGTAAAAAAGAGAGTAAGAAAAAGGAGGGGAAGTAATAAAGAAAAAATACAAATGGTAAGAAGAAAGGAAAAAGAAAAAAATATAGGAGCGTTATGGCCATTTAATTTGGTTGAGAAGTCGTTTTACCAAATATTTTTTGTAAGACAAGTTAGATATAGGAAAAGCTGCTTTTTGAACCAAGTAAAAATAAGAGCAGTATTTAAAACGGTTGAAGCCATGCCAAACATTTAAACCACCACCTACTCTTTACAAAGATCTCCATGGTTGCAGTCTCTAAAATACAATAGGGCTACGTCTAGTGGCGGAGGCAGAAATATTTTTTAGGTGTGGCGGGTTATTTGTAAAGGACAAAGGTCCATCTGACCACAAATACGAACCAATAGGTGCTAAACTGTTAAAGTACTAGCAGTCAATTAGACTAGGCTCACTAGTTGTTGCTTAAATAGATATATATCACGTATGCATACATATGTTGAAGTATTTTTTTTATTTTAGGTATGGCAGCCGCCAAACCTTGTCACATAGCTGCCTCCGCCCCTGGCTACGGCCATGTCCTCCTCCTTCTGAAATGAAGTCCAGAATCTTAATATCTAGTATGTTGCCCTAATTTTTTTTGCAAACACAAATAAATATGATGCGAGAAAACAAATCTTCTAAAGTAAATACTCACTTCACAGCAAAAAGAAAAAATAACTCAACGTAAGTTCGTGGGAATTTGCTAGCCGGACCAGCAAAGACAGAACTTGCCATTTTGAATCAAATAGTCAAATTCTTACCTCAACTGCTCGCCCGTCCGGTTGATTTGCTAGGTATACACGTAAAAATAAGAGTAAAGTGTACGGCCGGTCCCTAAACTATCGCGGGTGTGTCATCCCGGTCCCTAGACTCTCAAATTGACCGTTTAGATCCTCAAACTTATTCGGCTATGTCATTTTGATCCCTAAACTTGCAAATCATCCGTTCAAGTTCTCAAACTTGTTCGGTTGTATCACATCGGTCCTCAAACTTGATTTTAAGTCTCATCTGAGCCAATATAGATATCAATAATTCATACTTTTTCAGACAAACTCGAATGAAGACAAATTTTATATCAAAATTATAGTCCTCAATGCGATCTACAACTTTGTAGTTGAAGAGTTTTTTATTTGAAGTCGTTTAATGTCCCAAAATTTTATTTTAAATTTTAAATTTCAAATGATATAAATATACAACAATATTTTGGCACCTAAACAGTTTACATTCAAAAACTTTTCAACTACAAAGTTGTAGATCGCATTGAGGGCTACAATTTTGATATAAAGTTTGTCTTCATTCGAGTTCGTATGAAAAAAGTATGAATTATTTTTTGATATAAAGTTTTTAGATGACTCTGTGTTGGTCCAGATGAGATTCAAAACCAAGTTTGAGGACCGATTTGATATAACCGAATAAGTTTGAGAATTTGAACGGATGATTTGCAAGTTTAGAGACCGAAATGACACAGTTGAACAAGTTTGAGGACCTAAACGGTCAATTTGAGAGTTTAGAGACCGGGATGACACACCCGCAATAGTTTAGGGACCGGCCATACACTTTACTCTAAAAGTAATAAGTTTTCATGAGAATTTTGAGTAGGGTTCTAGTACCACATCGTCATCAGCCTTGATGCGGGCTCGTGCTATGCGCCCGGCTTCCCTGGCACGCGCGCCGCGCATAGGACGATTGTCCTCAAGCGTTGCCCGGAGCTCTCAGACCTGTCGGCGTTCTTCCTCAAGCTTGGCTTCAAGTTCGCGGATTTGGGCTAGTTGTGCTTGTGCAAGCGCAACGTTGTCAGGCGCCTACTCGTGATCCCTGGCGTGCGCTGGCTCTCCTGCCCCATCATCTCCGCCATCCCTTCCCGGGAGGACGACGAAGCATTCCCTGGCGGGATCGTAATCCCCCTCGCTAGGGTCGTCGGAGCAGGTTAGGCAATAATCTGCCGCCGCCTGGAATGATAAGAAGGCCTCACGATCGCGAAGCCCTGAGTAGTCCCATTCGGGAACCCTCCGGCCGCTCTCGTGTGCCTCGCTGCTAGAGTCGGGGTGGTCGTCGTCTGGCGATGTTGCTATGAGGTTGCGAATTGAGATCAGGTGGTGCCCTGGCAAATCCTCATACGCCGTCATGTCCGTGTCAACTGATGAGGAGTTGGTCACGGTTGTGGTGCGTGCCTCACCGGGGATTCGCCAAGGGTCGACCGCACTATCCCCTGCTGGGTGCGTCGTAGTGGCGGTGTTCTTTTCCCTTGTCGTGCCGGACTCAACCCGTTTGGGGGAGCCGGCGCGGGCTGTTCTTCGTTCGTCGTGCGCGTTGATGCGAACGCCTTTTGTGTCATGGTGACGGTGACGGGAGTGGTTGTGGCATGCCCATGCTGGTGCTCCTCGTTAGGAGCTGCATGTTGTAGCCATCGCCAGTCGCCCTGAAGTCGAGACTCCCGAACCGGATTTCGAATCCGGCAGGGAGTTGATCCGATGTTGGCATCGGAAAAAGGTTGTCGCGTACGACTCGGGTTGCCATTAAGGGAGATGGTGGATGAAAGGGTCGATCACAGCGCTAACCCCTACCTGGCGCGTCACTGTCGGTGTTTAGAAATCGTGGTCCCGACACCAACCAGAAATGCGTTGTGTTCCCTCCCCCGATGGTTGATGCAGAAGATAATGCAAGACACGGATTTATCCTGGTTCTGGTCGTAAGACCGTATTTCCAGCAAGGTGGTACGTGCGATGTGTTATTCTACACCGAACTGCAAGTAGTAGGGGATACAAGTAGGTTGGGAGAATAGGCTAGACCTCAAAGTCCCAGATGATTGAGTCGGAGTACCAATATCGTGGTCTTTCGGAGTGTGTGCGAATTTCATCGTCTGGTCGTCCGCCCCCTCCTTTTATAGGCCAAGGAGGAGGGGTTACAGGTATGTGTCGCTGTGCAGGCACAGTTGCCGCACAGTAGTAGGAATGACGTCGGGCGTGCTTGTTTGTCCTTGTCCACTGTTACGCGATATTGCGATCCCTGTGATCGATTCTTGTACCGGTGATGACGCCAGGGAGTGGTTTCGAGGATCCGAGCTGTCCTTTGTGCGGTAACAACTCGTCCGTACACTATTTCGAGGGTCTCCCATGCCTGTGTACAGCCTATTCTGTGGGAAATCACTGTGGGAGTTGGTAGCACAGGGAGTTGGAGTGACCTGGCCCTGTTCGTACAGTGGCGACATGTGCGCACAACACCAGGGATGGTCGCATAGTGCTCGGGATGGCCCGCCATGCCTCCGTCGTCCTCTCTTCTTCTCCTGCTGTGTGTTCGAGGGTTTCTCCCGCCCGATGGAGGGCTTTGGGTCGTCGGAGTTGGCAGCACAGGAGCTCGGAATGACGGGCTCTGTTCGCACAGTGCTGGCCTGCCCGCACAGAGCCTCGGTTGGCAGCATAGTGACGGGAGATGGCGGATGCGACGGGGTGGTCGTGGCTGTCAGGGCGGCATGGCGAGAGATTTGCCTTTTGACTTTGGACGCACGGCGGTGGTGAGCACCATTAATTGTCTATCGGAGCGGGGGTCTCGACTGAGGCGGAGCTCTCCCCATTTCGTGGGTTGCTCGAGGCTCGATCCTCAGGCCTCGACCGAGGCGGAGTTCTCCGATTCGCTCGAGGGGTCGGTTCCCTCGAGCGAAGCGGAGATTGTGGTTCGTGTCGAGGCATTCCACGTGGTGCCTTGACTGGGCCTTCGTTCGTTGCTGGGCCGTGGGCCTTAACTTCCGTTTCTCTTTTTCTGGTCATGCATATGAGTTTAATGTTTAACAAGGGTGATGATCCCATAGGTTTGGGTACCCCTAATAATCGCCCCCAACAGTAGCCCCTGAGCCTTTGTTGGAGTAGGTTTTAGTCCGGCAAAGGCTTTTCGTCGTGGGTGCTTCTGATAAGGTTTCCTTGAAGAATTCCGCTGGGTGTGCGCTAGCGCACCCGCGGGTGTAGCGCCTGAGGCCTTGGAGGAGTGGATATACTCCTGCAAGGGCTGTCAGTGTTTCACGCTTTCGTGAGCTAAAGCACATTTCGTCTTCAAGGAACTCGATCTTGTGGCGCGAGGAGCCCCCGAGACCTGGCCCTAGCAAGGTCGATCAGGGGCGGTCCTCGACTTTGAGTTACTACCCTCGTCACCCCATTCGTGGGGAGGAGTGGTGACGCAATCCATGCTTCCCTCGAGTGGGCCGCGAGTCATGGATGCCTATGTGAGCTGTTAGCGGGTAATTCAAGTGGACGTCCGTGCCTCGTTCGATGGAGGTCGGCTTGTGGTTCGGAGACACGTCTCATAAGAGCACTCGTGAAGGTTTGCTAGGCAGGGCTCGACCCCGTTCGTTAGGGGTCGAGGGCTCGTTGCTCTCCCTCGGTGGGATCCCTCGACTAGCTGCCTCCATCTGGCCTTGAATATAACATGGGGGATGCCCTCGAGTTTCACACTCGAGGATAGGCTTGATCGCGCGCACCCTCGGTTATCCCTGACTCTGTTTGATCTGGGGCGCCTGTCGAACCCTCGAGGGGCCAGGGCTTCGAACCCCTGATTAGTAGGGCCTCGAGAAGAGGTAACTTCCCTTGGAAGCCTTTCAGCTAGCCTCGAGCGTTTATTTTTGTAATCGTGGCCGACGTGGCGTGGAGCATGCGAAACGGGCGCGCCTTTTCAGGCGGAGCAGCAGAGGCGTGGGTAGTTACGATGCAACGTGTCGTCTGCGACGCCTGGATTCTTGCGCGTAGTGGTTATCCCAACTGGTGGGGCCCGTCTGTCAGTGACAGCGGTGCCAACCGCATTGAATGCATATTTCACGCGGCTGGGATGCCGGTTGAGCTTCGTGTTATACTATAAATAAAGAGACAAGGGGAAAGGTTCGGCTTATCCAGCCCTTGCCTTCCGATTGCATCTGCTATTTCCAAGCACCGCCGCTCTTGCCTTTCGTCTTCCCCGCATAAACTTTGCTTTTCCCCGCCACCGTCCGTCATGGTGACCGTGGTTGACCCTACTTCGTGGAGCCACTCCATCGCCATCGACGTCTATCTCACCGGGCTGGTGGAGGCCGGGGTGCTGCCAGCGAACAGCAACCCGGATGAGCCCATGTGGATTGCGCCGCCGTCCAACCACCACGAGCCTTCTCCGCCGGAGGGCTTCGTGGTGAGCCTAGCGAGCCTACACGAGCGGGGGTTCGGAGTCCCCTCCTCACCGTTCTTCCGCGGATTGTGCCTCCACTATGGCGTGGAGCTCCACAATTTCGCCCCCAATGCCATCTCACAAGCGGCGGTCTTCGTCGCCGTTTGTGAGGGGTACTTGGGGATAGAGGCTCACTGGGACCTATGGGTTCGCCTTTTCTGGGGTGAGCTGCATACGGCCGTAGGTGAGTCTCGGGGGTTCCGCTGGGCGGTCCGCGCCGGGGGCCTCACCCTGCACGTCCGGGGGCAGCGGAGCGGGCAGTACATCCCGACGACAATGACCTCCAACAACGCTGACTGGGATAAGGGGTGGTTCTACCTCCGCAACGTCGACAACAAACTGCCGGAGTACACCGCCAAGGTGCTGCGTGAGCGGCCGGAGTCCTGGGGCTACGACATCTCCCCCGCCGACCGCCAGGAGCGACTCCAGGTCTTCACCGACGCCTTCGCCGTGCTGTTGAGGGCAGGGTTGACCGCGGCGGCGGTGATTGCGAACTTCAACCAGCGGTACGTCCTGCCGCTGATGGGGAGGGCACTGCGCCTTGACCAGCTCAGGGCGGATTCGCCCTGGCAAGGCTCGGAAATGAAGGAGGGGACCCTCGTCCTCGAGTACTGCATGCACCGAGCACGACGAGCCGTGGAAGTCTTCAAGCTCGATTGCAAGGAGGCGTCAAGATGCGCCCCGAAGCGGGGTATTTACAATTTGTAAGTTATCTTTTAAGTTTGATTTAGATTCACTCTTACTTTTTACCCTCGAGGGTTTCTGATTGCTAATCTTGGATTTTTCTCTTCAGGGCTTGTCTCAAAAGGGATATCGCTCCGCCCCTCCTCTTCGCGAGGTCCGCGCGGCCAATCGCCTTTCTACCGAAAGGCAGAAGGCACAGAAGGATGCGGCCAAGCAGAAGAAGGAGAGGAAGCGCCAACGAAAGGCGGCGCATGAGAAAGAATGCCGCCGTCGGGCCACGGAGGGGCGCTCCCCGCCTACTACCCCCGAGAGCAGCCTAGAGGAGTCCTCCTCGGACGACCTTGTGGAGATTCCACCACCCGCGCCGGTGGCGGCTGAAGTGATTGCTCCCCCGAGGGGGCAAAGCCAGGAGACCCCGACGTCATCGCGGGGTAGGGAGGCCTCGAGTGGCCCGGCGCCATCGACGGTGGGTGCCGCCCCCCAAGTACCGTGGTGGCTGCTGCAGGGGCTCGAGCTCGGAGCCCGCTGGCGCCTGGGGCAGACAAGGGGGCCACTGCCCCAGGGGGCACTAGGGCGCAAAGCCCTGCACCTGCGGGCTCGAGGCCCGCGAGCGAGACCCTACCGCCGAGGGGCCGTGGTCGTTCTGGGACCCGGCAGCTCTCGAGCGGCAGGAAGCGCAGGCTGAGCAGCCTCCTTCGGGTTAGGTGAGTTGTTGTTCTTTTCTTGGACATAATTCATGGGTTGTTTTTTGTCTAATTTTATTGACTTGGTTTCTGTTAGCCAACCCGGACCGCCGGCATCGCTCCCGTTGGCGCCAACGAAGGCGCTGAAGGTGTCGACGCGCGCCACGCCTCGTTCGGCAGCACCGCCCTCGTCCGGAGCGGCCCAGGCGACGGAGATCATCGTCCGGTATCAGGTGGCCCTCGCGCGAGGGGCCGCCCGATCAAGGGGGCAGGCGGCGGCCGTGGAAGTATCGGCGGCAGCGGGCGACGACCAGGCCAGGGAGATGACCCCGGCTCTTCCCGTGGAGCATGCAGCCCCTGCTATTGCGGGGGTGACCAAGACCTCCGTGCTGGCCGAGGGCACGTGGGTACTAGAAGGTGCGGCCCGTGCTGAAGACGCGTGTTAGACCGCGGCCAGGGGCAGCGGTACGGCGGAGGCGGAGGAGGTTCCCGGGGCAGGCGCCGCAATGGTGACCGTCCCGGCCACCCTTGAGGGTGGTCAGGAGGATGAGGAGGAGGTTGCTCCGAGCTTCCGGGATGGGACCTGGAACCCTTGGGAGGAGAGGACCATGCGCGCCCTGCCTGGCGTCCCGGCCTTCGAGGCCTGGCGCAACTTGGGGCTCGGTCGTCGCGGCGTCCCTCCTGGCCTGGCCGGGTCCGCTGAGGCCGAGCGTCTCCTATGGGAGGAGCAGCAGGCCTTGGGGACCGCTGTCTAGGAGGCCCTGAAGCAAGTCCTCGAACTCCACCTTGGTCGGGGCTTGGACGTCCACCAGGTGAGTGGTCTGATTACTAAATTCGTTGCGTATTTTGTGTCTCTCCCCCTTTTTTCACCTTTGTTTATCGTGTTGATAACAGAACCTGAGGGAGATGGCCGGGCGAAAGGTCGCCGAGCTCGCTGATGCGCACGTCAAGGTGCATCAGCTAAGGGAGGCTTTGAGCCATGCTGAGCGGGAACGCCTGCGCGAGAGGACTCTCGCTGTGGCGACAGCAGAGGAGGTCCTTCGGCAGGGGGACGAGCTCCATTAGCGGACACAGGCGCTGGCGGCGCTCGAGGGCGAGCTTCAGCAGGAGCGTGCCGCCCTTGCCAAAGCCCGGGGGCAGCTGCAGCAGCGGGACTCGGCGCTTGCCGCGGCTGAGGCCCAACTAAAGACCCAGGGCAAGGCTATCGACCTGCTCACTGTGACAGTGACGGAGGGAGATGTTGCCATCATGGAGCTGCGGGCCTCAGTCGTGGCTCAACAAGGCGAGATGGCAACACTCTAGCAGGAGACGAGCACTGCCCGGGAGGCCCTCGCCGAGAAGGAAAAGCTGATAGAAGGTAAGTTTGGTACGAACTTATCCTAAATTCGGATTTCAATTTTCGAAAACTTATCTGATTTTGCTTTTGGGCTTTCAGAGCTGCGGAAGGCGGCGGAGGAGACTTCCTCACAGGCGGAGTCGCTCCAGGTGGCCTATTCGAAGGCCCAGAAGGACCTCGAGGAGCTACGGGAAGTAGCCCTCACCGTCTGCAAGGAGGTTGAGGGACCAGACGCCCTCGAGTCCCAGTCGGGCAGCTCGGTGGCTAGCCATCTAAGGGCCTTGGGCGGCTGCGTTACCGAGCGCTTGAAGGGTGATCTCGACGCACTTTGTCGTGGACCTCGAGGCCGTGAGCGGTGGCTACGTGGTGGCGGATGACCTCGACGACGACGCTGCGCTGGCCGTCGTGGAGAGCGCTGATGCTAGTGCCTTTGCCCCTGCTGCCACCCTCGCGCAAATCTTTGAGAGCGACCTCCTTCCCGACGCTGAAGACGAAGAGGACGCCACCCCCGAAGGCCCCGAAGACCCTGCTCCATGAGTAGTTAGGGATATTTATATAATAAGCACTTTAGTGGTTTAAACAATTTCATGTTTTCAAGCGCACATTTGAGTTTTTATTTGAATTATGGTTTTCTTTATCAAGTTTTTCTCACTGAATTTGCAAGGGACTCGTCATGGGGAATATCGTTCATAGACTAACTTTAGCGTAGGGTGGCGATGGGGATGTCATATCCTTTCAAAGGCGTAGACGGTCCCTCGACTCGGCCGGCCCTTAGCCTTGGTCAATCTACGCCTCGAACAACCTTTTGGCAATTTACTGGAGATGATTGTGATAAAAGGAATTTGAAGAAAAAACCTAAAAATTGGGACAATTTTTTGGGAGGGGGTACCCCTGGGTGCCCCCCCCCCCCGAATTAGCCCCCGAGTGAGACTTGACTTTTTTCAAAGGTAAGCCTAGTATTACTCATTTTAAGGTCCTTTATTTACTTATTTATTGAAATAAATGTACATAAGTGTTTGGAAGCTTAAGGGTAGAAGCGACGTAGCTGTTCGATGTTCTAGGCGTTGGCGAACACTTTGCCTTTCTCGTTCGCGAGCTTATATGTGCCCGGTTTGAGGACCTCGGCGATGATGTAAGGCCCTTCCCATGGCGGTGTGAGCTTGTGACGTCCTCGATTGTCTTGACGCAGCCTTATCACCAGGTCCCCCTTGTTGAGGTCTCGTCGTCGAACCCTTTGGGCTTGATATTTTCGGAGATACTGTTGGTACCGTGCTGAATGTAATATCGCCACGTCTCTAGCCTCATCCGCTTGATCGAGTGAGTCTTCACGAGCTTTCTTGTTCCCTTCTTCTTGGTAGGCCCTGAGCCTCGGGGACCCATATTCCAAGTCCGTGAGGAGGATAGCCTCGGCGCCATAGACGAGAAAAAATGGGGTGAAACTCGTGGCTCTGCTTGGGGTCGTTCTAAGGCTCCAAATTACCGAGGGTAGCTCTGACACCCATTTTCCGCCGAATCTATTCAGCTTGTTGAATATTCTTGGCTTGAGGCCTTGTAGAATCATGTCGTTGGCACGTTCTACTTGGCCGTTTGTCTGTGGATGCGCTACGGCCGACCAATCCACGCAGATATGGTGATCGTCACAGAATTCCAAGAATTTCTTGCCTGTAAACTGGGTGCCATTGTCAGTAATTATCGAATTGGGGACCCCGAACCTGTGAATTATATCCGTGAAGAATTGCACAGCCTTTTCGGATCTGATGCTGCTGATGGGTCGAGTCTCGATCCATTTCGAGAATTTGTCGATGGCCACCAGCAGATGCGTAAAGCCCCCGGGCGCTGCTCGTATTGGACCGACGAGGTCGAGCCCCCATACAGCGAATGACCATGTGATAGGAATGGTTTGCAAGACGTGGGCCGAGAGGTGAGTTTTGCGTGCGTAGAATTGACACCCTTCGCAAGTGCGCACAATTTCGTTGGCGTCGGCAACAGCCGTGGGCCAGTAGAAGCCTTGGCAAAACGCGTTGCCCACGAGGGTACGGGGCACCGCGTGGTGGCCGCATACGCCAGCGTGGATGTCTCGAATGAGCTCTCTTCCCTCCGGAATTGGAATGCACCGCTGCAAAATTCTGGAGTGGCTGCGCTTATACAATTCCCCATCGACAATGAGGAACGACTTGGCCTTTCTCGCGATGCGCCGGGCCTCGGTTCGATCCAGGGTAGTTTCCCTCGGTTGATCCAGGCAATGTATTGGTTGCGCCAATCGCGAGACGATGGGGCCTCGTCGATCTCCATAATTTCACCCTCGTCCGCCGAGGATATCTTCTGACTTGAGGCTTCAGGTTCCTCTTTCGAAGGATCCTCGTCCATGGGCTCGATGCACGCAGCCCCCGAGGGTTCGGTCCTCAAGGGAGCATCAGGAGCTCTGTGAGTTGGCTTGAGGTCGATGCTCGGCTCTGTTAGGTCATGGGCGAATATGTTTGGTGGAACGGTGATCCGCCCTGACGCAATTTTTGCCAATTCATCGGCCTCCTCGTTGTATTTTCGCGTGATGTGGTTGAGCTCGAGGCCATGGAATTTGTCCTCGAGTCGGCGTACTGCAATGCAGTACGCTTGCATCTTATCGTGGTGGCAGCTTGCCTCCTTCATAACCTGATCGATGACCAGTTGTGAATCTCCCCGGACGTCGAGGCGTTTAACGCCCAACTCTATAGCTATACGAAGGCCGGCTAGCAAGGCCTCGTATTCGGCCATGTTATTGGACGCCGGAAAATGCAAACGTACCACGTGCCTTATATGTTCTCCGAGGGGTGAGACGAAGAGAAGGCATGTGCCCGCACCGGTTTTCATCACCGACCCGTCGAAGTACATGATCCAGCATTCAGCTTGGATCTAGGTGGGGGCAGCTGTGTGTCGGTCCACTCTGCCACGAAATCGGCCAAGATTTGCGATTTAATTGCCTTACGGGGGGCATAAGTGAGGGCTTCGCCCATCAACTCCACGGACCATTTGGCTATTCTACCCGAGACATCCTCGTTGCGGAGTATCTCTCCCAAGGGGAAAGATGAGACCATGGTGACAGGATGAGCCTCAAAGTAGTGGCGCAATTTGCGCCGAGCTAGCACTACTGCGTAGAGCAGCTTCTGAATTTGTGGATATCACGTCTTGGTTTCAGTCAGTACCTCGCTGATGTAGTATACCGGCCTTTGGACGGGCAGAGCGTGTCCTTCCTCGATTTTTTCTAGGACGATGACTCCGCTGACTACTTGAGTCGATGCGGCTACGTAGAGGTAGAGTCGCTCGCCCTCCTTAGGTGGCGTTAAAATTGGTGCTCGCGCGAGCGACACTTTTAGCCCGTCGAAGGCTTTTTGAGCCTCCGGGGTCCAAGAAAAAAGCTTGCTCTTTTTTAGGAGTCGGTACAGGGGCAAGCCTTTCTCGCCGAGACGCGAGATGAACCGGCTTAGGGCTGCTAAGCATCCCAATACCCTTTGTACCCCCTTTAGGTCTCGGATCGGTCCCATCTGTTCGAGGGCCGAGACTTTTTCAAGGTTGGGCTCAATGCCTCGCTGGGAGACTATGAAACCCAAGAGCATACCTCGAGGCACCCCAAAAACACATTTTTCCGGATTTAGCTTTACCCCGTTGGCCTGGAGACAATCAAACGCAACACGCAAATCGTTTACCAGGTCGTTCGCCTTCCTGGATTTTACAACAATATCGTCAACGTATGCCTCTATGGTTCGCCCAATATGATATCCAAAAACATGAAGCATACACCGCTGGTATGTAGCTCCGGCATTTCAAAGGCCAAACGGCATCGTGACATAGCAGAAGATACCAAAAGGCGTGATAAAGAAGGTTGCCAGTTGGTCAGAAACTTTCATCTTAATTTGGTGGAAACCAGAATAAGCATCAAGGAAACATAATGGCTCACATCCCACAGTTGAATCCACAATCTGATCGATACGTGGTAAATGAAAAGGGGCTTTTGGACATGCTTTATTTAAACCAGTATAATCTATGCACATCCTCCATTTCCCATTCTTTTTCTTAACTAAAACAGAATTAGCGAGCCAGTTAGGGTGAAATACCTCCTTGATGAATCTGGCCTCGAGGAGCTTGCGTAGCTCCTCACCAATGGCCCTGCGCTTGTGCTCGTCGAAGCGTCGCAGGCATTGAACCACCGGCTTGGAGTGGGGCAGGATATCAAGGGAGTGCTCGGCGACCTTCCTCGGTATGCCCGGCATATCCGAGGGGCTCCACGCGAAGATGTCGGCGTTGGCGCGGAGAAAGTCGACGAGCACCACCTCCTATTTGTCGTCGAGGGTCAAACTGACCCTTACCGTCTTGTCGTTGGGGATGCTGGGGTCGAGGGGCACGGCCTTGGTGTGCTCCATAGGCTCGAAACTGCCTGAATGCTTCGAAGTGGAGGGGATGATTTCGTTTGCCATCTTCTCCAGGTCCGCGACGAGAGCCTCGTCCTCGGCAAGTGCCTCGGCGCTCTCGACGCATTCCACGTCGCATATGTAGCCATGTTCGAATGATGGGGCCACCGTGATGACGCTGTTTGGTCCCGGCATCTTTTACTTGAGGTACGTGTAGTTTGGGATGGCCATGAACTTGGCGTAGCATGGGCGGCCAAGGATGGCATGGTATTCACCTCGAAATCCCACCACTTCGAAGGTCCGGGAAGCCTTGGCCACTCCCGTCGCCCGTGTCCTTTTTCCCCCTTCGTCCTTTGAAGCGGCGCCGTTGAAGTATTTCTTTAGCATTCCGCATTGCTCGAGGGTGTGGGTTACGACGCCCTTGTGATAAGGGCAAGGTTTCTTGAGCATGTCATCAAAGATGCCGCCTCCTTGAGGGGGCCTCGAGGAGCTTTGGGCGCAGCAGGGTCGACTGCGAGGATTTCGTCAGGGTCCTCAGTCTGCTCTTGTCGGCGCGAAGCTTTTTGGGGCTTCTTCCCCTTCTTGCCTTGCCTTTGTTTCTTTGCGGATCCTTTGGACTTGCTGCCCTCCGCGGGCGTTTCGTCCGTCCGCTTCCCCCTTCTACCATCAAAGATGGCTGCAACCGCCTCCTCGCCGGAGGCAAAGTTGGTGGCGACATCGAACAACTCGTTTACACTGGTAGGAGCACTCCGTCCTAGCTCGCGCACCAAGTCTCGGCAGGTTGTGCCCTCGAGGAAGGCGTGGATGACTTCGGAGTCACCCACACTTAGGAGCTCGGTGCAACGCTTGGAGAAGCGGCGGATGAAATCACGAAGGGACTCATTGGATGTTTGGCGACACCCTCGAAGGTCCCATGAGTTTCCAGGGCGTAGGTAGGTGCCCTGAAAATTACCCACGAACGTTTTCACGAGGTCGTTCCAGTCGTGAATCTGGTTCGCGGGTAGGTGCTCAAGCCATGTCCGCGTAGAATCCGCTAAATGGAGCAGCAAGTTGCGGATGATCATGGCGTCATCAGTCGCGCCGCCCAATAGACTGGCGAGGCGATAGTCATTGAGCCACACCTTTGGGTCCGTCTCCCCCGAGTACTTGGTGATGGTCGTCGGCTGCCTGAATCGTGCGGGAATCGGGGCCACACGAATCTCCCGGCCAAACACCCGGGTTCCCGGGGGCTCTGGCGTTGGGCTCGTCTTCGTCGCTGTCGTAGCGGCCTCCACGGCGGGGGTGGAAACCGCGAGATGTGCCATCCCGCCTCTTTCTGTTAAGGGTGTTGCGAGCATCGTCGTCGCTGGCGTCACCGCGTGTGTCAAGGATTCGCTCCTTGAGAGGCTTCCTCCCGATGCGTTCATGCACCGAGGGTGCCTTTCCCTTATTCGAGGGTGGGGGTGGCATTGGATTGTCCCTTCGCGGGGTCTGTGTCGATGCCTCGTGCTCCTGCGTTGCTCCACCAGTTTTTGGGCCGGCAGAGCTGCGTATGCGAGAGGCTGAGCTTTCGGCTTGCTGCACAGCCGCTTGCTCGATTAGGAGCTACGCCTCTCGACATAGATTTTGGCCTTCGGGCGTTGAGGGCTCAGGCATGGCTCGGATCAAAGTCGCCGCAGCGATAAGATTTTGGCTTGCCCTGGCTAATGCGAGTGGGTCGTCCACATCGTCATCAGCCTCGATGCGGGCTCGTGCTATGCGCCCGGCTTCCCTGGCACGCGCGCCGTGCATAGGACGATTGTCCTCAAGCGTTGCCCAGAGCTCTCAGACCTGTCGGCGTTCTTCCACAAGCTTGGCTTCAAGTTCGCGGACTTGGGCTAGTTGTGCTTGTGCAAACGCAACGTTGTCAGGCGCCTACTCGTGATCCCTGGCGTGCGCTGGCTCTCCTGCCCCGTCATCTCCGCCATCCCTTCCCGGGAGGACGACAAAGCATTCCCTGGCGGGATCGTAATCCCCCTCGCTAGGGTCGTCGGAGCAGGTTAGGCAATAATCTGCCGCCGCCTGGAATGATAAGAAGGCCTCACGATCACGAAGCCCTGAGTAGTCCCATTCAGGAACCCTCCGGCCGCCCTCGTGTGCCTCGCTGCCTGAGTCGGGGTAGTCGTCGTCTGGCGATGTTGCTATGAGGTTGCGAATTGAGATCAGGTGGTGCCCTGGCAAATCCTCATACGCCGTCATGTCCGTGTCAACTGATGAGGAGTTGGTCACGGTTGTGGTGCGTGCCTCACCGGGGATTCGCCACGGGTCGACCGCACTATCCCCGGCTGGGTGCGCCGTAGTGGCGGTGTTCTTTTCCCTTGTCGTGCCAGACTCAACCCGTTTGGGGGAGCCGGCATGGGCTGTTCTGCGTTCGCCGTGCGCGTTGATGCGGACGACTTTTGCGTCGTGGTGACGGTGACGGGAGTGGTGGTGGCATGCCCATGCTGGTGCTCCTCGTCAGGAGCTGCATGTTGTAGCCATCGCCAGTCGCCCTGAAGTCGAGACTCCCGAACCGGATTTCGAATCTAGCAGGGAGTTGATCCGATGTTGGCATCGGAAAAAGGTTGTCGCGTACGACTCGGGTTGCCATCAAGGGAGATGGTGGATGAAATGGTCGATCACAGCGCTAACCCCTACCTGGCGCGCCACTGTCGGTGTTTAGAAATCGTGGTCCCGACACCAACCAGAAATGCGTTGTGTTCCCTCCCCTGATGGTTGATGCAGAAGATAATGCAAGACACGGATTTATCCTGGTTCTGGTCGTAAGACCGTATTTCCAGCAAGGTGGTACGTGAGATGTGTTATTCTGCACCGAACTACAAGTAGTAGGGGATACAAGTAGGTTTGGAGAATAGGCTAGACCTCCAAGTCCCAGATGATTGAGTCGGAGTATCAATATTGTGGTCTTTCGGAGTGTGTGCGAATTTCATCGTCTGGTCGTCCGCCCCCTCCTTTTATAGGCCAAGGAGGAGGGGTTACAGGTATGTGTCGCTGTGCAGGCACAGTTGCCGCACAGTAGTAGGAATGACGTCGGGCGTGCTTCTTTGTCCTTGTCTGCTGTTACGCGATATTGCGATCCCTGTGATCGATTCTTGTACCGGTGATGACGCCAGGGAGTGGTTTCGAGGATCCGAGCTGTCCTTTGTGCGGTAACAACTCGTCCGTACACTATTTCGAGGGTCTCCCATGCCTGTGTACAGCCTATTCTGTGGGAAATCACTGTGGGAGTTGATAGCACATGGAGTTGGAGTGACCTGGCCCTGTTCGTACAGTGGCGACATGTGCGCACAGCGCCAGGGATGGTCGCATAGTGCTCGGGATGGCCCGCCATGCCTCCGTCGTCCTCTCTTCTTCTCCTGCTGTGTGTTCGAGGGTTTCTCCCGCCCGATGGAGGGCTTTGGGTCGTCGGAGTTGGCAGCATAGGAGCTCGGAATGACGGGCTCTGTTCGCACAGTGCTGGCCTGCCCGCACAAAGCCTCGGTTGGCAGCATGTGACGGGAGTTGGCGGATGCGACGGGGTGGTCGTGGCTGTCAGGGCGGCATGGCGAGAGATTTGCCTTTTGACTTTGGACGCACGGCGGTGGTGAGCACCATTAATTGTCTGTCGGAGCGGGGGTCTCGACTGAGGCGGAGCTCTCCCCATTTCGTGGGTTGCTCGAGGCTCGATCCTCAGGCCTCGACCGAGGCGGAGTTCTCCGATTCACTCGAGGGGTCGGTTCCCTTGAGCGAAGCGGAGATTGTGGTTCGCGTCGAGGCATTCCACGGGGTGCCTTGACTGGGCCTTCGTTCGTTGCTGGGCCGTGGGCCTTAACTTCCGTTTCTCTTTTTCTGGTCATGTATATGAGTTTAATGTTTAACAAGGGTGATTATCCCATAAGTTTGGGTACCCCTAATAATCGCCCGCAACACTACGGTTCGCAGTCCTCTTCAGTCATGTGTTGGATGATGCTCTCGGTGTCAGAAAATGCTATGCAACTCGGATTGCGTACAACTCCAGTGCCACGACTAACACAAATTGCTACTGAAGAACTTGCTGCAGTCCAACTGCTACTGGTCGAGGTGCGCTTCAACTCTACTGCGGACAAACGTATATGCAGTCCAACTGCTACTGGTCGAGGTGCGCTTCAACTCTACTGCGGACAAACGTATATGCGTGTTTGCTTCACCAGATGGCACTCTGCGAGCTGGGACTATCTACAAAGCCATCAAACTCCAAGGCTCGAAGCCCCTCTTCTATCAATTCATGCGGTGCAACCTAGCTCCTCCTAGAATGCAGTTCTTTGGATGGCTCATGATTCAGAACGCCTGAAGTGCAGGCACAACTTGAAGACCAGAGCAATAGTTGACGATGACACTTGCCCCATGTGCGGCCAGACTTCAGAGCCCACATACCACTTGATCCTTGAGTGCCCTTTTGCGCTAAGTGTCTGGGCGAGCATGGGATTCAATGCATCAACATACTCTACCTCTTGCATCGGGCACTTGGAAAGGCCTGAGGTGGTTCCTGACCGACTACTCAGTACTCATGTTACTTATTTGTTGGATGTTGTGGAAGCATCACAACGATGCCATCTTCAACGGCCTTCCACCGTGCAAAACCCGACTCTCCCTACCTCTCAGGAACACAGCTCGCTTGTGGCGCTACGGTCTTCCAAGGGAAGACACAGAAGTCCCGGAGATATGGTGCCAAAAATTGTTTTCAAATATGTAATCGGTTAAGCTTATAACCCCCCCCCCCCCCCCCCCCCCCCTCTCCTCTCTACCCTGTAACCCTTTGTATGGCATAATTATGTAATTATTCCCTATGGCAATGAACCAGGTGGGGAAGTTATTTTCCCCTCCGTTGAACAGTAAAAAATCGTCTTCGTCGGGTGGACAGTGGTGGACACTTAGATCTGAAAAGAAATTAGGCAAGTGAGAGAGAACGATAGAAAGTACAATTTTTTCCTCACTTGATGATGGATCGGGGTACGAGATGTCCAGACGGTGACCATTTCATAGTAGCTAATGGCACAATAATTTTCTCTATTTATAGTACTAGTAAATATGACTGTGCAACATACGCATGCTATCTTTATTATAGTTTATTTTAGACTATTTGGTCGGTGGGTACATGGGATGAGTAAAAAATTCTACGGTGAGAAAAGTAATGCCAAAATGGTAGAAAATCTCTAGAAACATTATTTTTTCTCGTTTATAAAAACTTTCTATGTCTTTTTCACCATTAGACTTGACACGTGGGTAAAAATTATTTATGTGAGAAGTGTTTTCAAAAAACTAGATCCTTATAGTATATAGATATAGATTCCCCTAGACGTGAGCATTTTTTTTGGTCGGGTTGGGCTCGAGCAAGGCCGAAAAAAGCTGAAATTTTTCGGGCCTAGAATATGTGCCCAATCCCGTTCCATAGGCAGATGCGGGTCTGTTTTTCGAGCCAGCTCAGGTTTTCTGTTTATTTTTAATTGAAAATATTTACATTTTTTTGGGCCTGGTTTTCTCCGACCATGCCTAGTTCCACACACGTCGTGGGCGAGCCAAATCCATCAGTTTAGGGTCAGGTTAGATCAGGCCTAAAATGCTCAGGTATAGATTTTCCTGGGGACAACTTTGCCGGCATTTAGAATTCAGAAGCCGTTTTTCTATACTACTGTGCTATAAAAGAAAGAGAAAAGAAAAAATGGCCTTGCATGCTTACTTTCCAAGATTGCAGGACTCACACACACTGGCATTGTCAACCTAATGAAAGTGGTTGGGGTCTTAGGGAAACGAATCTCGCTCGCACTAAGATCGGGTCAGAGCTGTGAACGAATAAACAACCAACCAAGCTGACCAAATACTCCATTTTCAACATATGAAGACCTTCCATGCAAGCATGAGATTCACGTTTTCAATGTAGATACTCATTAGCTCATAATACGCATTGCTGGAGTATTTTACAACAGATACCAATTGATTCAGTTGGGATTTTTCGTCTGAAAAGAGAATAACAACGCACCATGCAGCATGTATTATTTCGTCGTTTTACGTGCCAGCGGCACACGGTCATTTAATTTTCAAGGGTCCCTTTCCCCTGGATCTCCTTTCTAAATTGGGGGTGGAATTTGGCCCCTTACGGTGCGTGCGTCACTGTAGCGTTTCGTTTGTACGTGTGAAAAATTGTCCAAAAATTAATTAATTAGGCTTAAAATGTTCGTCTCACAGAGTGCAACAAAACTGTGCAATTAGTTTTTGATTTTATCTACATTTAGTACTCCATGCATGCTATGATATTTTGATGTGATAGAAGTCTTCTTTTTGCATAGTGAACTTTGGGGGTAGAATTTAGAATCTAAACGAGGCCTTGGTTAGGAGGGAGAAAATGCATTTCTTCTTGAAATCGACAAAGCAGAATAGGACACGAAACCAGTAAAATATATCTGTACTGTAAATCACAAACGCCCGTATTTGTATCCAACAAAAAAAAGACCGGTTAGAGCTGCTCGCGTTTCTCACATTTTGTATGTTTGTCCCATACGGCCGCGAGTTTCATGCCAAATGAGAACCGAGTAGCTAATAATAAGATGCAAATTAAGCTGAGGCTAGCTACTCACACTGCTGGTCACGCGTAAAAGCTTGCTCCGTCACTACGTCCTGCAGGCTGTACATACATAGTGGTCATTAGATATTGCTAATCCCGGCAAAAGCTAGTGGGTTGTATTGTATCTATTCACTCGCTGTGATCACATACGCTTACACACAAAAACCCCAGAGCGTTATATATATTAGGGGGAAAGTTAGGCGTCAGAGGAAAGGTCAGTTACTACTGCTAATCAACGAAGGCGCGGTGGTTCAGAAGGTGACGCAGTGAATGGACGCCACTATCGAATTGTTTAGGAGCAACAGGATGACACCGACCACGTGAATCGTGACTGATTGATTCGGTGATGCATGTATATTTTATCAGAATAGCATTGAATAGTACAGCAGAATGCTTATGTGCACCAAATAAACTGTCAGCCGCTAGTCGCTAGATAGCTATTAAGCTCGATTAGGCCGGAGATGTAGTACTTTTCTCATCTCTATACGGTTTTAGTAGTACCTTTGTTGAGTGGTGCGGGCTGCTACCTTTTGCACCGTCCACACCGCAGTGTGACATCACGCATTTCAACCGGTCCGGCATGGTAGGGCCTCATGACATGAGAAAAACATGAATAGAAGAAGGCCAAAAAAGGAAAGGAAAACGAAAAATAAAAAGATAAATGTGTCGTAACAAGGGGAAAAAGAACGGGAAATTGAGCTTTCGCTTCAAGGTTAATACTAAATGAATTTGATTTTATTTAACGGGGTATTTTTGTTTTTCTTTGTTCGGAATTTCTAAGCAAGAACCGGCTAAATTCTTTGAGCTTTCTATCAAATTCTAAAGCTTTAAACTGCTTCAAGTTTTATTTGTTGGGTATTTCTATCTCTATTCCTAATAAGAATGACCTGGGGAACCGCGACCGTGCGTTCCCTCCGTCTGCCACCCGTCCGTCTGCCCCGTGCGATCCATTCCGTCCGCAAATATTCTATCCGACGTCTCCCTCCCTTCCCCCACGCCTCTATCCCCCGCGCCTCCCCCTCCCCACGCCTTCTCTCCCCCGCGCCCCCATCCGCCCCCACGCCGTCGGCGGCTGCCGCCGTCGCCTCCTCGTCGCCCCGACCCCGCGCTCCCCCCACGCACGCCATCTCCCTCCCCGAACCAGCGCCGCGACGCCCGCAACACCCGCGCAGCGCCAACTCCCTCGCGACTCCCCCGCACCGCCGCCACCACCGGTGCGCGACTCCCCCACGCCGCCGCCGCCGACTCCCCCCGCGCCGATCCCCTCCCCCACCTCGAACCACCGCCGCAACCCCCGTGCCGCCGCCGGTGGCTGCCCCGCGACTCCCCCGCGCTGATCCCACCGCCCCCGCTGACCGTCGTACCCTAGGCGACCGGAGAACTCACGGACTTCATAGACGCCGCGGAGCCTCTCGCCGCCGTGGCACCGGGCGGGTAGCTCCTCGCGGCAGCGGGCGACGATGGGCAGCTCCTCGCGTGCGGGTGGCCCTCGCAGCAGGAGGAGCGTCCTACCTTGGAGATCGAGGAGGCGCCTGTTAGCACTTCTTACGATCCAATATCAGAATTAAGAATCCTGGTACTGGGGTAAGGAGTGTTTCAGTGGTTTTCCTTATGGCTTAGTAAAATATAGAAATATTCTGCAAGCGCACAGAATCACCGCTGTAGCACTTCACCTGGGAGTATCCCGAGGTATCGTAATTTATATTTCCGCAGGGAAGCTTTGGCAAGATTACTAGTGAACAGATATTCGAGACTATCAGAGAAGGGTACACGACTAGACAAGACAGGGGATAACGGTATTGGATAGGAGTGGATATACCGGACACACAGCTCAAGGGTTACTTAGGTAAGGGAGAGAAATGATAGACAGCTGGGAGGACAACGAGAAGAGATAGAGGACTCCTGGATTCTTTATCTACCTATGTCACTCTAGCTTAGAGATACAGCGGCTACAGAGCCAGCACTAGGAGATCTAGGATAACTCTAATGTCTTAGCTTCGGGACAAGGGAACCGGTGAACACACAGAAAGGGATGAGAAGGGGTGCCACTATTTCCCAACTGGGGAATCCTACGGACCGGAACTAACGTGATGGGCTACGAAGACCGAAAGGGCTGTCACCACCTCCCGGCTACCACCTCCGTTGCGACGGGAATAAACTAAGGCCACTGACTAGTCTAGGAACCACTCCTACACTAGACAACGACTACTTACTCTGCTAGCAAGAGCAAGCAACCTTGTCAATACTCTTGGTGACAATTCACCTCCAGTATCAAGCAAGATCGAAGAACCAGCCAAGACAAAGACTTAAACAAGACTACAAGCACTAGAACTATAACTGACTATAGTCTAAACAAGATATAGCTGCAACTAGGATAAAGTAGAAGCAAGATATAAATGACAAAGGCAAAGTGATAAAGATGACTATATTGATACTCAATGTCTTACAAAAGGAAAAGTAAAAGATACAAGAGCTATTACCAGAGCTTCTGAAGACGACTCTGGAACCTCCGAGGCAAGCTCGACTCAACTCTAACTCCCAACTAAACTATCCTAACTCTACTGGAATGAAAGTGGAAATGAGCTCCTTGGCTTGGTGTGTGTTACAAATGGGGGTATGCCACTCTATATATAGTGCTCCAGGGTCGGTTGAGGTAGAGTAACGACCAAGGGAGAGGGCAGAGGCGGTGGCCGGCCGTATCGGCCGAGAGGGTCGGTTCGCCCGAACCCTGGCGTTCGGCCGAACGCCAGATCCACCGCCATCTGCACCAAGGGCCAGGATTGCTCCCCTGTGGTGGTTTTGGGAAGTGGGGGCGGTTCGGCCGAAGGCCTCAGTTCGGCCGAACTGGGCCCGGCAGCCCCCCTGCACCACCTCTCCTCCTGGGCCTTCCTGGGCTGCTCTGGGTTGATGTAGTCCATGTACTTCTGTTGTTTTAGCCCAGAGATGATGTGGCAGTAGCCCGGGATGAGTTGGCGGTCATCCACATGTCGTGCATCGTGTTCGCTTGGTCATCGGTGATGTGGACGGCTCCCGGTGGCATGTACGGCTAAGGGGGGTAACCGGCCGAACGGAGTCGTTCGGCCGATTCGGTCATTTTCGGCCCCAATAGCACGTATTTGTCGCAGTTGTACCTGCATAAGTGACACTCACCAAAACTCGTGGAACTTTATTAGAAATAAAACCTAAGTACATGGAATGTTGCATAAAACCTCATTTATTCCCGAGTATTGGTGGTCGGATTTGGGTTGTAACGACCGCCAACAAGCTCCCCCAAGCTTAGCTCTTTGCTCGTCCTCGAGCAAAGATAAAAACTTAGGCTCTGTGGATCAGGAGTTGCTACTATGTCATTTCTTTTGCAGGTAACTTTATAAACAACTAGTGCTCAAAAATACTTGAATCATAGGCAAAGTTTTAAATCACCTTTTTACCTATGGGGCTTTTAGCAATCTCCTTATCTTGGGCGGTTGAAAGGATGAACAGATTAAATTCAGTTTTATTCCACTCTACTCTGTTCAGGATCCCATCTCGGAATTTTTCACAAGTTTTGAAAACTACAAATTGTTCCTCATTGGCACACTCAATCACTCAAGTGTATTTAAATCATCACCAAAGGCTTGTGCCTTCTTTTTCATCCTAACATCTAATATGGCTTTTTGTGTGGCTCAGGGACAAAGGATGAAGGCATGCATGCATCTTATATTTTGCTAAGTCAAAGACTGGATCTCTGAGGAGACACATCACATCTTAAGATCGAGACGTGTAAGTGTGTGGATATGGATGGAGTGGAATATGGTGGAATGGTATATAGTGGAACGGTGGAATGGAATATGGTGGAACTCCTTGGATGAACTTCCCTCTCCTTGATTTATTTTTGAGAACATGGGCTATCTTTTATTCTCATATTTTTGCCATGCCACTTGGCATGCTTTTCTTTTTCTCTTTCTTTTTGCCATGCTCTTTGGCATGCTTTTCTTTTTCTCTTATTTTTGCCATGCTTCTTTGGCATGCTTTTCTTTCTGCATAGCCCATGTCTCTATCAAGAATATTTGGAGAGGAAAATCATAGAACATGGAGCATTTATTTTTGTGGATGGCTGAAGGAGAATATTTGCTAACTCCCAGTGTAGGAATTGCAAGTGAGAGGTGGTGTGTGTACGTGGGTCTCGGTCTTTAAGAATATGAAAGCTTCACTCAAAGGTCACAATAATTTGACAAAGCTCACTAAGATAACAAGCATCATATGAGTAGAGGTTTTCAACAAGGCTTATCATATGGCTCTGGTAGGTATTTGACCAATGAGGAACTTGTTTCATTTTGAAAGCATAAATCTCCGAGATTTTCCCCGTACTAAGAGCATAATAGAACTTAACCAAATTCTCACTATATCAATCCCCACAACAACTTAAACTTGGAATAAAGCATGTGCTCCCACAAGGTTTTCAGGATCATTTTTACTCATGCCAAATAACTCAAGCACAATCTAGCAACTAGTTGAAATAAAGTACTTGCAAAATTAATGACAGAGCAACTATTCATCATTTCCAAGGTGAGAGGCATATGATCCATTCCATGCATAGTTGGGAGTTATTTTATTCAAGGAAAATATTGTTTAAGGGAAATATTTTTGGTATTTTCATTTTTTTAAATGCAAGTTAACATAAAGGGAAATGAAAAGGGAAATTAAATGATCAAAGTGCTGGATAAATCAGGACATACCTGATGGGGGGTCCTCCCCCAAGCTTGGACTTTCACTGGTAGGGGTTGAGCCTTGAGAGGTATTGGCTCAGCTGTTCCGCTTGCTCATGGACGTCATGTTGGATGGACGCCACCATCCCGCTATTCTCTTGATGGTACTGAGAATGGCGGGCTAGTGTCCTGGATCTCTCGGGTACGGTCGTCGATGAGCTCGACTCAGTCGGAGATGTAGGACAGCTCCCGGCCGTAGTCGAAGCGTGCGGACTGTGAGTATCCGGGGTAGTATGGCTGGGAGGCACTGTCGTATCCCCCTCCATACCGGCTCCCGGACCACTCAGAGTCCGTGTCCTGGCCGTGGTCCCAGCGTCCTGAGGTGAAGTAGTTCGGCTCCTGATGCTGCCCGGAGCCTCCTGCTCCGGACGTCCCAGCGCCGGTGTACATGTCGTAGGTGGCCTCAAAAGCGGAAGTGTGTCGATGCGGCATTTGTGGTGCATTTTCCGGCTCCTGTGAGGTGGCGAGCCCAGCATCACGCCTGGCTCGTCCCCTCGTAACGGGTCCGTCCCCTGCAACGCTGTGTCAAGCGGGCTCTCTCCAAGGTGGAGAATCGTCCGACTCGGTCCTCAACTGGAGAGTTAGTTTCGGCGTGGTATACAACCTTAGTGCTACACAAGGCAAAGGCACTTCAGTTGAATAGCCACGGTAAATCATTGCCAGCATTGCGTCAGGCATCCGTCGTATCATGTGGGCTTGCACGAAGTGCTCGGCATCCACGACGGAACGCGCTGTCTCGATGTACGTGAGCCGGGCGCCTTGGAGGACGCCCAGATGGTTAGCGAGGCGAGTGACTAGAGAAGTCATCGCCATGCTACCCGCACGAGAAATATGAGACAGCCAGTGACCAACCATGTCTTTCACAGGTGAGTAGGGAATTTGCTTGACCATGGCAAAAAGAACCCGCAACTCGATGGTGTTGACAGGGCGCAAATCTGCCCGGGGGAATACTGTCATAGACACCCAACGATGCATGACACGCAAAGTGGGGTTATGTATGTTGTTAGTGCGTGGCGCATGACAGTTGGTACTCCCCGAAATCTTTTTCCAAAATGCCACCCGATCAAATCTTTTCAGTGCTTTGTTCGGGTCTAATGAACAACGGTTTGAAAATCCGAAACTTGAACTAAAATCCCTCCAAGAGCAGAAGAACTCTTGGTTGAAGAACTGAAAACGAATCCCCCCAGTTTCAGATTCCAGAGTCGAGAGGAATTCAAGGGTGAGCAGGTACGAACCTTCTTCGTTGATGTGCCAGAAATTCTCCCAGCCAATGGCTTGGAAGATTTCCGTGAACTCTACGTCCATCCCCGTGTCCCTGAGCAAGTCTTGCTCAAACACACGGGTGTGCTCGAACTCCTTCAGCCGAAGCTCGTTGAAGGTGTTCTGCTCCCTTTCTGTTCTAAGGTTGATGTCGCTCTCACTCAGGAGCTGCCTGGCCGGGGGCGTGGCATGGCCCCATCCCGAGCCGGCTGCTCCGTGCTCGTCCAAGTCCATCCAGCTCGAGCCTCGGGACGGAGCTGGGGAACTCCCAGCATCGTCCGATCGTCGTCCTAGCCGGGCGGAACGACGGAGCGAAGTGAAGAACTTCGACATGATTCCTGCAAAAAGTTAGTGCAACAACAACTACCCGAAGGACTGAATATATATATGGTTAGCACAAGAAAATCAAGTAAGTCGTTCGAGATAGTTAGTCGTTCTTGCGGGGATGAAAACCACCACAAAAGGTTAGTCGTTCTTGTGGGTGTCGGTGACCACAACAAAATCGTCCAGAATTTCAGCACAAAGGTCACAACAAAAGCAAAATATTTTTGGGATTTTCTAGTGATGCAAGTGAACCAAAACTTGAGCAAGAACTTTGGGAAGATCTTGAGCAAGCACTTGAGCAAAGAAATGAGAGAGAGAGAGCTTCCTAGCAGAGATTTCAGAGTGTGGATGGTGCAGCAAGCAAGGAGGCGAGGGGCACCATTTATAGGCGCGTGAGGGCGCAGCCGGCCTGGTTCGGCCGAACCAGTGCATTCGGCCGAACGGGCCTGGGTGTTGCATGTGCTGCATGCACATCTTGCCTCCCACCAGCACAAATTTTTTTTTCATAGGTCCAACACTAGGTCATGGGGTTTTTGGTGGGTTGTGTTAGGTGAGATGCAAAATTGACATGACCAAAGTGGATTTTTGTGGAGTCACCCCCATGCTACCATGTTGGTGATAATTGGTGAGTGTGCAGCCATTTTTAGTGGGGTAGACATGTTTGGTGCTGGTTGGTGTTGATGGTAAATAATTAGAGATGTTCTAGAAGGGATGAAAATGATAAAAGTTACCAATTACACCCTCTCTAATTAAATTTCAGCATGTGTCCAATTATTTCTAACCAAGCTTGCAAAATTTTCTACTTTCTCTCAAATTAATTACTCAAGTGGTTCATTTATTTTTGGAAAGGGAAACATGCAAATGCAATTGAGGAAATAAAAATTGGAAGGGAAATATGAGATACATACCGGTTTTCCTCGCGGCGAGAGCTCAGCTTTTAAGTCCGCGAGCGGGACTTCTCCTGTCTTCAGTTGCTTTTGTCATCGTCCGGTCCCGGAGTGGATGACTCGGACGATGCAACCTTCCTCCACCACATCTTCTTGTTCTTCTTCATCGGTGTTGGTGGCGGTGGGATCGGTTTCTCTGGAGAATTCCGGAGGGCTTGTTCTTCCTCGTATTTCTTTACGAGGAAGTCCATTTCTTCTGCACTTGTCGGTTTTGTCGGCTCGTTCCACTTGAGCTGCTCACCACCGAGTATTTCCAGCTCTCCATTGATGAGAGTCTTAAGGAAACACTCGGCGCTCCTCTGCTCCGGTGTGAGTGGCTCTGCCTTCTTCTCTTCCCGGGGTTGAAACTTGAAGTAAGTCAACCTTCCGTCGATACGGAACGAGATTTCTCTCGCATCCATATCGATCCTAGCTCGGGTGGTGTTCAAGAATGGTCGGCCCAACACAAGGGGAAACGAATGCTCGTTCCCCGTGTCGAGGACAACAAAGTCCACAGGGACATATCGTCCCCAGATTCGGACCGGTACATTCTCGATCACCCCCTCGGGGTAGCGGATGGTCGAGTCCGCAAGTTGTACCTGGGAAGTAGTAGGTGACAAAGTAGGGTAGCGTAACTTCTTAAATAATACCTTAGACATGATGTTGACGCTTGCCCCTAGATCACAGAGTGCATCATCAATGCGACGATTCCAGATCGTGCACTGAATGATGGGCACTCCGGGATCTTCCTTCCTGTCCGGAGAGGTCTTGATGATCGCCCTTTTGCAGCTCTTGGCAGGTAGGTCCATCTTGGTGTCAGCACTTGGATGCGTGCGACCTTCCCTGCATGGTTAGTACGGAACACACTACGAGGCATCTTATCCTGCCTTGTTGTGACGGCTTTCACTGTCTCGATGGAAGGTTCGGGCTGCCCCGGAATCTTCCCCGATTCAGTGACAGGAACAGCAGCAGCTAACTGAGCGACTTGAGTTTCTATCATTTTATTAAAGCTCAGTTGATTTCTCATAGCAGAAGAAAATGATTCCATCCTAGAGTCTATGCTTTCCAGTGTTTTATCATTAGCAGCAAGCTTTTTATTGATGTTTTCAGTTATTTTCATCTGACCAAACACAAGATCTCTAAGAGACGGCTGATTATTGAAATTGCTGGAATTGAAATTGTTACCTTGTTGAGGCCTCTCAAAAGGGAGGTTTGGGCGCGGATTCCAGCCTTGATTGCCGTAGTTGTTCGGTCGGTACTCGTTGTTGTTGGAGTTGTTGACGTAGTGGGCATCTTCTCGCGTTTCGGGGCAGTCATTCCCCGAATGGCCAGTGTTGCCACAGACTTCGCAGGTCATGCGAGCGTCCATGGCTTGCACCGTTTCTTGAGCAGGGGCCTCCAATTTCTTCATCAGGAGGTCCATCTTGGCAGTGAGCATGTCCAGAGCTTCAACTTGGTGAACTCCTCGGGTCCTTGGTTGAGTCCGGTCATCGGACCAACCTTGGTTCTCGACCATCTTCTCTATGAGGGCCTTCACACGACTCTCCTCAAGAGAGAAGAACGAGCCTCCAGCAGCAGCATCCAGGTACTCACGGGCAGAATTTCTCAGCCCGTGATAGAAAGTTTGGATTATGAACCAACTCTGCATACCATGGTGAGGACAAGCAGTAATATAGTCCTGGAGGCGATCCCGTGCCTCCGGGACTGTTTCATCTTTTAACTGCTGGAAACTAGCTATTTTGTTCCGGAGGGCGTTGGGTTTCCCAACCGGAAAGAATTTTAGCAAGAAAGCGCTAGTGCATTTATCCCAGGTATCTATAGCTTCGCGGTTAGCATAAAACCATTGTTTTGCCTTGCCTAATAATGAGAATGGAAATAAACGAAAGCGAATAGCATCGATACTTACTCTGCGGATGGTGAAGGTGTTGCAAATCTCCAGGAAATGCTGGAGATGAGCATTGGCATCTTCGTGTGGCTTGCCGCAGAATGGGATAGCCTGTACCATGTTGATGAGGGCTGGCTTGAGCTCGAAACTACCATCTCCGACTGGCGGAGCTGGTCCGGTACGCACGTTCTCGCTTGATGGAGCGGAGAACTCATGGATCGTCTTGCCGGCCATCCTCGATGAAGCTGGAGTCACAACGAGAAGGACTGGGTTCGTCGAAAGGAGTTGCTTCTGAGGAGGTACAACACGGGGTCGTACTTTCCTCACAAGTGACTCAGGATTTTCTTGGAAGTTTCACGGTGGCTGGAAACCAGTCATGCACTGCTCTGTTCCACCAGGACCAACAAACAGAGCAAGGATAAACCCGCTTGAGTAGCGGTACTCAACTAACTTAGCTCAAGATAAAAATTCAAAAGTAATCTAGCCAAATGCTTCCCCGGCAATGACGCCAGAAATGCTTGTTGGCACTTCTTACGATCCAATATCAGAATTAAGAATCCTGGTACTGGGGTAAGGAGTGTTTCAGTGGTTTTCCTTATGGCTTAGTAAAATATAGAAATATTCTGCAAGCGCACAGAATCACCGTTGTAGCACTTCACCTGGGAGTATCCCGAGGTATCGTAATTTATATTTCCGCAGGGAAGCTTTGGCAAGATTACTAGTGAACAGATATTCGAGACTATCAGAGAAGGGTACACGACTAGACAAGACAGGGGATAACGGTATTGGATAGGAGTGGATATACCGGACACACAGCTCAAGGGTTACTCAGGTAAGGAAGAGAAATGATAGACAGCTGGGAGGACAACGAGAAGAGATAGATGACTCCTGGATTCTTTATGTACCTATGTCACTCTAGCTTAGAGATACAGCGGCTACAGAGCCAGCACTAGGAGATCTAGGATAACTCTAATGTCTTAGCTTCGGGACAAGGGAACCGGTGAACACACAGAAAGGGATGAGAAGGGGTGCCACTATTTCCCAACTGGGGAATCCTACGGACCGGAACTAACGTGATGGGCTACGAAGACCGAAAGGGCTGTCACCACCTCCCGGCTACCACCTCCGTTGCGACGGGAATAAACTAAGGCCACCGACTAGTCTAGGAACCATTCCTACACTAGGCAACGACTACTTACTCTGCTAGCAAGAGCAAGCAACCTTGTCAATACTCTTGGTGACAATTCACCTCCAGCATCAAGCAAGATCGAAGAACCAGCCAAGACAAAGACTTAAACAAGACTACAAGCACTAGAACTATAACTGACTATAGTCTAAACAAGATATATTTGCAACTAGGATAAAGTAGAAGCAAGATATTAATGACAAAGGCAAAGTGATAAAGATAACTATATTGATAACTGAAAGTCTTACAAAAGGAAAGGTAAAAGATACAAGAGCTTATACCAGAGCTTCTGAAGACGACTCCGGAACCTCCGAGGCAAAGCTCGACTCAACTCTAACTCCCAACTAAACTATCCTAACTCTACTAGAATGAAAGTGGAAATGAGCTCCTTGGCTTGGTGTGTGTTACAAGAGGGGGTATGGGGTCCTATTTATAGTGCTCCAGGGTTGGTTGAGGTAGAGTAACGGCCAAGGGAGAGGGCAGAGGCGGTTGCCGGCCGTTTCGGCCGAGAGGGTCGGTTCGGCCGAACCCTGGCGTTCGGCCGAACGCCCGATCCACCGCCTTAGCCGCCTACGGCCGAGATGCATCCCCTGGAGTCGGTTGAGCAACTGGGGGCGGTTCGGCCGAAGGCCTCAGTTCGGCCGAACTGGGCCCGGCAGCCCCCCTGCACCGCCTCTCCTCCTGGGCCTTCCTGGGCTGCTCTGGGTTGATGTAGTCCATGTACTTCTATTGTTTTAGCCCAGAGATGACGTGGCAGTAGCCCAGGATGAGTTGGCGGTCGCCCACGTGTCATGCATCGTGTTCGCTTGGTCATCGGTGATGTGGACGGCTCCCGGTGGCGTGTACGGCTAAGGGGGGTAACCGGCCGAACGGAGTCGTTCGACCGATTCGGTCATTTTCGGCCCCAATAGCACGTATTTGTCGTAGTTGCACCTGCACAAGTGACACTCACCAAAACTCGTGGAACTTTATTAGAAATAAAACCTAAGTACATGGAATGTTGCATAAAACCTCATTTATTCCCGAGTATTGGTGGTCGGATTTGGGTTGTAATGACCGCCAACAGCGCCCCCCTCTCTGTCTCTTCCATTGTCCGGCCTCCTCGCCGTGAGCCAACTACAAAAGGAACCAAGCAGCTGTGTGGGGGCTCGGTGCCAACGCGGGCATCCTCCATCTCGGACCCCGTCGTCCTCCCTTCCAGCGCGGGCATCCTCTGTGGTGCCATACGTGTTGTCGAGGTCAATAGTCCATGCCAAGAAGGCCAACGAGCAACGGCCGCATGCATAGAGGTGTCAATCACGAGTAGGCAGCAGTTGCCTGAGCAGTACATGCTCGACGAAATGCTTCAATGCAAGATTTGATTGTTTTTTTCCTGTAAGTACAATGCATTCCATTCATCAATTGTTCAAAACTAAAGTCCTTCCATTGATTTATTAATACATTGGATGGCTTCATTGCTTGCTTCAAGGATCTGTTGTTTATGTGTGCATTGATTGTCAGTTTTGGTTGACAAAGTGTTATATCATCGGGTTATGTTGTCAGTGGTGCCTCTAACTCACATTCATTGGCTACCTTTCACTATTTCGACAAACACATTATTGGGTCTATTTTGAATTTGTTTCTTAAAAGTTAAAATACCACAAAATTTGTTATTAACACACTCACATAATTATTGGTGAGCTTTGGTAAATTACGTGTTAAATGTTGATATACCCAGAATCATTCCAATATTTTAATTGTTGACTTTTGGCATTGCTGTATTTGGTTGAGTTCAATGTTCCAGTACCCATTTCCTCTGGTTCTGGAACTCTCTTGATCAGCGGATTCTCCTCTCATGTGTTCCTTAGGAAATTGTGAACTCAGCTATTGTTGTTACTAAATGGATCAGGTATCAATCATGTGTTGCCCCCCTTTTGGTTCAGTACGCTGGCATCCTGATCTTGACATGTTCTTTTGTCTAACCAGGAGTTAACAAGGTTAAAGGCAGTGAATTGCTTCCTTGGCCACAAAGGCTCACAACACCACTGCCTTGCCATGAAGATATTGGGATCAGTTCAAACAATTTTTCTGAAGACAATGTGAGTAACGGCATGATTTCGCAGTATAAGCACTCCTATCTTTCTGATGGTCATCTTTTTGACATTGAAGTATTACTTGCTGGAGATTTGGCATTCTAGAGCAATTGAGTATTGGAAGCACATGAAATCTGAGATACAAAGGGATTCCTTTAGAAATGTTATGGATATGAGCTCCAACCTTGGCGGATTTGCAGCATCTCTAAGGAAAAGGATGTCTGGGTAATGAATGTAGTTTCATACATGGAATCTGGAAAACTGAAGGTTATATATGATCGTGGTTTAATCGGGACTATCCACAGTTGGTAAGATTTTTTTTCTATTTCCTATCCATTTATGTAATTGTTTCAAGGTTGAGTTTGCATGTTTAGAATTGTTAGAATCTTTTTTGTTTGTGGACAAATTTTTAACTTGCTCTTTATGGCAGTTGTCCATATAAGTTCGTTGTCACGCGTAGAAGGTATGATAACTTGTTTGGTTTTTAGGATACAATTATGTGTAATTCTGTGGAACTTAGCCATGCAACAAGTGTATGGTGGCAGACTGGCTCCAATAGGCTTGTATGGGAATCACCGGTAGTTATACACTCAGTTTCAGAAATTCAGGTAGTCCAGCTTTCATCTTTGGAACATAACATAGATGGTACTGAGTCATTGTGATTAGGCCATGAGTTCTCTCCATAAGAAAATTTCCTGAATAGCTATTACTATTACACAAAACTGAAGAACCTGAGCCTATCTCCACATCTGACCCAGGTGCTTCAATGCTCCATTGTGTCATTTCTTTCCATCTGTTACCACTTCCATTGTTTAACTTATGGCTGGCAAGTGTTTTGTGTATTACTCGGTGTATTTCCATACTCATATATTTCATACAGCTGTTTCTAAATTTCTTTATTTATGGTTCTTTTTAACTGAAGGTGTGAATCATTATCAACATACCCGCGCACCTATGACCTCCTTCACGTCTGGCTCCTATTCTCTAAGATAGAGAAGCAGGGGTGTAGCCTAGAGAATCTGCTCGTTGAGATGGACCGCATCCTTAGGCCTCATGGGTACGCCATCATCAAAGACAAAGCTGCTGTCATAAACTACATCAAGAAGCTTTTACCGGCGTTAAGGTGGGATGACTGGACATTTGAGGTGAAACCCAAGAAAGTTGCACTCTCGTCAGGTGATGAAAGAGTCTTGATCGTGAAGAAAAAGCCGTGGAATCAGTCGTTGCAAGATTTGTAATAGTTGTAGGTAACTCTCATCGATCCTAGCTGTAGCTAAGTGAGTACAGTGATTATCCTAATCTTCAAGCGTAATATAGTTCTGGGCTTCTTTTGTTTTGTTCGCTGCGTGGTTAAGAGTAGAGAATCGTGAATCTTCAGGAACAGACTTCAGTAGTTCATAAATATATTGATAGGGTTACATGTATACAAGGTATGGGCCAATATGGAAGCATTATACTATCACAAAAATTATAAGAATAAAAACATTGCTGAACAAAAACTCTAAGGTAGTACAAAGCAAAATCAAACAAACATCAACGCGTCGAGATCCAATTTCCAGAGAAACCCTAGCCGCCCCCATGTCGCACCTCCCTCCGCGTGTGTACCTCCCGCACTCTCGCGTACACATCAACTCCGCCACACACAACCATCCACCATGTGCTGACCCATCAACCCTAGCTGCCACCGTGCGCCGCCATCCACTCAATTTGTTGGACATCGTGAGCCGCCATCATCTGCATCCGCACATGTCCCTGCTAAGTACCCTCCGCCATTGTGGCCACCCATCTGATGTGAACCCGCTGGGGTTTGTGCCCGATCTTTCGATGAGAGGCGTGGGGGATAACTCGATTGGAGAAGACGACGTTCACGGCCCGACTACAACCTTTCAAAGACTGCGCCTTAGCGACCGATACACCACCTCCTATGGATGCCGCGATCTTGTGGGAGCGCGTCACCTGACCTGTCCTGCAAGCAATCGAAGAACTAGCAAGAACAAGTATGATACAAGTACTGAATTTACTAGATGGGAATTGAAGTGTCTCAATATCAAACTCAATCACCAACGAAGTGGGGTTCCGTCGACTCGAAGACGGGCGGCTGGACCAGCACGCGCGCTTACAAGCAAGTAGCAATGGCTAAACTTGATCTAAACAAAACCCAATCTGTTTGTGGCGGCTATGGAGGTATAAAAGAGGGTGGAGGACGAACAGGACGAGGTTGGGGTCGTCCTACAACCCTAGGATGCGCCCCTAATGGACCCAACTTGATACACGGCCCATTGGCCCAAAATAAGGTGACGCAGCACCGTGGGCAGAAAAGGTCTCTGTAGTAAATTGATGATTGCGGCCGTATCTGAACAGGTACGAGGGTGAGTCCAGATCCATCTGAAAGTAGACTTGATAAGCTTTCCATCAAGTACTTAAACGCCCAAAACGGAGTCCGGATGAAACCGTGGTGGCCGTCGTAAGTCAGCACTTTCCTGCAGTCCGAATCCAGACTTTCCAAAACGTGTTGGATTTGGTCTCTTTCCTTCCTTAGGCCAATGTGACGTGGTAACCTGATGGGGGACGTGGGAATACTTAGAATTGGTCCCCAATCAACTTCTTTGGTCCTCCATGTCTTCCATATGTGTCTAGCACTCTTTTTAATCCACGTATGTATTTCTGAAAATGAGAATGAACACACATCATGGCGCAGCATCAATTCATCGAATGTACCAACAATAATTGTGATATAGGATTGATTCACCTTTGGTTTGCAACCATTAATATGGTCGTATATAAGCCGGTGATGTCCTCATCATTCTCCCCTTCTTGGCTGCAAGTCGTCCTCGACTTGCTCTGGTGGCATTCTACGGCGATTGCTTTGTTGTTTAAGCACGGAAGTACATCCATGTTGCATGACCACAACCAGCAATGCTCCCCTTCTTTGGGCTGACCCTGTTGCTTAAGCGAAAAACTAGCGAAACTTTGCAAAACATCATTAGTCTTAGTGCAGCCCTCTATTTGATTATGATATTGTAGCCCAAAAGGATATTCCAGATTAGAGCAGATATAAACTTTATGCACCAAATACTCTCCTTTGCAATTATACTTGCCAATAAAGTGATATGTATGATTAGACAAGCATGAAAATTCAGAATATGCAAAAAGTTTCTCCTTTAAACATTTTAGATCACAAAGAATATCAAATTCAATATAACCCAAAGTATTTAAAGAAGACATCAATTTCAATTCATCATGTGCACAAGTAATAGGATGGAAAAGCTTTGTTTCAGCACATGTGTATTGTTTCAAATAAAAAATATCACTCTTATTCACTACTTGTGGCATAGAAGTACAAGAAGCATCATCGCACAAGTTCTCTTTATCATAAGGAACAACAACTAATTCTTCTTGTGACAAAATCAAATCAGTTGTAGGTTCCACATTTTGATTAGCATGCAGAGTGGACAAATTTCCAACACTATGGGACACATCATTCTTGCAAGTACTATTAGATGAAAGAATTTCCTTTTCAGCACTCATAGCAAGCCAAAACAATGAAGCAATATTGTTGTATGATTTGCTAATTAGCATGGTTCGAATTTCAGAATTAAGCCCTTTCATGAACCTACACATAACATCTTTCTTGCATTCATCTAATCCACCAAACATGAAACAAATCTTAAACCTATGATAGTATTCTTTGACAGTCCTACTGCCTTGCTTCAATTTGTCCAATTTTTCAAGTAAACAGTCAGCATAATATTCTGGAACATATTCATCTCGAAAAAGCATTTTAAATTCATTCCAAGTTTGTGGAACTTTGTTGTGCCTACAAATGTGTTTCCATATAATCAAAGCATATTTTGTTAAAGCACTAGATGCAGCAAAAATCATTTCATGTTCAGACAAGTCATAATTATCAAATTCTGCAACTACCTTAAGCTCCCAATCAATATAAGCTTTAGGATCAAACATACCAGCATATAATGGCAAATGTTGAATGACATCCTGAAGATGAGGGTCTAGTTTCAACCGCTCAAAAATCTATGTATCACCTGCCATGATTAGTTGACAACAAGAAACACAAAAATAAGATGTATCCTCCTGTCAACTACTAGATGTGTTGGTTCTAATTCTCTCAAACTATCCTTGTTCAAACAAGCTCTTACAAATTCTTACCAAGCCAAACAGGTGGTGACAGCAACCAACAAGACAACAACCTCAAAGATAGTGTATCGGTGCTGCAGCAACAAGACCTGTCAAACTGTAGTCGGATATGTGGAGCTATAGGTGGGCTGAAACAAGGAATAACTAGCACCACGTTAATTAAAAAACAAGCTGAATAATCGTTCAACGGCGGCACTGTGCTGGTCCTAGCCTAGACCGTGCTAGAGACGCGAGCCTCGACACAAGGGAAGTTACAATGCACCACCGAAAACAATAGATACTCACGATGAACAGATCAGCCCCCTTTCTTTCTTTCTTTCTTTTTTTTCTTTTCTTTTTTTTCTTTTTTTCTATTCCTCTTCTTTTTGGGGACTAAAATCTTTTGATTGATGCTATGACAACCAAAGCAAATGGCAGCATATAACCCCTAACAAAACAGATTTACAATTCTTATTTCAGCTAACCAGACACGCAAATCTCAAAGGCGATTGCGGCGTGCTCAGAATGAATTTTTGAGCACGGTCAGATCCGTTCGAAAGAGCACGAGTTAAGCTTTCCAGATTGTACTCAAACAACTGATTTGGATATCGGACGTGGAAACTGCGTCGGTTTTCTTCTCGTGCTGGACAGGGACTCCGAATCAGAAAGTGACAAGAACTCGAAACTCTAAAGGATTAAACTAAGACCAGCAACTCGACGCGACCGATGCAACCGAAAACTCAACAAGCCCTAACTAAGCAGTACTAGCAAAGGCTCAAAGGGTTTATAGGATTGCGGTAAAATTAATCTACTATTTTTTTGGCTTTTCTGGACTATAGGAAATTAAAATCAGCAAAGAATTGATACACTCTCACCGATAAACCTGGCTCTGATTACCAACTGATGTGAACCCGCTGGGGTTTGTGCCCGATCTTTCGATGAGAGGCGTGGGGGATAACTCGATTGGAGAAGACGACGTTCACGGCCCGACTACAACCTTTCAAAGACTGCGCCTTAGCGACCGATACACCACCTCCTATGGATGCCGCGATCTTGTGGGAGCGCGTCACCTGACCTGTCCTGCAAGCAATCGAAGAACTAGCAAGAACAAGTATGATACAAGTACTGAATTTACTAGATGGGAATTGAAGTGTCTCAATATCAAACTCAATCACCAACGAAGTGGGGTTCCGTCGACTCGAAGACGGGCGGCTGGACCAGCACGCGCGCTTACAAGCAAGTAGCAATGGCTAAACTTGATCTAAACAAAACCCAATCTGTTTGTGGCGGCTATGGAGGTATAAAAGAGGGTGGAGGACGAACAGGACGAGGTTGGGGTCGTCCTACAACCCTAGGATGCGCCCCTAATGGACCCAACTTGATACACGGCCCATTGGCCCAAAATAAGGTGACGCAGCACCGTGGGCAGAAAAGGTCTCTGTAGTAAATTGATGATTGCGGCCGTATCTGAACAGGTACGAGGGTGAGTCCAGATCCATCTGAAAGTAGACTTGATAAGCTTTCCATCAAGTACTTAAACGCCCAAAACGGAGTCCGGATGAAACCGTGGTGGCCGTCGTAAGTCAGCACTTTCCTGCAGTCCGAATCCAGACTTTCCAAAACGTGTTGGATTTGGTCTCTTTCCTTCCTTAGGCCAATGTGACGTGGTAACCTGATGGGGGACGTGGGAATACTTAGAATTGGTCCCCAATCAACTTCTTTGGTCCTCCATGTCTTCCATATGTGTCTAGCACTCTTTTTAATCCACGTATGTATTTCTGAAAATGAGAATGAACACACATCATGGCGCAGCATCAATTCATCGAATGTACCAACAATAATTGTGATATAGGATTGATTCACCTTTGGTTTGCAAGCCATTAATATGGTCGTATATAAGCCGGTGATGTCCTCATCACCATCTGCCGATTGTCGTTGCCTAGCCGTTCCGCCACCACCGTTAAATTAATAACCTACACTATATATAAATTAATAGAGTCATAGCATATGCAGCAAAATCAATCACGATTTTGTAGCCCATCATCTATGTCTTTGCGGAAAATAAAAGTACTAATTTTCATGGACTTCAGTACGACCATGCAGCCATTAAAATTTAATTTTCGTATGCCCGATTTATTTTTGCTCTATGTATCATACCCGTAGCAACGCACGGGCACTTACCTAGTCAAATTCTAAAGCTTTAAACTGCTTCAAGTTTTGTTTGTTGGGTACTTTTGCGTGTCATCCTTGCGCAGGGGTAGTCTTCTCTGTATCACTTTAATTTTATCGGACGTCTCCGAGACTTGTTTGTTGGGGTTTTTTTTAGGGAAGTTTGTTGGGTACTTGTGTTGCATCATTCGTTAAGTTCTAGTGATCACCCCCGTCAGCTCTTGGGCTTTCAGCCCATGCTTTTGTCTGTGCTGTCTGCGTCGCTCTCTCGCCCATATTTTTCTTTGGCGTGCCAATGCCAATCAGACGAGACGGCCCAAAGGCATATCCACGCTCAGGCTGGTCTTACTGGGCTTGATCCGTTGGTCATACTGGGCTGGAATGCATGAGGGGGGGTTTGAACGAGTCGGTGAGCGGAAGATGGATGAAGGGTGCCCGGGTCACCGCCTCCGTGTTCTCCGGCCGGCGCCGGCATTGGCAGGTGGCAGACTGGCAGCTCAGGTGGACGATCAATCGAGATGCATGCGAATCAGGTCATCAGCACCTTAATTTAAAAATGATGGAAGCAGCAAGTCGAGCGTATCATTCATGCAGTTGGGCAACAATTAGCATACAGAACAGAAATGATCCCAATATCACTTAAGAGCATGTTTAATAAGCTTGGCTTATAGCCAAGCCATGCCATCTAAAGATAAACTCAAGAGACCATGTATACAACAACTTGACTCTTATCCACATATAAACATATTACTTTATTTATAATGAACCCACTATCTTTATTACTCACCAACCCATCTTTCTTTTACTTAGCCAGTATTCCCTCCATTCTGAAAAAACTGACGTTTAGGACAAGGTTTGGGTCAAACATTGGGAATATAAATCATCAATAACTTTTAAGTTGTTGAGTTTGCAAATATGAAAACTATATGGATAGATTTGTCTTGAAAAATACTTTCATAAAAGTATACATATATCACTCTTTGATAAATATTTTTATAATAACAAGAGGTCAAAGTTGTGTTTTGAAGACCGTATCGCTGTCCTAAATGGCAGTTTTTTTAGAATTGAGGGAGTAATCACGTACAACAGCAACTATTTTCCTTGATCCATGTGTGGAGGAGAGAGAAAAGACCCTTAAAAACTGTGACGAGACGGTCGACGAACCCATCGACTAGCTCACTCTCTCTCATGTTTTCTTTGTGTACGGTTGTTGTACTTGCTCTAAATCTTCTACGTATCATGAGTAGCATGCATAGTATCAATTACACAACGTCTAGCAGCTAGTAAGTGTAGACTTTTGTGGATCTTTTCGATCACCTCCTTATCGCTCGAGCCTACCTTGTACCACTAACCACTAACCAGTAATATATGATATAAAAAACGGGTAATACAGTATTTTGGATATAAATATATTAACTAATCATACTTCTTCTCGTTCTTAACGGCGGCGTGCATCGCCGATCCGAGACTCATCCCACTGGCGTGCCTCGACTGTCGGCCTGAGATATATGATCAAATGAACAAATTAAAATATATCTAAATTACAGTGATGTCATTTAGATTTTTTTCCAATAATGTCATTATACTACTATACTACTCACTATATACTACATATACCACTCATCAACGTTAGACTAGTATACAATTATTCTCAATCGTCGGATGCTTATATACTAGTCCTTTAAATTAGTGGTATAAGATATCGTACAAGAACTCTACTGCTCTGCCTAATCCGTGGTGCAGCAGGCGTCCCCGGCGACCGGCACAACAGTAGAGGTTGCTGGGTGGATGGCAACGCCGGCGGCCCGTGACTCACTCCGATTGCTTTGGCTTTCCACCCTACAAACGGTGTGTTTAGATCCGCGAAAAGTTGGGTGAAAAAGTCACATCGGATACTGTAGCGTACTGTAGCATTTTTCGTTTGTTTGTGGTAATCGTTGTTCTACCATGACTAAGGTGCCGTTTGGATCCAGGTGCTAAAGTTTAGAGATTTAATAAGTAATAATTAGACGTACTAAACATAAATTAATTGTAAAACTAATTGCATAAGTCATATCTATTTCGCGAGACGAACCTAACAAGTCTAATTAAGCTATAATTAACACATAATTAGCATATGTTTACTGTAGCATTACGTTGTCTAATCATAGTGTAATTAGGCTTAATAGATTCGTCTCACAAATTAGTCTTTGTTTATGTAATGGATTTTTTAATTAATCTATATTTAATACTCCGAATTAATGTGTTTATATCCAATGTGACGGGGCTAAAGTTTAGACGGAGGGAAACAAACAGGCCCTAACTAGGCTCAAAAGATTCGTCTCGTCGTGTACATCAAAACTATGCAATTATTTTTTATTTACCCACGTTTAGTGTTCCATACATGCGTCATTTGTTATATTTAATGTTTCGATGTGACGTGGATGTGATGGAAAGTTTGGGTTTATCAGGGATCTAAACACCCTCAAACACGTCTTCTCACTCTCTCGTGCACACGTGCTCCTCGTGTCTCGTAATTCAGCAAATAAATTGGATTCCGATTGAATGTTTTGATTCCTTTTGTCGGTGTTTCAAACACCGCTGATTTACTTACGCCGCGCTACCTCACGGCTCTTGATGGTAGACACTCCAGCAAATTATATTGGTTCGGGTAATGACCCTACGTCCAGTGCGAGAGTGTCGTGTTTCTTGCGTGGGGTGCCTCGAGCTTACAATAGGGATGCTCGTAAGCGATGAAATGGAGTGTGCAAGTGAGTGGTAGTGAGTCTAGTTGTGTGATTGCCCTTCCCGAGGGCCCCTTCTCCCTTATATATATATATATATGTGTGTGTGTGGGGGGGGGGGGGGGGTTACATACGAAAAAAAGAAGGAAAGAGAGGAGGTCGGAAGAGGCCTTGGGGGCCTTGGTCTTGTGTGCTTGCATCGCTGTCCCCGACCTTGTTTCGCCTGATCGGAGACTCTTGCCTGGGTGACGTACGCTTCTTGCCATGCTAGGTCCTGGCGGAGTGGTTGATACAGGGTCAAGCTGTGCAGCACAAGCCCGTCCGCGCTGTCGTCTGAGTCACAAGACCCGCTACAGTGCCCACTGTTTGGGAGAGTGGTTGGCCGTGTGGTGAACTCAACCGTAGAGGAGTTGTTGGGGAGTATGGTCTTTGCCTAGCACCGTCTGGCCTCTCGCCGACCTCACCCGTGTGGTCGGGGGTTAATCCTATGGCAGGTGAAGGTCGGTCCCTGCTGCTGTTGTTGTCCTTTCAAACCATGCCCTTACCCTGATGCGGTAAGCCTGATAATAGCCATCACCTTGATGTACTTAGTCCGTGTCCGTGAGCACAATCGAAAACCTGGGGTGGTGCCCTGGGGTCTTTGACTTAGGATAACGATGGATTGTGTGGCTCGATCAATCTCCGAGCGGTTGTGGGTCTGCCACGTGTTAGGATGAGTTGGGCCCTCCCGTGCGGTCGCGAAGGCACCACGTGTCTGGAACGGTGTGGACAGTATATGTGTAGATGAGCCGAGCTATGCTTGCAGCAATAGCTGGCCGAGTCAACCTAGATGAGGAGATGGACACTTCCGGCTGCTAGGAACCACACCAAACGCGGCTAGCTGGCCGATTCAGCGTAGCTGAGAGAGATGAACACGTCCGTGCTCAATACGAGATACTCGAATTTTTCCAATGACGTCGTTGAGTAGCAGTGCTCTTGCTACTTTTTTTTGTTAATGGTCTTATCATGATGGCTACACCTCACCGCGAATTATATTAGATCCTCCATTTGACTAGATATTATACGGAAGTACCTTATTATATTAGATCCTCCATTTGACTAGATATTATAACCCGGCTCTAGTAGAAGTTGATTCCCTGAAGACAGATATTTAGGCTCCATCCGCGTGACCCGTTTGTCTTCACATTCTATTTCTTGGAGACTTGGACAGGCAGAACAACGGTGTCTGACATTGAAGGATGCAGAAACGCGTGGTGTTGGTAAGCGTGGCGGTGGCCGTGCTCGGCCTCGCCGCCGCCGTCTTGGGGTTCGTCGCGGAGGGCACCAAGTCCAAGGCAAGCGAGAAGCTGCACGCTCCCATCCGTCCTGCCGTCTCTGCTCTTCAATCTTGCGTCCTGCTTAATTAGTGCCTGCACTGACTGTTCGTTCGTTCGAATGCGCAGGCTTTCGTGGGATTCGACGGGCGGCGCTGCGTGTACCGGCGCACGCCGGCGCTCGGCTGCGGCGTCGTCGCGGCGCTGCTCGCGCTGGCCGGGCTGGTCCTCGCCACCGCGGCCAGCGGCTGCTTCGGCCGCTACGGCCGAGATGCGCCCGCGGCGACCGGCCGCCGGCGCGCCACCGCCGTCAAGCTGGCCACCGTCGCCTGGTACGTCGTCCCTAGGCCCTAGCTATATATCACCCGCAGCGGCGCCGCCGGGCGTTCCGCCGAATTGCAAGTCGCTAGAGCATCCGACTGACGGAGATGCCTCGTTCGTCAGGGTGCTGGTCGTGGTGGCGGCGGCGCTGTTCCTCTACGGAGCGGCGCTGAACCAGGCCGGGACGCGGGGCCTCGCGACGAGCAGGCGGGGCCGGCGCTACAGCAGCAGTTACTACTATGGCTGCCTCGTGCTCAGGAGCGGCATCTTCTCCACGGCGTCCATCCTGACCGCCGCCGCCGCCGCGTGCGCGGTCGCCGCCTACGTCTACCTCCAGCGGACGGACGACGAGCCGGGCGTCGCGATGGGGCAGCCGCAGTGGTCGCAGCAGCCGTACCTACAGCCACAGGCGGCGCCGCCCATGGCGTACCCTGCTCCTCCCCCGTACGGCGGCTACTACGGCGCCAAGCAACCTGCGGGGACATTTTGAGCTTGACGTCATCGGTTCCAGTCCGACGTGTTCCGTGGGGTCGTGCCACAGTTACCTTATACTGTAATTACCTACAGTTCTTATCAGCTCTTTGATATGTATAACTGCAGGGTAGTTGATGTTTCGCCATTTCGGATTTTCATTTTGATCAATGTTAAGCTGTTACCTGATGTGCGCGATTAGTACACCGATACACCGAGTTTGTAAGTTTTCCATCAGTCACCTCTGCATGGCTGGCTAGTGGCTGGGCATATCATTCTGTTGACAAAATCCTCCAGGCGCAAGCAATATTGGATATCATCCGGTTGTGGACACGCTGCCAAATTGCCGCTCTGGAAAAGGGCCTCTACTGCAAAAGAGCGGGAGCCTCACCAAGTCAGTGCTCTCTACAATTCCAGTTTATTGGATTATGGCCGATCAGCTCCCGGTCTGGGCTCTAGACGCCATCGACAGCATCAGACGGCGTTTCTTTTGGGCTGGCAGCGATGCTTCTGATCGAGGGAGATGCCTAGTAGCCTGGGAATCGGCATGTCTACCAACGGTGAATGGTGGTCTCGGCATCACAAATTTCAGGCTCGCAGGCTTCACGCTAAGCGTTCGGTGGCTTTGGCTGCGCGCACTGACCCAGACCGGGCATGGGCGGCCTTGCCAAATGCCAATCAAGGTTGCCACTGAAGCACATGCCCTATTCGATGCCTCCATTACTGTCGAGGTAGGAAATGAGGAGAGCACATTGTTTTGGACAGATAACTGGGTTGACGGTCAGTCCATCTGTGATCTCGCGCCAATGCTGGTCGCCTCGGTCGGGCCGCGCATCAAGAAATCCAGGACGGTAGCGTAGGGGCTCACTGATCGCCGCCGCCGGTGGATACGAGACATCATCGGAGGACTTTAAGTGGTGGCGGTCATCGAGTATCTGCACTTGTGGAATAAGCTGCAGTGCGTCCAGCTGATGCCGGACCTCGAGGATGTCGTGCGCTGGCGCTGGGCTTTGACTGGGCAATTCACCATCCAGTCCGTGTATCAGGCCATGCACATTGGGCGGACAGAGTTTTCCAGAGCTAGACGCATCTGGAAATCATGGGCGCCGTTGCGCATCAAAATCTTCTTCTGGTTGGCGTCGAGAGGGCGGATTTGGACAGCAGACCACCGTGGGGGACGAGGGCTGGATGCCCATGACGCCTGCCTCCTGTGCGACCAGGCTGATGAAACAGCAGACCACCTGCTTGTTTGTTGCCCGGTGGCCAAGGCGGTCTGGTGGGAAATCCTCACTTGGGCGCGCTGCACATGTCGCTTCCTCGCCGGCGAGGTTCGTCTCCAGGACTGGTGGTGCCACTTGATCTCCATCCAAGCTCCGGGACGTTGGAAGGGAGTCTCTAGTTTCCTCATGGCGGTAGGATGGCATCTATGAAAGGAAAGAAACGTGTTTGATCAAAGGGCTGCAACCGTTTCGATCGTTGTGGAGAGAATTAGGCAGGAGCTAGACCTTTGGATTTTGGCAGGAGCTAGACAGGTCGTTTATTTTGCGAGTAATCCGTTTTGTTCCGCGCTTTTGCGCGCTTGTATTCGACCTTTCTCTACTTATTACAATGATAGGAGAAAAAAAAAGCAAGATCGCTGCTGTCTGTGATTGCCTTATCGCATTCCCGTTTTCCAGTGGAAGACACTGAAACACATTCCCGCGCTCCTGGTGCTTGGCAAACAGAAAAGGCGCAAAAGCTTTGCTTCTTGTTTGAATTCTTGTACGTCGGACTCACGAATCCGAACCAACCAGCGAAGCGCGTGGCAGCGATCGTCTCCGACTCGAATCCCTCGCCCGCAGACGATTATTAGTACCACCCCACGGTTCCATGTCCATCCCGTCTCCTTCCTCGATCCAGATCCATCCTCCCAGCGAGACCTGATCGCGTGCGGCGAGACCCCGCGAGAGCTTGCTCGCTCGCTCGCTCGTCCGACGTGCGGCAGCAGCGAACCATGAGCGCCCTTCGTCGCGCCGCCCCCGTCCCTGCCGCCGCCCGCTCGTTCTCGAAGCGTTCGCGGGGCGCCGCGCCCACGGCTCGCCGCGCGATGGCCAACAAGAAGCCCTCCGTGCCGGGCTCGAGCTATGTCAAGGTCGTCCGCAACGGCGTCAGCCTCGAGATGGAGGTGATATCCGTCGGGGTCAGCGAGATGCTACCGAACGGCCGCCCGATCTCGAAGCGGCCGCGGGACGGGTCGCCGCCACCGGCGGCTGGCGACGCAGCGGCGCGGCGCGAGTCGTCAACCCGCCGGATCAGCGCTGACCAGAAGTTGCCGGCGCCCAGCCCGAAGCACACCAAGGTGACCCGCCCGTTCATGAAGCGGCCTCATCAGGTCGTAGAAACTGCTGCTTGCGGTGCGACGGCGGGGGAGAAATCGGTTCGCCGCGCCGGCGCTGACGAGGAGGTCTTGATGCCCAGCCCGAAGCGCAGCAAGGTGACCCCCAACAGCGTCGAGACGTCCGTCGACGGCGACGCTGCACTGGGGACCCTCCGGAAGACTGGAAGAGGATGGGCGCGGAGCTCGACGCCCTCCACGCCCTTCTGAGGAAGGCGGAGCTCCTGTCCAGCAGCAAGAAGGCCCGGTTCATGGCCACCGCCGAGCCACGATCGGAAGCGGCGGCGGAGGCTTCCGTCAAGACGCCGCCGGCGAAGCAGAGGAAGGTGCCTGCTCTCGCCACGATCGTCAAGTTCCAAAGCCCTAAGGACGAGCACGAGTCCATCAACATCTGCAGCGGCGTCTCCCCCATCGCGATCCTAAAATCCTCCCCGGTCATTGCCGTCGAGAAGGCCGGCGAAACCGGCAATAGTGAGAGCAGGGGGGCCCCGGAGGACGGGAACAAGATCGTCGACGTCCCTGTTGTTTCAGTTGAGAAGGCCGACGAATCCGGCAACAGCCCGAGCTCAAGCAGCGACTCGGGAAGCTCATCTTCGAGCGATTCAGATTCAGGTAGCGACTCCGGAAGCTCATCTTCGAGTGATTCAGACTCAGATAGCGACACCGCTTCGAGTGATTCAGATTCAGACAGCGACTCTAAGAGCGATCCCGATGAGAACGGCGCGCCTTTGCAGCCAGCGCCGGAACCGGCGTCGGAGGTGGGGCAGAGTACGGAGACAGAGAAGATCTCCAGTGCCACTCTGATCGCCAAGGCGAAACTCCGCCAGACGCTGCTGGAGATGGAGAGGGCGGTGGTGCCCGACGAGAGCATCCTCCCACGGGACCTCAAGGATCTCTGCATCGTCGAGTATGGCCGTGCCAGCATCATGCAAAAGCTCGGACTCTTCCTCAAGGCGGACGCGTAGATCGGTGCAGATGGAGATACCTGTAGGCTGAAGCCTTGTAGGACGTTAGTAGCAATGCAGTGAGCCAGTGATAGCTCCTTGGCTATGCACGTGTAACGGACATGTCTGAATTTTGGTGTACATCTGTTGTTGTGTCAAGCATGTAGCCTGAATCAAGTATCACGTGAGAGTTGTCTGATGAGTGATGTATGTTGTGGCATGTAGCCTAAATCAGTTGACCCCTGACAATAAATGCGTTCGTCCAATATAATTTGTTTCAGCTCTGAGCATGTCTCTGAATGCGTAATGGCATGTCAATGCCGTGTTACTTTGTGGCGTGAAAATTTTTTCACCCATCACTGATTATGATTAAGGGTATCAAATAAAGTCACTTTATAAAACTACGTACAGAACCTCGGGTTAATTTGCGAGACCTATCTAATAAGGCCTTTGATCGTATAATTGGAGGATGGTTACTGTAGCATTACTGTAGTAAATCATGGATTAATTAGACTCATTAGATTCGTCGCGCAAAATTACACCCATCCTTAAAAAGATTTTGTAAATAGATTTTATTTAATACTCCATGCATGTAAGATTCCTTAGGAAAAAAAAGAAACATGGCGATGTCACCAGACAGCAAATGTGTTTTTGGTATTCGATTATAGCCACGTGAACTCTACTCATTTCTTTTAGTTCTAGCCTTTTGGGCAAGCATTGATGCTCTGTTCTGTGCTAAACTGCTCTCGTTACTGAGCATGCCGAGCAGATGGAGCAGGAGCAGGATAGTTGTAGGACGCAAAGCCATGCAGTGAGCCAGTGATGTCGTCCTCGGCTATGCATCTCTAACCGACATGTCTAAATTCTGATGTTGTATGTGTTGTTGTGTCTTGCTCATGCATGTACCTTCCCATGAATCAAATGCCATCCGAGAGCAAATCTCTAATGTATGTTGTGACATGTAGCATAAATCAGTTGTCACCTGACAGAGCAGATGCGCTTAAGCACTGAACATGCCGGAGCTATTTGTTTCAGCGCTGAACATGTCAACTTGATTTGTCTCTTTCAGTTCTGGGCATTTTTTTTATGCTTTGTATCTATACGTTGAGTTCTTGATCAAATCGTAGGTGATACTAACTGATGCGTTTATATTTGATTATGTGTCATCAGTTCATCACAATGTCTCTGAATGTGTAATGGCATGTCTGATGTGAGCAGAGAGCAAATATGCTTTTGGTATCCGATTATGGTCACGTGAACTGTACTCATTTCTTGGGCTTGCAACTCTAGACGGGCCTGAAGCCCAAGTGGTGGGGGATGCAATATCATCATCCCAGTCCAGGCTCGTCCCAGATGACTTTTTTTTTTTGAGCGGAACCCAGATGACAATAATCATACGGGGACTCTAGACAATAGTTAATAGTCATACGGGAACTCGCAATGTCCACTCTTTTACTAGCTTCGAAAGGAAGGATATACATGTATAGTGTGTTTCTTTCTACGTTAGGTTTAATCAATATAAGGGGGTTACATTTACATTACATGTGTCGAAAAGCTCTTGAGCTAATGTTTTTGTGTGGCGAAAGTCCACGCCAAATTGAAAGGACGAATGTGTTTGTGATGGAATCATGGAAGCATGCTTTTACTGGAACTTTGTACCCATATTTGTTTCGTTGGTAGTCACACAGCAGGTCGAGGCACACGAATATTCAAGCAATGAAAACGTACAGGCCGGTCACGTAGCGCGCGTGATGCGCCGGAGCAAATGCCCTCCCTCTGCACGCCGACACATCGACATGGCCGGCCAACCATGTACTCAAACATCTTCCGTGGCGCCCACGAAAGCCCCACGCTAGCATCCGTCCCTGAACAACGCCCATCGATACGCCCGATGCAGAAACGCGTGGCGGCCGTCGTCCTGGGGTTCGCCTCGGAGTTTTTGGATCGCCACGCATCAAACGCCGACGGACTGGCCTAGCTAACTGTCGTTTGTCTCCGTAACGGAAAAAAATTAGATGGGGACGGTCCCCGTAGTGCTCACCGTGAGGACCAGCCCTGGATTTCTACCGTGTGGAGGCCCGGACGGATCGACGCTCGTGAACAAAGGGCCGCTCGCCCTCCGCTCGGCTCTCTTTGCACTCGGGCGCTCCGCTCCCAGCCGGCCAGCCCCCAGACAGACGGTTGAGTTTTTTTCCCCATCTAGAGCCCAAGGAGGCTATCACCACCGGTGTCCTACGCCACCGCCATGGTCTACCGAAGTCCCCTCACCGGAGGTTTCTTGATGGGCGCATGGAGGTTGAGTAGGATCTGAGCTGTACTTGTTGTTGATCCTGTATTCCGGTGCAGGGTTCGGGTGATGGAGCTGATCGTGGAGGGAGCCGAGCCGACAGCGAGCGGCCCTTCATTCCCAAAGCCAGGTCCTCACGATGAGGACTTTGGGGACCGTCCCCACTCAAAATTTTTCCCCTCCGTAACCTGATCGCCGGCCGGCCGCGCCCCCCGCGCGCATCGCATGCAATGCAAGCTCTCGTGCCTAAAGCACAGATTGCCTGATCGTATTCCCGTTTTCCAGCGGGAGAGACGGAAACATATGATGCATTTCCGCCCCCTGGTGTGCTTTGTAAACAGACAAGGCGCAAACAAAGCTTTGCTTCTTCTTGTTTTCCATCCTTGTCGAACTCGAACTCCGATCGGCGGAAGCCAGCGCGTGGCGTGGCTGCGACCGGCTCCGACTCGAGCCCCTCGCCCGGGGACGATTAATACCACTCCGCAGCTCCATGCCAATCCCGTCTCCTTCCTCGATCCAGATTCCAGATCCATCCTCCCACCGGTTGCCTTCTCTCTCCCACCAGAGCTTGCTCGCTTGTTCGACGTGCGGCGAACCATGGGTGCCCTTCGCCGCGCCGCTCCCGTTCCCAGTGCCCGCCCGTTCTTGAAGCGGCCGCTGCCGCAGGTCGTCGAGACTGCTGCTTGCGGTACGGCGGCGCGGGAGAAGCCGGCTCGCCGCGCCGCCTGCGCTGGCGAGGAGTTCCCGGTGCGCAATCCGAAGCGCGCCAAGGCGACCTGCAGCAGCGTCGAGACGTCCGTCGACGCTGCGTTGGGGACTCTGCGGAAGAGGATGGCCGCGGAGCTCGACGCTGTCCGCGCCCTCCTGAGGAAGGCGGAGCTCTTGTCCGGCGGCAAGAACGGCCGGTCCATGGCCGCCGCCAAACAACGATCGGAAGCGCCGGTGGAGGAGGCTTCCAAGGTGTCTGCTGCTCTCGCCAAGACCGCCAAGCTCGAGAGCAGGGACTTCCTCCCGGAGGACAAGGACGAGTTCATCGACATCTGCGGCGGCGTCTCCCCCGTCGCGATCCAAAGCATCTCCCCTCTTGCTGCTGATGTGAAGGGCCACGAAACCGGTAACAGTGAGAGCAGCAGGGACCTCCCGGAGGACGAGAGCGAGTTCGTCGACATCTGCGGCGGCGTCTCCCCTATCGTTTCAGATTCAGACAGCGACTCCGACGAGGCTGCTGTCAACATCCCGGCTCCACCGGCGGTTCTTCCCAAGAAGAACGGCAGATCCGTGCAGCCACCGCGGGAACCGGCGTCGGAGGTGGCGCAGAGTACGGAACAAGAGGAGCTCAAGAGCAAGAAGCGCGCGGCGCCCGCGGCGGTTTCCACCGCCGCTCTGATCGCCAAGGCGAAGGTCCGCCGGATGCTGCTGGAGATGGAGAGGGCGGTGGTGCCCGACGAGAGCATCCTCCCACGGGACCTTAAGGATCTCTGCATCGTGGAGTATGGGCGTGCCAGCATCATGCAACGGCTCGGGCTCTTCCTCAAGGCCGACGCGTAGTTGTTGTTGTAGGACGTTGTAGCTGTGCAGTGATGGTGTCCTCGGCTATGCATGTGTAACGGACATGTCTGAATTCTGTCATTCTGAATTCTAGAGTAGTCTGACGTCTGTGTTGTTGTGTCAACTGTCAAGCATGTAGCCTGAATCAAATGCCACCTGAGAGTAAACGTCTCTGATGTATTTTGTGCCATGTAGATGTATCTTAAATCAGTTGTCGCCTGACAGCAAATGTGCTTCAGGAGTGAGCATGCCGAGTTATTTGTTTCAGGCTTTCAGCTCTGAACACGTCAGCTTGATTTGTCTTTTTTTTAATATTGGATTCAATCCGGCCTCTATATCCACATGTGGATATATACGGCCAAAAGTTACAAGAGTTTTTAGACTCAATACCTCAAAATTAAGGAACATAAAAGCCAAGAAAAGAAGCTAAAATGACTAAAAAAAGATAGAAAACTAAGTTTCACAACTTCTACGTCCTTGCTTTAGTCTTGCTTTGCCTTTTTTCAAACAGCTCTTCTTCATATCGCTAGTCTACGTAGAAACTTTGATGTCAGAAAGGTACTGGTAATGGTCTCTTTCATGAAGCTACCACACTTAGTCGATCTCGCCCACAACTTCAAATAAACTACCACCAAACTAGCCCACAAGCAAGGTAAGCTAGACTCATCATTGCCAATCCAAGAATTCCAAGGCGACGCCTCCAAGAAGGAAACGACGTCATATGCTGCCGCCGCCTGAACCAGCAAGCCGGTTCTTCGGTTTTAACCCGGTGTAATCTTTGGATGGTTCGGTCCTTACGACGACGCCTTCAACAAGAAAAACGATGCAACAGCATCACCGTCACCGGCTACGATCAACGATCGAGCTGGGCTTTCACCCGAAAACCTACACACGCGATTAGAAAGGAGCAGGAAGAAAATGGGCATTGTCACCACCTCTGCCACACCGGTCACCTATGGTGACGGTAAGATGGAGAGGGGAAGAGAAGGAGGGGCGGACGCTTCGTTTGGCCTCCGACAAGGGAAGGCCGCCGGCCGCGTGGATGCGCCGAGCGCCACATCGTGGCCAACAGCCCCGCGGGCCACGCTGTCGCTGCCACCTGCCGACCGCGCGTGCTCACGGCTGCCACGCTTCGCCGACCTGCCCGGCCGCAGCGCGCCAAGCGCCGCCGCCGCGGACCACGCGCCCAACCTCGGCCGTTGTAGATGAGAGAAGGGATGGAGGGGGTAGCGCCGTCCTCGCGTGTCCGCCGCCGGCTCACCTCCGCGCCCGGCCGCCGCCGGCCCCGAGCGCGAGCACATCCGTCGCACGTCGCCTTCGCCTCCGGGCGCAGCCACCGCAACAGGCCTCACCGCCACCTTCCTAGGGAGCGCGGGGGCTTCCAGCGACCCCCTCCGGCAGCGGCGAGATAGAAAGAAGGAGGGCGCGGCGGCGGCGACGGCTAGGGTTTCGCTGCCGCCCGAGTCGCCCACGTGGGGAGCGACGCGGGGGCGAAGTGTTTTTTTTTCTAACGCTCCTTGATTTATCTATTTTAGTTCTGGGCAAATTATGATGCTTTGTAGCTATGCATGACGGTTCTTGCTTTTGATTTTGTTTCGTCTATTCATCGCAGTGATTCTGAATGTGTAATGGCATGTCTGATGTCACCAAACAGCAAATGTGTTATGTAAACGTCAATTGTACTTGTTTCTTTCGGTTCTAACCTTTTGTGCAAGTTTTGATGCTATATTCTATGCTAAACTGGCATCGTTGTCTGAACTTTAATTTAGCTATACTTCAGGTTTTCGCTTCATCCATATTCTCACAACGTAGCTCAGTTTCAGTCGAGGAAACAAAATATTCTAGCCTACAGAATATGCTACTGTCACTTATGACAACGTATATATTTTCAACAATCACCTATCATGTCATCCCTGTTCGAGGTTTCAAGCCCCAACTTTTGCGACTAGGACGAACAATCAGTAGAGCTATTGTAGTCTTTAAATGTAATTTTGTAGCCTCTATATTTTGTCCTCCTCTCCTCTTTTCTTACAAATCCAAGAATGTAACACATTTATCTTCTTAATGAAGTTTAGGCCGGCGTAAGCCTTTTACTCGAAAAAAAAATCAGTAGGGCCAGTTGCTTGAGGTCATCGACGTGGAGAGGGAGCAGGCCAAGCCATCGTCTCGACCAGAGTCCTGTTTTCCTTTCAAGAGAAGAGGATGCTGTTCAGGCTTCGCTGCTATGTACCATCAGTCCATCACTGCATGGGCCTGGGGGCTTGCAAAATGCAAACTTTACACTGGCCTAAAGCCCAGGTGCCCGGGATGGCTGTGGTTTGCCTGCAAATACGGCCAGGCAATACAGCTGGGCTTTTGGGTACATACTCAGTTTTATTGTTATCTGAGTGAATGCAGAGTGAAGTCCGAAATTGGAAACAGAGTGAATGCAAGCCCCGGCTAGCTAATGGAGTACGTCGCTCGCTCTGAAGTCCGACACGGATCATGAACAGACAACCACACAAAAAAAAAGTCTTGGAAATATTTTCAGAATTTCAGAGTCGCCCGCCAGGTCGGCGGACTGCGAGTCCGCGAGAGCGTAAACCTCACTCGCACAAATGCACGCGCCACTTGCATAAACTGCTGATCCACCTCCGGTCGCAGCTGCACATTGAAGATAGACAACTCTACTCTGGACTTATCTGTCCCTGCATTGCATGGCCACGGTATGTCCTGCGCACACCGCGCAGCCTTGGGCAAATTGGAGCAGTTGGGAGATTGCACATGCCAAGCAATGGATTGCAGATCGTCTTTTTTCAGTTTGATCATGCCCAGTTACATACAGCTCGCTCAGTATCCCGTCCCTTTTATAACGATGGTTATTCTCTCATAGGAATTTTGCTTCAAAAAAACTCTCCTAGGAATTGCAGAGACATAATCTCTCGCCGAGCTAGCTGAGCTGGAGACGGACATCGTCCACGCTCTATGCATGTAACTGTACGGATAGCTGAATGCTTCCATCAATCCATGTCGTGTCGTAGCATGTTGTGTGGCTCATTAATCTTGCTCGATAAGATCATGCATTGACTGGTCGAGGGCCCACGTGGTTGTTGAATACTTCGTACGTTGCACTTGCATTTGCTGCAGGAGATGATCATCCGATCGGGTCGTCGTACAATAGCCTTGTACTCTTGTGTGCTGGTCGACGACCAAATCCCGTAAACGCGTGGAGCACGTCCTTTATGGCTTTATATACACCCCACCCCAAGCAAGCAAGCTAGTCCTCTACTGCAGCTAGATATTTCCTCTTTCGTGCACCTCTCACTGAGCACACGCGAGGTCGGCAGCGAGAGCGACCGGGTCAAGGCAACCTCGAGGCGCGGCCATGGAGAAACGCGCGGTGGTGGTAATCGCGGCGGCCTCCGTGCTCGGCCTCGTCACGGCCGCCCTGGGGTTCACCTCCGAGTATTTCAAGCACAAGGCAAGCTGTTCTTCATTCTTCATAGGATAATTTGCCTTGTTATTTCATCTCTGTAAAATCTGATCGGATCGTGCAGGCTTTCGTGCGGTCCGACACGTTCGGCTGCGAGTACCGGCGCACGCCGGCGTTCGCCTGCGGCATCCTCGCCGCGCCGCTCTCGCTGGCCGGCGTCGTGCTCGTCACCGCGGCCAGCGCCTGCTTCGGCCGCATCGGCGCCGGCGCGGCCGCAGTGTCCGCGGCCGAGAGCTCGCGCCGCTGCGTCAGGACGGTGCTCGCCATACTCGCCTGGTACGTTGCTGTAAAGTCCGATCAATCAACGCGCCGCGCCGCGAATCAGTGGTGCTGATCCTTTTTGTTGCCGCCGGTGAGCGCGCGCAGGGTGCTGGTGGCGGGGGCGGCGGTGATGTTCCTGTACGGCGCGGCGTGGAATCGGGGATGGACGGGGGGTTACACGGCGGTGGGGCGGCGGCCCTGGAGCAACAGCGACGGCGGCCGCAACTTCGACTTCGTCTGCCCCGATCTCAGGGACGGGGTCTTCGTGGCGGCGTCCATCAAGGCCTGCTTCGGCATCGCCTGCGCGATCGCGGCCTACGCCGACATGATCCGGTGGAGGGACCGGACGGCCACGCTGGGCGTCGCGATGGCGCAGCAGCCGTACCCGCCGGCTCCCGTGGCGTACCCTCCTGCGCAGCCGCCGTACGGCGGCTACGGCGCCAAGTATCCTGTTGGGACAGCGTGAGCTTGAAGACGACGTCGGCTAGCTCCAGCGTGTGTTTCCTTTTGCGTGGCGATCTAGTTCACCATTGTGTACCGCTCCGGTAGTTTAATTACTTTGCCAAATGGCTTTGTAACTTTCGTATCTCCTCATCACACTTAGGCCCGGTTTGTTTCTCACGTGCTAAACTTTAGCGCCGTCACATCGAATATAAATATGTTAATTAGGAGTATTAAATATGGATTAATTTAAAAACTCCTTACATAAACGAGGAGTAATTTACGAGACGAGTCTATTAAACCTAATTACACCATGATTAGACAATGTAATGCTACAGTAAACATATGGTAATTATGTATTAATTATAGTAAAATTAGGTTTGTTAAGTTCGTCTCGTGAAATAGACATGACTTATGTAATTGATTTTATAATTAGTTTATATTTAATACATCTAATTATCACTTATTTTAAGCACTAAACTTTAGCACAGGGATCCAAACACCACCTTATGTGCCAGCTTGTAATAAGTGAGTTACTAAAATGTTACTATTCGTTGTTGACTTTTTCGTTTAACGTTTGACCATTCGTCTTATTCAAAAAATTTCACGAGTATCATTTATTTTGTACGTGACTTGCTTTATCATTGTATATACTTCAAGTATAACTTATTGGTTTATATATTTGGACAAAATTTTTAAATAAGACAAATGGTCAAAGATCGTGAAAAAAAATCAACAACGAATAGTAATTTGAAACGGGGGTAGTATTATTTATAAAAAATTCGGTGTTATACAGTATGGATCAATTGGTTTTTGTTTCTGATTCGTTTAGCTAGCTTAAATCCACATTGTATATAGTTAGCTTCGTTAAAAAGTACAGTATGCAAGGAGTTTTGATTAGCTTGACTCTTGAGCATACCAAATCTGCAAATCACAATCAGGGACTGGTGGGACATAAGAAACGCGTTTCAGTCGCATACCAAATCCGCGCAAACGTACGTTTTGGTGATCTGTGGCCACCAACATTATAGAGAGTTACGTACTCATTTGTTCGATTTAAATTAAATTTCATACCATAAACATACAATGTTGTTCACTTTTCCTCTGCTAGCAAATATGTCTGTACGTTGCAACAGGAGATATTAAAAATGAAGCATGTAAAACAATATAATAGGTCGGGACTACTTTTGATCAAACCTAAAACGTGAATTTTGGCAGACTCCTACCTGCTCTCAATTGTTGATTTGAATAGACAATCAAGATTGATCGCAACACCAGACAAAACCACTGATGCATGTTGTCTCCCTGAAACAGCCTACACTAGTATAAAACCAGGCTTTAGTCCCGGTCCTTAACCCCCTTTAGTCCCGGGATTAAAGGGTTCGGACTCCCGGTCTACACGTCCGGACTAAAAGTTTCTAAAACTAAAAAATTGTCCCTAAAATTAAACCCATAACCTCTTGCATGGTCTCACGCATACCCATCTAGCCACTCCACCTGCGCAGTACATATGATAGAAAGTGAGATGTTTCTTCTTTATTAAAACCCGTGAAGCACCTACACCCGGGACTAAAGACCCTTTAGTCCCGGTTGGAGCCACCAACCAAGACTAAAAGTCACCATTTTAGTCCCGGATGAAACCCACCGTCCGGGACTAAAGGTCCTTCTTGGACCTAGAAAAATACGAACCGGGACTAAAAGCCTATTGTCTCGGTTTAAATCGTAACCGAGACTAAAAATAGAAGATGGAAGGTATTTTTTTCTACCGGTGCTAATTCATTTTAACCATCCTTGTGCTTTTTTTTTTCTGGATGCATGAGAGGGCCAGCATGTGTGTGTGAGGAATATCCCACGTGCACCTCCGTCAAATGCACGATCCAGGTGCATACGTGTCTAGAGTTTTTTTTATACTAATGTGTCTAGAGTTGACGCATAATTCTTAACTAATCTAATTGGTTCATCGAGAGCATGATATAGTAACTCCAAGCTAAAGAAAAATAACAGAGTTGTGCTTGTTAATTCCTACCTCTACCATGGCTCTCTAATCTTTTTTTTTCGTGTCCTAACAAACACCAGTATAGAATGATATTTTATATTTTGTGTAAATTAAAGAGCATCGTAAGTTGCATTTAACATATAAGGGCCTAATGCAAACAAACATATCACATATGTATTTCATGGATTTGGGAATGTATAATTGCTCTTGGAAAATAAAGCATGGTGATTTATGTACGGAGACTGACTCTGTAATTAATATCTATCTGTGGCCCAAAGCATAAAGATATCTAAACAATAAGGATTATGATTTAATTTATTGCTAGATCGAGGGGATATATGTAAACGTGTTGTAGCCTTATCCGAAACACCGAAGCGTGGACCGTCTTTTTTGCATTTTAGCCCTTTTTCGAAAAAAAATTCCCGTTTGGATCCCCGGAGGAACGAATTGCGTCTTTGGACCCCAGGGGTCGGCGCCATGGACGTATAACGTCTCGGCGCCACGGATCCTGGCATCGAGGTGCCAACTAAGGAGCATGACCTGGCATCGCGCGACGCGTACGTGGCAGGGGGCTCGGCGCCATAGATCTTGGCGCCGACATTGAATAAATCCACCCCCCAACTCCTGGCCGAGGCTTGCTGCATTCTTTTGTCCTCCCTCTCGGTTTTCCTCCCTCCTGAATCTGCCCAACCTCCGTAATCCACGTATTGGACCGTGAAAATTTGGTTTTATTCCATATATCTTGAAGAGCAAGGTATCCTCTCTCATCTCCTCTTTTTTCGCGCACAGATTTGGTCTATATTTTGTGTATTTTGCAATCCTAGATATAGAAAGGGTTAGAAGCCATTAGATGATTAATATGTGTACGTGTGTTATTGAATTCTAGGATGCCTAGGCGCGGTAGAGCTGGGAAAGCAAGGTAATATACATCAATTGTATTCTCCGATTTAATTAGTGTAGTCGTTAATTTGACATAACCATAACCTTGAGTGGAAATGTGTTTTTTTGAATAGGATAAATACCTTTCAACTACGGCCTCGCAAATGCCTACGAACCTTATCCTTTACCTAGTGGTGTTCCGGTGCCGATGTGCTTTTGTGGTGACCCTTGCAAGGTAGACGTTTCCGAGGAAGAGGAAACTTTTAGGCAAATGTATTGGATGTGTGCGAATTTTGCATTCGTTCCACCACCGCAGATGGTCCGCAATGGCATCACGGAGAGAACCCAACGGTGAAATTAATTATTTTTGATCTGTACGAATACATCATCTAATAGCAAAGTAATGATTTATTTTTTGCAAACTCCACCGCCGCTATGTGATTTTGAGCAGTGGATCGACACTGAGATTAAGAAGGAAGACAATGACTTTTGGGATGGAATGAAGCAGTGGGATGCGGAGATAAATGAAAGGTTGGAGATGAGGCGCAAATAGGAGGCAAAAAAAAAGGAGCGTGAAGAGGAGCTAGAAAGGAGGCGTGCTGCGAAGGCAAGAGAGGAGAGGGAGAAGAAGTTGGAGCGTGCTCGTCGTGCGAAAGAAGCATTGGAGGAGAATCCCGACGCTTTGAGGAAGGGAAAGTGGCATCGTTGCACTCAGTAGCAATGTTTTAGGAAGTTGTTATGAGCATTGTTTTAGAGTATTCGAGTATTGTGCTTGTTCGGATTTAATGCACTTTCCATTCTCTCGTGTTAAGCCATGAACAATGTTGTACTTTTAACTCTTATGACATGTACTAGACTAGTTGTCAAGGAATAAAATATAATTATTACATGGTTATAATTATGCTCCGACAGATACTACTCCATGCGCTTATTCACGCAAGATAAATAATGTAAAGATATCCACATAATCGGATAAGCACATGATCACATAATCACATAAAACATGACATCCAATTCTCCACCAACATAACAAATTATATAAAGAATTCACGGATAAAATTCGGTAGAGTTTCCCTTATTTTTTGAGCATCCAGAACTCCACAAACAATTACATAAGCAAAGTGCAGATTCATAATATCCATACAAGCAATAAATAAACAAAGTTGTCACAAACCACCACATCATAGTCCAGACAGTCCATAACGTCCATATACATACCAAGCGTTATCGAAACGCTCAATCCAACAACATTCACTGCCTCCTATTCTTACCCTTACCACCAAGGGCGTCGATGCCTGGAGTGTACGACTCACGTGGACGTCGAATCCGACGTGGTGAACGCTGTGAAGGCTGAGTCATAGGAGCGTCGTGCAGCTGAGACGATCCTATCTCCACGGCTCTGTCATGGTGGGCACCAAAGCTGTTGAAAGTATCCGTTGTTGCCCGCGACGAGCTCTGTCCCCTGGAGGCTGCAATGTCGTCACCTAGGTGTGTGTGTGGGTCGTGCACGTCCGTCGTCACGGTCGACCTGCAACCACAACGAGCAGCAGCACGACGTAGCCGACGAGCCAGTCGCTGCAGGTAAACATTTAGTCAATGAAAGTGGTTCAATGAGAGATACTATTTTCTACCCGTACAAATTGAAAACTACAACAAAGAGCACAATATCATCTAAACTACAACAACTCTTCCATGTAATACCATTTAGTGTGATAAGAGAAAATACATGTCAATGACTGACCCTTCTTCTGTAGGTCCTCTGCATCTGCATGTCTCTTGTTGAACCATGCAACCATTCTATAGAAGGTGAATGCGACAATACCTCTAGATATATAGAACTGTGACTAAATTGTCCATCTAGATATATTATGAATGTTAGTGACCTAGCTTGATATTCAACAATAACTATGTTTATACACTGTGGCTACCTATATTGAACTATATTGAATAACTAAACTTCTAACTATCTAACTATATATTACGTAACTAACAAACTATATTGCATAAATAAAATAGCTAACTATATCTAACTATATTGCATATTGATATTATCTAACTATATTGCATAAATCAAATTGCTCACCTTCACGGGCGGCCCAAGCGCCGGCGGGAGTCGGAGCTCCGCGCGGCCGGGAGGCGCACGCGCGGGCCGACGAGGCGCGAGCGACCGGCGGCGGTGGCGCAGGGCACGGGCGGGCGGCGGCGGCAGCAGGCGCAAGCCAACAGCGAGTGAGGGAGAGAGAGACGGGGGAGAGAGGGACCGGCCCCGATTTTGTTTTCTAGGGTCGGCGCCAAGATCTGAGGTCGGCGCCAAGATCTATGGCGTCGAGCCCCCTGCCACGTACGCGCCACGTGATGCCAGGTCATGCTCCCTAGTTGGCACCTCGGCGCCAGGATCCGTGGCGCCGAGACGTTATACATCGGCGCCAGGATCCGTGGTGCCGACGCCCCTGGGGTCCAAAGACGCAATTCGTTCCTCCAGGGGTCCAAACGACATTTTTTTTTGAAAAAAGGGCTAAAATGCAAAAAAGACGGCAGCGTGGATGGCCTCTTGGATGCAAACGGAGGCAGGCGTCGTCGTCTCCGCCTAGCTTGCTGCATCCAAGTCCACCGCCAGAGATCCACCAGCCAGTCGGCCACACACCCACCCGTGGACCAGCAGCAGGCAAGCAGTTGGACATGGAGGTCAACTCCTCTGCTGCCGCATGTCGAAGCCCACGAACCAACAACCAGCAATCATGGAGGTCGACTCTTCCATCACCGCCGAGAATCCAACCGTCAGTTCTGCATCAACAGTGACCTCACCGTCCTCTATGCCTTCAATCTCCAGCAATCTCGTTCCTCGTTTGATTTGCTGACCGTCTGTTGGCGGTCGTTACAGCCCAAATCCGACCACCAATACTCGGGAATAAATGAGGTTTTATGTAACATTCCATGTACTTAAGTTTTATTTCTAATAAAGTTCCACGAGTTTTGGTGAGTGTCACTTGTGCAGGTACAACTACGACAAATACGCGCTATTGGGGCCAAAAATGACCGAATCGGCCGAACGACTCCGTTCGGCCGGTTATCCCCCTTAGCCGTGCATGCCACCGGGAGTCGTCCACATCAACGAGCACCAAATGAACACGACAAACGATACATGGACGACACCAACTCATCCCGGAGCACCGCCACATCAACCTGGGCCCACACAGCACGAAGTACACCACCAGAGGCCGGCCCAGGGAGTCCACAGAGCAGAGGCGGTGCAGGGGGCGGGCCTGGGCCTCCGGCCCAGTTCGGGCGAACTGGAGGGTTCGGCCGAACCGCCCCCAGCTGCCAAACCGACCCTGGGGCTGCATCCTGGCCCTTGGTGGCCGAGGCGGTGCATCCCTCGGTTCGGGCGAACTGGGTAGTTCGGCCGAACCGAGGAATTCGGCGGAGCCGCCTCTGGTTGCCTTAGCGGCTACCCTGCCTACAACCGACCTTTGGAGCTATAAATAGAGGGTCGCACTTCACTTGTAAACACACACCAAGCCAAGGAGCTCATTCCCACTTTCATTCTAGTAGAGTTAGGATAGTTTAGTTGGGAGTTAGAGTTGAGTCGAGCTTTGCCTCGGAGGTTCCGGAGTCGTCTTCAGAAGCTCTGGTAATAGCTCTTGTATCTTTTACTTTACCTTTTGTAAGACATTGAGTATCAATATAGTTATCTTTATCACTTTGCCTTTGTCATTTATATCTTGCTTCTACTTTATTCTAGTAGCAATTATATCTTGTTTAGACTATAGTCAGTTATAGTTCTAGTGCTTGTAGTCTTGTTTAAGTCTTTGTCTTGGCTGGTTCTTCGATCTTGCTTGATACTGGAGGTGAACTGTCACCAAGAGTATTGACAAGGTTGCTTGCTCTTGCTAGCAGAGTAAGTAGTCGTTGCCTAGTGTAGGAGTGGTTCCTAGACTAGTCAGTGGCCTTAGTTTATTCCCGTCGCAACGGAGGTGGTAGACGGGAGGTGGTGACAGCCCTTTCGGTCTTCGTAGCCCATCACGTTAGTTCCGGTCCGTAGGATTCCCCAGTTGGGAAATAGTGGCACCCTTTCTCATCCCTTTCTGTGTGTTCACCGGTTCCCTTGTCCCGAAGCTAAGACATTAGAGTTATCCCAGATCTCCTAGTGCTGGCTTTGTAGCCGCTGTATCTCTAAGCTAGAGTGACATAGGTAGATAAAGAATCCAGGAGTCCGCTATCTCTTCTCGTTGTCCTCCCAGCTATCTATCTCTTCTCTCCCTTACCTGAGTATCCCTTGAGCTGTGTGTCCGGTATATCCACTCCTATCCAATACCGTTATCCCCTGTCTTGTCTAGTCGTGTACCCTTCTCTGATAGTCTCGAATATCTGTTCACTAGTAATCTTGCCAAAGCTTCCCTGCGGAAATATAAATTACGATACCTCGGGATACTCCCAGGTGAAGTGCTACAGCGGTGATTCTGTGCGCTTGCAGAATATTTCTATATTTTACTAAGCCATAAGGAAAACCACTGAAACACTCCTTACCCCAGTACCAGGATTCTCAATTCTGATATTGGATCGTAAGAAGTGCCAACACCGTCTTATCTCCTTCATCCATGGCGCCTGAAGAGGTGGAAGAGGAGGGCTTGGCGTGGCAGGCCGCCACGCGCCCTGGAGCTCGATTCGCCGCATGGGTGCTGCTCTCTCCTCTTTTGGATTCACGCCCTTCGACGACCTCGAGGACTGGTGTTGTCTTAACTGCGGGATCATCTCGACCTCATCAACAATCACATCTAGAACGTCGATGACCTGATTGATTTTTATGATACTCTTCCTACGCCTCTTGCCCCCCCCCCCCCGACATTTTGTAGCATCGGACTCGACTATGATTCGAGGACACCGCAAGAATCACACGGTGGAGTTGATGTATCTGGAAGGACTCAAGGAAATCACAAGAAGGGAAAGGAATCAGAATCGCGCTGGAGAATCGCTCCGGATTCCTCAGGAAAATTGCACGGACGGGCTGACGTAAGCATCATAGGTGCTGACGTCAGCTGACGTACCAAACAATGTTTGCTTTATAGTTAGGTAGAGATATAAACACATTTTAGAAGCAGATTTCCACACACACGCCCATATGAGATGTTGAGATTGATTGGAAGTTACGAGCATGTGGCCTATCAATATATACCAGAAATATTTAGCTGAAATTGTGGACACGTGTACTGAATCGGAGATAGTGGCCCCTATGGATCATGCATGCCTTCTGAACGTTGGCCACCAAGGAAGAAGGTTCGGATCTGAAGCGGCCCTGTTCTCTCGCTAGGCCTATTTCGTTTGTTGGCTACTGGGCTTGCATACAACCCACTATACGAATTAGACATATCCCAAGGGAAAAGGTCCATTTTGACTCCCTGAACTGACACATAAGTTTGCTTTTACTCCCTTAACTATAATACCAAACAAACAACACCCAAAACTTTACAAAACCAAACATGTGACACCCCTATGTGGTTTCACCTCTTTTATCCTTTGCTTAGCTCAAACATGAAAAATCATTGTTGCCTCGTCTACGCCTAGCAGGTTTTTAGGGGCATCTGACGTCTTGTTGTCTGATGAAGTGATGATCTCTGATACTCGGCGGCCTTGTTGCATCCATGTGCCGTGAATTGAGGTCAAAGGCGAGGCAGAGCTCTTGTGGACTTGGGGTTCAAAAAACTCATCGTTGACATGTTTAGGTAGACTGTGCTCGCTGGCACGTCGACGCCATGGAGGCAACGCTTGTCCCGACGTCCCGTCATGATCTGCCATGCTGCAGCTTAAACCGTCAAGGTGGGCTAGCGGCGCGTACCACGCGTGGTCAAGACGAGGGTGGTCGTCGACGACGTATATATCCAGCTGGATTTTGTATATACGCTGCTAAACAGGATAGAAGATCAAGTTTGTAAACCTACTGCTATACTCATATTGTCCAGCATCAACAATCAATGTATGCACGATGGAAACCAAAGAACTTATGGTCAGTAAGCATTGTGGCATTTTACCGAGCAATTGATGAGCAGCGCACGATGATACTCACTCTCCCGGTATCGTCTATGGTGGGCCAACGAGCACATGAGCAGCATGTGGGCAAGTCGAGCCTGCATGGGAGGCGGGTAGGCTGGTGACTCATGACTCGTGAGGAGGAAGAAACCTAGGCCGCCTTGCTGAATCATTGACATGCCCGCTGTTAGTGAATCGAGGTGGAAACCGGCTAGGGAGGTAATGTGTCCGGTTTCTTAGAGTTTGAGGCATTAGATGTCTGATATTATAGGTGAGGGAGGATAAACAAACTTTTGCAATATTTGAGGGAGCCAAAATAGACTTTTTCCTATGTTTACTGGGTTATTTAATGGGCATCTTAGCTGGGCCAGGCTAACGGTGAGAGGAGAAGAAAACTGGGCCTCCAAACTCTTGAAAGCTCGTGCCGATAACCCATTCAGTTATACCTGGGCTCGCGCAAAGGTCCACCGATTCCGGAGCCCAGAAAAAAGAAAAACCAGAGACTTTTCTTCCCCGGCTCTTTCTCTGTTCCCCTCTCCCCGGCCCCCACTGCCGCCACAACTTGTTGCGGCTCATCGTCGGCGACCTCACGCTGACCGGCAACGGGAAACGGCGAGCCAGGCCTCCGTGGAAGCCGTCTCTCCTCGAGAGGCTTCAATCTCCTCCTCTTCCGCAGACTTCTACCGACTGCCGGCACTGGGCTAGACTGCGTGGTGGGGCCGATCCATCCGGATCCGGACCTGCACCGATTTCTTGTTCTGTTGGTGAGCAAACCCTAGCTTGGTGCGAGGGGTCTTTTTTTGTTCTGCAGACCTTTATTTACGAATTTGGTTTCTGTGTGGTTTCTCTGCGATGCTTATCGAATCCAATTCAGTTCATGGTCTGATTCGTTCTTCTTCTTCTCCAGCGCGAGAGGCCAACCCAGCCAAGGTTCTGGTGCGGGTGCGGTTGCTGTTGCAATTTAGTTTCCAAAAGAAAATTTGGGGGTTCAGTTCAGCTGAACCCCCATGTCACACGTTGAGCCCGCCTCCTTGTTAGAGGCGTTGGCGAGGGAGGCGACAATTGATGACGTGGACGTTCTCGTGGATGGGAAAGGCACAGACCTACATGGGAATGGGAATGGCACAATGCTCAAAAGTGTCGAGGTGCCCCAGGTTAGAAATGTTTAGGTTAGTTTAAATGTTTAATTTTGGCATTGACCGCTATGGAAACTTGTAATGCGTTGTTTTGTTTGCTAGGATTTGGGAGGGATTTCGGCCAAGGAGGTGCCGCTGCATGAGGGCAAGGAGGTGATACTCGTGGATGATAATGAAAGTGGGCAGGAAGATGGTGGGAAGGCTAAGGTGGACGAGAATGCGCCACGTATCGGGCTGAGATTCAAAACCTACGATGATGCGCTCAAGTACTATAAGCAATATGCTGAGGATTCTGGGTTTGCGGCGATCATTCTGAAGTCATCGTATCTAAAGTCAGGGGTGTGCCGAAGGTTGGTGCTTGGATGTAGTCGAGCTGGGAGAGGGAGAGCAAATGCGTGCTATCTGTCTAGAGAGTCAACCAAGATCAATTGCCCAGCAAGGATCTCGTTGAAGTTAAGGCAAGATAGGTGGCTTCATATTGATGATGCTAAGCTCGACCACAATCATCCACTTAACCAGTCCTCTGTGGCACTCACTAATTGTTACAAGAAGCTAACAGATGCCAAGAATGGGGAACCTGCTTCACGGTTGAAGGGTCGTAGGAATGTTCCGGCTGAGAAAGAGCAAGGGAATTTTACCGAGATAGGAAGACTTAAGTTCGGTGAAGGAGATGATGAGTATATCCAGAAGTTTTTTGGGAACATGCAGAACAAGAATCCTTACTTCTTCTACTTAGTAGATTTGGATAATCAAGGGCGTTTGAGGAACTTGTTCTGGAGTGATGCTAGGTCACGGGCAGCAAATGATTACTTTGGTCATGATGTTGTTTACTTTGACACCTCATATTTGACAGAAAAATATGATTTGCCACTTGTTTTCTTCACTGGCATGAATAATCATGGACAGCCTGTTCTATTTGGCACTGGTTTACTTTCAGATTTAAGCGCTGACAGCTATGGTTGGTTATTTAGGGCATTTTTAGCATGCATGAAGGGTCGCTGCCCGAAGGCAATCATCACCGAGCATTACAATGCTATTCTAGATGCTGTTCGAGAAGTTCTACCTGAAGTTAGACATCGCCTTTGCCTGTATCGTATTATGAAAGATGTAGCAGAGAATTTGAAAGAACATGCAGAGTTTAAAACAATCAAGAAAGCACTGAAGAAAGTAACATATGGGTCTTTGAAGATCCCAGAGTTCGAAGTGGACTGGAAGAAGATTATCGAGGAGCACGGACTTGGAGAAAATGAGTGCCTCAGTTCACTATATGAGCATCGCCAACTCTGGGCACCTGCATATCTCAGAGACAAATTCTGGGCTGGTATGTCTATTTCACAGCATGGGGAGACTATTTCCTCATACTATGATGGTTTTGTGTACCCCAAAACTTCTTTGAAGCAATTTTTCAGTAAATATGAGATAATATTAGAGAATAAATACAAGGAGTGGCAATCAGATGAAGAATCCTCCCATAGGACTCCACTAACAGTAACAAAATTCTACATGGAAGAGCAGCTGGCCAAAGCCTACACAATAAACATGTTCAGAAAATTTCAGGATGAATTGAAAGCAACAATGTATTGCGATGGTATGCCAATTAAAGTTGATGGCCGACTTGTCACTTTCGAAGTAAAAGAATGCTCGTACATGGAAGATGGAAAGGACACAGAGAGCAGGACCTATGAAGTTTACTTTTGTAAAGAAGAGAAGGTTGAAATCGAGTGCGAATGTGGTTTCGTTCAGTTCACTGGCGTCCTATGTAGACATGCATTATCTGTGTTGAAGTTGCAGGAGATATATGAGATCCCATCAGATTATGTTCTTGATCGCTGGAGAAGGGACTATAAGAAATTGTATTCTAAAGCAAACAAACCCAATGAAATGCCCCTTAGCGGCATTGTTGATTGCTCTGATTCTTTGTTCAGTCAATGTAGTCAGTTGCTCAATCTAGGGTTTGTATCTGAGAGTAGGTACCTTGTTGCTCTGAAGTTACTGAGAGAAGCGGAAAGATCTCTCCTGGAGGATGGACTACCTGCTAGAGACAGGCAGTCAACACTTCTTTCATTTGAGGCTGATGCACCAGAAAATGGTCAAGGCCTTTTTAATCCCCAGTTTTCAGAGAGTGTAAAGAACTCTCAGTCAGCGCATGCAAAGCGCCGTGGTCGGCCACCAAAGAAAGCGACAGAATCTAATGCTGAAACTGTAACACAGCCAAATAAAGAACAGGTTAGTCTTAGTTACCTTTTCTTGTTAAGCCTTGACTCACGAGCCTCAGATTTCACACCTCAGTTTTAATTATACTAATACACTTTTTTGTTGGTCATGTATATTCTTGATAAGCAGGATTTTCTGCGGTCATCATTTGTCACAGACGATACGAGTATGATCCAAGGGCCGCCCTCTGCCTCCCATCTTGAAGGTCCTCACATGGGAGTGCAAGGAGGCATTGATTTAATGGTATACATTTATTTTTTTTGTCTGTCACTACTATTAATACTCTCATATATCTGAACACTCTTGCTACAAACTTGCACAGGAAGGAATACCAAATCTCTCATTTGGTAATCATTTTGGAATGGATATTAATAACCAACATCAAGTACCCAGCCACCAAAGGATGCAGCAGAACAATTTCATGCAGGTGTCTGTCATATCATTGGCCACATGTTTATAGCATCATATAATGTTCTTTGTTTGCAACTACAGTTCCTATATTTTTCTCGACAACGGACTTCCTATGCATCTTTGCCATGTGGAATTACTGACACCTTGTTTTAAACATTTCATGTGCAGGCAGAACACCATGGGTTTGCGAATCAGTGGGTTTACCACCCAATGCTGCAGGTATTTCTAGTCAATCTTGGTTCTCGACTTTGAGGTTTATCTATGGGTATCTGTGTGAAAATGACTCATATGACCATGTTACAGGATAATCCAGTGCTAAGAACTCCTACGCGAAAAACAGGGTAGTGCGTGTTCTTTGCTTTATATTTCAAGTAGAATTTTAGGTAAGGTCTTACCTTATCCTTATCCGTGTAGCTCTTTTACCTCTCAATTTTTCCTTCATCTGCCAACATTAAAAAAAAATTAAATTCCTATTTGACGTATTCTTTTTATTTTTAAATCGTGCTGCCCATGCATATATTCTGTGTGAAGTGCCATTGCTTATTTACTTTAATATATATATACTTGTTACTGGTACACTTGTGTAAGTGTCTCAAACTGTTGATATGGTCCAAAGTTTGCTTAATTGGTATTGACATAACATTTTTGGTTCAATCTACATTGTTTTCTGACCAACGGTCATGATGTCAATGATAAGAAAACCTACATGTCTTTTGGCAAGATTCTATACCATTTGTTCAATACTATTGAGTATAAGATAGCTACACTTTATTGTATACACTATCACTATTGAGGGATTTGAATGGCACAGCTATGCCAGAAAACATGTTTAGCCTTCCTAGGGCATGAACTTTCTCCTCTTTTATTTTTTTAAAAAGTCACTTCATGTTTATTTTGCATTGCTATGTAGAAAAACTAATGTATAGGGAGGGTGAGTGATTGTGATGTCGAGTTCACGCACTCATGTGATGTATGTGATGAGGAGAGCGTCTCCTTGTAGATTCTGCTTTTTTTGTTTTTGTTTCAGGCATAGTGCTTATGTAGAAACTGATAGCTATGGTTCTGCAGCACTGTATGCTCTTTGCTGCTGCAATTGTCGTACCATGGTTTGCTAGTCATGCATCTTTAGATGTAAATTCCCACCATGATAATTTCTCTAGACCTGAGACAGCAATGGTTTCTCAGCTTCACATGCAGTTATGACTGTCCAGATGCAGTCACCCGCAGTGTGTTTTTGAGCCTGATCGCCGTTAGTATCATGTCGTTCTTTTTTGCGGCCAATACTTTATTTATAATGTGCTCTAATCATGCATTGTACATTCATGCACCTAGGGATCTTCATGAAATATTTGATTAATATACTCTGTGAAATGGTTGATTTGGCTGAGTAACGTTGCATGCATTTCCAATACGTATGTATCAGATTTTGCTTAGCCAATTCATGCTTTAAACCGATTTAAAAAACGTAAACATAAGTGTCTACTTTCTTAAGAGTCATTTACAATATAGAAAATTTATGTCACAAAGGAGGATTGTTGTCATTGCAGCTATGTGTTAGCATCAAGGTTCTAAATAGTTATAGTTGGCCTATAGCTAATTTCTCAGCTTGCCGCAAAGTCACAAACAGATAGCTTTTATGGCCGCAATAACCTCGGTTAGCATCACTACCAAGCTCAGCTATCCATTTGTCATAATAGATTTCCCTGTGTAAATTTCAGGTACAATGACTTCTCTTGCTCCTGTAAGGACTGCCTGAAGTCCTGAACTAACCTGAGGAAGTGAGGATGGAGGCCGTGGCTGTCCAGAGGGCAGAGGGCAAGAACTTGGCAGAGGGTCCAATGGATACTAACACTTTTGTTAACTGGTACTGTTAGCTGCTGAATTTCAAGCTGTACATAACCATTAGCCCCATGTGTACATCATCCAGCACCACAGATTAGATTATCAGAGGATTTTTAGTGTACTGCAAAGTTTAGAATGTTTCTGGATACGGCACTGTAAAATGAAACTAGGATTTTCCGTTGTTCTGTGGCAGGCTGCCAGTTGCCTATCACAAATTCCCAGTTTTTGAAGCTTGTCGCCTGTCGGTATGTCACGGTATGGTATGTACAAGGGTTATCTGCGTCCGAACTGATGCGCAACTGACCCTATTTTTGCCTGATGTGCGCCCGTTTTGACAGTGTGGCCATGGTCGTATGTTAGTTGGGTACTTGCTGGTTTGTTTCAGGCTTATACTCCCCCTTCCTTTTATATATGAGGTTGATTAGTTTCATTTTGAACTATCCAACGTTATTTATAGAAACTCGGGAGTATTATCCTTTAGTTAGCTATATCGTAGCCTTGCTATTACATGTTCTTGTGCCTGTGTGGTAATTGTCGACAAATCTTTTGTGGAGTACTCTCCATTTCAACTCAAAAGAATGCCATTTTAACTTTGTACTATGCTTAATCAAATCATCTAAAGTTTGACCAAGTTCATACGAAGAACATCAGTATTTATGATATGGATCACTAATATATGTTTGTAGTATTGCTTATTTGGTTTCATAAATATGGGTACTTTTATATAGAAATTTGATCAAATTTGTATAATATTGCTTATTTGGTTTAACTCGGAACAACTAGAATATCCTTTTTGGATGGAGCGAGTGCGGAAGAACATCAATATTTATGATATGGATCAGTAATATATGTTTGTAGTATTGCTTATTTGGTTTAACTCGGAACAACTAGAATATCTTTTTTGGATGGAGCGAGTGCGGTTTAACTCGTGAAAGCATCCCATTGGGCGAACTTAGAATTTAGACATGTTTCATTTTTAATAGGCCTTTTTCAGATTTATATATACCAAGTTTTTTTATTGGTAACTGCGTTTAGATTTATGGTGTTCTCTTAGGGCGACGCCCCTCCTACCATTCCGTCTTTCTCTCTCTATCTTTTCTACACACCACGGCGCCGCCTCCCCACTCCCGTGCCGCTGCCACCGCTTCCTCGCTCCCGCGCCGTCGCCGCCCCTCCCTGCTCCTCCGCGCTGCCGCCCCCTGCCTGCTCCATGTGCCGCTGCCGCCCCGTACGCCGCCTTCTTCCATGGCACGTCGGCGCCACTTCCACCGTCCGCTCCTCCTTCTCCGACGCGACCACCAGATCCCTTCGCACATCGGCATGGAGCTTCCTACGATGGAGCTTGCGTTCCGTGTGTCCTCGATGGGATCGATGGTTAGCAGGGGATATAACCAATAAGGTAGGAGAGACGTTAATTTTGTATGTTGCAATAAGTGATTTCTGATGTTGTAATTTATTTTTTTATTTTTGCATTGAGTATGTTGCATATGTTTCGCGGTTCGTGATGTTGCGATGATGAGTTTGGTGATGTTGCAAGTGATTTCATGATATTGCATAAGGTGTTATCGGATGTTTCAATATATGGATTTCCATGTTCTAGTTTTTTCTAAAGAAAAAAGGGGATTCGAGTAGGTCGTTGCATAAAACATCACCGTTTGTTGCAGCAGGATTTGTTTTTTATGAGAATCTTATGAGATCTGATGTTGTTATTTTTATATATTTGATGTTGTAAAAAATAATTTTTAGTATCGCAACTTCTGATTTCTTATGTTGTGACGGACCGTCCGATGAAAATTTTCCGTCAGAGGGCGCAATAGGACGTTAGATTTATCTTAATTTAAACATTTTATTTGAATAAAAAATTATATGTTATTTTCGTTATTTATAGTCAATTATCGTTTGATTTTAAACAAATGTAGCCATAGCTATAATTATTGATGTCTTTTTCGAAGAGACATCTATAGTTTTGAACTTAGAAAAAAATAAGTATTGCTCCACCAACACAAACACCTGACCGCCGACCTCTTCCGAAATGGCAGTATCATAAAACATCACCGTTTGTTGCAGCATGATTTGTTTTTTATGAGAATTATATGAGATCTGATGTTATTATTATTTTTATATGTTTGATGTTGTAAAAGATAATTTTTAGTGTCGTAACTTCTGATTTCTTATGTTGCGACGGACCGTCCGATGAAAATTTTTTCCATCGAAGGGCGCCAATAGAACCGTTAGATTTATCTTAATTTAAACATTTTATTTGAATAAAAAATTATATGTTATTTATAGTCAATGATCATTTGATTTTAAACAAATGTAGCCATAGCAATATTATTGCATGTCTTCGAAGAGAAATAGCTATAGTTTTGAACTTAGAAAAAATAAAGTATTTCTCCGCCAACACAAATACCCAACCGCCGACCTCTTCCGAAATGGCTATCACCGGCTTCACACTTTCATTTCACAGGAAACCTCCACGACGCGCGCTGGCGCTGAATCGTTGACGGCTGAATCGCACCGGCGCGCAGATCGGACGGCCGGAAACACCTGCGCGCGGGAGGCGCCCGTCGAGGCCGTGGTTACGAATGGCTAACCTACAGGCCCCACTTCTCTCGGGCCCCTGTGCAGCCGCGCAGACGTAGCCTGTCCCCTAATTCATTTGTCACCAAACTTTGCACCCGCCTCCCTCCGTACCCATCCGAAACCCTAGCCCACCTCGCCGGCGGCGGGCCCTCCGGCGATGGAGGTGGAGGAGCCGTTCCCGCAGTCCAAGAATCCCCGCCGGGCCCGACGCCGGGACCTCAACGCGCTGGTCCGACTCGCTCCGCCCCATCTTTTCTTCTGTTGCTCTCGTCCATTTAGCGGTCTTTGATCCTGAGAGTTAGATAAGTGCTTACCGTGGGGGAAATTTCCATGGCTGTCCTTGAATTAGAGGTGTGGGGACTGCGGAGGGAAGCTTCAGTTTTCATTTGAACATGAGCGCGGGTGGGCTGTGGTTTGAACACCAAGCTGCTTGTCATTTAGGGTTAGGATTTGACTGATTCATTTGGTTTTAATAATGGATGATTTAGTTAGTCCAAGCACTATTTTGGTAATATATTAGTATTTGTCAGTGGCGTAGCTAGGATTTTATATAGGGTATGCCACTTTGACTTTGTATATATAATTTGGTACAATCTGTGTATAAATATGTAATTCGTAAACAATTTTAAATGTTGCCTAAAGACATTGCAGAAAATACTATTTCAACACTTGTATTTACCAACAGTGGAGGCAAATAAATTTAAGAAGAAAAAAATTATTGAACATATGACAAATTTTAGGGTATGCCAAGGCATACCTGGCATACCCCTTGCCTCCGCCACTGGTATTTGTTTTCGCGGGAAGCTGCCAAATGTCTAGCGATTCTGTATTTCTGTTCGTTCCTGTGGGCTTGAAGTTGTAATTTGTGAACCATTTCTCTCATCTTTGAGTTGCAGCCTTTGCTTCAGAGGCACTAATATTAGGCACACCTTAGCTGTATGCTTATTGGAGTATTTGCCAGCAGTTCGAGTGAAATGTTTGTATCATGCCATCCTGAAATACCTACATTCAGGATGTGCTGTTTGCTCAAAGACTTTGCCATTCCGATTTTTTATAAAGTTAACTCTCAAGTTGACTTCATTTTTTATCAGCTGGAACAGATTTCTATAAGGTTGCAATATGAGTGGTATTATGATGAAGGTTTTGTTTCAGGATCCCAGCATGGAGGAGTCCGATGGGGAAGATATTGGTGTTCCAGAAGTAGGCATGGTGTTCAATAACCACACAGAAGTCAACCGATTCTACCGCAAGTATGCCCGCCGTGTTGGCTTTGGTGTCTCAGTAAGGAGGTCGTCATTCTCACAAGAAGGAACCTGCTTATATCTGGAGCTTATGTGCTGCAAAGGAGGGCGGCCACGTTATGAGCCGAAGTTCCGGAAACGGGCCTCATCGACCACAAACTGCCCAGCCAAGATCCGAGTGAAGTTGTGGGGAGACAAATTGTTGCATGTAGAGTTGGCAATCCTTGATCACAATCATCCAGTGAGCCCAGCAATGGCAAGGTTCTTGAACTCGTATAAGCAGCTCTCTGGCCCTGCAAAGAGGCGGTTGCGTATGGGTGGCCCTGGCTCTATGCCTGTTGAAGAACCAAGTAAGATGCCCATGGATAAGTTGGGGGAACTTGAGGAGCTTTTGTTTGGTGAGAGCAAGCACCACAGTTTTGTCGAGAGGGGCCGTTTGAAGCTCCAACCTGGAGATTCGGAGTCCCTTAGGCTTTTCTTCACTCGGATGCAGGCCAAAAATGCTAACTTTTTCAACGTCATTGACTTGGATGATGAAGGCTGTATAAGGAATGTTTTCTGGGCAGATGCGCGGTCAAGAGCCATGTATGAGTATTATAGTGATGTCATCACACTTGATACTTCCTATGTGGTTAGTAAATATGATATGCCTCTTGCAACATTCATCGGTGTGAATCATCATGGCCAATCTGTCTTGATGGGCTGTGCCCTGCTTTCTGATGAGACAGCAGAAACCTATTCATGGCTACTTAAGGCTTGGATAGCATGTATGTCCGGCAATCTTCCTAAGGCTATTGTCACTGACTATTGTAGGGGCATCCAAAGTGCTGTAGCTGAGGTTATTCCTGGAGTCCGTCATAGAATGTGCTTGTTTCAGATAATGAGGAAGGCTGCAGAGCGGTTAAGTGGGTTGTCAGAGTACAGAGCTATCAACAAGGCAATGCATAAAGCTGTCTATGATTCTTTAACCATAGATGAGTTTGAAGGAGAATGGAATAATTTATTTACATTTAATGGGCTTCAGGGCAATGAGTGGTTAAGATCACTTTATGAATGTCGATCTTCATGGGTTCCTGTCTTCATTAAAGATACGTTCTGGGCAGGAATGTCTGTTACACAAAGAAATGAAACTATTACTCCTTTTTTCGATGGATATGTGGATTTAAAAACCACCTTGAAGCAATTTCTTGGCAAGTATGAGATGGCTTTGCAGAGCAAATATGAGAAGGAGGCCCAAGCAGACTTTGAGACATTTCATAAGCAACGCCCACCAGTATCAAAATTCTATATGGAAGAGCAGCTCTCAAAGGTATACACCCATAATATGTTCAAGAAGTTTCAGGATGAGATTGAAGCCATAATGTACTGCCACGTATCTTTAATTGTTGTTGATGGGCCTGTCTCCACGTTCAATGTCAAGGAGTGCATTTTCCTTGAAGATGGTAAAAGGACCATGAGTAAGGTTTTTGCAGTGACATACAATGCAGATGCAAAGGATATAACTTGTATCTGTGGAGGTTTCCAATTCAGTGGCATACTATGCAGGCATAGTCTCTCAATGCTCAAGTTTCAACTGCTTCGTGAAATTCCACCACAGTATATCCTTGATAGGTGGAAAAAGGATTTTAGACAGTTGCATGTGATGGGACGCCCTCCAAGTGACCTTGTCCCAAACAATCGTGTGGATAGATATGACTATTTGTCAATGAGATGCCTGCAACTTGTTGATTCTGCAGTCTTATCAGATAAATATCGTCTTGCTTTGAGGTTGGTAAGGGAGATGGAGAAATTTCTGCTAAATAGCAATACACATGATGATACACAACCAAGGATCAAGTCTCGCGTTCCTAAAGTAAATAAACCAAATACAGTGACTGGTCAAAATGTGGTGGATACAGCTACCAACAACGGAAATGGTGGGCCCAAAGTACCAGAGGTAGTGGTTCTACCTGTACTAAATCTTGTATGCATATATTTGTTTGTAAGCTTACATAAATTAGAATCAACGCTGGATATGATTTGCTTAAATGGGTACCATGTAATGAATCTTGTTTTGCAACATGCAGGCTCCTGGAGTCATACAAGCATCACAAATCCAAAAGGTAGATTGCAGGAATTAGTTATTATTGCATTGTTAGTTGACACATGTAGCACTAAGAATATTGATTGCTTGCTATTTTCACCCCAGGGAGGAGCAGAAAGAGGAATAGTTCCTGCGGGCTACATTGGATTGCCAGCTAATGTCCAGCAATTTGTAGCCAATCAAGCAGCAATGCAGCCAAGCATTGTGTATATGGTACCGGTATGTCAAAGAATAGATGGCTATAGCTTCTGAGTTCTATTTTGATGAAATCCCACGGGCACTAGAAACTAAATTTCCAGGGTATTTGGAAAGTTTTCCTGCATAAGCATCTGAGGCTTCATTTCAAACCTGCTTTGATTCTGAATCAGGAATAATTTGCAATGAGCAGTAGTTATTCAGTTTTGTTTATAGCTAGTAAAAATATTTGATTTTTCTGACAAAAATAAATCTTACTAATTTGTTTGACAAAAATAAATCTTACTAATTTGTTAGTACTTGAATTTCAAGAATTTTCTTTCTCAACTTTTCACTTTTGAGGCAAATTCCATTCAATAGGAGTATGCTGCTCACTGTTGCTGATTGAAAATTTCAGAGTGGTGTTGACCCACATGCTTTTGGAAATGGTGTTTTGATGCCAGTGATGTACCAACAGATGTTCCAGGTTTGAGTTTATATTTGTTTGTGAGTTCTTGCAGCATCTTGCCAGGACGGTTTTCACATGAATTGATAGCATGCAATGGCATGGCGTTTTGTCTAGGTACCACAGAAGCCAAATGGAACTGTGCAAGATACTTCAGCAAATGGAAAAAAGAAGCGACCTCGTGGCCAGAAGCTGACACAGACATCTCAACTGTCAAATGGAACCCCAGGTCCTTCATCTGGCTAGGGGAGACTTCTCACATTTAGAACAGGTTCTCCTTATTTGCTCCTAATACTTGTGTTTTGCTAAACTATATGCACCTGCTTGATGACAACCATATCGATCTTCCCAGGATTTCTGTACATACATGGACTTGCTGCAGTGAAAAATTTTACATAGGGATGCCGGCACTAACAATTACTTAGTGTGATCCAAGTACCTGCACCAACAATTAAAATGAAGCTAGGTAAAAGCCACTGGTCTTCATTCATTCTTCCTGGAGTTCTGAGCTTAGAACTCGGGCCCTGTTTGGTAGAGCTCCCGGAGCTGATTCTATTTTGAATCCAGCAGGAGCTCTGCCAAACAATTTTTCAGAGTGGAGTGATTCTCTACTGATTTTTTTAAAGTGATTCTCTCTAAGAGGCTGGTAGCTGAAAAAGTGATTCTGCATCTTGATTTGGAGAATTTATGCCAGAGAATCAAAGAGAATTATTTCTCTCGGAGAATCAGCTCACAAAAAGAATCAGAACGAGATGGAGCTCTACCAAATAGGCCGTGATAGTTTGACATGTTCTTTCTTTCTTTCTTTCTTTCTGCTGATTCCATCAAGACTGGCTGCATCTAATTGTCTCAGGAGTATCCACGGCTCCAGTGTTTTGTACGAATCCCTGTGTCTTTCTTTTACATTCTGTAAATTATTTTTGTTGGATTAGCTCTATCATTACTCATGAGCACAGCGACAGATGCCTCTGAATGCCCATTGCCTCTTAATTTTGTTGGATAAAGCCTGGAGCAAGGCATGGCAAAGGAGGTTGCTATTGGATTCCAGTTACTTTGTTAGGATCTTGCAGCATGTATACAAACATCAACCATCAGTTTTGAAGTAAAAGGTGCATACTGAAGTGCTCGGTAATAGATTGCTCGGTGCATACATCAACCAGCATGAATTGCTCGTAATAGAATCTTTCATGGGGGAACTGATTCCTAGAAGAACACCAATCATTTGACAAGCTGCTTATGCAACATTCGATTGCTTCCCTACATACGAGCACTGTTCGTTCTAGCTCAACATGGATGCCAGCTTGTAAATTTCGGGTTGGGACAAGAGCCCAGGGCTCCAATTGTAAGGCCATTCGCGTACAGAGTTTCAAAACGGCTCCTGATCCCATCTCCAAATAAAAACTGACCTTGGAAGATTAGAGTTGAGTATGCATTTACAATTTCAAATTTAAACGTATGAAAACTGAAATGGAACAATGCAGTATTTTACAAATTTAAATTTAAACTTCGAAATAGAAATTGGAGTACTTTTACAAATTTATATTTAAACATATGAAAATTGATTCGAAATAGAACAGTGCAGGAACCACATCCACATGACAATCAGAACCGGCCATTACAAAGCAGCTAAAGCCACAAATCCATAAACACCATTAGATCGCACGTTACCCAATCATTCACTAACCATTACTCCCTCCGGTTTGGTAAAGGAGGTCGTTTAAGACAGCGACATTCATCAAAGCATAACTTTGACTTCTCTTTTTTATAAAAAATATTTCTTAAAAAATTATATATGTATATTTTTATAAAAGTAATTTTCAAGACCAATCTATTTATATAATTTTCACATTTTCATACTCAACGACTTAAATGTTATTCATGATTTATATTCCCAATGTTTGACTCAAACCTTATCCTATACGACCTCATTTACCAAACTGGAGGGAGTACTGCATAAAATTTGAAACAGATACAATATTTCGAATTTGGATGGTACCATAAGCTACCCAATCGATCTGTAAAATGTAAATCCACGATTTACCTGCCGAATGACAGTACTGTGGCTAACTATATGTATGTCAGCATCTTTACAGCAAATCTATCTTACTAATTGGAAGGTCACCCTATCAAAGTCAGCCGGCACAAAAAATGGTAGTATTGCTTTTCAATTTGCACAGGCACACTGCCATTAGGAGCTGAGATCTCTTGAACTTTCTGCCTGACGAAATGATATATATAGGCCACCTATCTAAACAAACGTGGTGCTTCCAAATGCCCTTCCAGCTACTGCCGTGCTTCCTCTTCCTCTTCATTGTTCTCTGCTTGTGATGCTAACTTCACAATGTCTTCCACAAGGATCTTTCCTTCTGTATAAGCGTACAAAAAAATGGGTCAGAAGATAACAAGAAAATTGGACAGATGCTGCAAACAAACATCATGTAGATCAGGCCATGTTTCTTTGGGGGTGAAAATTTTTACACACACGTTCGACCACTAATTAAGGGTATTAAATAAAGTCGGTTTACAAAACTTACAAAACCCCCGGGTTAATTCGCGAGACCTATCTAATGAGGCCTCTGACCGTATGATTAGAGGATGGAGTAAATCATGGGTTAATTAGGCTCACTAGATTCGTCACGTAAAGTTACACTCATCCTTAGAAAGGTTTTGTAAATAGACTTTATTTAATACTTCATGCATGTTTCCCAAAGAAAAAAAATTTACTGACACAGAGAAAGCCTCGGTAGATGTCATGGGTCAACGGACCTTTGTCTTTAGAAAGGTTGCTGATGAGCTCTTGGACTCCTTCCTTCCCTATTGTGTCCTTGAGATAGGCCGCCGCAGCCGCCACCTCTTCAGGGGTCACCTTGCCATCATGGTCCCTGCAAATTACAGTGCAAATTAGATCTGAATGCAGAGGACCTACATGCAAAATGGTTATGATGGCATATTATAAATGACTTCTCTGCTTGACAAAGCAATCAATCCTACATATATTTTCTATTGGGATTAGAAATGTCATGCTTTTACAGTGACTTCCACAATGAACCTACGAGTTATCGAGTTAGTTTATTTCATAAAAACATAATAAGTGCTGGACTGTGCATCGTCTTGCGCACCAAGGGTTGCCTCACCCGGAGTGGTGCCCCCTACGTGATCAACATGATGAGACCATCAACCAATCCTAGTATCATGCGTCTTCGCAAGACAGTTCTGGTTCCATCTCCTTCGACAGGTCAGGCTCCACACTCTAGCTCCACAACCCTCGGTTATTTCCTTTGTCAAGTGGTGTGAGAAGGGAAGTACTGCAATGAATGGCGAGACTAAGCAAGGTCTAAATTCACTGATAATTCTTGGGGCCTCTGGATGCTTTGGAATCACCGCAATTGGTGTGTGTTCGACGGTGCAACAGCCTACTGTTGCCAGGGCCTTGGTCTTGGTCACTGCAGGGGAAGAGACTTGGCTATGAGCTTGGGGGCTGTCCTTCTTGACTGCCCCACTCCCTGGTGGTTAGCTTGTAGGGTTCTAGTTGCCTAAGGGGTTGTGGTGTGAGTTGTGATGTGCAGCTCTCCTGCATTTTTCGGAGAAAAAAGTGTATTCCATAAAACAATCTTCCGAACGTTGTCAGGTAAATCACAGAAACAGATGGCATATAACTGTGTCACTGTGTGGTGCAAGGGCAATAGAGTTACCACTGACCATAATTTGAAACAAAATTGGGTTTCCTTATGAATAAGAACTTACCATCTACCAACAACAAAATGCACTGGCTGACAAGCATGAAACATAAAACACTCTGTACATAGAAGTGACTTACCTATCAAGCAGTTGCCAACGGTTTCCAATTTGTGCGTCCGCATCATCGATCTCCTTTTCTAATTCTTGAAGCATAACATCGACCTGAATGCAGCAAAGGCCAAAGCTATATGTGATTCATGTGAATAATGGAACCCTAAATCATAAATATATATGAAGAAAGAGGATATAAAAGCGTACAATAACATACAAAAGATACAAAAGTATGCAGATGCTTGTTTCCTTTGCAGCATTTTAAAATTGCCAAAAAAGATGTTTAATTCAGGTAGACTTAAAATCCAGAGGCCATAAAGTTGACAAATAATGTTGTTGTAGGGTAAATTTACAACCTTTTGACAAAATGTCTGCAAACAACAGCTCATACACTTTATCTCAAACGTTTCATACATTCTTATAGTTTTCAATGTCAATATTTAAGGCTAGTTAGGAAGCAAATGTTCCAAGAGTAGTAGAAAAAAAAAGGGAAATATAAACAGATTTGAGCAAAAGAATGCTCAACTATTGGCATAGAATGCCCGGAAGGATTTCTTACTTTCTCAATCAGTGCCGATGAGACCTTTTCTTCAGCAGCAGCCTCAGCATGATGATCTGACTCCTCTCTAGCAGCTATGTATGCTCTCTTAGCTTCTTCTTTGCCCTCTGTCCCCTCCTTTTCGAGCATGGAGTTATATAGTTCTATCTGCATTCTCACAAAAGTCCTATAAAGCTCGAGGGTAATCTTATATATGTAATACAACGGAAGATGGTTGCATGAGTATTTGTTAGTCTAATCCACTTCACATTATACCTCCTTGTTGACAAGGCCGAGGAACTCTTGGCGCTCCTTGCTTACAGACTGAAATACAAAGGAGTTAGAAAAAGGTCAGATGGTGAGGAAGGGGAGGTGCTAGTTTTATAGAGTTATACAGTGCTATTACTGTCAGCGTGTATAGTAACTAAAAGAAAAAAAATAAAGGTCAACTTGGAGCATACCGATGCAGATGCAAGCACTGCCAATGCTCGGCTAATATTGCACAGTTTTTCCTTGTCATGCTGTTTTCCCTTTTGCAGCTCTTCTTCCCTAGCAGTAGCTTCAGTCATTTCCTTCAAAGCTAAATCTTCAGCAGCACCATCTGGTTTTTGGAGCTTTGCCTTCTGTTCTTCCTCCTGTTTTGCCTTCTCTTCTTTCTCCTTCCTTTTCTCCTCCTCCTGAACATTTTTGGAGTTCAGAAGCATCAACAGCGGAGTTGCAACATTATGTAAAAAAATAAAATAATTGAGTTAAAGATAAATAAATGCTAGTTCTGCAAACATTGAATAATTATCAAGCAAACTACATCCACAGTTTTGTGAAAGAAAATATAATCGACAACAATTACAGTGTGTTATGGTACACTATCAATCACAGTGTGAGTCTTGAAGTAGGTTAGACAAGATGACAGCATTGGGATTAGAGACTGCACAATTTGGAAGCATGCCTCGGATAGCAATACAGGTAGGATACCAGTTGCCAAGTTTCATTTACAATAACATTTTCACTTTAGGTTGTTTCAATTGAATATCTTATGGCTGACCATGACATTGCATGACCATGGAGTGAGAAACTTCAATGGATATACAGAGACTAGTCATAATCCCTTTAGGAAGGTGTTCTAGTTTGATTTTCCTACCAATCCCAAGGGGTTAAACCTAATCCCTATCGCCAAATAAGGATCAAAACAAAGGTTAAGAATTGTGCTCATCTGAACATCTGCCACATGAAAAGATCTGAATATGAACTCCTATGAACTTTAAGCATATGATCTAACTAGGGATTCAAGCATGAGATATAACTAGGGTGCAGCAGGGTACGTAATATTGGTACACAAAAGTAGTCATTCCAAAATCTGACAGTGCATTGGGCTGTCAGATAAAACTAAATCTGTGGTTTAACACTTTAAGAAAATGTATTTTGGACTAATAATAAAACAAAGTTATAAAACTATGAGCAGCACAAGCCCAGCCCCCACCAAAAAAATACAAAACAAAGTCACACATTCAACGGAGAGAAATTCTCTATCAACTTATCAATACAGTGGTTGTTATGGTAGTGGGACCGGGTCTAAGCCTGGGCCCGTTCTAGCGCAGCGCAGGGGGGTCGGGCGTACTGCCACGCGGTTACTGTAGTGCGTGAACAGTACCTCGGGTTTGTTAGGAAAGAGATAAATTAGATGATTCGGTTAGGATATTTGCTTAGGGGTCAAGTTAGTCGTCTCTATAAAAGAGACACCTTTGTATCAGTTAAAGGCAAGCAAGAAGAACCGTAGAAGTAATCAGAGCCTCCAGAGGGAGGGCGACGAATAGGTTCTTCGGGCTATCCCTATATCTACCATGACAGTGGATCCCAAAATATTATGGCGCCATTGGCAGAATAGGAGGTTAGAAACACATTGTTAAATTGTTATAATCTATGTGTTATCTCTACTAGCAATAAAAGAAGATCATCCAGTACACATCACCTTGATAAGTTCTTCCTGCATCTCAAGGAATTCCAGTTTTCTCCTCCTCTCAGAAACAGAATCTTCAGATGGCAGTACTGTCCCAACCGTATCCACAACTTCATCCGGTAGCGAAGATAGCGTTGCTACAACAGCCTCCTCAGGTTTCACCTTACCAGATACAGTAAAAGCTCTGACAGTATTTTGAAACATCAGAATGCAAGCACAAACAGAATCATGACAACCGGGAAAATGTCTACAAATCTTACCTTGAAAGTATGAGAAGTGAAGATGGCACAGAATGATTTAGTGAGAGATCCAACCAGTCTCGGAGCTGGTCAAAGAAAGATGCAATGAATGTTACTAGCATAGTTTTGTATGCATTTACATGGACATGGCAGTAGTTAGTTCTTGTTTCTTTTCTTTTCTTTTTCATAAAAGCTCTCTTGAACTCATTGTTAAACTTGAAGGCAATGCAATCCAGCTTCAGCTGTGTTTAATCTTAAGTGCAAGCTATGTGCTGTAGTAACATTTCTTTGACAGTACATCAGACTTGAACAACATGCAATAAGGCCATTAAAAATGTCAACTAACAAAGATTAAAGAAAAAGACAATACTATTAGGACAAGTCCATTATAGGAACACAGAATGAGTACTCCATTTCATAGTAGTTCCAATTCTGGGCCCAAGAGTAAAGGCGTCATTGTCTCAAAATGACCAATGTTAGCTTTTCTTAAGGTGGCTTGGCAGTTGGCACAACCAGAATCATTAACTAATATACGCTGTTGCAAGTTAATGCTGGAAAGAGTGGCGCAAATCTGTCTCAGAAAGACAGGAGTCATTGACATCAACAATAATAGATGACTACTGACTTGTAATATGAATGGACAGCATAATAGCTCAGAACAAGAAAATAATTGAACTATTTGACTACCATGCAGTGCAAAAATAAGTGCATATCATCAGATTAAGTGAGATAACCTGCTGCTGCATCTCTTCTGTTGACACCAAACCTAGGAGACCTCGTTCCCGGCAGGCTTGCCGGAGCTCCTCTTCAGAAAGAGACTCAACACCCTCAGCTTGAATCATCTTATCGTCATTTTTAATGCTGCAAAGACAAGTACCATTACCAAAAGAAAAAGGGAGCATTTTAAGAAGACAGTTCAAATGACAGTGTATTAAATCAAACAAAAACAAGACAAAGGGATAAAGAACTAGCAAATTGCGTAAACAAGAAAAGGAATCATGACATTGTCTCATATATATAAAAATAAATGTAGTGCTGAACCTAAACTATTATTTGACCCTAACACACTTTAAACCCACTCCCGAGCAGGGGGTCAACATGATTTAGAAAATCTACTAAGCTTTTGTGTCCATTAAAAGTACTGCACATTCTCTTGGTCAATGAGTTGACTATTATGAATCTTCACATGAAACTAAAGAATGTATTTTAACTATAATCTCCCTTTCCTTTTCGTGTTTATTCTGATCTAGACCACAAAACCATTGTTTCTGGCTCTTGTTGGGTTTCATCTCTAGGTGGCTGCCTCAATCTGCTTGGGCCAAAAGGGGTGTTGTTGTTGTTGTAAAGTACAAAACCACTAAAACTATCGATTTTGATAATTGCCAAATAAGCTTTCTCTGAATAATAATCTCATTATTGTTTAATCTCCAAGATTGACCATTTCTGTTCTATTGGCATTAGGTAGATAGGACCATAAGATGTATAGATGCTCCAGATGCAAATAAATCAGCATTAAGTTACGGTTCTCAATTTAAATACTTACTTTTGTAGTTTTTTGCGAAGCATGAACCTCAAGTAGTTGTCTGTACCAAATGGTCCGATACCCATATATTTGCACATATTTACCAAGCGTGGTCTGCAGAAAAAAAAAATACCAATCAACTGTTTAGTCACTAGTGTATTTTGGTGATCTACACAGATGAGGAAAGAATGTCTAACCTGCTCATGTTGTCCAAAGTAAGTTCATCATTGAAAAGCTTCGCAAAACTCAAGATTTCATCATTGGAGACACGTTCACCTCTCCTAACCTAATTACAATTTAACTATATTATCCAATCAAATAATAGCAGATGCGGTTTACAATAAAAAAAAACTCGACCATGGTGGGAGACTCCCACCGAGCTTTGTTCTAAGAAGGTTCCATTCTTCGAACCCGGGTTGGGACGGGAGTTTCAACAACTCCCGGATTTCAACGCTCTAACCGGTCCACCACGAGAAGCGTGGCAGATGCGGTTTACAATACATTGCCAGTAATAATTGGAGCACAGAAAGAATTTATACCTTGTTCAAAAACTCGTCCAGATCTTCAGCTGTCTGTTTTATGTCTCCACTACGTGATGTTTGAACTTCCTTTGCCATTTCTTTTGCTGTATCTTGCAAAAATTTTGCATATTCCATCCTTGCTTTTAGTTTCCTTTTCAATACTTCCTGCACAGGAAAATGAACCATGTCCTTGATCTGATCTATGATAATTTCTGTATTTATGATACAAATGGCACAGGAAATCTGATTCAAAGATGCAAAAATGACTAATATACTGCAACAAGAGAGACAGTAGGGTGTGCAGCTCCATGGAACTAACCTACTGGTACCACATGTGTGAAAGTGAGTTTCATACATTATCGGTAGCATTCTGCTGCAGAGAAATGTAACACCAAATCAATATAATCTCAGGTACTTAAAACCAGTCAAACACATACCTCTTCTTTCATTTTGTCCTGGAAAGTAGATGGCAGCATGTTTGGAAATAACTTGAGGAACACTGGCAGTAAGAATTCCATGAAAGGGACAATGATGAACACAGCAAATGGAACCAGCCTGAAGATATCAGCTGTTGTGCGTGTTAGCTGTTGCCTCTCTCTTCTAGAAAGGCTTTTTCCACTAGCAAGTTTCACCAGCAATCTTGATGAGATCCTAACATCCGCCCAGAGTAATTTTGTCCCTAACCAATAATGGTGCAGTGTAGAAACAAATTCATCCTTCCAATGCTTAAGCTTTGCAGCCCAATCAGCCCTTGAAAAACAAAAATGTAAAGTTTCTTAAGTTAAGAAAGAAACAAACCAATCATTCTTCTTATATCTATGCATTTAGGTACAAAAGAAAAGAACTGAGACCTGCTCATTGAAGCAACAGCTCGCAGAGCAGGGCCAATACCCAGAAGCCTTGCCCAGAATTTTTGTATAACTGATTGGCTAGCTTTCGGAGATTCTGGTACCTGCTTAGCTTTGGCTTTGGCTTTTGCAGTGCTAAGACCTTCAACAGCCTGATCACATTCTTCTGGGGATGCCTCTTTCTTCTTTGTATTTTGCTTTTGATCCTCACTATGTTCATCATCAATATCCAATTTAGGTTGCCCTGCAGTTGCAGTTGATGATGTGCGGAATGACTGCAGCATAGATCTAGCTCCCAATGGCAACCCAAAGTCATTCTTTCCTATTCCACAATAAGAAAGAGTTATCCCATGAGCTGGGCGTCGCAGAAACCCATTAGCAAGACCTGCCAAGTTCCTCTTGGCCAAATTCACACTATATTGCTCCTTCTCGGATTTTGAATCCCTAGAGCATTGCTCCAGAAATTGGCGTGCTATTCTTGGCTCAGTCTCCAATCCAATTCTTCCATATTGGAAGGTAGAGGAGGAAGATGAGAGGATAGGTGTGTTCACATGATCCAAAAGATATTTCCTTCTCCTAGTGATTGCTCGTGAAGCCATCTTCTCACATTCCAGGTGGGAAGACCAAGTTCATGCCCTTCAGGGTAGAAATCCAATTGTTCAAACAGAAGTTTAAGTTTGATTATCCAAATAAAGGAAGAAAATAATGGCAAAGAACAAAGATGCACAGTGAAAACAAGAATTTGATAATTCCAAAACAGACAAAAGTCAATTCCTTTCAAGTAATCCTAGGATGTAGCACTAATAAAACAGTTCTCCAGAATTTTATGAAAAAAATTATTATTAAACAAACACAAAACGGTAATGCATAGATTTCCACATATAAAGCAAGTAGCAATTAATTTTTTACACCCAAATTCAGTTGTTCAAGCCATACGAAGAACCACTAGGCTCAGATTCTTAGTTCTGATATAGTGTGATTAGTCCAATCTTGGCATAGTCTGTCCAATCAAATAGGCATTATAAGCAACTTTACAATGTCATTTTATTTTTTGGAGCATGTGTGATCTGAGCATTTAGTGCATGTAATCCTCAGCTGGACAAACATCTGGAGTCTTCTCTCAGATGCTGGTAAGAAGATAAAAAAGAATCATCCTTATTCTTTGTCTCAACTGTCTAGTTTGATCAAACTATCGTAGACAGTGATGCAACTTTGATACAGGATTATGAATGAATCATGGGTAAATAGGAAACCAAACTTGGCACAATGCACTTCTCTAACATTTTGTGAATAACTGTAACAGATGGACTAGAAATCAGTAGCCAATCATTCCAAGCAATTTTTTTTTTTCTCGAACACGCAGAAGAGCTGCGTATCATTATATTAAGAAGAATAAAAGAGGGTTACAGAAACCCGTACAACACCACACCACACCCCACTACACAGGGGAAAATTCTCTCTCTACTGAAACCGAACTTGACCCTAGACCAAAACTCACTCATTGGCTGGCACTAGAGCGAGGAGATGTGATACCTCTCTAGCTCCAGCCAAGCTCCAAGAGTGCAGTTCATCTCTAACAGAAACTAGGACACCATCAAGGCTGGGAAGGATCCCATCAAACACGCACCGGTTACGATGGTTCCAAATAGACCAGGCTACCAAGATAATGATGGAATTGAGACCCTTCTTCACTTGACCATCTACTCCAATGTTAGTGCTTTCCCACCAATCATCAAAACATGTGTCTTCAGGCTTGGGAGAGAGATTTTGCAGGCCAACCTTCTGAAGAATCCTAAACCATACTTGGCGAGCGAAAACGCAGGAGACTAGTAGGTGGTTTATTGTTTCTTCAGCTTGATCACACAACGGGCAACGATCAGGGTGAGGGAGACCCCTCTTCGCGAGGCGATCTGCTGTCCAACACCTATTATGCGCCACCAACCACATAAAGAACTTGCATTTTTCCGGCGCCCAACATTTCCAAATCCTCTCCCATGGTTTGAATTGTACAGCACCAATGAAAAACCCTTCGTAAGCTGATTTTGCAGAGTATGATCCTGATGCAGAAAATTGCCAAATATGCAAGTCTTCCACGTCTGGTTGCAAAGCCACCTCAGAAGTTAGATCCCACACTTTCAAATATTCTGCCAAAACAGCTACAGTAGTAGCCCCTTGGATATCATGAACCCATCTCAACCCAGTAAGAGCATCAGAGACTGTCCTTTTCCTTCCCCTGGTAGATACAGAGCTGAAAAGATTAGGTGCCAGCTTGGCAAGGCATTGACCTTGCAGCCACTTATCAGTCCAGAATAGTGTGTTCTTTCCATTGCCTACTTCTGAGATTATGACCATTTCGAAGAAAGCTCTTACTAAGGGATGCACTTGGATTTGGAAGGCCGCCCATGGGCGGTCTGGTTCAGTTTTTCCAAGCCACAGCCAGCGCATCCTGAGAGCCCACAACATCTGCTGCAAATTAGATATGCCGAGCCCACCCAATTCTGGTGGCCGGGTGACTTTAGGCCAAGCCACCAAGCAATGCCCACCCTTCACTTCTTTTCTGCCTCTCCAGAGAAAAGCCCTTCTAATTTTATCAACTGCTTTGAGAGCCCAGGGAGGAAGATCCATTGCCATGGCTAAATACACCAACATGGAGGTGAGCACAAACTGAACCACCACTTTTCTTCCTGCTCTTGTGAGTAGATCAGCTTTCCACCCAGGGAGTTGGTCTGCAATCCTATCAATGATTGGTTGGATTTGTTGCTTTGTGAGCTTGCGCAAGGAGAGGGGCACCCCCAGGTATTTGCACGGGAAATTCGAGAGCTGGCATGGAAGATGATCCTCTATAATGGAGTTATCCTCCTCAGAGCATTGTATGGGGAAGACATTGCTCTTCTGCACATTAGTTCTCAGCCCTGATGCATCTCCAAAAAGCTGAAGGAGTTCCAGTGTCATGCCAATATCACCAGCAGAAGGTCGTAGGAAGATCACTACATCATCAGCATACAGCGAGATCCGGTGTTGCAAAGCTCGCCTGGCAAGTGGCTGCAACAAGCTTTCATCAGAAGCCTTTTTCACCATGAAGCACAGGACATCCATGACCAAAATGAACAGCATTGGGGATAGTGGATCTCCCTGTCGGAGTCCTCTCCGATGCCATATTGTTTCCCCTGGGCTGCCATTGAGAATTACTTGTGTGGAAGCAGATGCGAGAAGCCCACTAATTATATCACACCAAATAGGTCCAAAACCCAAATGCCTCATGATCTCTAAAAGAAAAGGCCAAGATACAGAATCAAAGGCCTTTGTGATGTCCAATTTAAGGAGGATCCGAGCTTGCTTTTGTTGATGAAGGTAGCGAGCAGTTTGTTGCACAAGCATGAAATTGTCCTGTATAAAGCGACCTTTGATGAATGCACTCTGATTGGGAGACACCATTTGGTCCAACCTTCCGGCTAATCTGTTGGCTAATATTTTTGTGATTAGTTTTGCCACTGAATGAACTAAGCTTATCGGACGGAAATCTTTGATACTTGTGGCCTCTTCCTTTTTTGGCAGCAGTGTTATATAGGCTGAGTTCAGCTTTTCAAAATTTCCAAATTTTCGGCTCCAAACAGCTGACACAACAGCCATTAAATCCACCTTGATGACCTCCCAACAGGTTTTGTAAAATTTACCAGTGAAGCCATCAGGGCCCGGCGCCTTGTCTGGTGGCAGGGAGCTTATCGTCTTCCACACCTCTTCTTCAGAAAAAGGAACATCAAGTTCTGTCAGGTCATTCGATGGGATACCCAACTCCTCAAAATTTGTGGTTAGGTCTCTATCCAAACCTGTACCAATCAAGCTGCTGTAGAATTGGTGAACAATCTGCTCCTTTTCTTCGTGTTTGGTGTGAATCTGGCCATCGTCAGAAACAAGTTTACTAATGAAGTTCTTTCTTTTTCTATGTCTAGCATGCAGGTGAAATAAAGCTGTATTGGCATCCCCCTCACTAAGCCAACAGATCCGGGAACGACTCCTAGCAATTGTTCGCTGCAATGAGGATAGTGCCAGAGCATGCCTTTTAAGGTGATTGTATAGCCACTTTTCCAAATCAGAGAGAGGACGACCATCCTGAGCAATCTCAAACTGATGTATGATTTCCCGTGCGAGTCCTAGCTGTGAGTTGATATGTCCCACTTTTTTGTGACTCCAGCTTTGTAGTCCTTTAACAGTGGCTCGAAGCTTTCTTGAGAGGGTGTCAAAAGGACAGGAGGAAGTTTGTTCAGAGGACCAAGCAACCTCAACTGCCTCTTGGAAACCCCCCAATTTAGTCCAATAAGATTCAAAGTGGAATCTTGCTTTCCCAGGCTTGATATCATGTAAGCCAAGGAGAAGAGGGCAATGGTCAGATGCTTCTGTGGCTGTACTTTGCAACAAGCAGTTTGGGAAAAGTTGCTCCCATTCTACAGAATATAGCACCCTATCCAGTTTGACCAAAGTTGGTGTATCTTGTTGGTTCGACCAAGTATATTTTCTCCCATGAAGCTGTAACTCTTTCAGACCCAAATCATTTATTAAACGGCGAAATCGCCCCATCATTGCCCTGTTCAAATTGCCACTATTTTTATCTTCATCTTTGTAAATGAGATTGTAGTCTCCCAGTGCTACCCAAGGGCCATGGCAAGCAGCTCGTATCTCCCTGATTTCGCTCAGGAAGAGTACCTTATTGTCATCACCTTGGGGCCCGTAAACACAAGTGAGCCACCATGGTTGGCCTGTGTGAGGACGGAATTGAACAGAGGCGCTATAGTTGTCTACTCGGGTGGCGCTAGCAGGCCCGAGCTGATTGCGCCAAGCCACCAGAATTCCTCCGCTAGCTCCAGCTGAGGGCAACTCCACATAATGGGAGAAATCTGACCCCAGTGTGGAAAGAATGGTTCCACGAGAGACCGTTGTCATTTTAGTTTCTTGTAAACATACAACATCAACCCGGGAGGAGCTAATTAGTGTGCGTATAGTATCTTGCCGTGTCTTGGAGTTTAGCCCTCGCACATTCCAGCATAGTATGTTTGAAGGATTCATGATACAATCCAAAATAGATATCGACCTGGGTGGCAAGAGCAAATCAATTGCCCCCTCCTTCCACGTCAGGGGCTGCCCAGCCAAATAAGGCCGCAAGGGCCTGAACATGGGAGGCACTAAGAGAATGGTTAAAAAACTTGCCGTAGTCCTCTAGAGCTTCTTGATCAATACCTTCCGTCTCATCGATGATGTTCAAACATCTCATCACCTTCTTCCTGTGCCTTGTGGGTGCAACTCCAGGAGGTGACTCGGGCCCTACCCCAGCAATCCGCCTACTGCGGCGCGGGGGAGCACGGGGCGTACGAGCCCGGGCTCTTGGTCTTGAGGCACACGGAGTAGGGAGAATCCTTGTTGTCTTCTTGGAGATTCTTGCCATAAACTGAGATCTTTGTCTGACCGTCTCAGGGGTCCTTGTTGGCGCCGATGCAGCGGTTTCTTCAGGTGCAACAGTCCTGCTTGGGGAGCCTCGGCCTCGCCTCTGGTAGACTTTCGAGAAGCTTCGCGACGCATTGGCCTTTTTCAGGGGTGAAACAGAGAGACCCTGCTTTGATGCTGACGGCCGGCTAGTAGATGTGTGCGACACGGCTTGCTCCGTAACAACATACGACAGCGTCTCCTCGACAGGTGCAGGAGAGGCCATCTGCTGCATTGGATCAGACGACCACATCCTTTCCAACATGGGGGTCCACGTGTTACTACTTCACTTCAACAAAATCCTTTCTATTTTGCCAAATTTTCATGTGTTTATTTTAATTCAATGAGGAATCTCAATATTATCCATATATCAACAGAAAAACTACACATATATGCAAGGAGGTGACAGTTCAGATCAATGTATTCGCAGACTTTTGCAACAGTTCAATTCAGACCTTTCAGTTCATTAAGGTCCACACAACGAAGCAATCCACATTAATCCACCCATCCCAACTGAACAACATATGAACAGGTAGGTGGGTCTTGTTACTGGAATATGTTTCTGAAATCCATTCTTCATAACTAAGGGGCATGGTCAAGTAACGGTCAATACCCCCAATTGAGTTAAGTCTAACTCGCGACGAGTCGCGCGCGCAGCTGCCAAGCGCCGCCGTCCGGGTTAGGGCCCAGGGTTGCTGGCCGGAGATCACCGGCGGCTGTAGAAGGGGTGACCAGGGCGGCGGTGATGGTCGCCGGGCGGAGGGCCGGGCGGCGAGGGCGCCGTCGGCCGGGGTGGCGGGGGACCCCGGTGGGCGGTGCCGGCGGCGGGGGCAAGGAGGACGATGGAAGCCGAGGAGCGGCGGTGGGGCGTCAAGCTCAACGGGTTAGCGTGGGCCGCGTTGGCGGGCGGCGGCGGGGCACCGCCGGAGCCGAGCGGTGGAGAAGGCGGCGGGGGCACTGGGTAGAGGAGGAAGACGACCGGCGCGGCGGCGGGTCGCGCGTTAGCCGGGTCCCCCCAATTAACATCACTCATCGGTCATCGCAGTACAGTTCATGTGCAAACAAAGGATGGATGGAGGTGGCCCCAAAATGATCAAAACTCACCGATCGCCAGCACTGAAAAGAACATCACCCTAAAAATCGCAAAAATAATTATAAAAAACGATGAGCAGCGCGCGCGGTGTCACTAGTTCACGATCGCGCTGATCAACCATCCCAGGTTCATCACCAAACACTGAACGAATCGGAGAGCAAACTCCACTCGCACCAAACAGAAGCAAAAATCAATGCCAGCCAAAATAATCAAGGAGGGAAAGGATCGCCTCGAGCGACGGCGGGGGAGCTCACCGGGCGAGGGACGCGGCGCCGGCCGGAGGCGGGTGGACTGGCTGGCCCGGCGAGCCGCGATGGGTACGGTTTAGGGCTTTGGATGAGGAGAAACTGGGAAAGGAGGGAGTAGAAGGGAAGGGGAAGAGAGGGGGATGCAGAGACAGAGGACTAGAGGAGTCAGGTCCCATTTGGCTATTCGGTCCCTTGGCTATTTTCCCCTGCTTGTGTCAAAGCTATGGACCTGGACCCCCAGACCCCGCATTCACCTCGCCAATCTTTCCCCTCTTCCTCCGCCCCCACTTCCACCACCCCCGCTCCTCGCAGATGCTCCAGTAGGCTCCAAAAATCCAAAACCACCCCTCCCCCCACGCTCCGCTCCCATCCACCCCGGCCGCGCGGCGGACGGCGCCATGACGACTCGATCCAACGGCGACCACCAGGGCAACGCGGGGTCCGGGTACCCGCAGCGACGCCCGCACTACGGGTACGGCGGCGGGTCCGCCTCCTTCCGCGGCTGCTGCTGCTGCCTCTTCCTGCTGCTCATCTTCCTGGTGCTCCTCGCCCTCGCCGTCGCGCTCGTCGTCGTGCTCGTGGTGAAGCCCCGCAAGCCGCAGTTCGACCTCAACCAGGTGTCCGTGCAGTACCTCCTCGTGGCCCCGCCCACGTCCCCTGCGGCGGCCCCCGCCGGCGTGCCCGGCGCCGCCTACCTCTCCCTCAACATCACGCTGCTCTTCACCGCCGTGAACCCCAACAAGGTGGGCATCCGGTACGGCGCCACGGCGTTCGACGTCATGTACCACGGCGTGCCGCTCGGGGTGGCGGCGGTGCCCGGGTTCGAGCAGCCCGCGCACAGCACCCGCCTGCTCCAGACCCGCGTCATCGTCGACCGCTTCAACGTGCTCCAGGCCGACGCCCAGGATCTCGTCCGCGACGCCGCGATCCGCGACAGCGTCGAGCTACGCATCACCGGCGACGTCGGCGCCAAGATCCTCGTGCTCGGCTTCTCCTCCCCTAAAGTCCAGGTACGAATCGACACGCCACCCACACCCGCCGCACCCGAAACCAGCAACCTTGTTCGCTTTCGCCGCAAGCCTTCGATGTGTGAGTTAAGCAGCGGAACTGACGTGATGTGTGAACCAACCTCAACCTGTAGGTGTCGGTGGATTGCGCGATCGCCATCAGTCCGAGGAGCCAGTCGCTGAAATACAAGCAGTGCGGCGTCGACGGGCTAAGCGTGTAGCCCGCTGCCGCCCGCCGTCGACGTCGCCGTAGCAGCAGAAGAAGAAGCTGTAATCCAATGGAGATAGATAAATTGGATGGATCTGTGCGTCGATTCTAATCTCCCTAATCTTTGGATTTGATTTCCTTCCTGTGCGTGGGGGGTAAGTTTTTGAGCTCTTAAGAGAGGATGCTCCACTGATTCTGTGAATTACCACTGGTTACAATTAGTAGTATCAGTATTTCCACGGTAATACTACATTCATCTATCGCCATGAACAAATTGCTTAGGAGCTAAGGGAAATGGTGGGAAAAGGTGCGCGGAAGCGAGCGGAATGCCGTCGCTTTTGCTGCTCTCCATCCTCCGCCTCGTGTGTGGTTGTTTCGTTTCGGAGTTGGTGGGGTCTGCGCTGTCTGCCATGGCCTCGTCTGGTTAATCTGGCTCACTTCAGCCGTAGAGTGGAGGTGGAGCCGGAGATGGGAGGAGTTAGGCAGTGGGCACCTGCGTGGGTGGTTGGTTTCTCACTTTCATGGACTCATGGTGGTGGTGGTGGTGGTGGGGTCAAACATTCTCGGAGGTTTACTGCAAGTTACCACTTGGCACTTGCATCTTCTTTGCATGGTGGGGCGAAACGGAACGGGGCCGTAGGTGGTGGAATTTCCGCATTGTAAATGCGGACTCCAGAGCGCGGAAGAACCTTTGGACCTCGGGTGTAGGGTGTGGCCTGACCTGTGTCCTCTAGTCATGTCCTAGGCAGGTTGGGTCCTTGCTGTATAAAATGTGAAGCACTGACTACAAATCTCAGTTCGCACATGGCATGGTTTGCTCATTTTTGTTTACGGTGAATTTACAGGAGATTTGTTGCCACCAATGGCTTGGTTTATTGATTCCCGCGTTATGTTGCGTGCTCGCACAATATTTATTCTCGGCTTGAATTCGTTTACTGAAACATGTTAATTTGCGGAATTTAAAATACAGTTAAAGGCGTTTGCTTGAAACGGTTATGAATTCTCTCTCTTTTCCCCCATATGATAGCATTGTCATTTGCTCGTAGGAAATCCCGTCATTTGTTCTGATTCGGATATATCATTTGCTACTAGCACCTTTCTTTTCCTTGTTTCCCTTTCACAACTTGCTAGTTGCTGTGGACTTGTCACCCGCTTAGACTGACTTTAGATTCAAACTCACAGTGCTTCATAAACCAGCTAAGGTCGCTGCATTTTTAATCCGTTGATTGCGGCCAAATGTTACGGGATCTTACGCTGGTGCGCAAATGCGGCAGCCCGTCGTGATCGTGAATGTTTCCACGGACCAGCTTTGTTTCTTGCTTTGACGTTTTTGCCTTTTGTTTTGTTGTATAGCAACCATCGTTCTTGACGCTGCCCGCACCGGTGACTGTAAAAACAAACGTTACACGCCACGTCCTCCCCTTTATCGTTTTTTTACTGCAGCGGCGCACGCCAAAAGAACCGCTACACACTAAACGCAGCCTGCCAACTCCAAACGCCACGTTGGCGTGGGCCTGCCTCAGCCGTTGCTCCCCCGCCGCACCGCCCAGCAGCGCAGGCCACCACGCGAGCCGCCACCACCGCCGCTCGATCAGGCACCGCCGTCGCTCGGATCTGGCCGCTTGGGGTCGGAGCCGGGGCGAGGAGCATGGGCGGCGCGGCTGGGACGGATGGCGCCGGCGTCCACGAACGCGGCATACGCGAGGCAGCGGTCGGAGACGAATATGGCAAGGCGGCTCCTCCATGGCCGTCTCGTCCCCGAGCTCCGGCGCCGACGAGCGCGGCATGCGTGAGGTGGCCAATCATGACGGCGCCGACGTCCACGAGCGGCGCGACGGAGCGGGAGCAGAGGAGCCGCTAGAGAAGACGAGGAGGCCGGCGGAGATGATGAGCACCGTCAGATCCTCCCCGTGTGATTCGGCCGCCGTGACCTCTCCTCGGCCGCCGCTCCTCTGCTGCTGCTCCTCCACAGGTGGGTCACCCGCCCCCGTGGCCGTCCTTGGGCTCGCCGCCCTCCGCCTAGAGAGAGAGGGCCCTCCGCCGGTGCAGGACCTCGATCCGCCGGAGCAGGAGGCGGACCTCGCCTTGCCGGCCTCGTCGCCGCCGCCGGAGCTGCCCAGGCTCGTCAGGATCCCCGTCGGCCTCGTGAGCAGCTCGCCTCGCCGGCCCTGCGAGCAGAGGCCAGAGGCCACAACCCCTAGACGGTCGCCGCGCTCGCCGGGTCGGACGTCCACGCCATGCTCGCGCGGGCCCGCGCTAGAGCTTCGTGGCGACCGGCGGTGGAAGATGAGCACGGGGAGGATAGGTGGACAGACCGAGAGAGAGGGAGCAGGGGAGAGAGTGGTGGGCCACCGCGGCTGCTGGAGGCGCAGGAGGCGGTCGGGACCGAGGAGGCGGGGGAAGCGGTGGGCGGCGCGGGGGAGGGAGGAGGCTGACGAGGACATCTGCGAACATTTGGCCAGGCGCACGACAGGGTAGGCGGCAGTCGTAGTCCAGCAGGAGCACGGTCTGGCCAGGCGCACGACAGTGTAGGCGGCAGCCGCGTGCACACGGTTTGGTCAGGCGCACAACAGTGTAGGCGGCAGTCGTGCACGTCCGAATTATCCCACCTTGCTTAGCGAAGGAGGAGGAAGTCACCTTAAAAGAGAGAGTCACCCTTCCCCTATCAGACTAGTCTTTTAGGGCGATTGGGCCTTTCCACGAGTGGGTGTGCATAAGAACTGTTGGGTCCGGACAACCTTAATTTGTTGGGCCTCGGCCGACCCCACGCGAGAACCGGATGCATCATTTGGTATCAGAGCTGGGCCTTCGTTTAAGGGGGTGGGAATGATGAGGACATCCTAGGGCACGATTTGGCCAGACGCACGACAGTGTAGGCGGCAGTCGTAGTCCAGCAGGAGCACGGTTTGGCCAGGCGCACGACAGTGTAGGCGGCAGCCGCGTGCACACGGTTTGGCCAGGCGCACAACAGTGTAGGCGGCAATCGTGCACGTCCGAATTATCCCACCTTGCTTAGCGAAGGAGGAGGAAGCCACCTTAAAAGGGAGAGCCGCCCTTCCCCTATCAGACTAGTCTTTTAGGGCGATTGGGCCTTTCCACGAGTGGGTGTGCATAAGAACTGTTGGGTCCGGGCAACCTTAATTTGTTGGGCCTCGGCCGACCCCACGCGAGGACCGGATGCACCATTTGGTATCAGAGCTGGGCCTTCGTTTAAGGGGGTGGGAATGATGAGGACATCCTAGGGCACGATTTGGCCAGGCGCACGACAGTGTAGGCGGCAGTCGTAGTCCAGCAGGAGCACGGTTTGGCCAGGCGCACGACAGTGTAGGCGGCAGCCACGTGCACACGATTTGGCCAGGTGCACCACAGTGTAGGCGGCAGTCGTGCACGTCCGAATTATCCCACCTTGCTTAGCGAAGGAGGAGGAAGCCACCTTAAAAGGGAGAGCCACCCTTCCCCTATCAGACTAGTCTTTTAGGGCGATTGAACCTTCCCCCGAGTGGGTGTGCATAAGAACTGTTGGGTCCGGGCAACCTTAATTTGTTGGGCCTCGGCCGACCCCACGCGAGAACCGGATGCATCATTTGGTATCAGAGCTGGGCCTTCGTTTAAGGGGGTGGGAATGATGAGGACATCCTAGGGCACGATTTGGCCAGGCGCACGACAGTGTAGGCGGCAGTCGTAGTCCAGCAGGAGCACGGTTTGGCCAGGCGCACGACAGTGTAGGCGGCAGCCGCGTGCACACGGTTTGGCCAGGCGCACAACAGTGTAGGCGGCAATCGTGCACGTCCGAATTATCCCACCTTGCTTAGCGAAGGAGGAGGAAGCCACCTTAAAAGGGAGAGCCACCCTTCCCCTATCAGACTAGTCTTTTAGGGCGATTGGGCCTTTCCACGAGTGGGTGTGCATAAGAACTGTTGGGTCCGGGCAACCTTAATTTGTTGGGCCTCGGACGACCCCACGCGAGGACCGGATGCATCATTTGGTATCAGAGCTGGGCCTTCGTTTAAGGGGGTGGGAATGATGAGGACATCCTAGGGCACGATTTGGCCAGGCGCACGACAGTGTAGGCGGCAGTCGTAGTCCAGCAGGAGCACGGTTTGGCCAGGCGCACGACAGTGTAGGCGGCAGCCACGTGCACACGATTTGGCCAGGTGCACAACAGTGTAGGCGGCAGTCGTGCACGTCCGAATTATCCCACCTTGCTTAGTGAAGGAGGAGGAAGCCACCTTAAAAGGGAGAGCCACCCTTCCCCTATCAGACTAGTCTTTTATGGCGATTGAACCTTTCCCCGAGTGGGTGTGCATAAGAACTGTTGGGTCCGGGCAACCTTAATTTGTTGGGCCTCGGCCGACCCCACGCGAGGACCGGATGCATCATTTGGTGTCAGAGTTGGGCCTTCGTTTAAGGGGGTGGGAATGATGAGGACATCCTAGGGCACGATTTGGCCAGGCGCACGACAGTGTAGGCGGCAGTCGTAGTCCAGCAGGAGCACGGTTTGGCCAGGCGCACGACAGTGTAGGCGGCAGCCGCGTGCACACGGTTTGGCCAGGCGCACGACAGTGTAGGCGGCAGCCGCGTGCACACGGTTTGGCCAGGCGCACAACAGTGTAGGCGGCAATCGTGCACATCCGAATTATCCCACCTTGCTTAGCGAAGGAGGAGGAAGCCACCTTAAAAGGGAGAGCTGCGCTTCCCCTATCAGACTAGTCTTTTAGGGCGATTGAGCCTTTCCACGAGTGGGTGTGCATAAGAACTGTTGGGTCCGGGCAACCTTAATTTGTTGGTTCTCGGCCGACCCCACGCGAGGACCGGATGCATCATTTGGTATCAGAGCTGGGCCTTCGTTTAAGGGGGTGGGAATGATGAGGACATCCTAGGCCACGATTTGGCCAGGCGCACGACAGTGTAGGCGGCAGCCACGTGCACACGATTTGGCCAGGTGCACAACAGTGTAGGCGGCAGTCGTGCACGTCCGAATTATCCCACCTTGCTTAGCGAAGAAGGAGGAAGCCACCTTAAAAGGGAGAGCCACCCTTCCCCTATCAGACTAGTCTTTTAGGGCGATTGAACCTTTCCCCGAGTGGGTGTGCATAAGAACTGTTGGGTCCGGGCAATCTTAATTTGTTGGGCCTCGGCCGACCCCACGCGAGGACCGGATGCATCATTTGGTGTCAGAGCTGGGCTTTCGTTTAAGGGGTGGGAATGATGAGGACATCCTAGGGCACGATTTGGCCAGACGCACGACACTGTAGGCGGCAGTCGTAGTCCAGCAGGAGCACGGTTTGACCAGGCGCACGACAGTGTAGGCGGCAGCCGCGTGCACACGGTTGGCCAGGCGCACAACAGTGTAGGCGGCAGTTGTGCACGTCCGAATTATCCCACCTTGCTTAGCGAAGGAGGAGGAAACCACCTTAAAAGGGAGAGCCACCATTCCCCTATCAAACTAGTCTTTTAGGACGATTGGGCCTTTCCTTAAAAGGGAGAGCCACACTTCCCCTATCAGACTAGTCTTTTAGGACGATTGGGCCTTTCCCCGAGTGGGTGTGCATAAGAACTGTTGGGGTCCGGGCAACCTTAATTTGTTGGGTCTCGGCCGACCCCACGTCGGGACCGGATGCATCAGAGGCGGGTGCGGAGGAGGCAGTGGGCGGCGCGGGGGAGGGTGGCGGAGGCGGCGCAGGGGAGGCGAGAGATAAGAGAGGGAGGGGTGAGAAAAAAACAAAAAACTTGAAATGTGGACCTCACCGACTGGTGGTTGGTATATAGAGTGGAGACAGAGTACGAACGATTTTCGGAAAAAAGTGATAGAGAGTAGAAAATCTCGATGACCAGAATAGAAAATCTTGATGACCAGAACAGAGCAGAGATTAACCGGTGCGAACGGCTTGGCTGGCGCGCAGGCGGCCACTAACCTCGCCGTTTCCTACTTTGCTGGACCTCGTGGATTTTCATTCGACTCCAATTGGACGTCTCTTGTTTCAAATATCAAAATTGCAAATTAGAATTTTGAAGATGTTCTCGAGAAAGCAATTCCGAACGTCTTGGCAGTCCGTATAAAAAACACGTGGAGTCGTGGACTGACTTTGAAAACTCGCCAGGACTCCTGAGACGTGGCGGCGCATACTATTCTACTGACTTCCCATTGGCTGCCTGTGCCCTGCCCAGATGGCAAAACCCGGGCGGGCACCCGTGACACTCGTGAGCTGCGAACGTGTCTCGTCGCTTTGCTCGCTGAAAGTGTAGCATACGCTTCATCTCCTCTTTCAACATAAACACAAGTACACAACCCACATAACCCTAAAACAAGCATGTTCCACCCGTGCCTTTCCGCATCAACTCATCCCCAGCTAGTCTACCTGGACTCCACCTGTATTTTTCCCTCAAGACGCAAATTCGGACATGCGAGTCGTCGAAAGGAAAGGAAATCATGTACTCCGTAGAATTTACAACGTTCAACATGGCGTAGGAGTTCAGAAAAGGAAGTGGCACGTACTGAATGTTCAGAAAATTAATACACTGTTCAGTGTTCCCGTTTGAAAGAAGATAGCTCAAGAGAAATTGGGCCGGAGGCATAAGCCTAGATACAGCAATTGCGGGCTACAAACTGTACTCTGCTTTTGGACGCGTATATATAAAACCTGAAAAGCAACAACGGCTTCTATTCCGTAACTCGTACGATTGTTCGCTCGTGTTTACTCACTTTTTTGCTACAGGGGAGGGAGGAAATCTTTGACGAAGGCCGACGGCCTCGCAGAACTTCGCAGCTATCTTTCTCCAGATTGTTTCCTGCGTCAGGTACAACGCGACAGTATGAGACCCACATCAGGACAAATTTTGATGAGAAATCAATTAGCCATCAGAACGGACAGGCATAGGTTGACGAGTATCTTGCAGCTTGCAGGAAGTGACCAACACTCACTTAAGACAGGAATCGGAGTTTGGGGTTCACAAATGATGCTATTCGTATGATAAGATCAGCCAGAGATGTACCATGGAAGCTTGAAGGTGTCTCTCCAGCGACCCTGCTTAGCACAGCTTGCGTGTATCTTGTTCAGCCGCACAATTATCTCCGCGAACGTTGGCCTGCCGGAAGGCGTTGGATCCCAGCATTCTTGAATCAGCCTGCAGCGTGCCAAAGAAACATCATGAGCAGCCAAATGGCACGACGCTACGCAAATATCCACTGTGAGCGACCATGAGCCCAGTGGGTGCATTCTGCTAGGGTGGATGAGTCGGCGACATGTAAACTTGCTTGATCAAGCGAAAGCAAAGCTAAAGCGTGTGAACCACTCACTCTTTCACATCGCTGGGATAGTATTTGGGCTTATTCTTGAATTGTGGTCTCAACCCCTCCAAACAAATCATCTTAGCCGCTTCGTCTTGTGGCTTCGGGTGGAAAGCAGGGGTTCCTTCGATCATCTGAACCATCAATAGAACAGGAAAGTAATGTAAGCGTAGAAATTGTGAAGTCAACTAAGAAATTTCTGCTTATTTGAATGATGCATCGACCTAGATGCTTATTTGGATTCCTTAGATTGGATAATTTTGCATACCTCATAAAGAATGAGACCAAATGCAAATACATCTACACTTCTGTCAAATGGTTCATTTCTGTAGATCTCTGGAGCAGTGTATACACCTATGCATATTGGGAAAATAATATAATGTGTCAGCAAGACTACAAAACATGGAGTTACCAAATAACAGATATTCTTCCATTTTCTTAGGGGGAATGAAAATAAAAGGGAAAAAAACCGCAGCACTAGTTGATATGGTTGTGTAACAAACACATGACGTTTTGGACATGTAATGTGTGCCTTGACCATTATTTTCTATCACAATATATTTATAAAATCTAACAAATTTATGAGACTGAAATATCTTTCAAGACAAATCTATACATGTTGCTTTCCTGTTCTGAAACCTAATATGCTAAATGGTATTGGCAGTTGACATTTCACAAGTTGAGCAGAGTTTGCCCAGGCATCAACTATTTCTAACTGGAGGGCATAAAAGAAACTTGAAATGAAATTGATTATAGGAACAAACTAATACCACATCGCAAAGAAGGCACTAACAAAACTCATGGACTTCATTTTGACAGCGATGTCATAGTAAATTAAGAGGACTGATTAGAAGGACGATACCAGGATCATAGGATATGGATTGGAGTAAATTTTCCAAGATAATGACAACTAGGTCCATCGAAAAACCTAGGAGTTTTTTTTTGCACAAGCAAAATCCATTTGGATAAGTACAACATACTGTCTAATTGTGTCATTGGCTGAGCCATCTGTAGTTTATCTTCAGAGACTTTGATCAAATTCAGTGATCCAAAACCGGCCACCTTAAGTTGTCCTTCATCGTCCCGCACGATGTTTCTGCAACCTTACCAAAGTATCATATCGTACAGTGTACATGAAGCCATTTATATTTAAAGTCTTCAACAAACTCAAGGATGAAATAATGCTTAATAAGCTTACTTTGGTGACAAATTTCCATGAATGATTGGCTCAGGCTTGCACTCGTGTAGATAATTCAGTCCCCTAAACAAGACGAAAGAAATATTGAAGAAACTTTTTTTCAGTTCAATGGTAGAGCTAGCAAAAACGAGTTTGATAGTGTTATTTCAATTGTACTCAACTGAAACAACACAAAATTTAAATCTGAGAAAACACATCTATACTGCCACAACTAAAGAAAACTATCCTGCCATTCTGATCAATAAGCCAGAAAAGAGTATCTTATTTCCAGGTGAGTAATGAGTATCTTGTGTGCTTCAATTAACAGTTTGCAAGATAAATAGAACTTCAATAAAAATGGCAAATATATACAGAAAAAGATAAATGTCATGAGTACTCACACACCTCGCAATGTCAAGAGCAAATCTTATAGCTTTGTGAGACTTCAGGCGACCTTTGATCTCAAGGTAACTGGCTAGATCACCCTAATCAGTAATCAGAAAAAAAAAACAGATACAGTCGTCAATAACAAAGGAGGCAATAGGGAATATGCGGGAAAGAGAGCTACTTGAAAGAGAATGGCTTTGCAAATAATTAAAACTGAATACATGGGCATCTGTCTTAAACCAGTCATAGTCACTTACTTTCTGATGGTACTCAGAAACAATCATCATCGGTACATTTTGTGTGACTGCTCCCACAAATTGGACCACATTGGGATGCCGTGCCTTTTCAAGTAAGGTGAGCTCGTGTTTGAATGCATTTCTGAATTGACATAACAATGGAGCTTAGAATATTGCATGGAAAACAACAGGAAGATCAAAAGTTAATTGATAGGTTTATTACTATGAAAAAATAAAAAATAGCAATGCTTCAGATTCCTTTAGGTTATTTACAGATTAATTATATGGAAGACTCTCTTGTAGTATCAGTTACTAAACCCAATGAATAACAAGCCTGAATACGCACTATACAGCCAAAGTCACGAAGTTGGACATGCATCCCAAATTAAAAACTCCAATCTGCTGAAAATGCGGTACATATGAAAGGTAGTTTCAGGGAGTGAATGTGAAGGAATAAATCATGGTAGTGATTACTCAATACCATTTGACACAAAGCAATGTATGAAAGAATGAACATTTGTAATTAATTTCGAAGGTTACTATCATGGATGGCAGCTATTACATGCTATCTGCATCCGAGAAGCTGTCTTTGTCAAGTATCTTAACAAACACCTTTGAGCCATACCATTTCGCCAGATGGGTACCCTGTAAAAATAGTATGGCAGGTAGCACTGTCAAAATTTTCTGCAAAGTTTAATTTATAGCAAATGTACATTTACAGGGATGTATAGAGAAGACATAAACCATAATTAGTTAAATGTAACACATAGATTGAGAATAAATAGATTTGAAATTATGTGGAACTGTGGAAGTAAAACCTAGTGGAAGTTGACGAATACCAAAACCCAAAGTTTGTGAAAACAAGAACAGGGCAAAGTGAAGAATAAATGGAGAGTGTTGATAAAAAACACATGCCTTTGTGACCTCCTCCCCTCTTCGGAACTCAAGTTCAAGGGGGTTCAGTTCATACTCTGGAACCTCTTTAGGATTTGACACGGCCATTGGAGTATTTTTGGTTTTCTAGGGAGTAAAACAAGCACATGTTAAATATATACGTATCTGTGAAGCAGAAGAGGAATAACTCCAAATTTTGCGCAAGTGAAATATAGTACCGGAATTTTCGCTCCTCTTGCCCTCAGAAGGTTGTATAGTTCAAAATGGCCGTAATATTTCGCGTCTGCTGCTGGCTGAAAATTGTGCACAAAAATGAAGTCAAGCAGAGATCAAGTTTAGTTAGAGAAGTACTTCCTCCTATCGTACGTCTAATCAAACTCACTGCCTACTCTCTATCGATACCCAGCTCCGCAGGCTGAACCATAAAGTTCGCTCTGTTAGCGTTGCATTGATCTAACATTGATTTGTAGCTGTACTTAGTACGAACTGAAGTACACTGAAACTAAAAGGTCTGTGTATGCATTGGCTCCTGTTCAGAGAGTTGAACAGGACGCCACAACTAGAACGATCGCGTCGAATGTGTCATGCGTGGAAGAGGAACAGAGGGCTAGTAATGATTACTAATGAAGTGGCGGTATACAGTTGACGCACCGTGCTTCCCCAGCGGTCGCGGGCGTTGATGTTAGCCTTCCAGTCGAGCAGCAGGCGCACGACCTCCCCCTGGCCCTCGCAGGCGGCGATGTGCAGCGCCGTGCGGCCGTCGAGGTCGATGCTGTCGACGTCCACCCCGCTCCTGAGCAGCTCCTCCACCCCGCCGGCGTCCCCCTGGCACGCCGCGAAGAGCAGCCGCATGGTGGCGTCCAGGTTCTCCGGCACCGCGAGCTGCTGGTGCGCCGACGACCCGTCCGGCCCGCCCCGCGGCGTCGGGTCGAGCGACGACTGCCTCGCGATCGCGAACCGCGTCGGCCTGGCCCCCGCCGCCGCCCCCGGCCCGCCGCGCCGCGGCGTGTGCGGGTCCAGCGACAGCTGGCGCCACAGCCGCGCCGCCCCCGACGACAGCTGCCGCGAGATGGTCCGCGTCATCTTCTTCGCCGCCCCGTCCATCGTCGCCAGCCCGGCCTCCGGAGGCCACCGCCGGCCTGGGAGACCGCGGGAGGAGAGAAGCCGCGGGGCTGGTGCGCGTGGGATCTCGCGACCGCGCGGCGCGAGGGGTGGGTGCTTTTGGGGATTGGGGGTGGATGATTGGGGCGTGGGCGATGATGATGCCCTGCTCCTGAATAACCAATTGGGCGACGACTCGATCGAGGACAGCAGTACGAATTTATACGCAGCGCTGGGTGTTGGTTGTACTACTGGTAGTAGCAGTTAAGCTCGAGCAGCAACGGGATGGAATTGAAAATATGGATGGAATTGTTCCGAGCAGCGCGGTGTGGGGAATAATGATGATGACGGGGAGTGAGTAACCGCTCGGGTGCGATGCGGAGCGGAGGAAAAGCGCGGTGAGGTGAAAGGGTTTTTAAAACGCGGCGTCGTGGCACCTACTGAGATGCTGAGGAGCAAATGTCGCTGAGAGGCGGGTCCGGGGCGGGGATGGTCACGTTGTCAGTGAGAGAGTGTGAGGAGGGGCACGTAGGTGGTGTCCGTTTTTTTGATTCGTGAGAACACTTGCCGACGAATCTCTTCTTCTTCTCTTTTGTTTGCTTCGCGCTCCAGTTGGTTGGTCTGTCTGTTTGTTTATTATTTTTGCCAGCCTGGAATGCTGAAAGACTAGTCGTATGTTGAATTTTCTTGGCATATAGTTTTCTCCTGCAAACCAGAAACCACGAGATATTTTTTTAATGGAAATGATTAAATGCAGTCATGAAATAGTACTTGTACTATGCGAACAATTGCTAAATAATATAAAGTAATTGAGATGACAAGGTGTTCGGTTTCATCTTGGTGAAAACATTGATTGGTTAAAAGAACACGGGTGAAAACAAACTCCCGTTCTGAGTGCCATCACTTTACTGTTGTGGTGGTATTTTATTGGGTCCTGTTGAGATTTGGTGGCTTTGCCCTAGTGGCACCAGGGGTCCGGTGACGTTCTTACCTCTTTTGTGCCATCACAGACAAAAATAAATAATATATATGATGATAAAACATGTCATGAAAAAATAAATAATATTTTTATAATTTTTTTGAATAAGACGAACAGTTAAACGTGAACAGAAAAAGTCAACAAATACTTACATTGTGTGACGGAGGGAGTAGTGGTAGCAGGACTAGCTAGGCCACTCGCCCGTTCGTCGATGTCATCTGGCTGAGATTGATACGTCGCAAGTGGTTTGGACTTCCTCGTCGCCATAATCATGGAACGGAACCCCCGATGCAAATTCCCCCCGGGCCACATGTCGGCCGCGCGCGTCGTCATCGCCGTCGCCCGCGGGCCAGGCGCCGGGGCGGGGCGGGCTCGTCGAAAGCGCCGGTCGTCCTGCCGTCACGACAGCTGCGTGCACCGCCGCTGATCGAGTCACAACTCGCACCCGAGGCCAGGGCATACCCAACGGCAACCCAACCAGCCTCGTGGTGTGCTGCTCCCCCTCGCTGTCGCAGGAATCCCTCCGGCAAAGCGGGGAGCCGGAGGAGGAGCGCACGCGGCTCGTGCGCCACGACACAGGAGCCGCCCGGCGCCCGCCGCCATTGGCATAGTTTGATCGGGTGAGCCCCCCTCCCCTGCGCGTCCTTGTGCTTTGTAAAGCGAAGGAATGTGGATATGGTCCATATGGATATTATTGGTACGTAGTACGTACGAGTGGTCTGCGACGATGCGTTTGGTGGGGACGTGGGGTTTATGGCGCGTCCATTCTCGCGGATCGGGACGGCGAGGAGAGTGACGTGCACTCGTTCGAACGGTGGGCCAGGGAAGGTGAAAATGACTGAGGCCTTGTTTTTTATGCCAAATTTAGCCTCCCAAATTTGGAAGTATGGTGTCACTTCGTAATCATTGCGTCACTGTAGCATTTCGTTTGTATGTGTGAAAAATTATTAAAAATTGATTAATTAGACTCAAAATGTTCGTCTCGTAGAGTACAACAAAACTGTGCAATTAGTTTTTGATTTTATCTACATTTAGTACTCCATGCATGATATTTTGATGTGATGAAAATGTTTTTTTTGCATAGTAAACTTTGGGGGTAGAATTTGGAATCTAAACAGGGCCTGAAAGTAAAAGTCGTCTGGTTTCGTTCCTAGCGAATCTTCCACGCTAATCACTGACTCACTCGACTGGTTTTCGTACACTAGTTCAAATGTCTCAACATTTCTATTAAAAAAATCGTTTGAAAAAAATTCTTAAAACATCTATAAGAGATTAGCTAAAAAGACTAGTCAAATTTACTGATTCAACTACTCTCAAAAATAGATTTGACTAACAAATAATAGAGTAATCCAACAGATTCAGTAAAAATGGCTAGTCTCTTGGAGATGCTCTAAGAGTATCTCCAAGAAACCCTATATTTTGTTAGCTAAATATGAAGATTGTATCACTTTTATAAAAATAGAAAACCCCTAATTTAGTGGATAGTCCAAAAGACTATCTAAAATGTGTGTTTTATATTCAAATCTGGGTCTATGCCATCTTTTTTTATTCCTCCGCTCTATATGCGTGAGAAGGGAAGGTGCGGGCGCGGGAGTGGAGAAATCACCACGGCAACTAAAGGATAGTGAGCGGGGAATGCTCGAGAAAAAAAAAAGCAAGGAAGGACGAGCGGATAGCGAGCCTAGACGGATGGCGAGCTGGATAGATTAGCTGGTGATGCATTTTTAGGGCCTTTTATTTTTTATTTTTTAACCAAGGAAAGACGAATAAACAAATACTAACAATCACACTGTATCCACACATCCTACCTAGCAATATGGAGGGGTCACCAGGTTGACTTTGGGCTTAAACATTTCTAGGCTAGGCTGGCCTGATAAAATCACATTGGGCTTATATTTTTATTTGGAAAAAAAAATCCATTTAAGGTCCCTCATGTATCGTCGTAGTCTGACTTTCATCCCTCATATACAAAACTGGGTATTACTCATCATCAATTTCAAAAACCAGTTATTTTTCGTCCCCCATCTGTTTTGATGGTGGTTTTAGTTGACATGACGACACATCAGTCGTCCTATGTGGCACCACGTCAGCCTTGAGGGACCTAAATTAAACTATGCTGATAGTTAATGTGGTCAAATATACTTTACCAAAAAATTTATACAGATAATTTCTCAAAAAACTATCCAAATATTTTTTCTATCCAGAAATCTAGTTTTGTTTTAGAAATTTCATATAAGAATTATTTTACCTAAAAAAATAAAACCGAGTTCAAATTTTTTTCTCTAAAATCATACTCTATCGTCTGGTGCCTAGCTAAGAGTTATTATCTTCTATAGTTATCTACACTAATATGTTCATAGATAGAATCAAGTGACATTTGTGTTGTCATTAAATAGCACAACATCATTTTCTTTCTACACAGTCTAGGCCATCAATTTTGACTCATTATAATAGATAAATAGAGCATCTTCTAGCAAATAAACGTACAAAAGGTCATAGAAAATTAAATAATTATTTGTTATTTTCTATAACATATAGTAAAAACAGATAAAGTATGATTTTAGTTGAAAAAAGAGAACAAGGTATTTATTTTTCATTGATAAAACAAAATTTCTATGATTTTTTTCTAAGATTAGATTAGATTTTAATATTTTTAATTGCATAATTTTTCTTATAAAATATTTGGATAATATTTTGAGAAATTATTTGTATAATATTTATGTTAAGTGTTTTTGGCCCTGAACCACCAGCATAGTTCAATTTAGGTCCCTTAAGGCTGACGTGGTGCCACATAAGATGGTTGATGTGTCGCCACGTCAACCAAAAACCACCACCAAAACAGCAGGAGGACCAAAAATAACCGGTTTGTGAAGTTGAGGGACGAGTAATACCTGTTTTACTACATGAGGGATGAAAACCAGACTAGAGAGATACACGAGGGACCTTAAATTGACTTTTCGCTTTTTATTTTGGGCTGGCTTCCCCTCGAAGCTGTTTTACTTGGAGAGGTCGTCGGGTGACGCTATCTGTCGCATTTTGGTGGCGGTTGAACATTATCTCTTTTTTCCCTAGCGGGATGTTTTAATATGAGCACATGAGGACTGCATAAACATTACAGACCCACGTGGAAACAAGAAATCAAGACAGATAGCAAACACTGAACACAAACCGACCTTTATTTTGCTAGCAATGTCATATCCTTCAAAGTTGCAACACAAAGAGGCAGAATTTTATGAAGCCACCTTCTAAGATATCATACAAGTGAATGTGTTGCATTTTTGAAACTGGACCTTTTGAACTTCTTCTGTCAAAAGCATCGAACAAAAAACGTATGGGTCATCCAGGGCAAACAAAACTGTTCAAACTGTATATAGAAGCTATATTTATCATGTGTTGAATGTTAATGGTCGCAGCTGATTGGTGTTCTGAGCGATTGTTATGTAACTCCACAGGGATCATCCACGGCAAACAAAACTGTTCAAGCTGTACATAAGCTATATTCATCATGTGTTGAATGTTAATGGCCACAATATTGGTGTTCTGAGTTATGTAACCCATTATCCATTTTCAAGAGCTCTCGTTGAACGCATCCCTACTAATCCCGCACCAGAGTAACACAGTAAGAGTAAATATTTAACAGGCATGGCAGATCAGCAGAACGTATTAATCAGTTGATCAAAATTTCTCTTACCTTCTTCAATCCTAACCATCCAGCACAGCTAAGTTGATTCCATAGACATAGCCCAACAGATGTATTGACCAAATGTTGAAATCAGCACCTTCACCCTTTCCATCAACGCTTGGATGCGCATATTCACCATGAGAGTTTCTGCCCATGAAAAAAACCTCACGTTGCATAGGTTCACCGGGCTTAATCTTCCGAATAGCTGACTTAGGCATGGCTACATCAGATCCATGAAGGACTACAACATGTCTAGCACATCCATCTGGATCTGGTGCAAAATATACTTCATCCCCTGACAAAAACATGAAGCACTTCCCCACTGGAATAACAGCCAACAGTGGAAATCCATGTGCAATCAATCTAGTTATTTTTTCGACTTCTCTGACGCTTACTCGAAACTTGCAGAAAAGATCAGTTACATGATTTCAAATACCACCAGAAATAATTTATAGCAACAAGAATCACCATAAGACATATTCTAAGTAAAAAAGAAGCATGTGTATTGAAATCAATAGTAGTCTCAACACAACACATGGATGGATCCCACAAGCCAATGGAGATTTTTTTCTACACAGAGCACCATAACCACATAAAGCCGTGTTTATTTAAAAGCTATTGGTTACATAACTATATGATGTAACCAAATGTTAGACATAGGATCGATATGAATAGGATTAGAGCTACTAAAGCTGACCTAACGAATTACTGTTAACCATACCAATTTTTCCCATAACCTCATTCTGCATCAGGTTACTTTGCCACAAAAACTAGTTCACAAATAGATTTATTTTGTTATGCTTTAAAAGTCAAAATTCAAGAATTAAATGCATATCCGGGTTTGCATGCCCAAAACTAGAGATAACATGTTATCCTGAGAATTAACTGAGACAATCTGAAAGCAACTCGAAACCATGCATATCATATTTTCTGCCTCAATACATCTAGGTAATATGAACCATGGCAGAGGCAAGATTATCAAAGAAATAAAAGGAAACTCTAAACATCTTCCACCAGCTTGCAAGTACTGAAGCAACTTCAATAATAATCACAGCTATACAGGACACCAAGTAATTCATAGTTCATTGGAATTTTAAGCTAAATACTGAGCATTTGCCATTTCCTAATCAATATCACAAATATGCCAAGTCAACAATCCCACTTTTATGATGAACAAAGATTGTAAAGCTATTTTTCTGATATAAAAACTTACCGGCTCGAAACTTTCAATGATCTCCGTGGGGGACGAGTATGTTTGCAGGATGATGGTAATTCTTTCACCAACTTTTTGAAATCATAAGAAGTAGCACCGTAGGAAACGCCATGACGACATGCTGTTATCAGCATGCTCTCAATTGCTCGAAATCCATTAGTATGCATTACTTTATTTTCCAATATGTATCCACATACTTGCTCAAATATTGTTTGCACGAAACCATGATCAAACAATGTTGCCTCATCACACTAACGCTTAGCTCCTTGGATGCGCCGAGATAGATCACAGAGAGATAGGAATGCAAACCGGATGCATGTAGCTGAAAGAAAGAAGCTGGAATTTAAAAGGTTGTCATACTGAAAACAAGTATGATAAAAACTTAAAGTAGATCATAATTAAGACATAAACTAGACTAGGTACTGCTTACGTTCTTGCAGCTCATTCTCCACACTTCTGAAATCTAGACTAATCCCATTGAGGAAGCAGCGTGTTAATGTCCATTCGTACGCTATAGGGTTCTAAAACAGAAAAGAAAATAATATTTACTTTGAAACAGAGACTGAAATCAATTACATATACAAATTTTAGGACCATTTACCTTCATTAGGCAATTAAGACATTCATGGTCTTGGATGTTGCAAAGTAATTTACGCTTCCATAATGTATTATCCAGCAGTCTGATTCTGAACATATCCAATTCCTCACGAGGAGAGAACTGGGCTTGATGACATTAGTACCACAAAGGGCCTCTGAAAGTTTCTCCACATCTGGAGCATCAGTCTCCCCTTCCAAAAAAAGTAGCCGGGTCTTTGCTTTCTAATGAGATAGCAACAACGCACAAGTTCAGGAGAGAGAGAGCTCATCATAAAATATATGCAGAACTAAAGATACTTCACTCACATCTTCTGCCTTTGAATCCATTGCCTCCTTTTCACTTTCCCTTCCAGCATTTCCATAGTCTTTTTTAGCAGCTTCAGTTGGTAACTTGCTTTCACATGGTTTGTCTTCAAGAGGAGGTACCTCAAAGTCACTGCAATCTACAGTCATGCAGATGGAAGTTCTCAACATTAGAATTGATACAAGTGTGGGGTTTGTGGGCTGACAACTTTTTTGAAAGGTTAGGGAAATAATCTGAGAGGAAGGTAAATGCGAAACAAATAAAGATGTTTGGATGGAATTAAATAAATCGACAGGAAATAATCAGAGAAGGAAAGGCAGGTGAGGGACTCACCCCAGTCATCAGTTCCGTCATCATCTGGAGCATCAGTTTCTTCTTCTAAGAAAAGCGGTGGTTGCATTGCTTTCTAATGAGATAGCATCAACAGTTCAGAAAGAGAGAAAGTGGAGAGGGGAGGGGATTCCTTTAAGAAAAAATAGTGCAGAACTAAAGATACTTCACTCATCTCATCTTCTGCCTTTGAATCCTTCACACCCTCCTTTTCTACTTCCCATTCGACTATTCCAGACTTTTCTTCAACAGTTTCATTTGTTGACTTGCTTTTAAGTGGTTTGGCTTCTAGAAGAAGTGCTACCTCGAAACAAAACAAACACGCCCCCGCGTCGCCTCCCACCGGCGACACGGGCGGCTCCCCCGGCACCCCACAGCCTAGACCCGCCGCCCTCCCTCTCACCTCCGCCGCCGCCGGAGCTGCGCGTCGGAGGCCGGCGAGCAACAAGGAAGGTGGCGGCGGGGCCATCTCCCTCCCTCTCCCTTCCTTCTCTGTCACACCCGGTTTTAAAGGCAAAGCCAGGTGCATCTCATATGTGCGCCAGGATCAGTTTACACACATATGGTAGACGTCACAAGTGAATATCCATAACCATGCATAACGAAAGAGTATTATAGTGTAATTATTACAATCTCAGAGTTGACTCAAAAGTCATAGCGGAAGACTTAAATAAACGTTAACTAACGAAGCCAAAGTGACTCCAACTCCACAGGCATTGACTGGGGGAGACTCGCCTAGAACTCCTCAAAATCAGCGGTGAAATCCTCAAAATTCTCCCAATCTGAGCAGCATTCCGGAGTAGTTGATGCAGTAGAGGAAAGAAAGAAAAGCAACAAGTATGAGCACATAACGTACTCAGCAAATGTAATAGGACATACAAGGCTGAGACAAAAAGGTTGGCTGACCATACTGCTGTAAGCACTTTTAGTTGGTCAAGTTTTATTAAGCAACTATTTACTAGCAAATGAAAGTATATACCACCCACAAATTAATGAATGCCAATTTCCCAACATATTCAAGTAACCACGGTTTAGATCATGTTCAAGTATGATTATCATGTAAGGGTCCAGGCCGCTCTTGACCGTGAGCACGGCTGTTATAACAGTTTTACACTCTGCAGAGGTTGTACACTTTCACCATAAGCCGTGATTCCCATTGCCGAAGCATTGTACCCTTCCCACACCACGTGGACCGAATACTGGGTTTCACTATGAGACCTTTACAAAAGCACTCTAATAAATGATAGCCCGCTAAGGTTTCCGGTTCAGAGCAGAGCATAACCCTCCCTAATGAGGTCTGTCTCTTACCAAAGCCCACAGCTCAAAAGGACCGAGCTATACCCCGTCAACCGCCCCCCCCCCATGCCCCTTTCGGGTAAAGCTACCATAAACCAGAGCACCTAATTAGTCAGTCAAAGCCAGAGCCATATAGCACTCATGGTTGTACTGTTTTCCTGGGTGGTTCTCCATGTTCCAATTAAAAAGATATGATCTTGTTCATTAATTGATTAAAAAGGTAGTAATGGAACATAGAGTGTGGGTTCAATTAACCAATTCCCAGTTGAGCAAACTAAGCATCATCTACCATCAAAATTAATTAAGTAACCCAGTTTCAGGGACAGGAAAATATAGTGGCTAGGCAAATCCTTAAATAGGAACCCATCAAATTAAGACACATGCATGGGTGGTGAAATTAATAATTATTAGGACATTTGCATGACATAATACACTTGCCTTCTTCCCAACTCTGTTGCTGATCAAATCCTTCTCCAAAGCTTGGATCTTCAGAGAAATCCTCGAATTGCTCGTTTCCTAATCGCATCACACATTCACATGCAAGGAAACAATACAACAAATAAGAAACAGTACACCAAACAATTCCAACAGAAGAAAACAACAGCACTAAACTAATCTACACGTTACAACGAACGCGTGAGCGCGAGAATCACTAAAATCGGAGTTAAAACGCAAAAGATATGGCTTTTCTAAGGTTCAGGGGCTTGCTGGCAAAGTTTTAAAACTTCCAGGGGCTAAAATAAAAGAAAAAGGACCTATTTGCAATTATTTTCGAATAAAATTGGACTGCGGGTTAATTATAGAAATCTTTAGGGTTTCTTTTGCAAAAGTCGCACTGTTGACCGGTATTTACTTGTTTGACTCAGCTGGACTCTAATCTGATCCGTCGGATCACGATCGGACGGTCCACGACAGACGACCGAGGGGCTCGCCGGCGCGGGGAAAGAACAGCGGCGGCGCTGCGGCGGCGCATCGCCGGAGTAAACCCGACCGGAGGCTACGGAGCTTGGTTTGCCACGGGACCAAGTCCCAGGGACTCGCCGGACCACGACGAGGACACCTAAGGGGTTCTGGACGACGGGGAACGCGCGACAACGACGGAACGCGACGGCGGCGCCATGGGCGGCGGCGGAGCTCACGGTCGAACGCGAACGCGAGGAAAGAAGCTGCAATTCGCGACAAGAACCCGACAGGGAGGATGAGAAGGCGATGGCGAACTCACCAGAGGTGAACTCGACGGAGATTGGCCGGCGACAGCGTCGGACGACGACGAGCGGCGGCCGGCGGCCCTGAAGATCGATGGCGAGCTCAATTAGTCCGATGCGCAACCGAACTCGGGTCAAGATCACGAAGGGGAGGTGCAGGGTGCCGAGGCGAACCTCTTGGACTTGCTCGGGCCGAAGGAGAGGCGGTGCAGCGGCGGATCGACGTCGGCGGCCTCGATCTCGGCAACAGCGGCGATGGCGACTCGGTTTTTGGGCTCGATTCTTCGATGGATTAGATTGCGGGCAATGCGCTCCTTAAGTAGGCCGGGGACCAAGGCAGGCGTGCAGCAATAGGAGTCGGCGGTGAGACGGGCGGCGCTGGGACTCGGCTCGGCGTCGGGGAGAATCCGGCTCGGATGGGGAAGACGAAGGAGCTGACGCAAGGGGCCCACCTGTCGGCGTCTGGGGAAGAGAGAGAGAGCGGGGAGAGGCCGAGCGGGCCAAGCTGGGCCGAAAGCGGGGAGATGGGCCGGCCGGGGAAAAAAAAAAGGAATCGGAAAAAAAAGAAAACAGGGGGCAAAGATGTACTGGGCCGAGACTTGGAGGTGCGAAAACGAACTCGGCAGATTTTAACTTTTCTAAAACTCACACAAATGCAAATCAAATTCGAATTTAAACAGAATTTAAATTCCAATTTGATTTACTAGCAACCAAAAATATATGCAACAGCATGAATGCAACAAAAACTTATTTTGACTAAAATAATTATTTAATGTGATATTTAAATTAATAAAAAGGCTAGAAATTCCAATTAATTCCTAGAAACTTTATTTAAGCCTTAATAAATCCTAGAAAAATTCAGAGGGTTGCTATAATTTAATTGTGATGAATTTTAGGGTGTTACAAACCTACCCCCTTAAAATGAATCTCGTCCTCGAGATTCGGACGGGTTAAAGAAAATCTGAGGGAACTCTGCCATCAACTCATCCTCTCTTTCCCAAGTTGCCTCACTTTCCGCATGATGACTCCACTGAACTTTACACATATTAATCACTTTACTCCTAGTAACTCTTTCAGCGGTTTTCAAAATCTTAGCTGGGTACTCCTTATAAGTCAGATCATCTTGCACATCCAACTCTTCCAAAGGTAATTCTTCCTCCGGAACTCTAAGACACTTTTTCAACTGAGAGATATGAAACACATCATGCACATCTGACAGTCTGGCTGGCAACTCCAGTTGATAAGCAACTTCACCTTTTCTATCAACAATCTTGAAAGGTCCAATGAAACGAGGGGATAATTTACCCTTCACTTTAAACCTTCTCAAGCCTCGAATAGGAGATACTTTCAGATACACATAATCACCTACTTCGAAAGTTAATTCTCTCCTTCTTGTATCCGCATAACTCTTCTGCCTGGACTGAGCCGTTCTTAAATTCTCTCTGATAATCTGAACCTGTCTTTCTGCTTCCTGTAGTATCTCTGGACCAAACAACTGACTCTCACCAGTTTCACTCCAATACAACGGTGTTCTGCATTTTCTACCATAAAGTGCTTCGAAAGGGGCCATCTTCAAACTAGCCTGATAACTGTTGTTGTATGAGAACTCTGCATATGGAAGACTCTTGTCCCAACTGCCTCCATGCTTCAAAGCACAAGCTCTCAACATATCCTCCAAAATCTGATTAGTCCTTTCTGTCTGACCATCTGTCTGAGGATGATATGCAGAACTGAAATTCAACTTTGTATCCATAGACTCATGCAACTTCTGCCAGAATCTAGATGTAAACTGAGTACCTCTATCAGACACGATCTTTTTAGGTACACCATGGAGACAAACAATTCTGGACATGTATAACTCTGCCAACTTTGCGCTGGTATAAGTAGTGTGAACGGGTATAAAGTGAGCTACCTTAGTTAATCTGTCCACAATAACCCATATGGAGTCATATCCTCCTCGAGTGCGAGGTAATCCTACAATGAAATCCATACTGATTTCTTCCCACTTCCATTCGGGCACCTTGAGTGGTTGAAGCAATCCGGCTGGTCTCTGGTGTTCAGCTTTGACTCTCTGACAGACATCGCACAATGCCACATAGGCAGCCACATCTCTTTTTAGTCCATACCACCAATACCTTTGCTTCAGATCTTGGTACATCTTGGTGCTTCCAGGATGAATAGAATATGCGGAATCATGAGCTTCCCTCAATATCCGCTCTCTGAGAGACTCAATATCCGGTACACATATCCTCTTTCTAAACCAAATTGTACCTTGATCATCTTCGGTGAAGTCGGGAGCTTTCCCTGCTAACATGGTTTCCTTGATTTCCTTTATCTTCTCATCAGTAAGCTGACCTTTCCGAATTTCCTGTTCCAGTGTGGACTCAACTTCCATTGTCACACCTTCTGTCTGATTTAGGAATCCCAAGTTCAGCTTTTCCATCTCTGCAAGCAACTCAGCTGGTAACTGGCGACCAAACATTGCATTTACTTGCGACTTCCTACTCAACGCATCAGCAACCAAATTAGCCTTGCCAGGATGATTGATTCCTAGATCGTAATCCTTGATCAACTCCAACCATCTTCTCTGCCTCAAATTCAGATCCTTCTGAGTAAATATGTACTTCATGCTTTTGTGATCAGTATACAGCTCACATCTGTTACCTAGAATATAGTGCCTCCAGATCTTCAAGGCATGGACAACAGCTGCAAGCTCCAGATCATGAGTAGGATAGTTCAGCTCGTGTTTCCTCAATTGTCTGGATGCATAGGCTATAACTATGCCTTCCTGCATGAGCACACATCCAAGACCTCTACGAGAAGCATCACAATATATATCAAAGTTCTTGTGGATATCTGGTATAGCAAGCACTGGTGTTGTAGTCAACTTCCTTCTCAACTCTTCAAAACTGGTCTGACACTCTTCTGACCAAACAAACTCCTTGCCCTTCTCTAATAGCGAAGTGAGAGGTTTCGCTATTTTAGAAAAGCCTTCTATGAATCTCCTGTAATATCCAGCCAATCCCAGAAAACTTCTGATCTCAGAGACTGTGGTAGGAGGTTCCCATTCCAACACATCCTTGACTTTACTTGGATCCACTGCAATACCTCCATCAGTGACCACATGACCAAGAAAAGACACTTGATTCAACCAGAATTCACATTTACTAAACTTGGCATACAACTGGTTCTCTCTAAGAGTCTGCAACACCAACCTCAAATGTTCTTCGTGCTCTTCCTCATTCTTCGAGTAAACCAGAATATCATCAATAAACACCACCACAAACTTATCCAAGTACTCCATGAACACCTTATTCATCAGGTACATAAAGTAGGCGGGTGCATTTGTCAATCCAAACGACATTACCGTATACTCATACAATCCATACCTGGTGGTGAATGCTGTTTTAGGAATGTCGGAACGTCTGATCCTCAACTGATGGTAGCCAGATCTCAAGTCAATCTTGGAGAAAACCTTAGCTCCTTTCAGCTGATCGAATAAGTCTTCGATTCTGGGCAATGGATACTTATTCTTGATGGTTACCTCATTCAATGAACGATAATCCACACACATCCTCAGAGTTCCATCCTTTTTACCCACAAAAATTACAGGTGCTCCCCAAGGTGATGAACTAGGACGAATGTAACCTTTATCCAACAGTTCCTTAAGTTGTTTCTTAAGTTCTTCTAGTTCATTAACAGCCATTCTATAGGGTCTTTTAGAAATAGGAGCAGTACCAGGTAAAAGCTCAATAATAAACTCAATGTCTCGTTCGGGTGGCATACCTGGCAAATCTTCTGGGAAGACATCTGGAAACTCACAAACAACTCTGATATCCTCCAAAGGAACACCACTGGCCTGATTCACTGCGTAAGTTGAAGCTGAGGGTTGTGTGGCTCCGAATTCAATCTTATCTCCCTGAGGGCTAGTCAACAACACGGACCTCTTGGCACACTGAATCACCGCATCAAAAGCAGCTAACCATCCCATTCCAAGTATGACATCGATTCCCTCAGAGTTCAGAACTATCAAATCAGCAGGAAAATCTACCCCAACTATTTTCAGGTTAACTCGGGGACAGATAAAATTAGCTTTCATGTTTCCACCGGGTGAGCTAACTAGCATGGAATTTCTCATAGGGACCATAGATATATTATACTTAGCTACGTATTGAGCAGTAATAAAAGAATGAGATGCTCCAGAGTCGAATAAAACCGATGCAGGGGCTGAGTTGACAAGGAACATACCAAGTACCACATCTTGGGACTCCTGTGCGGTCTCTGCAGCAACATGGTTCACCTTGCCCCGCATCTGATTCTGCTGGCCCTTGTTGCTCTAGGGCGTCTGGTTCACATTCCTATTCTGCTGCTGAGGGGTATTCTGAGTAGGTGCACTGCCACTCTGGCGCTGTGGGGTCTGAGCATTCCTTTTAGGACAGTTGTAAGCATAGTGGCTGGGATCTCCACAAATGTAGCAGGAACGAGGAGTAGGAGCACTGCCTGGTGCAGGTGTCTTCACTGGAGTCTGAGTCGGGGTAGTTTGACGGTTTTGCTGAAACACTGGACGCTGCGGTGGAGGTGCTGACCGCTGACTCTGCCCAAAGCTACTCCCTTGCCCACCAAAACGAGCGGGCATGTTCTGCTGAGGTTGCTGGAAACGAGGGCGGGTGTTACTGCTTGACTGTCCTGAGGACATGAACTTCCTCTTCTGCTCTCCCAACTCACGGCGCTTGCTTTCCAAGCCAATAGCCTTATCCAGCAGCTTCTGAAATGTTGGGAAGGTATGAGACATGAGTTGATATTGGAGCGGCGGAATCAATCCTTCCAGAAATCGCTCCTGCTTCTGCTCATCATCCTTCACCTCATCTGGGGCGTAACGGGACAACTGGATAAACTTATCCCGGTACTCACTGACAGTCATCCCACCTTGCTTGAGTGAGAGGAACTCCTTCTTCTTCAGCCTCATGACACCCGCAGGAATATGGTGGCTTCTGAAGTTGGTCCTAAACTCCTGCCAGGTGATAGCATCAGGGGTGGCATGAGCAGCAAGATAAGCATCCCACCAATCTGAAGCTGATCCTTCCAAGCGTCCTGAGGCATACAGGACCTTCTCCCTGTCATTGCACTGAGCCATATCCAGCTTCTTCTCAACAGTCTTCAGCCAATCATCAGCATCAAGTGGATCTGCTGAGTGGGAGTAGGTAGGAGGTTTGTGACTCATGAACTCCCGGTGCTTGTCCCTCTGCTGGTTGTTGTTGTTGTTGTTGTTGTTGTTCTGCGCTTGCATGGCTGCCAAGGTGTTAGCCATGCCCTGGAGAATCTGAGTCTGGTTGGCGAGAATCTGATCCATTGCTGTAGGTGCTTGATTTGGCGGAGGATTTGGATTGGGGTTGGCACGTCCTTGACGAATCACAGGTGGTCGATCCACTCCACTTCCAGACCTGGTGTTTACCATCTGGTGGTTAGAACATGAGATTCAGAGAGTGGTAAAAAGATATAACTCAAATCATGAACAGATAAGAGTTAGTGTAAACGAGTTTCCAACGTCAGCCAATCCAAATTCTGAAACAGATTCTGTTCGTCCTAATTAAACAGTTGTAACTCTCGTTCTGTTTATCCAAAAATCATGATCTTTTGTCAGAACGTAGATTATCCAATTCTCAAACTAACCCAACTTGGATCACCTCAATTGGAATTTTGTAGCTCGAGATATAAAATAAACAAGACAGCTGTGTCAGGACCACGGGACAGATTCTGGTTACTCCAATAAAACCATTATATCTCTCTGCCAGAACCTCCAAAAATCACGAAAAATTCCCAGAACCTAGGTTATCAAGTCCTTAATCCAACCCAACTGGATTTACGTCAAACGGGGTTCTGAAACTCCAGAAACAATTCGGACAGTACCAGGATATCATGCAGCGGCGAGAACAGATTGTCGCATGACATGATTTATATGGGGGGGGGTACAATTATATGGATAAAGAGATGGTTAAGGGCTAAGATCAGAGACCAAGATAACCCAAAACTAACTAAATTTAATATTTAATAATTACTCAATTGTGGTCATCACTCCACAATTAAGTTTCAATCATTACAAAAATCCAAATCATACACTTTGCACAGAAGCAAACACGAAGCATACACTCCTAAACAAACTAAAACACATGTTACGCACGAGTCTAAACGTACTGAACTAACAAAATAAAGGGTATCCTATCTTAATAGGTATGGGCGAAGCAACTGGACGATCCACCGAGCACTGTCTAGCGAGGTGGTGAATGTCCCAACAATCCTTCCATATCTTCATCCAATGGCGGAAATGCTTCTCCCTTGAGTTCAGCTATCAACCTCTTGTTCTTCCTTCGTTCAGCAGCGAGTTCTTCACGCACTTCTTGTAGTTCCCTTGTAGTGTCATCAGCGTGCATGTTGAGCATCTGGGTGAATGCCACCTGGACGTTGAGTGTAGAGTCTAAGCCAGGCGGTTGTGGTACAACCCCAGTTGGAGTGCCTTGCTGCCTTCGAGGAAGATATGCCCAAGCAGTGTGGCTTACTTCAGCAGCCTCTTCATGACAAAACACAGAAAGTGCCCTCCTGGCTGCATCCTGGATTCCAGCTTCGAAAGTTGATCTGATGGCGATGGCATGATGCACTGCAGCTTCTTTGGTTCCTCCAAACTCATAATCAGGCTCCCTGATGTATACAGCGACTTCCCAGTCCTCTGGGTGATCTGGATGTGTCCTCCTCCTTCCACAATATTCTATCTCCACTGGGTAGTTCAGACGCTCGAAAAGCATTCGAAGCATCATCGGAAACCCACTGTTGCCTCCGTCGTGGTGATGGATAGTCACCACCCACATGTCAGGCGGCGGAGAGGGTCCTTCACTTCCTTCAGATCCAGCTGGAGCATTCCCTCCTGAGTTGACTTCTTCGTCCATTACTTCCATCTCTTCAGGTTCCGGTTCCTCTTCTTTCACTGAATGCGACGCAAACGAGGAAAGAGTGCTTGCCAATCTACGAGCACCTTGCCTTGTCAGCACCATCTATGGTTTAAGCAAGAAAGGGGTTAGAAACAGTTCTAAAGACATTAAAACCAGATGAGATGGAGAAAGGAGAGAGAAGAAAAGCAAAATCAAGGAGGAGACAATTATCAATGGCCTGGAATACTAGCAAATTAAACCAAGAATAGATAGACCAAGAGTAGTTAAGCAAACTAATCCTTAGAGAAAGACCATTGCTATCTAGGCTTGCGTCCTACAGTCAACATAGCTCTGATACCACCTCTGTCACACCCGGTTTTAAAGGCAAAGCCAGGTGCATCTCATATGTGCGCCAGGATCAGTTTACACACATATGGTAGACGTCACAAGTGAATATCCATAACCATGCATAACGAAAGAGTATTATAGTGTAATTATTACAATCTCAGAGTTGACTCAAAAGTCATAGCGGAAGACTTAAATAAACGTTAACTAACGAAGCCAAAGTGACTCCAACTCCACAGGCATTGACTGGGGGAGACTCGCCTAGAACTCCTCAAAATCAGTGGTGAAATCCTCAAAATTCTCCCAATTTGAGCAGCATTCCGGAGTAGTTGATGCAGTAGAGGAAAGAAAGAAAAGCAACAAGTATGAGCACATAACGTACTCAGCAAATGTAATAGGACATACAAGGCTGAGGCAAAAAGGTTGGCTGACCATACTGCTGTAAGCACTTTTAGTTGGTCAAGTTTTATTAAGCAACTATTTACTAGCAAATGAAAGTATATACCACCCACAAATTAATGAATGCCAATTTCCCAACATATTCAAGTAACCACGGTTTAGATCATGTTCAAGTATGATTATCATGTAAGGGTCCAGGCCGCTCTTGACCGTGAGCACGGCTGTTATAACAGTTTTACACTCTGCAGAGGTTGTACACTTTCACCATAAGCCGTGATTCCCATTGCCGAAGCATTGTACCCTTCCCACACCACGTGGACCGAATACTGGGTTTCACTATGAGACCTTTACAAAAGCACTCTAATAAATAATAGCCCGCTAAGGTTTCCGGTTCAGAGCAGAGCATAACCCTCCCTAATGAGGTCTGTCTCTTACCAAAGCCCACAGCTCAAAAGGACCGAGCTATACCCCGTCAACCGCCGCCCCCCATGCCCCTTTCGGGTAAAGCTACCATAAACCAGAGCACCTAATTAGTCAGTCAAAGCCAGAGCCATATAGCACTCATGGTTGTACTGTTTTCCTGGGTGGTTCTCCATGTTCCAATTAAAAAGATATGATCTTGTTCATTAATTGATTAAAAAGGTAGTAATGGAACATAGAGTGTGGGTTCAATTAACCAATTCCCAGTTGAGCAAACTAAGCATCATCTACCATCAAAATTAATTAAGTAACCCAGTTTCAGGGACAGGAAAATATAGTGGCTAGGCAAATCCTTAAATAGGAACCCATCAAATTAAGACACATGCATGGGTGGTGAAATTAATAATTATTAGGACATTTGCATGACATAATACACTTGCCTTCTTCCCAACTCTGTTGCTGATCAAATCCTTCTCCAAAGCTTGGATCTTCAGAGAAATCCTCGAATTGCTCGTTTCCTAATCGCATCACACATTCACATGCAAGGAAACAATACAACAAATAAGAAACAGTACACCAAACAATTCCAACAGAAGAAAACAACAGCACTAAACTAATCTACACGTTACAACGAACGCGTGAGCGCGAGAATCACTAAAATCGGAGTTAAAACGCAAAAGATACGGCTTTTCTAAGGTTCAGGGGCTTGCTGGCAAAGTTTTAAAACTTCCAGGGGCTAAAATAAAAGAAAAAGGACCTATTTGCAATTATTTTCGAATAAAATTGGACTGCGGGTTAATTATAGAAATCTTCAGGGTTTCTTTTGCAAAAGTCGCACTGTTGACCGGTATTTACTTGTTTGACTCGGCTGGACTCTAATCTGATCCGTCGGATCACGATCGGACGGTCCACGACAGACGACCGAGGGGCTCGCCGGCGCAGGGAAAGAACAGCGGCGGCGCTGCGGCGGCGCATCGCCGGAGTAAACCCGACCGGAGGCTACGGAGCTTGGTTTGCCACGGGACCAAGTCCCAGGGACTCGCCGGACCACGACGAGGACACCTAAGGGGTTCTGGACGACGGGGAACGCGCGACGACGACGGAACGCGACGGCGGCGCCATGGGCGGCGGCGGAGCTCACGGTCGAACGCGAACGCGAGGAAAGAAGCTGCAATTCGCGACAAGAACCCGACAGGGAGGATGAGAAGGCGATGGCGAACTCACCAGAGGTGAACTCGACGGAGATTGGCCGGCGACAGCGTCGGACGACGACGAGCGGCGGCCGGCGGCCCTGAAGATCGATGGCGAGCTCAATTAGTCCGATGCGCAACCGAACTCGGGTCAAGATCACGAAGGGGAGGTGCAGGGTGCCGAGGCGAACCTCTTGGACTTGCTCGGGCCGAAGGAGAGGCGGTGCAGCGGCGGATCGACGTCGGCGGCCTCGATCTTGGCAACAGCGGCGATGGCGACTCGGTTTTTGGGCTCGATTCTTCGATGGATTAGATTGCGGGCGATGCGCTCCTTAAGTAGGCCGGGGACCAAGGCAGGCGTGCAGCAATAGGAGTCGGCGGTGAGACGGGCGGCGCTGGGACTCGGCTCGGCGTCGGGGAGAATCCGGCTCGGATGGGGAAGACGAAGGAGCTGACGCAAGGGGCCCACCTGTCGGCGTCTGGGGAAGAGAGAGAGAGCGGGGAGAGGCCGAGCGGGCCAAGCTGGGCCGAAAGCGGGGAGATGGGCCGGCCGGGGAAAAAGAAAAGGAATCGGAAAAAAAAGAAAACAGGGGGCAAAGATGTACTGGGCCGAGACTTGGAGGTGCGAAAACGAACTCGGCAGATTTTAACTTTTCTAAAACTCACACAAATGCAAATCAAATTCGAATTTAAACAGAATTTAAATTCCAATTTGATTTACTAGCAACCAAAAATATATGCAACAGCATGAATGCAACAAAAACTTATTTTGACTAAAATAATTATTTAATGTGATATTTAAATTAATAAAAAGGCTAGAAATTCCAATTAATTCCTAGAAACTTTATTTAAGCCTTAATAAATCCTAGAAAATTCAGAGGGTTGCTATAATTTAATTGTGATGAATTTTAGGGTGTTACATTCTCCTCCCCTCAGAGGTTCTCTTTTTCTCCTCTACCCTCTTCTCGTGTAGGTCCTTTGCCCTGGCCTCCGGCCAGATCCACGGCGGGGGCGCCGGATCCGCGGTCTTGGCGGCCGGATCCGCGCGGTGCTGGTGGCCTGGCGTTGGTGGCCTGGCTCCTTGTTGGAGGTGCCCGGATGCTCGGCGCGGCGGCTGGCGGTTCCGGCGGCTGCTCTCGGCGTGGCTGGGGGCGGCCTGACCCCTGTCCCTCGCCGGCGGTGGCGGCGGCGGTTCGCGGCGTGGCCAGGGGTGCCCGGTCTCTGCTGCCTGGCGGGGCGATGGTAAAGGACCGGCGGGACGCCTTGGTGGAGGCTCTGTGGAGGTGTCTTGGTGACGCGGCCGGTAGCAGTCTGGCGACGGTGCACCAGTAATGCCATGGTGGCGTTACTGGTTGCCCCGGGCAGCCTTCCTCCAGCGGCGATGGTGTTGGTGATGCTGTGGTAGCACGACCGATGATGGTTCGCATGGTTGTTTGCCGGCGGCATCATGGTGGTGCCGATGGCGGCAATCGTGCGTTGGCTCCCCAATGGCGCCATGGTGGTGAGGTTGGTGGTGTCAGCCATCTCGTCGCTTCACGGTGAAGATGCAAGTGAAAGCTTATCCTTCTTTGGGACGACGTCGATGGCGCTCCGTGTGTCATGTCCTTCCTGAAGGCGATGTCGGTCATCTCCAGCGCGGACTTGCCTCCTGCAATGGCAGCTGCTTGTGTGAGGGTGTCTTCTTTCCTGTCATTTCTCTTTGTTTTTCCTTTTTGCTATTTATAAAGAAAAAAGAAAAAAAATTATAGTAGTAGAGAAGAAGAGAGGTTTCAGTCCATGGCTGTGGTAGCAGTGTTAGCTCGTGTCGACGTCCCAATCTGACCGAGCGGTTTTAGTGGGGTTTTTGGGTCGATGTCCCAATCCGACCCGGCTCACCCTTTGAAGTGGTTTGAGTTGTTTAGAATGGTGGTGTTGATGTCCCAATCCAACCTACTGAGTTTCTTCCTATCCCTTGAGTTGTGCGGTCGTTGGAACGGAGTTGTATGAGATGGTACGATACCTCTCTAGTTGTACGGTCTTCGGACTAAAGTTGTATGGTTTTTGGGCCCGGTTTTCCTTATAAACAGGGCCAACTCTCTTCTTCTAATAAAAATTTGGGAAAGCGTAAGCTTTCGCCATCCGTTCGAAAAAAAGTGCTACCTCAAATTCAATGCAGTCTGCAATTTGGTGTTAAATTATTCACAATAGAGAATAGAGATGGAAATGCTCAAGATTAGAACTAACTAAATCTTCATGTGGGATAAGTGGTTCTATCTGATATAGCAACGCAGATGGTAACCAGCTTAATGAATAAATCCTACAGAACTTTTATCCTTTGCAAAGACCATTAATATCACCTTACAAGCTTCAGGGGCAGATTTCATCCACAATTTCCACCTTCCACTTTCAATCCAAGCCCATCATCAGTTGCTATAATTGCAAGACTCTTTACAGAGCAATGGCCTTCTCTGATGGCAGTGCTGGACTCAGGAACAAGTTTGGACCCGGGCTAATCAAGTTAATAGATGCCTAATTTCTAGATAGCATTAGCATTTTCTCTATCTCTTAGACAGATGTACAACTGTGTTTTCAGCTCAAATCCCGGGCTGCAGCACAGGCAGCACAGGGCCTAGCTCCGCTACTGTCTGATGGGAAGGATAAGTGGTGCTATATCTGGGGCAACAATTCTTTTTCCACTTCCATAGCCTACAAGGCCATTATTAGAGAGGCACATTCACCCCATTTTCTCCTGGATTTGGAAATCTAAATGTCAAATGGAACACAATGTCTTTTTTCGAGTAAATTCCTTATTTGACACCAAAATAAATGCCGGTTCCTTTCTTGGCCCTGAAAAAAATTTCATTCTGTATTTGACACTGACTTTTAACTTCATTCCTGATTTGACATTTCATCACAGCTTTAAGTTAAATTAAGCAAAACAACCTCGAAATAACCTTCAAAATTCATGGAACTTTTTATAATGATATAACATATCGATATGAACATATTTTATTTAAAAAGACACATGTGCATTTATGGTTTTAAAACTAAAATTTACTAAACTAGACTATCTTTAAAATAAATATGGATTATATGGCACCAAAATACTTTCAAACAATTATGAAAAAAACTATATGTAATGTGGTAGTTTATAAAATGATTTTCCAATATAAGTTAAATATAGAATTGGGAATAACATGGTATTTTAGTAATTTTAGATGGAACTCATAATTATCTATTTAACTTATGATGGAAAATAATTTTATACGCTATTGTATCACATGTGACAAATATTAGTTATTTTTCTTAATTTTTTGAAATCATTTTAGTGATATAAAATTTAGATAAGTTTTAAAAACTATCTAGTTTGGTGAATTTGAAGTTTAAAACTATAAACGTGCATGTATTGTTTTGAATGACATATGTTCATGTGTATTTGTTATATTGGTAGAAAAAATCGATGGATTTTGGAGGTGATTTGGAGTACGTTTTGTCCGACTCAAGTTTTGAAGGTAATAGAAGTGTCAAATAATGAATGAAGTTAAAAGTCAATGTCAAATAACGAACGAAAAAATTTTCAGGGTCAAGAAAGGAATCAACATTTGTTTTGGTGTCAAATAAGAAATTTATTTATTTTTAGGTTCTTAAACGCAGCACACCGACGAGGAAACCAAGGTCGCAAGATTCATCGTCAAAACACAGCACGAGCGCAACCACACGCGTGCACGAGTGCGAACTTCACAGGCAAGATTTAATGCAAAATTCAGCATGAGTACAAACCACTAGCGCAGCAAGAGTACGGACACGAACTGCTCACGGGATTCAGAGAAGGGAAGGCGTGCGATGGGCTCACCGCGATCATCCATCGCACTACCGTCGTCTCTGATCGCGAAGCAGCGACGAGGTGGGCAGGGCAACGCGAGGCGGCGGTCGGCGGAATGCTGAAGCGACAGCCAGGGGAGTCGGGGATTGGGGTTCAACCAGGTTCAGGGTTTAGGGGTCGGTTACGAGTTTCTTTTCGTATATGTTCTGTATCTCATCATCATATAGCAAATAAATATACTCATAAAAACTTTTTTGAGGGAAATATACTAATAAAAAATATATATTATATCGCGGAAAAAATATTTGCGGCTTTCTGTGTGGTCTACTTTTTGAACGAACTACACTCGTGCACTACTTAGGCCTTCTAACTGTGTGATTGGCCTCTTAGGCTATCCAATTGGCTGACTTTCCGTCTCGGCCGGCGAAGACCTGTGGCCATCTTAAATACTCCGTACACATCAGCAGACGCAACCGCGGCCCGCAAGGCCGCAACCGCAGATTGCCACGGAATTCCCTGAGCAACTCCCCAAGTAAACCCTAACTCACACGCTATTTGTGACCGAGCGAGCCATGGCAGCGGCGACGACGGCGACGGTGGCGCAGCAGCTGCAGTACATGCGGCGGGGAGATCTCGATGATGATGACGACGACGGCGACCTCAACTCCCCCCTGCCGCGGGTTGTCATCGGGCCCGACGAGAACAGCATCAGGAAGGTAATCGAGTACCGCTTTGACGACGAGGGCAACAAGTTCAAGGTCATCACCATCATCTCCCCCGTCCGCACGCTGGCGCGCGCACCCAATTCCGCCGAACCCATGAAGGGGGATGCCGGGTCGCGGCTTTCAAAAGTCTCCACTAAAGGGATCCTCCTGGAGCGCCCGCAGTCCTCAGGTCGTTGCTATTCTGATAATTTTTACTCATAGATCTGTGTTGATTCAGCTGTTTCCCTTCACCTGTTCTATTTTTAGACGTAATCTGCCAAAATTAGTGATCTGTTTTCAATTTTTTATGCAACTCTTCTTTTGATAGGCGCAGTCTAGGTCAAAATTTGGGGGCGAGTTTGAGTGATCAATGTCCGATGTCCTTGTACATAAACGCACGCGTGTTAGGATTGTGATTATTGGGTGCTATCTAAGCTACAGTATGGTTTCTATGCTCTGAACGTTTGGGTGAACTTAACTAGAAAAATATCTATTGGGACTTGTATTTTTTTCACCTTCATGAAAAGAGGTACACCATAGGCGTTGTAGTAATGGTGTTTTTATTGCAAAGACAGCTGCATTGTATTCTATATGGGTAACTACACGCATTTATTTTCTAGGTGGCATACGTTATTTTTTTTAGCAATAGCTGGGTTGAATCAGAGAACACAATCATGCTATACAACAAAAGTTTCTCAGCTTAGCAGATGCTGCTTTAGTGCCATTGATTGTTACATTGTCATTTGGTTTCAAAAATTGAACCTCACATGCTGGTTTGTTTAACCTAACTTCCCTTTGTCATTTTGTTTTCTAACTGCTCCCTTAACTTCAGGGAACAAAGCTGAGGAACCAACTTCATCTGGTGCTCCACTGGTTAGGTCAATTAAGGGAGATACTGTTATCATGAAATGCATGATCTGTCACAGCAAGGGGCACCATTGGACCGCAAAGTGTCCCTCCCGAGCACTACCTCCTGCCGATGGCCCTACACCCACACAGGTGAAGGTGTTAAGAGAGCATATCCTCCTGCATTTATGATGGGATCTGCTGATAGAATTAGAGATAATGTGAAGAAGATCACGAATGATAACAGATGTGTCCGGGTGACCAATCTCTCGGAAGGGGCCCGTGAATCTGATCTTGCTCAGTTGTTCGGTATGTTTGGCTCGGTTACCTGTGTCTACCTCCCTATGGATGAGAATGGATCGGGCAGTGGGATTGGCTATGTCAAATTTGCTCAGAGAAGCGAAGCTGAGGCTGCTATCAGGAGACTCAATGGGTGGATTTATGATAACCTTACACCACAAGTTGGGTGGGCCGCACCAATGGTGAAGTAGTTTGTCGTGCTACTTTGCAAGCATAGCATATTTCTCAGTTGCTGCTTATATATCATCTGTATTGTACATATGTTTTGCTGTAAACACCGTTATGTTGTTTGGATCAGTATGATGCTTAAACATGTTTAGCATTATTTGGTGGACGAAAATAATAGTGTTATTTTGTTTGGACCTTGTCGCAGCTGTCTGTGTTTTCTCCACGAGGCTGACAGTTTATCATTTTGTAGAGGTTTTACTTAATTATGATCATTAGAATGTTACATTGCCATTTCTTGATCAAATTTCTGATTACTGCCCTGTGCCCTCACTTCCTAAATGCTCTAGTTGGGAGCATTAGCGCTGGAGAACATTATTTTTATGTTGACAATTAACTCTAATATTGATTAGACAGTTTGAGTTGTGTTTTTCTATGGGTCTTTCCTATTAAAATGCCAAAAAAGTTATTCCTTTTTTCACCTGTTAATCTCTGTACTGACACCCTGGTGATGACCTTTTGGGAGCTCGATGTCCCAAGCCCCATCATCCGCACTGGGGTCCTTTACATCTTCCTCCAGGTTGCTTTTACCGTAAAAACCTTACATCTTACTCCAGGTTGTTTTTACCGTAGAAAGCTCTACACCAGGTATGGGGAGCTCCCGGAGCGCTCCCCATTCGCAATAATTAACTCCTAGCAAAGACATGATAAGGAGAATCCAATTTGTTGTTTTTACCGTAGAAAGCTTACAGGGAGCTCCCGGAGCGCTCCCCATCCGCAATAATTAACTGCTTCTAGCAAAGACATGATAACGTGAATCCAATTTGTTTCTGAAAGAAAAATTACGACGGGAGTTCGATTGATCATTCTATCAGTGCATTTTATATAAACCGGACGGTCTCGGAGACCATGTTTTACAAAATAGAACCCACGGTCCATGCCCCTCTCAGATATTTTTTAGAAAATCATGTGAGCTTTGCTAAATAGAACCTGCTGTCCACGCCCCTCTCTCATTCATTTTTTAGAAGAACCCTCGGTCTTTTACGAAATAAAACCCACCGCCCGTGCCCCTCACAGTCATTTTTACAGAAGAACCCTCAATCTTTTGTGAAATAGAACATGTAGTCCATGCGCTCTCTTCAAGGCCATTATTAAAAAAGACTCTCGAACTTTTACCTAATGGAACCATCTAAGCAAACTTAGCAGCCTAAAAAATACTAGTAGTTGATCATCAATTATGCTAATAATTTGTAAAAAATAATAGCATTTTATGTATTTTCTAAATGTGTAGAACCAAGTCTATGAAAATAGGTGATATTTTAAATCTAAATTAAAGAGTAAATAAAATTTACAAAAATAATGAAGTGCATATCTCGTCAAATTGCCAAATGCCAATTGCTAATTCAGGAAAGAAAAGGGAGCTCTCGATTGAGACGTGGTGGTAGACTAGTAGCTGTAGTTGCAGCTGAGAACTCTGCCATTGGGGCGAGAAACGACAGCAGCCTCCTTGTCAGACTCATACAGAATCGGCTGGTAGCCGAAGAGCACAGGCCTAGTTTAGATTCAAACTTTGGACATAAATCCGTCGTTGTAGCATTTTATTTGTATTTATAAAAAATTATCAAAACATTGATTAATTAGACTCAAAATGTTCGTTTCGCAAAGTACAATAAAACTATGCAATTAGTTCTTGATTTCATCTATATGTACCGATATTTTGATGTGACGGAAATCTTCTTTTTGCATAGTGGAATTTGGGAACTAGGCAGAGTCACTGAAGCGACGTACATGCTCGGTGATTTGATTCACACGAAATGAATGATCTCAGATGAAATCGTGAACAAGAACAATCATGGATCACTAGTTCACTACGTACAGGAGCCAGGAGGCATCAGAGATGCCAAACTAGTGAGCAATCTAACGCGAGATGAGCAAATGCGCAACCTCCAAGCGAATCAGACCGCGGCCTCCATTCATGTATCGAACGAGAGGGCGGCCTCCGTTCATGGATGGATCTTAAGGAAAAGGAGGGGAAGGAAGCACATTTTTCAAATGTTTCTGAAAAAAGTTCCTTTCCCAGATGGATTTTTGGCTCATTTCTTCCAAAGGCATTGGGATCTTTTGGGGGAGGTGAATTTGTCTATAGTGAGTTTATAAAACGGATTGGATCACCAAGAGGTAATTAACGATGCTTTGATTGTGTTGATACCGAAAGTGGCAGCTGCTGAAGAGCAGGGTTACTACATATCAATGTCACACCCCAAAAATTTTGGATTTTGGGATGTGATTTGTTAGAAAAATTAATAAAATAATTTTGTCAATTTTCTAAAATTTTACAAGGTTTATATAAATTAACAGGTAATTTAGTGCATGGAAATAATTATTTTCTAAAGGCAAAATAAAGCAACATAGGTTTAATACTGAGTGTCTTGCATTCGTGCCAGTTGCATTTAGTGGCTTAATGTGTGTAATGTTTTCAAAAACATGTTTAGAAACCTAATGGAAATTTTTCAGAGTTTTCTGGGATTTATTCCTATTCTTTCTAGAGCGAATTCCAATTTTTGGAAGGTGCTAAAATCCTTTTCATGAGCTTCAGATATTTTATTTGGGTTTCTCATGTCCAACTCTATCTCTGGGCATTTTCCCAAGATTTTTGGAGTTATCGGAGTATTTTTTGTGTCTTAATCGATTCATCTAGAATATTCTGGATTTATCTCTGCCTAAGAAATTATTTGCAAATTGTACCTTGGGCTCGTCGTAATAGGACTGATGTGAAGTATATGGATAGCCCGCCATAAAGTCTTGATGCTTCTAATCTTCAAATAGATAAATCCAGAAAGTCCAAGCAATCAATGACTAAAATCTTGCTTTTCTCCTAGTCTTTAATATTTAGCACCAAGCAAGAAACAATGCAAACGGCTTGAGCAGTCTCATGCAAAAATACAAGTGTGGATGTAATCGGTTCCAAAAAACCAGATTCAACTACAACGGCGAATCAAAGTAATAAATCAATTAGGTAAAAGGCTAGGGATCGATAAAACGGTTTGAGCAACCAGATTTTTCTGTTCCCCAGCGGAGTCGCCAAAATGTGTTGACGTGAATTTCGGTCAACACACGAGAGCGCTAGACGCGCGGGTCGCGAACAGACCAAACAGCAGCAAAACCGCACAAAGCGGTCAGACCAGTTCAGAGAAGCGGTCAGACCGGTTTCAAGGTACAAAGCGGTCAGATCGGTTCTGCAAAGCGGTCTGACCGGTTTCCTAGGGTTTCGCCGGATCAATCGTTCGTGAGGGTAACTACCAAGCTTACGCGTTGGAGAACGACTATGTTTACGAGCAAACCAGTAAAGACATAAACAACGCGCTTACGTGGCGAAGAACGACTAGTTTACGAGCAAACTAGCAAAGGCCGTCGAAGCTCTCGCCCGGGAGGGACCCCGTCAGGGCGTGGACGTCGCCAGCGTGTCCTAGGTCGACCAGCAAGCCTTAGGACGCCATCTATGACCGTGGAGATCAGAGGATGAACAGCAAGGAGGTTGGAAGAGATTAGGGTTTGAAGGAAAAGGTAAAGGTAATGTTTGATTCGATTGTGGATATCCCCTCGATCGACCACGAGCCTTTATATTTATAGGCCAGGGAGGTCTTACCCCTTTAGGAGTCGAAACCCTAATAAAACTCGTGCTAAAATACAATTCCAACTCGGATTATACGGGCCCCAACCGGGCCAGATGCAGATCTTCCCGAAGCCATAACTCTCTCATCCGGAATCTAAATCAGGCGTTCCACATATGAATCTTGATCGTCTCGATGAGAGCTATGCAATGGTGAATTCTAAATCACATTTTGACAATGTTACCCAAACCGGTCTGACCGGTTTGTGCACACCGGTCAGACCGGTTTGCACAATCCTGCCACTTTTGGGTGCGAACAGGTTGGCTCCGATTTGGCACGTGATGGGCGCCCATGAGACAAGATCGGGTCATGCCTCGCACCTACCCCACCATTATCGTTACAAGTCGTGGCAAGATCATCAAGTGTTCTTAGGAGATGCATGATCGACATGTGTTCAACTATGATCTCCAAACTCAGATTTTTCTCTAGGAACTTTAGTTGTTGCAGACCACAGATCTGTGTATGGACCTGAGAGAGTTCGGCCGGAGAGGTTCACGGCCGGCGGCGAGGGCGAGGGGTGAGCCTGGTGGCGGTGGCGAGATCAGGATGATGCCGTTCGACGCCGGCCGGAGGATCTGTCCGAGCATGGGCGTCGTAGTGCTCCACCTCGGCTACTTCATGGCCAACATGGTCAGGGAATTGGAATGGGTTGAGGCCGACGGCGAGCTCACCGTTGATCTCCGGCCGCACCTCGGGTTGTAATGAAGCGGCCGCTGCGTGTGAGACTCATGCGGCGGCGGGAGGCCACGCGGTGCTGCTAAATTTTCAGCAAAATTGAGAGTGAGCTGCACAACCTCTTATCTGACTCTATTTATTAACTATATTCGGTACTAATTAATTGTTAAATATGTATCCATGTACCAAACGAACTTTTTTTGATAGATTTTGAACTATAGAATGATTTGTTTTTACAGAATGGACAAAGTACCAATCTTCTAGCAACAAATACATTTGTTCGAGTTTCTCCTCCAGTGCCGCAGAGAAGGCTCCCCGGTGGTTAGCGGCAGTCCTTTCCAGTGAGCTCAGATCTGGGCGCTCCTTGGCCGGATCCGCGTGGCCCATGACTGGATCCGGCGAACCTTTGATCGGTTCGAGCGTGTCCGTGATGGTGCTCCTCCACGACGTTCGGATCCACGTGATGCCGGCGTGCAGTGGCCTTGGTTGCGCGCGGAGTTGCGGTGCGGCAGCGAGTGGTGGTCGTGCGTGGAGCAGCGGTGCGTCGGCAGGTGGCCGCCGTGCATGGAGGGGCCGCATGTGGTGGAGCGGTGCTTCTTGGAGGACTTTCATGGCGGCATGTGGCCGCTGTGCACGGGCTCAGGCGTGGTGGCCCATGGATGTGACGGAGGACGGTGACGCGGTCGACGGCGGTTGGCTTGGATGCTTATCTGCTGAGGACCATGTGTGTCCGAGGACCAGAGGATGGTCGCTTCTCAGTGTGATGAGTGATTGACAACGTGGTGTTGGACTGACTCTTGGCCTAGTACTGCAGGTGTTGGTGCGACTTGGTTTGCGTTGGTGCAGGTGAAGAACAAGTGCGAAAGGTCTTAGGAGAGACAAGTAGGCTTGGTTCGAGGGACCCGGTGGCCAGACGGGATCAAGTGCAGTCAACATGGTGCAAGAAGAGCAAGAAGAAGTCGTGGACTGGAGCCGGTGCAAGGTGGCGATTAACAGCCGAAGCTTGCACGCGGGGTTTGATGATTGGGCCACAAAACCATCGGAGGAGGGTTTCTCGGTTTGGGCCTCAAAACCGAGCCCGAAGGCCCAACACGACGGAGACGGTGATCCGGGCGTGTTCGGGAAGCTTCGAAGCGGTGGACGCATGGCGGGATCCGGGAGCTTGCGTAGGAGCTAAGCAAGGCCGGATGGACGGCGCGTATCAGCCGGAGGAGATGCCTGCAAGTTTACTGCTTTGCCCCTGCGGGCGTGTATCGTAGGTAGTAGCTGTAGGTCAGTCTAGTCATTTTCCCCCACTAGGACTTGATATGTATAGGGGTGGAGGGGATGGCTCGTGTGTTGCTTGGAACCCTAGTTCATTTGCACTTTTGTAACACCCTGCCCTCCACGAGCCGCCCCGCACAGCCCTTCCGAGGGGCGTGCACGCGTACACATAGCACCCTGCTTACACTTTCGTCCTCGCTTCGTGTAAAAGGGTTAACCCGAAGGTGCTATGGCTGGAAGACAAAGGCTTATAAGTTGACTCCACCCTTGCTCAACTAGCAATGTGGCACTAAACATGTGCATCCCGCACTAATGGGCCACTACCGGGCCATACAAACTGGGCCGGGTGTGACAACTTTGCCTTTCTCTCTCTAGCTTTCTCTCTCTAGGCTAGCCAGTGCATCATCGATTCATCTGAAGCGGGAGGATGTTGGGAGGTAGCTAGCCTTGTACAGATTGTGACCTCTGTGTTTTGAATTCAAGTGCTAGTTTGATTCTTCTCTTGTGTTCTTCCCGAGTTCTTTTGGTTCCTCTCTTGTTTCTCTCGATTCTTCGTTTCTAGACCGTTTGGCTCCGGATTTGTTTGAGGGGATCATGGGCGAGTGCCTTGCGCCTCTTTGTTGATGATCTTGCCCTCTCAAACGCCAGGAATCGGTCTCGATTTGGGATTTTCGGGATGAACTCGTGGGAAGGGGCCTAGTTCGTGTGATCCGCGATTCCTCGATTTGTAGGGCGTTAGAGGCCGAGATTTTTGGGGCATATCTTCACCTTAGGGTGCTAATCATCTCCCCAAAGTTTTGTCTCTAGAGCTCTAGCCGTTTGGGAGATCCGGTGATGGATTTGTGAGAGAAAATCGCGATTTACTGTAGCTGTTCGTCCTGTTCATCCGACGACATTTACGGACGGTCCGCCCTGTCCTGTCGGACGGTCCGCCCGGTCCACGGACAGTCCGCACTCTCGTGGCGGACGGTCCGCGGTGCGCTTTGATCTGCTCGAACGTCGATTTTGGCTAAGTCTTTTCTCGGACGGTCCGCCTGCTCTTCTCGGACGGTCCGCGACACTGGCGGACGGTCCGCAGTAGCAGCTCGGACTGTCTACTCGAAGTGCCTGGAACTACTGGAGATTTGAGTTATTTTTCGGACGGTCCGCCGTGCTCTTACGGATGGTCCGCGGTGTTCTGTCGGACGGTCCGCCGTGACCTAACAGACGGTCCGCCGAGTCCGCGGACAGTCTGCTTGTTCTGTGCGGACGGTCCGTTGTGCTCTGACCGACAAGTGTTCACTTGATCATCTTGAGTTTGCTTCCGCTAGTTTTGTTTGATCGAGGCTTGTTCCTAAGGTTGGTAGGTCCGGAGTGACTACGCAATCTTGGCAAGTTTGTGAGGATTTCTCCGGTTGTGAATTTCGGGATATAGGCCAAGTTTCGAAAGAAATTTTCATTGGCTCCCATTCACTCCCCCCTCTCTGGTCGCCATATCGGTCCTTCAATTGGTATCAGAGCCGGTTATGGATCTTCGTGATTCTAACCAGTCTTAAGATCCAAAGATGGCGTATGCCGGGAAGGGTTCGGGTCCTCCTCTTTTCGATGGAAAGAATTACCGGATGTGGTCGGTTCGCATGGGAGCTTTCCTCCGAAGCAAGGGACAGTTGATATGGGATATCACTATTGATACTTCTTATATCATCCCTACTTCGAGAGAGACACAGATTGCTAGGGACAAGTTTGAGGCTAATGCAAAAGCCGTTGATTTCTTGTTCAAAGCGCTCGACGAGCATGAGTTCAATCGTGTGATCGAAGAGCATCTTGCTTGGAAAATTTGGAAAAAGTTGGAGATTGCCCATGGAGGTGATAGTGGGGTTAAGGCTCGGCTCTTTTCGACTTACCGGAGGGAATATGAGAACTTCTCTCATTTGTCCGGTGAGTCAATCGATGCCATGTTCCAGAGGTTCACCGTGATAGTGAACAACATGAGAGCCAACATTGCCAACCTCCCGTATACAGACCATGACATGGCTTTGAAGCTTTTACATTGTCTTGATATGTCTGTTTGGGGCACTAAGGTTGAGGCAATCATGGAGTCACCGAGCTATCTGACACTCACAGTCGATGGGTTGTTCTCAAAGCTCAAGTCCTCAGAGGTTGATAGGCAAGCTAGAGCCAAGCTCGAGAACCCGACTGATCCCCATAGTCTGGCGCTCATGAGTGGTTCTAGTTCTAGATCCGGTGCTAACTCTTCACGGCAGTTTGCTTTGTCTTTGCTTGTATCTTTGCCAGATGAGGAGTTCGAGGTGTTGAGCGAGGAGGATCTCGCGTTGCTCACCAAGAGGTTCGGGCGCATGTACGAGAACCGCAAGAGTACAAGGCGCTTTGGGAGCACATGCTACCGGTGCGGCAAGATGGGACACTTCATCGCCGAGTGTCCGGAGCCGGCCGACACGGACCGCAAGCACAAGCACCGTTCAAGGGACAAGAGCCACAAGCACAAGGAGAAGAAGAAGCATGGCGACAGCAAGCACAAGCACAAGCACAAGCGCAAGGAACGAGCCATGGTGGCCGGGGCGAGCGACGTCGACACAAGCTCAAGCAGTTCCTCTTCGAGCTCAAGCAGCGACGATGAAGTTCAAGGTCGACGCCGGAGGAGCGAGAGCTTCAACGGCTTGGCATGCATGGCGTCCCAAGGCTTCTGCACCATGGCGCATAACTCCGACAACAAGAAGAATGCAAGAGAAGACTCCGAGTCTGAGTCTGAGGATGAGGTAAACCAAGATCCCAAACTCTTGTTAGAGGAGAATGCTAGGTTGAATGCTTTGCTTGATAACCGTGATGATGTGCTTTGTAAGACCAACAAGGAGAAGAGGGAGTTTAGATCTTTGCTTGGTGAGTCCAAGGTGAAGGTTGTTGAACTCGAGTCTTTGCTTGTTGTGTTTAATGAAAAAATTGCTCACCTTGAATCATGTCTTGCTAAATCACAATCTGAAATTGATGCCTTGAAAATTGCTCATGTTGTCTCTGATGAGCATGCTTGCACTGATTGTGATGTTGTGATGAATGATTAGGTTGAGCTTAAGAAAAAGCACATGTCTCTGGTTGAGAAATTTGATTCTCTTGTTGCTGAGCATGGTGAATTGAAATCTAGACCTGTCTTGCTTGGAGCTTGCACTTCATGTCCTGTCTTGCATGCTAAACTTAATGATGCTCATGCTAAAATCAAATTGCTTGAAAACTCTGTGAAATCTTCTTCCAAGAATGTTTGCTCCACTTGTGAAGAAGTCACTTTAAAGAACCTTGAACTTGAGCATCATGTAAACCGTGCACAAAATGAAAACTATGATTTGCGTAAATGCTTGAGTTGGTTGTCCAGCTATGAACCTCAATTGAGCATGTTGATTGCTAAATTCAGACGTGCTGATGGGTGTGGTCTTGGTTCTGAGTTGGTGGTTGAGCATGAGGGCATGATTTGTGAGAATGTTCCTATTCCACCTCTAACCCCAAAGAAAAACACCTTTGAACCCAAGCCAAACCACCTGAAAAACAAGTTTGACACAACTCCAGATCCTCCAGCTTCCACTATCCCAACCAACAACTTCCAGAAGCGAGTGAAGTTTGTGGGTGAGTCGAGTGGCCTCAAACCTAGTGAGAAGCCAGGGCCAAAAGAAGCTCCAAAGCCAAAGCCAGTCCGTTACCACTGTGGGTTTTGTGGTAAGGATGGTCACCAAGAGGAGTTTTGCTTCAGGAAGAAGAGAGAGATGAGGCGTGAGAAGGAGATGGGTAACCGGGACAGGTACCGCTCTTCTCATAGCGTGCCTGAGCCTCGTGCACCCTTGCCTAGGGGTGGTGGTTTTGCTCCTCGTGGTGGAGTTCGTCAGAGGCGTGGTGGCTTTGCCAGGCGTCCTCCTCCTCATGGTCAATATGAGGTTAGGAGAGACAACCGTGGCTTTGGATACCGGAGGGAGTTTGGTTCGCGCTTTCCCCCGCGTGGTGCTCCTCCGGTCAGGCGTGATAGGTTTGGTAGAGTGGATTTTGCTAACCCCTCTTTTGAGCAGATGGCTCAGCACTGGTTTGATTCTTTCTATTCTAACCCCAGTGTTGAGTCGTTTGCTCATTCTCGATCTCGCTTCTGATTGTGCAGGTGAGAGGCTTGAGGAACTTGTGGTTGATTGACTCCGGTTGCTCTCGACACATGACCGGAGATCAAAGGTGGTTCTCAAGGCTCACCCCGGTGATGACAAGGGAGTACATCATTTTTGGGGACAATGGTAAGGGAAGAGTGCTTTCAGAAGGCGACATTCAGGTGAGTGAGAAGTTTGTGTTGAAGCGTGTTGCTCTCGTCAAGTCACTTGGTTTTAACTTGCTTTCGGTCTCTCAGTTGCTTGATGAGGGTTTTGAGGTTCGCTTTGTTAGTGGTGCTTCTCGGATTCTTGATTCTCGAGGTGATCTTGTTTGCATGATTATTTCCGAGAGTCAAGTCTCCGTTGCTGATTTCTCGAGAGCTTTTGGTGTTGCTCGATGTCTTGTTGCTGGTTTCTCTTCCGAGCTTTGGAAGTGGCATAGGAGATTGGGTCACTTGAGCTTCGACTTGCTCTCCTGTTTGAGCAGTCTTGACCTTATCTGAGGATTGCCCAAGCTTCGGTTTGAGAAGGATTTGGTTTGTGCACCTTGTAGGCATGGCAAGATGGTCGCTACTTCCCACCCACCTCTGACTGATGTGATGACTGAGCGTCCTGGGGAGATTTTTCATATGGACTTGGTTGGTCCAGCTCGCGTTCGCTCAGTCGGTGGGAAGTGGTATGTCCTTGTGATTGTGGACGACTATTCTCGCTATACTTCTTGGCGACTAAGGATGAAACATTTGGTTTTGTTCGAGACTTGATCTTGAGGTTGAAAAATGAGCGAAATGGTGATGCCATACGAGCTATACGCAGTGACAATGGCACGGAGTTCAAGAACGCTCAATTTGAAACCTTTTGTCGTGATCTAGGTCTTGAACATCAATTCTCTTCGCCTTATGTTGCTTGTCAGAATGGTGTTGTGGAGAGGAAGAATCGGACCATTTGTACCATGGCCAGGACGATGCTCGATGAGCATAGGACTCCTAGGAGGTATTGGGCCGAGGCGGTGAACACCGCTTGCTATGTGTCTAACCGGATTTTCCTTCGGGCTTTCAAGAAAAGGACTTGCTATGAACTCTTTCATGGAAGAACCCCCAAAGTGAGTCACTTTCGAGTCTTTGGTTGCAAGTGTTTCATTCTCAAGAAGGGAAACCTAGACAAGTTTGAGTCTCGGTCTCATGATGGTATCTTCCTTGGTTATGCTAGTCATTCTAGAGCATATCGTGTGCTCAACCTTGCAACTAACCAAATCATGGAGACTTGTGAAGTAACCTTCGACGAGACGATGCCGTGTAGCTCTGTTGTCTTTGAGCGTGCAGGTGATGAGGAGATGGGACAGCCAATCTTTGAGGACAAGGATGCGGATGATGAAGATGAAGATGGAGATGACTCACCTCCGGCGGCGCCTGTACCTACTACTTCCACTTCGACCACTACAGATGATAGTGGTCCGTCTACCACCTTGACAACAACTCAAGTACATGGAGGTCAAGTGGAAGCAACTGTTGAGGGGGAGGCGATCTTGAAAGTGCATCTAGGCACTTATATGTTTTGGTGATTTTGGATGACAACATGATTAGTTATTTAACTTGTTTGCTTGAGCATATGAGCGGGTGTCTATCCTTATGGATATTCAAGGAATATGATTGTTGAAGAATAAAAGCTCATTGTTGGTATAAAAGACAAGAAAGCAAACAAGTGGTAATCATCCCATGCAATTAAACTAGAAAATGACAAGTGTTTGGAAATGACAAATGAGACAAGGACTTAAGCATATTAGTTGGTCTCACTTAATAAGATACTTGTCAAAGGTTTTGGGATAAATCATTTGAAGAAATTATGATTTCTTTGGGCTTGATCCATGGCAATTGTTATATTCAACATGAGACATGATTCTATGGTTAGTATATGGTCTCAAGTGCATTGAAGCTTATGGACAAGTTAATTACCAAAGAAGACATTCAAATCAATTGAAGAATTGGATTTCAATGTGGATTTCATGATGATGCAATGCAAAGCAAAGCTTAATTTGGCAAGAGAGGACGGAAGGGATCAAGCTAGATGGTAGTGACGTTCCTAACAAGGTGAAGGGCAAGTTGGTCTTGTAGCCGAGGGACTTTGTTGGTGGAAAGGTCTAGCATCTTAGTTTGGGTTCTATACGTCGATCAAGCCATATCAAGTGAAGCAATGCGAAGCATCTAATCTTTATTTGATCATATAGTGGAATGACTTATGAATTCTTTCATACAATGGAAATTCTAAGTCATTGGCTCAAGATGGATGTGCTCATCAATATGAAGATGTCGAAGCCCTCAAAGTTGAGAATGATCAAGTATGGCATCAATGAAGATTTACAAGCTCAAGTGGTAGATTCTATTTATTGTTTTAATCTTGAGTTTAGGAATGCCGTACTATCAAGAGGGATGCAACATTAGTTGTCTTGGCATACACCAAAAGGTGCTCAATAGATCAACCCATGAGAGATAGCCTTGAGAGTGGTGTCCTTTAGGGACTTAATGTGCTGAGTCCACCCAAACCGGTCTGACCGGTTCGGGAAACCGGTCTGACCGGTTTAGGACTCAGGTGTGCTGACTCGACCCAAACCGGTCTGACCGGTTTCCCAAACCGGTCAGACCGGTTTGGGCTCTGACAGGTGTAACGGCTAGTATAGTTCGTAAACCGGTCTGACCGGTTTGGGAAACCGGTCGGTTTCCAACGGCTATAACGGCTAGTTTTGGTTGTGTGGGGTATTTATACCCCATACCCCTCTCCTTTGAGGGGTGCTGGTTCCCCTGCCTTTGTGGCACGTCCCTAGCCTTCCCAAGCACCAGCAAGCTCTCCCCAAACCTCTCTTTGTGAGAGTTGATTGATTTAGTTCATATCTTTGGATTTGGGTTGAGGGATGTATGTGAATGAGCAATAGATAGCAAGTGATAGCAATTATCAGCTATATAGACCATATCCTTAGTGTTGAGCACTTCCGGTGAAGCCAAGCATCCATTGGAGCATTTGTTACTCTTGGAGGTGATCCTCCTAGGCGGTTAGGCGTCGCCGGTGAGCTACCTCGTGTGTGGTAAGCCACGGATTGGTTGTAAAGGCTGGCCTTGCCTCCTTCGTGGAAAAGGGTCAAAAGTTAGTGGAATCGAGGAAAGTGGCTTGGAGTGGATAAACCCGTCTTTCGTAGGCCCTCAACGGAGACTAGGATTCATCGTGTCTTTGTGACAACCTTAGTGGCAGCGGTGAACTCCGAACTTCGGGAAAACATATCTTTGTCTCTTGTTTATCTTCACAAGTTCAATTCTAGCATTTACATTCGCTTCCGCATCGTTCTACTTGGTTGTGCTCTAATTGTGTGCAGGGACTAAGTGGACCTGTTTGTTATCATCTACAAGAGCTCATCACCAAGTTTGGTTTGTGCTAGAACTCGTAGAGGGGGTTAATTCACATAGTCGGTTTTCTCTGTTGAAAACCGGTCTGACCGCTTCTCCAAAGCGGTCTGACCGCTTTAAGCGGTCTGACCGGTTTTGGAAACCGGTCTGACCGGTTTCTGTTGTACTGATTGTGTGAAAAAGTTTGTAATTTGCAGATTCACCTATTCACCCCCCCCTCTAGGTGACATCAAGGTCCTTTCAGATCTCAACACGTGAAGCTCCAAGACACATTCAAGCTCGCCATCCACCTTCAGGAATGATCGGAGACATCGACGAGCGCACTACACGGTCAAGGTCACGAAACACCTCTCACTTTGCTCATTCTGCATTTGTAGCGTCTTTTGAGCCCAAAGATATTCGACATGCTTTATCTGATGTGAACTGGGTCAATGCCATGCACGAAGAGCTTGAGAACTTTGAGAGGAATGAGGTGTGGGAACTTGTAGAACCTCCACCAAACTGCCACCCTATAGGAACCAAGTGGGTTTGAAAGAACAAACAGGGTGAGAGTGGTGAGGTTGTGAGAAACAAAGCGAGGTTGGTTGCCCAAGGCTTTTCACAAAAGGAGGGAATTGACTATGAGGAGACATTTGCTCCTGTTGCCCGTTTGGAGGCAATTCGAATCCTTCTAGCATTTGCTGTTGCTAAAGGGTTCAAGTTGCACCAAATGGATGTGAAGAGTGCCTTTTTGAATGGGGTGATAGAGGAAGAAGTGTATGTGAGGCAACCACCTGGGTTTGAGAGTGAGAGATACCCCCACCGAGTGTACAAACTCCACCGAGCACTATATGGCCTCAAGCAAGCACCTAGGGCATGGTATGGTAGGTTGAGAGGGTTCTTGCTGAGCAAGGGGTTTGTGATGGGCACCGTTGATAAGACCCTGTTCCTGCTTCGTGTTAGCAAAGACATCTTGATCGTTCAGATTTACGTGGATGACATTATCTTTGGTGGCTCCTCTAATGCTCTTGTTGCAAAGTTTTCTGAAGATATGAGCAGGGAGTTCGAGATGTCTATGATGGGAGAGTTGCAGTTCTTCCTTGGACTGCAAATCAAGCAAGTCAAGGACGGAACTTTTGTACATCAAGCGAAGTACACCAAGGACATGCTGAAAAAGTTTGACATGAGCGACGCCAAGCCGATGTCGACTCCGATGAGTACAACTACGGCTTTGGACGCTGATGAAGATGGAGAACCCGTGGACCAGAAGGAGTACCGGAGCATGATCGGCTCCCTCCTCTACTTGACGGCAACGAGGCCGGACATACAGTTCAGTGTGTGTCTGTGCGCTCGTTTTTAGGCTTCACCGAGGACTTCACATCGGCAGGCCGTCAAGAGGATCTTCAGGTACTTGAAATACACTCCTGATTTGGGTCTTTGGTACTCTGCCTCCTCGACACTCACACTTCACGGATACTCCGATGCTGATTTTGCTGGGTGTCGTTTGGATCGCAAGTCTACCTCGGGCCAGTGTCAGTTTCTTGGTTCTTCTTTGGTTTCTTGGTCTTCTCGCAAGCAGTCTAGCGTTGCCCAGTCCACTACAGAAGCCGAGTATGTAGCTGCCGCTAGCTGTTGTTCCCAGCTCCTATGGATCATGTACACCATGAGTGACTTTGGCTTGAATTTTTCCCATGTTCCACTTCTATGTGATAGCACAAGTGCCATTAGTGTTGCCAAAAATCCAGTGCTTCATTCCAAAACCAAACACATAGAAGTGAGATACCATTTCTTGAGAGACCATGTTGAGAAAGGACACATTGAACTATCCTATGTCCCAACCCAAAACCAACTAGCCGACTTGTTCACAAAACCACTTGACCAAGCCACTTTTGCCCGCTTGTGAGGAGAGCTTGGTGTGTGTTTTCCTTTCTGAGTTGGTTTTGGAGGCTTCTTTGTGATATATGTATGATATTGTGAATTTGCATGTTTATCTTTTGCATTTGTATCATACTTTACATTTTAGAGCAAGCTTCTCTCATATGGATTGATTACTCTAATCTACTACTTGTGAGCTTATGGACATGCTAGTAGTTCTGTGTGGTTGTTTTAGCAAAGCTCCTGATTTAATACTTTCTACAACTATGAGTTTGCTAAATATTGAAGAAAGAATGAAAAATTGACTCTCACCTTTGAGCAAATGATTTACCTTGGGTTGTTTCTTGCCTAGGTGATTGATCTTGCTTAGGTTGTGCTTAGAAATCTTTGTCTTGCAAATTTGGGTCAAAGACCGGCTATCACTATGAATGTTTAGCCCATAGGTTGACTTGTGGAGAGACATAAGTCTCTTTCTGCCGCAAAGGCATTTCATGTACCACTATGCAAAAATCTGAAAAAGAAATGCTTATGCTTGTCAAAATTTAATCCATGTCATTTGTACTATATTGAATATGTTTTGGGTGCTAAGCCGTTGCAAGCTGTCTACCATAGAGAAGTCTCTATTGTCAGAAGTAGACACTTGGCACGGTATGCTTTGACATGACATGAGTTAGTCCATGGGTGTTCATAGTGATCTTTTGCTAAGAATGGATGACTTTGTTCAATCTCTGTATGATCATACTTATCTTGGTTTGAATCACTCATGGCTATGACTTTGCTCATATGGTGAGATTTCCTACTAAAATTGATCCACTTGCACTAAATTTGATCAAATGCCTATTCTATGTTCAAATCTTGTTGGCATTGCATCTTCACCATCTTGGACTGTCTTGCTTGCCTAGTAGCTCTCTTGTAGCATTTTAGAGTGCTTATTGCATATTTGAGAAGCTCTAGGTCATGGCTTTTGCATTTTGCATCTTGATGGTTGCATTAACAACAAGGGGGGAACATAATGTGCATCTGGGAGATCAAAAGGGGGATACTCAGTTCAGGGGGAGAACTTGAGGTTGTATGCACTTGTTCAGGGGGAGCGTGCATGATTTGCTCTTTTGTCTGGAGCTTGCTGTCTCGGTTGTGTTGAGCCTTTGCCCTTGTCTTAGGGGACCGAGATTTTCTATCTTTCGAGTGACTTGTTCTTGGCTTGTCTATTGCTTTGGTCACTTGATTGAGTCTTCTTTTTCTTCTTCTTTTCTGCTTTTCTTTCTCAAAATCTTGAATCATTATGTGTGTTGTCAATGCACTCATCAAGGGGGAGATTGAGGACCATGTGTGTCCGAGGACCAGAGGATGGTCGCTTCTCAGTGTGATGAGTGATTGACAACGTGGTGTTGGACTGACTCTTGGCCTAGTACTGCAGGTGTTGGTGCGACTTGGTTTGCGTTGGTGCAGGTGAAGAACAAGTGCGAAAGGTCTTAGGAGAGACAAGTAGGCTTGGTTCGAGGGACCCGGTGGCCAGACGGGATCAAGTGCAGTCAACATGGTGCAAGAAGAGCAAGAAGAAGTCGTGGACTGGAGCCGGTGCAAGGTGGCGGTTGACAGCCGAAGCTTGCACGCGGGGTTTGATGGTTGGGCCACAAAACCATCGGAGGAGGGTTTCTCGGTTTGGGCCTAAAAACCGAGCCCGAAGGCCCAACACGACGGAGACGGTGATCTGGGCGTGTTCGGGAAGCTTCGAAGCGGTGGACGCATGGCGGGATCCGGGAGCTTGCGTAGGAGCTAGGCAAGGCCGGATGGACGGCGCGTATCAGCCGGAGGAGATGCCTGCAAGTTTACTGCTTTGCCCCTGCGGGCGTGTATCGTAGGTAGTAGCTGTAGGTCAGTCTAGTCATTTTCCCCCACCAGGACTTGATATGTATAGGGGTGGAGGGGATGGCTCGTGTGTTGCTTGGAACCCTAGTTCATTTGCACTTTGCCTTTCTCTCTCTAGCTTTCTCTCTCTAGGCTAGCCAGTGCATCATCGATTCATCTGAAGCGGGAGGATGTTGGGAGGTAGCTAGCCTTGTACAGATTGTGACCTCTGTGTTTTGAATTCAAGTGCTAGTTTGATTCTTCTCTTGTGTTCTTCCCGAGTTCTTTTGGTTCCTCTCTTGTTTCTCTCGATTCTTCGTTTCTAGACCGTTTGGCTCCGGATTTGTTTGAGGGGATCATGGGCGAGTGCCTTGCGCCTCTTTGTTGATGATCTTGCCCTCTCAAACGCCGGGAATCGGTCTCGATTTGGGATTTTCGGGATGAACTCGTGGGAAGGGGCCTAGTTCGTGTGATCCGCGATTCCTCGATTTGTAGGGCGTTAGAGGCCGAGATTTTTGGGGCATATCTTCACCTTATGGTGCTAATCATCTCCCCAAAGTTTTGTCTCTAGAGCTCTAGCCGTTTGGGAGATCCGGTGATGGATTTGTGAGAGAAAATCGCGATTTACTGTAGCTGTTCGTCCTGTTCATCCGACGACATTTACGGACGGTCCGCCCTGTCCTGTCGGACGGTCCGCACTCTCGTGGCGAACGGTCCGCGGTGCGCTTTGATCTGCTCGAACGTCGATTTTGGCTAAGTCTTTTCTCGGACGGTCCGCCTGCTCTTCTCGGACGGTCCGCGACACTGGCGGACGGTCCGCAGTAGCAGCTCGGACTGTCTGCTCGAAGTGCCTGGAGCTACTGGAGATTTGAGTTATTTTTCGGACGGTCCGTCGTGCTCTTACGGACGGTCCGCGGTGTTCTGTCGGACGGTCCGCCGTGACCTGACAAACGGTCCGCCGAGTCCGCGGACAGTCCGCTTGTTCTGTGCGGACGGTCCGTTGTGCTCTGACCGACAAGTGTTCACTTGATCATCTTGAGTTTGCTTCCGCTAGTTTTGTTTGATCGAGGCTTGTTCCTAAGGTTGGTAGGTCCGGAGTGACTACACAATCTTGGCAAGTTTGTGAGGATTTCTCCGGTTGTGAATTTCGGGATATAGGCCAAGTTTCAAAAGAAATTTTCATTGGCTCCCATTCACTCCCCCCCTCTCTGGTCGCCATATCGGTCCTTCATCTGCGGTGCCATGGTGTTCGCGCCTTCGGGGCTACTGTGTTGTGCTCTTCGTCGGCCGGTTTGGTGCGCATCGATGGGTGGCGGTGTGGCCTCTGCAGCTAGGTTAGGATGACGTGCTTCAGGCGAAAGTCTTTTCCCTTGTTGGTGACGACGACAGCCGCCTGGAGGCGTCATTTCCTTGCTAGGGGTGTTGTCGTGAGGCTTTCATCTTCATTTTGTGGTTCCTCGGGTGAAAACCCTGTCCAGCTATTGGATGAGTGACGACAGCGTCACGAGCGTCGTTTTCTTCTTGAAGGCGTTGTTCTTAGAGAACCCCATTAGACCGGCTGGAAGGTGGTGACTGATGAGGCAGCAATAGGTGTTCACTTTGCTGAGGGTATGAATTGAGGTCCTGAGGGAGATCGACTGAGAGCAGTTTCTATATGAGATAGATCGTCAGGCAATATGTAAAATAGCATGATTTTAACATCAACCGTTTCTAAGAAAACGAGTGATGTGAACGAGTGTTGTTATGCGAGGACAAAACAATCAGTTTGAAGCAAGGTCATAGGAAGAATTTGAAGCTTAGTCTTTCTAGATTCTTCTTAGTCTTTTAGCTTTTTTTCTTGTTGATTGTTGTTCTTTGGTGTTAAGATTTTGGGTCTAAGAATTCATGTAATTTTTGGTTGTATATATTCTATCCATTATCTAAAAAAACCCTAAACATGGATCCTTGCCTACATAACAGAAATCATTTCTTGATGAACCTAGGCTCTATATGTTTTCACACGACATTATTTAGGCCCCTCTTAATGTGGTAGTAGAGCCTGAAAACCAAAGCTAACAAAAAAGAGAGAAAATGGCCATTAAGTCATTAGTGATATATACCAAATACCACCAAGACGAGAAAAAACAAACACAAATAATTTATCACAAGACTTTATGCAGTAGAAGGCATCTTCACCGGCGCCCACCTCTAACTGAAGGACCACTGCATCTTCGCCTCCCCCGACGGGCTCCTCCTGGAACACTGTGTTCTTGCTATATATGTTATGCAATCTTATCTATACTATAAAGATTCAAAACTTTTGACAACCGATAGACCCACCAGTCATTGAAACATTATCACTCCTACGACCGCACCTATCAGATTTTTTCTTTCGTCAAACCACGCTTGACGAAACAGTCCGAACACAGGAATACTCATCGTCAAAATATACATCAAAATATACAGGAATCAAAGGTAACATGCACGTACTATGAAGTATGAACCCAGTACTTCTCATCGTTAAAACAACAACGCCGTGATAGCTGACATAATAAAGATAGCACGCGCGTGTCGCGTGGGCATATTTGCTAGTATATTTAATATAGTTTAAATTTAACCATACAATCGTCTAATTTTCCAACATTATTAATACGCAAAAGTAACAAACAACAAAGATGAGAAAAGAAATAATCATGCTCCGCGTAGCAAAAGCTATTGCACATGACGTGCATCAAAGAGATAGCGCCACCACCAAACATGAGACAACAACAAACTTTGGTCCGTGGCCGGGAAACCCAGGGACGCGACGAAGAACGCCCATTGCCGTGCGCGCCAAACCATTCGTCTCCTATGCAAAAGGAGAACGACGGATCAGCCACGCCGGCGCACTTATCGGCCGCTGACGAACGGCTAAAACCACGGCGAGCTTTCGGTGGACGACGGGACGGCGCGCGTGCGCAACCGTGCCCCTCCCGCAACCGCGCCGCCGCTGCTCGATCGAGTGCCCGCTAGGGGCTCGCTCGGCTCGCGCTCAACGTCAACGAGATACGGATACGGAACGGAATCCGCGGTCCCGCGCGCGCATCCGCACCCCCGGCCCGACGCGACAGCAGGTCACACCACCCGTGATCCCATCGCGATTCCCGCGCGGATCACACGCGCAGCGACAGCCTCCCGGCTCCCCCCTGACTCCCTGAGTCCTTGAGTCCCTGACCCCCCGCCCCCCCTCTCGGCTCGGCCTGCGCCACTTCGGGGGCAGGCTCGTAATTTCGCCGGGCGCCGGATGCCCACCTTCATAAACCCTACGGCTAAACCAACCCACCAAACCACTAGTTCACCACTACTGCTCCGTCCGGCCACCTCACCGAGAGCAAGCGCGCCACGCCAAGTGCCACTGCCCCCCGGCAGGCCCCCGCCCCCTCCGCGCTCGAGGGCATGTCCGTCGCCTCCTCCCACCAACTGCGGCCGTCGCCGGCCGGGGCCGGCCCGGCGCAGCGCCCTGGCTGCGCTGCCGCCGCGCCACGCGTGGCGCTCCGGCACGGGGCCCCGTCCCGCGGCCGCTGCGCCGTCGCGTCGGCGGCGGCGGGCGCTGGAGGCGAGGCGGCTTCCGCCCCCGCCACGGTGACGGCGGTCGCCCCCGCGGCCGCCGCCAGGGACAAGTAAGCGCGCCCCCTCCCCACGCCGAAGTGTCGCGTCCTTGTTTATAATTTCTCGCGCCGCGCGATGGGAGCGCGGTTGGTGTTCGACTATTCGTGGACCCTTCGGAATTTTTTTAAAATAAAATCTTCTTCCAATTGGTGCTGGTCGGGCTTCCGGCGGCGAATGCAGGGTGCGGCGCCACACGATTTCGGTGTTCGTCGGGGACGAGAGCGGCATGATAAACCGGATCGCCGGGGTGTTCGCAAGGAGAGGGTATAACATCGAGTCGCTCGCCGTGGGGCTCAACAAGGACAAGGCCCTCTTCACCATTGTCGTCTCCGGGACTGACAGGGTGCTCAACCAAGTCATCGAGCAGCTCAATAAGCTTGTGAACGTCCTGAGCGTGAGTTTGCCACTGAAATTTCAGCAAAGCCACGCGAATTCATACCTGATTACTTGAAATTTCCTTTTAATACTTGGTTTGGTCGCCTGGTGATATTTTAGTACTTACAATGAAATTTGTTTTGGTGACTTGCTTGTTGAATGCCACATCCCTTTTAGTCTGTTAGATAATTTCCCCTTTCGTGGAACATCTTTTGTATGGTATAATGCACGAAATCTTTTGTTTTCCTAATTGGGCCATATCCTTTTTTGGTATTCTTGTGGTTTTCCCCATAGCATCACTGCCACTGCCAGACAATCATGTCAACATCAGCAGTGGCGTAACATGAGCAAATGTTTGTGGTGGGGGGGGGGGGGGGGGGTGTAAAAATTTTCACACCCAAAGAAACATGGCCAAATATTAGATGGATGAGCTAAAGGCTGGTGATTTCTAGTGCAAAATGAACAGCGCGGCTCAGCTGAGTATACTGAGGCCTTCAAAAATCTGTCGGGGGAAGGAGGGGCCGGAGCCCAGCTTCGCCTCCATGAGGTTCCGCCACTGAACATCTGGGACATACTTCTCTCTAGGTGATACCTCAAATGTGCAGTGATATTATACGGACTGTCATGCACTTTCTTTGTGTGCGCATACTCCTTTCAAGGTGGCGCCTCAAATGTGCATGCTATTATTCTGGTTGTGTAATGCCTCAACAGTAACACTGTCATGTCACATTTGCTTTGGTTAATCATCACCAAAAAAAACTTGACTTCATTATTTTGGTCACGTGGTACTTAATTAGTTCAAATTTAATGCTATCCTGTTCACAAGTCTATTCTGTATAATGCAAAGCGGCCTTTCAGTTACAAGTTGAATGTTTATGTATTTTCGTGGCTCTTGGCATTGGCAATATCGATTTCTTACGGAAAAATCTCTGAAAATACTGTGCACATATTATATACCTATACCTTAGTTAAATGTGCTTCATTAATCATCATTCCTGCACTGCTTGTCTCAACTACCATTTTTTAATACTGTAATAGTAATACCACTAAATCTTTATTTATTTTTGTTTGGAACCAATTAATTACAGGTCGAAGATCTATCTAAAGAACCTCAGGTTGAAAGAGAGCTGATGCTTATAAAACTAAATGTTCAACCTGATCAGCGCCCTGAGGTATGATATGTTGTTGACCAAGTCTTTGTAATCCAAAAGAATTAGCATCCTGTATTTATGATACCCAATTACATGGTGAGTCTTACTGCAAATTCTTGTCATGGCTGACAGGTCATGGTTTTAGTTGATATTTTCAGAGCAAAAGTTGTTGATATATCTGATAACACACTTACCTTGGAGGTAAAAACTCAATCTCTAACTGCTGCACATATTTTGATTGATATCCCTTTTCCTGCTGAAGTGCTGAACTATGTGCTTGATGGTTATTTTTGACCAACGCTAGGTAGCTGGAGATCCTGGAAAAATTGCTGCAGTGCAGAGGAACCTAAAGAAATTTGGAATCAAAGAAATTTGCCGAACAGGAAAAGTAATCTCTGAATATTCTTTCCATACATGGATTCGTAAATTGTTTCCATTATGCTCACTCTTTGTGCTCTACCTCTTAGATTGCTTTGAGACGTGAAAAGATTGGTGCAACTGCTCGTTTCTGGCGATTTTCTGCTGCTTCTTACCCAGACCTTATAGAAGCATTGCCGAAAAATCCACTTACATCTGTAAATAGGACAGTTAATGGCAGTTTTGATCAACCATCCAATGCTGGGGTAAGTTCACTTTACCTTTTCCCCTTTATTATGTTCTGCCCTATTTGTAGATTTATAGTACTTAGTTATGTTAAGAAGATGCATCTGTTTCTTGAACAATGCATATAAGCAATTTGAGTGGAAAAAATTATGAAAGAAAAACTGCAATATCAGTAATACCTATCCACTTAACCGAATGAGTTGAACTTATATGTTAATGGATGAAAGTGCCGATAATCACCCTGTTTAAGAAATTACCTGCAGTGCTGCAGGGATATTAGTTTGCTGAACCTAATGTGTTTGAATAATTACCTTGAGTCCTGTGAGGTGGTTAGGTCACCAAAGGTAATACATTTTTGCCGGTGCATGAGAAGACTTTCAGAAGTCACAAAATGCGAACTATAATAATGCTCTTATGAAGGTACATATTTCATGTTTGTGTGCACAAACAGCCCTCCTAATGGGCGAGTCACTGCAGCACCATGACACCTGGTACATTAAACTTGTGCCGTGTGGACTGTACATATTTGCTATCATGTTAATGCGGGGATATATTGTTGGGTGTTGCCCGCCATAGTGCACAAACATACAGAAACAACACTCCTAATGGCCGAGCAGTCCTAGTCGTATTTCACATTTTCCCAATACGTGAAACCTAGGCTATTAATATCATTAATGAAATTGTGCATCCATTGAATTTATGTGACACAAGTACAATCTATACATTAGTATAACATGTGTTGTTTTGATTTTTGAACTTTTCAGGGTGATGTTTATCCTGTGGAACCTTATGACAGCTCATCGATGGACCGAGTGCTTGATGCCCATTGGGGTGTTCTGGATGATGACGATGATGTAAGTTTAGAGATTTCCATCATGTGATTAGTGTTTATTGATATATGGACTGTATTGATGTATGCATAGATGCATCCTGAATCTAATTCTAATGTGACTGGTGTGAGTTACCGTTTACCACTTTCACAATGTTGCAAGAAGCCAATGGTAGGCAAATACTATATAGCTTTAAGTAACAATAATATTTTCTAATCTGCATATTTATGTATACCGTAGTTATGGTGCAGCTGCTAAATTAGTACTGATTTTGTTTGGTACAGTCAACCGGACTTCGCTCACATACCCTCTCCATCCTTGTGAATGATTGTCCTGGTGTCCTCAACATTGTAACGGGGGTCTTTGCTCGCAGGGGCTACAATATACAGGTTTTCCTTATTGAACATTATCTTTCTTGATAATTATAGTGCCAGGCTAGTTATCAATGACTAATGAGAGCATATTTTTTGTCAGAGCCTTGCTGTTGGCCCAGCTGAGAAGGAAGGCATTTCACGTATTACAACAGTTGTTCCTGGTACTGATGAATCCATTGAGAAGTTAGTTCAGCAGCTTTACAAGCTTGTTGATGTGCATGAGGTATGCTGGATTTAACTTTTATCCAAAACATTTGTGATTACTAATTATTATCTTAACACAAACAACTCCTGCAGGTTCATGACATTACTCACTTACCTTATGCTCCTGCAGGTTCATGACATTACTCGCTTACCTTTTTCCGAAAGGGAGCTGATGCTTATTAAGGTTTCTGTAAATACTGCTGCTCGGAGGGACATCCTAGATATTGCTGAAATCTTCCGAGCAAAACCTGTGGATGTTTCTGACCACACAGTTACACTACAGGTTAGCTTCCTAACATTTTTTGTGTTTATCCCTGATTTACTTCAGTGGCTTTACCAACACTGATCATAGTAGAGTCAGTGTTAGAGCAAGCTTTGCGCACAATCAACAAATTAAAGGGTGTGCTTTTACTATTTTCTTCTACATGCACTACTTTTCTTCATCCTGCTTTATCTTACTGCTTCCAAGTTATTGGCTTATTGTAAAACTCTTACATAATGGAGTGCTTATTGATAATTTGCAGCTCACTGGGGATCTTGACAAGATGGTTGCATTACAAAGGTTATTGGAGCCTTATGGCATCTGCGAGGTATGTTGCTTGCCACTCTACGTCTCGTATGCGTCTTATTTGACCATGTCTGTTTATCGTTTTCCATGTGTAGTTATGAAACAGACATTCCTTTCAAAGATTAGTTGTGAAACAGCATCTAACTACTGTAATAATGTCAATCAAAGCATTGTGCGCAACATTGCACATGGTTAATAACACTATTCTGTATACCCGGAGATGTATTTTAGTATCCTATTGATATTTGCCAAACGAGACCATTTCTAGGTTTTGTTACGGATACTTATTATCTTCTAATCAATTCATCTGCAATTAGAGAAAAGGGATAATCTCATAGCGGCTACTAGAGCATTCCCAATCTGATGCACTCCTGTTTTATCACGCTAGATTGATATGTTAGCTTTCATTTCCTCGGCGAAGCAATAGTACTATGCTCTCTCATCGATTTTACACCGGAAAGCTTAATGAATGTTTTCTCCTCGGTCCTGACCTTTGCATTGCACACGTGACAGGTCGCCAGAACAGGTCGTGTGGCGCTGGTCCGCGAATCTGGAGTGGACTCCAAGTACCTGCGTGGCTACTCTCTTCCATTGTAGACTGGCACTTGTGATGATGGCCCAAGAAAACGATTGCTTGGTTGCTAGAGCAAAATGTGTAGACGTCTTCGGTTGTGTGTACTTGCAAGACTTGTTTCTTTCATCTCATCGACTCCTTGACTTGTTTGCTAAATAATATGCTCCTTGGTGGATGCAATCTGAGGTTGTATAAGTATCCCGTTGACAGCCGGAATAAGATGCATGGGCATCCTCATAGGACTTATTTATTTTCCAAAAAGTAACTCCAAAGTTCACTATGCAAAAAGAAAACTTTTACGTCAAAATGTCGGCACATGGAGTATTAAATGTAGATGAAATCAAAAACTAATTGTATAGTTTTGTTGTACTCGGCGAGACAAACATTTTGAGCCTAATTAATCAATTTTGAATAATTTTTTTGTACTGCCTGCGTTTGATGGCACGCGTCCTCGGCCGATAGTTTTTGCAACATCAAAACGTCAATTTTTGCACAGTTTTATTGAACTCGGCCGATACGTTTTCGACGTTCTCTGAACGTGACTCCTGCCTGCTTCCTCGGGCACGCGTCTGCCAAAGTGCATGGGCCAGACCACCGCACGCGACCTGGGCTTCCGATCGGCGTGGAGGCCCATATGTTTGGGGCTACGGGGGTGGCCTGCAAAGGGAAAGGAGCCCAGTAGCCCACTACAGAACGAAGAAGGAGGGCATGGCATCCGAGGTCGGAAGGTACGGGAAGGTAGGCGAGGAAGAATCCAGACGCTCTCCCCCGACGGCCAGGGCGGGCGTCGATCCGAATCCGATCGCCGGGGAGAGGAGGGGACGCGCGGAGTGATGACGCGCGGCAAGCAGAAGATCGACGCGCAGCGGCGTAACGCGGAGCGGAACCAGAAATCCAAGGGGTCCCAGCTCGAGGCCCGCGCCGTCGGCCTCAAGGTCGTCTGCCCCATCTGCAAGGTAAAGTCCCTCCCCGATCGCTAACCTAGCCATCGCCGCGCCTCGCAGCCTGGGCCTGCCGGGTCGCCTGGGTGTAGATCCAGTCCGTCCGTCTGATTTCCCCGAATTTGTGTTTTTACCCAATTCAGGGATGATTGAACAGTATATCTACAGCGTCGCCACGAGGGCCAAAGTAGCCTGCCTATATCAGTACTAGAAAATTCAAATGTTACCTGCTGAGTGCTGATTACCATCACTGTTGCTCCCAGTGGGGTTTGGAACTTTGGATAGCCACCTGCCAGATTGTAGGCCAATCATTGACATATGTTCTTCCAGTCCCCATTTGCTCGAGCCTTAGACCAGGAGTAGTGATCGGAAGGGAGCTAGGACGATGAGTACTGAGAAGTAGAATCTGTGACTCTTGCTATATCAGTGGCTAGCTGATTGTAGCAAAGGTGCTACATGAGCTTCTCGTGCAAACCAGCATGAATTGGTCTCATGAGTAGAAGACTTTTATCACCTTTTCCGCAAAAGTAGAGCCAATACTTCAGGACAATGGCATGTTGATGAATTCTTTGTGGTTTGTCTAGACATGTTTCAGCTGTACGTAACATGCAGGTTATTATTGAAAATTGACTATCATCTTGTGCATTTTCTGAAATTCCATTGAACTCATGAGTAAAATTTTAGGTTCATTGTGTGGATGAATTTGTTTTCACATGAACGTACCTGCTTACGTGATGTTGCTACTTGTGTAGGTACAATTGGCAAATGAAAAACAATTGATTGATCACTATGGATCGAAACATCCAAAGGAGAAACCTCCAAGCGCATCTAATGCGGAATAATTGTCCCTGGGCAGAAGCATAGATTCTGCTGAGCTGGTTTGAGGGTTTCAGTTTGCTCCATACTAGGACCTCAACGCCAGCTCTATATATTTTGTGCATTTCGTCCTGTTTCAGACAAGAGCCTTGATAGCATGTGCGTTTCTACAAGTATATTGTGTTGTCAGACTGCTGAATGTATCTCCAAACTGTTGTTACCTTGGATAAGAGAATGGTAATCTGTCCTGGTCACTTGTCACTGATGTTACCCTGGAAGCTTTGTTGTTCCTCTCTGCTCTGTTCCATATTATAGACTTATAGTCACCGACCATGCATATAACTTTCGAAAGCCATAGGTTTAGCACATACTGATTGAGAATATTGCACAAATGAGTTGTTTTTGTTCTTGAAGTGTTGTCTTCTCATGTTAAAACACATAACTATTTTCGTTTTGAAGTGTTATCTGTGTTTCTGGGATCTGTATGCAAATCATAGCTCAATGTGTTCGTCACTGTGAGCCGGTTAGATCTTCACCATATCGATTTTGATTTGTGTCAAGGGCATCTTTCGGTGAACCAAGGTCGCCTCTATTTTGCAGTAACGACCAGAAAAAAGTCCAGTTGGTTAATCCTGCGAGAAACTTGACAAGTTGACGTATCATATACTCCCTCCGGTATCGTATCAGAAGTTCTTTTGACAATGTTTGAGTCAAACACTGGAAATATAAATCATAAATAACATTTAAGTCGTTAAGTTTAGAAATGTAAAAATCATATAAATAGATTGGTCTTGAAAATTACTTTCATAAATATATATATAACTTTTAAAAAAAATATTTTTATAGAAAAGTGGAGTCAAAGTTGTGTTTTGGTGACCGTGTCGCTGTCCTAAAAGACTTTTAATACGATAGCGGAGGGAGTACTAATTTTCTAATTCTTTTATGATGAGTGGTGAAAATGTGGTATGATTTTCTTGATGGGCGTCGACCTTTTCTGGGCGATGTGACAAATAGACGAGGACAAACAGTAGAACATGAAATTAATTAATTTCATTTGCAATTCCGCATTGCAAATATGCTCTTGACAGTTGGACATTGCCATATCGATAATGTAATAATCATGTGACATTGTTTGGCATGAACCAATCATCCAGTCTCTTACATAAATCCCCAAATTCCTAGTCTAAATGGAGCTCCACTACCGAAACTTCTGAGCTCTACCAATTAAGCCATCAAAGAATTAAGTACAATCTCCCTGTGGGCAAGACTACGATCCAATTCCAACTAAAAGAGGTCATTTCAGTTAACCTTGATCTTCGGTACGCTCACATAATTCGGATTGCTTCTGGCGTTGAACGCTATGTACAATAGGGTGAAAGTACATGATAAATAGAAAGAAAGAGCTCATGGAATGTTTTAATCATTGTTGACCTACGCAGATTACAACAAAAGCTTGGCCGAAGCCTTTGGAGCCTCCCTATGAATGAGTAGCTTTACCAGGTTACAGATCCCATCGTTTCTTCACATTGAAGAGGAAAGCAGGATTTCGGAAATCATCCTGAGGTACTTGAAGCATAAGCTGAAGTTTTGTTTTCATTGGCGCAGTCTTCGCTTTGCCCCCTTCTTCTCCAACCTAACATCAAAAGCATGCCATAAAATTAATGTGTTGCTCTTCATTGTGATATCACTAGTCATGCCATTCAAGCCATCAAAAGGCAATTATAGCTTCACTGTTGATATCACTAGTCATAGATGTGAAGTCAGGGTTTGCAAGCATCGGCCATAAAGAATTGAAACAATTTCGAATCATTGTGTTTTACACAATCTTCTCAAATTGCCATTATACAGTGGGGATCAATTTTCCAATGCCTTAAATATGCAGTGCAAGACATGCTGATATTTGATGTACCCATTATACTATATTCACATAATACCCAAAAAAACCTACATTGCGAAGTGCAAAAGCTGGCTTTAACTGACCAATGTGCATGCGGTCACCGGACAAAGTTGAGAAAATGCGATATGAGAGATTGATAGGGCTTCAGACTGCTGACAAAAGCTTACCACCTTAGGTCCTTAGCAAGCATAGCTGAAATCACCTAGCCTACATAATTTTCCCCACAAGCACAGCTGACAAGTACAGTATTTATATAAAGCAAAATTACACTACATTTAGCATATTTCCATAAGGATGCCAAATTCATTTTTATTTCTATATTACCACCTCAAATACATTTAACAAAGTGTGTAACCACTGAGAACGAATAAAGGGTGAAATGCTAATTCTTCTTATTTTTCAACTCTGCTCCAATAGCAATATTTTCAAATTCATCTGCTTCATAACTTATAACTAAAGCAAGATATGCGGCTGAAGCATAAAAACACAGTAACTGGAATGTACATACCCAAAGGGAAGCCCATCCAACTCGCACTTCAGAATCATAACCAGCTTTCACTTTGAAATTTTTACCCACTGTATGCTTATAAACAGAACTCCAGTCATCAGTGTCGAACTTGTAACGATAGCTGAAAGGAGGGGGGATCAACTTTATAAAGATGCGCAAGAAAACAAGCCAACTTAAATAGTGCAAGCATTATGCAATAATCCTTCGAAACCATTCCAACTGTTTTAAATTTAACATTGAAAATATGATGTCCTTAAGTGCTAGCAACTGTTTAGATTGCAACAGTGACTCAAAAAATAATAAGAAAAATAGTCAACAAAAGGGGAAAAGGACACTCACAAGAAGCCAAGTCATGTTTGTATACTTGACAAACGTTGCTTCATAAGTTCAAACAAAATGGTAACAGACATAAACACTGTAATGCTAAGATCTATTAATACCACTAACATACAAGCAGGACATGATGCTGATTGACATCGAAGAGTTTGAATAGAAAAATAAAATATGTCGCAAAATCTTGATAACATTAAGGACACATGTAAATATAATATTTCATAAAATAAATCTACTTGGAAGATGATGCTCATGCAGAAGTTGCAAAACGCAAGCATGTTTTATTTCAATTGTTCGCAAAATTTCTGTGCAGATAAAGTAATTCAGTTTTCCTTTTTTTGTTGAAATCTTCTTGGTTATTTCATTGATGAACATGCCGTTAATTTGCAAGGAACAAAAAGAGCACAAATTCAATTTGCATATTGTGCACTGGAAGCAACTTGAGAAATAAGACCTGAAGCATTAGCAGTGTAGAGACCTAGTGACATAAAATAGCTGATGCATTTATTAATGACCATGGTAACAATGACTGTAGACTCACCTCAACTTATCATCAGGACCAAAACGCCTTTTGAAGTCTATGGATACTGCATTGGCAGGCAACGAGACACTTGGAACTAAAGTCAATTCATTGTCCTGCCACAGAAAAGGTATGGACAAAATCAAACTAAGCAGAAAGCTTCAAAAATAGAACAAAGGAAAGGATTAGATAGACGACCTTATAACAATATCTTAGGTTAAGATCATTTTCACTGTACTGGGCAGTAAGAACACCGTCCAAGAACTCAGATTTTGCAATCCCAGACACAGACAACATTTTCTCCTCGTCTTCATTTCTCCTCTCTTCCACTGAAACTTGACCGATAGGAAAGTGGAATGTTGCCCTCGGCTGCCAAATAAAAAAGGAGAAATCTTTTACATTTAAATGGGGATATATCAGCCAAAAGAGAAACAGATGAATCATTGCTTGATTTGCTATTAAAGCATAATACAATTTTCACAAAATCTCCTAATTCAGACTTCTAGTAATAGCAGTTTTAGTACTGCTCAAGGATAGAAGTGATACCAGATCTCATATGAACCTACTAGATGTACTCTATAACAACCAAAGATCAAAGATTTTTTTATCTGAATGTATAACAATGGCAGCAAACTAATAGGAGTCTTGTTGGAATTGCTCAATCTATTTGATTAATGTAGAAAAAAAATGTCACCTGTGCAGAAACCTAGATGCTTACCAGGCCACTGTAAGGCACCAAAGATGATAGCTCGAGTTTATACAATGGGTCACCCAACCTAGTGATCACCGAAATTTCCCCTTGTTGCAGCTGAGAAATCAAAGAAATGGACATTACAACAGACAAAAGGAAGATAAGGGTTCGTTCAAAAAAAAGGAAGATAAGAGCAACTCAACACAACATACTGTAAGAACGATGTACTGGATGAAAGATATCAAGTAAGATAAGAAATATATATGCAGGTAATAATATGCCAAATACAAATGCATATACTCCGTATACCTGACCACTTTCTAAAAGGCGTTTTGACTCAAAATAGGGCGCAATACCTTGACATCGTGGGCGGCACGGAGCTGGACGGCACCGCCGGGGAGCGAGGCGGTGCCGTTGAGCAGCGCGTTGCGTTCCTCGACGTCGTAGAGCACGGAGAAGCGCTTGGTGATGAGCCCCAGCAGCGGCCTGGCGAAGAGCTGCTGCAGCGGGTCCCCTTCCTCCCCTCCCCCTTGCCACTGCCCCTGCGGGTCGCTCTGGAAGGAGAGCCGCAGCTTGGCGAGGCCCCCCGCGAGCTTGCACGACACCTTGTTCGCGAACAGGCCCTCCTCGCTGTCGTATTCCGTGGTCACCCGCAGGCCCGGCAGCCGCCGCTGCCGTACCACCACAGGCTCCGGAGATGGGGGTGGCGGCGGCGGAGGCGGCGGTGGCGGAGGAGCTGGCGGGCAGAGGAAGGTGAGGGGGCAGCGCAGCCCGGTCAGCCATGGGGGCAGGTTGATGTTTAGGTTGAAGGGGTTGGGGTTCTGGGCGGCGGCGGCGGTGCTCGTGGTTGAGGCAGGTGAGGTGGTAGTGGCGGTGGTGCTCGTGGTTGAGGCAGATGAGATGGTTGTGGCGGCGGCGGCGGCGGCGGCGGCGGTCGCCATGGAAGGCGGCGGAGGAAGCGAGGCGAAAGCGGCGCAGTCGGAAGAATCGAATGGAGAACGAGGGAAGTGGAAAAATTCAGGGGTGGGATTCGGGTTCGGGAGGCCTAGGAATCCTGGGTTGGTGGTTTTCGAATTAGGTCCCTAGACTGTTGGGTATTCTGGAATTAACTGGTTGCCGCTTGCTGAGTGCTGACTGCTGGCTTGCACTGCACTTTTTTTTTCGAGTCTTTTGCGCTGCACGTGTGTAAGTGTGTAACTCGTCGTACATTGCCTTTTTAAACCGATTTTATGGTTGCAAAAAAGGTTAAATGGATTTTAGAATATATGCGTGTGGCATCATGTTAGGCTATAGTCCAACGTACGGTGGCGGATCCAGGGATTTGGCAGGGCCTGGGCAAGACGCCGGTCCGTGGGTCTGGCTTATCAGCACCGGCCAGCTGTATTTTTATTTTTCTCTCACAACGAATCAGCATCAGTCACATGTCACCAGTCAGAAGTATTTTTCTCTCAACGTAAATCCGCACCAGCCACCAGCCAAACGGATCGATATAAAAACTTGTTGTGGTGCATGTCCTAGACATGTTAAAGTTTATATTTCTTCGTAGTGCAACGGCGTAACAGTGGAAAAACAACTCATCGGTGTATGCAATGCACTTCCTGCTCTCTCTCTCGGTGGAGCCCGGGCAATTGTCGGGGTCGCCGGGCCTGGGTCCGCCCCTGCCAACGCAGTAGGCTTTGTGGTGGCTTCTCAAGTCAGAAAGATAGAAGTGTTACGAGCAAGGGAGGTGAGACGTGCTGGGCCTTTAGAGAATTGTTGTGTTGGTTGGTGGTAGAAATATTTACGGACACTCTAAACACCGTTTGCTTCTATGAACAATAAACCACTAGTTTTAGGTGTCTATGCTGGGCATGCTTTAATGCCATTTATGATATGAGCTAGTGGAAGTCTGTTCGAGAAACAGACAAGTCCCACATGTTGTAATTTTCCTATTTTTAAGGACCACATTTTGTAAAAAAAATGTAAAGCTACGTCTGTAGATCATCTCCAGTAGTCTCTAATAAATCTTCCTAATAACATGTTAATGAAGATATCCTAATATTTATTTTATGATTATGGGAAGAGTTGTTTTTTCAGTTCTTCAATAATTTTATCCAATTCAACTTACCTATTAGGACTTACCTATTAGGATAGCTTGGGAAAAGAAAAGGGACTGAGATTCTATGCAGTGCTAATCCTCCGCCCGGGAACAACATATTTTCCCGACACAATGGAGCATAGCATTTTTTTGTCACCTCGTAGTGTCCGCCACAGCAGACAAGAAAGATCTTTGTTTTTTCTATAGTATCCGATCCCGGCATTGTAAATTTGTAATGTTTGGTCCATATTGTGTATTGTGTTCTTGCATAGCGGCAGATATTAATTGAAGAAAATAATAACAATTGAAAGCGTACAGTTTAAGGCATATACAACCCACATACAACAGCTGTCTTTTTGTTGCCACATAAGCTAAATGAGCTGATGTAGCTATCATTTAATGAGGAAATATAGTGTTGCTGTCTACTATCTCATTTATTACTTTGGCCCGTGCTCCCATACAAAACAACAGAAACCAAAGTGAGTATTTATTATCACACAGACAACTAAATAGACAGCAGCTGTCTAAACCGTTGTAGAGCTGTCTATTTAGCCGTTTAAATAGACGGTAACTATCTAAACTGTTCTACCTGTCCTTAAAAATCGGTACCGCACTCTCTGCCTCTCTGCTGCAAGCACTAGTTGGATCCGCATAAAAAATATGTTTGTTGGATACTTAGATGTACCAAAACCTGCACGTTGACAGTGGGCTTGCAAAATTGGAATGTGAACGCCAAAAGGAGGCGCGTTGGTACCCTTCTCATTGTACGCAAATACAATATACTGCGTCCATTCGTTTTGGGTAGGCTTATGAGAATTCTAAAATAGTCTAACTTCACAACTTTTAAACAAAATTTAGTTAAATCATATGCATGCTTGAATAGTTTACCAAAATTATATAAATATCTTTACAATTCAAAATCTCAAATCTCTTAATGCTACATTCATTTTGTAGCAACTGATGTGATATGTAAGACAATAAGACAAATTTGTGGCCAAAGTATGCATCTAAAGACTTTTTTCAAATATGCCTACTAAAAACATTCGTACCATGCAAGGTAGTATGCTGTTTTAGCACAGGATGCTTCCCATGGTCCATGGAAAGAAGTGTATTATTTCAACATCCGATCGTAATGCTAATTTGCACGCATATGATCAATCTGAAAGTGAAATAAGCATTGTTGAATGTATATTGAATTTGCACCGGAAAAATATACCTTAACGTGCTTATAGAGTTACAGTCAGTTTGTTTGACGTGTCAATGCATTGTTCTAAGATGGGCATTTTGATCCCATCTCATTGCAGTGCATATTTTCAGATAATGCAACTCAGTTACAAAAGAAAATGCCAGAGAAGGTTCTGCTTTAACAAAAATGTTGGGAAAAGTGTTTCTGATTTCTAACGATAAACTGTGACAATGTATATTTTAGGATGAATTATTGCTCCTTAATTAGGCATCTGTTTGAACAACATCAAAAGTTCACTTTATTACACTAATAAAGACAAATGGAAAAATCTGATGTACTGTAGTACCGCGATATTATCCTTTTGTGGCGAGACGTAGATGTAATTGAGACAGCTCATCTACGAGAATTTTGCATTCAGGTTCGAGCAGTTCTTCGGTAGATTACTGCAGGCTGCTGGCTGCACATGATTGTAGCAAGTGGTGACAACTGCATTTGCATCACCGAGGCCTTGTTTAGATCCCAAATTCAACCCCAAATTCTACTATGCAAAAAGAAGATTACTATCACATTAAAATGTCATAACATGCATGAAGTACTAAATGTAGATGAAATCAAAAACTAATTACACAGTTTTGTTGTACTCTGCGAGACGAACATTTTGAGCCTAATTAATCAATTTTTGGATAATTTTTCACGCATACAAACGAAATGCTACAGTGGCGCGCGATTCCCAAAACTCCTAATTTAGGGTACCAAATTGGCATCTAAACAAGGCCTCGGGCGAGCACAGCAACACTCAGTCTGTACCTGACCAGATCTAGTTACAACAGAAGTGGCACCTCTGACACAGTCACGAGGCGTATTGCTCATGGTCAATTCGTCACCAAATCCTGAAAGAGAATCAACTAACTCTCGGAATCGAGTGAAACAAAAGAAATTCACAGATGTATAGTTAGAGAATGAATTGGCGAACAATATCCAAGCTGTGAAAGGGGTGCAAGCGACATGGAAAGTGCACTCAGCTCGGATCTCCTTGAAACGTACACTCACTGCATCTGCACACACAGACAATAAACACGAAACCGGGAGCAGCAAAATTTAACTGACGACCGAGAGCAGCGCAGCGCAGCGCTGTATTCGATCGGAGAAGTCGTCGTATAGCCGGTGTCGGTTTGATTTCCGATCGGTAGGGAGCGTTCCTCTCTGCCTGCATGCCTCGTGAACATGTTTGCTGATGGTCATCTAACCCATATATGCATGAACGCATATCTATGATCACCAGCAACATGTACACATGCTTGCACTGGAGACATGCATGACGGTTAGATGACCACCAACAAAACAAGTTCGGAGCTGCATTAGCTAGCCAGCAATGAAAGAAATGGTGGATCAGCTATGAATACTCTGCTGCTTGGAGAGAAGAAAGAAAGAAAGTGTCGCGGTCCGCGCCTATCTGAACCAAGGTGGAAGACGAAGACCGGGGATATATGCTGCGGATGATGCCAGCGGAGTGAGGGCATATTCCCGGGGAATAAACCCTCCCAACAATGATAGCGGGGTCGCTGAGATCAAGCTGACGGGCAACAGCTTCCTTCTTCAATTCTCATCCTGCAGAGATGCAGAGATGAGATGGGCCAGCAAGCAAACATCACACTTGTAGTCGTCTGGAAAATTAAATCGAAATGAAATAAATTTGAAGCGAGCAGTACTAGCAGTATTCTAGGTCGGTGTGGACTGTGGAGATGTTTTTTTTATTTATATTTATAATAACTGTTGACCGCGTTGGAGGTTTAGTGCGACTGGGCTACTAGCCTACTACACTGCTGGTGAAAGAGATTAGCTCTTGATTGCGAGGGCAGCGACAGTATTGGGAGGGTGACCAATCATAAAGGATAAGCCCTCGCGGCATGAAACAAGCTAGCCTATCTGGATACCTAAATCAGGACAACACATTTCGCGTCGAGAGTTTGTCGTAGAAGCTCAGAATAGCAAAATGTGTACTGCAAAAAAAAAAGCTATAAAGAAGCTCTATTGGCTGGCCATGTTCAATTGGGCTGGTTCCCTCGTGAACCTCGGTTGCTTGTGGGCAGTGACGGTGGCACTGGCACGAATTGTGAAAATATACTCTCTGTTCGTTTCAAAAATAAAAAGTTCAAATAACTACCCACAAATATAAACATGTCTGGATAACCCTCTAAACTATATTTTGCTTCATTTTATAGCAATAACAATCTTAATTGGTTTAATATATCTCTTCATACGAATTATCTTTTTTATTTCTCCATATACAAGTGATGTTTTAAGTTATAATTGATGAAATGATAGATGATAACATAGAGTATTTTTAAAAAAATGTAATATGATTTTTTCATCATTATTTTTCATAAAATTTTATATCAATGTGTCTATTTTATTATTAAATATAATAGCCTTTCAAAATTATGATAAAAATTATATTATATTTTTTTAAAATACTCTATGTTGCCCTCTATCACCCATAAAATTTTAACTTAAAAAATCAATTATGTATGGAGAAATAAAAAGATAGATTTTAGAAGGACTAGATTGGACCGATTAAAATAGTCATGTGTGTAAAATCAACCGAAACATATTTTAGGGGGTATATGGGACTTCGTCCGAGGTAATAATTTGGACCTTTTACTTTCAAAAATAATATAACTCTCAATTTTGGGAAGTAGAAATTTTTAAAATTTTAATATACTTATAAAAAAAGTGAAAACATTTGTGTTTTCAAATAAACTAGTTTAATATAAAAAATATGTGTCATGTCGTGATCAATCTAATGATGCTTATTCTATATCATAAATGTTAGTATTATTTTGATAGATCTGGTTAAATTTGATATTAATATTTAGAAAATGAGAGTTGTATTTTTATCGGAACCATAAAGTAATTGACAATGCCACTGTAACACCCAAAAATAGCCCAATTTAAAATTTTTAGTAATTAATTGGCTTTTATTTAATTTTTCAAAATTAATATAGGTTAACTGAATTATTTATGAATATTAAAATCAAATATAAGATGTAGAAACATTTTTGTTGCATTCATGCTGCTGCACTGTGTTTTGGTTGTTGGTAAATTAAGTTGGAATTTAAATTCTGTTTAAATTCGAATTTAATTTGCATTTTCTTGAGCCCTAGAAAAGTTATTTCAAGTCAAGTTCACTTTTCCTCCCTGGACTTTTCCCTCAGTCCACTTTCCCTCCCCCAACTTTTCTCCCGAGCCCAACACCCCCCTCCCCTTTCCCCTCCCTCGGCCCAGCCCGCCAAACCCCTTTCTTTTTCCCGCTGGGCCTTCGGCCGAGCCGGCCCAGCGCTCGCCTCCTCCTACCTCCACCGACAGGCGGGCCCCACCTGTCGGCACCTTCCTCTTCCTCCTAACGGCGCCCGACGCTCCCTCCCGCGATCAGCGTCGCCTCGCCCAGCCTCACCGCCTGCCAACTCCGCGCCCTGGGCCCGCACGAAGTTTCTCCGAAGCCCCCTTCCCCCGCACCTTTCCTTCCCCGGCACCCCCCCCCCCCCCCCCCGCAAGGAAACCCCCTCCCCGCAAGGAAAGGGAGCGAATCACCCCCCCCCCCCCCGATCGCCAGCCGCCGCGGATTTCCGGCGGATCACCAAGCCAAGCACCCCCAGGGCTATTTAAACTCCCCACCGGCGCCCCCAACACCACCCCAAGCCTCCCCGAGCCTTCTTTGCCCGCTAGCACCCCTCTCCCGGGCTTCCCGCGCGCCACCATCGCCGCTCCTCGGCCGCCACCACCGGGGACCGCCCCTGTCGACTCTCGCCCGCCGAGAAACCACCCCGGAGCTTCCCTCGAAGGTGAGGAAGCTCACTGAGCAGCTCCAGCCCCCTCTTTTTCCCTGGAGCCACCCCTAATTGCTCACCGCCGTTGAACAGGAGCGCCGAGCCGACGTGCCTCGTCGACCGTCGTCTGCGTCGCTCCACCGTCGCCTTGATCTCCTCAGGTGAGCTCGCCATGATCCCCCGATGCCATAAGGCCAAGTCTTGTCGCGTTTGGACGCTCCTAGCTCGAGTTCGAGCCTGCTCCGGCGAGCTCCGTCGCGCGCAGTGGCGGCGCCGCCGCGAAACCCCCCCCCCCCCCCCCCGGCGGCCTTACTCACCCCCATGCACCAGAGCCGTCGGATCCACCACCAACCGCCCAGATTAGATCCCCCGATACCACTTCGCGTTTTAAATCTGAACCGTCCAGATCCGATCCAAGGGCCACGTACCGGTCAACTCCGGTCCGCGATGGCTCTTTTGTTAAAGAGCCCCTCCACTTTCCTGTAATTAACCCGCAGTCCATCTTAGTTCAAAAATATTTACGACTAGGTCATGTTTTATTTGTTTAGCCCCCTGAGCTTTTTAAATATTGAACCCGCGGTCCTGAGTTGAACTATTTGCGCGTAGGCCCTCCTGTTTTAACTCATAATTACGTATAGGTCCCTGGTTTATTTAAAATAAGCCCCTGGAAGCTTTTAAAAATTGACAGCAGGTCCCTAGATCTTAGAAAAACCATATCTTTTTCGTTTTAGCTCTGATTAGTGTGATTTTGGGGTTCATGTGTTCGTAGTGAGGCGTAGATTATTTCTAAAACCTTTTTATGTACTGTTTCTACTGTTTGGTGTACTGTTCTAATAGAATATTATTTGTTTGCATGTATTGGAATGCGTGTATGCTTGTATGGTGCTTCGTGTCCAGTCGGTGAGCCGTTAGCTTTGGAGTTCGAGCTCGGTGAGGACTTTCCGGAGCAGGACTCGCAGCAGCAGCATCACTTCGAGGAAGGCAAGTTATAGCACGAACAATCCTTACTACCTAAACCCACTTTTTACATACATTCACTTTCATATGCATGTGTCTAATTTGATGTCCTATTAAGGTTGTACCTAGTTTGTTTACTCCTATCCTTTGATTACCTGGGATTTATGCATATGGGTAGATTTTGCTATGCGCAGCTACTGTCACTTTTATTTAATTGTTAACTTTGACTTAATGGTTCACTTCAACATTAATGATAAAACTTGCTTTTTAGCAACATGGTTTAGGGAACTGGGGCATGTGCTGTGTGCTTTGCTCCAGTGTCTCTCCGTAAGGTCCGGTTCTTAAAGCGGCAACCCAGGAGCCTGTCGCCACCGCTAGAACTATTATGGCTCTGGTCTTGGTCAAGTAACTTGTACGGCTCTAGCTTGACAGTAGTTACCGACGGGGCCGACGGCGCTATGGGAAGCACTCGTGAGAGTATGGTTTGATCCACCGAGGATGGGGGTACCGTCGGCTATGTATTGTCAGACACAGTCCCGTGTTAGGAGTCCATGTGGTATGGGAACTCCGCACGTCGCGCTCTTTTTCTTGTTGGCATGCGTGCCCGCGCTCTGGACGTCATTGACCCTCTTATCGCTGCGCCCTGAGAGTCAGTCAATCTCCGTGCCTTGGATCATGCTGCCTGTGTTGTACCATAGTGGCTACTGTTTTGTTAGGGTGTCTTGTGAAAAACCTCGTAGCGTCCCTATGCAGTCACACCTCGGAAGTGTTGATGTGCGTGGTTGGGTGCAAAGTTCCTTTGAACTTTTACGCGACTAGTGGGTAAAGGGCGAAACCTCTGCAGAGTGTAAAATCTATCATGATAGCCTTGCTCAAGGTCATGAGCGGCCTGGATCCTTTTTTATTAGAAAATGATGTTCATTTATGATATTTGCCACTCATATTTATTTGATTGGGTTACAACCGAGTCTCATTCACTCGTAGTAATTGCTAAATGTTAAAATGAACCAACTAAAAATGCCAATGCAGTTAAGCCGTGTCTAGCCTAATTTTTCAGCCTTCATACTCGTGCTATACTTGCTAAGTAATTGTTTACTTACACTTATCATTATTCAACAAAATCCCGGATGGGTAAACAAATTGGGCGGATCAGGAGACTGCTGCTGAGATCCCTGAGGACCTGCCGTACTTCTGAGTTGCGCTCTCCCAGTCAGAGTCCCTGTGGACTGCGGCTCCGCTAGTTGAGAGTTATAGACTTCCGCTGTAATAATTATTAATGTTATACTCTGATGTAAACTATTTTATTTCAAGCATTTGTACTCTGTTCATCATATTTGTTCGCTGTATGTGTTTTGTGGACTTCTTGGGCACACATATGGCCGCATTCGGGTTTTGTGAAAATCCGGGTGTGACAGATTGGTATCAGAGCCGTGCTGACTGTAGGATCGCAACCTAGATAGAACGGTCGGTCTTAGCCAAGTTCAGTCTTCACTATTTTACCTATAAAAGTGTTGAGTTTTGCAAAATAAGTGTTCGGTGTCTCCTCTACCTCAGTCAATTGCAAAGTTTTTCTAAAATTTTTCTTTGTCTTCTCTCTGCATTAGATGGCTCGCACGAAGCTGACCACCCGCAAGTCCACCTGTGGCTACCTTCCGCCCCGTGTTCCGGAGATGGACTTTGGCGCCCCCTACCAGGATGCTTTCCAGGAGTGGAAAGAGATGCAAGAGGAGGAGCACCTGAGGCAAGAAGAAGAGGCGGGGCAGCAGCAGGGAGAGCCCCGAGGACGAGGAGATGGAGCCCGCTGAAGAGCCAGAGGAGCAGCCCGAGCCAGTTCAGCCAGGAGGCGGGAATGTTCCGGAGACCCGGATGGTGATGACAGCGGTGACGATGATGATGATGAAGACGGTGGTGATGATCCGTCAGATGGCGAGGGTGATGACCCTGAGGAGCCCCCAGCACCCCAGCCACCTGCACCAGCAGATAGGTGGACTGTGGAGGACTTCGTCAGGGACGCTGGAGACAACTTCTACCACTGGTGCCTGAGGCAAATACTCCGCTACCACTACGACACAGGCAACGTGGGCATGGAGTACCACAGTGAGAGGTGGACACAACCCCGCTTCCCCACCTTCTAGAACACCTCCCTGAGGATCCGTACAGCTGACCACGAAGCTAGAGCTGCCAGGACAAGGTCGATCCACTACGCCTCCAGTGAGAGATCCACCCAAGAGGCAGGGATAGCAGATGTTGCTCGCCGTGCCCTCTACTACTACAGGGACAGGTTCTGGGCAGAGATCCAGGACGGGCCAGATAGGTGGTACCCCCGCAGGAGGAGTGGGGAGACAGCTTGCACCATCGCCCCCATCGGAGACATTGACGACCCCCGACTTGCTGCTACCGTGGCACTGGTGGCCACCCTCAACACTGACCTGGAAGCAGCTATTGATGAGATCGCCGCTCTGAGGGAGGAGCTGAGAGGGACTCGGCAGGAGATGGAGCAGCTGGACCAGATGTTGGGAGCACCACCGGCACTCAGCCCAGACTACCGTGCAGGGTCACCGCCTCGTAAGAGGCATCGCTTCGGATCTGCCGCCGCCAGCACCACCATCCAGCAGGGTCCTTAGGAGGTTACCATGAGTCTGTAATAAGATCGATTAGTCATCGATTTTTTTCCAGTCGAGTCAAAAACCAGTGAGTCAAGTCAGTGTAAACCTTGTCTTTCGATGTTCGGTTTGATTATCATTAAGCTTATGTATGAGTTGGATTTTTGTAATGATTGTGATGGGCGTAGACGCAAGTCAACTACCATCTAGATTTTGGATTAAGGCATAAGGATATTATTGATTACATAGAAGGGGTTACTTGTTTCACTTGCTCTTTATCTATCTACTGCTCTATCATAACCAGTTCAATGTTCTCAAGTACTTCTGTTCCTAAGTTACTTGGTCTTAAAATTCATGGGGATCTCTTGTTGATAATAGATGGTGAACACAAGGAGCAACGCCGGTGCCAGTGGACTGCCACCACCACCTCTCACCATTGAGCAGATGATGCTCACACAGACCCAGCTGATGCAACAGATGGCTCAGACAATGGCCATGATGCAGCAGAACCAGCAAAATCCGCCGCAGCACAACATGCCGCCCCGTGACAGGAGGGGTGAATTTCTGAAGGGACGCCCGCCCACCTTCAACAATGCAAATGATCCCTTGCATGCATTGGATTGGCTCAAGGCAGTGGAGCGACAACTCGACATCGCTCAATGCAACGATCGGGAGAAGGTGCTGTACGCAGGAGGACAGCTTCAAGGACCAGCCTTGGACTGGTGGGACTCGTACCAGTACGCTCACCCTAATCGTACTCAGATCACATGGCAGGAGTTCCATGACAGCTTCCGCTCACACCATGTGCCTGAAGCCCTGATGACGTTAAAGAAGAGGGAGTTCCTGTCACTGAAGCAGGAAGGGATGAGCGTCACAGCTTATCGTGACAAGTTCATTGAGCTTGCCCGCTACGCTCCGGAAGACGTGGACACCGACAAGAAGAAGCAGTCCAGGTTCCGTGATGGCTTGCAGGATGCACTGCAGTACCAGCTGATGTGCACCAGGTTCCCCAACTTCTAGGAACTGGTGGACGGAGCCCTGATGCTAGAGCACAAGCGCCGTGAAATGGAGGAGAAGAAGCGGAAGTTTCAGGGTTAGCAGTCTGGAAGCAACAACCGCCCCCGCTTCACTGCTCCCCAAGGCCAACAGATGGCGAGCCAACAACGCTTCCAAAGCCAGTCCGGCTTGATCAACCGTGGCCAGAACCAGCAGCGCCCCCAGTACCCTCAAGCACCGCAGCAACAGCGCTACCAGAACCAGCTGCAGAACGCCCCAGCTCAGCGCAACCAGGTGCAGTAAGGGCCGGCCCAGCGTCCCAACAACGCCAACAATGTACCGGTGGGCCCGAGGACGTGTTTCCAATGTGGTGAGCCAGGGCACTATGCCAATGCCTGTCCCCGCAGAGTCCAGAATGCTGCAGGCCAGAACAACAACCAGAGGGTTGGACAGCAGCAAGGGCAGAATGGGAACCAACAGCAAGCTCAAGCAGGCCGAGGGCCGCAGAACCCAGTCAGGGGCAAGGTCAACCACATGGGTGCCGAGACCGCAGAAGGGGCCACTGACGTGGTCGTGGGTATGTTCCCTGTCAACTCGACTCCTGCGACTGTTTTGTTTGATTCTGGAGCTTCACATGCTTTTATATCTGCTGCATTTGTGAAAAAGAACATAATGGCTCTAAGACCCATGTCAAACATCATGCTAGTTAGCTCACCAGGAGGGGAACAACGAGCCACCTTACGTTGTCCCCATGTCACCATCACTATAAGGGGGGTAGACTTTGAGGTATACCCAATAGTCCTGGAATCCATCGGATTCGATCTGATTCTGGGAATGAGCTGGTTAGCCAGATATGATGCACTGATTCAGTGTGCCAAAAGAGCCGTGCAACTGACAGCGAAGTCCGGTGAGAAGGTGGAGTATCAAGCAACCAGCCCTTCAGAGCACAATCAAGCCAACCAAGCTGAGGGTGCAATCCCGGAGGACATCCGAGTGGTGTGCGAGTTTTTGGATGTGTTCCCAGATGAACTGCCGGGTATGCCCCCGAAACGCGAAGTTGAATTCGTTATTGAACTAAAACCTGGCACTGCACCTATAGCTAAAAGACCATATAGGATGGGAGTGAAGGAACTGGAGAAACTTAAGGAAGAATTAAGCTCTTTGCTAGAAAAAGGGTACATTCGACCTAGTTCTTCACCATGGGGAGCACCAGTGTTGTTCGTGGACAAGAAGGATGGTTCGCAAAGGATGTGCGTGGACTATCGAGCACTCAATGAAGTGACGGTCAAGAACAAGTACCCCCTGCCAAGGATTGATGATCTGTTCGATCAATTGAAGGGAGCTTGTGTGTTCTCCAAGATAGATCTTCGATCAGGTTACCACCAGATGAGGATCCGACCATCGGACATACCCAAGACGGCTTTCACTACTCGGTACGGGTTGTACGAGTTCACGGTTATGTCATTTGGACTGACCAATGCTCCTGCATACTTTATGTACTTAATGAATAGTGTCTTCATGGACTACCTTGACAAGTTTGTGGTGGAGTTCATTGATGATATTCTGGTCTTCTCCAAGAATGAAGAGGAACATGAAAAGCATTTGAGGCTGGTGATGCAGAGACTTCGGGAACATCAGCTGTATGCCAAGTTGAGCAAGTGTGAGTTCTGGCTGAAGGAAGTGGCATTCTTGGGACACGTACTGTCCAATGGAGGAGTAGCAGTTGATCCGAAGAAGGTTAATGATGTGTTGAGCTGGAACCCGCCTCGGGATGTTAGCGAGATCAGGAGTTTCCTTGGAATGGCCGGGTACTATCGGCGTTTCATTGAAGGATTCTCCATGATTGCTAAACCCATGACGGCGTTATTGGAGAAGAATGCCAAGTTCATCTGGACAGAGGAGTGCCAAACCAGCTTCGAAGAATTGAAGAAGAGGCTAACAACAGCACCTGTACTGGTATTGCCCGACATAGCCAAGAGCTTCTCCATCTACTGCGATGCATCCCGTCTAGGACTGGGGTGTGTACTTATGCAGGAAGGGAGAGTCGTGGCATATGCATCAAGACAGTTGCGGAAGCATGAGCAGAACTATCCGACACATGATCTGGAGTTGGCAGCTATGGTGCAGGTTTTGAAGATTTGGAGGCATTACCTGATCGGGCACAAGTGTGACATCTACACTGATCACAAGAGCCTGAAGTATGTCTTCACCCAGTCGGAGCTGAATATGAGGCAACATCGATGGTTGGAGTTGATCAAGGACTATGATCTGGAGATCCATTACCACCCTGGCAAGGCTAACTTGGTGGCAGATGCTCTGAGTAGGAGAAGCTATGTGAACAAGATCACCGGCCATTGTTTGCCTGAAGAACTCAGCCGGGAATTTGAGAAGATGAGTCTGGGGTTCTTGACCAACATCACAGATATGACGGTGGAACCGACTCTTGAACAGGAGATCCGGAAAGGACAGCTTGGTGATGAAAAGATCAAGGAAATTATGGAGAATGTTGCCCTAGGAAAGGCACCTGGATTCCAAGTTGATGAACAAGGAACCCTGTGGCACGGGAAGATGATATGTGTGCCCGATGTAGCGCAGATCAAGGGCACGATCCTAAGAGAAGCGCATGATTCGGCGTACTCGATCCACCCAGGAAGCACCAAGATGTACCAAGATATCAATGAAAGATTCTGGTGGTACGGATTGAAGCGTGATGTGGCGACACATGTGGCACTGTGTGACACTTGTCAGAGAGTTAAGGCTGAACATCAGAGGCCAGCCGGATTACTCCAGCACCTGAAGATACCAGAATGGAAATGGGAAGAAGTTGGTATGGACTTCATAACGGGTCTACCCCGCACCCAGCGAGGATTAGTCTCCATTTGGGTGATTGTGGACCGCTTGACCAAAGTGGCACACTTTCTTCCAGTAAAGACCACCTACACGGGAGCCAGACTAGCAGAGCTATATATGGAAAGGATTGTGTGCCTGCATAGAGTGCCAAAACGGATAGTGTCTGACCGAGGTACTCAGTTCACGTCACACTTCTGGCAGAAGCTGCATGAGTCCATGGATACTAAACTGCATTTCAGCTCAGCTAATCACCCACAGACGGATGGACAGACAGAGCGAACCAATCAGATTCTGGAGGACATGTTGAGAGCATGTGCTCTACAGTATGGTGTCAGTTGGGACAAGAGTTTACCCTATGCGGAATTTTCGTACAACAACAGCTATCAGAAGAGTCTGCAAATAGCACCGTTCGAGGCTTTGTATGGCAGGAAGTGTAGGACCCCACTATTCTGGAATCAGACCGGAGAAAGTCAAGTTTTCGGTCCCGAGATACTCAGGGATGCAGAACGCCAAGTACAAGTGATCAGGCAGAACTTGAAGGTGGCACAGTCCAGGCAGAAGAGTTATGCTGATGTCAGACGGAGGGATCTCAGTTTTACAGTTGTAGATTTTGTGTACCTCAAGGTGTCACCGATGAGGGGCGTGAAGAGGTTCAATGTCAAGGGCAAGCTAGCACCTCGATACATTGGACCTTTCCAGGTACTCGAAAGGAAAGGTAAAGTGACATATCAGTTGGGACTACCCGAAATATTGGCCGGAGTGCACGATGTATTCCACGTGTCACAGCTGAAGAAATGCTTACGGGTGCCTGAAGAGCAAATCCCGATAGATGAGCTGAATGTGCAAGAGGACCTCACTTATGAGGAGTATCCGATCAAGATTCTGGAGGTGTCTGAGAGGGTGACAAGGAACAAGGTCATCCGGATGTGCAAGGTACAGTGGAGCCGACACTCGGAAGATGAGGCCACTTGGGAACGAGAAGAAGATCTCAAGACTGAGTACCCTCAGCTCTTCGCATCTACTTCCGAATCTCGAGGACGAGATTCATCTTAAGGGGGTAGGTTTGTAACACCCAAAAATAGCCCAATTTAAAATTTTTAGTAATTAATTAGCTTTTATTTATTTTTTTCATAATTAATATAGGTTAACTGAATTATTTAAGAATATTAAAATAAAATATAAGATGTAGAAACATTTTTGTTGCATTCATGCTGCTGCACTGTGTTTTGGTTGTTGGCAAATTAAGTTGGAATTTAAATTCTGTTTAAATTCAAATTTAATTTGCATTTGCTTGAGCCCTAGAAAAGTTATTTCAAGTCAAGTTCACTTTTCCTCCCTGGACTTTTCCCTCAGTCCACTTTCCCTCCCCCAACTTTTCTCCCGAGCCCAGCACCCCCCTCCCCTTTCCCCTCCCTCGGCCCAGCCCGCCAAACCCCTTTCTTTTTCCCGCTGGGCCTTCGGCCAAGCCGGCCCAGCGCTCGCCCCCTCCTATCTCCACCGACAGGCGGGCCCCACCTGTCGGCACCTTCCTCTTCCTCCCGACGGCGCCCAACGCTCCCTCCCGCGATCAGCGTCGCCTCGCCCAGCCTCACCGCCCGCCAACTCCGCGCCCTGGGCCCGCACAAAGTTTCTCCGAAGCCCCCTTCCCCCGCACCTTTCCTTCCCGGGCGCCCTCCCCGCAAGGAAACCCCCTCCCCGCAAGGAAAGGGAGCGAATCACCCCCCCCCCCCCGATCGCCGGCCGCCGCGGATTTCCGGCGGATCACCAAGCTAAGCACCCCCAGGGCTAATTAAACTCCCCACCGGTGCCCCCAACACCACCCCAAGCCTCCCCGAGCCTTCTTTGCCCGCTAGCACCCCTCTCCCGGGCTTCCCGCGCGCCACCATCGCCGCTCCTCGGCCGCCACCAACGGGGACCGCCCCTGTCGACTCTCGCCCGCCGAGAAAACACCCCGGAGCTTCCGCCGAAGGTGAGGAAGCTCACTGAGCAGCTCCAGCCCCCTCTTTATCCCTGGAGCCACCCCTAATTGCTCACCGCCGTTGAACAGGAGCGCCGAGCGAACGTGCCTCGTCGACCGTCGTCTGCGTCGCTCCACCGTCGCCTTGATCTCCTCAGGTGAGCTCGCCATGATCCCCCGATGCCATATGGCCAAGTCTCGTCGCGTTTGGACGCTCCTAGCTCGAGTTCGAGCCTGCTCCGGCGAGCTCCGTCGCGCGCAGTGGCGGCGCCGCCGCGAAACCCCCCCCCCCCCCCCCTCCGCCGGCGGCCTTACTCACCCCCATCCACCAGAGCCGTCGGATCCACCACCAACCGCCCAGATTAGATCCCCCGATACCCCTTCGCGTTTTAAATCTGAACCGTCCAGATCCGATCCAAGGGCCACGTACCGGTCAACTCCGGTCCACGATGGCTCTTTTGTTAAAGAGCCCCTCCACTTTCCTGTAATTAACCCACAGTCCATCTTAGTTCAAAAATATTTACGACTAGGTCCTGTTTTATTTGTTTAGCCCCCTGAGCTTTTTAAATATAGAACCCGCGGTCCTGAGTTGAACTATTTGCGCGTAGGCCCTCCTGTTTTAACTCATAATTACGTATAGGTCCCTGGTTTATTTAAAATAAGCCCCTGGAAGCTTTTAAAAATTGCCAGCAGGTCCCTAGATCTTAGAAAAGTCATATCTTTTTCGTTTTAGCTCCGATTAGTGTGATTTTCGCGTTCATGTGTTCGTAGTGAGGCATAGATTGTTTCTAAAACCTTTTTATGTACTGTTTCTACTGTTTGGTGTACTGTTCTAATAGAATATTATTTGTTTGCATGTATTGGAATGCGTGTATGCTTGTATGGTGCTTCGTGTCCAGTCGGTGAGCCGTTAGCTTTGGAGTTCGAGCTCGGTGAGGACTTTCCGGAGCAGGACTCGCAGCAGCAGCAGCACTTCGAGGAAGGCAAGTTATAGCACGGACAATCCTTACTATCTAAACCCACTTTTTACATACATTCACTTTCATATGCATGTGTCTAATTTGATGTCCTGGGATTTATGCATATGGGTAGATTTTGCTATGCGCAGCTACTGTCACTTTTATTTAATTGTTAACTTTGACTTAATGGTTCACTTCAACATTAATGATAAAACTTGCTTTTTGGCAACATTGTTTAGGGAACTGGGGCATGTGCTGTGTGCTTTGCTCCAGTGTCTCTCCGTAAGGTCCGGTTCTTAAAGCGGCAACCCAGGAGCCTGTCGCCACCGCTAGAACTATTATGGCTCTGGTCTTGGTCAAGTAATTTGTACGGCTCTAGCTTGACAGTAGTTATCGACGGGGCCGACGATGCTATGGGAAGCACTCGTGAGAGTATGGTTTGATCCACCGAGGATGGGGGTACCGTCGGCTATGTCTTGTCAGGCATAGTCCCGTGTTGGGAGTCCATGTGGTATGGGAACTCCGCACGTCGCGCTCTTTTTCTTGTTGGCATGCGTGCCCGCGCTCTGGACGCCATTGACCCTCTTATCGCTGCGCCCTGAGAGTCAGTCAATCTCGGTGCCTTGGATCATGCTGCCTGTGTTGTACCATAGTGGCTACTGTTTTGTTAGGGTGTCTTGTGAAAAACCTCGTAGCGTCCCTATGCAGTCACACCTTGGAAGTGTTGATGTGCGTGGTTGGGTGCAAAGTTCATTTGAACTTTTACGCGACTGGTGGGTAAAGGGCGAAACCTTTGCAGAGTGTAAAATCTATCATGATAGCCTTGCTCAAGGTCACGAGCGGCCTGGATCCTTTTTTATTAGAAAATGATGTTCATTTATGATATTTGCCACTCATATTTATTTAATTTGGTTACAACCGGGTCTCATTCACTCGTAATAATTGCTAAATGTTAAAATGAATCAACTAAAAATGCCAATGCAGTTAAGCCGTGTCTAGCCTAATTTTTCAGCCTTCATACCCGTGCTATACTTGCTAAGTAATTGTTTACTTACACTTGTCATTATTCAACAAAATCCCGGATGGGTAAACAGATTGGGCGGATCAGGAGACTACTGCTGAGTTCCCTGAGGACCTGCCGTACTTCTGAGTTGCGCTCTCCCAGTCAGAGTCCCTGTGGACTGCGGCTCCGCTAGTTGAGAGTTATAGACTTCCGCTGTAATAATTATTAATGTTATACTCTGATGTAAACTATTTTATTTCGAGCATTTGTACTCTGTTCATCATATTTGTTCGTTGTATGTGTTCTGTGGACTTCTTAGGCACACATATGGCCGCATTCGGGTTTTGTGAAAATCCGGGTGTGACAGTCACCCCCTCTATTTTACCGACTAGCAAGAACGCATGTGCAACACGTACATTTAACACATGTTTAATAAAAAATAAGATAAAGAAACATTCACGTCCGCCACCGAAAGACACCAACCTAAAGTCCTGACCAACCAAGTAGTCCGTCGATAGGTTGTCGCCGGTGAACCGCTCCGGCACGAACTCGTCAGCACGGTCCCACATGGCGGGTCCCGTGCAATGGCCCAAGTGTTGACGATGATGCGGCTGCGCGCCAGGACGTGGTAGCCGAGCATCTCGGTGTCCTCCAAGGTCTCCCTCGGCAGTAGCGAGGGCAACGACGTGCGCAGCCGGAACGTCTCCTTGATCACACACTTGAGGTAGCGCAGCTCCGGCAGGTGGTCCTCGGTGACGCCGCCACCACCGCCGCCAACGGCCGCGCGGACCTCGTCTTGCACCCGGCGCATCTCGTGTGGGTGGTTGATGCGCCATGGCCCATACCAACGTCGCGCACGTTGTGTTCGTCGCGGGCACCTGATTATTAGTAGGGTTGAAAACGGTCGAACACGGAACACGGTCGGGATGGAGCCCTTATCATTTTCACTTTCACATTATAATACTAAAACGAAATCGAAAAGGTCGGAAACGGAAACAAACATGGACTTGACAGACATCACTATTTATCGAAAACGAACAAATTCGAGTGAAAATATGTCGATAACGATCGGGATGCGGAATAAAAAATGAAAACACCGACCTATAGTCCATAGAATCCGATACAATAAGTTGGAAATGTAGACATGAAACAAACATAACTATATAACTAATTATAAATGATGTATAGAGACATTACTGAAACAATAATGTAAAGAGACACATAATCTCATGTATTAAGATAACTACATAAATGTTGATTGCATTGCGTATGTTTAAGACTTCGAGAACGACCCTGCTATACGCGCTCGCGTCGCTCCCCACGCGGGGCGACCGAGCGTTCTCCCCGAAAAAGAGAAACCCGCACCGCCGCTTGACTCCTACCGCCGCGCCGCCGCCGGATGCTCGTGCGGCCGGTGGGGAGGGCGGCGGTGGGGCTCTCCACCCCTCTTCCCGGCGGACTGGGCGGGCACGGGCGTCCGGACCGATGGAGGCGGCCTGTCGCCGGCGCGTCCTTCTTCACGGCGGCGAGGCCGGGGGACCTAGATCCGGCGGCGCCTCGGCCGGATCCGGGGTCCCCACGTCGGGGGCGCTTTTCTCCGTGTGTGGGCGAGGCAGCGACAGCGCGGGGCGGCCCGGCGGCGGCGGCGGCCGGGGACGGCGGCGTCTGCGGCTGGTGGGCTGCGCGGCGGCAGATGCGATTGGCGAGGGCAGCCCGGCGGCGGACCGGCGGTCGGCGGTGGCGGCTGGCGGGTGCCTGGCCAGGGCCGTGGCTGGCCGTTCTGGCGGGCCGGCCGACCGCGGTTCGCCGCTGCGGGCCGTGGCACACCTCTGTCGGTCAAGGCCGGTGGCAGTGGCCAGGATGCTGGCGCTGGCGACGACGGCAGCCGAGGCTCGCTGGTCCTGTCTGACCCGGGCCTTGGCGGCCTGGAGATGGTGGGGCCGGTGACGTCCGGCGCACGGACAACAAGCGTTCGACTAGATGGTGGTGCCCCTCTCCTCTTCCTCGACGACAATGCTGGTCTGGCGTCGCCTTGGTGGTGGGGTCGGGGGCTGTCAGGTACTTGCCGGCGGCACCGTGGTGACGCCTTGGGCTGTGTCGGGCTTCTTCCGGTTGATATGTCGTGGTTGCGGTGGGGTGCGGGCTGCTGTTAAGTGGCATTGGTGTTCTGGGCGTATGCCTCAACTGTCGGTGGCAATGGTGGCGGCGCCCTCGTGGCGTCGCTTTCCCCGTTGGGGGCATCATTGAGGGTTACCTTGTCCTTGCAGCGCGGGGATCCCAGGATGAAAACCCAGTCCTCTGTGGACGTGCGACATCGACGTTATTGGCGTCGTGTCCTTCTTGAAGGCGTCGCATATGGAGACCCGATTTGGCCTGTGGCGGTGGTGAAGGTCGGCTGGTGGTGTTGCCTCGTGCGTCGTGGCTTTGGGGTGCGCTTGATCCGTGTTTGGCAGGGAGGTGCAGAGGACCCATGGGGTGTAGTCTTAGGCTGGCGTGCTTGGTGCAGTGGTTTTCTCGGCGACGGCTGGGTAGAGGTGTTGCTCTCCGAGTAGGTTCAGGTATCCGAGTCCTTGGTAGAGGAGTTTGAGGCGGTGGGTGAGGCGAGGCCCCCACGCAGAGTGGCCAGGATCGGTGGTTTCATTGGTGCTGCGGCGAAAGTATTTTGCTGAAGCAACGTCGGAGAAGGAGGATCGACGACTGAGTATGTGCGGCTTGACAGCGATAGCCCATGGTGGAGGAGTTCAGGTGGCCACTTGAGCTTGCAGTAGGTTACAACTTTGGACGTAGCACAGCGTTGGTGACGACGACGCGGGTGATGTGGCTTATTTGTGGCTCTTCTCCCGGGTTGTGGTGGTGTAATGTTTTGTTGTGTGCGTTTGTTCGTGTGCATTGTTTGAGTATGGTGATGTTCGCTTCGACGCGTGATGTACAATTGCTTCTTCTTCTTAAATGATATGGCAGTGCTCCTGCCTTTACTTTCCAAAAATTGCGTATGTTTAATAGCATACGCCACGTTCCGACAGACATTAATAGTTCACCTTCACCAATCACCATGACTCTGCTATGAGCCAAGATAAAGATTGATAAATCCAACAAATATCCTAGAAATAATGAAAGAAATATTGTATATAATATTTTCCAACAAAATCTTGGCAACATATAATTCTAAACCAAAGCATATTATTTCCCTCATAGAAGGATGGGAGAAGGGCTGTGGTGGAGCAGCGCCAATGTAGTGCGGGCTTGCGGCATGACAGCAGGAGACAACGGCGCGGAAATAGCAGGACCGGGCGATGGCGGGGCTGGAGCAGGCAGCGACTGTCAGGAGGATGCGACGACGCGGTAGGAGCAGAAGTAGGCGGCGGCGCGGCTGGAGCAGGCAACGGCCGGCAGGAGGAGGAGGTGGCGCGGCTGGAGCACACGACGACCTGCAAGAGGGCGCAGCCGGAGCAAGCAGCGGCGTGTCAACCGGCGCGGAGAAGTGGCGGCGCGCCAGGATGGGAGTGGGATAGGGAGAGAGCGGAACTGGACGGAGGAGGTTCACGTGACAAAGAGAAAGAGCGGGTGGGTTGGCCCTGTATAAGTGTCAAAAGTTTTTCTTTTAGGATGGCAGGTTGGGCAATTGGGCCAGCTTGAGTGGGCCGAAAAAACGAGATATCCCGCATATATACGGGATACACGGAAACGGTCGGGATATCATCTAAACCGTTTTCGTCCCGTTTTCGTATTCTCATCCCGTATTTCATATTTTATATCTCATATTTCATTTTTGTCCGAAAATATGAAAAACGAGCTGTTAAAATATAGAAAACGGGTCGGGACGAAACGGGATATGTCCGATCGTTTTCAACCATAATTTAGTATGGTACATCTTCCGCAGTTCATCGGATCCTCGAATAATATAATCTAGCAAGCAGTTGATGTTAAGAGTTTACATATGTATTATCTGGCTACCAGGACAAGGGCCTTGATGAATACATTGTCAAACTTGACTCCACCGGCGGCGTTCTCCTCGGCCTCCTCGTTCACGTCCAACATCACGTCCACGAAGTCCCGGTGGCCGCCGTCGTCGTTGCGCCAGCCATCACGGCGCCTTTGGCGATGGTCCGTGATGACTCGCTCGAGCATGGCGTCGAGCTCCGAGGACGTGCGCGCCGCCTTGGCGTCCAGCCCCATGAGCTTGTCGATCCACGCCAGCCATGGCACGAAGTCCCCGACGGTGACCGTCCCGAGCAGCCCCTCAAAATCGGTGTACAGCTTGGCGAGCTTCTCGCCGCCGTCGAGCCCGAACCTCCCTTGGTCGCCGAACGCGGCGCGGGAGACGATGTCATTGGTGTAGGAGATGACGAGGGTGGTGACGTTGACTACAGCGGTGGCAAATATACCGCGCAACACGCGTGTGATATGGTTATTTTAGACTATTTGGTTGTGGATACGTGGGTGGATGAAGAAATTTTATAGTAAAAAAAGTAATATCAAAATGGTAAAAAAAATAGACGTTGAAATATCGTTTTTTCTTATTTGTGAAAATTTTTCGCATTTTTTTTACCGTTAGACATACGTGGATCATATATAAGGGGTGGCTAGGATTTTTTAGATGAGAAGTGTTTTCAGAACAAACTGAATGCTTACGATATCCGATCTCACGGTGGTCGTTGGATCGGAAGCCCGTCCATATATCCGCGTGACGTGCCAACCTCGCGCGGACACGCCAAATTGGCAACTCGCCGTGCGGCCACGCCGGCGTGTTCGCGCGCGCTGGCGGAAGACGCCGGCGCCGCACACAGGCCGCGCCACCGTACCCCCACGCGCGGGCGGGCGGTCCCACGACGAGGCGCGCGCACGGCACGGCTCTCCTCCACCTTGGACAGAGTCAAAGGGTGGATCATAGCCGAGCACGAACGGGCAGAGCCGAGCACATGAATACATGATTTCGCCGGGATATACGCATGCACCGTACGAACAGGCGCGGCGCACTGTAACGGAAAAGAGTGGCCGAGCCGTCGAGAGGATGATGACAGATTGACAAGTAAGCAATTTGTTAGCGATCGGCCGATGCTGGTAAACACTTTGTTTATCCCTCGATACAGCGGGCGCCCCCCGGTTTCGTTCCTGAGACGGTTCAAAAGCAACATCGTCGTCAACAGACTGTCGATCAAGCAGTATCTCCATACCTGCTGGCACTGTGTCATTATACTAAATGGCGCTTTTCAAACCAAATATGATAACGGCAACTTGTCCTGTGCTATCAAGTTGTATATATAAAGATGCCTACCCGTATGGTATACTGCTACCAACTCGTCACAGGGAGAAGCAAGGTCGCCGGCAGCTTATTTGCTCTACCCTACCCAAGCGACTCCGCACTTCTGCAGTCGATATTGCTTGCCCACGGTGGGTGCTCAGCTTCTTCGTTGCTCCTCGCTTTGATCTTCGTTTTATCATTGTTTTATGTATAGGCATGTATATATATATATGCTCCTAAGAATCTTTTGGAATACTGCTATTTCTGATACACATGCTGCATCATGTCATGGAAATCATGATGCATGTGGTACATTTTGTAGGCTGTAAACATCTTGTAACAGCGGCATAAATGGCAACCAAGTACATCATCGGATCGGTGGCGGCGTCCTTCGCGTTCGCCTACGTCTGCGGCGTCTACTTCGCCGACCGCAAGGTCCTCGGAGGTGAGATACTGATATGCCATGCGTATATATCTTCTTTGGCAGTGGAAGCAACAGACACCTGACCTGACCTTTGTTTCTTGGCAAATAAACCGGCCTGCAGGCACGACCCCTCGGACCGTGGCCACGAACGAGTGGTGGCAGGAGACGGACAAGAAGTTCCAGGCGTGGCCTCGCACCGCCGGCCCGCCGGTCGCCATGAACCCCATCAGGCGCCAGAACTTCATAGTCAAGTCGTCTTCTGAGCCGTAAGGCTTTTTACAAGGAAGATGATATATGACAGCGCGGCCTCTGCATCTCTTTTCCGATTCGAAAGAAATTAACAAACCAACATGCATCTCGTGTTGCATATGACGACGATGCAGCGTGTGGACATGTATGTGTTGTACTAGCTTTTTGTTTGGGCAAGGACTAAGGAGTTACTGAAGTACTAGCCATATGCGTCACTGGTTCTTGCATTCTATTCGGAGTACCATCCGTGTTCATTGTTCTTCGGCTAACCTCAAATTTTCTCAAGTCTTTGTATGGCGACGAAAGGTTTAAAGAAACAAGTGCCTCTACAAGACCTGGGGTGTTTTAGCCGCTTTAAAAAAACCTGTAAGGTTTTAGGGCTCCGCTACGAAGTCTACAAAGACTCAACTCGTTTTTTTTAATGAACACTCAACTCGGTTTTGTTTACCCGTCCAAGTGCTACTTGAGAGAGCAAGAGATCGAAAGTGGCTTGAATCTGGAGTATCTTGCACGCAATGGGACCATTCCATGGAATTCCTAGACTTTATTGCTACGAAGTCAATTGTATCACCTTTTGTTTATTGTTCAGTTGGCTATCATTTTGTAAATTGATCGATCATCTATATGCACGAAAATGTACGGTTGCGCTTGGTTGGAGAGCGAGGTGGGATGGAACGGTTTAATTCTAAATTGAAAGGATGGAACGACTCCATCTTTATATTTGGTTAGGAGGATGGAATGATTCTAGTTTTGTGTTTGGTTGAAGGGATGCCGTTAAACCACGTTTTGTAGGCCTCACTTGTCATACACAGTACACCACCGTACCCTTCTCCCTCCCCTGTCTTCCCCTTCCGTTCGAGAGCGCTTCCGCCCTCCGCCGCCGCATGCTTGGCGCCACGCCGCCCCGCTCCTGCTCCTGCTCCGCCTCGCGGCCGCCGTCGCCCGCGCCGTCCTCCGCTGCCGCACCGTACCGCTCCCGCTCCGCCTCGCCGTCGTGCTCCGCCTCCGCCGGCCGCTCTGCCCGCCGTGCGGCCCGCCACCCTCCGCCTACCGCTCCGCCCCTCGCTCCTCCGCCGCCCTCCGCTCCGTCCGCGCCCGCCTCCCTCCGCCTATCCACCCATCGCCCGCGGCCGCCATCACCTCCGCCCCGCCGTGAGTGGAGAAGCTCAGGTCGAAGGAGGCGTTGAGGGAGAAGACGGGAGGTGACGCCGTGCAACTGGAGCCAGCTTGTTCGGCCTTTTTTTAGGGATGGGCTCATCCTAGATTCTGAGGGTATATTCCTCTGCGGGAGCCTCTCCATTCCATGGTTCCTCAACCAAACATCTACGAGAATGGAGCCGCTCCGTTCCATCCTCACTCATCCCACCAACCAAACATATCCTAAGATAACACACCTAAATATATGATAGAGGATAGGATAAATGAGATATTCAGAGGGAAACACATGATAGATTAGATTTCTAAATTACTTAGTACTTACACAAATTGACCGATGATGTCCCCTTTATTCCTCTTTTCCCCTTGGTATGATCTTATCTTTCCTTCTCGTTAGCTAATATGTTACAGGTTGACAACCATTATCACCGATCATGTCTCACGGTGGCAGATCCAGGGGGTGCAGGGCCCTCCCCCAGCCGCCTCCATTTTTGAAGAGAGAGAAAAAAGAGGAAAGGGAGAGGAAGAATAAATGGAGGAAGAAGGAAGATGGGCCTTCTAACTTCAAAATTGGATGTATTCCTGATCTCTCTTAGCTTATTCGAATAGTGACCTCCCTTAGCTCATATGAACAATTGTGACCACTGGTCGCCCTCCTTTCTCCTACGGTTAAGTCGGTACTATAGACCATTTCCTCTAAAATAGAGATATTTACGATTACATGAAGTCTCAAGGGAACGGCATTAAAAAATTAGTATTTTTAGTTTTAAAGGTTGTTTCATGTCAAAATTATTGGATTAATTGGGCCTTGGCCCATTTTAGTCTCAATTAATCAAAGAATTAAAGGTCCACTAATAAATGCTAGGGAGTTAAATCCTGGATGGAGAGTCAACGGGAATCCTAACCAACTAAAATGGTGGACCAGCTGTGGACCACTTGTGAAGCTGGTAAAAGAAGAAGGGCGTGCCACGTGCGCGCGCGCTCGCTCGCCTCGCCGTGGCCGAGCCGAGCCGCTCTGCGTGTGACGTGTGATGAACCTTTTGCCACTAATGACATTGATTGAGCCTTAACCGTTACCAGTAACTGACGCTTTGATGGCTGACGATAACTGACAACAGTAATGGCATTATGGCTGGTCAAGAGCGTCCAGGTTCATCCCACATCTCTCCTGTACGCCTATATAAGGAGGTCTCTCCTACAGAGACATACACAGCTCATTTCCAGGCATTCTCTGGTACTCCTTTCAGGAGACCTCTCACTTTCTCCCTCTGTTGTTCTGCTGCACTCTTGCATTCCCGACGCAAGCCTTACACACACACTGCTTGCGTGAGCAGAAGCCTCCGAACCCTCCCTGCCTTGAGATCCTGCTCGGGATAGGCAGGCAATAAGGTTTTTGGGGAGCGTACGAGTACGCGACTGCTCGCTGCGAACGACTACTTTCCGACGGCAAGCGAACGACTACTTCCTGGTGGCCTGCTTTATCAACCCGAACGACTACCTCCCGGCGTCCATCTCCCTCAAGTGTACGACCACTTCCCGGAGGCCTGAATGACTACTTCCAGGAGGCCGTTCGAGGGACTCCACTGCAGCAACTCGTCACACCGAATCAGATCGACTACTTCAAGCAAGGTCAGTCGAGGATGATTCCTCGAGCTGGTGACGGCGCACCCGGTGCCTCCGGTACCGGTCCCGCATCGGGGTACATCGTGAACCTCATCCTGTTCTGGTTTCTCATGTTGTTCATGTATTTAGGAGATTTAACTTGAACACCGGCCCATGTTTTGTTCTCACTGGATCACTCACTATAATCATGAATTTACTGCTAATTTCTGGAATTAAAATATACCGAATATTGCCTAAATTTCTAACAAAAATACCTTATTTTCCTTAATATATATTAGATGTGAGACATTTAATAGTGTCTGAAACAATGTTCACAACTATATAGAAGATAAAGATTAATATGAATCTTAATTCGTCGCACATGATAGGGGATGTGAAACCTAAGTCTTTCCGTAAAAGAAATAGCAAAGTGACGAGTGACAACATCCTTTGTAAGGCGCATCTTAATTCTTAGCCAAGCCCAAGCGTCATGTTCTATCTAGAAGACTAGGTATGTACAAAGCTCCTGTCACGTAACATTCCAAAATTTGCTTACAACATTTTGCATTGTTACGTGTGAACTTTTTTGAGACCACCGTTAAAACCCGTAGAATCCACGATGATGGCAGCCCTTTGGGCCCATTCGTCGGTCACGTAGTTCCCTCGACAGTGACATCGGCGAGCAGAGGGAGCACTTCCTCATTTCACACCCAACACCCGGGCCCACGCGTCAGTGCCCCATCTCAGCCCCTTGGTCACCCTCCTGACCTCCTCCACTTTCCTCTCTCTTGCAACTCTCATCGGGGGCCCCGCAGGTGAGGAGGCAAGGCAGGGCAAGGAGGAAGGCGCCGCACCTCACCGCCGACCGGTCCTTCCTCTCTTCTCCTCCACCTCCCCACGCTACCTCGGCGGCCTCGCTGCGATGGCGGACACCAACCCGGACGCCATCAAGAGATACACCCCGCCCGTGCACCGGTGAGCTCGCCTCGCGTCACCATGGGCTAGTTGGGTTTTCCGCAAGATTCAAGCTGAGCTGATTTGCCTGGGCATTTCTTGGTAGCTTGGGATGCTTGCGGAGAGCGTAGGATTCCGTTGGATTTGGCCAGCTCTTGGCATTTGTTGGGCCGTTATGCTTAGATTTGGGCGGTCAGCGGTATTCTGGTTTCTCTCGTTTTGAGCAGCTTTGATGGGCTTGATCTGAGATAGCACCTGAGAAAGTATGCCTTGTGTGAGTAATTGCTGTCACATAGGCTCCATGGATAAAAAATCTCCTTCTTTTTTCCTTTTGCCTTTTACTTGTTAGCACCTACCGCCGTCTCTGTTAGCTCAGAGGGGATGTAGCACGAAAGGGGCTTTCGTAAACGTGCAATCTTTGTCACTAGCAAGCTACCGTTTTCCGTTTGCTGGTTATCCTTTAGCATGCTGATCTAGCCTATCAATTGAGAGTGTGACTAAAGGAGCAAGCTTGGGTGATATTCATCCCCAGAGGCAACCTTTTTCAGTGTTGCTCAAATTTTCTTGGCTCGGCTCCGTTCAGCTTGCAGTTAGTTCATGCATCTGTTGCTCGATTTGATTTCTGGAATCAACGGCACAATCTTAAATTTTCTTGGTAACCGTAAACTGTGACATGTTGTCATCTTACATGCATTAGTGATCTCACATAGACAAGTGGAGTTCAGTGTGAAGATTAAATTGATTTTCTGTAGCAATCTCGTGCGTTGATCACCCTGTTGACGTCGTCAGTTGTCAGTTGGTATAGCCTCTTAGTTCTTTTCCAGGAGTTGGGATTTCTGATCAAATAATATCGCCCTGTTCGCTCGGCTTATCAGCAGCCAGTTAGCAGTATTTTTCTCTCTGCACAAACCAGTACCGGCCACTAGTCAGCCAGCAGTATTTTTCTCTCAGCACAAACCAGCACCAGCCACCTGCCACCCGCCAGCCGAGCAGGTCAATATCTGCATCGCTTCTCTGGATGATGTTTTAATGTTGAAACCATCAATTAATGCTTGGAATCCTTTGTTTTGTTGTATAGATCGACATTTTTGTTAGCTTTATATCTTGTTACATGTCTCTGCTTATGATCATTTGCTTATAGCTGTCTTTATTCTCAATATCATTTAGGAATCGTGCAAACAATCGGCGGAAGTCTGGAGGTACATCCCTTCCAATGCAATTAGTTACATTTGGCTATGCTTTTCAGGCACTTGATATGCATAATTTCCCACCAATTTAGTTGATATGATCTGATTCATTTACTATATGGTGCATCTCTTTAGATGCAACCAGTTGGATTTGGAGATGATTTTTGGTATGCGCTTTTTTTTTGTGCTGCAACCATCGTCGGCAATTTACTCAAAATGATTTAATCCCGTAGCTGGGTGTTCTGGTATCAATTACTGTCCTTCTAAGTTAGTTGGGGTATTGGTATATCTTTAGAGATCTCCAGATAGTCCAATATCTGTAGTTGCTCTGCTGCAATGGACAGACCACTACATAGTTTCACCTTCCAGATTTATAAGAACAGAAGGATCCTTTAACAAACTAACATGCTTGTGTTAACCCACACACAGCAACAAATTAGCCAAAACATTTCTTTACAACAGTAAAAAAAGAAAAATTGAATTCACCTGCAACCATATTATCGTGACCATTTGAAGAGTAAAAGTTTTTATCTCTGTTCTATTGAATGATTACCTTATGTTTGCATTTTTGACTTTTCTGTTTACTATAATTTTTTGTTGGTTATCGTGTCTTTTAATATGCTACTGCTTTATGCTTAGCTATTAAACAGTTCTGTTCAGGTCACTTATGAGACTCGTAATTGTTATTCCACCAAACAGATAGGGCCGATAAAGCTAACTACTCCTACAACAATGATGGAGAGAAGAGCCATGTTCCTTCATTAAAGAACCTTCCTCCAATTGTTCATCACGAATCATTCTTCAGCAATGTTCAGAATGACTACAATCAAACAAGATTAGTGCCTTTGGAGGGTTGTTCTTCGAGTGAGGCTTCACAACTTCTCAGTGACCGTATGTTTCTCTGCACAACAGCAATTCTTACTAGAAAATTTCTGCGATATAAGTTCTTACTTTTTGAGTGCTCAGAATTGCTGCATGCTACTGTACAATAGCAATACATTGTAATTAGGTTTGAATATAAAGAAGTTTGAGCACTGTATTGTTTCCCTTTGCTTCTGTGGTAACCTAGGAGGTAGCCTGTCCAGTGTCCATATACTCAGATTTGCAGTATGCAAGACAACTTATGGAACACCTGTAACCTTTTGCGTGTAGTTCTCGTTTTGTTGGTTGTATATACATCTAAGAATATCAAATTGGGTGCAAATCCTGTAATCCATTACTGTTTCTTTCATTAATTTAATAATTGTTCCCTTATAGAAAGCCTGCATTCTGATTCTGTAGGTTGGACTGCTGCAATGAACTTGTACAATGATCAAACAACTGACTCCTCTGGTGAGTCCTCAAGTTGCAATAGACTTTACATTTCTCCATGGTAGCTGATAAAGCAAATACTTGTCTTTAATTTTCAAGAACTACTGTGGCAGTGAGAATTAGGACCTTACTAGTCATTTTCTTGTATGCTACTATATGCATGCCAACTTGAAAGTTGACATATTTTCATACCGTTAGGATATGTTGATATATCATAGTGCCACTGCCATGCATCACTAACATTTATGTTCTTGTGTCTTTCATCAATCCAGAGGCTCTCAAGAATTGATAGTTTCAAATTGGGTTGAAGTGTATGTGCATATACTCTGTGGCAACTCTTAGAGTTTAGGTGCTCAGATTGGGTAGATAACTAGAGACGCTATATATAATATTATGCTCTGCAACATTAAACAATAGTAGTCGAGCAATGATGGAAATACAGTTCTTTTAGGGCATGCAACCTGGAAAGGTGTCTCTTGATGAATCAGGAATTTTAATACCACGTTATAAGCAAATAGACCCCAAATAGACATCTGTGTCAGCGTGAAACAACAAAAGAAAGGACCACATGCTAATGCTGTTAGCTTTGCTATCTTAATGTCTGTCCAGAGAAACCAGTAATGTATTCTGGATCTACTAGCTCCTCATGGGGTCACCTGAAGCTTCCTCATCAGGTATGAATCGGCGTAAAATTCTTGCCATGATTTCATCCTGCATGTCGTTTTGCTATAACCTAATTGCTTGCTGGGGTTTCTCGGGATGATAGATGAACTTCATTGAAGAGTTGAGCCGTGAAGTTGACGCGCATACAGAAATTGCATTGCCTGTCGACACCTGGAACTAATCGAAGTCAGCATCTGCATCGTTACGGGTTATGGCTAGTTTATGGAAGGCAGGGTATTCGCCAGTCCTATCCCCTATGTACGTTGTATCTCATACAAGCATGCTGTGCCGAAGTGCTTTCATCTGACCTGCAGCTGCTTGGGTTTCTTCTGGGATAAGCGTTTGTAAGATTGTACCACCTTTTTTTTTTCCTGGCCTTGTGGATGGAAACCAGCATGTTGCTCAGGTAAATGACACACGGGGTACTCGCACCATCGTAACAACTTTGTTGTTGTATGCTAGCTTGAAGATCGGTGGAATCTGAGGCAATGGTGCAAAAACCTCTCGACATCTGAGTTTTTGCACTAGTAGAATCTGTAGAAAGGCAATGCTTATAGAGAACCTCAGTTTCAAATTTAATGGTACTTTTCCCTGCGCTGAACCTAGCTTCAGAACTTAAGATCGACGCATTATTAAGTAATAGTGGCAATTATCAGTAGGATATGTAGGCGTTTAACTTGGTGGTTGTTTGGAAACAACGAATTTCACAGAAAATTGCTCGATTCGGATACGACTGGGGAAGAAGAATCATGCATTACTGCTGGGGCCTGAAATGCTCCGTTGAACACAATTTAAAAGAGCATAAATTCGTAACATGAGGGGAGTCGGGCAAGTCGGCCTAAGTTGTTGACTGAGTCCAAAGCAGAGCAGATTAACCAACTCCTATGAGGCGCTATTCTTTTGTTGATCCATATGATGTTCCGAGCAACTGCTATTCTGTAGGAAAGAGAAACTGGACGGGACAAAATACCTGAGCTCGTTTCTTCCCTTCAACAATTTTCTAGAAAGTTAGTACTACTAATGTGCAGTGTGTTTTGGGTGTGTACGGCAGGGGTGCATGCAAAGCCCTGGTTTTATAGCTGGGTCAGATAGTTCTAGCAGAGGGGATATTAGCTGGGTCATATAGTTCTAGCGGAGGGGATATTTACCACGCAGTGAATGAACTGTATTTTTATCCATTCACTTGCTATTTTTTTACCGTCTGCCTCGTACATTTCTTGATTTAGCAGACGGGATAGTTTCAGTTTCATTTGCTCGATGGAATATATTTTTCTTTATCTAATTTCTTTTACCGTCGATTCTATCCGGTTTGAGAGTAACATGGTTTATCTACTCTTGTAGTCCGCACTACCCAGTCGCTTCCACCTATATTGTTTCTTTTGTTTTTTAAGGTAAAAACTACGATTTTGTATTGACGATATGTTTGCCTTTGGGGAAAAGATGCAACATATTATCTCATTTTACTTATTATATACATATGAAAGTATATTATTAATACTTTATAATTGTTATTGTTGTTATTATATTTAGGATCTTACATGAGATTAAGAATAATTTTAATAATTAACTTGTTTCTTGGTAGCTTATTGATAATTACGTGAGACGTTGTGAATAGGGTTAAACATGGACTGGAAAAATTAGATCTTGTTCTAACCATTTTGCTACATTTATGTTGTATTTCCAAAAATAATGAAATAAGAGGAAAAGATTACGAAAATGGTCTGTAAATGGGATAGAAGAATATGACAAGAAATGGGTGAGAGTGTTTCACACTTGTATTTACCGAATCATGTTTCATCTAAGATGATCCAGTATTCATCCCGTTTTTAATTTAACCCTGATATGCCTAAATAAAAATATCCCAACTACTCATTTCATTAATCCAAGAGCAAGAGACGCAAGACGTGAAGTGTCCTTGTGAAAAAAATGTGGCAACTGAAATAGGAAAATAAAATTTCCATCTAGTTCCGCTTGTTTTTATTCTTTTTCACTAGGAAACAAAGATTTCTATTACTCTCTCGCTCTAGGCATATCGTTTTTATATGTTTATATGAATCAGGCCTCAGACTTTGTTATTGGCTGTGTTTCATCGTGGACTGAAAATTTTTACAGACACGTTTGACCACTAATTAAGAGTATTAAATAAAACCAGTTTACAAAACTAAGGTTAATTCGTGACATCTATCTAGTGAGACCTTTGACCGTATGATTAGAGATGGTATTGTAGCATTATCGTAGTAAATCATGAGTTAATTAGGCTCATTAGATTTGTCGTGCAAAGTTACACTCATCTTTAAAAAAGTTTTATAAATAGATTTTATTTAATATTTTATGCATGCAAGATTCCCCAAACAAACATGGCCATTAAACAGGAGGCGTCACTAATCCCCTCCGCGTAGCCCTCGCGCCGTCCTCCGCGTAGGGGCGGCTCAGGCGGCGACTCGCACCCCCGGCCGCCGCCTCCCCCTTCTCCCCTCCTCCTCTCCTCGCCGCCGCCGGAGGGCGACGCCGGAAGTCCAGCCGGACCCCGGGATGGCGGCGGCGGGGACCATCCCTTCCTTTCCCCTTTCCTTTGGTGGGCGCGGACGCCATTGGAGGGTAGACGCCGCCGGTGGCCAGCTCTCGTCGACGGCGACGCGCGCGGCCGGATCCGGCCTCTCCGCACCCAGATCCTGGTCACCCTTGGACGATCCCGTCGCCCGGCGCGTGGTGATGACTGCGGCCGGTAGAGGAGGTCGCGGGCGAGCGGCGGCGCGTGGGCCGGCGAGGCAACGCCGGCTCGCAGGCTGGCGCGCGCTCGGCCGGCGGGCGCGACCGACGAGGAGCACGATGGGTGCGCGGCCGGCGTGCGTGCGGCCGACGAGGCGGGCGGCCGGCGTCCAGGCGGCAGCCTACGCGCGAGGCCGGCGGCGACACGGTCGTCGCGCGGCGATCCTTCGGCTCGGAGGGTAACAGATCCAACTCCTTCATCGCTCTGTGTCGCCCCCATGGGGGCAATCTGGGCGGATTTCGCTAGCTGTCGTGCAGCCGTCTTCCCCACGGGTTGGTGACGTCCCTTTGCCGGCGGAACCTTGCTCCGGGTGGCGGTGTTCGTCAACGGCGGCCGGAATGCATCTTGTCTTGCGGTGGCGGCGTCCTGTACGAAGATGCTGGTGTCCTTCCGGTGTGGGCGACCTCTTTGTTGCCCGGGCACAGTGGTGACGGTGGTGGCGACGATTTGGGAGAAATCCTTGTCTGGCATGTTTTGCCGGACCAGCGGCGGTGAAATGTCTGTGACACACACCTTGTTGAAGGCGCTGCAGAAGTCGTTGGTCAGACCGTTCCCTGTTGCGTCCGTGGTTGATCAATAACCGGGTGAAAACCTAGCTTGGTTTCTCCAGGCCGGCGGCGGCAGTGCAGGCGCGTCGTCGAAGTTCTTGTTCGTCATGACCGGGCAGTTCTCCCATTTGGGCACTATGTTCGGTATTCAGCTTAGGGCGGATGAGGCATTGGATGGTGTAACAGTTCGGATGTTGGTTGACAGTATCTGCACCAAGTCTTCATGTTGTTGCCTTGGAAGAAGCATCAATGGTGGTTGGTGTCCATCGTTTTCAGTTTTTCGTAAGGTCTGACAAACGTGTATAGTGATCTTAGTGGTCGCGTATGACTACTAGAGCCCCTTGATGGGATATAATTTTCTTGTTTTTTTGTTGACCGTAGCCATTTTGGTCAAGGCCGGGTAATATATTATCCATTATAAAAAAAACAGGAGGCGTGCCCAAATTTGGTCTCATGGAAGACATTATCTCATCTATTCCCGCGAAATATGTGTTCTAGCTAAAATTGACGCCTGAACAAAATAACGGATAAGGCCTAACCGAACCCAACAAATCTCGCGCTTCCACTCCGCTCGCCATGGCGGAAACTCTTGCGGGCCTCCGCATCGTTGCCTCCGCCGTCCCTCAGCCTCAAAAGCACCGCTGCCGCATTCTCCCCGCCGCGTGCCGCGGCAAACCGTTCCGGGGCGGCCGGCTGCGCTCCCGGGCGGCGGTCGCGGGGCCGCCGGAGGTGGACGACGACGATGCGATGAGCATCGACAACCTCCACCGCTTCTTCGACCTCAACGTCGGAAGATGGAGCGGATCTTTCTATGTAAGCCCCTCTCCCACGCCACTCCTCTGGCCTTCAAGCCCGTCTTCCTGTTTGCCGATTCGTGATTGCACTGAACGTTGCTTGCGCGTGCTGCTTTTGTTTTGTCTAGCAATTCGACGCGCATGGGAGGATGCTGCAGGAGATTAGCACGCGGTTATCCGTGAGCACGTACGGGGAGGACGACCTCATCAGCCTCCTGCAATCGTAATGCTCCCTCTCTGAGTGATATTTACTACACAATCATGTTAAGCCGTGTTTGATTCGCCTATCACAATCTGATTCAGTCATCACACATTCATATGTAATCAATCATGTTTCAATATTGATTATGTGTAGTATTCCTTGTCTATGTTGTCTCCTTGACCGATCATTATATTCCATGCTCTGTTTGTTTTCATCTGCTCTAGAGCCCTGAATGATGTGTTTTAAATTTTGTGATTTGCAGGATGTATATTAAGCAAGCTTCCTCTAGGATATCAGTTGTTGACGAGGAGGATTCTGAACCGGAGTGGGTGGAGTACAAAATCAAAGAGACAAACATGTTCACTGTGGACAAGTATCAGCAGGTGCAATGAAATTTGTAGGCTTCTAATCTTTCTTATCCTTGTAAGATTTTGTACATCTCTGAGAGTGGTTAATGAGTGATATCGTTTAGTTTACAGATAGGATTCTTTCCTAAAGAGAAGGCATTCGCGCTGAGGTACCAGACTGCAGGAATGCTGGAGACCGTACTTCGCGTTGGTGTGCTTGGAGAAGATGATACTGGTGAAGACTCCCCCAAGTAAACAATACTAAACCACAAACTTAGGTTCTTACTAATTTGTGACGCTCTTCTAGGAGGTGTGACATATCTATTTTATCTTCACCAGAAACTTGAAGATACCTTCGCGTAAGCCATCTATTGTATGCGAAAATTGTCTTTACTCCCTTGAAGGCAATGGCCGAGTGAGGGCTTTCCACATAATGGACCCAAAGGGAGTGCTCGATACACTTCTGGTTTTCCATGAAAAGCAGGGATCTATAGTGCCACAGCCACGTTTTGACTCTTCAGTTGATCCTGAGGTGTGTTCTTTTAGTCAGTTGCTGAAATCTTTGTGAAAATGATCTGATGAAGGGACAGTGGGACACTGAATCAAACTGAACTGAGTCCATTGTTTTATTCCTTTCCTTTCTCACTAGAGTGCCAGCAGTGATAGGATAAATGCACTACTTGGAAGATGGGAGGGGCATTCTGTGACTAAGAGGAGTGGGGTGTATGGAGCAACCCTCACTGAGGCAGATACAGTTGTTGTCCTTGAAATGGACAGCAATGGCCAGCTGATTCAGGTATGCTTCACAGTTATGATTTGTTAGATATACATACTTTGCACTTTGGAAATACTCTCATTCTTTGAATCATAAAGTTCCAACTAATATTTTGGCAAATGGATCTGATCAGCTGTCCCTGTATCATTGCGTGCACCAACACACTTGTGCTCTTACTGTTTCTCTCCCTTGAACTTGCTGTATCTAACTTGTCTATTTCCATTAATGCAATGGAAATGGGAGTCCCTGTTTTGTTTTGTTTTTTAAATCGCGCTCATGTTCTTTCCTTTATCTTATGCAAATTTGTTGTTTTATAAAAAGAAATAATAGTCTAATAAAGTTGAGGCACTTAATGATCAGTTGATCATTTTCAGTATTGCTACATTTTCTTCAACTAGATGCAAACATATTGCTACTTCTGTTCATAGGATACGATATCAACGAAATCCGGAACTAGCACAACAACAACAGTGAACTGGACAGGATCAGCAAACAACAACTTGCTTCAGTTTGATGGAGGATATGAAATGACATTGCTACCTGGCGGGATGTACATGGGATATCCATCAGACATCAGCAAATGCGTCGCCCAGTTAGATTCTTTCCACCTGGAGTTTTGTTGGATGGAATCGCCAGGAAAGAGGCAGCGGCTCGTGCGGACTTACGACTCAGCTGGTCTGGCAGTTTCCTCAACCTACTTCTTAGAGAGCAAAGTGTGAGTCGCATCTTCCACCCCTAAAACGTGTGGAAACAGTTTTGTAAGTTTCCAAGCAACCTCACTGATTAGTTTTTCTGTATGTTGCTCGGTACATGGTAATTGAGTATATATGGTCACTTGTCAGAAATCTTTTGTCTATTCAAACAATGAAGCAAGCGGTTCATTCATCATTCCTTCTGCACAAATGCTACTGTTGTGTTCCATTCATTCCTTGCCAGTTGGCCTCGTTCATGTTTGTGTGGGCGTAAATTTACGTATTGCTGACGACTGGATCGTGATCTGTATCTAAACAGAACATTGTGGTCATGACTCATGGTATTTCCCTCAATTTTCATTCCAAGATTTTTGGGAGTCAGAGTGGGCTTGGGGGTTTAGGGGTGGTGTCTGTCTGGCTTAATCTTCCGATCATGCTTGTTGCGCTCTTGTTGCTCTGCTGTACCATTTGCTCAACGGTCCAGGGCCACAACACAACAGTGACTTCCTCTTGCTGCTTGTTCCCGCTGCCATCCAGGTCCAGCATCGTGCTTCGTCTTGAATTCCTGACAGGATGCTTGACCCATTTGCTTCGTTAGGCTGATGGTTGAAGACCCGGCTGTCGCATTCCTTGCAAATGCCAGCGCAGAACAACATCGGAGCATACCTCCAGGCTCCAGACAGCGAACCAGGTGGAGCGGCCAGCAGCCATTGAGCCCAAACAGCAACCCTCGAAACAAGGAACAAGGAATGGAAAGTTTGAAACGCACAGGGCAGAGGCATACTTCGATTGTTCGATTGATGATGCGAGCGGTCGTAATTTGATTTCGGAGATCTTGAGTTCATGATCGTGACACAACCGAGGAGCTGATATCAATGTGCGCGATGGAGCTGCTGACTGCATACTATGTAACTGTGAAATACAGTATGTTGTGTAGTGTTCTGATCCACTATGGTGCCTCAGCATTTGTGATATTCAGCCAAATTAATTGCTGGGTTTGTTGCACTTGTGTGGGTTGGTTAAATTCCATGACAATGTTTAGCATGTCTAAATATGAAAGGACAAGTGCCTAGTGCCAAGAACATCATAGTACTAATATAAACAGAGCACAAGCTCGTTTGCTGCAAGAAAGAAACAGAGATGAGTTTTTTAATGTTCCAGCGTGGAACTGAAATTGATACTAATATAGTACAAGATACACAACAGTGTCAATTTATGTATCATCAAAGGAACGAAATTTCCTTGAGTTGCAATATAATTATCACCAATAGCCCAATTCAGGCCATTGAAGCAAGAAGGAGAGTGGGGGAGCCGGACGCCTCGGCAACCAGAATAACACTGTCTAGTAAGAATTTAAACCTTTCGATCTACTGTAGCAACAAACATCACAGCCACCGGACGCGATAGGATTTCACCTTTGTGGCCGCCGTTCCTCACACCGCCGAGGGCTCCTCAACGTCCCTTCCCCGTCCGCCGGCGCCGGCTCCAAGGCTAGGAGGAGCATCGAGGCCGCTTCCACCGAGTCCGGCGGGCATGAGCGAGGCGGGTCGGTTCTCGATGACCTCGTCGATGAGCCCCCAGTCGCGCGCCTCATCTGGGTCCATGAAGAGGTCCCTCTCCATGCACTGCTCGATCTTATCGATAGGCTGGTGCGTGTGCTTCTGGTAGATCTTGTTGAGCCTGTCGCGCATCTTGAGGATCTCCTTGGCCTGGATGGCGATGTCCGTGGCCTGGCCCTGCGCGCCACCGGAGGGCTGGTGGATCATGACCCTGGCGTTGGGCAGGGCGCGCCTCTCCCCCGGCGCCCCGGCCGCCAGGAGGAGCGAGCCCATGGAGGCGGCCTGGCCGATGCAGAGCGTGGTGACCGGGCAGCGGATGTACTGCATGGTGTCGTAGATGGCGAGCCCGGCGGTGACGACCCCGCCCGGCGAGTTGATGTAGAGGTGGACGGGCTTGAGCGGGTTCTCGGACTCGAGGAAGAGGAGCTGCGCGACGACGAGCGAGGCGGTGTCGTCGGCGATGGGCCCGTGGATGCAGACGATGCGCTCCTTGAGCAGGCGCGAGAAGATGTCGTAGGCGCGCTCCCCGCGGGAGGTGGTCTCGATGACCATGGGGACGAGGCCGTACTCCCGGTGCCGCGAGAAACCCTCCGGCTGCGGCGGCTGGTACGGCGACGAGGAGAAGAACGCCCGCGGCGGGGGCGCCGCCGCGACGAGCCGGCGCGGCCCGAGGGCCGCGGGGCCCGGGCCCAGGTTCAGCAAGCCGGGCCTGGGCGAGGGCCGCGGCGAGGAGGCCGGGAGCGGGCTGGCTGCGGCCAGGTGGGCGAGGGCGAGCGCGGAGGAGGGCGTCATGGCCGCGGCCGTGGAACCTGGCGCTGGCGGGGCGTGGGGATCTGAGGCGGTGGCCGGGGCCGGAGGGCGTGGGTTATAGCAGACGTGGATGAGTGCGAAACGGATAGGGTAAGGCCTCGTGGAGACGGAGGGCTGGGTGGGTTTGGATCTTTTGGGTGGGCGGTGGAGTGGGGGATTCGTGTGCTCTCCGGGCTCGTCAGCGTGGGCTATTCTTCTCCTCCAAGAAAGAATTTGGCCCACATGAAAATCCAGGACTTTGGACCCAGGGGTGAGATAGTTTTGGTTTGGTTTGGAACTTTTTTTTTCATTCATATTTTTTTTTGCGTGGCAGGTTCGGCGAATTTTGGCTCCATTTCCATGCGATCCCGATTTTTCCTTGTGAATTTGGTATTATCTCGGCATCTCGCTGCTATCTGACTGTTACGCTGTTGTTCAAATGACCGTCTGCAAATTCGGTCTATAAAAAAAATGTGCTCATTTGCACTGTCGCATGCTCGTACTGACATTTTAAAGTTTTATTTTAGATCATAACTTCTTAACGTTGTGCTCCCAGGTGGGCGAACTAACGATTACGAGATGCTAAAGTGCTAAACTCAGTGTGGTCAGACACACAGCTGTGATTTTTAAACTGTTTGTGTCAGCAAAGTTCAGTGAAGATCAGCATCCTTTCTTCTCACGAGCAACACATCCTTTACCTGCTAGTGGGGGATTAGGAGCCAGTGGCGCGGAAGCCTGCGATGTGGCATGCCAGTGTGCCACGGCGGCGCCCACACGCGCCGAGTCCGATGCGTGCACGAAGCCGCCTCTGACCCCGTTTCTGCGATTCGCGCAGCTGCCGCGCAGGGGCAGCCGGCGCCGGTAGACGTCGCCGTCCGGCGGGCGGGATGATGTTGGCTTCTTGCCGATCTCAGTACACTTCTGCTTTCCATAGTGCCACAGGCACTTTTTGACTATTCAGTCAATTGCTGTAATCTTTGTGAAAACATCTTATGAAGGGACACAGGATCATACTGAATCGAGCGCAATGTTTTATGCTTTTGTCATTAGAGTACCATGATAGGACAAATGCACTACTTTAGGAGTAGGGTGTATGGAGCTAATCCTCAGTTCCTCACTGAGGCAGATACAGTTGTTGTCCTTGAAATGGACAGCAATGGCCAGCTGATTCGGATATGATTCACAATTTTGATCTGATAGATATGCATACTTAGCACTTTGGAAATACTCCCATTGTTTGAATTGTAAAGCAACTTTCCTGAATTATTGCGTGCACCAGCACGCTTGTTCTCTTACTGTTTCCCTGCCTTGAACTGTGCTGTATCATCGAACTTGGTTATTTCCATGAATACAATGGAAACCGGAATCCCTGTCTCTAAAAAAACACGCACACAAGCTTGTGCTCTTTCCTTTTGTCTTATCCAAATTTCCTGTTTACAAGAACATGAAAAATAGTCTAGGCATGCTGCGTGCCATCTTCTTTTAGTATGAAAGATACACACTTAATGATCAGTTGATCACTTTTAGTATTGCTACATTTTCTTCACTAAATGTAAATATATTGCTACTTCTATTCATAGGATACTATGTATATCAACGAAATCCGGGACTAGCACAACAACAATGGTGAACTGGAGAGGATTAGCAAACGACAACTTGCTTCTGTTTGATGGAGGATATGCACATCGGAGCATACCTCCAGACAGTGAACAAGGTGGAGGGGCCAGCAGCCATAGCCATTGAACCCAAAAAAGCGTCCATCCTAACAACGAACGGCATGCACATGTCCCATACGGCCATACTGTAATGCACAAACAAATGCGATCAGCACATGTACTGTGTACTGAAGGTGACACTTCACAAGTGACGGTGAGTGATGAGTAACTCTTGTTTGGAAGCGAAGGATACGGCACGATCATGCGGCTGCAAGTGTAGCGTAGGTGAGATGGGAGTCGAGTGGTAGCCTCGCAGCCGACTCGACTCGACTGGGGCAACAGAAGCAGATTGGTCGGCGAACTTGGGCGCATCTGGGGTTAGGGCTTATCCAACGTGTCAGGGATTTATCTACCAATATTTCAGGACTAAAGTTTACTCCCTGTCACATCGGATATATAATACTATTAGAAATATTAAATATAAGTTTATTAAAAATCTATTATATAAATAAAGATTAATTCGCTAGATAAATTTATTAAATCTAATTAGTTCAGAATTTGACAATGTGATGTTATAGTACTTATGAATTTATTAAGCCTAATTAGTCCACCACTAGTGACCCAAACGAGTGCCTTGACTTGTGGGGAACACAGCGATATTCCACCCTCTGTTGGCAAGCTTACCCACTTGACATGGCTCACTCTATAGCAGATAATGCATGCATTCAGCGGTCACATAACCGAGCAACTTGGGAAATCTTCAACAGCTGCTGATGCTGAACATCAGTTGCAACAATCTCCAGGATGGTATACTGGTATATACCATCCAATCTGGGAAACCTTGGTCAACTCAAGCACTTGGATCTGAGCTCCCATGCTCCGAGGTATCATACCTTAAGAAGCCATTACAGTATGTTCAGAAATCACCATAGCACCGACGTAAACATTCACACTCGTTCGGCCGTTTGCAAAATAGAGACAATCAGGAAACAAGCCAACTGATCGTTTGTCGTTTCCAATCAAGTTCACACCATCTTCGCATAAGATATATCTCGAATTGAGCCCCTATTAACTCAGAAAATTTGACGGGTCAATGCCAAAGGGTAAGGTCGTCGCGCACTGATGCTTTAGCCGTCAAGAGCGGTGGCGCTGCGCTAAGACTCGTATACGACCCTTAATGAATAAATGGGAAGTCAGAAGTGTATGGACTTAATGCCATTTGCAAGCTGCAGTGCTAAACAGCTGACCTCCGAGTAGCAGTTGCCCGGCTTCGATCGGCAAGGCAGGCGAAAACCGAGCACGAACGCTTCTTTGCCGGTTCGCTTGCGGCTGGATGTGGGGGGGATTCAGTTGGCAACAGTTGTTCATATAAGATGCCGGCAAAGCCATCAGCACCCCTATGTTTCCACCTCCCTTTTTCCTATTTGCATTGACATTGTTTATAGTACTAATTAATTCACCCGGCAAAGGGAACATTCCGAAATGCTTTTGATCGTCGGCGAATCTTTGTTGCAGGTATTGGGGTACCGGTGCTACTTTTACTGTTTCTACTAAGTTCAAGTAGCTTATGAAGTGAAGGAAACTCCGCCATGCTACTTTTACTGTTTCTACTATGCCGTGGAATCGGAGGCATCCATGGCTCAACCGTCCCTGGCAACAACAGTGATATGCTCTGCCTTCTCGACTTCAAGAAGGCCATCGCCGGCGATCCAAACGGGGTCGTGAGCTCGTGGAACGCCACCACCACTTTCTGCCAGTGGAACGGCGTCTTGTGCTCCAGAAAGCATACAGGGCGTCTCCATTTCTCCCTTGGCGGCCATGGCTTGTCAGGCTCCATTTCTCCCTCCCTCGGCAACTTTGCTCAGGGTTCTCAATCTCTCCTCAAACACTCTCTCCGGCCAGCTGCTTCCTCTGGGCGGTCTCCACAAGACCACAAACTTGAGGTCCTTGATCTGGGCAATGACTCACTGCACGATAGGATTCCGGATCAAGAGAATGGTTCAGAAAACAAACCAAATCCACACTCATCCATACTAATTCTAACATATTTACGAATCAATCCAATCTCATCCACTTAGCATTCGAACCGAACCAATCCAAACCATTTAGCTTTTCTCCCCTAACCAAACCAAAATAATTGGTTTCAACCCAAATATTGAAACCGGTTTTCACTAACTACTATATGTCCTATGGTGTGGGGCTCACATATTGATATAGTTCAACCAATTTGCACAGAGTAGCTAACTCTTATTCTGAGACATCTCCAACAAATTTCAGTAAAATTTGCTAAAATTTTATAGTGTGAACGCGATGTTTTAGTTTTAGGGTCCGACTTTTGATGTGGGGCCCACATGTGAATCTCATAACATAATTTTGCACAAAGTAGCCGACCGTCGTTGAGAGTCATTTGCAATAAATTTCAGCCAAATTCGCTAAAATTTTATAGTGTGAACGCGAGGTTTAAGTTTTAGGGTCCGGCTTTTGACGTGGGGCCCACATGTGGATCTCATCACGTAATTTTACACAAAGTAGCCGATCGTTGTTTTGAGTCATTTGCAACAAATTTCAGCCAAATTCGCTAAAATTTTACAGTGTGAACGCGAGGTTTATGTTTTAGAGTCCGGCTTTTGACGTGGGGCCCACATGTCGATCTCATTCCATAATTTTATACAAAGTAGTCGACTGTCATTTTGAGTCACTTGCAATAAATTTCAATCAAGTTCGCTAAATTTTCATGGTGTGAACGCAAGGTTTAGTTTTAGTCAAACTAATTCCGAACTGATCCAAACTGGTTTAAACCATTATAATTGTTAAACCAAACCATTAGATATATCGACCCATTATACACCAAACCAATTAATCCAATTAGAAAACCAAACCATAAAAACCGGTTTCAACCCAAACCATTCTCAGCTTGAATTCCGGACGAACTCACAGATTGTTCCAACCTGAGGATACTAAACCTACGTTTCAATCTTATATTCGGTGAAATTCCTCCTCAGCTGAGTCTCCTCTCGAACCCCTTGGTCTTACAGCTTCATCAGAACAATATCTCAGGATTCATTCCCCCAACCATCAGTAACATCACTCGCTTACAAAAAAAATCTCTCTATCAATTAATCAGCTGACAGGAAGCATTCCTGAAGAGCTGGGGAAATTGTCGAATTTATCGTGCTTGATCCTTGATAGAAATAGACTATCGGGTGATTTACCACAGTCCCTCTTTAATACGTCATCTCTTCAATTCCTAAGCTTGGCATTCAACCAGCTAGGGGGAGCGCTACCACCAAACATTGGCACTGCCATCCCTAATATCTATTATTTTTACCTGGATGATAACATGTTCTATGGGGACATCCCAGCTTCCCTGGGCAATGCTTCAAGGCTAGAGTTGATTGGTTTAGAATCTAACAATTTTGCTGGCCGAATTCCTAGTTCTCTCGGTAAGCTACCAAACCTGCATGATCTTTACCTTTGGGGTAACAGTATTGAAGCGAGCGACCAAGAAAGCTGGGCATTCTTATATGCCTTGGCAAACTGTACTTCATCATCGTGCAATAATTCTACAAACCTTCTGGTTCTATATTTAGGGGAAAACCGCCTATCAGGAATAGTTCCCCCAATCATACATAACCTTCGCAGCTTATTTGCTCTAGGGCTAGATGGAAACGATCTCACTGGTCTAGTATATCTATATCTCCAAGGGAATAATTTCGCCGGGGCAATTCCATCGTCCATTGGCAATCTTACTAACTTGTTGTCACTGGTTCTATCAGAGAATGCATTAAGCGGTCACATACCGAGCAACTTGGGAAATCTTCAGCGGCTCCAGATGCTGAACCTCAGCCACAACAATCTTGAGGGTGGTATACCATCCAACTTGGGAAACCTTGGTCAGCTAAATCACCTGGATCTGAGCTCAAACATGCTCCAAGGCATCTTACCTTAAGAAGCGATTGCAGTATGTTTAGAATGATGACCCTACATCACCCTTGTCCTACAATGATCTTGAAGATCCAATTCATAATGATGGCAAGTTTTTGTAGAGATTGCACCATGCTTGAATATGAAGCAAACATTCCACAAGAACATACTACATTTACTTGTGAGTTGAGCTGTCTAATGTAAAGATTTCAGAATACCTGGTATACTTTCCAGTTTCCACAAATATGTTACAATATCTGACAGATTTTTTTTCTTTTTGCTATTTGAATAAACCTGTTATCCCAGAAGCACTATGGTATATGATATTACGCAGATCAGAACATCTGCACCACTGCAAATTAATAGGGTTGGAGCCTTCAAGGTCACACACTTGCACATGTATGCATATTTACAATTTTCGAGTTTCAGACCGTTTTTCAAAGAAATACATAAAAATACAAGAGGTAGCATGCTTCTGATAAGTGATAACCACCACGATACTGCACAAACAATTACAACTAGTGCATGTATTATCGCAACTTTAATCAAAAGATCATCTAGAGAAATCTCCCATGCTGCAACTGATGGGATATTCGCTGCTCGGATGCAAAAAGGCTAATCTATCTACATTTTGGGAGGATGGGTCATCAGAAATTCCTGCTTGGCACTTAACTTTATGGATGGCTATTTCAGACCTAAATGTACAACTCAAAAGGAGTATTTGTCCAGGAAAAAAAATGACTGCTTTGCACCAAGAGGATGAATGCGGAATGATAAAAATCAAATGCAAGACATAATAAATTGCATCACTGTTGGCAGACAGCTAGGTCACCTGATGGTTTTGAGTCTTTCACAAGTGTGAACACCAATCATATTTGTTTATTAATCATCAGGCAGCAATGTAATTCACTATTATATAGTTCTACTAAAATTATCCAGGCAATAATTTGTATATAGCACTAGCATCATGAAATGCACAGCAATATATTGACCAAAATGAACAGACAATGAATGTGTCTCCTGTTCTCAAACAACACATATAACTGAAATATAAATAGCTACCAAACTATAAACACTTTTCACTGATAGAATACGAGGCGAAAAATCCATTCTTCTAGTACTCCTTTTCCAAGCCATCCCTACCCCAAGATGGTTGCTATATATATGCCAGATTAGGATGGCTGACCATTGTCTTCAAATGAAAGACATCAACTTGAAGTATACAATCAGGTAAAGGGAAAGGGAGAACACTGCACAGATATGCTGCCAGAATAAAAGGGCAGATGCTTCCTTAACACCATATCCTCTCAGACTGGCAATTGCTCCAAGCAGGATAGCACTTGGCGTGGAGTACTGAAGCGAAAGCACAAAGCGGTACATATGGTCTTGTTCAACAAGTAGATTCAATTTGTCTGCTAGCGTCACAACGCCAATTCCAATGCATGGGAGCACCAAAAGCCTTGCCACAATTATACCAATGATAGTCCTGATGCCCAGGGCATTATCCTTTGGGCCTTCTGCAAGCATGCCTCCTAGAATCAACATCACCGAGGGAACCACAGCAGCAGCTAGGATTTCCAAACTATCAGTGAAGAATGAGAGTGGTGCATCAGCCCCAAACACAAAATCTTTCAAGACAGGAACCATGCCAATGATAATGGCAAGTAAAGAGGCAATTGTAGGTGGCTGAAGGACATGCTGAATTGGGGTCTTTTCAGCTACAACCCTGATCCTCCTGACCACTCTTGGCTCTGCCAAACATCTGAGCGACTTAGGACTGCTCGGTCCAGCACCAGAAGTCCCCTCTTCAGTAAAATCAATATCAGGAAACGACTGTGAGGAACCTGAAATGCTCATGAAAACTCTGGCGATGAATGGTGTCTTAGAGTGCTCTGTTACTTTATCAACCATCCCTGGCCATTCCGCCTCATGAAGCAGAGACCTACTGTAGTTGCTGATCTGCTCAGGTTCTGGCTGTATCTCATTACCCTCCCCGACAATCTCATAGAACTGCATAGGTGGCTCCATCATGTGGTAGACCAAAGTGTAGACAAGAATAACCGCAACCCACTGTGCAAATGAGACATAAGCAATACCCTTGGTATCGCATCCAGGACCGAAGGGATGATCACTGGTATGGCAGACCGACCCGATGATCGCAATTGGGAGATTCCCTGTGTTGCCAAACCCAGTCATGATCACCGTGAACCGGAATAAATGCGGCGGCGGGCGGCAGATCAGGGCCACTATGTAACCAAGAATGCACCCGATGCCAGTGCTGATAAGCACGTTGACGGGGACGAACCACCAATGCAGGACGTTGTCTATGGTGACCGACTTGCCGAGGTGGACGAAGATCAGGCAGGGGAGGAAGAGCGCGAAGACGAGCTTGCTCAGGAGCTTGAAGGTGGCCCTGGGCACGACCTGGACCCGTGGGTTGGCGAGAAGCAGGCCGATAACCGTCAAGCACAGCAGCTTCATCAGCGGCACCACAGCCGACACCCAATCGCCATGGATGGTCACCTGCGGGTCCATTGACCAAAGCATTGCCGTTGCTCCGACTTCACTTCTCAAATCAAATATTCCCCTACTTTAAAATGTACAAAAGACACCCCCTCTTTTTGTCTGTACAACCAAATTATCTTTGTCGCGCAGACACAAAGACCAATCAGATGCAAAAGTCTGCATACGAATTGATGGAAATGGTTCAGCAACGGATAAAACTACGAAATGGCACTATAAAGGGTTAATAGCAGGTAAGAATAAATCTAGCCAGAAATCGGTGCAGATCTTACGAAATACTCGGTACTCAACTCATGCTCTAAACTCCCTACTCTCAAATTTCAGGTCTTGGCAAGATTCAGGCAATCAATCAGCAAGAAAATCAGAAACGGCAAAAGATCACGGCGGCGGAACCAGACTTTGCAAGATTGGCTGCAATACTTACAGGGAATTCTCGATCTGGGAATGAAGGGGGTAGGTGACGCGCTGTGCTCTCCCTCTCCGGGACGGGCCGAGCGACGGCGAGGGAAGGAAGAGAGAGAGAGCAGAGCTGCGGCGTGAAAGGAGGATTCCTCTGATTACTGAGGGCGGCTTGGCATTTCCCCGTGGCTTTGTGATAAACTTGGTGGGGTGGGGCCCAGGCAGAGGCGTGATGTGATCTGATGATTTTTTTTCTTTTTCCTCTCGAAGGCACGTGAATTAGAGACTGTGATGGGGACAGCAGCTCTGCATGTGGCCCTGATCGGAATCAGATCGGTGATCCCATACTTCCATGTTACTCAGCCCAGATGTTTAGGCTCCGTTTGTAAAAAAAATGTTTAGGCTCTGTTTGTCAAAAAAAACTTATGGTTCTGTCTGTATCTCAGAATCCAAATTAAGGAAATTGAGCTGTTATTTCAAATTTAAGTTTTGCATTCAGTTGAGAAAAAACAGTGTAACATGGAAATTGGAAATGGATCTAGGCCGCACACGTCAATGCTGAACTTGACACAGCGCTTCGGGTGCTTCCTCTTCCAGCGGAAAAAATGTTTTACCTCCATGAACACTAAGCCGACTCCAGCATTCCTCCCTAGACTCGAAAACCGGATGAACTACCTCCTCCAACTTTCAAAACCGTCCACTTTACCTTCTAGACGTGGTTTTAAGCGGTTTTAAGGTGGTTTTGCATTTTTTTTAATTGAAAATAAATCTTATAAATACTTAATGAGGTTATTAAACCATGAAAAATATTTCTAATCTCTAAAAATTCTGAGAAAAATTCTAGAGATGGAATGAGACGCAAGAAATTTAAATAAAATATTTAAACTAGTGAAAATATCTATAAAATTTTCTAAAATTTAGATTTAGCTCCAGTAAAATAGAAAATATATAAAAAAATTAAATAAATAAATAAATATATTAAAATATTTAAATATATATAATTGCATCTTGAATACTTTCCACGATAAAAACATAAGATGAAGCCGACATGAATACACTTATCGTAAATGCATAAATGCATTCAACATTAATATATGTTACATTTATGATGGTTAAATGCATTTGCGATGAATGTATTCATACTGACTTCATTTCATGTTTTTATTAAGAAAAGTATTAAAGATACATTTAGAAAATTTTATGTGTGTTTAAGTTTTTGGATATATTTCCATTTTGCTAGAATTAAATTTAAATTTTAGAAAATTTTATAGTCATTTTCACTAGTTTTAAATATTTTATTTAGATTTTTTGCATCTAAATCCATCTCTAGGATTTTTCTCATAATTTTTAGAAGCTTAGGAATATTTTTTGTGGTTTAATAATTATTTACAAGATTTATTTTTAATTGAAAAGGACAAAACTACCTTGAAAACCGTCTAAAACCACGACAAAGATGTAAAGTGAACGGTTTTGAAAGTTGAGGGAGGTAGTTCACCCGGTTTTCGAGTCTACGGAGGAATGCTGGACTCGACGTAGTGTCTAGGGAGGTACAACAGACTTTTTTTCCTCTTCGAGGCGCCATGGCCCAGCGCCCCAGCCGGCCAGCCCATAGCTGCTCTAGCCAAGCTCGACGGCAAAATCAAAGGGTGCTGGCTTGCACTCAGCATCATGATGTATGCATCAGTTCATCAAACCTCCTGTTGACCTCTCCGCCCTAAAGTCTGGAAAGCGAAGCTATCAACAAAAACACTGTCCAATTCATGACGCCAAATGGTGCCTATAATGAATTAATGATAGGTGGAGCAGCCGTAAATGCTTGATATATTGGTCGCAGAGACTTCAAGAGAAACCAAAGATATCATCATCTTATTATCGGAGTAAGAATGAGATTTTACCTTTGTTTTATTAAAATTCTCCGTGCCATAGCTTAAATCAGCTCCCGCATATGCATGCTACTACGGAAATTGTTAATTCAACCGAGGATCGAATGGCTAATCCATCTGGAAAAAAGTGCCTAGGAAAGTTTTTTTAAAAAAGTAAAACAGGAGCATTTCTATGTTTTTTTAGAATTACACGGGACAACGCAAACACTCTCAACACGCACACACACTCACCCCTATGAATACACGTACGTAAATCTTACCCCTATGAGGACATCCGAAGGACTGAGCACCCGACATATTTAGAGATTCCCAAAGTCATCAATGGCGCATCGTTGTCGACGGAAACGCCGCTTAACGCATAACGCCGGTAAATCCTCAGAAAATCCCAATAAAAAGTGTGAGCACCATGATATGAACCCTGGTGCGTAGCGTCCCACTGAACCGTACTACTATTGGACTACAAGTCAAATCACAGCATTGCTATGTCATATAAGAAGAAATAGAGGTCCAAGTCTTACAAATGTGATATTACCTTGCCCGCAAAAAAAATGTGATATTACCTAGGAAAGTACCAATCAGATTAGATAGGTGTAGAGTATCACCGATTTATTTTTTATTCCTTTCTCTCTCTTTTTCAAGTTTAGCCTCAAAGATTTTTTTGAGCAATAATCTCCAAGTTTTCACGTCTCAATCACAGATGCTGAGGCGTTTTGATCTACCTTGGGCGGCTTCACTCCTTGTCAAGCAGGTCTATTCCAGACCCGAGTTCGGTGATGATTCGCTCCATCTCCATTGATGAAGGGCGGGGAAGGGAAGGGGGCAACGGCTCTTGCTTTGCTGGTCACGGAGGCGGCTATAGTGGGGTCAAGCTACGAAATGATGGTGCCTGGAGGGGGGAGAGGTGGCGGCCGTCGCTTCACGCGAGCCAAGAGCTGAATTGGCTGCTGCCTAGTGGTGCTTGAGTCTGCCGCCGTGTCACTAGCGATAGCGATAGCAACAGCGTGAGAGCCCCGGGGTGGATTTGTTGGGTCAGAGCGTACTGGTGGAGTGGGCCCTCTGCTTCTGGAGTGATTAGGCTCGGGCCGTGCGATGGTCTGCGTTGCCCGGGCCTGGCAAACCTAGCAGCAAAAGGCCGCCAGCCACAGGCCCACAGCCCGTGATCATGGGTAGGGATCCTTCCGTAAGTTTTTAAAGCTACCTAACTGAATCAGTGTTTAAGATTCGTACCCATAATATCATCAGTTGAATTTTGCTCCATCGCCTTCAACCCTAGCCCCCAACCTCTTCCTGCTCCATGTCACCCTCGCCGCCGCCGTGACTTGTGCGCCACATCGTCGCCGGTGTGGAGCCCTCGTGCATCTTCATCGCTGGTGCTACTGCGGCCGTGGATGCTGCCTCCATACATCACCGATGCGTGGCCCCCGGGCATCCCCATCACTGGCGCTGCTGCCCCACGCACGCCGCCGCTGATGCCGTCCTTGTGCGTTGCAGCCTTCATCGAAACCATCTCCATCTCTCATGCATGCCATTTATGTTGTTGTCTCGCCTCCATTGCTCCCACTACCTTAATATGCTGGTGTTTGCGCATAATCTCTGCCGCTTTCACTCCCTCTCTCCATCTCTCATGCATGCCATTTATGTTGTTGTCTCGCCTCCATTGCTCCCACTACCTTAATATGCTGGTGTTTGCGCATAATCTCTGCCGCTTTCACTCCCTCTGCCATTGCTGCAACTACCCATCGTTTCATCGAAGCTGCAACAATCATCTGCAATGTTGATTTTTTTTATTCCAAAGAATGTTGCATCCGTTGTTTCAAAATATCGAAATAGGTTATAAAAAATGTTGAACCTAGTTTTTTCTCAAATGTTGATTCATGTTTCAGAAAATGTTTAATCTATTATTTTTAGATGTTGATTAAATGTTTAGAAAATATTGAATCTAGTATATTGAAATGTTGATTTAAGTTTTTTGGATTTAATAGGCTTTTAAAGCCGATGATAGGTATCCATACATATACGCGGATGATAAATTAAGCTAGTTTTTTTCTTAAAATATTGATCATAATTTTATATTGGGTCTCGTTACTTTTTAATGGACTCCTAAGCTACCTTTCTTACGTGGCTTCCGGGAGCCACATAGGAGCCCCCGGTCCTGGGCCTATTCTGAGTGTAGAAATGATCCCATATATAGCTATATCAGTCATCACACAACCGGTAGAGCTGAATGTGTTCTGAAAATATATTCTGAACACCTAGCAAGCATATCTCCCATCACAGCATGCAAATGCCCAAATTAGAATCACGACGAGATATCATGTACCCCTATCAAACATATTCACCGCAAATTATTCTAAACTCTAAAGTAGTCTAAACATAGAGTGTGTGACCAAATCTATATATTGCAACCAAATACCATACTCTAGTCTAAAGGTAACAATATTACATGTTTCTTTGTGGAAAGAAATCAACAACTCGGGTGCGTCCCGGCCAGGCAATATTTGTCTCTGTTATTGACCATATGTATGCTGTAATTACACTACCAGAATGATCGACATCTGCACCGGGTGGGAAAGCCCTTTAGCACCGGGTTTCCCACCCGGTGCAACTAATCCGAGGCTAAAGGGGTACCCCTTTAGCACCGGGTTGAATAACCGGTGCTAAAGGGTCCCTTTAGCACCGGGTGCAGCCACGACCCGGTGCTAAAGGGCCTGCCCCGCAGCGCCTTTAGAAGGGCCTTTAGCACCGGCTCGTGGCTGCACCCGGTGCTAAAGGCCCCGGATTTCTTTTTTTTTACTTTTTTCAGTAGCCATGCATGCACGTCTATATACGTGTATATACGTATATATTCTAATACGTGTATTCTAATGCGTATTCGGCCGACTCTATATTCATATTAGCTGACATTTCATCAAAATAAAAGACATATATTTTACAAAAGTATATATTACAAAAGTAGACATATATATTTAAACTGTATTTTCTACTTAATTAAGATTGACGACTCGTTGAACTGTCCGGCGGGCCGGCGGCGGCGACGGGTCGGCGGCGACGACGAAGGGCGGCGCGGCCGGGGACGATGGCGGCGCGGGGAAGACGGCGAGGGCGTGAGTGGCGGCAAGGGGACGTCGGCGGGGACGACGGCGACGAAGAGCGGCGGCGCGGCCGGCCGGGGACGTCGGGCGACGCGGGGACGACGGGCGGCGGCGCGGGGACGACGGGCGGCGGCGCGGGGATGACGGGCGGCGGCGCAGGCGGCGGCGTGGGGACGACGGGCGGCGGCGCGGGGACGTCGGCGGGGACGACGGCGACGAAGAGCGGTGGCGCGGCCGGCCAGGGACGTCGGGCGGCGCGGGGACAACGGGCGCAGGCGCGGGGACGACGGGCGGCGGCGCGGGGACGACGGGCGGCAGGCGCGGTGAGGACGGACGGCGGCACGGGGAGGATGGACGAGGCCGCGGGCGATGGCGGCGTGGGCGAGGGCGACGGGCGGCGGGCGCGGCGACGACGGCAGCGGGGGCGAGGCGAGGAGGAGGGCCGGCGGTTTGGGGGAAGACGAAGTGCTGCAGGGGTGGGGGCCGGCGCGAGGCTATATAGACCCGGGGCATTTAGCACCGGGTGCAGCCACGACCCGGTGCTAAAGGCCCTTTAGCACCGGGTCTATACAGCATCCGGTGCTAAAGGCCGTAACTGGCGCCAAACGAAAATTGGGGGCCTTTAGCACCGGATTTTAGATCAACCCGGTGTTAAAGGCCCCAAATTTTCGTTTGGCGCCAGTTTCCAAACCGGCCTTTAGCACCGGTGGCTACTATTTGGGAATCTTATAAATATAGTTTTTAATATATAGTTATTAATACTTGTTTTAATTCAGTTATTAATACCTATTAAAAATATATATTAAATAAGAAAATATTATAAATTACTAGAAAATCAATATAAAATGCTAGAAAATCTTATAAATTAATAGAAAATCTTATAAATTAATAGAAAATCTTATAAATTAAAAGAAAATCTTATAAATTAATAGAAAATCTTATAAATTAATAGAAAATTTTATAAATTACTAGAAAATCTTATAAATTACTAGAAAATCTTATAAATTACTAGAAAGTCTTATAAATTACAAAAATTGATAACTAAAAGAAAGATTTTGGAACATTAAATGGTCTCGGATGAAAAAGTCATGAATACCAAAATTTCATATCTCATCAAGATCTACAATCTTTATTTAAGTCATTTTTGCATTTGACAAAGTGGTAGTATACATTGTTCGTTAATCCTAGATTCACTCGCATAGTTTCTAAAACTTTGTTAGAGACTTGTCAAATTTGTACTACATGTTATTACCACTTTTGAAAATGACAAAATGACCTAAATAAAGATTGTAGATCATGATGAAATATGAAACTTTGGTATTCATCACTTTTTCATTTGACATCACCTAGTGTGAAAAAAACCTTGGTTGTAGTTGTCATTTTTAATTCAAAATTTAGATTGTTCAAACAGTCTCACACGAGAAGATTTTTCAAAATAATAACATTAATAAGTTTCATAACTTGATAGAGTATGATTTTAGAAATTTTTAGGAAGAAAAATGATCTTTTTTGAAGTTTGTACGAGGGAGAACGACTAGTTACAACTTTTATACAGAGATTAAAAAGAAAAATTGTTCTTGTTCATCCAGTGACGTGGCAGCACCTCCCCTCCCACGGCCGAGCAGCATGAACACAGCGCCTAAGTGTTCAGCTGGCTCGGCCGGGGAGGAAGAAGCCCCTATATTCACAAGACATTAGCACTGGGTCGTGGCAAGACCCGGTGCTAATGTTCACCCTTTAGCACCGGGTGCAGCCAGCAACCAGTGCGAAATGGCCTCGGCACATTAGCACCGGTTTCTGGCTGCACCCGGTGCTAAAGGGGGCGCATTAGCACCGGGTCTTGCCACGACCCGGTGCTAATGTCTTCGCCCTGCCACCACGCAGCGCCGCCCCCGCTCCTAGCCGTTGGACCCGGTGCTGAAGCCCCATCAGCACCGGGTCCAAAAATGGCCGAGGCGGAGGAGGCGGGCGGATGTGAAGGATTCTGGTAGTGTTAGCGTGGCAAACTGATCGAGGATGCAAATTCTTTCTCTAGGCTGTAGCCCCGAGAGGTCTCTTCAGAACGCAAACGGGCAGCATTAACAAGCTCGAGCTGTGCATGAGAGTTTCTAGCTTCTGGGTGTAACCAATGCTCAATCTCTCTATTATTTCCTTGAAAATTATGCATTTTCCTTAGTCTCTTTGTTCTTAGGAATTGTAATCTCATGTCTACTTCTTTCATAGTTGGTCTATTGGCTCCTTTGGTCTTTAGGCATGCTTGAGCAAGTGCAGCAATATCATTGATTTCTCCACAGTCTGCCTCTTCCAAAATCTGTGAATCTACTGTTTCCAAAAGAGCTCCTTCCTGAAGTCCCTCAACGAAGTAATGAGACAAGCTTTGTTTCATACCAGAATCATTGATGAAAATTGGCTTCTTTCTTGTCACAAGCTCCACGAGTATTACACCAAAACTGTACACGTCACTCTTCTCGGTAAGCTGACCAGTATGATAATACTCCGGATCTAAGTACCCGAATGTTCCTTGAACAATGGTTACCACATGAGTCTCATCAAGTGAAACAGATCGTGATGCACCAAAGTCAGAAACCTTCGTGGTGAAGGTGGCATCTAAGAGTATGTTGGAAGATTTCACATCTCTATGATAAATTGGTATTGCAGCGGCTGAATGCAAATAAGCTAAGTGCCCCTGCTGCTTCTACAGCTATCCTAATGCGATCATCCCATGACAGCAAGCATTTATCATCGACATTACCATGAAGGAGGTCATATAGTGTGCCATTGGATATGAACTCGTATACGAGCAAGGGCACCTCAGTTTCCAAGCAGCAACCAAAAAGTTTCACCACATTACGGTGTATGATTTGAGACAAGATAGCAACCTCATTGATAAATTGGTCTATCTCACTTTGCTCCACAATTTTTGATCTTTTAATTGCTACCACATTTTGATCAGATAAAATTCCTTTATAAACTGTGCCATGTCCTCCACGGCCAAGCACACGGGTAGCATCAAAATTGTTTGTTGCTTTCTCTAATTCCTCTAAGGAAAATATTTTTGTTTTGGTTGTGGCACCTTCATCTGAGATTAGTTGTTCCAACAAGAGGCCTTGATTTTTCCTGAAATATGCTCTTCGAATTCTCTTCTGCATGTGTTTCTTCCACTTGCTAGCGAGTATAGTTGCAATTGCACATAGTGCAACAAGTATGGTGCCAAGGCCAAAAACAATTCCAATTGCAATACCTACACACAGCATTATATTGTATCACGTGAATGCCATTACTTTTCAAGTTATTTTACGGTGCGTCATACTAGCCTTAAAAAGAACTAGTATTTAAAGATCGGACGGACCAGATTAATTGTATACTACTGTAATCGTGTTTAGTAGTATAGATAGTATGAAATAAGTAGTATAGGTAGTATAGGAGTATTATGGGGGAAAAACAGACCATAAATATGTAATTTTGACATATCTTTAATTTTGGAATGTCAGATATGTAATTATGACATATCTTTAATTTTTAATTTCATTATTTCTATCTCTCCTACTTTACCTCATTTTCATTTGTACGACAGCACATGATCCGGCGGCCTGGGAAAAAATAAATTTTTTATGTTACCATAATACCCATGCTAATATCTAGTTTATACTACGTACTACCACCTGCTAGTATGGAGCACCGTAAAAGAGCTCTAATTTTCCACACACACGTAGATCATTTCGCATTTTGATACCTGAAATGTAGATGTGTAGGGTATAATAAGTCACCTAAAAGAAGATTGTGCGTCCTAATTGATGTGACACATTTCCACTTTGTTGGCTCAAACACTTCACCATAGATACAGCTTGTGCAATTATATCCTCCTGGAGTATTATGGCATACCCCTTTGCAATGATTTGGATCTAAGCACTCATCAATGTCTGCAAATAAAGTTCAATGAAGTGAGGCATCATCAGGTACTTTGAGATCACGGCAATGGGATTATACAAATACTAGAAATTAATTAGAGATATATGCGTGTGTAAATTGTTCAACGAATTAGTTAGTACCACAACGAATTAGATAAGGGGCAAATGGTTGTGGCAGTGTGACGAACCTTCGATGCAGCCATCCAAAATGTAGGGTTTATGGCCACGTACGGCAAGATTGCAGGAGCAGTAGTAACCTCCTGATTTCACAGTCCGGCATAAGCTACCGGTGCTGCATGCATAGGTTTCTCTATTTGCAGATGCAATTTCACAACTTGGCTGATCCATGGCGAAAATCTTCAGTCTTGTACGAAAACTTCCGTTTATCCAGCTCGAATACAGGTCGCTCGTGTCGAATTCATAAAGTTCTTGCGTTAAGAAGACCTTGACGATGGAGGGCTCTGCTGCATCTGGTCGTGCAACGACGCCGTCCCTGCGGGACATCGTGAACCGGAAGCTTGTGATCATATTCTCCGGCAAGGCGATGCTGCAGCAGCCCAACCCATTGCACAGCCCAGCCACAGCTACCTCCTCTGCACCCATGAGCGCCTTGTCGCCCAAGCACATACTGGTGCAAGAACCGATGGTCAGGTTCGTCCCGGTATCGAACAGGACAACCTCGACGTTGCAGCCAACAACATACATGGAGTTGTCAGAATCGATGAAGAGCCCCCTGGCAGGCGACTCCCATGACCTGTTGTAGGTGCTCCTGCCCGGCGTCATGGTGATGCTGAAGCCGATGGAGGCGTAGGCGAAATAGTGGTCTGTCCCGTCCGTGCCGACGATCTGGGTGGTGCTGTTGGCCCAGAAGAGCTTGGGAGGCTGGGTGGTGGTGTCGCAGGTGAGCTCGAAGCCTTGGCGGAAGCAGCCGGGCTCGATCCCGAACGGGTAGAGGAACTCGGCGTCGCCGCAGCGGGTGGGGCAGCGCGCCAGGGAGGCAGCGGAAGGGACTGACAAGATCCCTTCACCGGCGCCGGCGGCGACTGCAGACGCTCCCGGCACACCCTGCAGGCACAGCAGCAGCTGCATGCCGATGAGCATTTCTTTGGCAGAGCACATTGTTACTGAGTTGCTAAGTGTGCTCTTGGTCGTGGTCTTTGGAGTTTGATGCTAGTAGAGTAGCTAGCCTTGTGTGAATGGTACACTTTACCGCCTGATAGATGCATGCAGCCATCAGATGAACGATCCGGGCGCAGGGAAAATCTAGCGAAGTGGATGCGGGCGCAGGGAAGGCGGCTCCGGGTGCGCCGGCTGACATTGGCGCCGGCGCCGGAGGCGGCACCGCGGGTGGCGGCGCCAGGGCGTGGCAGCTCCTCGGCCGTAGGCGACGTGCTCGCAAGGGAATGCATGCATCGGGGGACGGAGTTGCTAGTTGCGGCTGCGACTCCATCAAAGAAGATCCATGGCGTGGAACCCAGGGGCTCACGCTTCTGGCCGCTGGGGATGGCGTCTTCGGATGAAGAGGAGGCGGAGTTCCAGTGCGGAACTCCGACATCGGCGTCGTCAACTGACACGCCGGAGTTCGTTAGGAAGGCGGAGGATGCGGGGTTCACGTTGGAGCAGATCATGCGGGCTGAGCGTGATCTTGAGGATAGCCCTGGATGTACCAACAAGAAGAAGGGGAGCTTGGCGAGTCAGATCGTGGATGCAGTGATCCAGCGGCGAGGAGCTTGTAAGCCATGGCAAGGTCCTCTCCCGAATCCACGTGTCTCGCCACCGATCACCATCGGTGACGCGCTGGTAAGAGCGAAGGTAAGTAATCGAGGTGCATTAAGGCTTCGAGGTTTGGCGTATCCATCCCACTATGTTTCTTCCTCACCGACGGGCAGCCCGCCGTCGCCGGTGACGGTGAAGTCCGTGCGATCCGATCGCTACGGGCGTAGTTTGGGGGAGGCTGTGAATTCAAATTTGGAACCAAGTTTACATGCTACTGGATCAGAAGTGTCTGTTGGCCCAACGAACGGCGGCCCAAAGCGAATATGGCCTGGGACAGGGGTGCCGTATCGGCCTACCCCTGGCCTCGTCGCGCTATACGCTCGAACCGGTACGTCCAGAGACCGGCAAAACCCTAGGGCGCCGCACTCCATTGCCGCAGTTGCTTCACCAGGCTGCACGTACGCGGACGTCGCTTGTCTAGCGATGGAGAATGGAGGTCGCGGTAATCCGGCAGGTGGTCGTGGCGCTCCGGTTGGTGGCCGCGGCGGCCGCTCCAATGGCCAAGGTGCTGTGTTCGGACGTGGTGGATTTCAAGGGTTCCACCCAGGCTATGGTGGTGGATATGCAAACCGTGGAGGTGGCCGGTTCCCTGGTGGTGGGCGTGGCTATGGTGGGCGATATGGCGGCCGCGGCAATGGCGGTCGGAACGGCGGCGGTCGTGGCGGGCAGCAGACCGGCGTTCCGTTGCCAGAGGAGACTCAGGCCAACGTGCAGGCGTCTCTGGCACAGGTGCTGGTCGGGGCCTTGGCTCAGGCTGCTCCAGCGACAACCACAGGGACGTCGTTGATACAGGGAGCGGCTGCGGCTCCAATCCAAGCATCACAGGCGGCAACAATGCTGCAGCAAGCCTTCGCTGCCATTTTGCAAGGTACTGGATCATTGGAGGCAAAAGGAAAAGAACCGGCTGTGGAAGGAGCTCAAGGAAAGATGGAGGTGAAGGGTACTGATGCAAAGCGCCCGGTATTGTCGCATGGTGAGGTCCCTGAATCATCGGCAGCAGGGGCGAACAAAGGCGGTGGTAAGCAACCTTATTGCTATAGGTGCTTTACAAAAGGCCATACCATGTCTGACTGTACCGCGGTGCTATACTGTGATATTTGTGATAAAAATGATCATGCAAGGAGTCGTTGCCCCCGTCTTCGGGCAGAGAAACCTTTTGCTCTATCATGTGGCTATGTGATGGACGGACTGGGGTTCTACTATGTCCCAGCTCCAAATAATCACAAGCAGAGGACGGAGACAAAGACGGGGCTGATTCGTGTCAATGGGGGTACTCTCACTGCTGCTAATGTGACTTCGGAGCTTGCACGCTTATTTCCGGGACAGTGGAATTGGGTGGTTCATCAAACTTCTGCAAATACTTTTAGGACTGTTTTTCCTACCAAAGCTGAGTTGCAGAGAGTAGTGGAGTGGGGGGTGTTGCATACCAAATTCCCCAACACGACACTATCAGTTGAGGAGCATGGTGGGGGAGGAATGAAAGCTGTGCTGCCATTGATTTGGGTTCAGTTTAGTGGACTGCCTGATGATCTAAGGGAGTACGAAGTGATTTGGGGCGTGGGGTCAATCTTGGGGGTGCCTAGAGAGGTGGATATGAGCTTTACTCGGAAGCATGGTATATGTCGTGTTCAGCTTTCGGTGTTGGATCCCAATCTCATACCACAGAGGGCGGATGTGGTAGTCGGTGATGGCTTGTTTACTATGCATTTTTTGGTGGAAGTTGAGGGTGATGCGAGTAATCCGGTACCCATGGATATGGACTATGGTAATGGTCCAGAGGATGAGGGGGATGATAATGAGGCTGCTCGGCAGGAGGATCAAAGGCAAAGGAAAAATTCTCAAGGTGGGAAGGTGGATCAGTCTGCTACACGTCCTGCAGCTCCTGGTGCAGCTCATGGTGCTGGTTCTGGCGCTGGAACAGGCAAAACAGTGCAGCAGCAGGGGGGTAACGGTCTGGGAGAAATGATGGACCTAGTTGGTGCTGTGTCTATGGGTGAATTACCTATACACGATGCAGATTTGGGCCAGCAGCAGGTTGGAGAGCAACGTGAGGCTCCAATGCAGCAGTCGCACGTTGACTTAGTGGAAATTCAGCTGGTCGATCAGGGGGACAAGCAGCGAGAGCTAGCAGCGATTCAGGAAGCTCAGGAGGTTAGCCTTCGGCGTAGTAAACGTCGGGCCGAGTCCACTGGGGATGACTCCATGGAGCTGACTATGAAGCGCAAGGCGGCTATGGATGTACCAATCAAAGGTAATATTGACAACCATTCTTTTTTACAGTTATCTGATGATTTAATAGCTAGTAATTTTAGTGACCTTGGGATTTCTTTAGGAGCTGATGATGCTAGTATTAGAGAATCAGTATCTTTTTTAAAGACTTTAGAGAAAAATAGGTTACTGGAAGGGCCTAGTTTGGATAGGGTGACAGAAATTTTTGAGGAGGAGGAAAAATCCATGGCAGAGGAACAGGAGATTGATTCTTTTATATTGAGTCATTTATGTGGGGAGATTATGGAAGAGGTGATGGATGCTAGTGGTGATTTGTTTGATCATACCACTGTATTGCCTCACCAAAAATCAATTTCTTCTAATAAGAAGAATAATGCTCCCGCTACGAATAAGAAAATAAAGAAAAAGTTAAAATGAAAGGTATCTTTTGGAATAGTAATGGTTTTGGGGATAGTAAGAAACATAGATTCTTAGCTGAATTATCGAAAGAGCAGGGCCTCAGTTTTATTGCCGTGTCAGAAACAGGAAGGAGGAATTTTTCCGATCCGTTCCTGAAGAATTTGTGCGGTGGTAAAAATTATATATGGCATTGTAAAGAACCACAAGGTCGTTCTGGTGGCATATTGTTAGGTATTGACTTGGATATTTTCCACATCGGAGCGATAGATGAAGGGGACTATTATGTGAAGTTCCACTTGTGTAATAAAAATGACAACTACAAGTGGGCACTTGCTGTGGTATATGGTCCAGCACAAGCTGAACATAAAGAAGAGTTTTTAACTGAATTAGCACACATGTGTAGTCATGAATCCATGCCATTGTTAATAGGTGGGGATTTTAACATTTTACGTAGACCGACAGAGAAGAATAATGTAAATTTTGATCATCGTTGGCCTTTTCTTTTTAACGCCGTAATTGATGGTCTAGATTTACGAGAGATAGAGATGTCGGGGCGTAGATACACCTGGGCTAATTCATTACAAAACCCTACATATGAAAAACTTGACCGTGTCCTAATGACTACGGAATGGGAACAAAAGTATCCTTTGTCCACAGTGATTGCATTAACTCGTGATATTTCTGATCATACTCCATTACTTGTCAACACTGGTGAATCAACCTCGTTAAGTACTCCACCAGCTTTTAAATTTGAGCTTGGCTGGCTACTACGGGAAGGTTTTATTGACATGGTAAGAGAGGTATGGATCAATGAAACAAATGGGGACACTCCGATGGAACGATGGCAATCGAAAATCCGGAGGGTGCGTCAACATTTAAGAGGGTGGGCAAAGAATACGAGTGGTTTGTATAAAAGAGAGAAAAAGCAGATATTAGATATATTGGATAGTCTTGACAAGAAGGCGGAATCTTGTCGCTTGTCATCTCAGGAGATAGATTTGAAGCAATACCTTCAGAACAGACTAGCAGAGATGCTAAGGGAGGAGGAAGTAAAATGGTATCAACGGGCAAAAGTGAAAGATTTACTTGAAGGAGATTCTAATACTAAGTACTTTCAATTGATTGCAAATGGGAAACACCGCAAAACAAGAATTTTCCAATTACAAGATGGGGAGAGAGTTATCTGTGGGGATGATGCACTCAAAGAGTATATCACCACCTATTATAAAGGTCTCTTTGGCCCTCCTGAAGGTGGAAACTTCCAACTGGATGAGTCCCAGTTCGAGGATATCACTCAGGTCTCGGAAGTTGAAAATGAGATTCTTGTGGCGGAGTTTTCGGAGCAGGAAGTGAGACAGGCAATTTTTCAAATGGAACATAATAAAGCCCCTGGGCCTGATGGTTTCCCAATAGAATTCTATCAGGCATCTTGGGATTTTATAAAGGATGACTTAATGCTACTTTTCCATGAGTTCCATAATGATAATTTGCCATTGTATAGGTTAAATTTTGGTACAATCATATTGTTACCAAAATGCAAGGAAGCAATTAAAATCCAGCAATACAGACCCATCTGTCTGCTAAATGTGAGTTTCAAAATATTTACAAAGGTGGCAACGAATAGAATCTCCGCAGTTGCCCAAAAAGTGATCAGTCCCACACAAACCGCTTTTTTACCTGGTCGTAACATAATGGAAGGAGTTGTGGTTCTTCATGAAACGATTCATGAATTACACAGGAAAAACCAAAGTGGAGTCATTTTTAAAATTGACTTCGAAAAAGCATATGATAAGGTGAAGTGGTCTTTCGTTCAGCAGACCTTGAGGATGAAAGGTTTTGCACAACAGTGGAGACGATGGATTGAGAATGTTACTCAACGTGGTCACGTCGGCATTAAAGTGAATGATCAGATAGGACAACATTTCCAAACTTGGAAAGGTCTCAGACAAGGGGACCCGCTATCACCTATTTTATTTAATATTGTGGTTGATATGTTAGCCATTATCATTAATAGGGCCAAAGAAGAAGGACAAATCTCAGGGGTAGTTCCGAATCTAGTAGGTGGTGGGTTATCCATCTTACAATATGCGGATGATACTATCCTCTTTATGGATCATGACTTTGCAAAAGCCACAAATATGAAATTGCTATTGTGTGCCTTTGAACAATTGTCGGGTCTCAAAATTAACTTTCATAAGAGTGAGATTTTCTGTTTTGGTCAAGCGAAAGAATCCGAACAACAATATGCTGAATTATTCGGATGCCGGTCCGGGTCATACCCGTTTAGATACCTTGGTATTCCGATGCATTATAGGAAATTGAATAATTCGGATTGGAAGGTGATAGAGGACAAGTTTGAAAAGAAGTTGTCGAGTTGGAAAGGAAAGCATATGTCGGTAGGAGGGAGATTAGTCTTAATTAATTCAGTTTTGTCAAGTATAGCAGTGTTTATGCTTTCCTTTTTTGAGGTACCTAAAGGGGTTCTGGAGAGATTAGATTATTACAGATCAAGATTCTTTTGGCAATCTGATAATCATAAGAAAAAGTATAGGTTAGCCAAATGGTCTATCTTATGTCAAACTAAGGAAGTGGGAGGGTTAGGTATTAAGAATCTAGAACTTCAGAACCAATGCTTGTTAAGTAAATGGTTATTTAATCTTATTAACGGGGATGGTATGTGGCAACAACTTTTGAGGAATAAATATTTACGTTCTCAGACTATTACGCAAGTGGTGCGAAAGCCAGGTGATTCACATTTCTGGTCAGGTCTGATGAAAGTAAAGGATACCTTTACTAATTTTGGTACCTTCCAGTTAAATGATGGTAAACAAATTAGGTTCTGGGAGGACAAATGGTTAGGGAATTTTTCCTTAAAGCAACAGTACCCATCGCTATATAATATTGTCAGGAAGAAAAAGGTTACGGTGGCCTCGGTTTTTTCTAGAGTTCCGTTGAATATATCCTTTAGGAGAGCTTTAGTAGGCCACAATCTGCATCTCTGGCATGAGCTGGTAGGTAGGATTTGTTATGTACAGCTCAATAATAGCAAAGATACTTTTAGGTGGAGTCTCCATCCTAATGGAATTTTTTCTGTTGGGTCCATGTACAAGGTCCTAAATACACCTGACAATGCACAACGATTTAGGCAAATATGGAAGATGAAGGTACCTCTAAAGATTAAAATATTCATGTGGTATTTAAAGAGGGGAGTAATTCTAACAAAGGATAATTTAGCCAGGAGGAACTGGAATGGTAGTAAGCTCTGCTCTTTCTGTTCCAAGGCGGAAACAATTCAACACCTCTTTTTTGATTGTCATATGGCCAAATTTCTTTGGCGAGCTGCGCTTATTGCATTTAACTTTCATATACCGTCTAGTTTTAATCACATGTTCTCTGATTGGCTATTTGGTGTAAATAAAAAGTTAAAACAACAAATGTTACTTGGGGCTTCAGCTTTATGTTGGTCCATATGGCTTAGCAGGAATGAGAAGGTTTTTGATAAATCGCCGCAAAAATCTTATATACAGGTATTGTTCAGAGGAACATACTGGCTTCGCTTCTGGGCACAACTACATCGACATGAGCAGGATAGGGAGTCAATAAAAGCCGCTTGCCAGGCGCTGGAGGTCCTGGCCATGCGCGTCTTCGCTCATCATGGATGGAGGTTTAGTAATAGGATTTCATACTAGTCCTTCTGTCAAACTGTGTGGTGGCGTTTAAATTTTTGTGAGTATTGCAGACGGATGTGCTGCAATTTTGTAAACTGTTGGCCGTAGCCGCTTTGGTCAAGGCCGGATAATTTATTTATCCATTATCTAAAAAAAAGATGCATGCAGCCGACTCTATTGACGAGGGTTAACTAGATTCAGATCGTACGCGGTATACGGTCTTTGCCGGGCTCGTCACGCATCACGAGTTGCCCCACCGACCACGCTATATCGTGGATAGCGAGATGATGCGCGGTTCCAAGCCAGACCCCCACGAAATCGGAGGGGGTTCTCTGGCCATATGACTGTATGAGTCATCAAACAATCATTCAGTCACCAAGATTTGGAAAACAAATAAAGGGTCCAAGTAAACACAAAAGTTGTTGGTGAAGGGGTTATTCAAACTTTGTTGATAGATATTTGTTCTTTCTGCCTACAAAACTCAGAAATAATTTCCCTACAGCAGAGTCACTTGGTTCTCATTTTTACAGAAGCTGGGGTGGGGAAATCTCACTCCCGATGACCGGACCCCTCTCTTTGCTGATTGGTGGCTATCTGCTAGAAAATGGGTACCTCGATCCTCGAGGAAGGCCTTTGATTCCCTTGTGATCCTCATCTCATAGATGCTTTGGAAGGAAAGGAACCGGCAAGTTTTCGAGCAGCAAACGAGGAGCAACATGGAGCTCCCTGTGGTTGATCATAGAGGAGGGTTGTAGTTGGGTTTTGGCGAGATTTCATCAGTTGTCGAACACTCTACAGTGGGCAAGAGCAAGTAGGGTCGCTAGCACTTCGAGTGTATAATCTTGTAAACACTTAAACCAGGCCATCCTCTGCATGGTTCTGGATCCGGTTCTGTATTTGCTTTCCTCTTCATGAAAAACATGCTAAGGCACGGTTGTAAAAAAAAACTTTGTTGATAGCATAGAGTAGTGATTCAAACTTTTTTTCTTCATAATAATATAGTTGGGTAATTATTTATAAAATGCATAATAGATTCAGTGGCTATATTTTTTAGAGTCTATGGGACTGAAACTGATAGCTACTTTTAGAATTTGTGTGTTTGTTTTTGTAGCGCCCTCCTCCGGTGCCGCCCGACTCCAGAGACCAGAAGCCAGCTCGGGCGCTCGCGGCACAGCGCCCCACAAGAACAAGCACATCAGCATGAGGTGCATGCTGGTGAGCATTGCCGCGACAGATGAGCTCATCTTGGCGTAGCTGCGGTGCGTCTTGGTGCTTGGTGTGTTTTCGATGCTAGACTGCTGGTACGGCACTCTGCTGCCGCTGTTGGATGCATATTGCAGAATGACCTCCGTTGACCAGCGCTAGGTCACGGTCGTTGCCGGGGTCGTCGCACGTCACGTCTGGTTTGGCCACACTCGCAACACTGCCGTTTGGTGCGGAAGAAAACGAGCAGAAAATTGTGGACTCCAGCTCGTTAGACGGCTGCTGGGGATCAGGGCGACCAACCAGGTGTGAGGTGCCCATGGCATGGCACTCAGGATGCAGATTTTACTGGGCCGACCCAATGACCCAGTACCCAAAATATGAAGCCTAGTGTAAATACCTAATAGATCGGCCCACCAAACTTGGGTGTCAAATAGTGCCAATTAAACTGGGTCATTTGGGTAACCCAATAACACTTGGCCTCTCATCCCCCACGCCGTCGTCGACCTCATGTCCATGCTTGACCACACTAGGAGCCGTTGAATCGATTCATCCTAGTACGCAGGTGATGCTTCTTTCTCCCTCCCCCTCTCTCCCTCCCTCCCTCTCTCTCCCTGGATCTGAACCGCGTGCTCGTGTGAGCGCCGTCACCCGTGTGCTCGGGAGCTCTGCAGGAAGTAGAAGACCCTCTCGTGCGTCTGGGGCAGCTCCATCAGCGGCCCAGCACACACGCGCCATAGCTCCGCGAATAGCTCCTCCGGCTCCCGTCCAGCTCCTGCTCACACACCACGATCTGAATTCTTCCGCTCTGCTGAGAAGCACCAAAGGGAGGGGAGGGGCCAGACAGACTCACCTTGCGCCATGGATGGCCGGAGAGCTAGCGAAGCACCCACCGGTGCTGCTGCTGATAATCTCATGAACTTTGGTTCATTATCTTGCTTTAGATAAATAATTTGGGGTGGTGTTCTTTTCTATTCATGTTCTGAAGCAACAGACTTCCCACTCTCACCGGTAGCAAGCAAACAAGCGCACTCGAGTATTGCCTGCAGCGTTGGCAGTAACATGTGAACAGCTTTTTGGGTATTTACTGGGTCAACTGGTTTGTTTATGGTATTGGGTTAGGCCTACCCAAAACCCATAACTAATCTTAATGGGTAGGCTGGGTCAAGCACTGGTTGACCCAAATACAACCCACTTGCATCCTGACATGGCACAATGGCAGCAAGCTATTGCTTGGAGAGTTGGAGATGGCTCTGCGGGGATGGAATGTTCAATCGGAATGGACCGAGTGGCTGACTAGCTGTCCTGTTTTCAGCTACTTTGGATCCCGGTAGCTCATAGGTTTTCGTTACCCGCTCATAGGTGCAATCGGAAAACTATATAATTATCAGTGACGTCGAGGCCATGTTTAGTTTTAAAGTTTGGCATGTCAAAGTTGACATTTTGTCATTAATGTGTCACTGTAGTATTTCGTTTGTATTTATAAATAATTGTTCAAACATTGATTAATTAGGCTCAAAATGTTCGCCTCACAAAGTACAACAAAACTATACAATTAGTTTTTGATTTCATCTGCATTTAGTACTCCATGCATGTGCCTACATTTTAACGTGATGTGTAGTAGAATTTGGGGGCCAAAATTTAGAGAACTAAGCAAGGCCCGAGTGAATTGGCTATGTAAAATTTATCCTTCTGCCATGCAATATTCGGAGGGAAAACGTTCGTGTGACGACCTAGGGAGGTTGTCGAATATACAGATATTAGCCCTTGCTGGAAATACCGATATAGATATAGCCTATCTATCTGATGGTATACCACCAACCTTATTTAACATGTCCTCTCTCGACTCTCTGCCTGCCCCGTGCCCGTAATCTTCTTCTGTTGAGGGGTAACATGTTTGGAGGTCACATCGAAGCTTCCCAGGGCAATGCTTCACAACTCGGGGCGAGACATTTGTCATCTAACCATTTCATTGGTACATTGGAGAATGGATTCGAAAGCTGCCGAGACCAGTAGAATACCTAAATCTCGAAGAGTAACTTTACCGTGCCGATCCCGATCCCACTTAGCCTGTTCGGCCGGCTGGTGGCTGATGCTGGTTTATGCTGAGAGAAAAATACTGCTGGCTGATGCTGGTTTATGGGTTTATGAAGAGAGAAAAATACTGCTGGCTGACTGCCGATAAGTCAAGCCTCGAACAGGGTTTTAATTGACAAAGTTATTTCTCGCAAACTATTACTTTCGAGGTACCATATCGTAAATCCAAACCTAGATTACACATATAACTAGCAAGGTGGCCCGCGCAAATTTACGCGGGTAGCTAGTTTTTTACTAATATTTAGATTTTTAACTTAAATATAATTTTATCTAAATATCCGTTGTTCTATTATTAATACTGTTTGTCCAAGTGTGTTCAAACTAATGTATTATTTTTTATCATCATGCATGTGGCACATGGTATGAATTAATGATGCAAGCTTATATTTACTAATTGTATTTGATATTGACCCTTTGATCAACTTATATTTTTCTTATTTATTCAATTTAGAATTTAACTATTTATTTACTCTAATCAATGTACTTTAAGGGTTAATATAGATCGTTAGATCTTATCAAAAACCAATATTGTGTATTATTTTTATTTTGTTTAATATGGTAGTAACATTATGTTATTAAGATTAACTCTATCAATACCTCTCAGACTCTCCAAATACTAAATGGAGTCTACCTCTATTTTTAAGGGCCACAGAAATGCTACAACTCCAGCAATAACCCTCATAAATATAGGTCTTTCTATAGACCCCCGAGAATGGAGGCCTACTGGAGTGTAATTTTTTTTTGGACCCTATAAACTTGCGACAGGGGCTCGTTCGGTTTGCTGGAGTGCAACTTTTTTCTGGGCCCTCTAAACTTGAGATAGGGGTTCATTGGGTCTGCTGGAGTTGCTCTAAGATAATATATTGTGTGACCTAATATTGAGGTAGTGATCATGGGTAAGTGAATAAAGTAATTCATATAACTTTACATATATAAAATACAACTTACTGACATGACATGAGATACTCCCTTCCTCACGGACATGAGAACTACCTCTACGAACTTGCAATAGCGTAACACGTGACGATTGGATTAAAGTAGAAATCTTCTACAAAACATAATGGTGTTTGGGTCGTCTCACTTTACAAATTAGCGGTATGATCGGTAGCCTACCTTGCTACAGAAATCAATGATCAGAATGACATACCATGAAGAAAAGCTCAAGGAGGGAGGAAATCAAATATAGAGGGTAATCAATCACACCAGGAAAATGCTATCCAAAAAAATTTATGAGAAAAATACTACTATTTTGCTAGTTATGCAGTGAGAACTTAGGCTGCAGTAACCAATGGGTGCCTATCACGGTTATGGATCAATCTTTTGCCTTTTTCCTCCTCTGGTAAAAGATGGAGTAATATATAGACATAGTTGATGCCCGATCTAGTGAATGATCGACAGTAGTTTACAGTTGCATGATTATATCGGGCGTTAAGAGAAGCATTTCTTTGCCCAGCCTGTTGTCACTCAACTTCCATGTCAACACATGTGCACGTCAAGCACGCCTATCATTAAAGTTGTACGACACCTGAGTTTCTTTGCTTTGTTTTTCCTAAATCTGCTCCTGCTTCTTGCACTGACTCGTTTACGAAGACCATCAAACGGGATTGAGTGTGGGCAAACCATTTTATGATCTTCCATGAGTGCTGAGCATGACCATGGTGATGATCAATTCCAGCAGCGATTCACTTCCTTCGGATATGGAGAATTTTTCTCTCGCGTTGTTCTCACAACCTTGGTGAACGCCCTAAATCTAAGTAGCTTTCATCAGTTACATCTGCAAATCAACATGGTGTCCTTCGCTCATGTTGAACGTTGTACCACCTTAGTTTCTCCGCTTTGTTTTTCCTCTCTCTGATCCTTCTTGCACTAAGTGATTAACAAAGACCATCAAAAGGGTTTGAGCGCGGATAAACCATTTGATATCTTCCATAAGTGTTGAGTGCGGCCATGGTGCTCAATCCCGGCAGCAATTCGCTCCCTTCGGACAGGGAGAATCGTTATATCCTGCTGTGCTCACAACCTTTTTGAACGCCCTAAATCTGAGCACCTCTCATTAGGTACACGTGTAAGGTCGACATGGTGTCCTCCGCTCATTGTTGAACGTTGCCTCTTATATAGAGAAACGTGGAAGGGCACATGAGGCTTCAGGCTATCCGCACTCATCGTACTCTGTTCTTATCCTCTAAAAGGAATATTTGTGTCTAATCACTGAGATTCTCTCATCTATATTAATTTCTTCTGCATCCATTATCTTCTATATCTCATATTATATACCAAGTGAGCCAACCCATCTCTTTTTTTCTCCTTTTCTTTCACCGACGCCCCGACTCCCCCCACTCTATCTCTCTCCCTCTATCTCCCCACCTCTCTCTAGTGGCGGCGGCGGCGAGGGGTGTCGGTCTCCCTGACCGGCAGCCTTCAGCCCTGCTGTCCTCCGACGGCGCGCGGAGCGGCCGGACCCCAAACTCCGAAGGCACGCAGGCGGCTCCCACGGCGGCGACTACGGTGGACGGCCTCCTGGCGGCGGACGGTCGCGCGGCAATGACGAAGGACTCCTGTGGCGGCCACAGACAGCCGCGCAGCCGCGGTGGAGGGCTCCCGCGGTGGCCGGGGACAGCCTTGCGGCGACGGCGGTGGACGACCTCCCGGCGGCGGATGGTCGCGCAGCGACGACGAAGGACTCCCGCGGCGGCCACGAATAGTCGTGTGGCGGCGGTGGAGGGCTCCCACGGTGGCCGGGGACGACCTGGCAGCTAAGGCTGGACAAAAAACTCGTGGCTCGTTAGCTCGCTCGACTCGACTCGTTAGTGGCTCGGCTCGGCTCGGCTCGTTTTAAATTGTTCACGAGCTGAGCCAATGTTTTAGCTCGTTATGTTAATGAGCCAGCTCGAGCCAGCTCGCGAGCGGCTCGCGAGCTATAACGAGCCAGAGTGTATAGCTCATCATGTATTTTATTTGTGTGATATCCTGGATACTTGCTATGTTCAACTTAATTCATAAACTAAACGATGGAGATATGGTACTTAGATGGATTGGTCATCGGTGATCTTGTTACGTATTCATGAATATGTTAATGGTGAATGGAGGTAGCCATGAATATATTACGTAATTATAATAATTTATGCTGTTATAATATCATATTGTGAAATACTATTGTTTCTATCTGAGTTTTTTAGCTTGAAATATGTATAAAATAGTTGTCTTTTTATTTTAGTATACCATAAATATTTTTTTACAAAAAAAATACATGTATAATAATAATAAACGAGCTGGCTCGCGAGCTAAACGAGCCAGCTCGAGCTGTCAAACGAGCCGAGCCGAGCCGCTTCTCTGGCTCGGTTCGTTAACGAGCCGAGCCGAGCTGGCTCGTTACCTTAACGAGCCAGCTCGAGCTGGACCGAGCCGAGCCGAGTTGGCTCGTTAGCCAGCCCTACTGGCAGCGACTGTGGAGGCCTCCTACGACGACCATGGACGGCTACGCGGCGGCGGAGGGGCTCCCGCGGCGACCGCAGATGGGTGGCGGCGGACGGAATAATATAGACCGTTAGATCTTCATCAAATCTGACGACATATATTTTTCTCTTTTTTAGATTAACGGAATAATATAGACCGTTAGATCTTCATAAAATCCGACGGTATATACTCTTCTCTTTAAACCGTTAGATCTTCATCAAATCCGACGACATATATTTTTCTCTTTTTTAGATTAACGGAATAATATAGACCGTTAAATCTTCATAAAATCCGATGGTCCATATCTTTCTCTTTTTTAGATTAACGTGGGAATTTCTTGGCCCTCTCGACGAACGTGGTGGCTCCTTTTAACACTATTGTATTAATATAATAGACACTATTGTATTAATATAATAGATGCAAGGTTCTTACAAACTTTTACTGGGGCATAGATACATCTTATCGAATTGTCCAGATCTTAAATTGCGCGGTAATATCCCACGTTCATCTTCATGTTGATCAATGGCATGCCAAGAATGTGTAACTGTACTGGCATCAAAATTAGTTTCTGTTTTTCTTACCTCCGCAAAACCCAGCGAACATCGAGTTCTGTATGAGAACAGAACGCCTGCACTAGTTTGGCTGGCGCTGAGCTGTCACCCTCGACTATTTTTGTAAGTGCAAGTTTTGATTATATACACGATATCAGCTGACCTCCCATATCACGATAAACTCAACAGAATGTTCCCAATTTATGCAAAGTAAACATCAGAACAAGCCACCCAGACAACCAAATGATTAGTAGCATGGAGCATGTCACTTCTCAGTCGAGGTACGGAAGCTAGATTAATGTCAGGCGGCAGCTTCGACCTTCTGCGCCTTATTAGAATTCTTCTCAGGATCAGGGTTTCTACCTCGCTTCCCATTGAACTGCTTTCCTCTGTTGTTCTTTGCGGCCCTACAAAAGTTAGAAAAAAGGAGGTGGGTAAAAGCTCAGTAACCTTTTGCACAGGAATGGGGATAACTTCCGTGGAAGAACACCTGATAAGAAAGACTCTTTTCAGCATAATTAAACAAGAAATTGAAGCATCAATGACTTGTTTATCCAGAACCATCAGACCACTTTGCTGGTGAAAATTACCATGTTGTTTGTATTTCTTGTCCGCACCAGAAATAAGAGCAGAGCAAAGGGTAACTTTTCACTTAAAAAGTGGAGCCACTAATTTTTACATCAAGACTTCCACTCTAAATTAATTCTGTTGTGTAAAAAGAACTTTGGTGTTCTCACAGCAGTATGGGTATATTAGTGTCAGGTTCCACAGCACAATGCATGGTGGATTTTTTTATTTTTTTGTAATTTTTCTGAGATAATACAGTGTAGAACAGGACATAAACAGATTTAGTAAAACAGAGTCAACCAACAAAATAATACCTTCCTTTGTAGCTTCTATTGTCCTTGTACTTCTCTTGAATGCCACGAATTGTACTCCAATAATCCTTCTCAGCTTCACCTGCAGAAACAGATGAGTAAGAGCCAGTTTATGGTTGCTGTGAAGTGCGCTGCTTTATGGTTGCTGTGAACTGCGCTGCACTATGGAATTTGGTGGGAATATTAACCAGTAAGATTTTTTATTATGCATCCAAAAAGATGCTTCTAAAGTAACTCAAATTCAAATCTACAAAAAGAAATGCTTTTGAAAAGGCACCACAATGCCAACAGAGCCTAATATTAGCAAATATAATTCCTATCTGGTGAAATACACTTCAAAAATTAACAAAAGCTGATCCTACCAAATATTGCACTGCCCAATAGAGCTACAACTTCTACAACAAGTATGTTATTCGTTAATTAGCTATCAGCAGAGAACCACCAAACAACCTTATAAAAAATTATCTCCACTGAGTCACCAATAATATCTTTATGAACATCAAGATCACCCATACAAAAAATGATTTTTGATCTGTCTGGAAAGTACTTCCATAATATCAAATTTTTATTAGCTTTACAAATACAATAGAACAGAAACTGAGGTCAAACTTGCCTTTTCGAGCCTCATCAATGACCAAAGGGACACTTGTTTCTTACTAAAGCAAGTAATATTAAAAAATAGATTCAAGCTTCAAGAAATCAACTAGCATAAAGGAAAGCTGAAATTTTTACCGGTCACAGGCTCCAAAGTAACAACGTGGTCTTTTATTAACAAGCCACCTTCATCAGCTAGTACAGCAGCCATGCGAGCCTTTTCAGCTACCTTAGAATCTTCAAAGCGAAGGTATCCAGAATCATCCCCGATGCTGAAGTCTACATACTTCAATAGGAAAAATATTGTAAGAAAACATAGTATATCAATAGGTTCAAATAGTAAGCAAGAAAAACACTTCACCATGCAGGAACCAATGCTCGTTACTAGACACACTGAAATGTAAATTTTCATTCAGTGGCAGAGTGGGCATAAATTGTCAGGCTAACAGAAGCATTTCCCAGTAAATAGTCAATTGGTCCTAAGGAAGTTACATCTTGAAAGGCGAAGGAAAGTATACGGAAAATACAAAAAAAACTACTTATTTTGGCACAAATAACTCAGTTCCACGACCTGCCACTAAAAAAGTTCACACTCATCACATTCCAACTATTTTCGAATTTTCTTCCTCCACACCATTGATATCATCTTATTGTTTGAGCACAACTACTAAAGACTATCATCGTGGGCCTCCAGCCACTACCATGATGAGCAAACCATGGTAGCAAGGGCAATGGTGAGTTAGCCAGTACCACAGCTCCTAGTGGTCACCAGGAGCTACCAGTCCAAGAACACTGAAGTGTGAGAGCGAAGGAATATGGGGAGGGAGGAGAGATTCAAGCAGCACCAAACAGACAGCAGTCACAGATTGGGTGAGATGGTCTACCTATTTAGTTGTGGAGTATTCATGGATCCCAACAAATATAGACATGAATTGAACAGATCTTGTAAATGAATGGCCTCAGTTGAATAAGCAATTTACCATAGGTGGATCACAATCACATAAGCAGAAATTATTCGGTGGCAAACAAAGAATTTTCCTGAATTGTAAACCATGTGCTGAAATTTGAGCGCTCAAGCTTCATTTATGGAGCATATATGAATTTAGATAAGTGGTATACTTGCAACTTATATAGTTATATTACGGCAACTTCAGTGTATAATTTTGGAGGGTGCCAGAGACTGACACCACGAAGGTGCTAAACTTCAAAATCCTCTCTAGCGTGCAGCATCTTGTTCTAGCTTAAGGTGGACCCTACAACTTGGTTAAAATATTCCTCAGCAACTCTCCTCCAGAGCATCTTCCTCCGAAAGCACGGAAGGTTTGCATGCAGTTCTAACACACGTTGCCTTTTCATGCCTTAGCTGCGGTGCTCAAATAAGCTCCGGGATAGCACCGGTCAAACAATTTGCTCCAGTGTATTACACCCATCTCACAACACTCTCTCTCATCCTGGCACCACCAAAAATTACACACTGGAGCTGCCCTTATAGGCTACATGAAAGCAAAAGGAGACGCATACTATTTAATTTAAAGAAGATAAACTAAAACAATCACTGATGTTATAAAAACAAAAGCAAAACCCTGAAAGTATTATTATTACCCGAACAGTTCCAAATTTCTTGAGTGCTTCTTTTAGATCCTCCCTTGAGATTGGATTCTTCACATTGCCAGGAACACTCCTGCTATCCCTGCTCAATGACTCACCATCTCCACTCTTTTCACCTTCTATCAAGGCATTACCAGTGCACTTATCCTCAGATTCTGTAGCTTCCCTAATATTTAGCTCTTTCTCTTTGGTCATGTTATCTGAGGATTTCTCTTCCATTGAATCACTTGTCTCAGGGATCCTCTCCTCTGACGCCTCACCTGACGGATTCTCCATAGAATTGGAAGTTTCTAACTTGGTGGCAGAGTCATTCACTTTGTATACATTATTTTGTTGAACCACAGAATCAGCCATAGTCTTCTTCAACTTGAAGGCCACAATTACACCTTTTGGGTAGCTGCAATTAAATTTCAAGGACTCTTAATTGTTATTTGAACTAAAGAATTACAGTACCAATAGTCCAGATAGGCTATAAGAAACGCACCCTTCATCCTGGCTATCCTTGATAGGCTGCGCCTTTTCGTATTCTTCTCTTTTAGATTCCTGTTCAGCATCGAATTCCTTCCTTCATAATTCAGGCAAAGGACTTACAAGTTACGATATGAAAGACATCGGTTAATTTACATATCATCAAAACATGTAAATAACTAGGACGAAAAAATGTTAAAAATGATAGTTTCAATTCGAATAGGTAAAAAGTGGTCGTATTGAGATATTGTTGGCTTATTAAGCATAACCCATCCAGAAATCTTCATTCGCCAACTCTTAGCTAGACAGTGGCATTATTTATGGCTGTTCCATGTCGGAAAATTTTTTTTGTGCTATTTCTCTGGTGCATCACAATATTACTCTAGAAATGCCTGGAAGGATTTGTCTGGCTTATGGTTGACCAACACTGATAAAATTCTCTCTTCCAAGCTCAAACAACTCCCAACATTAACGTCGGCTTCTAGATATATGGCAGCGACCATCTATTTCACTCAACCAACGTCAAGTAACCTGCTTTGCACGTATACTTTCATGGTGAAAATGAACCAATAAAACACCTCATACTTTTAGGACCAGTAAACATCAACCTATAGTCCATAACCAAAAAAAATACAGGTGATGGTGTTGCCTTTTTGCTTCTGGGTTTCACCTCTAGCCTACCCCAACTTGCTTGGGACAAAAGGCTATGTTGTTGTTGTTGTTGTGGTGGTGGTGAACACAGATAAATTTCACATATTTTCATCCCAGTAGCACTCAAAAGAAAGGAAGGCAAGTTCCTAACAGCAGCTAGGAGGAGGTTTGACCGTTAACAACAGCTTCCAACCAACAGAGGGGACATACATCAAAACCCAATTGAATTGGTGAAGGTATCGGTAAAGAATGCGTGTGTGCACATAAAGGAAACCATACACTATGATAAGCTAGTGTGCTTACTTTGGTCTTATTTCCAGGTTTACCCCAGCAAAAACCAAACTATTCTCCAAAACTTTTTTTGCTTCCTCTTCTTCAGAAAATTCCACAAGAGCAGTGCCACAGAAGTGCTTTTTGTTTGCAATATGGCGGGGTAGCCTCACACTGTTCACCTACGAATTTAAACAGAAGCACATAAAAGAAATGTTCATATTATTTGGATTGAACAATTCATGTAGAGTACAATAACTTAAAAGGTCCATCATAACATATAAAAGACTCCAGATAACTATTTCACTCCATAAGCTAACAGTAGAACACAATGAATACTAATAGAACAGAATATATTCACTCCCTTTGAGGATCTGAATACCAAATACTACAATTGCAGTCATGCTGCTCAAAATTTTGGCAGTAGAAGTTAAAAATCTGGTCATGTTGAACATACTGAACTAAATCTATGAAACTTGTCCTCCACATTGCATTTCAGTACATTTTTTAACCAGCCACTATCACATTGACTGCAGTATTTGAATGAAAAACGATCCATACCTTTGCATATTGTGCAAAGAAAGATTGGACATCTTCCAGATTTACATTGTAAGGCAGTGGAGATGCAGCAACGGTCCTAGAATCTACTTGCTCTATGATCTCATCTGGCTTCAGCAACTCGCTTGCTCTACCAATCTTTTTTCCTGCATTTGAAAAAATATGACAACAAAGTTGCTATACATATTATGTCCAATAAAAGTGGTGTGATTCATCCCAGTTCACAACTCAAAGCAATTACCCGCTCTGTAGCATCATGTCTCGTGGACATATAATAGAACACCATAAATAATTTTATCTCTAACGGTATGTTTGATGGCATGGTCTTTCCTTTATCACTATAAAGAATATTGAATAGATGGCACGGCTGTCAACACTGAATAGCTGACATTTGTAGGTTCAGCCTGTGGATACAGCTATGAACTTTGCATTACTGCATTTGTTAAGCTATAAATTAAACAACAGACAAGGATTGGTGATCTCAGTCAAGCGCAAGGTCCATCGCTATACTAGATGTCTAGATGAACTATAAAGTGATAACCACAACTCCACAAGCTTTGTTTTCCCAAATCTAGAACCAGGAATCTATTTCCTCGCCACTGTTATCAAGAGTCACCTAATCAATAGTAGAACCAGGAATCGCCACCACTAAATTGAGAAGCACCAAAATTTGAAATGAACAGTACATCAAAAAAGAAAAAGGTAAGGGAATTTGGATTACCATCCTCTGATACGCGGAGCACCGGAGAACGCCGCAGCACTTCAGCCACCGCGAGCACAGTCTCCTCGGGCACAGTCTCAGGCTTCACAGCGGCGTCGAGGCCCAGGTGGCACTTCATCCGCGAGAAGGAGCATATCAAGGCCAAGCTCACCACTGCACAGTTGCCCAAAAAAATGAAAATAAAAAAATCAGCAGATTGCCGACAAAACAAATAAAATAATTTATACTAATCAACAGCAAGCAGATGGGGCGGCGCGAGAGATCGTTACGGCTATCGTCGCTCTGCTCGACCGTCTCCCGCAGGAACTTGTCGCGGGGGAGGTTGCTGTCGCTGAAGTAGAACTCCACCTGCACAAACAAACCAAAAAAATCTCAGAAAAATCGGTCGAAAAAGATGACCAAACAGCGGTCAAAATATGCGGCGGGGACAACAAGACGATAGCGCAAACCTGGCGAAGGACGCTCTTCGCCTTGGCCTCATCGAGCGGCGCGGCGGCGGGGGCAGCCATGGATGGCTGGCCGATTGCAATAGCCGGAGAGGGATCGGCGGTTAGGGTTTAGGTGGTTTTAGCGGCGCCGGTAGCGTCGGCGAGGAGCTGCAACGGCGGCTGTTCACTCCTCACGCCTCTCCAGCGCGGCGGACTCAACAAGGTGCTTCTACCGGCCTGGCCCATAAACAAACCCGAAATTTCCAACCAATGGCCTACAAAAAAATGCCCACTTTATATGGGGCCGAGACCAACGGCAATCGGGCATTTTGGCTGTGAGCGAGGCCTCCACGCAAATTCAGCAGCTTTCCTTGGCGTTCAAGAACTTTGCTGCGTGATTTTTCGGATTTTTTGGGGAGTTGCCGCAGCGGAGGTGCCACAGGCCGAAGCGGAGGTGATTGGAGAAGGTGCTTGGCCAGCGCTCCTCGGGGACGACACTGTCCAGAGAGTGGGGGGCTGATGATGAAAGGAAATGAGACAGTATAAAGAGCCCAAAGGCTTCCAAACATGGCCCGGTTTACACATGGGCCGAGACCAAAAACACTTGGGCTGTGAGAGAGAGGCCCCCTCCACGCGAATTCATTTGCGCACTCGGCCCACACTCAGCTCGCTCGGTCTGTGTTTCCAATCGCAGAGGCAGAGCCGTGGCAGCACTGAAGAGCTGAGGCAGTCGGCACTCACGGATACCCGACGTGGACGTGCCAGATTGTCCTGATCCGTACGTGTGTTATCTCGCCGTGTCCGTGTGATTCGGATAGAGAATACCATCTCCACTTACCTTGCGTGTGGTCTCGCTCTAATCTGAGTAACATCCGTGTGCTAGTGCTCCCCTCTAGTCTTATCTCCGGTTCTGGATTTCTGATAGGAACGTTCGGGAGTCCTTTCCCTGAACAGACAGAAACGGGATATATATTATCTTTTCGGATAAGTATGTTCTCTCTAGCTAGCGGCATCTCTTTTTTTTCCTGGTGCATGCTGGCTCGACCGGAGCCGATAGAGCTGTCACGCTCCGTTGATTTTTAGTCATAGTTTATTGGCTGCTTCTGTTATTAGTCTATTCAAACCTGCTTACGTCTCCTGTTTCTGCACCCGACGGTCGCTATCCGCTTCGTGGAATTCTGAAAGCGTCTTTTTGCTAAGATGATATATATATATAGTGCGAGAAATTCTAGTGGTTTGGTTTTCTAGACTTGCCGAGATTGGACATCCCATCTCATGTGGTTTGATTTTCTACTAGACTTTGCTAGTGGCCTGGCACACTTGTGTCTCGTGCAGACATCTCTTACGCTAAGCAATGTTTTGTATATCTGGCTATTTTTCTCTAGCTAGTGGTACACACACTACACACTGGCGTATTTGTGCAGCCATTTCTAAAAGCACCTTTTTGTGTTGGCGTAGACAGACGGAGACGGACATGGAAAAAGACGGGCCGTGGGCCCGCCGGCCCGCCAAGTGGCCTGGACAGCGTTGCCACTACAGCCCACAAGAGCACAGCGAGCCCCCGGACTGGAGGGCCCAAGCCCTAGCCGAAGGATCTAGATCTCGCCTGCGATTCGCCCGCGGGGGTGGCGGGGGCCACCGTATGACGTGTCACCCGCGTATCCGCTGGGGATAGCGCGATCGCCCAGGCATCCAACCATGGCGCGCCACCTGGCGCGGGGCAACCCGCTCACGGGTGAAGGGGACAGTCGGGAGCCGGGCCGGGCCCCGGAACGCTGTCCCCGTCGCGGTCGCATCCGGCGTCGCTGCATTCTCGTGTCGTGTCGCACAGCGGCGTGAGGACGAGTGGCACCAACCGCCCCTTTTCCGGCGCATCCGAAGCTTTTTTTTTTTGGGCACCGAGAGGAAAGGGACGTGCATGTGTGAATGCCATCTGCGTGCACTGGCAGCGTGTAGGCGCGGGACTCGTCACCATCCTCGGAGGAAAACTTGTGCCCGACTACTGTTGAAGTTTACTGCTTGTATTTTTCAAAAAAAAAAGAGTTTACTGCTTGTGCGGTTGTGCCCGTGGTTTTCCATCCATTGTTCCTAGAGCAAAAGCATTATACTATATATATAGATGCAATGATCGATGGAAAATACGATAAGTCCTCTGTAATGGTGAAAATCTGGAAATCGTAATCTCTCGATTCTCGAATGTAGTTTGCTCCGCGGTATTTTTCTCTCTGCACAAACTAGCACCAGCCACCAGTCAAACAGCAGTATTTTTCTCTCAGCACAAACCAGCACCAGCCACCTGTCACCAGCCAGCCGAGCAGGGCGGTAGTAGTATTCTTGTTTATTGGGGAAAGATTCTCTTCTTTAAATTGCCAGCTTAGAGGATGAGCGTGAGATTGGCAAGAACATTTGATTCAAAATATTAAGGATGGGATGAGTGCGCGTGCGGTTATGTAAGCATATACGTCTGCACTATGTTTAGCAAAAAGAAAAAAATCTTAAGATGATGTTGATTCTACAGCGATTACTAATTTATCGCAAAGAGAAACTATGAATCAAAATATGTTATGAAGATTTCCTCGTTTCAAATACTTTGATCTGATGGACAGGGGAAGTGATGTTCGGCTAATGTGAGTGAAGCCGTAAAGCTGGAGAAAAATCTTTTACTACTCTGGTGTTAGTACGTTGTTTCCCCTTTGATCAAAGGCATCTTACGTTGGCATTGAGTCTAGAGGTCATTTTCCAGTGACGATTAGCAACTCTCTGGTTGTTGCCAAGTACTGGTATCTGGCACTGTCGGACAAGCGAACAAAGGTGCGTGGCCCGGCGTGACAGCGACGGGACGACGGTCCACTGGCCTCCCAGCTCGTGGCCGCCAGCCGCTCCACGTGCCGGCCGACCCCTCAAAACGCCCGCTGCGCCGGGCACGCACCAAACGCCCCCGAGGCCAACCATTTCCGACGCAAAACACCCCAGAATCCGTGACACCCACCCGCAGCCGCAGCCGCAGCGTCTACCCTCCCCTCGTGACGCGCCCGGAGCAGAGCAGCAGCAGAGGCATCAGGCATGGACGCCGCGGCGGAGCTGGAGCTGGAGCAGAAACCGTCGGTGGGGTACTGGGGCGTGGTGGGCGCGCGGCCCTGCGACGCGTGCGCCGCGGAGCCGGCGCGGCTGCACTGCCGCGCGGACGGCGCGTTCCTGTGCCCCGGGTGCGACGCCCGCGCGCACGGCGCCGGGTCGCGCCACGCGCGCGTCTGGCTCTGCGAGGTCTGCGAGCACGCCCCCGCCGCCGTCACGTGCCGCGCCGACGCCGCCGCGCTCTGCGCCGCCTGCGACGCCGACATCCACTCGGCGAACCCGCTCGCGCGCCGCCACGAGCGGGTCCCCGTCGCGCCCTTCTTCGGCGCGCTCGCCGACGCGCCGCAGCCGTTCCCGTTTCCGGCCTTCGCCGCCGCGGCAGCAGCGGGGGGCCAGGGGGAGGGGGCGGCGGCGGCGGACGACGACGGGAGCAACGAGGCCGAGGCGGCCTCATGGCTCCTCCCCGAGCCCGACAACAGCCACGAGGACAGCGCCGCTGCCACCACCGACGCGTTCTTCGCGGACTCCGACGCGTACCTCGGCGTCGACCTGGACTTCGCCCGGTCCATGGACGGCATCAAGGCCATCGGCGTGCCGGTCGCGCCGCCCGAGCTGGACATCGCCGCCGCCGCTTTCTACTACCCCGAACACTCCATGAACCACAGCGTAAGCCCTCTTTCTAGATCCTCAGCCGACACAACAAAATGCTTTCTTTATTTCGACATGCGTCAAGAAAAAGTGATTTCTCTGATTTGACATGGGGATAATGTAGACGCCTTTCATCGCTTATTGCAGGTGTCGTCGTCGGAGGTGGCGGTCGTCCCGGACGCGCTGGCGGCGGCCGCGACGGCGGTGCCGGTGGCGAGCAGGGGCAAGGAGCGGGAGGCGCGGCTGATGCGGTACCGGGAGAAACGCAAGAACCGGCGGTTCGACAAGACGATCCGGTACGCGTCCCGCAAGGCATACGCCGAGACGCGGCCGCGCATCAAGGGCCGCTTCGCCAAGCGCGGCTCCGCGGAGGCCGAGGACGAGGCGCTGGAGCACGAGGAAGCGGCGTGCTTCTCGCCGGCGGCGTCGGCGCCTGCCGCGTCGGACGGCGTCGTCCCGTCCTTCTGCTGAGCGCCGAGGAGCGAACCGGCGGCCTCGGCTGCCCGCCGCGCCGGCGGCGGCTTTGTTAATTTTGCCGACTCTGAACGAATCCGAACGCATGCAACGCGCAGCGCTCCGTGTAGCATGAATAATTTGTACAGTAGTTCGGTGCACGAACTCGATCGGAGTCGCACGGAACGCATGTAATCCTCCTCACCAGTCACCACCCGTGTAATCCAGCCTTGTACATTACCATCTAGAGTTTGTTTCCTTTGCATGAGTGAGAGAGTCGCATCTGTAGCCTGAAATGTGCAGCGTTTTGCCCTCTCAGAAAGTAGTAATATCCCCAAGCACACAGTATGCAGCAGGGCACCTTTCCAGATCTTTCCTGTAGTTTATTACGAACATGGGAAGGTGGAGCACCGACGACATGTTCGGCTGTGGATTTCCGGTGATAGAAAAATACGGTTGTCTATAATACAGAGAAAAATATAATACCGCTGGCTGAATGGATCGTGAATTGACGTCGGATCGGAGCACGTGAAGTGAAACTGAGCGGAGCAGTTAACTTACCCGAACTAGGTCGAGGGTAAATTTCTGATTTGAGCCATGGAATTAGATTGGATCAATGGTGCCTTTTCGGCCGTTGGTGGTTGCCTGTGAAGTTGTAGCTAGCTGCCGAGCCGGGCTGTACAACCACGTGACTCAAGTGTACCCCCAGTCCCCCACTGTGCTGAACTTTTTTTTCTAACAAGTGGCACGCACGACACGGGCGCACATCCAAAGAAGTTCTGTGCGGCATGCGGCAACCTTTTGGCTACTAGCCAACTTGGCGCATGGAGGAGGTCAGAAGGGCTATGGGCTGACGGGCAATAGTGCCGGAGCGCCACCCGTGACTGAAAGAACTGCTTGGCGCACCGTGTACGGTTGGTTGCCTGCTGGTGCTACGCTGCACGCTGACACCGGTGTGAGGTGTCGCGTCTCTCCCATGACCCTCAGATCACAGTGGAGCCACCTCTACAAGTAGCGGGAGCAGCGACAGTTTCGAACAATTTCTCGTCGTTCCTATCTAGCTATCACACATGATAGCGAGTAGTGACTCTCTGAAATCACGAGGCCATCTGCTAGACTTCAGCTACAAACATCGAACAACATAAGCACTTTGTCCAAATTCCAAGCAATCTATAGGAATACAAAACTCATAGGAACCAGACCTTGTCTTGACAACTACAAGCGTCCAATGTCATCCAGTCAAAACTCCAAAACAGAAACGTTATAGGCTCCTGCCTCCACAATTGTATCAGCAGCGATGTGGAAACAGAAAAACACTGACACGAAATGCAAGAATTTGAATCCTATAGAATTACAGAAGTTGTATTGATGCGGCCAGGCAAAACATTCTGGTGCCCCCTAACATTTTCCCAGCATCTTGGAGCAGCTAAGGATCTTAGGCGTCATTGCCATTGCCATTGCCGTTGCCATAGGGGGACTCATCACGCTCGGGCTGCTGCCCTGGCGACCTGCTATAGCTCCTCCTGGCTGGAGGAGGCGGTGGCGACCTGCTCAGTTCTCGGGCTGGTGGTGGTGACCTGCTGTTGTTTCGCGGGGGTGGCGGCGGTGGCGACCTGCTGTAGCTCCGTGCACGAGCGGGTGGAGGTGACCTGCTGAGACTCTGTGCACGAGGCGGCGGCGGCGGCGGCGACCTGCTGTAACTTCGCCTCTTAGGAGAACGATCCCGCGGGCTGTAGCTCCTGAAACAGGAATGTTTTCTTTCAGAAATGACCACAAAATTAACTTGTTGGAAAGACTGCTGGCTTAGCAACAAGACATATCCTCCAATATAACATCAGCTATAGTGGCAAAATAAAGCCAGCATAAAGGCTGCTATAGTACCAACGCAAGATAAAGAATCAAACTCAGAAAGCTTTTCTTTTTAATATGAAAGTTTATATACACCATCCAACAAGTCGGGCGCTGTATTGAAGTTAAAAGAACAAAGAAGGTTTGAATCAAGGTCGGAAATGGAAGCCTTGAGGAAGAACATGCCGCATACATCTAGTCATTTAGATTTAATTGCAACAGTATCCCTAGATATACACTTCTCTAATCTTCAAGTTTCTTCTTCGCACATCCCATTTTTACTTTTCCTACTATATATCTTCTAATCTTCATGTTTCTTCTTCCCGCATCCCAATTTTACTTTTCCTACTATATATCTTCTTAAAATACCCATGGGTATAAAGGGGATAGTTGAAATGTAAGCAAATGGCAAAAAGGCAAAAATGTAGCTGTGAAAAGGCTGGTCAACAAATACAAACAAGTGATTTCAATCCTCATATTCTCTAGTTCTATAACAGATGTTGTTTAGGAATTTGATTCTATGCTCAACAGACATTGTTTTAGGTTTTCTAGGTGGCTTTTTTTTTTAAAAGCCCTTATCAAAAGCTATTGAATATTGGAGTTGAATGAATCTGTGAGGTGGGATTGGTGATATTACCTTCTGCCGTAGCTTGGGCTCCTCCGATATCTTGGGCTCCGGCTGCGGCTTCGGCTACGACTGCGATATCTAGGACTTCGGCTCCGGCGCCTTCCACTACCCAAGCCTCCAGAACCAATACGTAAGCGGCATTCACGTGCAAAATGACCAGTTTCACCACACTCATAGCACTTCATATCAGAACCATTACGATCTCGGCCACGGCCACTACCAGCTTTGGTTGACAGCTCAACCCTCCATCCATTCTTACCTACCAAACACGAATTGACAAGTATACGCACAGATTCATAAATCGTTGAAATATATGAATATAACAATGGCTAAAAGGTAAAACTTCACTCAATCACTAAAAGAAATGAAAATGAGCGAAACATTCTTTTCAAGTAAGATGAGCAGTTTAAAATAAACTTAGCAGCTTTAAAGTCTTGCAGTTGTATTCATTTTGCAGGGCAACAAATGAGTATCACTTGCTCCACCTCAGTGGCAGTAAAGACATGCATTGTTTGATAACATAAAGCAGTACCAAGGCCTGTTATCACTATGCTATTCACTTAGTAGATATAATGGCCACCAGAAACAGTACCAATGCATGCTATCACTATGCTATTCACTTAGTCGATATAATGGCCACCAGTAAATCTACCAGCTATCAGAACACAGGCACAAATATTGTTATCACAAACTGTTACTCTATTATCTTGAACTTTAAGTTCTACCATAAGCTACAAGTAAGAAATAAAGGGAAAACAGTTTAGTTAAAATTTAACTCAGCCATATTCTTCATAACAAAACCATCTACTGCCAGAAAGTTCAATAGATAACTTATGAGAAAGATGTACAGCAAAGTCAAAGTCTATATAAAATACAAATAACAAATAGATGTCCTTGGTTATTACCATCCAATTCACGAATGGCATCCTGTGCATCCCTGCGGTCATCAAAGTCAATGAAGGCAAATCCTGGTGGTTTTCTAGCAACCCATACACTGCATTGATAAAATAAACCAGTATAAGTGAAATCCTTTATAATCATATAATGTACAGAAACATCTCATACCGAATTAAGCTAAAAAATTGACATACAAAAAATATGTCTTTAACGTCAAAGTTTCTAAGTACAATCTCAATCGAGGGCAACAAAGAAAAAACACTTGGCATGCAAATGCAAGAAAGACTGCCTGATACCAGACTTACGTAATGACTCCATTGAATCCCCCACTCTGCATAGCATATATACCTATTGTTGAATAAGTCAGCATATGACCCTTCCGCACAGAGGTACATATCACTCTGGACAAGGTGCAGCTAAACCTTTCATACCTTGATTGGTAACATAAGCAAAATACGCATACAAAGTGACGATGAGATCAAGCTCTTTCAAAAAGCAGATAAGGATTCACAATCAATTTTGCGTCACAAACATTATCTATTAATAGAGTAATTGTTGGTCAAAGGCTTGTCGTAACTAAATGAAATAAGCATTGCAATTTCAAACGAAGGAAGCATTGAAAAATGTGATTCTGGATTAATTTCATGAGTAGTCTATTATTACATCAACTGCAGTAAAGTTTTATTTATAGATCATAGGCATAAATTCCCAGGTCAGAGGATAATGTTGTTATGTTGGATGCACTTCAGAAAGTACTAGCATTGTTCCATCTTTTGCTCTATCATCGTAATTCAACATCATTCCACCTCTATATCTCATAGTATTTGTTTCTTAATTGTCATGTTCATCTAGTACTTTTCACTATATTCTTTTTATTAACGTGCAGCATAAAAAACAAGCTTTAAAATGTTAGCTCACTGGATCAAAACATAAATGAGAAAACAAAGGTGTTCTGATCTCTGAAAAGGTGCCCTACCATTAAACAAAAGGACAATCACAAACTTTTTAAAAGAAAAGAAGCTCAAGTACGTCAGCGACTGACTCAAAGCAGCTAAACATGAACTGGGGCTTGTAAGCTTGAACTCTTGTATTAAGCTTGATACAACCTAAACTGAGCTACTAGCAAAGCTAACTAGAAAAGGCCAAGCCCCATATGTACAGATAAAGTGATAAGTTGAAGCCACACTTGCCAACTTATCATGAAGAAGCCTTCAAAACACCAAGCCTTACCAAAGTAGACCTTATAGGTACACCATACTTCACATATGAGCATAGTACCCCCACTTTTCACTTATATTTCTAAGCGGTAGCTATGCATTACCAAAAAACCTATGTTAATCAAGAGACGGCCTCAACTCCACAAAAACCTGCTCTACTCAACAAACTAACAGCACATACACAAATGCATTGGTGTTGAATCACTCAACCACAGTAGCCTTACAGATTTCTATTAAGTTGCATGAGCAATAAGTGGACAACTGGCTGCTGTACCACTGTTCTACCACAGGCACCCATGATGCAAAACTATAGTACTCCAAAAAAATAATACTTAGCATGCTTACAGGGCAAATGAACGAACAAGCTCATAGTAAAGGACTACAGGCTATTAAAAGTACAAACAGACGAGTCGGGGAAATCATATGCACGGTACTGCAGTAGCACTTCCGCCATCCAAAAATTAAGAGAGAGAAAACTTAGCACTTCCGAGCGAAGGGACTGTATCTCACCTCCTCAGAACCCCGAACTTGCGGAAGTCGTCCTCGATCTCCCGCGCAGTGACGCGCGGATCCAGGTTTCCCACGTAGACGCGAGCCATGGGCGCAACCTGCAAGGGCCCAAAAAATTTCAACGAAAAGAATCTCTCGAATCCACTCCAAGGCGCAGCAGCAGCAACCACTAAGCTCCGCCGAGGAAACCCCGAATTTATCAGGGATTAGACCGAAATAGAGAAGAAAATCAAGAGGCGCTAGCCTGGGAACCCGAAGCAATGGGGGATCTGAAGCGTACTTGCCTTTGCGCGCGTGCTCCCTCCGGGTGATTTGAGATTTGGGGACGCGAGAGCGGCCGGGGGAGCCGCTCTAGGGTTTAAGTTGGAGCCGAGGCCGGTCCGGAGGAGAAGAGGGGAGCGGAGGAGGGCAGGAAGCGTAATTTTAGGCGGAAACGAGTGGACGAATCAGGGGTATTTTCGGAATCCTGGATAGGCAGGGGGAAAGAGTAAAAGACGAGCCGGCTGCGTTTAGATCACGAAAAAGGTGAAAAAAGAGTACATTGTAGCAATTTTCATTTATTTGTGGTAATTATTGTCCTATCAGGATCTAACTAGGCTCAAAAGATTTGTATCGTCGTGTATATCAAAACTATTCAATTAATTTTTTTATTTACTTACATTTAATGATCCATGCATGCGTTATTTATTATATTTAATATTTCGATGTGATGTTGATGTGATGGAAAGTTTGAAAAGTTTGAAGAAACTGAACACAGGCCTTCGTTGGCCTTCTAGGCTTTGCCTCAAAACTTCTTTCTATAAAAACTTGCGATGGGTCAAATTTTACTGTAAAAACTTGCTTTCTATAAAAGCAGGAAGTATTCTGTTTTAAAAACAAAGAACGATAGACTAAATTGCATTTGAATCCGAACCAATTAAAAAAATTATTATAGCAAGTATATTGATAGTTGTGCATTGAAATTTTAGCGGAAAACAATCCATGTGAAAGACAACGAGAACACTAAGGCATTAGGCTATCCTCGCTGTTTGTACTCTATATTTTACTTTAAAAGAAATATTCTAGCCACGTTAGAGCATCTCCAAGAGATTAGCTAAAAAGACTAGTCAAATTTATTGATTTAGCTACTCTCCAGAATAGATTTGACTAACAAATAACTGAGTAATCCAACAGATTCTGTAAAGATGGCTAGTGAGGTAGGCTAGCTAAAAATAGCTAGCGAATGAGGTGGGATAGAGAGCCACTAAATTTGGAGAGTCATTTACAGAGTCTGTTGTAAACATTTTTTCTCTAACAATAGCTAAATTTAACTTTAGAAAACGATTTGACTAGTCTCTTAGATATGCTCTTATTAAAATTTTTTACTCTACATCAGCTTCTCCCGCACTTATGTTACTTCATATATTTACTCTATATCCAATAACTATAGATTTTATTCATCCACATCCCATTATCATCTTCCAACTACCGCGAGGAAAGATAAAGTTGGTGCTCCGACAGTCCGACGGTCGTGGCGTAACGCTTCAGTTACGTTGGCTTTACCGTAAAACTGTCTTTTACAGGCCGGTAGCGCTTGTTTTAGGGTGCAGGGGTGATAATGGATCATGGCCCTTTTTCTCCTTCATAATCCAACTTGACCCTAGCAAAATTTAACTCAAAAACTAGTATTATTTTGGCCCGGTTCTAATTGGGTCCGATCCTTTAAATTTCTAGTACAAGATTGATGGCCCTTTACCGCCCCTAGGTGCAGCGCTGGAGCACTTTTTGCTCTATATTTTACGATATCATGGTTGCGGAACACTTGCAGTAGAGCACTGCGGATAGTCTTAGAGCCTATTAGACACCTAGGATCACTTCTCGATCTTAAAATCTACTCGTTTACTCTTTCAAATATACTTATAAAGTCGGTACGTATGTGCCAACAATCATATGTGAGTATATGTTTGTATATGTGATTGGTTTTGTGTTTGAATTGCATTTTACCAAAAAAAACACTTAACAGGAAAAAATAAGTGTCATGCTACTTGTCAAGTTCTCGTTTTTCCACTTGCCAGTTCCTCGGCATCGCTCGTTTCGTCTTTCTTTTCATCTCTGTCTAATGGAGTCCCTAGCCCTAGATTTGGTATCACTTTCTCCCCCCTCCTCGTGTCCCATTGCGCCACCCAACCAGCATCAGATATTCACCTCGGTTTTCTTTTGCAATCAAACCGTAAAACCAGAAATTATTGGCCACCCAACTATTAAAGCCGTTTATATTTGGTCATCGAGTGGTTTTGGTTAGTGGTTTTGCCGATGTGGACATCGCGTAAAGGTGAGTCTCACATGTCATAATTACCGCCCCCTCCCCCTCTCTCCCTTTTTCTCTCTTCTCTCTCATCTTTCCTCTTTCTTGCAGCTCGGCTGCATGCTCCTCATGGCTGCCGGCACCGGCTGCAGCTCGTCGGCCACCCGTAGCCCGTAGGTCACCTGCCCTACCTTCACGAGCCATGGCCGACCCACCCTTGTTCCCGCGCCAGGCCAGCCGTCCTCCTCGGCTTCCGTGCCCGTCACCCAATTTTCTCCCCCGGCCTCCGCTCGCCTGCCCCGACTCCTGCGCCCGCAGCCGACGCCTGTCCCGGCTCCCATAGTCACCACCATAGCTCCTTTGCCCGCGCGTGCTTGCACTGCTGGCCCCTCAGCCATTGAGCCGCCGGGCAAACGAGTGGAGAGGAAGAGAAAAGAAAAGGAGAAAGAGAAGAGAGAAGCGAGATAGAGGAGAGAGAATAGAGGAAAAGGAGCTGATACATGGGTCCCATGCCACACGCCGTCCATGTTAGCGAAACCATTCATGAAGCTAGATAGTCAGATATAAACGGTTTTGATAGTTTAGTGGTCAAAGATTCCTGATTTTAAAGTTTAATGGCCGAAACCAAACTTGGGTGATAGTTGGATGGCTAAAAATAAACTTCTTCCTTTAATGAATAAATATGAAACTGAATAAGTTGGGGAGGGTCTAAACCTTCATCTTTAACGTGCCACTTCTTTTCCATCGTGTCAATTGAGAATGCACCGGATATTTAACCATGTTTGGCAGAGCTCCCAAAGCTGATTCTCCGGTGAATTCAAGAGGAGCTCTGCTAAACAATTTTTTAGAGAGAAGTGATTCTCTGCTGATTTTGTGAAGTGATTCTCAGAAATGAACTAAGAGGCTGGGAGCTGAAAAAAGTAGCTTATCCTAATTCTGTGAAGTGATTCTCCCTTCTGATTTTAAGAGTTATGCTAGAGAATCAAAGAGAATCGATTTCAGCTACAAAATCACTTCTATCAGAAAATCAACTTCTACAAAAAATTAGAATCAGATGAAGCTCTACCAAACAAGCCCTTAGTTGCTCCAACTTTAGGACATGTAATGAAATAAACGCATGTCGGATAAGGGTCTTGGCGTTTAGTGTTACTTTTGTGGATATGATATACAACGTTAAAGTTCCTCTGACGGCGTCCTGTTCGGTTGGCTGGTGGCAGGTGGCTGATGCTAATTTGTACTGAGAGAAAAATACTGCTGACTGACTGGTGGCCGGTGCTGATTGGTTCTGAGAGAAGTACTGTTGGCTGGGGGCGAATCGAACAGGTAGATCTCATGTGTACGGTGTTCATTGAAAGCTCCAAACCGATAGAGATATCAATTTCAAGCAGTTATAGTGCCACTTGAAGAATGAATCACTAGCTATTTGACTTTTTTTTTTGAAACTATGTGCTTACACACTACTGTGCTTTCCTTGGAAAGGCAACCACCAAAACTTTCTAAACACCTAAAGAAAACGGACAAAACTCTCTTCACCCCAGCTTTGAATTTTAACCTTTCTGATGATAAGCAAACCTCATGACTAGGAATGTTGTGAATACAAAATCTTTTCCTAAGGCCCTGTTTGGGTGTTCTGAAATTGTATAAACCTGTAACTTGTTTACACCTGTTTTTTTCGTGTACAAGAAAAACTAGGAAAAAAATTCCGGTTGTAAAATGCTGTTTGGATACACGGTATTACCACAGCTGTAATTGGTTGAGTGCACTAACCAGATGCAATCGATCAAAAGAAATACACAGGTTAATTAAATAAATGGAGGTCTGAATTTCTTTACATCGATTTCCGAAATCGTCAGCAATTCGACACATCAGAGGAATATGGATCCAAACGTGAACCACCATGCAAGCATGGAGCATTGAAATTTCATAACAAAGCATGAAAATTGGAGGTCAAAGCTGAACAAAGTGGATCAGAAGCGAAACACAAGAAGCAGACATGTCACATGTGTATCCGAAGCGGAAGGAACTGATGCCGTCACTATAGAAGTGCTCGCAATTGCGGCAGATTTGCTCGCAGCCGCCGTGGATTCGATCATCTCTGCACCTCAAGCAGTGATTCACTCTGTCCTCGCAGATTCCCTCTCCATTGTAGATGGGATCGCCCCGTCCCCTGCTACTGCCATCAAATTGGTTCAGCGTCTCCACCCATTCGAGCAACTGAAGCACGACGACGGGGTCGGCGAGGAGATTGGCCGAGGCCGCTGCGCTTCGCCGTCAAGTCCGTCCATCGCCGCGCCCCTGGTGAGCCCTTTATCGAGTCCGTCGATCGCAGCGCTTTCGCCGAGCGCCGAGTCGAGCGAGCAGAGCAGCCCGATGTTTATCGTGTTTTTTTTTCAGACCTCAGCACACGATTATTTTTATCCGACGGTTTTAGTCCAAACTAGCTTTAAAACTAGTCGGCTCACCGACCATCCAAGCAGCAAAATTCATTTTGCATCGGAAAAAAAATCGGAGCTGTAGTTTACAAGAGTTTGGGATTGAATACCGGGCTTTCAAACACGACCTAAATCTCTATCACTTGGACCATGTTCTTATGAACTTATTTTGTTTCAAATAGGACAGAACTCGCGTGCATGTTGCGGAGTGGAAGGGCGAGCACAACAAATAGCTAATTGCGCATGGTGAGCCTTCTAAAACACACAATGTCGTCAATCCATACCACACATATACCACACATGCTCAGCTCTTTTGCCAGTAAAAACAGATCCTAAAACATAATGCCTACTAATCTGTTGCGTGGATCTTTCCAAGTCGAGCTTGAAGTTATGTCGCTACCATGTTCCATTGCAATTTGCAAATTTTGAGTGATATGTGGATGCTCAACAATGTATACCTTGTTTTTAGCTTGTGGTTAGTAGTTACAAACACAGCTCTTAGTACTATGGATGACAGATCAGATATTCAGTTTCATATTCGTTAAAAGGCGCAAGCAGAAAAAAAATAAACCAGTAAATATCACTTTTTTCGAAATGATATTCGTGTTTATAATAAAAACTTCAGATATATAAGTTGACATAGATATTCAGATGAATTTGGTCAAATCAAATTCACCATGTGCTTCCCCTTCGAGAAAAAAAAAACTTGCCCTTGCCGCACTCTTTCCACCCTTACACAGCGGCACACAAGAGGATTTACCCGAGGAGTGCTACTAAAACCACCTAATGAAATCAGCTCCCCTTAGACAAAACATTCAAACGAAATTACAAAAAAAATAGTAGCTAGCATAGGCTTTGACAACAAACTTCACAACAAAATACTGACATCCGAGCTAAATTAAAAAGATAGACACACCAAAATAATACTTGAGCTATCAACACCTTCAAAGTGACATTTCACATCGAAGTATAAGTAGAACTGGCTCCAACAGAAATTGTTTTGAATATATCTGTTACACAGTATATTAGTGTCCAGCCCATGGTAACACACTTGATAAACATAGAAATCTGGGTGTGTTATTGCACAGCCAACTAGGATTAACTCCGAAAAAATTGGATGGAGCCAGCAAGTAAGATTCAGACAACGGCTCTCCTGGCCAACGAATGTGAAAAAGTAATCTCCAAACATTATGCTCTATTGTCCAAGTAAACTATGAATAGCCGCCAGATATGCAGCTAGCTGCAGGAATTGATGAGAAGAAGATCACATATCAGCAGTGTAAAACTGTGATTAATATTCTATTTTCTAAGTAATTAGCATCAGATATCACAGTTATCCATTATCATATTTCTCAAATCAAGTTATTAGTTATGATAAAAAATTGTAAAGACTACAAACCAAATTCCTCATACATTCAACTTAAGTACCTGCACCAAAATACCCTTTCCTGTCAGACCTTCCACTACTAATCCAGCAGTCAGTCCTATCATTGCCAATGCGCCGTTAATTGCTTCTGCTTGACGGCGCCTCTGCAAAACAGACCACATTTACAATTTGAAGAGCAACAAAACACAATGAAGTATTAATATAGAATGATCTTGGAATTCAAGGGGGTTCGGGGGGGGGGGGGGGGGCGCAAAAATGATGGGTTTTCCAATTGAACAGAGACTAATTAGTGGTATTGTATGAGAAAATGAGTATTTGTTAACAGAAAGTGGAACTACTATCTTAGGGAAATAATAAGCACATATCTATCTTGTATCATAAAAGTTATAACACAAAGTATTTTCAGCGTCTCTCATAAAAGTTATAACACAAATGACATATCATGTATCCACGTGAACATTACTGCAACGGACAGTCCACTAGGTAAATCATGTTGCATATCTGTTTGCAATTATGTTAGATGCCTCCACTGCACAGCATGCAATCACATTTTCTCCTGTTCAAAGAATTATATCAAGAACGGGGAAATCAAAGGATAACATGAACAGGGAAAAAGCTAGTTCTGTTTCCAGTTATAAGATATAATGACACTTCACCATTTCATAACTGATTATTGGAGCAAGCAAAAGAGAGATAGTTCCCTTATCCAGTTATCCTGAAGATTCCTTCCTTTACCATATATGATTGATTTCATCTAAAGAATGATACACTCCAATGCATTAGCGCACCTTCAGCTTTTCTTTGGCCCTGATTTCTTGCATCTGTTTAGCAGCTAGACGCTTAGCTTCCAGTGGATCAACCATCGCAACAGTGTCACCTGAGCTTCTTTTGACTTGTGGTACCTGATTCATTTGAAAAAAAAAGCAGTTTAGATACCAAGAAACAACATAGTACACAATAAGGATGCAGCAACTGCCAACTGGCAGTAAAGAAAATAAAATAACTTTTCCCAGGGTTAGTATATAACGCATAAAGTCAAGAGTGCTAAGGCATTATGGTATCCTGATTGGAATATAGCCATATAGGCCTTAGAAAAACTAAACCTTGAGCTTATAACTTAAAAAAAAAATCAAAATCACATAGAGAATTCATGAAACACTTTTTGTACTATTATTACTGTCATAGCCCTACCAACCCTGACCTTACTCCAACCCTCAAAAATAGATGGCCTACTCAAAAAGCCTGATGCATACATCTGCACTAGCAAAGGCCAGCATGTGGCTTCTCCGATATAATGTATGTCCCGATTGCTTGTATTGGGCTGTCCATCTATGAGAGAAAAGACATATAACTCAGAGGTTAGTTAAGCTAATGCCAGTGCTATTGATGTTACACTAAACCACAACCAGAAATAGCTATCAGCACACTAAGTTAAACCAACTGATATAGTAATTGAAAAGTACTGTCCTCCTGGACACTTTCCAGCCACCATGAGAAAGTTGAACTGCTCAGCCATTTTACAAAAATTGAAATTCCCATTGGTTTATAACTGAAGGATAGGTTATGAGGAGCAGTACATACCCTAGTTAATAGAATATAGGCGTGGAAACAATATACAACAGAATGTTGAGTGCCAACTAAACATTCTTCAACATGCTAGACATAACAGTTTAAGGTAAATTCATCAGATTGCAGAGAATATAACAAATTAACACAAAAATCTCTTGTGGCCTTCTGGCTAGCGTAAGAAACAACAGTACAAGTATGCAACATCCTGATGACAAGAAAAAAAAACATTTGAAATCACGGAGCACCTTAATTTGGGCTTTAGAGAAATGAATTGGGTAAGACTAAGAGCAATACTGCATCAATGGGTACATGGCAAATTGGCAACATGAAACCAGAGCAGCATATACCTGAACAAGGACGGGGCAGAGGACACATGCTGGATCGCGAGGAAGCGGGAGGAGCCCGAAGAGCAAGATGCAGAAGGCGAAGAAATCGACACCGAGAAGAAGAGGCTGGTGGAGCACGCCATTCTTGCCGCTGCTCGCCTCCCTCCTCCCCGTCTCCCCTCCTCTCCCCTATTTCTATGGACTCCGGACACCGTCGCCTTCCACCCTCTAGTTTTTTTTTCCTTCTCGGTTTTTCCTCGAGGTCGTCGTTATCCTGTTCTCTCCCCTTCACTGGGTTCTACGTGGGCTTGGGCCAGTCCACGGCCCAAAGGGAAAAGAGAGATCACACTGCTTGGTGGGTGAACTGGCACGCCGCGCCGCGACGCCCACCAGCAACGTTAGCTTCTGCGTGTGGCCGTGGGCGCGCCCGCCCCGCCATGACGACCGCCACCGCCATCGTCGCCGGCCACGGCCTCGCGCTGCGCCGGAGCCTCCCGCTTCCCAACCCGCCAGGGAGACCCATCTCGGTCTCCCTCTCCGCGCGGACCCTCCCGCACGCACGCCAACGCATGATTGCTCCGGCCGGCCTGTCGTCGCGGCCGGCACGGTGCCGTTCCATCTCCTCCGAGAGCTCCACCGCCGCCTCTGCCGCAGCTGACCTCACCGAAGGAGAAGTGGAGCTCGAGAACGACGGCGAGGAGGAGGAGGAGATGGACCCGCAAGCGGAGGTGTGCTACCTGGACCCCGACGCGGACCCGGAGGCGATCCGGGAGTGGGAGCTGGACTTCTGCTCGCGGCCCATCCTGGACGCGCGCGGGAAGAAGGTGTGGGAGCTCGTGGTCTGCGACGCCACGCTCTCGCTGCAGTTCACCCGCTACTTCCCCAACAACGCCATCAACAGCGTCACGCTCCGCGACGCGCTGGCCTCCGTGTCGGAGGCGCTGGGCGTGCCGGTGCCCGACCGCGTCCGCTTCTTCCGGTCCCAGATGCAGACCATCATCACCAGGGCCTGCGGCGAGCTCGGGGTGAAGGCCGTGCCGAGCCGGCGGTGCGTGTCGCTGCTGCTGTGGCTGGAGGAGCGCTACGAGGCCGTGTACAGCCGGCACCCGGGGTTCCAGGCCGGCACCAGGCCGCTGCTCGCGCTCGACAACCCGTTCCCCACCACGCTGCCGGAGAACCTCTTCGGCGACAAGTGGGCGTTCGTGCAGCTCCCCTTCTCCGGTCAGCAGCAGTTCGATTTCCACCATGGCTAAGCTTGATCGAGCCATGATTGTGTTAGGTTGGTGTGTGATTAATTGCTCTTCTTCTGCAGCTGTAAGAGAGGAGGTGGAGTCACTGGAGAGGAGGTACGCATTTGGCGCGGGGCTCGATTTGGACCTGCTGGGGTTTGAGCTTGATGACAGCACGCTGGTCCCTGGAGTCGCCGTGGAATCATCTCGTGCCAAGCCTCTAGCTGGTAAGTTTGTTCCAATTACTACCAAATATTCAGCAAATGCCAATGTGCCGCATCCTTGTTTAGACGATGACAATGTACTGTCAACACGCACTGAAATTAACAAGCAGTCTGAACTCCTTTTGAAAGTTAAGCAGTCTGAGCTCTGAAGCTCCCAATGGGTTCGAAATGCTGTAGCAAGCTGACAATGGTTTTTTTTTTTCATGATCAATGCTTGATTGCAAACACATACTCCCTCCGGTCGGAAATATCATATATTTCCGGCCGAAGGACTGAACTGCTTTACAGGCAAAACATGACTGTCTGAATGCCATTTATTTGCAGAAGAAGGTAGTACATAATTTCTAGTCTCAACTCGTATATACGGAATAGAAGTTCAGATTATGATGTGTAAATGTTCTGTCAGTAAAAAGACTGAAGTCTTTAAGTAGTACTTGTATATCAGCTGGTCACTTTGACCCCTTATAATCTTGATAACTATGCAATGCAACAGAGTAGCTTTCTACGGTGTATTCATATGCAGACTAGTTGTTGTACACCTAGGCAGGCAAGTTTTGGCATGTCATATGAGATGATCTCGCATATTTATGGTTTCATAATTATATTGCTACTAGCTTGAATGTAGAAGAAATGGCAATCAGATAACAACCGTTTTTTTTAAGAAAAAGAAAAAGACATACAGTAACAGATAACAGCCATTTCGTTGATTTTGGATAAATAGCTGCACTTGAACTGCATACTGTAAAATTGAAGAGTGACAATGTCGTAAGGTTGAAGAGTGACAATGTCGAAGAATCTATCTAGTTTGCCATGTCATCTTTGTGTTTGCTTTGTCATCCATTCCAGCGTGGATGAACGGCCTGGAGATCTGCGCGATGGAGGTGGACACGGGCAGGGCGAGCCTGATCCTGTCGGCGGGGGTGTCGACGCGGTACATCTACTCCGGGTACGAGAAGACCCCCGCGGCGACGCAGGAGGCGGAGGCATGGGAGGCGGCGAAGAAGGCCTGCGGCGGCCTCCACTTCCTGGCCATCCAGGAGAACCTCGACTCCGACGGCTGTGTCGGCTTCTGGCTCCTCCTCGACCTGCCCCCGCCGCCTGTATGATCCACCCGCGGGATGCTTAGTCTGTACCGTGAATTTTGCAAGGAAAAAAAATGGCTGTAGCATGTGTAGTGCCAGTACAGGATTTTTGGAATCGGTATACAGGATTTCCTTTCTCTTCCCCTTTTGCTTGTTTATTACGTCATCAGGGATTCTTTTTTTTTAGGCTGAACCCTTCAAGTACAAGGTATAGTATCTAAAATCACTCACAAGCTCACACCACCACACTCACACACGCACTACAGGGGTTCCTTTTCATTTTTTTTGAAAGACCGGCAGGAGCACTGCCTATTCATTTAAGGAGGAGAAGAATGCGAAGTTTTACATGGTTTATATTACATAGATAAGTTGACACATAACTCACAAGCAACACAACAGAACTAAGTTTTACATGTTTTACATGGTTTCTTTTCATTTGATTTGAGAAAAATCAATCGGAAACGGCATCAGGGTTTTTGCTGCCACCGAGCCACCGGGGGGGGGGGGGGGGGGGTTGTTTTCGGCTCGTCACGCTTCGCTCTTTTCAGCTCTGGTCATGCAGACGAAACGCTGATAGCCCAATAGTACCATCGGCCCGAGGCTATATACCTGACCCCTTCTCGCAGCTCGCAGGCCAGGCCTGTCGACGTGGCCCAGCGCGGCCTTCCTCCACTCGATTCTTTTTTTTTTTTGCGAATATCTCCGCTCTTTTCCCGCGCAGCGGCACGGCGCGGACACTCCGTGAGCTTTTGAAGAAGTACGCTAGCACGGCAGCAGCTCGCTGAACGCGTCACACCGCCGGCCCCCTAACACTTGGACCTCATCTTCCTTCAACCCTTGTCTTCTTCGATATTTCTCTCATCCTTCAACCCTTGTCTTCTTCGATATTTCTCTCAGTACTCTCATGCCCTCTGTCACACCCGGATTTACACAATACCCGAATGTGGCTATATGTGTGCCCAGGAAGTCCACAGACACATTTAGCGAACAAATATGGTAAAAATCAGAGTACAATGCTTTATTCTCATCTTATCGTAGCGTTTACATCAGAGTGCTTTAGAAATAAAATCATGGACAGCGGGAGACTAATACATCTCTCTAGCGTAGCCGCAATCCCACAGGGACTCTGACTGGGAGAACGCGAGCTCAGAAGTAAGGCAAGTCCTCTGGAAACTCCACAGCATAATCAGCCTGACTCCAATCTGTTACCCGTCCGGGATTTTGCCCAAAAATAATAATAACAACAAGTGTAAGTAACAGAATTACTTAGCAAGTATAGCACGGGTTATGAAGGCTCAAAAAGGCTAGACACGGCTTAACTGCATTAGCACTTTTAGTTGGTTCGTTTTATCAATGCCCAAGTTACTACATGTGAATGAATACCCGGTTGCAACCCAATTAATAAGGTGTAAGTGTCATTAAGCATAAATAAACATCAAGTTCTAATCATAAAGGATCCAGGCCGCTCGTGACCCTGAGCAAGGCTATCAAGATAGATTTACACTCTGCAGAGGTTTCGCCCTTTACCCGCCAGTCGCGTAAAAGTTCAAAGGAACTTTGCACCCAACCACGCACATCGACACTTCCGAGGTGTGACTGCATAGGGACGCTACCAGGCATTCACAAGACACCCTAACAAGTCAGTAGCCGCTGGAGTACTATACGGCGGTGAAAACTTAGGCACCGAGATCGACGTACGCCCACGGAGTCACACCGTGAGGGGGTCGATGGTGAACGGAGCGCGGGTATCGCACCCATACTGCGCAACGTGCAGAGTTCTCAATCGCTGAGACTCCTACACGGGACTGGGTCTAACGTGACCTAGCCGGCGGATCTCCCGCTGTAACACCCAAAAATGCTCAATTTAAAATTTTTGGCATTTAAATAATTATTTAGAGCTTGCTCCTATTTATTATAGGCTAAATAATAAATTTCTAAAATTTAAAATCAAATATAAGTGATAGAAACATTTATTGTTGCATTCATGCTGCTGCATTTATTTTTGTATTGCTTATGATTCGAACAAGAATTTAAATTTATTTAAATTCAAATTTGAATCACTTTGTTTGGAGCTCTAGAAAAGTTGTTAGGCCCGTAGTTCACTTTAGCTCCCTGAACTCTTTCTCGGGCCCAATTCTGCCCCCTCTTCTACTTCCCCAGTCCGGCCCAGCTCCCTCTCTTTTCTTTTTCTCCCGGCCCACGCCAATCCTCGCGGCCCAGCTTTTTCCCCCTTTCTCCCCGCTCGGCCCAGCGCAAACAGGCCGGCCCAGCCGCGCACCCCTCCCCCTCTCTCTCTCCCCCACCGACAGCCCGGCCCCACCTGTCATCTTCTCCCTCCTACCTTCCTTTCCCGGCGCCGGTGATGGCGGGCCTGTCACGGTTGACCCGCACGCCGAGACTGCCCTGCCCCCGCACCTACTTAATCTGCAGCACCACAACCCCCTTCACCAACCACCCGAAACCCTAGCAGCGCCGCCGACCGCCGCTCGCGCCGCTCCCGAGCCGCCGCGCTCCGAAGACCGCCGGCCGCCGTCGTCACCGCGCTCCGGTGACCAATTCCCGCCCCGGCCGACTCCGGGGAAGCTTCTCCGGCGCGGGGAACACTCCGAGCCTCCCCACGCCCGCTCTCGCGCTCCGGGGCACCGTCGCCGACGAACACCGACGAGCCGCGTCCGCCACTCGTCGTCGACCGGCCGCCACGGCTCCGCTTCGGCCAAATCAAGCTGCCCAGAAGCTCCACACGGCGGTAAGGACCCTCCCGAGCATCTTCTCGCTCCCTGTTAGGCCTCCTAGCGCGCGTACGACCTCGTCGGAGCCCCGCCTCCACTGCTCGCCGCCGTCAGGCACGCTCGCCAAGGATTGGCCGACTTGATCCGGCCTTTTGCACTCGCCTTGCTCCCAGCTTCCTCCCCGTCCAAACCACGTCGCAAATGGCGCCCTGTAGCGCTAGAACGCCTCTGGTCCGGCGATGCGCCGCCGCGCGGGCACAGCGCCGCCGCCTCCCCTGTCGCCGCCGCACACCACCCACATCGCCTCCCTCCCCGTCATGAACCTCCTGGTGCACTCGCCTTCTCCCGAGGAAGCCATAGGACCCGATCCCGTCCCAAACCGAGCTCCCTAGCGCGATCCCGGCCTCGCTCCGGCGAAGCGCCGCCGCGGAACCCGCAGCGTCGCCGCCCGCCGCCGCCTGCAACTTTTCCCCCCCGCTCGATCCGTTTTGGATCGTCGGATCCAGATCCAGCGGTTCCCAGCTTCCCCAGCCGCCTGGTCAAACCTGACCATACCGGTCAACTTTGACCGCTTTTGCTAAAGAGCCCTCCTGTTTCCGTCTAATCAACCCGCAGTCCATCGCAGTTCAAAAGTATTTACCTATAGGTCCTCGGTTTTTCACAAATGAGCCCCTGGAAGTTTCAGAAACTTGCCAGCAAGTCCCTGGAACTTAGTTTTGCTATAACTTTCACGTTTTAGCTCCGATTTGTGTGATTCTCGCGCTCACGTGTTCGTAGCGAAGCGTAGATTATTTCTAGCTCCTGTTTTTGTACTGTTTTCACTGTTTGGTGTACTGTTCTAATAGAATTACTTTGTTTGCATGTAATGATTGTTTTGGATGCGTGCGTGATGTTCGTGTCTAGTCGGCGAGCCCGTAGCTTTGGACTTCGAGTACGTTGAGGACGTGCCAGAGCAGGACTCGCAGCAGCAGCCGTACTCTGAGGAAGGCAAGTTATAGCACGGACAATCCTTGCTACCTATCTCACTTTTAATACACTGTTCATTACATACACATGTGTCTAATATTGTTTACCATTAAGGTTATTCCTGGCATTTATTTCCCTGTCCTTGTATTCCTATGGGTTTTTTCATATGGGTAGTATCTTGCTAGGCGCAACTACTGTCACCTTTACTTAATTGTTAATATTGACTTAATGGTCCACTTCAACTCTCATGATTAAAACATGCTTTTTAGTAACATGGATTAGGGAGCTAGAGCATGTGCTGTGTGCTTTGCTCTAGTGTCTCCCTCTAAGGACCGGTTCTTAAAGCGGCAACCCAGGAGCCTGTCGCCACCGCCGGAACTATAATGGCTCTGGTCTTGGTCAAGTAGCTTGTACGTCTCTAGCTTGGCAGTAGTTACCGAGGGGCCAACGGCGTTGTGGGAGGTACGGCGCTGGGTGATCTCCGATTCCACCGAGGACGGTAGCCCCGTCGGCTAGGTCACGTTAGACCCAGTCCCGTGTAGGAGTCTCAGCGATTGAGAACTCTGCACGTTGCGCAGTATGGGTGCGATACCCGCGCTCCGGACGCCATCGACCCCCTCACGGTGGACTCCGTGGGCGTGCGTCGATCTCGGTGCCTAAGTTTTCACCACCGTATATTACTCCAACGGGTACTGACTTGTTAGGGTGTCTTGTGAAAGCCTCGTAGCGTCCCTATGCAGTCACACCTCGGAAGTGTTGATGTGCGTGGTTGGGTGCAAAGTTCCTTTGAACTTTTACGCGACTGGTGGGTAAAGGGCGAAACCTCTGCAGAGTGTACGATCTATCATGATAGCCTTGCTCATGGTCACGAGCGGCCTGGATCCTTTTTGATTAGAATATGGTATTTATTCATGCTTAATGTCACTTACACTATTAATTGGGTTACAACCGGGTTCTCATTCACTTGTAGTAACTTGGATAAAGTTAAAACGAACCAACTAAAAGTGCTAATGCAGTTAAGCCAGTGTCTATCCTTTTTGAGCCTTCATAACCCGTGCTATACTTGCTAAGTAATTTCCATTACTTACACTTGCTGTTATTACTATTTTTGGGCAAAATCCCGGACGGGTAACAGATTGGAGTCAGGCTGATTATGCTGTGGAGTTTCCGGAGGATTTGCCGTACTTCTGAGTTCGCGTTCTCCCAGTCAGAGTCCCTGTGGGATGCGGCTACACTTAGAGAGAGTTTATTAGTCTTCCGCTATCCATGTATTTCATTTATGCAAAACTCTGATGTAAGCGATACTTTATGTTGAATAAATGAAGCAATGTACTCTGTTTTACCATATTTGTAAGCTGTATGTGTTACGTGGACTTCCTGGGCACACATACAGTAGCATTCGGATTTCTGTGTAAATCCGGGTGTGACACCCGCCCTCGGTGGAATCGGAGAACACCCAGCACCGTACCTCCCACAACGCCGTTGGCCCCTCAGTAACCACTGCCAAGCTAGAGACGTACAAGCTACTCGACCAAGACCAGAGCCATTATAGTTCCAGCGGTGGCGACAGGCTCCTGGGTTGCCGCTTTAAGAACCGGTCCTTAGAGGGAGACACTAGAGCAAAGCACACAGCACATGCTCTAACTCCCTGTTCCATGTTGCTAAAAAGCAAGTTTTAACATTAAAGTTGAAGTGGACCATTAATACAAGTTTAATAGTTAAATAATGGTGACAGTAGCTACGCCTAGCAAAATACTACCCATATGCATAAACCCATAGGAATACAAGGACAGGGAAATAAATGCTAGGTACAACCTTAAAGGTAAACAATATTAGACACATGCGTATGTAATGAACAGTGTATTAAAAGGGTGAGTAGGTAGCAAGGATTGTCCGTGCTATAACTTGCCTTCCTCGGAGTACGGCTGCTGCTGCGAGTCCTGCTCCGGCACGTCCTCAACGTACTCGAAGTCCAAAGCTACGGGCTCGCCGACTGGACACGATCATCACGCAAGCATCTAAAGCAATCATTACATGCAACCAAAATTAATTCTATTAGAACAGTACACCAAACAGTGAAAATAGTACAAAAACAGGAGCTAGAAATAATCTACGCTTCGCTACGAACACATGAGCGCGAGAATCACGCTAATCGGAGCTAAAACGTGAAAGTTATAGCGTTTCTAAGGTTCAGGGACTTGCTGGCAAGTTTCTGAAACTTACAGGGGCTAATCTGCGAAAAACCGAGGACCTATACGTAAATAACAGTAGCCACCAGGGGCTGGCGCGTAAAACTACACGTGCTGGACCGCGGGTTCTATTTTTCAAAAGCGCAGGGGCTAAAACGAATAAAACAGGACCTATCCGCAAATACTTTTGAACTGGAATGGACCGCGGGTTGATTTCTGGAAAGTGCAGGGGCTCTTTAACAAAAACGCCTCGGCGAACCGGCACGCGCCCATTGGATCGGATCTGGACGGCTGAGATTTAAAACGCGAAGGGGTATCGGCTGTTCTAATCTGGACCATCGATCTGAGATCGGACGGCCCACGGCGATTGGCTCGCCGGGGACGAAGGGGATGCGGCGGCGCCGCTCGGGCCGAGGCGAGAGATCGCCGGAGTTGAGCCTAACTCGGGCTAGGGTGCTCGGCTTTCGACGAGATCTGGTCCAACAGGCTCAGGAAGTCATGGCGAATCGATCTAGGGGGTTCAAGTCGAGCGTCGGCCGACGTAGCGTGCTGACGACGACGAGCGGCGGAGTTGGACTCCGGTGTACCGCGGGGAGTGGGTTTTGGAGTGTATCGGGGTCGGGTTTTTGGCTCTGGAGCACCAGGGGGAGATGGCTAGTGCTAATGTGATGCTCAAGTGGTGCTGCGTGCAGTGCAACGACCGGACGACGACGGCCGGCGGTCGGGCGACGACGGTGATCGCGGGAAGTCCTACTACGGCGCACTAATGCTCGAATTGAAGGTGTAGGTGGACTTGTTACCTCCTGAGGAAGATCCTGGTGCAGGGAATCGACCGGAGATGGCTTGGTCGACAGGAACGGCGGCGGCGCTGTGGACGTCGGGGAGATGTTAGCCACGATCAAGGCATAAGAGATGGATGGTGAGCGCAGGGGAAGCTTCAGTACCTTCTGGCGATCAGCTGGGTGGCGTTGGCCGGCCGGGAGACACGCCGGAGCAGCCTGGCGGCGTGCGGCGGCGCTGCACAAGTTCGGCGGCGCGTGGACAGGGCGGTGGAGTGGCTCGGGTGGACTTAACGTGCGATGGCGAGGTCAGGGACAGCTCAAGGGTGCTCAGGCGCCTTAAGAAGGAGTTTGGGAAGGCTCAGGGCGACGGGAACGCGTTCGCCGGCGTTTATGGAAGGTCCGCGGTGGCGGCGGGTGCTTTCCAAGCCGGGTGAGCTTGGTTTCCTTACTGGGGACGGGTGAAAAAGGAAAGGGAGGTGCGCGAAGTTTCGAGGAAGCTGCCTGGGGGCAATTGGGGTGTTTGGTATGGAAGGCGTGCGCGGGAATGGCGCGGCGAGCTCGGGCAGCGGGAGCGGGGCGCGCGGCTGCGGTGTCGCGCGGAGAAAGGGGGTGGGGGCGTGTCAGCTGGGCCAGGGAGGTGCGGGTTGGTGGGGCACACGATCCGGGCTCGGTCCTGGGACGGCGGTGCGGTCGTCGGCGGGGATGGCCGGCGCTGCTGCTCGGGCCGGGAGGAGGAAGAAGACGGGAGGTGGGAGATGACAGGCGGGGCCGGGCTTTCAGTGGGGGGGGGAAGAGGGAAGGCGCGGCTGGCTGGCGGGCTGGGCCGAGGCGCGCGAGGGGAGAAGGGGTGGGCCGAGGGAGAAACTGGGCCGGGGGAAGAAAGGAAAGGGAGAAGGGGCTGGGCCGCGGCGGAGGTGTTGGGCCGGACTGGAGAAAGAGTAGAGGGGGCAAAAGCGGACCCGGGAAAGAGTTCAGGGGGCGAAAGCGAACTCTAGCCTAAACAACTTTTCTAGAGCTCCAAACAAAGTGATTCAAATTTAAATTTAAATGAATTTAAATTCTTGTTTGAATCACAAGCAATACAAAAATAAATGCAGCAGCATGAATGCAACAATAAATGTTTCTATCACTTATATTTGATTTTAAAGTTTAGAAATTTATTATTTAGCCTATAATAAATAGGAGCAAGCGCTAATTAATTATTTAAATGCCAAAAATTTTAAATTGAGCATTTTTGGGTGTTACACCCTCTTCTTTGTTTTTTTTCTTGACAACTGAAGCCTAATCTTAACTTCATCAGCCCCAACTAGACAACGAAGTAATAAAGCTCGAATGGTGATCGACCCTATATGGGCTATATTTGAAGAAACAATGATCATGTTTGCTAAATTTTACCCTAGCTATCTTGAAAATCCAGCATAAGTACCTTGATTTTCGAGTGAATCAATTGTTGGGTATGTGACATACGAGCCGGGCGGATCCAATAAGCCCCCCTCTCCCTATCTCTATGGAGAGAATAGGGCATCGGCTTAAGGCCCCCCTCTCCCTATCTCTATGGTGATGTCTCGAGAGCGGAGAGATGAGAGCTGGTGAGCTTTCAGCCTGGAGTAGCGCTGAATATGTGGATAGAAAGGTCTGTAACTAGGAAGCCGACGGTGGACGATGACAGGAAGATCAAGGCGGGGGACGAACGTGATAGGCTCATAACATGCGAGTGCCTGATTGAACCGCAAAACAAGGTGATGGATTGGTTGTCGGAACAAGATCCAACGGCTAAGTCTTAGTTTTGTCGCATGAGATACACTAAGAGTCTGATTGGTTCATTGCTGAGCTAAGCGAGGCTAGTACTAGCAAGCCAGAACCCCGGTGGCCAGGCTGAATACATACAATATACCTTTGATTGGTTGCCTACTCCTATCCAACCTGGCTGCTCGGAGTTCTAGTTTGGTTGGCCGCATGGAGTCACGCATGCACACACTCCAAGTCTTTTTTGGCCTCGTCTGAGTGCAAGCTGCATCGCCAGAGCCTGGCTCCCAGGAAACACCCATTTTCTATGTATCGCCGGAGCCAGCCTCGGCAGCAGCTTTTGCACCTCGAGAGCCAGGCCCAACTATTGGTTCACGCAACCAATCAATGCACACTTGTATCCCAGGAGCCTGGTCACGCCGAATACAGGGATACAATCAGACCCTACATTCCATCTTTCTCGACAACTCTTTATGAGTGGCCAACAAATTTGGTGCTTTTAACAGTTTATCTCAGTAGTAGTCGATAGTTTACCCGATACAATTGACATCTTTGCTAGTAATTCAAATCACTAGCGACATAATTTCCAACAAACTATCACTGCCACCCACATATACATTATATATGTTGTCATCAAGTTTCAAAAGAACTACTGGGCACTTGTAAAAAGCCATTGGAAAAATGTTGTGCGACATTTAGGAAACATGCGTGTGCAAAATAGTATCTCTGATCGATCCGTAATCTATAAGGCCTTCTCCCGTGGCCATCTCAAATCGCACCTTCGTGTGACGTGGTGCATGCAAAAATCGAACCCACCACTGGAGACCTCGAATCTTCCAGAAAAGAGAAAGGAATTGGAGCCTATTTGGGATTCGATGCTTGGGAACTAAAAAATTCAGAATCTGACAACAACGCATGCAGAGCACGGTAACGAGAGGGAGAGACACAATATTTTATTCGGTCTTTCCTGTGCTCCCGAACCCACCGCTGCTGACATCTCACAAAATCGAACTCAACTCTTTTCACAGGTTTTTTTTGCCACGTAACGCACCCACTGCTGGAGAAGGCCTACCAGCTATATAATTGGTACCCACTGAAAGTCTCACCTATATTTCTCTCCACGTGCAAGATGTCCACGATCTTCTCTCAACATGCAAGCTGTCCACGTCACAATCCACTAGATCTTCTCTCAACATGCAAGCTGTTCACATCACAATCCACTAGATCTTCTCTCAACATGCAAGCTGTCCACATCATCATCCACTAGAATTATGAATTTATGTCTTCTACTGATTTTCTGCGGCTATGCATTGTGTTAGTCTTTGCGAGTACCATGCTACAAATTTCTAAGTAGTTCTCTCTCAATAAAATGAATGTGTTTTTCTCTACATTGTTGTTTAAAAAAATTACAATGCAATCATTTTAATGTTTCTACTTTCAAATTGCATCTTCAAATTTTGTATAAATTCCCGCACGCGGGGTACCACCTAGTTTATCAGTATGATTGAATGATGTACTGGAAAATGTGTTTACGACGGCAAGAGCATGCAGGAAAGCCCCGCCAGAACATGGCTATTCCGGTACACGTGTAGGCGTGCACCACGCTATAGCAAAGAACCTCTTGATGGGCTGGTCCTCGTCCTCCCGATCGATCGAATGAAGGAGAATAATGAAAATGTCCCATGGTCCCGCATACGATTTGGCAACAAAATGTTGTTGCGAGCAAGAGATCGATCGAGGACGCCGCGACCGCGATAGGTAGGGCTCGTCCTTGCAAGCCCAGAAAAGGCACGCACGCTCGCTCAGTCGCAACTCGACGTGGACCCGGCCATCGACCCAACCGCCCAACAAAGAAACCGGCCGGGGGCGTACGTACAATTAGCCGGTGCTTGCGTAGCGTGCGTACGTACGCACGCACGTGCAGTAACGTCACACCCGGATTTACACAAAACTCGAATGTGGTCATATGTGTGCCCAAGGAAGTCCACCGACACATATAGCGAACAAATATGGTAAAAATCAGAGTATAATGCTTCATTATTCAACATAGAGTAGCGATTACATCAGAGTTTTGCATAAATGAAGTACATGGACAACGGAAGACTAGTAAACTCTCTCTAAGTGTAGCCGCAATCCCACAGGGACTCTGACTAGGAGAACGCCAACTCAGAAGTACGGTAAATCCTCTGGAAACTCCACAGCATAATCAGCCTGACTCCAATCTGTTACCCGTCCGGGATTTTGCCCAAAAATAATAATAATAACAAGTGTAAGTAATGGAAATTACTTAGCAAGTATAGCACGGGTTATGAAGGCTCAAAAAGGCTAGACACTGGCTTAACTGCATTAGCACTTTTAGTTGGTTCGTTTTAACTTTATCCGAGTTACTACAAGTGCATGAGATCCCAGTTGCAACCCAATTAATAAAGTGTAAGTGTCATTAAGCAGTAATAAATACCATATTCTAATAAAAAAGGATCCAGGCCGCTCGTGACCCTGAGCAAGGCTATCATGATAGATCGTACACTCTGCAGAGGTTTCGCCCTTTACCTACCAGTCGCGTAAAAGTTCAAAAGAACTTTGCACCCAACCACGCACATCAACACTTCCGAGGTGTGACTGCATAGGGACGCTACGAGGCTTTCACAAGACACCCTAACAAGTCAGTAGCCGCTGGAGTACTATACGGCGGTGAAAACTTAGGCACCGAGATCGACGTACGCCCACGGAGTCACACCGTGAGGGGGTCGATGGCGTCCGGAGCGCGGGTATCGCACCCATACTGCGCAACGTGCAGAGTTCTCAATCGCTGAGACTCCTACACGGGACTGGGTCTAACGTGACCTAGCCGACGGGGCTACCGTCCTCGGTGGAATCGGAGAACACCCAGCACCGTACCTCCCACAACGCCGTTGGCCCCTCGGTAACCACTGCCAAGCTAGAGACGTACAAGCTACTTGACCAAGACCAGAGCCATTATAGTTCTGGCGGTGGCGACAGGCTCCTGGGTTGCCGCTTTAAGAACCGGTCCTTAGAGGGAGACACTAGAGCAAAGCACACAACACATGCTCTAGCTCCCTAATCCATGTTGCTAAAAAGCAAGTTTTAACATTAAAGTTGAAGTGGACCATTAAATCAATATTAACAATTAAGTAAAGGTGACAGTGGTTGCGCCTAGCAAAATACTACCCATATGCAAAAACCCATAGGAATACAAGGACAAGGAAATAAATGCTAGGAATAACCTTAATGGTAAACAATATTAGACACTTGCGTATGTAGTGAACAGTGTATTAAAAGTGAGATAGGTAGCAAGGATTGTCCGTGCTATAACTTGCCTTCCTCGAAGTACGGCTGCTGCTGCAAATCCTGCTCCGGCACGTCCTCAACGTACTCGAAGTCCAACGCTACGGGCTCACCGACTGGACACGAACATCACGCACGCATTCCAAAACAATCATCACATGCAAGCAAAAGTAATTCTATTAGAACAGTACACCAAACAGTAAAAACAGTACAAAAACAGGAGCTAGAAATAATCTACGCTTCGCTACGAACACATGAGCGCGAAAATCACGCAAATCGGAGCTAAAACGTGAAAGTTATAGCGTTTCTAAGATTCGGGGGCTTGCTGGTAAAGTTTTGAAATTTCCAGGGGCCTAAACGAATAAAACAGTACCTATCCGTAATTATTTTTGAATTAAAATGGACCGCGGGTTAATTTCCAGAAAGCCCAGGGGCTCTTTAGAAAAATAGCCCGCGCTGACCGGTACGCGGGGTTTGACTCGCGACGTGGCGCGATGTGAGCCGTTGGATCTGGATCGGGCGGCTGGGATTTAAAACGCGAAGGGGTATCCGGCCGATCTAATCTCGGCAGTTGGCTGGCGATCGGACGACCCTGATCGCCCGACTCGCCGGGGAAGAAGAACCCGCGGCGGCGCCGCTCGCGCGACGGCGAGGCTCGCCGGAGTTGGGCGTAACTCGGGCTAGGGGGCTCCATTCTCGACGAGGTCTGGTCCTACAGACTCAGGGGAAGATGGCGAGTGCATCTAGGGGGTTCGTGACGTGGGTTGGCCGGCGAGGCGGCCGGACGGCGGTGCGCGGCGGAGTTGAACTCCGGTGAGCCGCGAGGGGGTGAGTTTCGGGTGGTTTGGGGTTCTGATTTTTGGCTCTGGAGCTTCAGTGAACAACGGCGAGTGCTCCTGTGGGGTCCTAGAGGTGCATGGTGTGGTGTAGCGGCCTGTCGGCGATGACCGGCGGTCGGCCGATGGCGAGGGTCGCGGGGAGCGATCTACGGTGCATGAAGGTTGAAATTGAGGGGAGGAGGAGCTTCGTTACCCCCTGGCGATGCTCCTGACGCGAGGAATCGGCCGGAGGGGTGGTGGAGCGACGGGTCGAAGGCGAGCGGCGGTCGGTGGCGTCGGTGCTCGCCGGCGATGGTGCTCCGGTGCGCGGGAAAGGGCTCGGAGCAGCTCGGCGTGCTCCACGCGGCTCGGTGAAGATCTAACGAGGCTCGGGCAGGGCGATGGCGTGCCGGTGCGCGACGACGACGGCGGCCGGCGAAGTTCGAAGCTCGGCGGCTCGGGAGCGGCGTGACTGGAGGCGGCGGCGACGCTAGGGCTGGGGTGATGGGGTTGGTGGGAGCAGGCAGTGTCGCGGGCTGGATTAAGAAGGCACGGGGTCAGGCGGCATCGGCGTGCGGGCCCGGCCGCGGTGAGCGCGTCATCACCGGCTCTCGGGATGGAAAGGGGGCGAGGGGGAAGAAGGAAGGTGACGCCAGCGCTGGCGTCAGCGCCTGACAGGTGGGGCCCGGCTGGCAGCGAGAGAGGGAGGCGGGGGCGAGCGGCTGCGGCTGGGCCGGGTGGGCCGAGGGGAGTGGCTGGGCCGCGAGAAAAGAAAAGGAGAGGGGGATGGGCCGGACCGGGGAGAAAGAAGAGGGAGCAAAAGTGAACCCGAGAAAGAGTTCAGGGGGCGAAAGCAGACCTTCGATCGCGGGCCGCGCGAGTTGCCGGGCCGGACCAGAGAAGAGAGAGGAGGGGCAGAATCGAACCAGAAGAAGAGTTCAGGGAGCGAAATTGAACTATGGGCCTAACAACTTTTCTAGAGCTCCAAACAGAGTGATTCAAATTTGAATTTAAATATATTTAAATTCTTGTTTGAATCACAAGCAATACAAAAATAAATGCAGCAGCATGAATGCAACAATAAATGTTTCTACCACTTATATTTGATTTTAAATTTTAGAAAATTATTATTTAGCCTTTATAAAATAGGTGAGAGCATTAAATAATTAATTAAATGCCAAAAATTTTAAATTTGAGTATTTTGGGTGTTACAAACCTACCCACCTTAAGGTGAATCTCGTCCTCGAGATTCGGATGTGGAAGCGAAGAGCTGTGGGTACTCGGACTTGAGATCTTCTTCCCGCTCCCAAGTCGCTTCCTCTGCTGAATGCCGGCTCCACTGCACCTTGCACATCCGAATGGTCTTGTTCCTCAGCACTCTCTCCGACACCTCCAGGATCCTGATCGGATACTCCTCGTACGTGAGGTCCTCCTGAACATTCAACTCGTCAATCGGGATCTGCTCTTCTGGCACCCGCAAACACTTCTTCAACTGGGACACATGGAACACATCGTGCACTCTGGCTAGTCTCAGGCAGATCTAGCCGATATGCCACTTCGCCCATCCGTTCCTGTATCCTGAACGGTCCGATGTAACGAGGCGCCAACTTGCCTTTGACATTGAACCGCTTTACACCTCTCATGGGTGACACCTTGAGGTACACAAAATCATCCACTCTGAAGCTGAGGTCCCTCCGTCTGACATCGGCGTAACTCTTCTGTCTGGACTGGGCCACCTTCAGGTTCTCTCTGATCACCTGTACCTGCCGCTCTGCATCTCTGAGTATCTCTGGACCAAAGACCTGACTCTCTCCAGTCTGATTCCAGAACAATGGGGTCCGGCACTTCCTGCCATACAATGCCTCGAACGGTGCCATCTGCAGACTCTTCTGGTAGCTGTTATTGTAGGAGAACTCTGCATACGGCAAACTCTTATCCCAGCTGACACCGTACTGTAACGCACAAGCCCTCAACATATCCTCCAGTATCTGATTGGTCCGCTCTGTCTGACCATCTGTCTGCGGGTGATAAGCTGAGCTGAAGTGCAGCTTCGTGTCCATGGACTCATGTAACTTCCGCCAGAAGTGTGAGGTGAACTGAGTACCACGATCTGACACAATCTTCTTCGGCACCCCGTGTAAGCACACAATCCGCTCCATTTACAACTCTGCTAGTCTGGCGCCTGTGTAGGTGGTCTTCACTGGCAGAAAGTGGGCCACCTTGGTCAGACGATCAACAATCACCCAAATGGAGTCGAATCCTCTCTGAGTGCGGGGCAGTCCAGTGATGAAGTCCATGCCAACTTCTTCCCATTTCCACTCCGAGATCTTCAACGGCTGAAGCAATCCAGCTGGCCTCTGATGTTCTGCCTTGACTCGCTGACATGTGTCGCACAATGCCACGTGAGTCGCCACATCACGTTTCAATCCGTACCACCAGAATCTCTTCTTGATGTCCTGATACATCTTAGTGCTACCTGGGTGGATCGAATAAGCTGAGTCATGTGCCTCTCTCAGAATCATCTCTCTGATCTGTGCTATATCTGGCACACATGTCCTCTTCCCATGCCATAGAGTTCCCTGATCATCAAATCGGAATCCAGGGGCCTTTCCCAAAGCAACATTCCCCACAATCTCTCTGATCTTCTCATCCTGCAGCTGACCTCTCCGGATCTCCTGCTCGAGTGTGGGCTCCACTGCCATCTCTGTGATGCTGGTGACGAATCCCAGACTCATCCTCTCAAACTCTCGGCGGAGCTCCTCAGGCAAACAGTGCCCAGTGATCCTGTTCACATAACTCCTCCTGCTCAGAGCATCTGCCACCAAGTTGGCCTTCCCTGGGTGATAGTGGATCTCCAGATCATAATCCTTGATCAGCTCTAACCACCTGCGCTGTCTCATGTTCAGATCTGACTGAGTGAAGACATACTTGAGGCTCTTATGATCAGTGTAGATGTCACATCTGTGTCCAATCAAGTAATGTCTCCAGATCTTCAGAGCATGAACCACAGCTGCCAACTCCAAGTCGTGCGTCGGATAGTTCTGCTCATGCTTCCTCAGCTGCCTGGACGCATAAGACACGACTCTGCCCTCCTGCATAAGGACGCAACCCAGTCCTAGACGGGATGCATCACAGTAGATGGAGAAACTCTTAGCCAAATCTGGCAATACTAGCACTGGGGCTGTAGTCAACCTCTTCTTCAACTCTTCGAAGCTGACCTGGCACGCCTCTGTCCACACGAACGGGGCATTCTTCTCCAGCAAAGCAGTCAGCGGCTTAGCAATCTTGGAGAATCCTTCAATGAACCGTCTGTAATAACCGGCCATCCCAAGGAAACTCCTGATCTCGCTCACATCCCGTGGTGGATTCCAGCTCAATACATCACTGACTTTCTTCGGATCAACTGCCACTCCTCCATTGGACAACACGTGTCCCAGAAATGCTACTTCCTTCAGCCAGAACTCACACTTGCTCAGCTTGGCATACAACTGATGCTCCCGAAGTCTCTGCAGTACCAACCTCAGGTGTTCCTCATGTTCTTCCTCATTCTTGGAGAAGACCAGAATGTCATCAATAAATACCACCACGAACTTGTCCAGATAATCCATGAACACGCTGTTCATCAAGTACATGAAGTATGCAAGAGCGTTGGTCAATCCAAAAGACATGACCAAGAACTCATACAACCCGTACCGAGTAGTGAAAGCGGTCTTGGGTATGTCTGACGGGCGGATCCTCATCTGATAATAGCCCGAACGAAGATCTATCTTGGAGAACACACAAGCTCCTCTCAACTGATCGAACAGATCATCAATCCTCGGCAGTGGGTACTTGTTCTTGATGGTCACTTCGTTGAGGGCTCGATAGTCCACACGCAACCTCTGAGTACCATCCTTCTTGTCGACGAACAATACGGGTGCTCCCCACGGCGAAGCACTCGGACGAATGTACCCCTTGGCCAACAATTCGTCCAACTCCTTCTTGAGCTGCTCCAGCTCCTTCGCTCCCATCCTATACGGCCTCTTGGCTATAGGTGCAGTGCCAGGTTTTAGTTCAATAACGAATTCAACATCTCGTTCTGGAGGCATACCTGGCAACTCATCTGGGAACACATCCGGGAACTGGCTCACCACCCTGATATCTTCGGTTGTCGTCCCTTCAGCTTGATTGGCTTGGCCTTGCTCGGAGGAACTGGCTGCCTGATACTCCACCTTGTCACCGGACTCTGCTGTCAGCTGGATGGTCCTCGTAGCACACCTGATCACTGCATCATATCTGGTCATCCAGCTCATACCCAGGATGAAATCAAATCCAAGGGTCTCCAGTACTATCGGACCTGCCTTGAACTCTACCCCCCTTATTATGATGGGAACATGGGGGCACCGTAGAGTTGCCCGCTGTTCACCTCCTGGTGAGCTTACTAGCATTGTGTTCATCATGGGTTTCAGAGCTAATAAATTCTTCTTTACAAAAGCAGCGGAAATGAAAGCATGCGAAGCTCCAGAATCAAATAAAACAGTGACGGGGGTCGAATTGACGAGGAACGTACCCACGACCACATCAGTAGAGGCCTCAGCTGTCTCTGCACCGGTGTGGTTGAGCTTGCCCCGAACCGGAGTCTGCGGTGCACGACCTCCCTGCTGCTGACCCTGCGGCTGCCCAACTCTCTGAGTACTGCCCTGCTGGTTCTGTCCGGCGGCGTCCTGGATCTTCTTGGGGCAGGCATTGGCGAAGTGTCCCTGCTCGCCACAGTGGTAGCACACCCTCGGGCCCACCGGTGTAGTGTTGACTGGACTGATGCGCTGGACTGGACTCGGCTGCACCTGGCTGCGCTGAACTGGACCCATCTGTGGCTGACCCTGAGGACGTTGCTGCTGTGGCGCCCGAGGAAACTGAGGACGCTGCTGTTGGTACTAGCCACGACTGAGCATGCCGGACTGGCCCTGGAAGCGCTGCTGGCCTCCCACCTGCTGACTCTGTGGCGGTGCGAAGCGTGGACGACTGTTGCTGCCCACCTGCTGTCCCTGGAGCTTCCTCTTCTTGTCCTCCATCTCACGGCGCTTGTGCTCCAACATCAGCGCGCCATCCACCAGCTCGTGAAAGGTCGGGAACTTGGTGCACATCAGCTGGTACTGGAGAGCATCCTGCAGACCGTCACGGAACCTGGCCTGCTTCTTCTGGTCAGTGGCCACGTCTTCTGGAGCATAACGGGCCAGCGCGACGAACTTGTCACGGTAAGCCGTGACACTCATCCCTTCCTGCTTCAGAGCCAGGAACTCCTTCTTCTTCAGAATCATCAAAGCCTCCGGCACGTGGTGTGCACGAAAGCTGCTGCAGAACTGCTGCCAGGTGATCTGCGTACCGGCCGGGCGTGAGGACTGGTATGAATCCCACCAATCCAACGCCGGCCCCTGAAGCTGCCCTCCGGCGTACAGTACCTTCTCTCTGTCATCGCACTGGGCGATGTCCAACTGTCTCTCCACTGCCTTGAGCCAGTCATCTGCCTCAAGGGGGTCGCTGGCCTTGCTGAAGGTCGGCGGGTGTCCCTTCAGAAATTCGCCCCTCTTGTCTCTGGGCGGTGCAACTGCCTGGGGGTGATGTTGGTACGGATTCAGGTTTGGGGGCGGATTCTGGTGCGGAGGCTGTCCGCCCGCATTGCCTCCGGGGTGAGCCATCTATAATCACAAGGGTCAGATGTTAGATGATTAGTACGAGAAAATATATATACCCCTACTATCTAAACAATCAAGTCCTTAATCCTTATACCTATATCTAGATGGTTGCAGACAGGTGTCTACGCCCATCACAATCATTACAAAGAACCAAATCAAACATAAGCATAATAACAATAAGTACAAGCAGGTAAAGGCAAAAACTCACACAAGACTCGACTGTTAGATTTTTAAAATTTTTAAAACATGGGGGTCTCCTAGTAATTTGTCAACCGTACTATCTAGGCTGCGTTCCTACAGTCAGCACGGCTCTGATACCAATCTGTCACACCCGGATTTACACAAAACCCGAATGTGGCCATATGTGTGCCCCGGAAGTCCACCGACACATATAGCGAACAAATATGGTAAAAATCAGAGTACAATGCTTCATTATTCAACATAGAGTAGCGATTACATCAGAGTTTTTCATAAATGAAGTACATGGACAGCGGAAGACTAGTAAACTCTCTCTAAGTGTAGCCGCAATCCCACAGGGACTCTGACTAGGAGAACGCCAACTCAGAAGTACGGCAAATCCTCTGGAAACTCCACAGCATAATCAGCCTGACTCCAATCTGTTACCCGTCCGGGATTTTGCCCAAAAATAATAATAATAACAAGTGTAAGTAATGGAAATTACTTAGCAAGTATAGCACGGGTTATGAAGGCTCAAAAAGGCTAGACACTGGCTTAACTGCATTAGCACTTTTAGTTGGTTCGTTTTAACTTTATCCGAGTTACTACAAGTGCATGAGATCCCAGTTGCAACCCAATTAATAAAGTGTAAGTGTCATTAAGCAGTAATAAATACCATATTCTAATAAAAAAGGATCCAGGCCGCTCGTGACCCTGAGCAAGGCTATCATGATAGATCGTACACTCTGCAGAGGTTTCGCCCTTTACCTACCAGTCGCGTAAAAGTTCAAAAGAACTTTGCACCCAACCACGCACATCAACACTTCCGAGGTGTGACTGCATAGGGACGCTACGAGGCTTTCACAAGACACCCTAACAAGTCAGTAGCCGCTGGAGTACTATACGGCGGTGAAAACTTAGGCACCGAGATCGACGTACGCCCACGGAGTCACACCGTGAGGGGGTCGATGGCGTCCGGAGCGCGGGTATCGCACCCATACTGCGCAACGTGCAGAGTTCTCAATCGCTGAGACTCCTACACGGGACTGGGTCTAACGTGACCTAGCCGACGGGGCTACCGTCCTCGGTGGAATCGGAGAACACCCAGCACCGTACCTCCCACAACGCCGTTGGCCCCTCGGTAACCACTGCCAAGCTAGAGACGTACAAGCTACTTGACCAAGACCAGAGCCATTATAGTTCTGGCGGTGGCGACAGGCTCCTGGGTTGCCGCTTTAAGAACCGGTCCTTAGAGGGAGACACTAGAGCAAAGCACACAACACATGCTCTAGCTCCCTAATCCATGTTGCTAAAAAGCAAGTTTTAACATTAAAGTTGAAGTGGACCATTAAATCAATATTAACAATTAAGTAAAGGTGACAGTGGTTGCGCCTAGCAAAATACTACCCATATGCAAAAACCCATAGGAATACAAGGACAGGGAAATAAATGCTAGGAATAACCTTAATGGTAAACAATATTAGACACTTGCGTATGTAGTGAACAGTGTATTAAAAGTGAGATAGGTAGCAAGGATTGTCCGTGCTATAACTTGCCTTCCTCGGAGTACGGCTGCTGCTGCAAATCCTGCTCCGGCACGTCCTCAACGTACTCGAAGTCCAACGCTACGGGCTCACCGACTGGACACGAACATCACGCACGCATTCCAAAACAATCATCACATGCAAGCAAAAGTAATTCTATTAGAACAGTACACCAAACAGTAAAAACAGTACAAAAACAGGAGCTAGAAATAATCTACGCTTCGCTACGAACACATGAGCGCGAAAATCACGCAAATCGGAGCTAAAACGTGAAAGTTATAGCGTTTCTAAGATTCGGGGGCTTGCTGGCAAAGTTTTGAAATTTCCAGGGGCCTAAACGAATAAAGCAGGACCTATCCGTAATTATTTTTGAATTAAAATGGACCGCGGGTTAATTTCCAGAAAGCCCAGGGGCTCTTTAGAAAAATAGCCCGCGCTGACCGGTACGCGGGGTTTGACTTGCGACGTGGCGCGATGTGAGCCGTTGGATCTGGATCGGGCGGCTGGGATTTAAAACGCGAAGGGGTATCCGGCCGATCTAATCTCGGCCGTTGGCTGGCGATTGGACGGCCCTGATCGCCCGACTCGCCGGGGAAGAAGAACCCGCGGCGGCGCCGCTCGCGCGACGGCGAGGCTCGCCGGAGTTGGGCGTAACTCGGGCTAGGGGGCTCCATTCTCGACGAGGTCTGGTCCTACAGACTCAGGGGAAGATGGCGAGTGCATCTAGGGGGTTCGTGACGTGGGTTGGCCGGCGAGGCGGCCGGACGGCGGTGCGCGGCGGAGTTGAACTCCGGTGAGCCGCGAGGGGGTGAGTTTCGGGTGGTTTGGGGTTCTGATTTTTGGCTCTGGAGCTTCAGTGAACAGCGGCGAGTGCTCCTGTGGGGTCCTAGAGGTGCATGGTGTGGTGTAGCGGCCTGTCGGCGATGACCGGCGGTCGGCCGACGGCGAGGGTCGCGGGGAGCGATCTACGGTGCATGAAGGCTGAAATTGAGGGGAGGAGGAGCTTCGTTACCCCCTGGCGATGCTCCTGACGCGAGGAATCGGCCGGAGGGGTGGCGGAGCGACGGGTCGAAGGCGAGCGGCGGTCGGTGGCGTCGGTGCTCGCCGGCGATGGTGCTCCGGTGCGCGGGAAAGGGCTCGGAGCAGCTCGGCGTGCTCCACGCGGCTCGGTGAAGATCTAACGAGGCTCGGGCGGGGCGATGGCGTGCCGGTGCGCGACGACGACGGCGGCCGGCGAAGTTCGAAGCTCGGCGGCTCGGGAGCGGCGTGACTGGAGGCGGCGGCGACGCTAGGGCTGGGGTGATGGGGTTGGTGGGAGCAGGCAGTGTCGCGGGCTGGATTAAGAAGGCACGGGGTCAGGCGGCATCGGCGTGCGGGCCCGGCCGCGGTGAGCGCGTCATCACCGGCGCTCGGGATGGAAAGGGGGCGAGGGGGAAGAAGGAAGGTGACGCCAGCGCTGGCGTCAGCGCCTGACAGGTGGGGCCCGGCTGGCAGCGAGAGAGGGAGGCGGGGGCGAGCGGCTACGGCTGGGCCGGCTTGGCTGGGCCGGGTGGGCCGAGGGGAGTGGCTGGGCCGCGAGAAAAGAAAAGGAGAGGGGGATGGGCCGGACCGGGGAGAAAGAAGAGGGAGCAAAAGTGAACCCGAGAAAGAGTTCACGGGGCGAAAGCAGACCTTCGATCGCGGGCCGCGCGAGTTGCCGGGCCGGACCAGAGAAGAGAGAGGAGGGGCAGAATCGAACCAGAAGAAGAGTTCAGGGAGCGAAATTGAACTATGGGCCTAACAACTTTTCTAGAGCTCCAAACAGAGTGATTCAAATTTGAATTTAAATATATTTAAATTCTTGTTTGAATCACAAGCAATACAAAAATAAATGCAGCAGCATGAATGCAACAATAAATGTTTCTACCACTTATATTTGATTTTAAATTTTAGAAAATTATTATTTAGCCTTTATAAAATAGGTGAGAGCATTAAATAATTAATTAAATGTCAAAAATTTTAAATTTGAGTATTTTGGGTGTTACAAGTAATGAGACGCAACCACCGCGCTAGCTTCTGAGATCTCGCGCGCGCTCACTGCACCACCGGCGCATAAGGTCTAGCGCGCCCGCACTAGCTAGCTACCAGCTACGGCCTAGAGCACGTACAGTACGTGTAGCAGCCATAGCTTTGCAGGCACCAAGACTTTGCGTTTAGTTTATGTAAAAATAAGATTCTCATCACATAAAATGTCATAGCATGCATGGAATACTAAATATAGATAAAATCAAAAACTAATTACACAGATTTGTTATACTCTGTGAGACGAACATTTTGAGCCTAATTAATCAATTTTTGGATAATTTTTCACACGTACAAACGAAATGCTACAATGTCGCAATGATTATGAAGTGACCCCAAACCCCCAAATCTCCCCCATATTTTGGATCTAAACAAGGCCTTTAGATACCAAATTCTACCCCTAAAGTTCACTACACAAAAAGAAGATTCTCATCACATCATAATGTCATAGCATGCATGGAGTACTAAATGCAGAAAAAATCACAAACTAATTGCGCAGTTTTGTTGTACTATGCGAGACGAACATTTTGAACCTAATTAATTAATTTTTGGATAATTTTTCACACATACAAACGAAATGCTACAGTGACGCACGCACTCCAAAAGACCAAAGTTTGATTCCCAAATTCGGGAACTAAACAAGGCCCGCCCAAGTGCATGCAGCCGGATCGAGAGCTAGACGACGCATGCATGCGTACAGTACGTACGTAGCGTACTGCACGCACGATCTTTTCTTTTCCCCAGTACGTACGTCTAGAAAGCCGCGGCGGATGGATCCGTCACCGCTCACACCACCTGGCGCCGGTGTACGGCGGCCCACATGCTAGGCCGTGTTTCTTTCCGAAATTTTTTTTCAAAAGTAATCTAGCATGTATTAAGTATTAAATGGAGTCTATTTATAAAATTTTTTTAGGGATGAGTGTAACTTTACGTGACGAATCTAACGACTCTAATTAGTCCATGATTTACCACAGGAATACTACATTAGCCATCCTTTAATTATGTGGCCAAATGCCTCATTAGATTTGTCTCGTGAATTAATTCGGGTTGTAAAGATGATTTTGTAAATTGACTTTATTTAATACCCTTAATTATTGGTGGAAAATTTTTTCCACCCCCACACCGAAGAAACACAGCCTAGCAATCGATCGAGGAGCTAGCCTACACGTTGTACTCTACAAGCCTAGAGCTGCAGAGCAGGAGAGGAAGGCGCCCTCCTGCGCTGCTGCCGGCCTGCTGGGCTTTGCGCCGATCTCTCTGGAGTATGTAGCGCGCAAGATCCTCCTTGGCTGCCGCGTTTCGCGTCGCGCCGAACCAAAGAACCATCCGATCCGATCGATCCATGCATGCACGAACCATCCAATCCGTCGTCAGGGGTAGCTCCGAGAGCGCACGCGCATGCATGCAGGGGCGGCAGCGGCTCGTGTTGTCTTGTCCCGTCGTGGCCGGCGCGCGCGGGACGGCGGGCAGCGCCGGGGAGAAGCTAGCTGCGCTGCCTTTTCTGCCTGCAAGTGGAAATGGAAGACGAAAGGGGCGTGCCGGCGCACGTACGTACGGTGAAGGCGTGTGCATGCAGATGCAGATGCAGCGGCGATGCGATGGGAGAGGAGGGGATCGGTCGAGAGGGGCCGGGAAAAGAGAAGGCGCACGCGGGCAGGTGATGCGCTCGTTTTGTCTCTGTCAGCGAGCTGAGCTAGCAGGGGCCGATCGATGAGAAGAATCGAAAGAAGTGCAACGACGCACACGGTGGTATAGTACGTACGGTCGAGTAGCGTAGTGCTCGTACTGTGCTCTGACTCTGGAGCCCTTTGATCATAGAGGAGGGATCGATTCTCTCCCGTTCATATGCATGCATGCATGTGCATGGAGCCATGCATATATATGCTGGCTTTGCTCGATCCATCGTCAGCCTATGCATGCATGCACGTAGATCTATTCCGGCAGCTAGCACGGCATACAGTGCTGCATGGTTTCTACTATACAGTGCTGCATGCATGCCATGCATATAGGATGATCCATCGGCGCACGGCAGTACGGCACTACGGCAGCTGCCCGCCGGTCTGTCTCTGCTGTGTCGAGCTCTCAGATCATAAACAGGTACGTACCGCTTGACCTCTCTCAGTCTCAGAGGGTGGAATGGAAGAGCCATGCGCGCGCGCGCATTGTGATCTCTATGACTCCATCTATGTGCAACGCAGCCTAATTATACTGACCTCTACAGTGAGACAACTGACAAGTACTGTACGGACTTCATCTAGGAGATAATAAGAAAGGTCAAATTGTCACACCCGGATTTACGCAAAACCCGAATGTGGCCATATGTGTGCCCAGGAAGTCCACAGACACATATAGCGAACAAATATGGTAAAAATCATAGTACAATGCTTTATTCTCATCATAATGTAGCGTTTACATCAGAGTGTTGCAAAAATGAAATACATGGACAGCGGAAGACTAATACATCTCTCTAGCGTAGCCGCAATCCCACAGGGACTCTGACTGGGAGAACGCGAACTCAGAAGTACGGCAAATCCTCTGGAAACTCCACAGCATAATCAGCCTGACTCCAATCTGTTACCCGTCCGGGATTTTGCCCAAAAATAGTAATAACAGCAAGAGTAAGTAACAGAATTACTTAGCAAGTATAGCACGGGTGATGAGGCAAAAGAGGCTTGACACTGGCTTAACTGCATTAGCACTTTTAGTTGGTTCATTTTAATCATAACTACTACATTAGCTGAATCCCAGTTGTATCCCAAATTAATTAATGTAAGTCAACATTTAGCAGTAATAAATATCATCTTCTAATCATAAAAGGATCCATGCTGCTCGTGACCCTGAGCCGGGCTATCATGATAGATCGTACACTCTACAGAGGTTTCGCCCTTTTCCCACCAGTCGCGTAAAAGTTCAGAAGAACTTTGCACCCAACCACGCACATCGACACTTCCGAGGTGTGATCGCATAGGGACGCTACGAGGCTTTCACCAGACACCCTAACATGACAGTAGCCGCTGGAGTACTACAAGGTGGTGAGAACCTAGGCACCGAGATTGACTGACCCTCAGGGCGCAACGTGAGGGGGTCAATGGCATCCACGCACCGGCAAATCATGCCAACAACAAAGTAAATGGTGCAACGTGCGGAGCTCCCCGCACTCACGGAGGCTCCCAACACGGGACTAGGTCTAACGGGACCTAGCCGACGGGGCTACCGTCCTCGGTGGAATCCGAAATCACCCCGTGCCTTGCCTCCTACAACGCCGTAGGCCACTCGGTAACCACTGCCAAGCTAGAGACGTACAAGCTACTCAACCAAGACCAGAGCCATTATAGTTCCGGTGGCGGCGACAGGCTCCCAGGTTGCCGCTTTTACGAACTAGTCCTTAGGGAGAGACACTGGGGCCAGGCAAAACACGCAAGCCCCAGCTCCCTGATCCAAGTTGCTAAAAAGCAAGTTTTAATATTAACGTTGAAGTGGACCATTAATACAAGTTTAACAGTTAAGTGAAAGTGACAGTAGTTGCGCCTAGCAAAATACTACCCATATGCAAAAACCCATAGGAATACAAGGACAGGGAAATAAATGCTAGGTACGACCTTAATGGTAAACAATATTAGACACATGCGTATGTAAAGAACAGTGTATTAAAAGTGAGATAGGTAGCAAGGATTGTCCGTGCTATAACTTGCCTTCCTCGGAGTACGGCTGCTGCTGCGAGTCCTGCTCTGGCACGTCCTCAACGTACTCGAAGTCCAAAGCTACGGGCTCGCCGACTGGACACGAACATCACGCAAGCATCCCAAGCAATCATTACATGCAAGCAAATTAATTCTTTTAGAAACAGTACACCAACAGTAAAAACAGTACAAAAACAGGAGCTAGAAATAATCTACGCTACGCTACGAACACATGAGCGCGAAAATCACACTAATCGGAGCTAAAACGTGAAAGTTATAGCGTTTCTAAGGTTCAGGGACTTGCTGGCAAGTTTCTGAAACTCCCAGGGGCTAAACTGTGAAAAACCGAGGACCTATACGTAATTTCGTATTAAAACGGGAGGGCTAACGTGCAAAAACGCAAAGGCTGGACCGCGGGTTCAATTTTTCAAAAGCGCAGGGGCTAAAATGAATAAAACAGGACCTATCTGTAAATACTTTTGAACTGGAATGGACCGCGGGTTAATTTGAGGAAAACAGGGGGACTCTTTTACAAAATGGTCGGAGTTGACCGGTGCGCTGGGAATTGACTTGGGCCTAGGGTGGTCAGGAACCGTTGGATCAGGATCCAACGATCCAGGTTGGATCGAGCGGGTGAGGCGTCTGCCGGCGGCGGCGGCCGGCGGCGCTGCCTGCGACAGCGGCGGCGCATCGCCGGAGCAGGATCGATTCAGGGCTAGGGTGCTCGGTTTCCCTCGGCACTTGGTCGGGAATGGAGCTGGTGGTGTGGCGAGTTCACCTAGGGAGGTCTCGGCGGTGGGGAGGTGGTGCGTGCGATGTGCGGCGGCGACCGGCGGAGGCGGAGCTCCGGTGAGGTCGGCTTACTCGCAACGGGGCGAAAAAGCGAGGGAGACGTGGTTCGGGAGCACACTCACCACTGCACGAAGCTAACAGAGGCGCCAAGAGGGTCGGTGCGGTGGCGAGCTGACGGGTCGACGGCGCGGGGCGGCTCAACGGCGCTGGGAGCGGCGGTTCCACGCGGGGAAGGGGCTTCGGGTGGTGAGGGGTCGTCGAGGACCACCGCTACGTGACCGGGTCGATGAGAGGGTGCTCGTTGTTGCCTCGGTTTGGTCTGGGGAAGCTCGACGGCGGTGAGCCGGCGATGCCGGTCGGCGGCGCTGCAAGGGTCGGTGAGCCAATTAGAGCAAGGTGGAGCCGGAATTGGGGCGCTAACACGACGATGAGCTTCCTTACCTCTCGGAGTAGCTACCAAGGGCGTCAAGAGGAGCAGAGCGACGCCTGAGGTGGGGAATCGACGGCGGCGCTCTGGCTCGGGGGCGGCGGCGTTGAGGGGAAAGGTGCTGGGAGCTTGGTGCTCGGAAGCGAGGGTCGGTGAGGGCTTGGGGGTCTCGGGGCGTGGTTATAGTCCTGGGAGAGGGTAGTCTTGGCGTGCGAGCCGCGCGAATTACGGCCGGCGGTGATCACCTTCCATGCGCGGGGGCGCCTTCCATGCGGGGGAGTGCGCGAAGAAAGGAAGGGAGGGGTGCAGTAGCTTCCAGGAAGGTGCGGCCGGGTCCACAAGATTCGTCCGGGTGTGCAGAGGAAGGAAATCCCCGGCGCGCCGTCCGTGATCTTCGGCCGGGCTCATCTCCGCGAGGAAGACGGAGCTGACCGGTGGGGTCCACGCAACAGAGAGAGAGAGGGAGGGAAAGGAAGCGGGCCGGTGTGCGTGCTGGAGTTGGGCCGCGGCTGCTGGGCCGGCTCGGAGAGGAGGGGGGGAAAGAGAAGAGTTGAGGGGGTGAAGCCGGGCCGGGAAAGGAGTTCGAGGAGCTAAAGTGGACTGGGCCGAGAGTTGCGAGGGAGAGAGTTGGGCCGGACCAGAGAAGGAGTAGAGGGGGCAGAAACGAACCCGAGAAAGAGTTCATGGAGTGGAATCGAACTTTGGGCCTAAAAACTTTTCTAGAGCTCCAAACAAAGTGATTCAAATTTGAATTTAAATAAATTTAAATTCTTGTTTGAATCACAAGCAATACAAAAATAAATGCAACAGCATGAATGCAACAATAAATATTTCTATCAGTTATATTTGATTTTAAATTTTAGAAAATTATTATTTAGCCTTTATAAAATAGGTGAAAGCATTAAATAATTAATTAAATGCCAAAAAATTTTAAATTGAGCATTTTTGGGTGTTACACAAATGTTGACGATCTCTGTGTGCATTCAAGCACACATGCCTGGCACCTCCTCTTGCAGCCTTGCGATCAAATTATAGCTGCATCATGTATATATATATATATATATATATCTTTCCATGCATGCAACAGCAACCTAGCTAAACATGCATGATTGGCACATTATGAGAAAGTTTTCATAAAGCCGGCCTTAAGCTATAGCTAGAAGCTAGGTAGTAGCTCCGTGGGCAGGTGATCGATCGATCTGAGGAGCCCTATCATGTACTCCGTACGTGCACATCAACCATGATCAGTCTCGGTCACTCACAGTTAGCATCAGCATGCATGCATGGCCACCACCACGAAGCCCAGCTGGTACGGTACGGTCTGTAAGGGATCCGAGAAAATTTGACCACGGACCAGAGGAGCAAATGAATGTGCATGCGCGCGCATATATATATATATATATATATATATATATATATATATATATATATATATATATATATATATATATATATATATATATATATGCAGTGCGGCCCCGTAATCTTATGCCAACCATTCAGGCGATCATGACAGCGTCGGGCATTCAATTTTGCTGGCAGCTTGCGATCGGCGCTGTTGTTTGCAACGGTCGTCGCTCTCGCTCGCTAGCTGCATTCCTGCCCCCTGTTACTGTAACTCCGTAAAGATCACTGCTAGGTCCCCGTGGGTTTTGAAAGCCCGGCCTTATTTAGATTCTAAATTCTACCCCTAAATTTCAGTATACAAAAAGAAGATTCTCATCACATCAAAATGTCATAGCATGCATGAAGTACTAAATATAGATGAAATCAAAAACTAATTTCACAGTTTTGTTGTACTCTGCGAGACGAACATTTTGAGTCTAATTAATCAATTTTTAGATAATTTTTCACACCTACAAACGAAATGCTACAGTGTGCCATACCCGGGACCCCTGTCACACCCGGATTTACACAAAACCCGAATGCGGCCATATGTGTGCCCAGGAAGTCCACAGACACATATAGCGAACAAACATGGTAAAAATCAGAGTACAATGCTTTATTAATCTCATCAAAGCGTAGCGTTTACATCAGAGTGCTTCAAAAATAAAATCATAGACATCGGAAGACTAATACATCTCTCTAGCGTAGCCGCAATCCCACAGGGACTCTGACTGGGAGAACGCGAGCTCAGAAGTATGGCAAATCCTCTGGGAACTCCACAGCATAATCAGCCTGACTCCAATCTGTTGCCCGTCCGGGATTTTGCCCAAAATAATAACAACAGCAAGTGTAAGTAACAGAATTACTTAGCAAGTATAGCACGGGGAATGAGGCAAAGGAGGCTTGACACTGGCTTAACTGCATTAGCACTTTTAGTTGGTTCATTTTAAGCATAAATACTACTTTAGATGAATCCCAGATGTATCCCAAATTAATTAATGTAAGTCATCATAAAACAGTAATAAATATCATCTTCTAATCATAAAAGGATCCAGGCCGCTCGTGACCCTGAGCCGGGCTATCATAATAGATCGTACACTCTGCAGAGGTTTCGCCCTTTACCCACCAGTCGCGTAAAAGTTTAAAAGAACTTTGCACCCAACCACGCGGAGGTGGATCAGACCTCACAAACCACACTACCGAGGTGTGATCGCATAGGGACGCTACGAGGCTTTCACCAGACACCCTAACATGACAGTAGCCGCTGGAGTACTACAAGGTGGTGAGAACCTAGGCACCGAGATTGACTGACCCTCAGGGCGCAACGTGAGGGGGTCAATGGCATCCACGCACCGGCAATCCATGCCAACAACAAAGTAAATGGTGCAACGTGCGGAGCTCACCGCACTCACGGGGGCTCCCAACACGGGACTGGGTCTAACGGGACCTAGCCGACGGGGCTACCGTCCTCGATGGAATCCGAAATCACCCCGTGCCTTGCCTCCTACAACGCCGTAGGCCACTCGGTAACCACTGCCAAGCTAGAGGCGTACAAGCTACTCAACCAAGACCAGAGCCATTATATTTCCGGCGGCGGCGACAGGCTCCCAGGTTGCCGCTTTTACGAACCAGTCCTTAGGGAGAGACACTGGGGCCAGGCAAAACACACAAGCCCCAGCTCCCTGATCCAAGTTGCTAAAAAACAAGTTTTAACGTTAAGGTTGAAGTGGACCATTAATACAAGTTTAACAGTTAAGCAAAGGTGACAGTAGTTGCGCCTAGCAAAATACTACCCATATGCAAAAACCCATAGGAATACAAGGAGAGGGAAATAAATGCTAGGTACGACCTTAAAGGTAAACAGTATTAGACGCATGCGTATGTAATGAACAGTGTATTAAAAGAGTGAGTAGGTAGCAAGGATTGTCCGTGCTATAACTTGCCTTCCTCGGAGTACGGCTGCTGCTGCGAGTCCTGCTCCGGCACGTCCTCAACGTACTCGAAGTCCAAAGCTACGGGCTCGCCGACTGGACACGATCATCACGCAAGCATCCAAAGCAATCATTACATGCAAACAAAATTAATTCTATTAGAACAGTACACCAAACAGTGAAAACAGTACAAAAACAGGAGCTAGAAATAATCTACGCTTCGCTACGAACACATGAGCGCAAGAATCACACTAATCGGAGCTAAAACGCGAAAGTTATGGTATTTCTAAGTTTCAGGGGCTTGCTGGCAAGTTTCTGAAACTTCCAGGGGCTAATCTTGAAAAACCGAGGACCTATACGTAAATAACAGTAGCCACCAGGGGCTAGCGCATAAAACTACGCGAGCTGGACCGCGGGTTCTATTTTTCAAAAGCGCAGGGGCTAAAACGAATAAAACAGGACCGATCTGCAATTACTTTTGAACTGGAATGGACCGCGGGTTGATTATCAGAAAGTGCAGGGGCTCTTTAGCAAAACTACCAGCGCTGACCGGTATTGACTTGGTCAAGACGCGTGGCAGCCGTTGGATCTGATCTGAGCGGCTGAGATTTAAAACGCGAAGGGGTATGGCTAGATCTAATCTTGGCCATCGATCTGAGATCGGACGGTTGCGGTGGTTTGGGGATCTTGGGGTCGCCGGAGACGCAGGGGACGGCGGAGGCGCCGGCTCCCGCGGCGGGGGCTCGCCGGAGCGAGGTGAATCTCGGGCTAGGGGACCCCATTCGCCTCGAGGCTAGGCTCTACGTGCTCACGGGCGAACGGCGAGTCCACCCATGGTGTTCAAGTTGTGCGCGAGATGGCCTAGGGGGGCGCACGGCGGCGACCGAGGGCCGGCCGACTCCGGCGAGGCATTGCACGCTCGTCGGGGCTCGGTTTCGGGTGTGGTTTGGAGCTAAAGGACCAGCGGGGGACGGGGATGCTACCTGCGCAGAACAAGTCGAGGAGGAGACGGCGACGGGGTGAGTCGACGGCGAGCGGCGGTCGGCGGGCGTCGGGGACGCGTCGGCGACGGAGTTGCGCGGCACGAAGGCGGGCTTGGAGTAGCTCGGCGCGCTCCACGTGGCTCGGTGAAGCTCCTCTAAGGGTCGGTCGGGGCGGAGGTGCACCGGGGCTGCGAGTTCGTCGGCGCGGGTGCTCGGGCGACATAGAGCGGCGGCGCTGGCGGAGGGGCAAGCGGCGGCGGTAGGGTTTCGGGTGGAAGGGAGAGATGGGCAGGGTCTGTTGCGCAGCCGGATTAAGTAGGCGCGGGGGAAGGCGGCCTCGGCGTGCGGCCATCCGCGGCAAGCCGCGCCATTAGCGGGCGGGGGAAGAAGGAAGGTGGAGGGGAGGGGCTGACGCGTGGGGCCGGGCTGGAAGTGGGGGAGAGAGGAGGCAGGGGCGCGGCTGCAGGCTGGACCGAGTTTGGGCCGAAAGGAGCAGCTGCTGGGCCGGCGGGGAAGGAAAGAGGAGAGAGGAGGCGCGATGGGCCGGGGTTCTGGGCTGCTCGGGAGGGAAGAGTTGAGGGGGCAGAAGCGAACCAGAGAAAGAGTACAGGGAGCAGAATCGAACTATGGGCTGAAAAACTTTTCTAGAGCTCCAAACAAAGTCATTCAAATTTGAATTTAAATAAATTTAAATTCTTGTTTGAATCACAAGCAATACAAAAATAAATGCAGCAGCATGAATGCAACAATAAATGTTTCTATCACTTATATTTGATTTTAAATTTTAGAAATTTATTATTTAGCCTATAATAAATAGGAGCAAGCTCTAATTAATTATTTAAATGCCAAAAATTTTAAATTGAGCATTTTTGGGTGTTACACCCCCCGAATCTGAAACTAAACAATGCCTAAATTAAACGCGCCACAGTAGGCAATAGTCACGCAGTAACTTGGATGGCTGCCTAGTGAGCTCTGCGCGTGCATGTGTATGGGTGTGTGTCTGACTGCTGAGAGAGTGAGAGTGAACAAGGGCTTGCAACGTGCAATAGCCGGTCCTGTGTGTGTGTGCATGAATGAGAGAGACCAGTGGCCGCGTAAATGCAAGGCAGCACAGGCCACAGGCATGCAAAGAGGAGAGAGAGGCATGCATGCATGCAGTTGCACACAGAAGGAGAAGGGGGTGTGGTAGGGGCATGCATTGAAGAAGGGCTCAGTGCTCTCATCATAGCTACCCAATGGCGCCCCGGCCATCCATCGGCGATAGATCGCATTTACTTTGCACGCAGCATCGTCGCTGTACTGTATATATGCGCAGCAGTGTAGTCCTCCGATCCTGCTCGTTGTGTAACTTTTGCAAACCCTATGCTGCCATACCAGAAAGGTGCAAGTCAAAATGCAGGCGATCCACGCTCACATCTACCCCTCTCCCCAGACTTGGGGGCCATTCATGTAACACCCAAAAATGCTCAATTTAAAATTTTTGGCATTTAATTAATTAATTAGAGCTTGCTCCTATTTATTATAGGCTAAAATAATAAATTTCTAAAATTTAAAATCAAATATAAGTAATAGAAACATTTATTGTTGCATTCATGCTGCTGCATTTATTTTTGTATTGCTTGTGATTCAAACAAGAATTTAAATTTATTTAAATTCAAATTTGAATCGCTTTGTTTGGAGCTCTAGAAAAGTTTTTAGGCCCATAGTTCGATTCTGCCCCCTGTACTTTTTCTCTGGTTCGCTTCTGCCCCCTCAACTCTTCCCTCCCGAGCAGCCCAGCACCCCGGCCCATCGCGCCTCCTCTCTCCTCTTTCCTTCCCCGCCGGCCCAGCAGCTGCTCCTTTCGGCCCAAACTCGGCCCAGCCTGCAGCCGCGCCCCTGCCTCCTCTCTCCCCCACTGCCAGCCCGGCCCCACGCGTCAGCCTCTCCCCTCCGCCTTCCTTTCTTCCTCCTCCCGCTGATGGCGCGGCTTGCCGCGGATGGCCCGCACGCCGAGGCCGCCTTCCCCCGCGCGTACTTAATTCGGCTGCGCTAGAGCCCCTGCCTCCTCTCCTCCATCGCCTGCAACCCTAGCAGCGCCGCCAAGCCCTCCCGAGCCACTCCACCATCCTGCCAGTGCGCCGCCGAGCTTGCGCAGCACCGCCGCACGCCGCCAGGCTGCTCCGGCGTATCTCCAGGCCGGCCGTCACCACCGAGCTGCTCGCCAGGAGGTACTGAAGCTTCCCAAGCTGTCACACCCGAATTTACACAAAACCCGAATGTGGCCATATGTGTGCCCAGGAAGTCCACAGACACATATAGTGAACAAATATGGTAAAAATCAGAGTACAATGTTTTATTCTCATCATATCGTAGCGTTTACATCAGAGTGCTTCAGAAATAAAATCATGGACAGCGGAAGACTAATACATCTCTCTAGCGTAGCCGCAAACCCACAGGGACTCTGACTGGGAGAACGTGTCACACCCGGATTTACACAAAACCCGAATGCGGCCATATGTGTGCCCAGGAAGTCCACAGACACATATAGCGAACAAATATGGTAAAAACCAGAGTACAATGCTTCATTATTCAACATAAAGTAACGATACATCAGAGTTTTGCATAAATGAAACACATGGACAGCGGAAGACTAATACATCTCTCTAAGTGTAGCCGCAATCCCACAGGGACTCTGACTGGGGGAACGCCAACTCAGAAGTACGGCAAATCCTCCGGAAACTCCACTTCGTAGTCAGCCTGACTCCAATCTGATACCCGTCCGGGATTTTGCCCAAAAATGATAATAGTAGCAAGTGTAAGTAACAGAATTACTTAGCAAGTATAGCACGGGTTATGAAGGCTCAAAAAGGCTAGACACTGGCTTAACTGCGTTAGCACTTTTAGTTGGTTCGTTTTACTTTATCCAAGTTACTACAAGTGAATGAGAATCCCAGTTGTAACCCAATTAATGGTGTAAGTGACATTAAACACGAATAAATACCATATTCTAATCAAAAAGGATCCAGGCCGCTCGTGACCCTGAGCAAGGCTATCATGATAGATCGTACACTCTGCAGAGGTTTCGCCCTTTACCCACCAGTCGCGTAAAAGTTCAAAAGAACTTTGCACCCAACCACGCACATCAACACTTCCGAGGTGTGACTGCATAGGGACGCTACGAGGCTTTCACAAGACACCCTAACAAGTCAGTAGCCGCTGGAGTACTATACGGCGGTGAAAACTTAGGCACCGAGATCGACGTACGCCCACGGAGTCACACCGTGAGGGGGTCGATGGCGTCCGGAGCGCGGGTATCCCACCCATACTGCGCAACGTGCAGAGTTCTCAATCGCTGAGACTCCTACACGGGACTGGGTCTAACGTGACCTAGCCGACGGGGCTACCGTCCTCGATGGAATCGGAGAACACCCAGCACCGTACCTCCCACAACGCCGTTGGCCCCTCGGTAACTACTGCCAAGCTAGAGACGTACAAGCTACTTGACCAAGACCAGAGCCCATATAGTTCCGGCGGTGGCGACAGGCTCCTGGGTTGCCGCTTTAAGAACCGGTCCTTATAGGGAGACACTAGAGCAAAGCACACAGCACATGCTCTAGCCCCCTAGTCCAAGTTGCTAAAAAGCAAGTTTTATCATTAATGTTGAAGTGGACCATTAAGTCAATATTAACAATTAAGTAAAGGTGACGGTAGTTGCGCCTAGCAAGATACTACCCATATGCAAAAACCCATAGGAAATACAAGGACAGGGAAATAAATGCTAGGAATAACCTTAATGGTAAACAATATTAGACACATGCGTATGTAATGAATAGTGTATTAAAAGTGAGTAGGTAGCAAGGATTGTCCGTGCTATAACTTGCCTCAAATCCAGTACAATCACTCAGTCTTCGGCTCTTGATCGTCAAACTCTTCTCCTTGAAATCTCTTGATGGCACTCAACTACTCGCATCATTCATAGCTAAACAAGCAAGCAAACAATACAACTAAGAACAATACACCAATCAGAGGAAAAGCTTTAAAGGAGCGCGCTAAAGGATAGGGCTTGGTTCAATGGTCACGCGGGCGCAAGAATCGCTGGAAACGGAGTTACGGTTGAAAAGATACAACTATCGGAAGATTTGCATTTAATGGAAGGCTACGTGCTTCGTTTATTTTAATTAAATAAAACCAGGTATAAATTATGATTACAAATTATATTTTAATCTTTAGAAAAGGCAGAGCAAACTGAGTCATATATTAATTATAAAAATTCAAGTATAATTTATTCAAATTAAAACATTAACTTGAAAAGGAGCATGTGAGAGCAATTAATCGAGTAACTTTATGAACCGTGTGGAACTAATCAATATTATGATGGAAACACATTTATGTTGATATTAATCAATATTAATGATTATTTTAAGAAAACTCGAATCGTAACCCTAATTTGCTTTTATTTTGGAAAAGCTAGTTAAATAAACATTAGTCAGATTAATATTTCTTTATGAAAATCCGAAGTGAAACTTAATTATATTTTATATTCAGAAAACAAATGAATAATTATTAGTCATGTTAGCATTAATATGAAAAACCGCATAATCCTTAATTAGATTTTAATTAAGAAAAGATATTTAGATAACATTTAATTAACTTACTATTAACTAAAATTACAGAAACATGTTACATGGTAAATAACAGTGCTAACGTGTAGTTTATGTTGGTATGAACCTATCGCAACGAAAATGGATTAAATCGGAGTTAAAACGTGGATTTTATGGGATAAACAAGGTTGTAGGGACCTAAACGTAATTAACTTCAGATTTGGAGGACTGGCATCAAACTTTTGCAAGTCACTGTAAATAGTGCTCGCAAAACAAGTGAACGTCGGGGTTAACACTGTAAAATGGCTCGGGCTGGGTTTAAGTGTGAAGGTGGGATTCTTGCGGGGGTTCTCTGGAAGATGCGCAAGACACAAGATTTACTCTAAGGGTTTCATGATTCGCCGAGGGCCTAATCGCAAAAATGCCATCCCCTACCTCGGTTTAGGACAGGGGCTCGCCGGCGCTCCCAGGCGGCGTGGCTCGCCGGCGCTGTGGTGGTCCAACGAGCCGGTGAGGTAGCGCAAATGGGAGAGGGGAGAGAGGAGATCTCGTGAGGGTGCTCACCATGGACAGAGGCGCATGAAGACGGCCGGAATCTCATCCGCAGCGGAGGAACAGAGCCGGCGACGGGGTGCTCTCGGGGACGAGGTTCTCCGGCGGCGAGACGACGACGATAGCCGGCGGCGGAGGCGCGCGGAGGCGATGCGGATCTCGTGGTGGTGTTCGTTTCCTCCGGCGATGACCAAATCGGCCGGACTCCGTGGTCCATCTCCGGCGGCGGCGAATTCTTGGGGCAGGGCTCCTCCGGCGGCGCAGCGAGGCCGGGACTTGGCGTCGAAGCTTCGTATTGGTGAGGGGAAGCTCAGGGTGGCCTCGCTTTGGCCCGTCGTGCAGCAAACGCGGCGGGGAGCCGACAATGGCGGCGGCGGCGCTCGGCACAGGGAGCAGAGGGCGGCGGCGCTCGTGAGGCGAGGAGGGGAGCGGCGGTGCTGGGATAATGCGGGGAGGTGGTGGCGGTCGGCAGCGTATATAGGGGTGCGGACGCCGGGGTCGGCAGGGAGGAGCTCGCCAAGGAAGGCGCTGGCGCGGCGGCGGGAATCACGGCGGCGGCGGCGCTGCTTGCCGCGGGGGCGAGCGGGAGCCGGCTGCGAGCGGCGTGGGCTGCGCGCGGGATTGGGCCGAGCGGAGTGGCTGGCGAAGCGAGCTGGGCTGCGCAGCGGTGGTGGGCCGCAGCGAAGCTGCTGGGCCGAGCGGAGTGCCGCGGGAGAGAGTGAGAAGCAGGCCGGGGAAACGCGCGGGGTTGGCAGCTGGGCCGAATTGGAGCTGGGCTTGCGCTGGGCCGCGAGAGACGGGTTGGGCTGGCTTGGGAAAAGAAAGGAGGGAGCAGGAACGGACCGAACAAAAGTTCAGGGGGCAGAATTGAACTCGGGACAAAACAACTATTCTAGGGTTCAAAACGACACGATTCAAACTCGAATTTAAATTGGATTTAAATTCCAATTCGAACCATGCACAAACAAAAATTTAAATGCAGCCAACATGTATGCAACATACAAAGTAATTTATTTCACTTTTGCAAATATTTTCTTTCTCTCTTTTTTTTTATCATAAATTCCCTGTAAATTAAACAAAGTTCGCAAAATTTTTAGAAAATCGAGAAAAATTATTTTAATTAGGTTGAAAATTCACATCCCAAAATTAGAAAATTTTGGGGTGTGACAGGCTACCCCCCCTTAACCTGAATCTCGTCCCGAGATTCGCAGAGACTAGGAGCAAGGAGGGGACGAAACAACAAAAGTCTGTAAACAGAGATCTTCTGGAGTTGGATCACCATGGTTCTTCATCTTCTGTGTTGATATCGTTGTAAAGCTTGTACTTCGAATTCTTCTTTTAGCTTCGTTTCTTCATTGCGATGATCGTCTTCTGTCTTTCTTCTTGGTGTTCTTCACTTGATTTACGTGAGTAGATAGCAAGAAAAACAAGGAGGTACGGGGAAAATAGAGAGAGCCCAACTACACAATCATTACAAAGATCCAAATCAATCAAAGGCACAAGGACAGGCATTACGAACACACTCAACCAAGGTTAGACACACAAGCATAAAAGGGACTCTAAACGTTGTTAATAATGTTAAGGGAATCCTCCTATGCAGGGTTATTACTCTGGTCTTCTTCACCTCGTCTTGAGTGGTGTCCAACTTCTTGGTTGTAGTGGCACTGAGGGTGACGTCGTCGTGTACTCTGAAGTCGTTTGGCTTGAACTTCTTGTAGAAGACGGACGATATCTTCATTCTTCAAGTGACTTGCAGATGCATCGTGACGATACAGGCAATCTAAGTGTTTTAGGATAAACGAAGAGTCGTAGGGACACTTTGATATCGAAAGCCAAGGAATGAATCCAAAGTGACAATACTTGAAGAACAAGGAGGAGGGAAGGGGGAATAGTATCAAGGAACGAGTGAGTGAACAAGGAGACTCACAACAGTAGTAGAAGATAAGCGATCAAGGTAAAGCAACAAGGAGGAGTTAAATAGACAATAGCTGAAAATTAGCAATCAATACAAGGTGGAGGTAAATAATCAGAAGTCAAGGATGAGAAGTAAATTATCAAGGAGGGGATAAAACATCAAGGATACAATGACTAAAGAGGAATTGTCAAGGAGGAAAGTGCTCAAGGATAACACTTTTTATGAATCAAAATCTCAAGGAAAGAGGAAGCAAGGGTTATATGGTAAAATGATTCTGAATGGATGGCCAGTACTATCTAGGCTGCGTTCCTACAGTCAGCATAGCTCTGATACCAATCTGTCACACCCGGATTTACACAAAACCCGAATGCGGCCATATGTGTGCCCAGGAAGTCCACAGACACATATAGCGAACAAATATGGTAAAAACCAGAGTACAATGCTTCATTATTCAACATAAAGTAACGATACATCAGAGTTTTGCATAAATGAAACACATGGACAGCGGAAGACTAATACATCTCTCTAAGTGTAGCCGCAATCCCACAGGGACTCTGACTGGGGGAACGCCAACTCAGAAGTACGGCAAATCCTCCGGAAACTCCACTTCGTAGTCAGCCTGACTCCAATCTGATACCCGTCCGGGATTTTGCCCAAAAATGATAATAGTAGCAAGTGTAAGTAACAGAATTACTTAGCAAGTATAGCACGGGTTATGAAGGCTCAAAAAGGCTAGACACTGGCTTAACTGCGTTAGCACTTTTAGTTGGTTCGTTTTACTTTATCCAAGTTACTACAAGTGAATGAGAATCCCAGTTGTAACCCAATTAATGGTGTAAGTGACATTAAACACGAATAAATACCATATTCTAATCAAAAAGGATCCAGGCCGCTCGTGACCCTGAGCAAGGCTATCATGATAGATCGTACACTCTGCAGAGGTTTCGCCCTTTACCCACCAGTCGCGTAAAAGTTCAAAAGAACTTTGCACCCAACCACGCACATCAACACTTCCGAGGTGTGACTGCATAGGGACGCTACGAGGCTTTCACAAGACACCCTAACAAGTCAGTAGCCGCTGGAGTACTATACGGCGGTGAAAACTTAGGCACCGAGATCGACGTACGCCCACGGAGTCACACCGTGAGGGGGTCGATGGCGTCCGGAGCGCGGGTATCCCACCCATACTGCGCAACGTGCAGAGTTCTCAATCGCTGAGACTCCTACACGGGACTGGGTCTAACGTGACCTAGCCGACGGGGCTACCGTCCTCGATGGAATCGGAGAACACCCAGCACCGTACCTCCCACAACGCCGTTGGCCCCTCGGTAACTACTGCCAAGCTAGAGACGTACAAGCTACTTGACCAAGACCAGAGCCCATATAGTTCCGGCGGTGGCGACAGGCTCCTGGGTTGCCGCTTTAAGAACCGGTCCTTATAGGGAGACACTAGAGCAAAGCACACAGCACATGCTCTAGCCCCCTAGTCCAAGTTGCTAAAAAGCAAGTTTTATCATTAATGTTGAAGTGGACCATTAAGTCAATATTAACAATTAAGTAAAGGTGACGGTAGTTGCGCCTAGCAAGATACTACCCATATGCAAAAACCCATAGGAAATACAAGGACAGGGAAATAAATGCTAGGAATAACCTTAATGGTAAACAATATTAGACACATGCGTATGTAATGAATAGTGTATTAAAAGTGAGTAGGTAGCAAGGATTGTCCGTGCTATAACTTGCCTCAAATCCAGTACAATCACTCAGTCTTCGGCTCTTGATCGTCAAACTCTTCTCCTTGAAATCTCTTGATGGCACTCAACTACTCGCATCATTCATAGCTAAACAAGCAAGCAAACAATACAACTAAGAACAATACACCAATCAGAGGAAAAGCTTTAAAGGAGCGCGCTAAAGGATAGGGCTTGGTTCAATGGTCACGCGGGCGCAAGAATCGCTGGAAACGGAGTTACGGTTGAAAAGATACAACTATCGGAAGATTTGCATTTAATGGAAGGCTACGTGCTTCGTTTATTTTAATTAAATAAAACCAGGTATAAATTATGATTACAAATTATATTTTAATCTTTAGAAAAGGCAGAGCAAACTGAGTCATATATTAATTATAAAAATTCAAGTATAATTTATTCAAATTAAAACATTAACTTGAAAAGGAGCATGTGAGAGCAATTAATCGAGTAACTTTATGAACCGTGTGGAACTAATCAATATTATGATGGAAACACATTTATGTTGATATTAATCAATATTAATGATTATTTTAAGAAAACTCGAATCGTAACCCTAATTTGCTTTTATTTTGGAAAAGCTAGTTAAATAAACATTAGTCAGATTAATATTTCTTTATGAAAATCCGAAGTGAAACTTAATTATATTTTATATTCAGAAAACAAATGAATAATTATTAGTCATGTTAGCATTAATATGAAAAACCGCATAATCCTTAATTAGATTTTAATTAAGAAAAGATATTTAGATAACATTTAATTAACTTACTATTAACTAAAATTACAGAAACATGTTACATGGTAAATAACAGTGCTAACGTGTAGTTTATGTTGGTATGAACCTATCGCAACGAAAATGGATTAAATCGGAGTTAAAACGTGGATTTTATGGGATAAACAAGGTTGTAGGGACCTAAACGTAATTAACTTCAGATTTGGAGGACTGGCATCAAACTTTTGCAAGTCACTGTAAATAGTGCTCGCAAAACAAGTGAACGTCGGGGTTAACACTGTAAAATGGCTCGGGCTGGGTTTAAGTGTGAAGGTGGGATTCTTGCAGGGGGTTCTCTGGAAGATGCGCAAGACACAAGATTTACTCTAAGGGTTTCATGATTCGCCGAGGGCCTAATCGCAAAAATGCCATCCCCTACCTCGGTTTAGGACAGGGGCTCGCCGGCGCTCCCAGGCGGCGTGGCTCGCCGGCGCTGTGGTGGTCCAACGAGCCGGTGAGGTAGCGCAAATGGGAGAGGGGAGAGAGGAGATCTCGTGAGGGTGCTCACCATGGACAGAGGCGCATGAAGACGGCCGGAATCTCATCCGCAGCGGAGGAACAGAGCCGGCGACGGGGTGCTCTCGGGGACGAGGTTCTCCGGCGGCGAGACGACGACGATAGCCGGCGGCGGAGGCGCGCGGAGGCGATGCGGATCTCGTGGTGGTGTTCGTTTCCTCCGGCGATGACCAAATCGGCCGGACTCCGTGGTCCATCTCCGGCGGCGGCGAATTCTTGGGGCAGGGCTCCTCCGGCGGCGCAGCGAGGCCGGGACTTGGCGTCGAAGCTTCGTATTGGTGAGGGGAAGCTCAGGGTGGCCTCGCTTTGGCCCGTCGTGCAGCAAACGCGGCGGGGAGCCGACAATGGCGGCGGCGGCGCTCGGCACAGGGAGCAGAGGGCGGCGGCGCTCGTGAGGCGAGGAGGGGAGCGGCGGTGCTGGGATAATGCGGGGAGGTGGTGGCGGTCGGCAGCGTATATAGGGGTGCGGACGCCGGGGTCGGCAGGGAGGAGCTCGCCAAGGAAGGCGCTGGCGCGGCGGCGGGAATCACGGCGGCGGCGGCGCTGCTTGCCGCGGGGGCGAGCGGGAGCCGGCTGCGAGCGGCGTGGGCTGCGCGCGGGATTGGGCCGAGCGGAGTGGCTGGCGAAGCGAGCTGGGCTGCGCAGCGGTGGTGGGCCGCAGCGAAGCTGCTGGGCCGAGCGGAGTGCCGCGGGAGAGAGTGAGAAGCAGGCCGGGGAAACGCGCGGGGTTGGCAGCTGGGCCGAATTGGAGCTGGGCTTGCGCTGGGCCGCGAGAGACGGGTTGGGCTGGCTTGGGAAAAGAAAGGAGGGAGCAGGAACGGACCGAACAAAAGTTCAGGGGGCAGAATTGAACTCGGGACAAAACAACTATTCTAGGGTTCAAAACGACACGATTCAAACTCGAATTTAAATTGGATTTAAATTCCAATTCGAACCATGCACAAACAAAAATTTAAATGCAGCCAACATGTATGCAACATACAAAGTAATTTATTTCACTTTTGCAAATATTTTCTTTCTCTCTTTTTTTTTATCATAAATTCCCTGTAAATTAAACAAAGTTCGCAAAATTTTTAGAAAATCGAGAAAAATTATTTTAATTAGGTTGAAAATTCACATCCCAAAATTAGAAAATTTTGGGGTGTGACAGAACGCGAACTCAGAAGTACGGCAAATCCTCTGGAAACTCCACAGCATAATTAGCGTGACTCCAATCTGTTACCCGTCCGGGATTTTGCCCAAAAATAGTAATAACAGCAAGTGTAAGTAATGGAAATTACTTAGCAAGTATAGCACGGGTTATGAAGGCTCAAAAAGGCTAGACTCGGCTTAACTGCATTAGCACTTTTAGTTGGTTCGTTTTATCATTGTCCAAGTTACTACATGTGAATGAATACCCGGTTGCAACCCAATTAATAAAGTGTAAGTGACATTAAGCATGAATAAATACCATATTCTAATCAAAAAGGATCCAGGCCGCTCGTGACCCTGAGCAAGGCTATCATGATAGATCGTACACTCTGCAGAGGTTTCGCCCTTTACCCACCAGTCGCGTAAAAGTTCAAAGGAACTTTGCACCCAACCACGCACATCAACACTTCCGAGGTGTGACTGCATAGGGACGCTACGAGGCTTTCACAAGACACCCTAACAAGATAGTAGCCGCTGGAGTACTACAAGGTGGTGAGTCCTTAGGCACCGAGATCGACGTACGCCCACGGAGTCACACCATGAGGGGGTCGATGGCGTCCACAGCGCGGGTATCCACCCCAACAATGCGCAACGCGCGGAGTTCTCAATCGCTGAGACTCCCAACACGGGACTGCGTCTAACGAGACCTAGCCGACGGGGCTACCGTCCTCGGTGGAATCGGGAAAACACCCAGTGCCTTGCCTCCCACAACGCCGTTGGCCCCTCGGTAACCACTATCAAGCTAGATCCGTACAAGCTACTTGTCCAAGACTAGAGTCATTATAGTTCCGGCGGTGGCGACAGGCTCCTGGGTTGCCGCTTTAAGAACCGGTCCTTAGAGGGAGACATTAGAGCAAAGCACACAGCACATGCTCTAACTCCCTAATCCATGTTGCTAAAAAGCAAGTTTTAACATTAAAGTTGAAGTGGTCATTAATACAAGTTTAACAGTTAGATAATGGTGACAGTAGTTGCGCCTAGCAAAATACTACCCATATGCGAAAACCCATAGGAATACAAGGACAGGGAAATAAATGCTAGGTACGACCTTAAAGGTAAACAGTATTAGACACATGCGTATGTAATGAACAGTGTATTAAAAGAGTGAGTAGGTAGCAAGGATTGTCCGTGCTATAACTTGCCTTCCTTGGAGTACGGCTGCTGCTGCGAGTCCTGCTCCGGCACATCCTCAACGTACTCGAAGTCCAAAGCTACGGGCTCGCCGACTGGACTCGATCATCACGCAAGCATTCCAAAACAATCATTACATGCAAACAAATTAATTATATTAGAAACAGTACACCAACAGTAAAAATAGTAAAAAACAGGAGCTAGAAATAATCTACGCTTCGCTACGAATACATGAGCGCAAGAATCACACTAATCGGAGCTAAAACGTGAAAGTTATAGCGTTTCTAAGGTTCAGGGACTTGCTGGCAAGTTTCTGAAACTTCCAGGGGCTCATTTGTGAAAAACTAGGGGCTAAAACATAATTACGCATTAAAACCCGAGGGCTAACGCGCAAATATGCCAGCCCTGGACGGCGGGTCCTATTTTTAAAAAGATCAGGGGCCTAAACGATTAAAACGGGACCTATCTGGGATCGGACGGTCCGAGGCCGGGTCTCGCCGGAGACGACGACCGCGCGCGGCGGCGCCGCTCGGCCGCGGCGAAATCTCACCGGAGTCGACAGGTTCTCGAGCCACAGTGCACCAAACGCTGTGGGGTTTGTTCCTACGGGACCAGGGGAGGACGGCGAGCACAACCAGGGGGTTCAAGTCCACTAAAACGCGGTGGCGACGGCCAATGACGACGAACAGCGGAGGCGGAGCTCCGGTGAGGTCGGCGTACGCGCAACGGGGCAAATTGGCGAGGGTGACGTGGTTCGGGAGAACACTCACCACTATACGAAGCTAGCAGGGGCGCCGAGAGGGTCGGTGCGACGGCGAATCGACGGATCGACGGCGCGGGGCGGCTCGACGGCGCTTGGAGCGGCGGCTCCACGCGGGGAAGGTGCTTCCGGTGAGGAGAGGTCGTCAAGGACCACCGCTACGTGACCGGGTCGATGAGAGGGTGCTCGTGGCTGCCCCGGCTTGGTCTGGGGGAGCTTGACGGCGGCGAGCCGGCGATGCCGATCGGTGGCGCTGCAAGGGCCGGTGAGCCAATTAGAGCAAGGTGCGGCCGGAATTGGAGTGCTAACACGACGATGAGCCTCCTTACCTCACGGAGAAACTACCAGGGGTTCCAAGAGGAGCAGAGTGACGCCGGAGGTGGGGAATCGACGGCGGCGCTCCGGCTCGGGGGCGGCGGCGTTGAGGGGAATGGCGCTGGGGGGGCTTGGTGCTCGGAAACGGGGGTTGGTGAGGTCGGGGCGGAGAGAGAGGGACTATAATAGGCCCTGGAGAGGGGTCCGGGGCGCGCGACCGCGCTAATCACGGCCGGCGGCGGTGGCGCACTTTCCATAGCCGCGGCGGGTAAGAAAGGAAGGGGATCGCGCCAGAGAAGGAAAGGGAGCGGCGCTAATTGGAAGGGAGGTGCTCGGAAGCTTCGCGGAAAGCTCCAGAGGGTCCAGGGGCAGCGCGGGAGTGGCTCAGGCCGTGGGCCGCAGCGGAGGCGCGAGGCCGAGTCGAGCTCGGCTCGGTGGCGTGAGGAAGGGGATGACGAGCGGGGCCCGCATGGCAGCGAGAGTGGAGGGGGAAGAAGGCGGGAGTGGCTGGGCCGCGGTTGTTGGGCCGGACTGGGCCGCGGGGAGAAGCTGGGCCGGGGAAAAGAAGAAGAAGAGGAGGGGCTGGGCCGGACTGGGGAGAAAATAGAGGGGGCAAAAGTGGACCAGGGAAAGAGTCCAGGGAGCAGAAGTGAACTATGGGCCTAAAAACTTTTCTAGAGCTCCAAACAAAGTGATTCAAATTTGAATTTAAATAAATTTAAATTCTTGTTTGAATCACAAGCAATACAAAAATAAATACAGCAGCATGAATGCAACAATAAATGTTTCTATCACTTATATTTGATTTTAAATTTTAGAAAATTATTAATTAGCCTATAATAAATACGAGCAAGCTCTAGATAATTATTAAATGCCAAAAATTTTAAATTTGAGTATTTTGGGTGTTACAAACCTACCCCCCTTAAGGTGAATCTCGTCCTCGAGATTCGGATGTAGAAGCGAAGAGCTGTGGGTACTCGGACTTGAGATCTTCTTCCCGCTCCCAAGTCGCTTCATCTGCTGAATGCCGGCTCCACTGCACCTTGCACATCCGAATGGTCTTGTTCCTCAGCACTCTCTCTGACACCTCCAGGATCCTGATCGGATACTCCTCGTATGTGAGGTCCTCCTGAACATTCAACTCATCAATCGGGATCTGCTCTTCTGGCACCCGCAAGCACTTCTTCAACTGGGACACATGGAACACATCGTGTACTCCGGCTAGTCTCTCAGGCAGATCTAGCCGATATGCCACTTCACCCATTCGTTCCTGTATCCTGAATGGTCCAATGTAACGAGGTGCCAACTTGCCTTTGACATTGAACCGCTTTACACCTCTCATGGGTGACACCTTGAGGTACACAAAGTCATCAACTCTGAAGCTGAGGTCCCTCCGTCTGACATCGGCATAACTCTTCTGTCGGGACTGGGCCACCTTCAGATTCTCTCTGATCACCTGCACCTGCCGCTCTGCATCTCTGAGTATTTCCGGACCAAAGACCTGACTCTCTCCAGTCTGATTCCAAAACAATGGGGTCCGGCACTTCCTGCCATACAATGCCTCGAACGGTGCCATCTGCAGACTCTTCTGGTAGCTGTTATTGTAGGAAAACTCTGCATACGGCAAACTCTTATCCCAGCTGACACCGTACTGCAATGCACAAGCCCTCAGCATATCCTCTAGTATCTGATTGGTCCGCTCTGTCTGACCATCTGTCTGCGGATGATAAGCCGAGCTGAAGTGCAGCTTCGTGTCCATAGACTCATGTAACTTCTGCCAGAAGTGTGAGGTGAACTGTGTACCACGATCTGACACAATCCTCTTCGGCACCCCGTGTAAGCACACAATCCGCTCCATGTACAATTCTGCTAGTCTGGCGCCTGTGTAGGTGGTCTTCACTGGCAGAAAGTGGGCCACCTTGGTGAGACGATCAACAATCACCCAAATGGAGTCCAATCCTCTCTGAGTGCGGGGCAGACCAGTGATGAAGTCCATGCCAACTTCTTCCCATTTCCACTCCGGGATCTTCAACGGCTGAAGTAATCCAGCTGGCCTCTGATGTTCTGCCTTGACCCGCTGACATGTGTCGCACAATGCCACGTGAGTCGCCACATCACGTTTCAATCCGTACCACCAGAATCTCTCCTTGATGTCCTGATACATCTTAGTGCTGCCTGGGTGGATCGAATAAGCTGAGTCATGTGCCTCTCTCAGAATCATCTCTCTGATCTGCGCTATGTCTGGCACACATATCCTCTTTCCATGCCATAGAGTTCCCTGATCATCCACTCGGAATCCAGGGGCCTTTCCCAGTGCAACATTCCCCACAATCTCTCTGATCTTCTCGTCCTGCAGCTGACCTCTCCGGATCTCCTGCTCGAGTGTGGGCTCCACTGCCATCTCTGTGATGCTGGTGACGAATCCCAGACTCATCTTCTCAAGCTCTCGGCTGAGTTCTTCCGGCAAACAGTGACCAGTGATCCTGTTCACATAACTTCTCCTGCTCAGAGCATCTGCCACCAAGTTGGCCTTCCCTGGGTGGTAGTGGATCTCCAGATCATAATCCTTGATCAGTTCTAACCATCTGCGCTGTCTCATGTTCAGATCTGTCTGAGTGAAGACATACTTGAGGCTCTTATGATCAGTGTAGATGTCACACCTGTGCCCAATCAAGTAATGTCTCCAGATCTTTAAGGCATGTACCACAGCTGCCAACTCCAAGTCGTGCGTCGGATAGTTCTGCTCATGCTTCCTCAGCTGCCGGGACGCATAAGACACGACTCTGCCCTCCTGCGTGAGGACGCAACCCAGTCCTAGACGGGATGCATCGCAGTAGATGGAGAAACTCTTAGCCAAATCCGGCAATACTAGCACTGGGGCTGTAGTCAACCTCTTCTTCAACTCTTCGAAGATGACCTGGCACGCCTCTGTCCACATAAACGCGGCATTCTTCTCTAGCAGAGCAGTCAGTGGCTTAGCGATCTTGGAGAATCCTTCAATGAACCGTCTGTAGTATCCGGCCATCCCAAGGAAACTCCTGATCTCGCTCACATCCCGTGGTGGATTCCAGCTCAATACATCGCTGACTTTCTTTGGATCAACTGCCACTCCTCCATTGGACAACACGTGTCCCAGAAATGCCACTTCCTTGAGCCAGAACTCACACTTGCTCAACTTGGCGTACAACTGATGTTCCCGAAGTCTCTGCAGCACCAATCGCAAGTGTTCCTCATGTTCTTCCTCATTCTTGGAGAAGACCAGAATGTCATCAATGAATACCACCACAAACTTGTCAAGGTAATCCATGAACACGCTATTCATCAAGTACATGAAGTATGCAGGAGCGTTGGTCAATCCAAAAGACATGACCAAGAACTCGTAGAACCCGTACCGAGTGGTGAAAGCGGTCTTGGGAATATCCGACTGTCGGATCCTCATCTGGTAATAACCTGACCGAAGGTCTATCTTGGAGAACACACAAGCTCCTCTCAGCTGATCGAACAGATCATCAATCCTTGGCAGCGGATACTTGTTCTTGATGGTCACTTCGTTGAGGGCTCGATAGTCCACACACAACCTCTGTGTACCATTCTTCTTGTCGACGAACAATACCGGTGCTCCCCACGGCGAAGCACTCGGACGAATGTACCCCTTGGCCAACAACTCGTCTAACTCCTTCTTGAGCTTTTCCAGCTCCTTCGCTCCCATCCTATATGGCCTCTTGGCTATAGGTGCAGTGCCAGGTTTTAGTTCAATAATGAATTCAACATCTCGTTCCGGAGGCATACCTGGCAACTCGTCAGGGAACACATCCGGGAACTGGCTCACCACCCTGATAACTTCGGTAGTCGTCCCTTCAGCTTGATTGGCTTGGACTTGCTCTGAGGAACTGGCTGCCTGATACTCCACCTTGTCACCGGACTCTGCTGTCAGCTGGATGGTCCTCGTAGCACACCTGATCACTGCATCATATCTGGTCATCCAGCTCATACCCAGGATCATATCAAATCCAAGGGTCTCCAAGACTATCGGGCGTGCCTCGAAATCTACCCCCCATATGGTGAGGGTGATACTGGGGCAGCGTAAAGTGGCGCGTTGCTCCCCCCTGGTGAGCTTACTAGCATAGCACTCCTCATGGGCAGCAATGCCACTAGGTTCTTTTTTACAAAAGCAGCGGATATGAAAGCATGCGAAGCTCCAGAATCAAATAAAACAGTGGCGGGGGTCGAATTGACGAGGAACGTACCCACGACAACATCAGTGGCTGTCTCTGCTGTCTCTGCACCGGTGTGGTTGAGCTTGCCCCGGACCGGAGTCTGCGGTGCACGACCTCCCTGCTGCTGACCCTGCGGCTGCCCAACTCTCTGAGCGCTGCCCTGCTGGTTCTGTCCGGCGGTGTTCTGGATCTTCTTGGGGCAGACATTGGCGAAGTGCCCCTGCTCACCACAGTGGTAGCACACCCTCGGACCCACCGGTGTAGTGTTGACTGGACTGATGCGCTGGACTGGACCTGGCTGCACCTGGCTGCGCTGAGCTGGACCCAACTGTGGCTGACCCTGAGGACGCTGGGCGGAGAGCTCGGCTCGGTGGCGTGAGGAAGGGGATGACGAGCGGGGCCCGCATGGCAGCGAGAGTGGAGGGGGAAGAAGGCGGGAGTGGCTGGGCCGCGGTTGTTGGGCCGGACTGGGCCGCGGGGAGAAGCTGGGCCGGGCAAAAGAAGAAGAAGAGGAGGGGCTGGGCCGGACTGGGGAGAAAATAGAGGGGGCAAAAGTGGACCAGGGAAAGAGTCCAGGGAGCAGAAGTGAACTATGGGCCTAAAAACTTTTCTAGAGCTCCAAACAAAGTGATTCAAATTTGAATTTAAATAAATTTAAATTCTTGTTTGAATCACAAGCAATACAAAAATAAATGCAGCAGCATGAATGCAACAATAAATGTTTCTATCACTTATATTTGATTTTAAATTTTAGAAAATTATTAATTAGCCTATGATAAATACGAGCAAGCTCTAGATAATTATTAAATGCCAAAAATTTTAAATTTGAGTATTTTGGGTGTTACACAAGCACCTCTCGTCCACTTTTCATGCCTCAATCGCAGCTAACCTCTCCCCGACGTCCACAGCGCCGCCGCGGAGGGATCGCCGGCGTTCCTGTCGACCGAGCCATCTCCGGTCGATTCCTTGCATCCAGCTCTTCCTCCGAAGGTAACGAGTCCATCTACCCCTTCGATTTGAGCTGTAGCGCGCCATAGTAGCACTCCCCGCGATCACCGTCGTCGGCCGACCGCCGGCCGTCGTCGTCCGGTCGCTTCACTGCACGAAGCTTCACTTGAACCCCACATTAGCACTAGCCATCTCCCCCTGGTGCTCCAGAGCCAAAAACCCGACCCCGATACACTCCAAAACCCACTCCCCGCGGTTCACCGGAGTCCGCCTCCGCCGCGCACCGTCGTCCGGCCGCCTTGCCGGCCAACCCACGACTAGAACCCCCCAAGTGGACTTGCCGTGTTCACCTGAGCCTGTAGGACCAAGCCTCGTGCCATTTGGCGCTCCCTAGCTCGAGTTATGGCCGATTCCGGCGAAGTTCGCCGTCGGCCCGAGCGGCGCCGCCGCATCCCCTTCGTCCCCGGCGAGCCAATCGTCGTGGGCCGTCCGATCTCAGATCGATGGTCCAGATTAGAACAGCCGATACCCCTTCGCGTTTTAAATCTCAGCCGTTCAGATCAGATCCAACGGCCGCCACGCGTCCTGACCGAGTCAATACCGGTCAGCGCGGGCTGTTTTGCTAAAGAGCCCCTCGGCTTTCTGGTAATCAACCCGCGGTCCATTCCAGTTCAAAAGTAATTGCAGATAGGTCCTGTTTTATTCGTTTTAGCCCCTGCGCTTTTGAAAAATTGAACCCACGGTCCAGCACACGTAGTTTTGCGCGCTAGCCCCTGGTGGCTACTGTTAATTACGTATAGGTCCTCGGTTTTTCGCAGATTAGCCCCTGGAAGTTTCAGAAACTTGCCAGCAAGCCCCTGAAACTTAGAAATGCCATAACTTTCCCGTTTTAGCTCCGATTAGTGTGATTTTCGCGCTCGTGTGTTCGTAGCGAAGCGTAGATTATTTCTTGCTCCTGTTTTTGTACTGTTTTCACTGTTTGGTGTACTGTTCTAATAGAATTAATTTTTTTGCATGTAATGATTGTTTTGGATGCTTGCGTGATGATCGTGTCCAGTCAGCGAGCCCGTAGCTTTGGACTTCGAGTACGTTGAGGACGTGCCGGAGCAGGACTCGCAGCAGCAGCCGTACTCCGAGGAAGGCAAGTTATAGCACGGACAATCCTTGCTACCTACTCACTCTTTTAATACACTGTTCATTACATACGCACGTGTCTAATATTGTTTACCTTTAAGGTTGTACCTAGCATTTATTTCCCTGTCCTTGTATTTCCTATGGGTTTTTGTATACGGGTAGAACTTTGCTATGCGCAGCTACTGTCACCTTTATTTAACTGTTAAACTTGTATTAATGGTCCACTTCAACTTTAATGTTAAAACTTGCTTTTTAGCAACATGGATTAGGGAGTTAGAGCATGTGCTGTGTGCTTTGCTCTAATGTCTCCCTCTAAGGACCGGTTCTTAAAGCGGCAACCCAGGAGCCTGTCGCCACCGCTGGAACTATAATGGCTCTGGTTTTGGCCAAGTAGCTTGTACGTCTCTAGCTTGGCAGTGGTTACCGAGGGGCCAACGGCGTTGTGGGAGGTACGGTGCTGGGTGTTCTCCGATTCCACCGAGGGCGGGAGATCCGTCGGCTAGGTCACGTTAGACCCAGTCTCGTGTAGGAGTCTCAGCGATTGAGAACTCTGCACGTTGCGCAGTATGGGTGCGATACCCGCGCTCCGGACGCCATCGACCCCCTCACGGTGTGACTCCGTGGGCGTACGTCGATCTCGGTGCCTAAGTTTTCACCGCCGTATAGTACTCCAGCGGCTACTGACTTGTTAGGGTGTCTTGTGAAAGCCTCGTAGCGTCCCTATGCAGTCACACCTCGGAAGTGTCGATGTGCGTGGTTGGGTGCAAAGTTCCTTTGAACTTTTACGCGACTGGTGGGTAAAGGGCGAAACCTCTGCAGAGTGTACGATCTATCATGATAGCCTTGCTCAGGGTCACGAGCGGCCTGGATCCTTTTTGATTAGAATATGGTATTTATTCATGCTTAATGTCACTTACACTTTATTAATTGGGTTGCAACCGGGTATTCATTCACATGTAGTAACTTGGACAATGATAAAACGAACCAACTAAAAGTGCTAATGCAGTTAAGCCGAGTCTAGCCTTTTTGAGCCTTCATAACCCGTGCTATACTTGCTAAGTAATCCCATTACTTACACTTGTTGTTATTATTATTTTTGGGCAAAATCCCGGACGGGTAACAGATTGGAGTCAGGCTGACTATGCTGTGGAGTTTCCAGAGGACTTGCCGTACTTCTGAGCTTGCGTTCTCCCCGTCAGAGTCCCTGTGGGATTGCGGCTACGCTAGAGAGATGTATTAGTCTTCCGCTGTCCATGATTTTATTTCTGAAGCACTCTGATGTAAACGCTACGATATGATGAGAATAAAGTATTGTACTCTGATTTTTACCATATTTGTTCGCTATACGTGTCTGTGGACTTTCTGGGCACACATATGGCCACATTCGAATTTTGTGTAAATCCGGGTGTGACAGTTCATTACTCATTAGCTCATCGATCGATTCTCTCCTCATCCATGCTACGCATCTACATACACTGCAGTAGCTGACATGCATGCACGGGACGACCACATCTCTCTCTCTCTGAATATCTCTCCTGCCTGCTGCTCTGGTTGCTGTAGTTGCGTGAGTTTGTAGCAAATAGATGTGATGTGACGCACCAGCTAGTATGTACTAGGCACTAGGCATAGTAGCAAGCTGTGAGTGGTAGAGGGAGCTAGCTCGTAGCTTTCTACAGGCAGCAGCGCAGTATCCTCCGATCCTGGCGATGTGTGACCATGCATATACGACTGCAGGCTGGCCACCGGCCTTACCTTACAGTTACAGCAGGGCGCTGTAACCACACTGCTTCAAAGTTCAAACCCCTGAAGAGTCACAACTCAGGCCTTGTTTGATGGAGAATAGGGGTGGAGATTTGGGGGTTGGAGGTCACTTCGTAATCATTATGCCACCGTAGCATTTCGTTTGTATGTGTGAAAAATTATCAAAAAATTAATTAATTAGGCTCAAAATGTTCGTCTCACAGAGTACAACAAAACCGTGCAGTTAGTTTTTGATTTCATCTACATTTAATACTTCATGTATATGCCGATATTTTGATGTGATGAGAATCTTCTTTTTGCATAGTGAATTTTGTGGTTGCTTTTTGAGAACTAAATTAGGGCTCAAAGTCACAGCAGCTAGCAGCAGACAATTCTTCTCTTTTTACATCGACCCGTCTCCGTGCATGGCCGGGCAATTTCTTTGACACAAAAATACCGTACCATCCGTGTCCAAAACAAAAACACAACTGCTGCAGCAGCATCGATCAGCTCACACTCTTCCGGCCAGTACCACAGCCGTGAACTTATTATGGCCTTGTTTAGATCAAAAACAACTCCCAAATTCACTATACAAAAAGAAGATCATCCGTCACATCAAAACGTCATAACATGCATGTAGTACTAAATGTAGATAAAATCAAAAACTAATTGCACAGTTTTGTTTTACTCTACGAGACGAACATTTTGAGCCTAATTAATCAATTTGTGAATAATTTTTCGCACATACAAACAAAATACTACAGTGACGCAATGATTACGAAGCGACACATTCCTCCCAAATTTGGCCAAATTTGGAACTAAACAAGGCCTATAATGGCCGGCCTTTTTCCTTGACACAAGATACACCGTACCATCCGTGTCAAAAAGAAAAAAAAACACAACTCCTGCAGCATCGTCGCTCCGATTAGCTCACACACTCTTCCAGTACCACAGACCACAGCTGTGAACTCATTACAATGATTCAGCGCTGTTGCTCGTACAGTCAATAATGCACACAGTAATTCAGCATTGCACCCACCCATTCAAGGTTAGATATATTGGCCGTACGTATGTCACACCCGGATTTACACAAAACCCGAATGTGGCCATATGTGTGCCCAGGAAGTCCACAGACACATATAGCGAACAAATATGGTAAAAATCAGAGTACAATGCTTTATTCTCATCATATCGTAGCGTTTACATCAGAGTGCTTCAGAAATAAAATCATGGACAGCGGAAGACTAATACATCTCTCTAGCATAGCCGCAAACCCACAGGGACTCTGACTGGGAGAACGCGAACTCAGAAGTACGGCAAATCCTCTGGAAACTCCACAGCATAATCAGCCTGACTCCAATCTGTTACCCGTCCGGGATTTTGCCCAAAAATAGTAAGAACAGCAAGTGTAAGTAATGGAAATTACTTAGCAAGTATAGCACGGGTTATGAAGGCTCAAAAAGGCTAGACTCGGCTTAACTGCATTAGCACTTTTAGTTGGTTCGTTTTATCATTGTCCAAGTTACTACATGTGAATGAATACCCGGTTGCAACCCAATTAATAAAGTGCAAGTGACATTAAGCATGAATAAATATCAAGTTCTAATCAAAAAGGATCCAGGCCGCTCATGACCCTGAGCAAGGCTATCATGATAGATCGTACACTCTGCAGAGGTTTCGCCCTTTACCCACCAGTCGCGTAAAAGTTCAAAGGAACTTTGCACCCAACCACGCACATCAACACTTCCGAGGTGTGACTGCATAGGGACGGTACGAGGCTTTCACAAGACACCCTAACAAGATAGTAGCCGCTGGAGTACTACAAGGTGGTGAGTCCTTAGGCACCGAGATCGACGTACGCCCACGGAGTCACACCAAGAGGGGGTCGATGGCGTCCAGAGCGCGGGTATCCACCCCAACAATGCGCAACGTGCGGAGTTCTCAATCGCTGAGACTCCCAACACGGGACTGGGTCTAACGAGACCTAGCCGATGGGGCTACCGTCCTCGGTGGAATCGGGAAAACACCCCGTGCCTTGCCTCCCACAACGCCGTTGGCCCCTCGGTAACCACTATCAAGCTAGAGCCGTACAAGCTACTTGTCCAAGACCAGAGCCATTATAGTTCCGGCGGTGGCGACAGGCTCCTGAGTTGCCGCTTTAAGAACCGGTCCTTAGAGGGAGACATTAGAGCAAAGCACACAGCACATGCTCTAACTCCCTAATCCATGTTGCTAAAAAGCAAGTTTCAACATTAAAGTTGAAGTGGACCATTAATACAAGTTTAACAGTTAAATAATGGTGAGAGTAGCTGCGCCTAGCAAAATACTACCCATATGCAAAAACCCATAGGAATACAAGGACAGGGATATAAATGCTAGGTACGACCTTAAAGGTAAACAGTATTAAACACATGCGTATGTAATGAACAGTGTATTAAAAGAGTGAGTAGGTAGCAAGGATTGTCCGTGCTATAACCTGCCTTCCTCGGAGTACGGCAGCTGCTGCGAGTCCTGCTCCGGCACGTCCTCAACGTACTCGAAGTCCAAAGCTACGGGCTCGCCGACTGGACACGATCATCACGCACGCATCCAAAGCAATCATTACATGCAAACACAATTAATTCTATTAGAACAGTACACCAAACAGTGAAAACAATACAAAAACAGGAGCTAGAAATAATCTATGCTTCGCTACGAACACATGAGCGCGAAAATCACACTAATCGGAGCTAAAACGTGAAAGTTATAGCGTTTCTAAGGTTCAGGGACTTGCTGGCAAGTTTCTGAAAATTCCAGGGGCTCATTTGTGAAAAACCGAGGACCTATACGTAATTTCGTATTAAAACAGGAGGGCTAACGTGCAAAAACGCAAAGGCTGGACCGCGGGTTCAATTTTTCAAAAGGTCAGGGGCTTAAATGAATAAAACAGGACCTATCTGAAATTATTTTTGAACTGGAATGGACCTCGGATTAATTTCCAGAAAGTTGAGGGGCTCTTTAGCAAAAAGACCGGCGCTGACCGGTATTGACTTGGCCCGGACGCGTGGCAGTCGAAGGGGTATCGGCTTGATCTAATCTCGGCCATCGATCTGAGATCGGACGGCCCACAGTGATCGGCTCGCCGGGGAAGATGACAGCGCGGCGGCGCTGCTCGGCCGACGGCGAAGTTCGCCGGAGTCGGGGTTTTCTCGCGCTACAGGGATCCAATCGCGATGTGGTTTGACCCTACGGACTCATGAGATCACGGCGAGTTCACCTAGGGGGTTCTAGTCGGCCATTGGCCGGCGAGAGGGTCGGATGGCGGTGCGCGGCGGAGCGGAGCTCCGGTGAAACGCGGGGAGTGCGTTTCGGGTCGGTTTGGGACCGGGTTTTTGGCTCTGGAGCATCAGAGAGAGATGGCTAGTGCTACTGTGGTGTTCAAGTTGTGCATTGAGCGGTGTAGCGACCGGACGACGACGGCCGGCGGTCGGCCGACGACGGCGAGCGCGGTGAAACTAGCTACGGTGCTCCAGCGCCAAAATTAAAGGGTTGGGCGGACTCGTTACCTCCTGAAGATGCTCCTGGCGCAGGGAATTGGTCGGAGCAGGTCCAGAGAGGTGGGACGGCGAGCGGCGGCGGAGCTTGGAGCTCGGCGGTGCTCGGGCTGCGGGGAAGGAGAGCTGCTGCAGCTGCGGGAGGACTTGGAGTAGCTCGGCGCGCTCCACGGGGCTCGGTGATGCTCCTCCAAGGGTCGGTCGGGGCGGAGCTGCACCGGAGCGAGGTGGCGACGGCTATCGGCGGACTCCCGGCTCGGCAGCTCGGGAGCGGCGCGATTGGAGGCTGCGGCGGCGCTAGGGTTGGGGTGATGGGGGTGAGGGGAGCGGGACGAGGGTGCGGCCCAGGTTAAGTAAGCGCGGGGGAGGGCGGCCTCGGCGTGCGGGCCCGGCCGCGGCGAGCGCGCCATTAGCGGGCGCCCGGGAAGGAAAGGGGAGGAGGAGGAAGAAGGGAAGGTGGCGTCACGCTGGCGTCATCGACTGACGTGCGGGGCCCACGCGGCAGTGGGAGAAGAGGGAGGGGGCGCGGCTGCGAGCTGGGCCGGGGCGCTGGAGTTGGGCCGCGGCTTCTGGGCCGGCTCGGGGAGGAGGGGGGAAGAGGAGATGGGCCGCGGGGTTTGGCGTGGGCCGGGGAAAAGAAAAGAGAGGGGGAGTTGGGCCGGACTGGAGTGAAAGAGGAGGGGGCAAAAGTGAACCGGGAATAAGTTTAGGGAGCAAAACCGAACTATGGGCCTAACAACTATTCTAGAGCTCCAAACAAAGTGATTCAAATTTGAATTTAAATATATTTAAATTCTTGTTTGAATCACAAGCAATACAAAAATAAATGCAGCAGCATGAATGCAACAATAAATGTTTCTATCACTTATATTCGATTTTAAATTTTAGAAAATTATTATTTAGCCTATAATAAATAGAAGCAAGCTCTAATTAATTGTTTAAATGCCAAAAATTTTAAATTGAGTATTTTTGGGTGTTACAACGTATCTGCTAGGATCAACTTCGTGTTACAGCTGGTGGATCCGGTCCCCTGCAGATCTCGCTGAGAGCCCCGTGTTGGGCATGGCCCGATTTGTCAACCACCGTTAGCGAGCGGTTTGGGTGCCACGTACAGCAACATTTTTTGCCCGGCCACCGCTAGCTCTGGTCTGCCGGTGCTCGAGCAGCTAGGCCTTTCCGCTACCAGAAATGGTGCGCCGACGGCCACGCCCTAGCCGCCGAGATCTCATCATGGCAGCCCAAACAGAACGTCACGTGGTGGCCGTTGGGCATGTTGGCGCACGCGCACAAGCAACTAATACAAAACTAATTAACCGTGTGAAACTTAATTTCACCATTTCCGTATATTTTTTTGAACTACCATCTCCATATATATTCTGAATAAAACGCGCAGAAAATCAGGGGAAGAAAAACGCAAGAACACAGGAGGATTCGGACACAGATTGGCTCGTTGCATCGTGCGTGGCACGTACATGTCGCAGCAGGGGGACCTGTGACCCCGTTCACGAATCGAGAGTTTGAAACGCTCTCTCTAGCGCATTGCTTTCATTCCCGGCCGGGGGCTCACTCTCACTCTCACTCTCACTCTGATGCGATCGAGACAATGCGTGAATGCATGCATGCGCGCGCCTCTTGATTCGCCATAACTCGAACGCGCAGCGCGCCGGTACAGTCACGCTGTTCACTCCTCGATCTCTCTCGACCCGAGCACCCGGCTGGCAATGGCGCGTGCATGCATATGCCTGCCTGCCTCCCCCCTGCTGGGTCCTGCGCGAATGAGTCCGGCCAAGGGGCGGCTCGTCTCGGTCTCGCCGTGTCGTAACACCCAAAAATGTTCAATTTAAATTTTTTTTGGTATTTAAATAATTAATTAGAGCTTGCTCCTATTTATTATAGGCTAAATAATAAATTTCTAAAATTTAAAATCAAATATAAGTGATAGAAACATTTATTGTTGCATTCATGCTGCTGCATTTATTTTTGTATTGCTTGTGATTCAAACAAGAATTTAATTTAATTTAAATTCAAATTTGAATCACTTTGTTTGGAGCTCTAGAAAAGTTGTTAGGCCCATAGTTCGCTTTAGCTCCCTGAACTTTTTCTCAGTTCGCTTTTACCCCCTCTACTCTTTCTCTAGTCCGGCCCAACACCCCACAGCCAGCGCGTCAGCCCAGCTCGCCTCCTTTCTCCCTCGGGCCGAGCCTGCGAGGCCCGGCGTGGGCCCAACGCGTCATCCGTCCGGCCCAGCCAGCAGCCGCGGCCCAACCTCCTCCTTCCGGCCCAACTCGTCGCTCCCGTTTTCTTTCCCTCACTCTCTCACTGCCAGCGCGGCCCCGCGCGTCAGCGTCTCCCTCCCCTTTCCTTTCACCGGCGCCGCTAATGGCGCGGCCGAGCGCCCCTACCGCGGCAGGGCCCGCACGCCGAGGCCGCCCCCACCGTGCCTTCTTAACCCGGCCCGTCCGCCACTCCGCTCCCCTCACCCCATCGCCCCAACCCTAGCGCCGCCCTCTCCTCTCTGCAGAAGCATAGCGCCGCCGCCTTTGCCGCCTCGGAGCCAAGCCGCCATCGATCTCCGCCGCCGTCGTCGATTGCTCGACGGGCACTCGACCAGGTTCCTCACAAGAAGGTAACGAGCGTGTCCAAACCATCCACAACCCTATTCCTGCTTTGAGTAGAGCCTAATTGCTCGTCGTTCTCTGCTCAGGCCGCCGGGTCCCCTTTGCCTCGTCGGCCACCGCCTCCGTTGCCCCGCCGACGTCGCGATCCCTCTTGGTGAGCTCCTCATTCTCTCCATGTGCTGTAGGACCAAACTACGTCTTCAACCGAGCCCTGTAGCACCTACTCTGACCTCACCGAAGCTCCACCTCCGCCGGCCATCGTCGCGCACCCCTAGGCCTCCTCCTACCTCGACATGGACCCCCTGAGTAGACTCGCCGTCTTCCCCTGAGGCCGTAGCACCAAACCCCATCCCATATGGCGCACCCGAGCCCCAGATCGGCCCTGCTCCGGCGATCCTCCGCTGCGGGAGCCGGCGGCGTCGCCATCCCCATCCCCGCCGGCGACCCCCATCTGCCCCTTTCACCTCTGGCCATCGGATCCCGATCCAACGGCGCAGATCCAGTTCGCCCCAAGTCAAACCCAGCACTGACCGGTCAGCTCTGGCCGTTTTGCATAAGAGTCCCCCTGTTTTCCTCAAATCAACCCGCGGTCCATCCCAGTTCAAAAGTAATTGCAGATAGGTCCTGTTTTCTTCGTTTAAGCCCCTGAGTTTTTGAAAAATAGAACCTGCGGTCCAGCTCGCGTAGTTTTATACGTTAGCCCCTGGCGGCTACTGTTAATTACGTATAGGTCCCTGGTTTTTCGCAGTTAGGTCCCTGGAAGCTTTAAAACCTCACCAGCAAGTCCCTGAACCTTAGAAACGCTATAACTTTCACGTTTTAGCTCCGATTAGTGTGATTTTCGCGCTCATGTGTTCGTAGCGAAGCGTAGATTATTTCTAGCTCCTGTTTTTGTACTGTTTTCACTGTTTGGTGTGCTGTTCTAATAGAGTTAGTTTTGTTTGCATGTAATGATTGCTATGGATGCTTGCGTGATGATCGTGTCCAGTCGGCGAGCCCGTAGCTTTGGACTTCGAGAACGTTGAGGACGTGCCGGAGCAGGACTCGCAGCAGCAGCCGTACTCCGAGGAAGGAAAGTTATAGCACGGACAATCCTTGCTACCTACTCACTCCTTTAATACACTGTTCATTACATACGCATGTGTCTAATACTGTTTACCATTAAGGTTGTACCTAGCTTTTATTTCCCTGTTCTTGTACTCCTATGGGTTTTTGCGTATGGGTAGTACTTTGCTAGGCGCAGCTACTGTCACCTTTATTTAACTGTTAAACTTGTATTAATGGTCCACTTCAACCTTAACATTAAAACTTGCTTTTTAGCAACTTGGATCAGGGAGCTGGGGCTTGTGTGTTTTGCCTGGCCCCAGTGTCTCTCCCTAAGGACTGGTTCGTAAAAGCGGCAACCTGGGAGCCTGTCGCCGCCGCCAGAACTATAATGGCTCTAGTCTTGGTTGAGTAGCTTGTACGTCTCTAGCTTGGCAGTGGTTACCGAGTGGCCTACGGCGTTGTAGGAGGCAAGGCGCGAGGTGTTTTCGGATTCCACCGAGGGCGGTAGCCCCGTCGGCTAGGTCCCGTTAGACCCAGTCCCGTGTTGGGAGCCCCCGTGAGTGCGGGAGCTCCGCACGTTGCGCCATTTACTTGTTGGCATGATTTGCCGGCGCGTGGACGCCATTGACCCCCTCACGTTGCGCCCTGAGGGTCAGTCAATCTCGGTGCCTAGGTTCTCACCACCTTGTAGTACTCCAGCGGCTACTGTCTTGCTAGGGTGTCTTGTGAAAGCCTCGTAGCGTCCCTATGCAGTCACACCTCGGAAGTGTCGATGTGCGTGGTTGCGTGCAAAGTTCTTCTGAACTATTACGCGACTGGTGGGAAAAGGGCGAAACCTCTGCAGAGTGTACGATCTATCATGATAGCCCGGCTCAGGGTCACGAGCGGCCTGGATCCTTTTATGATTAGAAGATGATATTTATTACTGTTTAATGTTGACTTACATTAATTAAATTGGGATACAACTGGGATTCATCTAATGTAGTAGTTATGATTAAAATGAACCAACTAAAAGTGCTAATGCAGTTAAGCCAGTGTCAAGCCTCTTTTACCTCATCACCCATGCTATACTTGCTAAGTAATTCTGTTACTTACACTTGTTGTTATTATTTATTTTGGGCAAAATCCCGGACGGGTAACAGATTGGAGTCAGGCTGATTATGCTGTGGAGTTTCCAGAGGACTTGCCTTACTTCTGAGCTCGCGTTCTCCCGGTCAGAGTCCCTGTGGGATTGCGGCTACGCTAGAGAGATGTATTAGTCTTCCGCTGTCCATGATTTTATTTCTGAAGCACTCTGATGTAAACGCTACGATATGACGAGAATAAAGCATTGTACTCTGATTTTTACCTTATTTGTTCGCTATATGTGTCTGTGGACTTCCTGGGCACACATATGGCCACATTCGGGTTTTGTGTAAATCCGGGTGTGACAGTGTCCCCAGCCGGCCGGCCGTCGTACGTGTCGTCGCCCGCCGGATGAAAGGCGTTTGTTGCCGTGTCCATAAAGAGGCACTGCGCCGCTAGCTCCATCATCCTGCCAGGCCGCTCTGTTTCACCTTTACGCGATCCACGTGAGGAATTAAGGGCTGTACCCTGTCTTGACGATATGTAACGAGCAACGAGCAACGAGACGTTCTGCATGTCCCTTGACGATTAGCTAGCTGGCTGCTTGTACTAGTAGCACGACATATGGAGCTCCCAACAAATCTTTCGTTCGTTCCATGAAAAGTTCGGAGATGGTGCACACTGGACGATACATTTCTGTCTACACATACGCACGTGTCTCCGGATTTTTGTTTCGTGGCCACCCGGCGAAAAAAGTTGTCTGATGGTAGATAGTAGCATGATGCACTGTTTATATATCTGTGATTTTGGTGGAATTGTTTTATGCACATTTAGAGGTGCAACCGTGCCTTGTTGACACAATAACAGTGTAATAACATGCATCCTCCACACGGGATTTTGCAAGACAGTGAAGAATGAAGAATCACATGCATGATTCCTTATTCCTGTCCTGTTCTTTTTTATTATTTCAAGAAAAGACAGACGGAACTAGTGCAGAGAGCTGCTTCCTCCGTTTTGCCTCCCTCCCCGGCCATAACTCCTCCAGCACCGCCCTCCCTCTTTCTCACTATAAAAAAGGAGACTAGCCCTTCTTCTCCGCCGTTCTTGCCTCACCTCTCTTCTCCCCTCCGCCCTTCTCCTCTACTCCAGCCACCAAAATGCCTAGCCCCAACCACCGCCGCTGCTTCCTCCCGGTCTGCTGCCCAAGCTTCTCGGCCGCCGCCGGTGATCCGTCCCCGGCCGCTGCAGCCTCCACGGGGCGCCTCTTGATGACCTGGAAGAAGAAGAGGCGGCTGAAGCCTCGCCCCAGCTGCGAGCGCAGCGGCGCTGCTGTCCTATGATGGCGCTATCCTCACCGAGCTTCTTCTACGTCCTCTTCTGACCTCGACATTTTCCCTCCATTGCGCGGATAGATGGTCTCTCTCTAGCAAGAAGTGAAGGAATGGTCTTCTTGACCTTGCAAGACTTTTTGCGTAGAGAGAAATTCCTAATGCCCGTCGCTCTTTCCCTCACGTCTATCTTTTCTTATCTCGCACCTATCAATCCTCCCATCCTTCCCGTCCCCGTCTATCCCTCTTGAGCTTGGAACACTTGCAGCTAGCTAGCTACCACCTTCGTGTGAACTCTCTGCTGTTGGGTGTACTGGAAGAAGTTGAGTTGCTGATGTATCTCCGGGTCGTGCTGCTGCACTGCGCTGCTGTGTGCGTCGTCATTGCCTTTCAGCTACGCGTGCTTCCGCATCAACTCTGGCGATATATCTAGTGTAATGGAAATTGTTTTCTCTGATGTATTTTCCTATTCGTGTGTTTGCCTCCCAGCTAGTGAAATACTTTAGCATGAACTTTGCTACTGGGTGTGTAATGGAACAGATCGAAGGTTGTGAAGTATTTCAGTGTCATGCGCATTGCCTGATTTCTGCAGATATATACCTCTTCTACTATTTGCTGATTTATTGACACATTTGTGGCATAGCCGAGCTAAGGCTTAGCTTCTGCCGTTAGTTCATGTGATGACCCTAATAACTTGCAAACCAAAAAACCTGCGAACAGTTCAAACGGAGCAGATCGAAAAATGCAGAGGACGGCGGGGATGACGCGCGCGCACACACACACCCCACCCGTGCGCCGTGCGTGCTCTCAGCTCTCCTATAAGGCCAGTCTCAGTGGATGTTTCATGGGCCATAAATAGAGTGCCACGTAGGTATTTTTGATGATGTAGCAGTGCATTAATGAAGAGAGAGGTGAAACGAGTTTCATGGAGATGAAACCCTGCATACACAGTTACCTAGACAGTTTGTGTCTTGCATGTAACCTAGGGAACAACAATAGATGAAACTATGCATTGAGAGAGACATTTCATCATGTCACACCCGGATTTACACAAAATCCGAATGTGGCCATATGTGTGCCCAGGAAGTCCACAAACACATATAGCGAACAAATAAGGTAAAAATCAGAGTTCAAATGCTACATGTATTCATCATAAAGTAGCGCTTACATCAGAGTTTTGCATAAATGAAATACATGGATAGCGGAAGACTAAATAAACTCTCTCTAAGTGTAGCCGCATCCCACAGGGACTCTGACTGGGAGAACGCCAACTCAGAAGTACGGCAAATCCTCGGGAAACTCCACAGCATAATCAGCCTGACTCCAATCTGTTACCCGTCCGGGATTTTGCCCAAAAATAGTAATAACAGCAAGTGTAAGTAATGGAAATTACTTAGCAAGTATAGCACGGGTTATGAAGGCTCAAAAAGGCTAGACTCGGCTTAACTACATTAGCACTTTTAGTTGGTTCGTTTTATCATTGTCCAAATTACTACAAGTGAATGAATACCTGGTTGCAACCCAATTAAATAAGTGTAAGTGACATTAAGCATGAATAATTACCATATTCTAATCATAAAGGATCCAGGCCGCTCGTGACCCTGAGCAAGGCTATCATGATAGATCGTACACTCTGCAGAGGTTTCGCCCTTTACCCACCAGTCGCGTAAAAGTTCAAAGGAACTTTGCACCCAACCACGCACATCGACACTTCCGAGGTGTGACTGCATAGGGACGCTACGAGGCTTTCACAAGACACCCTAACAAGTCAGTAGCCGCTGGGGTACTATACGGCGGTGAAAACTTAGGCACCGAGATCGACGTACGCCCACGGAATCACACCGTGAGGGGCCGATGGCGTCCGGAGCGCGGGTATCGCACCCATACTGCGCAACGTGCAGAGTTCTCAATCGCTGAGACTCCTACACGGGACTGGGTCTAACGGGACCTAGCCGACGGATCTCCCGCCCTCGGTGGAATCGGAGAACACCCAGCACCGTACCTCCCACAACGCCGTTGGCCCCTCGGTAACCACTGCCAATCTAGAGACGTACAAGCTACTTGACCAAGACCAGAGCCATTATAGTTCCGGCGGTGGCGACAGGCTCCTGGGTTGCCGCTTTAAGAACCGGTCCTTAGAGGGAGACATTAGAGCAAAGCACACAGCACATGCTCTAACTCCCTAAACCATGTTGCTAAAAAAACAAGTTTTAACATTAAAGTTGAAGTGGACCATTAATACAAGTTTAACAGTTAAATAAAGGTGACAGTAGCTGCGCATAGCAAAGTTCTACCCATATGCAAAAACCCATAGGAAAATACAAGGACAGGGAGATAAATGCTAGGTACGACCTTAAAGGTAAACAGTATTAGACACATGCGTATGTAATGAACAGTGTATTAAAAGAGTGAGTAGGTAGCAAGGATTGTCCGTGCTATAACTTGCCTTCCTCGGAGTACGGCTGCTGCTGCGAGTCCTGCTCCGGCACGTCCTCAACGTACTCGAAGTCCAAAGCTACGGGCTCGCCGACTGGACACGATCATCACGCAAGCATCCAAAGCAATCATTACATGCAAACAAAATTAATTCTATTAGAACAGTACACCAAATAGTGAAAACAGTACAAAAACAGGAGCTAGAAATAATCTACGCTTCGCTACGAACACATGAGCGCGAGAATCACACTAATCGGAGCTAAAACGTGAAAGTTATAGCGTTTCTAAGGTTCAGGGACTTGCTGGCAAGTTTCTGAAACTTCCAGGGGCTAAACTGCGAAAAACCGAGGACCTATACGTAATTTCGTATTAAAACAGGAGGGCTAACGTGCATAAATGGAAGGGCTGGACCGCGGGTTCAATTTTTCAAAAGTGCAGGGGCTAAAACGAATAAAACAGGACCTAACCGTAAATATTTTTGAACTGGGATGGACCGCGGGTTGATATGGGAAAAAGTCAGGGGTTCTTTAGCAAAACCGGCTCGGCTGACCGCTGCTGACTCGGTCAGAACGCGTGGCAGCCGTTGGATCCGATCTGGACGGCTGAGATTTAAAACGCGAAGGGGTTTCGGCCGATCTAATCGTGACCGTCGATCTGAGATCGGACGCCCTGGATTTAAAACGCGAAGGGGTATCCTGGGTTCTAATCTGGGCCGTTGATCTGAGATCGGACGGCGCTGGCGCTGGTGCTCGCCGGAGACGAAGGGAACGCGGCGGCGCCGCTTGGGCCGACGGCGAACTTCGCCGGAATCGAGGATATCTCGCGCTACAGGGGTCCAAACTCGATGCTACTTGGCCCTACGGGTTCAGGGGAGGATGGCGAGTCGCCCTAGGGTGATCATGACGAGCTTTGGCCGACGAGGGGGTCGGACGGCGTCGGGCGGCGGAGTTGAACTCCGGTGTACCGCGGGGGAGGTGTTTCGGGTGGTTGCTGGGTCGGATTTTTGGCTCTGGAGCTTCCTGGTGAGGTGGTGAGTGTGACTGGGTAGTTCTAGGGGTGCTTCGTGCAGTGGACAGGGGTGAACGACGGCGACCGGCGGACGAAGTTCGTCGGCGACCGCGGGAAGCCTAGCTACGGTGCTCAGGAGCTGAAATTGAGAGGGGGAGAAGCTTCGTTACCACTTGGCGACGCTCCTGGGGGTGTCGAATTGGAGCGAGAAGATCCCGACGACGGTGCCCGTCGGAGCCCGAGGCTCGGCGGCGGCGTTGCTCGGAGAGGAGGGGCTGCAGCAGCTGCTGCTGGACTTGGGGTAGCTCGACGCACTCCGCGTGGCTCGGTGAAGCTTCTCCGAGGCCCGGGCGGGGCGGAGCTGCACCGGAGCGTCGGGTCGACGGCGAGCGGCGGAGCACAGCTCGGCGGCTCGGGATAATCCCGATGGGGTGCGGCGGCGCTGCTAGGGCTGCTGATGAGGGCTGAGAGGACTCGGGCGGGGCTCAGGCCAAGTTAAGTAGGCGCGTGGGGGAAAGGAAAGCCTCGGCGCGCTGAGATTTCGGCGAGCGCCATCACCGGCGTCCGGGAAAGGAAGGCCGAGCGGGAGGAAGAAGGAAGGTGACGCCAGCGCGACGTCAGCGACTGGCGCGCGGGCCCGGTCTGTCAGCGAGGGGAAGAGGGGGAAGAGGAGGGCGCGGCTGGCTGGGCCGAGTGGGTCGCGGGGAGTAGCTGGGCCGCGAGAAAAGAAAAGGAGAGGGGGGGCTAGGCCGGACTGGAGAAGGAGTTGAGGGGGCGAAAGTGAACCAGGGAAAGAGTCCAGGGAGCAGAAGTGAACTATGGGCTTAAAAACTTTTCTAGAGCTCCAAACAAGGTGATTCAAATTTAAATTTAAATAAATTTAAATTCTTGTTTGAATCACAAGCAATACATAAATAAATGCGGCAGCATGAATGCAACAATAAATGTTTCTATCACTTATATTTGATTTTAAATTTTTAGAAAATTATTATTTAGCCTATAATAAATAGGAGCAAGCTCTAAATAATTATTTAAATGCCAAAAAATTTTAATTGAGTATTTTTGGGTGTTACACATCATAGTTTCAAACATGTTTAGATGATGTGTCACTCTAGCTAATCGTGTCCACGAAACTTCCACTGGCCTAAATACTCCACTGTACTACTCCTAGCTACTGCGTCCAATGGTACTGGGCGACTGGCTGACTGGCATGCACGTACTACGTGTCGTCCCCAGAGTGCAGGCTGGAGCAGTACTCCGTACGTACGTAGTATATATGTCTGTCTCGTTTACCGTCCCCGGCTACTGCCGTCGTCGCTGATAAATCGATCCGCACACAGCCGCCACCCCGCCGGCCGGCAACCTCCACGATCCCGCCGCGCGAAACCCGGCCCCTTGTCACGCAGCACGCCTCGAACCGACGGCAGACGCCGCGGGCCGCGCGGGCACCGGGCACGGCCGTCGTTGGCCCCCAAGGCGTGTACGTGCGCGCACGCGAGCCTCCCCTGTCCGGCCGCCCGATCGTCCCCTCTCGCCATGCCACGCAATAACTCGCGCTCTGAATGCGATGCCTCAACAAGGTGCAGTGTGGCGCCACCGCACCGCACCGCTGTCACACCCGGATTTACTCAAAACCCGAATGTGGCCATATGTGTGCCCAGGAAGTCCACAGACACATATAGCGAACAAATATAGTAAAAATCGGAGTACAATGCTTTAATCTCAACATAAAGTAACGGATACATCAGAGGGTGCAAAAATGAAATACATGGACAGCGGAAGACTAATACAACTCTCTAGCGTAGCCGCAATCCCACAGGGACTCTGACTGGGGGAAACGCCAACTCAGAAGTACGGCAAATCCTCCGGAAACTCCACCTCGTAATCAGCCTGACTCCAATCTGTTACCCGCCCGGGATTTTGCCCAAAAATAGTAATAGCAGCAAGTGTAAGTAACAGAATTACTTAGCAAGTATAGCACGGGTTATGAAGGCTCAAAAAGGCTCGACACTGGCTTAACTGCATTAGCACTTTTAGTTGGTTCGTTTTAACTTTATCCAAGTTACTACAAGTGCTCTCCCAGTTGTAACCCAATTAAATAGTGTAAGTGACATTAAACAGGAATAAATACCATATTCTAATCAAAAAGGATCCAGGCCGCTCGTGACCCTGAGCAAGGCTATCATGATAGATCGTACACTCTGCAGAGGTTTCGCCCTTTACCCACCAGTCGCGTAAAAGTTCAAAAGAACTTTACACCCAACCACGCACATCAACACTTCCGAGGTGTGACTGCATAGGGACGCTACGAGGCTTTCACAAGACACCCTAACAAGTCAGTAGCCGCTGGAGTACTATACGGTGGTGAAAACTTAGGCACCGAGATCGACGTACGCCCACGGAGTCACACCGTGAGGGGGTCGATGGCGTCCAGAGCGCGGGTATCCCACCCATACTGCGCAACGTGCAGAGTTCTCAATCGCTGAGACTCCTACACGGGACTGGGTCTAACGTGACCTAGCCGACGGGGCTACCGTCCTCGGTGGAATCGGAGATCACCCAGCGCCGTACCTCCCACAACGCCGTTGGCCCCTCGGTAACTACTGCCAAGCTAGAGACGTACAAGCTACTTGACCAAGACCAGAGCCCATATAGTTCCGGCGGTGGCGACAGGCTCCTGGGTTGCCGCTTTAAGAACCGGTCCTTAGAGGGAGACACTAGAGCAAAGCACACAGCACATGCTCTAGCCCCCTAGTCCAAGTTGCTAAAAAGCAAGTTTTATCATTAATGTTGAAGTGGACCATTAAGTCAATATTAACAATTAAGTAAAGGTGACAGTAGTTGCGCCTAGCAAAATACTACCCAAATGCATAAACCCATAGGAAAACAAGGACAGGGAAATAAATGTTAGGAAATAACCTTAATGGTAAACAGTATTAGACACATGCGTATGTAATGAATAGTGTATTAAAAGTGAGATAGGTAGCAAGGATTGTCCGTGCTATAACTTGCCTCGAATCCAGTATATTTACTCATAGTCTTCAGCTCTTGATCTTGAAATCTCTCGAACGGCCTTCCTCTACTCGCAACAATCATCGAGCACAGCGTGCTAAACAAGCAAACAAACAATATACAACTAAGAACAATACACCAATCAAAGGAAAAGATTTTAAAGAGCGCTCTAAAGGATAGGGATTGGTTCTATGGTCACGTGAGCGCAAGAATCACTCTAATCAGAGCTAAAACGAGGAAGATATGGCTTGATCAATTCCCGTCACCATCTGACACAGTCTGCTTATTTATTTTATATCTCGAGTTCTAGACATCCGATTAACGTGATTCCAATTGGGTTGGCTTCATAATTTGATAACCTATCTTCTGAAAAAATATCACGATTTTAGGAGATACCGTACAGAAACGACACATGATTTAGTGGACCTTTAAGAATCTGTTTTTGAGGGTGAAAATCTGTGCAGAAATCTGTTTAAATATTTTCGACTTAGTTACAGCCAGATTTTGACCCGACGTCTTCAATGAAAGTTGTAGGAAAGTTTCTGTAGATATCCAAAATGTATTTATTTGCTGGATTTGGTTAAAGGGATCAAAAGTTATGGTCAAAACAGTAAGCAGCTCAGGAATCTAGTCGAATTTTCAGAAAATGTTGGAAACTATGGACTAAACAAGATTTCCGGCACTTAAAGCTAGCAAGGACTTTTCTACGAAAGAGTATATACTAAACGAATATGATAGAAAATTACAAGATTCGCTGAGGGTCTTACTGAAAATCCATGAAGCCAGAAACGACGGAAGGTTCGGCGCGACGACGAGATGAAGAATAGGCACCAGCTGAAGATATGGTGGAAGGAGACTACCTTAGGGAATCCCATTCAAGGGGCCTCCCTGTAAAGGAGTCGATGGTGGTGTGTCTTTTCTGGAGAAGAGGTGGTTTGTATATATAGAGAGAAAACCTCTCACCTCCACGTCCATTAGCAATATGGGACTAAAACTTGGTTTAGCCTCTTTCAATGCTAATAGGCTTTTAGAGACACTAATGGGCTTTGGAATTCGGCCCAACAAAGTGATGGGATGGATTTGGGCTAAAATTGGGTCAATTCTGGGCCAGGGCTGGTCTACTAAGATTTAATGTGATTTTAATTTTCGGAATAATTAATTTCCTGGTTATAAAATAATTCTAGATAAGTCTAGAATTCATATTTGAACCAAGAAAAATACTCCAAAAATTCCAAAAATCTTAGGAAAACTCCTAGAGATAGATTTGGACATGAGGAACCCAAATAATGTATTTGGAACTCATGAAAATAATTTTTGATTATTCTAAAAATTAGAATATGCTCTAGGAAAATGAGAATAAATTTCAGATAAATCTGGAAAAATTCTCATTAGGCTTCTAAACACATTTTGAAAACTCTACACACATAAAACCACTAAATGCAAATGCAAGGCACTCAATAGTAATCCTATATTATTTTCGAAAACAAAATTTTCCTATACTAAATTCCCTGTTAATTATATAAAGCTTGGAAAATTTTAGAAAATTGAGAAAAATATTGTATTAATTGCGTTGGAAAATCACATCCCAAAATTCGAAAATTTTGGGGTGTGACAAACTACCCCCCTTAAACTGAATCTCGTCCCGAGATTCGCAAGGAATAGGAGCAAGGAGGAGGTGAAACAACAAGATTCTCAAACAGAGATCTTCTAGAGTTGGATCATCATGGTTCTTCATCTTCTGTGTTGATATAGTTGCAAAGCTTGTACTCCAAAATCTTCTTTAGCTTCGTTTCTTCATTACGATGATCGTCTTCTGTCTTTCTTCTTGGTGTTCTTCACTTGATTTACGTGAATAGATAGCAAGAAAAACAAGAAGGTACGAGGAAAATAGAGAGAGCCCAACTACACAATCATTACAAAGATCCAAATCAATCAAAGGCACAAGGACAGGCATTACAAACACACTCAACCAGGGTTAGACACACAAGCCTAAAAGCGACTCTAAACGTTGTCAATAATGTTAAGGGAATCCTCCTATGCAAGATTATCACTTCGGTCTTCTTCACCTTGCAAACTCGTCTTGAGTGGTGTCCAACTTCTTGGTTGTAGTGGCACTGAGGGTGACGTCGTCATGTACTCTGAAGTCGTTCGGCTTGAACTTCTTGTAGCAGGCGGACGATATCTTCATTCTTCAAGTGACTTGAAAATGCATCGGGTCGATACAGACAATCTAAGTGTTTTAGGATAAAGGAAAAGTCGAGAGGACACTTTGAGATCAAAAGCCAAGGAATGAATTCAAAGTGACAATACTTGAAGAACAAGGAGGAGGGAAGGGGAAATAGTATCGAGGAACGACGGAGTAAACAAGGAGACTCGGAATATATATAGAAGATAAGCGATCAAGGTAAAGCAACAAGGAGGAGTTAAATAGACCATAGTTGAAAATTAGCAATCAACACAAGGTGGAGATAAATGATCAGAAGTCAAGGATGAGAAGTAAATTATCAAGGAGAGGATAAAACATCCAAGGATATAATGACCAAAGAGAAATTGTCAAGGAGGAAAGTGCTCAAGGATAGCACTTTTTTTATGAATCAAAATCTCAAGGATAGAGAAAGCAAGGGTTATATGGTAAAATGAATCTTTAATAGATGGCCAGTACTATCTAGGCTGCGTTCCTACAGTCAGCACGGCTCTGATACCAATCTGTCACACCGTGAGGGGGTCGATGGCGTCCGGAGCGCGGGTATCCCACCCATACTGCGCAACGTGCAGAGTTCTCAATCGCTGAGACTCCTACACGGGACTGGGTCTAACGTGACCTAGCCGACGGGGCTACCGTCCTCGGTGGAATCGGAGATCACCCAGCGCCGTACCTCCCACAACGCCGTTGGCCCCTCGGTAACTACTGCCAAGCTAGAGACGTACAAGCTACTTGACCAAGACCAGAGCCCATATAGTTCCGGCGGTGGCGACAGGCTCCTGGGTTGCCGCTTTAAGAACCGGTCCTTAGAGGGAGACACTAGAGCAAAGCACACAGCACATGCTCTAGCCCCCTAGTCCAAGTTGCTAAAAAGCAAGTTTTATCATTAATGTTGAAGTGGACCATTAAGTCAATATTAACAATTAAGTAAAGGTGACAGTAGTTGCGCCTAGCAAAATACTACCCAAATGCATAAACCCATAGGAAAACAAGGACAGGGAAATAAATGCTAGGAAATAACCTTAATGGTAAACAGTATTAGACACATGCGTATGTAATGAATAGTGTATTAAAAGTGAGATAGGTAGCAAGGATTGTCCGTGCTATAACTTGCCTCGAATCCAGTATATTTACTCATAGTCTTCAGCTCTTGATCTTGAAATCTCTCGAACGGCCTTCCTCTACTCGCAACAATCATCGAGCACAGCGTGCTAAACAAGCAAACAAACAATATACAACTAAGAACAATACACCAATCAAAGGAAAAGATTTTAAAGAGCGCTCTAAAGGATAGGGATTGGTTCTATGGTCACGTGAGCGCAAGAATCACTCTAATCAGAGCTAAAACGAGGAAGATATGGCTTGATCAATTCCCGTCACCATCTGACACAGTCTGCTTATTTATTTTATATCTCGAGTTCTAGACATCCGATTAACGTGATTCCAATTGGGTTGGCTTCATAATTTGATAACCTATCTTCTGAAAAAATATCACGATTTTAGGAGACACCGTACAGAAACGACACATGATTTAGTGGACCTTTAAGAATCTGTTTTTGAGGGTGAAAATCTGTGCAGAAATCTGTTTAAATATTTTCGACTTAGTTACAGCCAGATTTTGACCCGACGTCTTCAATGAAAGTTGTAGGAAAGTTTCTGTAGATATCCAAAATGTATTTATTTGCTGGATTTGGTTAAAGGGATCAAAAGTTATGGTCAAAACAGTAAGCAGCTCAGGAATCTAGTCGAATTTTCAGAAAATGTTGGAAACTATGGACTAAACAAGATTTCCGGCACTTAAAGCTAGCAAGGACTTTTCTACGAAAGAGTATATACTAAACGAATATGATAGAAAATTACAAGATTCGCTGAGGGTCTTACTGAAAATCCATGAAGCCAGAAACGACGGAAGGTTCGGCGCGACGACGAGATGAAGAATAGGCACCAGCTGAAGATATGGTGGAAGGAGACTACCTTAGGGAATCCCATTCAAGGGGCCTCCCTGTAAAGGAGTCGATGGTGGTGTGTCTTTTCTGGAGAAGAGGTGGTTTGTATATATAGAGAGAAAACCTCTCACCTCCACGTCCATTAGCAATATGGGACTAAAACTTGGTTTAGCCTCTTTCAATGCTAATAGGCTTTTAGAGACACTAATGGGCTTTGGAATTCGGCCCAACAAAGTGATGGGATGGATTTGGGCTAAAATTGGGTCAATTCTGGGCCAGGGCTGGTCTACTAAGATTTAATGTGATTTTAATTTTCGGAATAATTAATTTCCTGGTTATAAAATAATTCTAGATAAGTCTAGAATTCATATTTGAACCAAGAAAAATACTCCAAAAATTCCAAAAATCTTAGGAAAACTCCTAGAGATAGATTTGGACATGAGGAACCCAAATAATGTATTTGGAACTCATGAAAATAATTTTTGATTATTCTAAAAATTAGAATATGCTCTAGGAAAATGAGAATAAATTTCAGATAAATCTGGAAAAATTCTCATTAGGCTTCTAAACACATTTTGAAAACTCTACACACATAAAACCACTAAATGCAAATGCAAGGCACTCAATAGTAATCCTATATTATTTTCGAAAACAAAATTTTCCTATACTAAATTCCCTGTTAATTATATAAAGCTTGGAAAATTTTAGAAAATTGAGAAAAATATTGTATTAATTGCGTTGGAAAATCACATCCCAAAATTCGAAAATTTTGGGGTGTGACAACCGCGCGGCACGACCGACCGACCGACCGCCGGCCGCGCGCGTCGATCCCGAGCTGCACGCCCGGTTCGGCCGGCGTCGCCATTAATACCACCAGCTCTGATGAATGTGTGGCGCGCATGCCGCATGGGGGGGCAGCGAGCGTTCGAGCCCTTGCAATTGCATCTCCACCATTCCAAGGGGGTTGTCCTAGCCCTGAGCGTAGTGGACGATGATGCATGCAGTGGCGACGGCCCATGCGGCTACTGACCGAACGCTCGATGCATCATGCATGGCTCGGCCGCCGCATGCCGGGGACGGCGCAGGCATGGCCGTGGCGAGCCGCGCCGCTCGCGGGCTCGGATCGGCCGGCATGGCGCGGGGCGTGGGCGTGGAGCCTACTTGCCATTTGCCCTTCCCTACACGCGAATTGAATGGGGCCTGTGCCATCCGCCGCAGCGCCAGCGGCCGGGGCCGGGGGGCAGAAGGGATGATTGCGGAGAGCCGAGCATTCTGTATGTACACGCTTGTTGAGATTTGAGAGTTGAGACTGAACCCGGGCGGCAGCGCCAGAGCGAGACTTCACGTCGAGTCGCCCCAAGAACGGCAGTCAGACGTAAATACGGCAACAGTTTCCAGCTCCACTGTGCGCGCATTTGCAGGTGACACCAAAAAGAAAAAAAACTCGTTAAAAAAATCGCAGCGTGCACATCCGGGCAAGCAGCTACGTGGCGGGAACAAAGCCAGCGCATTAGAGACTGTTCACCAACAGCTCCGTCACTGAGCAGACAGTAAGACTGAGAATGTTTTTCCGGTCAGCAGCAGCCAATAGCACGAAAAACGTCGGTATCATATATACACGGTTCTCCAGCAACGGGGGCAGCAAATCGCGCTGGCCCTTCAAACAACCGGGGCATCTACGGCCAGTAAAATACAGCTCGGCAGCAAGTGGAGAGGCAAACAGGGCCTTCAGCTGGCGTCTCTCGTCACTCATCCCCTGGTCAAGTTAGGCCTCCTGTGCGTGCCTGCGGTTTGCAGCGCACAGCGAAACTTTGCCCCAGGAATAACTTTTCCCGGTACGGTTCAAGCGCTGAACAATCAGGACAATCACAGAAACCGGGTAGCAAATGGCAGATAGCGGCTAGCTACCTTTAGGTTCGGTTACAGAAGACGTACTAGTAGTCCTGTAAACACAGATAGGGCCGCTAAGGCTGTTTGCACCAATAAAACTTTACAATACCCTCTAAAAGAGAATATACTATCATAGTCATTAAGATTCTCCACTCTCTATCACTTTTCTCTGCACTCGTTCGTACTCTATATTCACTCTCTATACCAACCAACATAACGTGGGGCCCACCAGTAATTGTTTTTTAACCTTCCTTCCTCCTCCTCTCCTTTCTCTCTCTCCCCTATCCTCTCCAACCTCGTGCCGCCCGCATCCCTCCCCTCGCCACCACGCCGCCCCTCCCCCGCGCCCTCGCCTCCACGCCCGCCCCTCCCCGGCGCGCAGCTCCTCCCCCACCCCCGCTCTCTCTTCCCCTCGAATCGGCGCCGCGCTGGGGCTCCCCGTCGGCGCCCCGCTGCCGGTCCACCGCCGCGGGATGGCGAGCAGGGCCGTGTCGACGGCCGCGGGCGAGCGCTGGGCGTCGGGCGGCAGCATGGTGAGCATGGCGTCCGGCGGCGGTGGCCAGCTCCACGGCGGGGCTTGGTGGGGCAGTGGGCGGGGAAGGGGGCGAGGGCGGTGGAAGGCGAGCCTGCGCTGCGCGGCGCGCGGGAGGAAGGCGAGCGAGGGGAGGAGGACGCCACTGCGGGGTCGCCTTGCGCGCAGAGGCGAGCGGATGGAGTGGCGGGGCGGCGGAGCGAGGCGGCGCGAGCTCCCGATGGCTGCGGGCGACTGCGGCGAAAGGCGGGCACGACCGCGGGGGTGGGGTGGCGCTCGCCATCCCCGTCCTCCTCCCCCGCCTCCATGCCGCTGACCCCTCTCTCCCCTCTCTCCGACGGCGGTGTCGAGCAGCGGCGGCTGCCAGCGCGGCGCGCGGCGGCGGACGGTCGCGGGGGCGAGGGCGAGCGGCCGCGGGTGGCCTGCGCAGCTCGACGCGGCAGCGGGCATCCAGCGGCAGCGAGCGGGTGATTGCAGCGGCGAGTGGAGCGGAGGCGGCGAGCGAGCAGAGGAATCGAGGCGGGCCCGTGCCAGGCGTTTACCGCTCTCCCTCCGCCTCTCTTGATTTACCGGCGCCGGAAAAGTTTTACCGTGTAGCGAGTCCTTTCCAGGGCCCCGCTGCAAGCTGGAATCGGGACGCCGCACGGCATGCACGCCCACGTGGCGCATACCGTGCGGTATCCCGGCCCCCAGTGCGGGCAGCCTAAACCGAACCTCCAAATTCAACACCTTTCAAAGAGGGAGTGCAGCAGATAGGCTACTGTTCAGCGTTACCGATATATGTATCCCTGATCTCACACAAAACGATCGATCATGTTTGGACATACAGGAACATTCATGATGATTGATCCACGAAAAAGATGAACTGGTACGATCATTGACAGTTGCTACTCCTACAGTTTCGGCAGATGGTTCTTCCCTAAACCTTGGACTTTTACAGATAGTAAAAAGATTTCGTTTCAAAATTTTACCCCCGGGAAAGGTACACCCACATTCATGAGCAATATGTAATCATTGTCCTACCCTGATTCCCAGCCATTACTACAATTCCAGCATACTGAAGACACAAAAAAGGAGCAGTACAGGACGGTACAGACGCAAGCACAAAAGAATGCAAGTTCCAATTCAGACGTTTATATGCGAATAAAATGAGGTCCACACAGCACTAGGCCTCATGTAAGGCAACTGTAGCCAATTATTAGAACAGCATGAAGAGAGCATCACTAACAGTTCTGTAGCGACTGGTTGAAGAGCAAGGGACAAAGGCATTGACGATTCTGAAAGCAGGAATGCAGAATGGAACAGTGCAGACTGGCCAACGTGTTGACTAGTCCAAGGGCAGGTCTGAGGCAGTAGATTCAGAGAGGTCCTGGAAAGGTCCCGTTCTCCCTCTGCTCGTTCCATTTCTCAACCTGTGGTTTTCAGCAAGCAGTTAGCTGATGATTTCAAAGAAAGCAAATATATAACAGTTCTAATTGACAAATAAAAATATAATACAATAAATAAGCAAATCAGCAAACACAAGTAAATATTACGGGTTACATTACAGGACAAGGAGATAGAAGGAACAATCAGAAAATTAATGCTAAACGCTAGACAGAGCCAACATGGTATGTATTTGAGACATTTTGATATTCAGTATGTATACGACTGCTGCAGTATGATTGCTGGGTGGAGTAAATCTATGGTGGCTTCTGAAAGCCAACTAATATCTGATGCACCAATTGAAGGGCTGACTAGCTGTAACAGTCAATAGTATATGCCTGCTGACGAATAATACTATAAACTACAGTATAGAAGGTGAAGTAACATGCTCCTTCCTAAACAATCTGGAGGTAAAGCGTAGTTTAGTTGGCACATGTATTTTCATTCTCCGTCATCAAGAAACAGCACATGTTATGCTATAATGACACTCCATCAAGGCACCAACAACTAGTTCCTCTTGTATCATTCCAACATCCATTCTCTATCTACTTGATGCAAGAAAGTGAGGTAAGAATCCTTCAAAACACAGAAGAGAACCAATTTTGCCCAAGACAAACATCAACTGTTTATCATCAAAGACAGGGTCCCTCAATGTATCATTCAAGAGCTGCACACATCATGAGTTCTTGCATGCACCTTATACTGGTGACAAACAGAAGTGAAGTGGCTGAGACGATGTAAAGCAATTCAAGGTAATAGTGTACCTTCTAGTATTGATGTGAATTTGATGAAAGTCAAGGTAAATGTGAGAGCATCTCCTTGTGTGATATGCATTTTGATAACAAAGCAAGTGAGGGTAAATGTGCAAACACCTACCTGTGTCCGTGATGTGCAAATTTGCATGTGCAAGGACATAGATGACCATACATACGACCTACTAAAATGAGTTATTGAGAAGGGAGAATGGTATAGTTATTGAAAAGCTAGCTCAAGAAGAGCTGGTTCACAACAAACCACTGACTGAATCAGGACATTGAACAAAGACAAGCAACTTAACTCAAGATACAAACAAAACTGTTAGTTGAATGTAGTTTTATTGAACAAAATAGCAAGGGCTTTGACATAGTTAGATCAATCACAAATGGCATATCGATACGTCCACTGAAGCATCCTGATAACTTCATGATTTTTTGATCCAAAAGAAACAAACATGGTTGTGACAAATCCAATTATCATACATTATTCATAACCAAAAAGATATGTCCCCCAGAAGTTAACAATGGAAGCTGTAAAGAAAAAGACACTCACCCATTCTCCAGGGCAAAGAGACCTGTAGTACTTGGCGAATTTGTTACAGTCACCAGCATCGTCCCCTTTGGCGTTCAAACACCTGAATTCCGTAAAAGTAGGTGTAACTAGTAACATACTGCCTATAAAGTTGAAGAAAAAACTCTGAAAAACTATAAGAGTTACCGTTACACTTAGTATACAGTTATACCTGTGGTACTCAACATAGCGAGTAAAACAATGCCTTGTCTGGTTTGTTGTAGGGAAGCGGAAGTCAGCAGGTGCTGTTTTTATCTCAATCTGGCATACAAGCAAATGTATAAACTTGTGACGGAACATAAACAACACAAACACAGTACTTCTACAGAGGTTGGCATAAAAAGACAAAAAGCAAAGAAGCATAGTGAAAGACGATATTCATAAGCATGGCAGCATAGGAAAGATTAAGTTTTATTCAATGTGTAGTGTGCATGAAAGCCGGTAGGTGCTAAATATGCATATAGTATAATACAGGCATAGGCAGAAGTCATGATGAAACCAAACTATCATCAATTACAGTCGGCAATATGCCACAGCAAAAAAAAATGTAGAGGAACATATCATGGAGGACAACAAGAGGATAACAAAATGCAGTTTAAGAAAAAGAAAACGTACGCAGACTAATAGAATACATATAGCACTATTGTAATACTATCCTTCTGCAATATTACATGGGCCAAGGATGGCTCAAGGAGTGGAATAGGTCCTGTTCGTCTGGCTGGTGCTGGTCCGTGCTGAGAGAAAAATACTACTGGCTGACTGGTGGCTGATGCTGGTCTATGCAAAGAGAAAAATACTGCTGGCTGGCTGCTGATAAGCCGCTGGCTGCTGATAAGCCAAACGAATAGGGAGTGTACTGAATTGATGACCAGGCTTGTACAGGTCTGATGTCAGAAATCCCATGCAAATTACATTAAATCCTCCACTTTTCTTGTTAAGCTAAAACTCATTTTGTTCCTTACCATTGATCCCTGGTAACATGCAAATGTTTCGACCTAGTTTCAGTGGGTCAAAATTGATAGCCTTAAACGAGTAATCTATACTCTGGAGGCAGGTAGTTTCAGTGGGTCAAAATTCATACAAGACCTAAATGAGAAATCAACACTCTGAAGGCAGGCGCGCCTGCAAAATTTACCGATGAAGCCCAGAAATGCGTCGCCAACCCCACACGGATTCCCACTGAATCTGTAACCGCGGATCAAGAGATACACCCTCGCATTTCTGAACCAATCAGGGAACAGAAAGCCACGATCATATTCCCGCACGATCCTAGCATTTCTCGCACCGCCGGAACCTATTCGTCCGGGCAGATTGGCGGAATCTAGCGGCGGCGGCGGGAACGCAAAGCTGGTTTTGGAAGGAGGACCAGGCGGGAAGAGATCCGGCAGATGGAGCGAGAGGGAGTAGGAGGATCGCGATCTCACCTCGGCCATCCTGGCGGCGGGGAAGGGGCTGGAGAAGGCGGCGGGTTCCCGGCGTCGCGCGGTGGAGGCGGAGGTCACAGGTGGTGGCACTTGGCTTCCGGTCGGGTCAACGTCGATGGCTTTTGCGAGCCGGAGCCGAAGGGGAAGAGAAGACCGAGTCAGGCAGTGCCGCCGAAAATGTCGCGGCTCATTTCGATCCACTTGGCCCGCTAACACGAGACGACGGGCGGGAGGCCTCACGCGCGATGTGGCCGGCCGCCTACCGCGCGTCGCGCCATTCAGGCGGCCCATTCGCATGCCCGAGGCTGCAGGCCTGCAGCAAACCGGGCCGTTGTTGACGCCAGAATCTCATAGGCCGTTGTGCGTCACACTCGCACCTTTCAACATTCTTCTTTCTTTGTTTGTTTTTTTTGGCGAAATCGCACATACTTCTAGCTGACTCGCACGCGTAGTGCCCAGCGCACCAGCTACCAGCACGCGACACCGGAACACGCAGGAAACCAGGACGCTGACGAAGTGACGAGTCGATCTGTTGAGCAGTAGCCTGCTTTCTGTGAACGCTGATTTGGAGCATATATCTAGCATACGCACGCCTGCGAGCCCGCGTGACCTGTGAGCGAGGCAAGTGACCGCCCGTCCTGATCGCCTCGGAGAGTCGGAGCGGAGCCCCAGCGGCACAAGTCACAAACAAGAACAAGAACAACAGCCCGGGCAAAGGCGAGGGGATAAGGCCGTCGCGTCGGCGCGGAATCACGGAGGCCGCGCACGTCTCGCCACCGTCCAACGGCAAAGGCAGCCGGCGAGCCGAAGCCACCAGCCCGCCGCATCGCATCTCCCGAAGCGAGACGCGGCGCCGTGTGGGGCCCATCTGTCAGCCTCCCGCGCGCCCTCGAGCGGGTGCCAGCCAGCCAGGCAGCAACGGGAAGAAAGGGAGAGAGAAAAAAGGACGGCGAGGCGATTGGCGCTGCGTGAACGCGGTCCACCGCGTGCGCGGCCGATGCAGTGGACCAGGTGCCTCCTCATCCACGCGACCCGGATGCGCGCGGCGTGGGGAGCTATAAATACACGGCCTGGCCCGTCTCCCCAATTGCATTCACATCTCAGAGCCGCCGCGTGTTGGCTAGGAATCGATCTTGTCCTTGCTGTCCCCGTTTCTTCGGCGCGAGAGAAATCAACGAACCTGCCTGCTTTCTCGGAGAGGAGGAGAGGGAGATTTTTTTTCGTCCCCCCCCCCCCCCCCCCCCAACACCGCCGGATCGGGATTTCAGATTGTCCAGGCCGCTGGTTGCAGCGAGGTTCGGGTCTCTTCGTGGGATTGTAAGAATCGTTTCCCCCGTCCGCTCTTGCTGTTCGATCTCATCTAATACTCGTATGATGTTTGTTTGATCTGGTCTTTGATGGTGTTGGGTTTCCTGAGGAACCCTGTTCTTCCGCGTGCGGGTTAGGGTGTCAAATCTCGAAAAGGCTTACGAATTTAATGTTAATTCTCGAAATTTCTCGATCCTAGTGGTTAGGAAATTATTTATTTTGTGACGAAGAATTAAATAGATCATGGTGATTATATGTTTTTTTCTGTGATGTTAAGGATCACTAAATTATCTGAATTATTCGATGGAGGAATATTGCTTAGGTTACAGCGTATAATTTAGATGATAGCCCTCTGGCATCTAGTCTATATACACGGGTTCTGGTATCGGATCCGTATATGCATGGTTGTATCAGAGTGTCTGTTCATCTCAGAACTTTTGCTAGATTTTGGCTCTATATGTTTCAGTCATGTCCCAGTTTTAGATTTCTTGAACTATGGTTTTGTCCGTTGCGAGTAGCAATTCTCTTCTGTGATGCTCCCAAATTCATATATTTGGATAGTTTTGGACCTAGTACAAGGGGTGTATAGATCATCAAAGAAATTAGTGAAATCATTCTATGATATTTATGGCTTGCGATCCCTGAGCTGTTAAATATCTCTGCAGTTTCTCATCAGATATCCGGTTCTTCTTTGCAGTGAAAATTTGATGTGCTAATGGAGTCCAAGGGTGGCAAAAAGAAGTCTAGCAGTAGTCGTTCCTCCCTGATGTACGAAGCTCCCCTCGGCTACAGCATTGAGGACCTCCGCCCTGCCGGCGGCATCAAGAAGTTTTCCGCTGCTTACTCGAACGTATGTACCCGACAATTTGCCTTCTTCTTATTTATAATTGCAGCTCTTGTGTATGATTTGGTGCTTACCGTGTCAATTGTTTTATCTCTTGCAGTGCACGAGGAAGCCATCTTGATAGCCCTCTCGTCAATCTCATCCTTGTAGCTTAGAAACCACCTGCAATTTCAGTTTGTTCTCCCCAATACTCTCTGGCTAGCTGCTTTCCGGTGACCAAAAGATTTCAAGAAACTGCTTGCTGTCTTCCTCCCTCGGCTGTCCACTTGCTCTGGAACAATGGCAGTCTTGCAAGGTGTTGCTGCTTCCCCTCCCCCAGTCTCTGCTATTGGGTTTGAGGGATATGAGAAGCGCCTTGAGATCAGCTTCTCAGAGGCATCTGTTTTTGCTGACCCCAATGGAAGGGGACTCCGTGCTCTCTCCCGTGCCCAGATTGACTCTGTTCTTGACCTTGCGCGGTGCACCATTGTGTCTGAGCTCTCAAACAAGGACTTCGACTCGTATGTATTATCTGAGTCAAGTCTGTTTGTGTACCCATACAAGGTTGTGATCAAGACCTGTGGGACTACCAAGCTTCTGCTTGCCATTCCGAGGATTCTTGAGCTTGCTGAGGAGCTCATGCTGCCGCTTGCTGCTGTTAAGTACTCCCGTGGAACATTCATATTCCCTGATGCACAACCCTCCCCACACAAGAACTTTGCTGATGAGGTTGCCTTTCTCAACTGCTACTTTGGGGGTCTCAAGTCTGGTGGCAATGCATATGTGATTGGAGATCCTGCAAAGCCTGCGCAGAAGTGGCACATCTACTACGCCACTGAGCACCCTGAGGATCCTGTTGTTACTCTTGAGATGTGCATGACTGGGCTGGACAAGAAGAAAGCTTCTGTCTTCTTCAAGAACTCTGCAGATGGCCACACATCCTGTGCTAAGGACATGACCAAGCTTTCTGGTATCTCGGACATCATCCCAGAGATGGAGATCTGTGACTTTGACTTTGAGCCCTGTGGCTACTCCATGAATGCCATCCATGGCCCAGCTTTCTCAACTATTCATGTGACCCCAGAGGACGGCTTCAGCTATGCAAGCTACGAGGTCATGGGCTTCAACCCGGCCTCCTTCGCATATGGTGACCTGGTTAAGAGGGTGCTGAAGTGCTTCAGCCCATCTGAGTTCTCTGTTGCCGTGACCATCTTTGGTGGGCAGGACAATGCAAAGACCTGGGGAAAGAAGCTGGATGCCGAGGCCTATGCTTGCAGCAACATGGTTGAGCAGGAGCTCCCTTCTGGTGGCTTGCTCATTTATCAGAGCTTCACTGCTACTGGCGAAGCCGCCCTTGGGTCGCCAAGGTCTGTTCTGCATGGCTTTGTTGGTGACATTGTTGAGAATGGATCAGACAAGGGTGAATTCGATGCTCCCCTGTGCTGGGAAGCCGGTGCTGCAGATGAGACTGAGGAAAGGGAGGTGAAGAAGATGAAATGCTGATGCTGGTGTACTACTCTGAATATCGATGAGAAGACCTGAGAGTTCTGTTATGATGTATAGTTGGCACCATTGGTTATCTTGTGAAGCAGCCAAGCCAGATTATTACGCCTCATAACCTGTGTTGTTGTGCTGTGACAGCACATGCTTATCTTTAATAAAATGCTCTAGGTGGCTAGCTTTGTCTACCACAATGAGCCGATGTACCGATATTATTTGTGTAATAATCTATATGAATCAAAATGAAGTCTCTGTTTGATGGCAATCTGAATGAAGTGTTTCTATGCGATTTATTGTCATTTCTTCTGTTTGATGATAATCTGAATTAGTGTTTCCGTGCGATTCATTGTCATCTGCACTCTCTTGTTCATGTTAGTGGCCGACTCGGATGGCATATTTATCACTCTGTTTCCTTCTTTCATGTCGAATATTTCATTCGAACAAGCATGTTCTATCTGGTTCGTATAATGTGAGTAGAGTATATTGGTGGCTGCGCCAGTGTTACGGTTACCCTGACGTCGTCTTGGAATTGGACTCGGCCATGGCCGCTTGAGGTGGTTGGGACGTTGGCATCTACTCACGCTCATGACAGCGTTGCCTCGTAGCCACTAGCAGCCACTGGGTTGCTAGAACCTGATCCGATTGAGAATTTGAGATGGGCACTTCTCGTGGCTGCTGGCGATCGAGGACAACCGGCAAAGTCGACTGGATTGTGCCAGAATGGTACTATGCCAAATGCGACTTGTCTTTGGGACGGTGGAGCTCTTGTCTGAACTTAGACGCGAGGTACATGGAGCTTTTGTCTGAACATAGAGACGTCAGGCACATCAGCACATGCTGGTGCCGGGCAACACGATCCTTTCTTTGTGTTCCCATCTTCACCACGAGATCTACTGGCGAACCTCTGGAATTTCGCGTCATTACAACTACTCCATCCGTTTCAAAATACGGGGTCATTTGACTTTTTAACCTCAAATTTAACCACTCGTCTTATTTAAATTTTTTATAAATTATTATATTTTTGTGGTGGTTTGCTTTATTAATATAAAATCTTCATAAATGTCTTAAATCTATCTATATTTTCACAATTTTTTTTGAATAAGACGAGTGGTCGAACTTGAAGCTAAAAAAATCAAACGACCTACATTTTGGAACGGAGTGAGTAGAAGATAACCTAGAAGCTCAGCACATGCCAAAGCATGGAACCGATGCAGGCGGCGATGCAAACAAAAGAGGACATTTGACTTGTCCATGTTGGGGATTAGAGGAATGCGAGTTGATTGAGACAGTAGGATTTAGCCAGGTCTTCTTTGCAGGGATTTCCTTTTGTTTCAAGTAGCTGCTTGTCATGTATATAGGCTGCTAAAAAGCATTCGGCAAATGTTTTATGCTAACTGTAACATCCTGACAAGGGTTTCAAGATTTGTAACATCATCTCACATACAAGGGCAGTAACAAACATTACATGAAGCTCAACATTAGTGGCATCAGAAATTCTGAGCACACGGTTTCCGCAAACTACCAACTGTGTACTTACTATTCCCTATGAAATCCGAATAAAGAATGTTGTAGGTTACAACACAGATGAGCAATGTGAAAGAATTGTTTCCATCCACATACAAAGAATGTACCATGAAATTATTGTACAGGACAAGCCTATGCCCGCTGTTTTCAGCAGGAGCTAAGGAAAGGGCGATCAGATATCCCCATCAGGAACTTCACTCACCGACGTTGGCATTGTTAATGCCACGAGGGATGTTCTCTTCCTCTTGCCGGCCCAGCATAGCCGGCTTATTTTGTTTTTGCTTCTCAGGTTAAAAGAGACCTCTATACAGTTGGGGTTGGTCCAAGGCAACAAATGAGACATCGACTCCAATATTGAAGCAGAGCTGCCTTGTTGTGTGGCCGGATGTTTGGGTAACTGCTCTTGCTCTGCTACATTTGTAAGATAGTTTTGAGTTGGGTTCTTTATTTGATTGCCCAGGTATCCCTGGCAGTTTAGTGCCTCACAATGGCACTTCACTTTCTCTCCAAAATGCACAAATCTACAAAAAAAAAGCAAATTATTTCTGCTCAGCAAAGAGGATAAAGTATACAGAGTTCAGTTTCAGAGCATATTATCAGAAACACAGGAGGCTGTGCCAATGTCTGGGTTAGCGAACCAAGGGAAGTTAGTAGTTGAGACTCGAGGCCAAGAAACCAACAATATAGGCATGTCCTTTTATAAGTGCAATAAAACAAAATAATTGTTTAAAATACCTGTAGTCATAAGTTAAGGGTTCTCCAACTTTGATGGAACGAGAGGCGAATACGCCAACTCTTGTCTCACCGTCGACCTGCCTGGCAAAGCCATAGAAACAATCAGGAACATGATATAACATGATTTTTTTTGCCTTGTTCAAGAACAAAGTATTACCATTTTTCGAGTTTACAGTTAGGCCCACAACTGTGGTTTAGGAAACGTGATACATTTCCTTTAAATGTCGCATCTATAGTAAAATCTTTGCTGATCTCACACATGTAGAAGTTTTTGTCGCCACGCTTTCTTATATCCCAAAGCCTTTGTTCACATATTGCGTCGTCAATGACTGAAGCAATTTTTAAAAGAAAGATAATATACATGAGCAACTGCACAATACAATAAGCTTCACAAAATTTAGCTCATAAATCAGAAGCAAAGCAGCAAAGTTTCAGTAAACTATTTCTCCATTGACCAAATGGTCCCAATATGATGGTACCATGCAGTGTCAGAGAGGAATAGCTGAACCATAAACAGAAAGGGAATGATAAGAGAAACACTTGAACACAATTAGCAGTGCTCATGGACATGAGCTACTGAGCTAGAACTGAAGATATGAGAGAACTAGAGCTTGAATGCTACTAGATCAGGGGTCCGGCCGAACAGTTCTTCACATTTATATGCAATGAAGAAAGTACAAAAGTGGTGTTTGCCTTAAAGGCTACAGTACACACCATACTATCTACTGTACATGCCACTGCTTGTGCAAGTAGCAGCATGGCTGCACATCTTATCCACTGGGCATTCAAAGCTTGCCGAGGCACAACCATTCTAGAGATACAGCTCAAACAAAAGGACAGAACAAAGTTTACTTCTATCACACAATGTACAGTATCATGCAGTAGGTTCTAAACAAATTGTTTCCCAGCCTCCAATACAGGCAGTACACAGAAAACTATGTGGCATAAATAATGAATAAGTGTCCCTGTTTCTAGTTGTAGGTATATTATATATGTTAATGACTATTGGCTCAAAATTTTCGATTCAGTATCCAACTATCATATATTGACGTCTTTTTATAAATAACAATGCTAAGTCCCCAGTTGTGCAAAAGCATCAAGCAGCATGTCCTTTCAGGTTAGCCATGATAGCTATGCGCTACCTTTGGTACCTCTTCACAACTTGCATGAGGCAACTTGCAAGATTTACCTTCAGGCAAAACTATTTAACAACTAAAATAACTTAAAATTGTGTTAGAACGTCTTCATGAGCTTTACTAGATCCATAATAGAACATCTTTATGAGCTTTACTAGATCCATAATAAGTATGGTGCTCCCTCTGTCCATCAATGCAAGGTGTATATTTATTTGGAAACATCAAACTTTGCAACTTTTGACCAATGATTAGTCAACTGCATCAATACCTCGATAGATTTGTATTCAAATGAACTTTAATATGATATTAATTTTGTAGAAATTGATAATATATTGCAAGAGAAATTAAAGGTCAAAACCTACTTTTAAAGCCTTTGCCTTGCGTCAATGGACAGAGGGAGTGCTAACTCATTAAGGGTAGAACAAACTCATTAAGGGTAGAACAGTATATGGACCATTGATAATGGAAAGTTTGAGTAATTTGTTTGGAGACACGAAGCACATTAAAATGTGACCATATTTGAGAACATAGCAAAATGTGACCTCCACCACAACAAATGTTACGCGGAAGAATTAGCTATTTCTGTTGGTTCTATTCTCAACTAAAATAATAACATGAAAACAAAAAATTTACCTTCACCAACATACTCGATTACAAAATCACCTTTTTGCAGTGGCTCCAATGCAACAGCACCCCATCCACAAAGCTTTGTCTGCAAATGGAAAATGTTGCTGCAGTCATAATCAAATGAAAACTAATGCTATCTTTGAGCAAGTAAAATTGCACTCAGAAAAATAATCACTTTCACAGCACTGGTCACCTCTATTGACCATATGGAACTGCAAATGTGCAGGTGTGTCTGATTTTTCTTTTCATTGAACCAAGTGACCTCTATTATACATGATGCCAGGTCAATTTCATAGAGCACTCGGCACCCTACCATTGGCACATGTATTGCATCCAAAAATAAATACAAGGGGATATTCAGGTTTGAATGTACAGGGTTTAATTTGGCAGCAGTAGATGGTAAGAATCCTATGGGCCTGTTGGACGAGGGAATTTGGACTTAGATCCTAAGGGTTTGGATCTACACGCCCCTATCCTTGGTGCATTTAGTGACGTTGAAAAGAAATATGTTTCCGTAATTCGCGTTAACTAAAAGTCTGAGAGTAAGGTAACAGTAACACTGCATATCATATGACCATCAATACCACTTCTAAATAAATCAGTGCTTCAAATATTAGGCGACACCTGCCTATCACTTTGATGCACAAACTCTTGGGAAAGGATAAAATTATAAACACATAAATTTTGGAGTAATGTCAAACGCTATTATGTGCTGAAAGGAAATAAGGAGTGAATAAATTAGTGACTTAAGTTCCTAGAAAATCAAGTAAGCACATCATTGACAAGAAAGCTACCTTCACAATTTTAATTTTCTTATCCTTGCGGAATGGCCTGTTGGTACATAGATCTGAGCAGCGGCAATTCTTGGAACAACTCATCGAAACACCCCTGATAAGTTGAAACAAGATTTAAATAACCACGGTGGAGGAAAGTAAACATGTATGGATTCTATATACATCATACAGAACTTTATAAATGATCATTCTAACTTATTCATAACATGTAAAGTACCAGTGTCGCTGTTCAGAGAATATGGTACTGCATTTGCTTAGCTTATGATGCAGAAAACAACATGAAAAATAGCTAAGTAGGTGTTCAAACGTTTAAACTTAGCCCCAAGTTAAGATGAAGGAATACTATAGGAGTCCAAATGAAGTGAAAACCATAGGATCAAAACCACAAAATTGTGGGTAACAGGATATATTGCCAGTCTTTAGTTAGAAAGATAGACAATGAGGTTGGAATGAAGGTTCAGATTACCATGGAATTCCTCCAAAATCAAAGTGAAAGACATCCTATCTACTGAAATTATTTGTCATCAAACAGAAAGGGATCCTATCTATTGAAATTCTTTGTCTTTGCCATTATGATGTTTGAAGCACTCAAATAGTGCTCATTTATATGAATGGAAAATCCTACATTTTCCAGTAGCATACAATAACAGAAGTTTCTATTGAGGTGGTAGATGCAGATTTTGTGCAAGTTTCTTGCAAGGTGTAGATGCAATACCTAAACCATATAAGTGCACTTTAGGGAAAGACAGTGATATAGTCTATATCTTTACTTTGAAACAGTACTAGAGCACTGTAGTATTGATACAATCAGATAACACATTTTTATGCCTTCTATTTGCTAAAATGCATCCGGATCCGTATTTTAGAATACATATCTAAATAACATTTTTGCACAAATACCTCGCATGTCTTTAGCATGCTTCAATAGAGCAAGAAAGAATACCTGCACTCACAGTCTTCTTTGCAAGTAGAATCAGCTCTGCAGTTCGTGCACCCAGTATCCACACGAACACCAGTGCGCTTCTTTTTTATCAAATATACATCTTTTACTAATTAAGGAAATAACCATGATGAACTTCTGTAGGAAAGAAAAGAAGATAAACAGAAAGCTCATCTACCTACACAGCTCCAGAAACACATAAATTTTCATTTAGTGACAAATAATGCTTTAGGATACTGCGTCTAATGGATGTATAGGGGGGTGGCTTATAAACAGCCTCAGCAAAATCCCTAATGGTTGAATCAATATTGAATTCTTCGTTAACATATGGAAGAGGTAGCCGGCGAAACACTTCCTATCAAATAAGCATGTTAGTGTAGCCATGAATAAATCTTGCATAGAAAATGAACTTTGTCTTGATGAGAGAGTAGCACTTGTACTAGACAAAAGTATAAGTCACTGCATTTCTTTTTCCGAGGCTTTACATCATTAGAACGTAACCATCTTCCTCATCAAATCTTTTTACAACACATTATAGTTGTGACACTAAGTACTAAAAACTAGCCAAGCACAAATAGAAAAGCCCATGAATTCTAAAAAAAGTGGCGTTTTCGACTTCCCAGACCCTAAAATACAACATGGCCACATTTTTCTTAATAAAAACATAATAGCAAAGATTGAAAGCAAAGATGGGTAATCATATCAACTAATATCATTTCATGCGGCCATTCTAATACTTACAGTATTAGTGGTCAACCATGCAAACAAATGGTGGTGAAAGTCCTAAAACATTACTTCAGATTAACTATTATTTTCTGCTTTAAGAGAACCCATTCCGAAACCTACCCAACACTGTCATTACAAAGACAAGCTGCTAAAGAAGCTCTGAAAATGTTCGTAGAAGAAAAAATAGCAAAGGTATAGTATGTCATGCGTGCACTCACCTCTATGCTGTTGGTGAAGTCAGCATTCTGTCACCAGCAAACAAAGTATTCCTGTCAGCCACCTCAACCATTACAAATATTAACAAAAGGGTGTGTGGGATGCATTGTGATAATATTGTCCAAGCTAAACCTCAAAGGTAACTTATTCTAGTTTGGTATTAATCTTCCCAGGATCTAGAGATGAAACAAAAAGATAGTTGAAATGTAATGGAGGAATCAGCACTGAGCTTGGAGAAAGTACAATGACTAGATGCATATATTTTTTTAAATACTTATATACTAGAAAGTTTCCCTCTTGCCTATCTATGAAATTAGACTGGATAAGCTGTTATTTTTTATTCCATACATGACAACATGAAGTGCCAATTTTAAGGAAAAAAGGATAGACCTCATTTTGCAGAAGCCAATCAGAAGGATGCCTCCAGCAAATTGCACTCCCTCGATTGTCTTTTAGATGAATCACTGGCCATGGTGCACATTTCGTATGTGCTGCAACTGTACAACGCCCACAGCGCCAAAAGAATGTCTTTTGCTTACAAACCATACAGCCCTGATAGGAGGCAAAAGGTTTAAACAGATGTCCCTAATGGTCAAGTAATGTAACCAATCCAAGGACAGGAACTGACATAAGTAAATAACATATAATTTGAAAAACAAACTAATGGTTTATGTCTGCAACATTGACTATATCTACTGCAATAACAAAACCCATGTTTATGGCAGATAAATCTCTGTATTGTTGTTGCAGTTACAGTATATTTACAATGCACACTGTATGCCTTGCCTTCAGACCATCAAATCTTGCAATTGTACATTGAACATATCATGCATTAATATGAAAACGAAATAGTTAAAGAAGAGTATATTCTAATAAAATAATGAATTAGAAAACGAAATAGTTAAAAAAGGGCATATTCTAATAAAATAATGAATTAATGACACTGGAATATGATAATCAGAGAAGTTCTAAATTAATATTATATTTTTATTTTTACTTGTATATTTGGTGAAATGTTACATGTTCCCCAAAGCAAAGTAGCATAAAACTGAAACTTACATGTTGAGGGCACCTGAAGCTTTCAGCTGTGAAGTTTGAAGTACCTTTCACAACACAGTTAAGATGGAACACCTCTAGACAGCCCCTAACTGAACATTTTATTTCTTCTCCAGCATAAATAATCTTGGAGCACAAACGGCATTCAACCTTTGCACAAACGAAGAAGGTATGAGATGCTAAGTAGATGAAAGGAACAAAATGGATCCTAACCCAACAAATAAGACTAATTACTCCCACTGAACACAACTAGAATTTGTTTTAGGTTCCTAATGATCAACTTTTTTAACTTCAACTGTCAATATAGTAAGTAGCAATGTAGGATTGATCTCAGTATATTGATCAAGAAAAGTATTTTCATAACATACATAAAATTTTAGGTATCATATTTTATTTTAATAGACATTGCTAGGGGAAGTTTCACCTTATAGACCACAATGTCCTCAACGACTTATATTTATGATAAGAGGAATAACTTCAGGATTAATGAACAGCAGTTTCAAAGTTTAACTGATAGAGAGGCATACAAAGTGCAATGAGTTTAAGCTATTGAGTGAAGACAATAAGCAATTCAGAGGTAAAGATCTTTATAAAATGGTTGCAAGCTTTGTATCTAGGGGGGGGGGGGGGGGGGGGGGGTCGTCTCCATTAAAAGATTCAGCATTGCATTTTCAAAAAATTTCAAATATATATATATATATATATATGTGTGTGTGTGTGTGTATTACACATACAGATAAATTAACTGTTAACCTGCGAAAGTATAAATGTCAAATCCATCCTGGATGTAAAAAATAAGGCAGGCATTGTTCATCATATGCTCATAGTACCAGCTGTGTTTCTTCAACTGTGACGCCGCAGATGAATCTGAATTGAATTCTTGCAAGTTTCTTTAACCTCGTGTACTACATACATGATTTTTTATAATTTTTAAAATAATTGCAGCGTGTTTCATTGATAGTGTTTTTGCTACGCGGGACACTAGAACCCTGGTCACCAACACATTTTCAATACATTTTTACACGTATCATACTATCATATAACCATTTTGGCTGTTCTTGGGTTTCATCTTTAGCCTATCCCAGTTTGCTTGGGACTATAGGCAATGTTAACCCACCATATTTTCTATTGTCTGCCCAAGCTCTTTGAATTTTGTGGCTTTTCATAGTCGCTTGTTCTCAGAGAAAACTTTGAGCATTGGATCACATGGCAGCAGAGCTGTAAAGCTATTAAGTATAAATATGATAGCATTTTAATGGCAAATATACTAGCACTATTTTTTATGTGACCAATGTACATAATTAAAGTATGCCACTGTTCAAAGATTATTCTTTAAGAAAACTGATTGTGAATCGTCTAGAGAGTCTTAGTCTCAACAACAAGTGACTAAAGCGAGTAAAATGTACAGAAACGAACACACACAATGAGTACATACTATCAATGCTCAGGCGTAGGTACAATTGTCGCCATAATGCTAAAGAATTTCAAGAATGGACCTAAATTGCTAGAATGAATTGCCAGCTAAAGCATATCAGCTACATTTTTCTTGATCCGTCCACCCAGACATAGAGTCTGAGTTAAATGGGAATTCAAAGTGAGCTGAAGCAGACATTGGTCCAACAACATAGACACACTTCGAGCAAAAATCCTTACCGCCTTTGGCGCCCCAGTGAGGAAAGGCAGCACGCAGTGGTGGGCAGGGACGCCGGCCGCTGCCTTCCTAGCCGCCCATTCGCTCACACGTTCCTCGAGTGTCAGACCCCGCGCTGGAGCCAGCATCCGCGACGGGCCGGGTAAAGGAGCAAGGGACGGCTTCTTTGCGCCGCCGCCGCCGCGCCGCGGGGCCGGGCAGGCGGCCGCGACAGCGCCCTCGCCCGCCATGTCGAAGGTGCGGACACGGCCGCTCCACCGGCATTCCGCTGGAAGAATGAGGGAGCCGCTACCGTCGCCGCTCACAGAAGCGGACGAAGACGCTGACGCGGACGCCGCGTCGGTCGATGCGGCGGCGGCGGGGCCGGCATCCCCGGCGTTGTCGACGGCGAGGTCCCCCGTGGCGTCAACGGCGAGTTCCCCCGCGGCGTCGATGGAAAGTTCGGGGAAGGGAGGGAGATAGACGGTGCTCAGATCCGGCATGGCCAACAGGGGGAGGTGCTGTGGGCTAGGGTTTGGAGGGCATTGGGTAGGGGTTGGTCGGAGACGTGGAAATGGAGTGAACCGGGGAAGAAGAGGACTCCCGTGTCTTGCCAGATTTGGGATCCTGAAATATGTCCGAACCAAAATGACAAAGAAATGAAACTTTTCCTATTGATTTATTAACTTTTCCTCATTTTTTCCTCATTCAGAAATTGAGCTTTTGCTTCATCCTTCGACTTTTCTTCGATGGCTGCGATAAAATAACAAATAATAATATTTCCTTGCTAAAAAAAGACATCTACAACGACTAGGACTTAAACGCATGCATCACAAACATTCTAGTGTATTTAGTTATCCACTCAATTTTGTACTTAAAAACAAAGGGAGTGGCCACTAACCTTTATTTTGTATTAACCTTATGGTCCCTGACTAAGTTCTAACAAAGAAAAAGTATCCCCACAAAAGAAGTTCTATTGGACAAGAGTACGGTGTTCGAGATATTCATTTCAAGATAAAAGGGTTGAAAAGCACAAGAAACAAAGTATTTACCACTATGTAATTTATTGAATTAAACCTTTTAATTTTCAGGCTTTCTAATTCTTTTACCCAGTTAATTAGTCAAATTAAACCAAATGAATTTGGTACGGAAAATAGGGGAGCCCTTGTCCGAATCAGTAGCGATTCAGAAATATCCATTGGCATACCATCACGCCGCGCCCTGTAATATTAATGCAGGTCGAGAAAGAGTGGAGACCGGGCCCACACGGGGCCTCGGCCGCGTGGGCCCAGAGTAAGGCGCGGAGGGCGGGAAAACTAATAATCTGTTAGAGGGAGCAGAGCATTTTTATGAAAGGAAAACTAGCGCGGCCGCACCGAATGGCAAGTGGGCCCGGGAGGTACTGGCTCCACTCCATGTGCCGTGACTTTGCGGCAACAAGACACAACGCGCGCGGACGTGCGTGGCGTAGGCGTCCACTGCGTCTCTCTCACGCCCCGCGCGCGCGTCGGGCACGGGGCATGTGCCGATCCGCGTTGGCGGTCGGGGCGGCCGCACCCGGATTTGTGGCGGCTCCCATTGGATTTCTTTCGCGGCCGTACGAGGTGGGTCTTCTCCTCTGCTGCACAGCATAGTTGTAAATTCCATTTCGGTACCGGCCGGAATGGCCGGAATGCCCCGTTCCGGTGCTTAAACCGGCATAGAAGGGCTGAAATCCCGTACCGGGTCAAATACCGGCAAATACCGGTCAATTCCGGCCATTCCGGTCAATACCGGCCGAAACGCCTGTTCCGCTCATTTCGGTACCGGGCTAAAACCAAATGATTGTGTTTTTATTTTCCATGTATGAGCTATGGAGTATGAAATATGGTTATGGTCAGGTGAACTTAATGAATTATATGTGAGTTTGGTAAAAATGTCAGCGTGATGAAGCGTAATTATGCCGTAAGTATATATTTATATGAATATTTATGTATATATATATTCATATATTTTTAATATAATAAAGTCCGGAACGGTACACCGGTATCGGCCGATACCGGAATGTTCCGTTCCAAGAGAAAAAACGGAATGACCTCCGGAATGGAATTTACAAGAATGCTGCACAGTGCACGGTGACGCTTCCCTCCCTGACTGCCATGCCCAGGTAAAAAGGAGGGGGACTTCTTACAGCGCTCCACGCAGTTCCGGTCATCTGGTTCAGTCCAAAGCACACACGTCACACGGCAGCAAAATGCCGGCTCGGGCACCGGCAATTCGGCATGCACCAGGCTGCCGATGTGGGGGGCAAAGACAAGAAGAAACACGGCTACGAAGCACGGACATTCGTTGACTCGAGGATGACATAAGGAACACACTTTGATGATACGACAATTGCATTGCCGGGCATTTTTTTTGTTGTTGATAAAGCTGTAAGCTAAGGTAATCAAAGAGAGTTACCCAGTCAATTCTCTGCAGACTGAACAATGGGTCTGCTAGCTTTCAAGCTTAAGCGGATGTAGATAAGGAGTGTTTTTTCCACCCAAGCTGAACAATAATTTCAAAGCTAAAGAACACATCTGGTGTCCGATTGGCCGATCACATGTTTGCACGAGCACACTGATGTATCCCGATGAGCCGCGGAACGAGTCAAAAACTTTGCAAATGGCAAACAGATATATACAAATACTTGTTCCTTGTACAATTTTACAATCCAAATGAATCCAACAGTTACAACGGCAAAAGTATCTAGAGCCACACGGCTGAATCCGTGGACCATGAACAGAGCAGAACCAAAGGAGAACAGAACAAGTTGCGCAGAGTTAGTCGTTAACCAGGTGTGCACCGTGAAGCTTGCCAAGTTCCTTCTTCAACCACAGACCGCGAAGTCTTGGTGCATAACACAGAAACATCTCCCGGTTCGTAGCGTCCCTGAATACATCAGAGGCGAGGATCTTGATCCCAATCTGGCACATCATCCATGGCTTCTAGCACATCCAGGCATCTTGAGATTGAGTAATCTTTTCCTTGATTTGCCTCTTTTTCGTTCACGTTAGCTTGTGTGCTTCTGCACTCTGGATGAACTGACCCGGCCTCCACGACGCAAGGCATCCCTGCTCTGGTCAAAGGTCTTTCAGTTACATGCTCATCACTTGTTTGGGCTTGTTGATCGGCATCATTAGCTGAGGCATTCAATGATTCAGCATGAAGATCTTGCTCAAGTTCGTAGTCCAAACCTTGCCTTCCAAAGTCGACCATTTGTTGTGGGGAATTCATATTACTTTGCTTTCACCAACGCTTGCAACATGTTGAGCTCTGGCACCAACACTTGCATCGTGTGGACTTCTACCAATAGCTGAAAGCGCATTGCTATCATCCCACATCAGAATTTGTATTTGAAAAAAGAAGAAAAGAAGATTTACTGGAGAACTATGTTTCCCTTCAGCAATTTTTCTCGTTAAGTACTTGGATATCGACTTAGTTTTGAATAATATCACACCCCTCTCAGTAACATTTTGGAAAATGTACAACTTTACCTTCACATATGAGATCCAGTGGATGAAACGATGGGAGACTCTTATCTCTATGCCTGTGAAATAGCATGTTGGTACATAGCAGAGCAATGGCAACTTTTCCAAAAACTCAAGAAAACACATATGATAATTCAAGTACCTGAAGTCATAAGTTAAGGGCTCTCCAACTTTTATGGAACAAGAGGCGAAGACACCAACTCTTGTCTCACTGTCAACCTGCCTGGAGAAGCCATAGAAACAATCAGGAACATGATATAACATGAATTTTTCTTGTTCAAGAACATAGTATTACCATTTTTCGAGTTTACAGTTGGGTTCACAATTGTGGTTTAGAAAACACAGTATGTTTCTTTTAAGTGTCGCATCAATTGTAAAATCTTTGCTGATTCAGTTTCAAACATGCAGAAGTTTCAAACACTCGAATAGTGCACACTTATATGGAATGGAAATTCCTACACTTTCCCTATGAATATCTTATGTTCCAAACAGGGCTTATCATAGTCCAAACGGCACTGCCACATGGAAGTACGGTGTGGGAATGGATCATGGCCCTTTGTCTCCTTCACAATCCAATTTGGCCCTAGCAAATTTTAGTTCAAAAACTAGTAGTATTTTGGCCCGGCCCTAATCGGGCCTAATCCTTAAAATTTCTAGTGCAAAATTCAGGGCCCTTTACCACCCCTACATGGAAGTGAACGCACAATCATTTGAACAGTTTTTATGTCAAGATTTTCCACAAAACACAAAGTATCAAATACTCCATCCAGTCACTGATACATGACATTTTGTACAAATAGACATAACCAAAACTAACTTGTTTTTTTTTGGGGTCCAAAATGTCGTGTATTCATGACTGGATGTAGTAGCATATAGTAACAGATTCCTTATGAAGTGACAGATGTGAATTTTGTGCAAGTTCCTGCAAACACAATACCTAAACAATATAAGTGCACTTTAAGGAAAGAGAAAAATACAGACTATATCTTTCATTTAAATCAGCACCATAACACTTAGCATTGATACAATCAGATAATGCATGCTTATGCCTTCTCTTTTGCTAAAAAATGTTGGTTCCATATTTTAAATACACATATATAATAACAGCTTTGCACAAATATTCACATGTATTTGGCATGCTTCATGAATAGAGTAAAAAGAATACCTGCATTCACAGTCTTCTTTGCAAGTAGAATCAGCCATGCAGTTTGTGCACCCAGTATCCACACAAACACCAGTGTGCTTCTTGCTCAAATATACATCTTCTACAAATTAAGGAAATAGCTATGATGCAATTGTGTAGAAACGAAAAGCAGATAGACAGAAAGCTCATCTAAATAAACAGCTTCACAAACATATAATCTCCATGGGAAAATTGGATTAGTACCATCAAAAGGTTTGAACTTTAGAAAATATCATTAAAAGTTTCAGTTTTAGAAAACTAGCATCGAAAATTTCCTCCATTACAGCAATCTACCATCGCTGTTAACTTGACGTTAACTAGAGCTGAAAAATGAAGCTGCTCATCGAGGGCTCGCTCGGGCGCCCGGCTTCAAGCAGGCGCAGGCCGCCTCGGGGGTGGTACCCTGCGCTGTGCCTAGGGAGGTCGCGAGGGCGTGTTTCGCCGACCAACCAGACTCGGCGGCCGTGGACAACCCAAAGCACGAGGCCGCCGCGCTCAGGCCGCAGAAGGTGAACTAATCTTCTGCACGCGACGACAGCTCGCCGATTGCGCCGTCTTGAGAGCTAGTGCGTCATAGTCCACATTGCAGTTTTTGGGATGCTCCCATTCGCAGGGGAATTGCTAATAATTTTGATTTTTTTCCTCGTATTTTTAGGTGGAAGTTGCTGATTTCGTGCTGCTCAAGCACAGCTCCATGTCCTTTGCGATCAAGAAGCAGGAGACCACCATGTCCAAGTGGTCAAGAGCAGGTTGAAAGCCGATTTTTCGTCATGCTTACGTCACGCATTCGGCAGTGCGCTCCCTGCGTGCCTTGCCGATTGCCGAATGAGGCTTTAACTGCCGACAGATAGCTTACATGCTTCTACTGATCTTACGTCATGCTGATGTTGTGCGTTCGGCAGTGTGATTCTCACATGCTTCTACCGACTGCCGAATGATATTCTGAGTAACGACAGATAGCTTGTCCGTAGCTATACGTCTCTCGAGATTGGCTTCAATGCCGCAAATATGGAACTGTCTGGTCTCACCCGGCACGTTCCAGGTTTTGATCTAAACGTCTTTGTCCCTTTGTTAGTTTTCAGGCAAACTGACTGGCACGCTTTCGGATTCATACGCACGGGCCACGTGTTGAAGCTAGCTAATTCGGCTTGCTGTGTGCTTGGCGCGAACTGCAGATTTTGCGTCAACACACTTTTTGGCACGCCCGGTGGGACACGACAAGTTTCGAAGATGCCTGAATTAAAGGACATTCTGGATGTCACTTTTGAAGAATTGTCTGATGAACATCAACAAATGGTGAAGATTGCTGCAGATCAGTTCATCAAAAAATGCTTACTGTCTTTCGCCAAGAACAGGAGTGGTGCACCGTTTCTCAAGCCCGATTTGCCAAGAGTTCTCCTTCCTGGGCAGTCTGATTTTACTGAAGAAGAAGAGAGGGAGAGATTCTCGGGTTTGTTATACAAAGCTTTGGGGGAAGCAATGACCAATCACAATGCTGCGTTCTTGAACAGCTTTCGGCATATAATGGTGAGCATTTTTGGTCAGCATGTGGATAAACCCTTCGAGCAGATACATGGCCAATTGGGCGGCCCGACATACTTCAATGTTCAAGCACAAGCTCAGAGGCCACATGGTAAAGGAAACGCTGATGAAACTGGAGGTTCTGGTACTAAAGATACAAATGGACAACCGATTCGGCAAGATCCTCAGCCTGCACTGCCGAAAACTCGCACATACGGTGATATGGCATTCGGCACCACAGGGAATCCGCCTGCTTCTGCTTATAAGATATCCCCTCTGAACAACAGGCTGCAAAGGGACATGTATGGAAACGGATATTCAGAGTTTATGGATTACAATGCTATTGACGCTCTCCCGAATCCTGGGTATGTTGGTACTGCAGGCATGCTTGCTGGGAGACCAGGGAATCAAGATACCAGTATTGACCTCATGGTGCAAAAAATGACCGATGTATTGCAAAATCAATTCGGTCTGAAGCCTAAAAATCAGGGGTACATGTACTCGTCTCCTTTCCCAGAATGGTACCAAAGGGTATCATTGCCGAATAGAGTCAAGGTTCCTACAGAATTCACCAAATTCTCGGGACAAGATGATACAAGTACTGTGGAACATATAGCTCGATATTTGATGCAGCTTGGAGAAGCTTCGGCAGATGAGGCCTTTAGAATCAGATACTTTCCTTTGTCATTAACAGGTCCAGCTTTTACATGGTTTGCTTCTTTGCCTGCTCAGTCGATTTGTACTTGGAAAGACCTGGAGCAGAAATTCCATGCTCATTACTACATTGGCAGTACCGAGAAAAAGTTGGTTGATTTGACCAGCTTAAGGCAGAGGAATAATGAAACACCTACGGAGTTCCTCAGGAGATTTAGGGAAACAAAGAGCATGTGCTTTTCTCTGAACATACCCGATGACCAGCTGGCTGGTATGGCTGTAGCTGGCATGCTGCCTGCCATTCGGGAGAAGCTATTCGGGATGGAATTTGATGATCTGGGCCAGTTGTCACACAGATTGGCCTTGATGAGTAACCAGGCATATGGTTTTAAGAAAGATGCCAGATTTGCTAAAAATAATGATGTAGCTGACATCTATAACCAATTCCTTGAAAGAGCAGATCAAGAAGATGAGTATGAAGACAGTGGGGAAATAGCTGCAGCAGAGATAGTGTGGAGTAAAGAACCAGTCATGGTGAATCAGAGATGGATTAAACAGAATAAGGGCACCTATGATTTTGATGTAACTAAGGCAGATAAATTATTTGATTATCTTATAAAGGAAGGCCGAATCAAGCTACCAGAGGGGCATTCTATGCTTCGGCCTGATGGAGTGAAAGATAAGAGGTACTGTGGATTCCATGATAGAAGTTCTCATTCCATCAATGAATGCAGGGTTTTTAGAGTGAAGATTCAGAAAGCTATCCAAGAAGGGCATTTGAAATTCGACAATAAGATGAAGTTGGACAGTAACCCGTTTCCTCAGAACATGGTTGGGTTCTCAATCAATATGGTGAGTACTGCCGAATCTGGAGAAAAGGAAAAAATGAGAGTCCTGACGTCAAAGAAAGCGAAGCAGAGTGGCTCAGTAGATCCTAATCGGCAAATCACGATCGAACAGATTCGCGAGGAGAGACCTCGCTTCCCGAATAGCCAATTTGAAATTGGGAATTCTTCTAAACCCAGAGTCACATCGCGTATTCTCCTCAATAAGTGGCAACGTCAGCAAGAAAAAGAGCATTACCAGAGACGTGAATACGAGGAGGAGAAAAGAAGGCGCGAAGAAGAAAGGTTTGAGGAAGAACAAGAAGAATATGTCCGAGAACAAGAACGTGCACATTGGGATTGTATTTTCTTCAGACACTGTTGGAACGAGGGTTTAAAGCTGCCTACGTGGAATAATTGTCCTGAATGCAATAATGGATATGTCGAACATAGGCAAAATGTTGCCATTCGCCGATCCGTCCATGAAAGAATTGGAAGGGTACATCCTAGTGATGATCGGCGTCTAAAAATATATAAGAATGATGATCAACCAATGAAAAGACGTGCTGATTATAGATGGATTGATCATGAGGAAGAAGATCGTGAGTATGTTTGGCAGAAAGGACAGTGGTGTCCACCTGGTTTAAGAAGGAGCCAGAAGAGAAGAGTCCAACGCCTGAGGAATCAAGAATTGAAGCAAGCAGGAACCAGGATGAAATCGATATGGCGTCCAAAAGACAGGCCTGACGAATCGGGTCATTCGGCTCCTACATGCATGGTATGTTTCTTGCCGAATGAGTTCATGGCTCCAGCTAATCAAATTGTACAGGAAGAGATATTGTCAGAAGTGGATGAAGCCGAACGATATGGGTTAATGGCACAATTGGTATTGAATAAACAAGCTATTTTCGAGAAGCCAGTCCAGAATCGGCACATGAAGCCACTGTACTTAAAAGGATATGTCAATGGGAAGCCACTAACGAAGATGTTTGTTGATGGTGGAGCTGCTGTTAATGTGATGCCATACAATACATTCAGGAAACTTGGCATGAACCCTGGAGATTTAACGCCAACAAGCATAGTGTTGAATGATTTTGCTGGGAATCCTTCGGACACCAAAGGATGTGTACATGTAGATCTGATGATTGGGTCCAAGATTCTGCTTACAACCTTCTTTGTTATTGAAGGCAAAGGGGCATACAGCTTGCTACTTGGAAGGGATTGGATTCATGCGAATTGCTGTATTCCATCTACTATGCATCAACAGCTTATTCAGTGGATAGATGATGAAGTGGAAATTGTCCCAGCAGATGATTCGATTAGCGTGGCTAATGTGGAACCGGCCTTCTGGGAATATCAAGGCATAGATTGCTTCTCAGGTAAGGACTGGGGAGAAGGTCCTGTTGAGCCAGTCAGCAGTGATCAACAGCCGATCAAAGCAGTCGGCTCTTTTAGCAATTTTTAATGGATAATCCAATCGATGGAACTGACGGGAAGCTAGGATATGGATTTGTGTCGGCTGATAAATTAGAAGAAGTAGACATTGGAGATGGTGGCAAACCAAGGCCGATATTCATCAGTGCTAGCTTGAATTCGGTTTTCAGGGAGAAGTTGATTGAGTTGTTAAAAGAATACAAAGATTGCTTTGCTTGGGATTATTCGGAGATGCCTGGCTTAGATCGTTCCATTGTTGAGCATCAATTGCCGATCAAGCCTGGTTATAAACCTTACAAGCAACCACCCCGGAAAATCTACAAAGATGAAGTGTTGGCCGATGTGAAGAAAGAAGTGGAAAGGTTAATAGCAGCAAACTTTATTCGGCCGTGCAGATATGCAGAATGGATCTCTAATATTGTTCCTGTGTACAAGAAAAATGGGAAGATGAGAGTTTGCATAGACTTTAGAGATCTGAACAGAGCTACACCCATGGATGGATATCCGATGCCTATTGCTGATTCGTTGGTTGATGCTGCTGCTGGATATAAAGTGATTAGTTTCATGGATGGTAATGCAGGGTACAATCAAATTTTTATGGCATTGGAAGATATAGCGAAAACGGCTTTCAGATGTCCAGGACATATAGGGTTGTTTGAATGGGTTGTCATGACGTTTGGTTTGAAGAATGCTGGTGCAACTTATCAGAGAGCTATGAATTATATTTTTCATGAGTTGATCGGCAAGATTGTGGAGATATATATCGATGATATCGTGATTAAGTCATTGGATCATGAAGCACATTTGGCCGACATAAGGAAAACTCTAGAATGCACTAGGAAACATGGGCTCAAAATGAACCCAAATAAATGTGCTTTTGGAGTTTCGGCAGGAGAATTTCTGGGATTTCTGGTGCATGAAGGAGGAATAGGAGTTGGCAGGAAAAGTATGAAAGCCATTGATGAAGTTGTTCCTCCAACTAATCTTAAGGAATTGCAGTCACTGCTTGGTAAGATCAATTTCGTAAGAAGATTCATATCAAACTTATCACAAAAGATGTTGCCTTTCTCTTCACTGTTAAAGGTCAAGAAGGATCAGAAGTTTGTATGGGGCGACGAACAACAGAAGGCTTTCGATGAGATCAAGGAATACATGAAAGAACCACCAGTATTGGTACCTCCACAGCTAAACAAGCCTTTTAAGTTGTACGTGGCGGCCGATGCCCAAACTATTGGATCGGCCCTCATACAAGAATTCGAGGGAAAGGAAAGGGTAGTTGCATACCTTAGCCGAAAGTTGCTTGATCCCGAAACGAGGTATTCGGCTACTGAGAAGCTTTGTTTATGTGTTTACTACTCCTGTACAAAATTTCGGCACTACTTACTACATGCCGAATGCATTGTGTATTCAAAGTTTGATGTGATAAAACACATGTTGTCTATGCCAATTTTGAACGGAAGGATTGGCAAATGGATTTTAGCTTTGTCTGAATTTGAGTTAAGGTTTGAATCGGCAAAGGCTGTTAAAGGACAGATTATTGCTGATTTCATTACTGAGCATCGCGATTTATCAGTTAATTCGCTTGAAATTGCTCCTTGGGTATTATTCTTCGATGGCTCTTCATGTGACAAAGGTGGTGGAGTAGGTATTTTGTTAATTTCACCAAGAGGAGAGGTATTTGAATTTGCTATTCCTATTCAACCTACTGTCACTAATAATCAAGCTGAGTATGAAGCGTTGCTCAGAGGACTTCAATACTTGAGAGAAGCAAAGGCCATTGCAGTTGAAATTTTTGGAGATTCAGAATTAGTTATAAGGCAACTAAATGGCGAGTATGAGTGCAGAAATGATGTCTTGAGGAATTACTATGAGGAATGCAAGCAGATCTTAAAGGAATTTCAGTCAGTAATTCTGCAGCATATTCTTAGGAAAGACAATAAGGAGGCAAACAGATTAGCTCAAGGTGCTTCGGGTTATAAAGAGCTTCGAGAAGTTTTTGCTAATGATGTACATGCTTTCGGGAGTAATCTGGCAGAAGATGATTGGAGAAAAGAGATTGCCGATTATCTGGAGAATCCATCCCGAAAGGTTTCTAGAAAGCTCAGGTATAAAGCTTTAAAGTTTGTTCTTCTTGATGATAATTTATATTATAAATCCTTGGATGGGGTGCTGTTACATTGCTTAAATCATGAAGAAGCAAAAAGGCTGATGAGTGAAGTACATGATGGGTTGTGTGGAGCACATCAATCGGCCTACCGAATGAAATGGGTTATTAGGAGATCTGGGTACTATTGGCCTACAATGCTAGAAGACTGCTTTGAATATTATAAGGGATGCCAAGATTGCCAGAGATTTGGAAACGTTCAGAGAGTTCCAGCATCACTTCTGAATCCTATTATCAAGCCGTGGCCATTCAGAGGATGGGGAATAGATTTGATTGGCCAAATAAATCCTCCATCTAGCAAGGGGCATAAGTTTGTGCTTTTGGCAACCGATTATTTTACCAAATGGGTTGAGGCAATTCCATTAAAGAAGGTGACATCGGAGAATATGGTTGAATTTGTTAAAGAACATGTCATTTACAGATTTGGAATTCCTCAAACAATCATCACAGATCAAGGGACTCAATTTACATCTTCAGAGTTCAGAGATTTTGCTGAGAGTATGGGCATCAAATTGTTGAATTCTTCTCCTTATTATGCCCAAGCTAATGGTCAGGCAGAGGCTTCTAACAAAATTATGATCAAAATCATACAGAAGAAGATTGATCAGAAGCCGAGAAAGTGGCATTCGGTTCTCAATGAGGCTTTATGGGCTTACCGAATGGCTCCACATGGGGCTACACAGGCGTCTCCTTATGAGTTGGTGTATGGGCATCATGCTATCTTGCCATGGGAAATACAATTAGACTCAAGGAGAATAAAGTTGCAAAAGGATTTAAGTTCTAAAGATTATAATGATTTAATGATGGACGAATTAGAAGATTTGCATATGATTCGTCTCAGGGCCTTGGAAAATGTTGAAAAAAATAAAATGCGAGTTGCTAAATATTACAACAAGAAGGTGAAAGTCAAGCAATTTGCAGAAGGAGATTTGGTTTGGAAAGCAATATTGCCGATTGGGACTAAATACAGTGCATTCGGTAAGTGGTCTCCAAACTGGGAAGGCCCTTTCAGAGTGATCAGATGCGTGCCTGGAAATGCATATATCCTGAAAACTTTGCTAGGAGAGGAGTTTACTGCTGCCATCAATGGGAGATACTTGAAGAAATATTATCCTAGTGTTGAGATTGATCGTTGATTGAAGTATTCAATGTCAGAACAATTGAGACAGCCGGCATTCGGGAAGGAGCCGTCTTCAGAACAAATGATTGACAGAAGAAGAAATGGCCAATACCAGAGTGTATTGCCCTTAGTACAAATATTTTGCGTCATGAATTTGACCAGGTTATCACAAAAAGGACCACAAAAGATAAGTTTTATTGCCGAAATTCCATAAATCCCTAGTACAAACTACTGGAAGAGCCTGTTCAAAACAGACTGGGGATGAATGGAATCGGCAATGGCAGCACCATGGCCGTCGAGACGATCAATGGAGGCGTCAATGTCATCGATGTCTTCTGGGTTGCTGTTGGCGAAACCAACCGGCATCCTGGAATAGTCAGTGCCGGTGTGTGTCGACATGGCAACGAGACCCACAACGACGCCTAGGCGAACGCCATGGAGAGCCACTTCATCGACGCGGCCTGTCACCGCGCCAAGGCGAGCCTCGGGTGTGTCTCCTTGGGCGTTCACTTTGTTCGCCAGCTCATCCACCAGCACCTTCAGCCGATTGAGCTCGTCATCGCGTTCTGCAAGATTACAAAATGGAGGTAGATCAGTAATGACTAGAGATGGGATTAGGATTGAACAGGTTATGGAAATTACCATCGATGACTTCGAGCAGTTGCTTGCGCTCGGCCTGCCATTCGAGGTCCGCAATCCCGGCTTGCTTGGAAATGACCTCCAGTTCGCGACGAGAGTCGTCGCGCTCCGCCTTGAATCGGCGAGCATCGCCGTCTGAGTAGCGGGAGTCGTCCGATGAGAGAGTCCGATTGGACGAACTCGAAGAGCTGGACGCCGCAGGAGCAGCGGCTGGAGCCGCAACTGGCGCACCAGCGGCGACAATCCATTGGATTACCCTGAAAAAACAAAGAGATTCGTCAAGGAGAGGGCAAATCTCGAGAAGAACAGAGAGAAGCAAGCAGCCAATCACCTGCGGCGAGCGCCGGCGCGACTTCCTTCGGGCTCGTCGGCAGCCGGTCGCCTTCCATTCGTCATTTGGGTTTTTCTTGAGTTTACTGTGCTTGGGAAAAAGAAGAGTTCGAGGAAGGCAAAAGACTTGGTGAGGAGATAGCGGCACTCGGTATGTTTATTTATAGAACCCGCAGAGGAAATCGTGGCCAAAGATCGTGGCGCGTATTCCGAAGAGTTCGGAAGGTGGAAAGGATTTTCCAGCCGATCGGTTCCCATGTCGTTTGGGATTCTTATCGAGTCGTATTCGGCTTTGACTGGATGAGATTCGGCTATGTCGTAGTTGAAGCGTTTTCGGGTCTGACGCTATTATAACCAGCTTTGCCGAATGAGTTATCCACAATGGAGAAAAAGCAGAGTTAAGAGATGACAAGATTACAGGGTTGATAAAACATTCGGCTATCAAACTATTTGACACAATTTACACACCCAAGTACTTTGAAATTACATTTTTGGCATTCAAGATCATGTTGCTGATATTCTCTAATAGCTGCTTGTCAGCTTCTTGAGTTTCGGCCAGGGCAGAAAGTTTGGCTTTGAGTTGCTTCTCTTCATTCAGAGCTGCTGAAGCCTCCTTGCGCAACTTTTCTGTCAGACCAGGAATTTCGGCTATCTTCTTTTTATCATCTTCAATTTCAGCCGATAAGTTTTTCAATTCAGCCTCTAATTCGGCTTTTCTGGTCTCTTTTGATTTAAGTGCAGCCTGTAGGCCAGCTAACAGTTCCTTATTGCTCTGAGTTCTAGAGTGCAAATCTTTTACAGATTGCTTGGCCAATGTTCTTCTTTGCTCCAAGGCTGGTTGAGCAGATTGATTCTTCAGAGCTTGCTTCACTGCAATAAAATGATCGTCCAATCTAGAAACTGGATCTAAAGAAATCTTGATATCGGCAGGAAGATCTTGATCAAATGATTCAAGCAAGTCTCTTAAGAGATCAGCATTGTTGACTTGATCTCGAGTGTCCTTATGCAGAAAGGAGAGGATTTCCTTCAGTTTTGCTTGGTTCTCCTCTGATAAGGCTTGACCAGAGGAAGTTTCTTCTCCTTGTTCGGCAACAAGATCGTCCAAGGCAAATGAGTAGCTGGGTGATGAAATTGTTTTATCCTGGAAAAGAATTGTTGCCGAATTAATGATGGTCTATTGGATAAAAGCTGGGAGAACTGGGTAATCATCTCTACCTCATTCCTGACCTCTTGGATGGAGAGAGAGGGCAGCTCAAGCTCAGGCAAAGGTTCTTGTATGTCATGCTGAGGAGAGCTTGGAAGGTTTTTTGGTGGAGATGAGGCTTCTGGCTGAGGTACATCAGGTAGAGCTGAAGCTGGTTCTTGATGAAAAGAGGAGCTCTCCGAAATTGGATCCATTGAAGCTTGCTCTGTGACTGAAAGAAAGTTAGTGCCGATGAAAAAGAGTTTTAAAGGACAAGATGGTGAGAAATTTTACTAATCACTGAAGCATCGGCAGGTTCTGTGCTAATGGCCAATTGCTGTGATTTGGCCTGAAATCATAAAGGAACAGAAATGAGCAGAATGAAATTAGCATTTTTACTCGAGGAAGGAGAAATTTGACCTGTGCAGTTCTTTTGCTGCTTGTTCTTTTCTTCTTTATAGCTGAAGGGGCAGTTAGAGAAGAAATCTTTCTCTTGGTAGAAGGTGGTGCAGCGAGAGTTGGATCCAGACTGGCAGGCCTGGACATTATTTGAGCCAAAGAAGGAGAGAGATGCCCCAGAATAGATATTGGGCCAGCGATGTTATATACAATTGCTCTAGCCAGAGGGGCAGGGACTGTGTCCTGCAGAATAACAGAATCAAAAGTCGATGAAAGAGGGTGTTATTGGAAAAACAGATGGATTATAAGCATGTTTACCTCTGAATTCGGCTGATAACCAGGCATTAACTCAAGGCAAAGAGGGTGAACTGGTGTATTGAAGGTATGATCATGGAATTCTTGCCACCAAAGGGTGAAGGAAGGATGAATGAGTGCTGTTGGCACAAAAGGATCGAGTTGATAGATGGCTGCACAGCACTTGTAATCAAAGACCCTTTTTGTTTCTGTGGAGTCTTTGATGATCTGCCTCGGCTTGAGGAATTCATGGAGAAATAATCTTGGGGGCACTTGGCCACACCCTAGTTGCCTGGCAACTATGTTCAGCTGATAATATTCATATGAACTTTGAACCAGCCTTCCTCCGCAAAATTCGGTTGGTAAGATGCAAGGCCGAATGAAAACGTTAAAAATTGCTGTGGACTCTGCATCTATGCATCCAGTCTCAAAGCTGAATTCACAAGGGAAAGTGAGATTGTCATTGTCCATGTATGGGAACCAGAGGGGATTGGCAAAGCCTTTGAAGAAAAGTTCAAATAGTTCTCCAATGCTCTTGTTGATAGCAATAGTGGAGGCTGCTTCCCCATAGGTTTGACAGCCTTTGGTGCTCTGGGCTTCTGCTTCCTGGTAATTGACCGAGGGGAAATGTCGGCTGTTGAGGTCAATGGAGACAATTTGGTGCATGTACAATTGCAGCCACATCTGGACGAACCACCAGGGACCATTAACGCAGGAAATTTTCTTGTTGGTGTGCATCTGATAAATGGTCTGATGGAGCATGTGATAGACACTTCCCAGGAGATATTTCCCGAGAGGGATAAGTGTGCCTGCAGCCAGGTCTTCGGCCATTACTATGTGATTCAGAGTTGGCTCATTGGCTTTACCACAGAAAACAAATCTGCACAGCCACATATTCAGAAAGGCCCTGTATTCAACGTCAGTCAGAGGACCATCATGCATGTAAGTCTGGATGTATCTCTTATAGCCGACTCCAGTCTTCACCCCTGTCTGTTTGGAAGAACCTTTGTACCTGTATGGGTGTGTTATCCCTGTGATGTTCAGGCCGGTTATCATGTAGACATCGGCCAGGGTTGGAGTCATTGGTCCGTGACCAAAGAGAAAAGCATTCATGCCATTGGACCAGAAGTGACAAGCTGCAATCAGGAGATTTTCATTCTTGGGTGTTTCGGCTAGAGATAGCTCCAAGCAATGAGAAATACGAAGACTGTCCCAATTCTGCGTCTGAGGGCTTTTATCTTCAAGAATCCTTTTGTACCAGTTTCTCCAGCCGGCGATTGAGGGCAGAGGCCAGTTCTTGAATGAATCTTGCCATTCGTGAGGTCTCGTCAGTGAAGTTTTGAAGGGGATCCTCTGAGACTCGGCCGCAATAATTTCGGAGGGATCTGGATTCCCTGAGGGGCCGAGGAAGAAAGATGCGGATTGCTCCTCAGTAGGGGTCAAGATTTCAGTAGTCAGAGCCTATCAAGAACAGAGGAAGAGCAAATCGGAGATTCAAAATGCAGCTCGAAAAGAGTAATGCCGAATGTGATTGAGGGAAACAAAACTTACTTGAAGAATTTGATCCTGGTTCGCCATTTGAAGATTGGAGCTTGAGAGATTCGACGAGCTAGGGTTTTGAGTTTGAAAACGCACTCTGAGGATTTGGAAGCGGAAAACGGATATCAAAGCGGATTCAGCCTGGAGATGTTGGGGATTCCTGGTCAATTCCGAGATAAAAGCATCTTTTATCCCGAAATTGAAGGGGCATGTGTTAACACCAAAATTTAGCACCAGGAAGAGGCTGACGTGTGGGCCGGATTTGGTGGAAGGATACCATTCGGCTAAGGAGCTTTCTCTGAAGTATTCGGCAATAACGCTCTGCGGTCGGGAACGCGTCGTCATTCGGCAGAGGCATAGTTCCGCAGGCAAAAGCGGTAGCATTCGGGAAGGCGTGATGACGTGGAAAAACATAAGGAAAAGGCCGGTTCGAACAAGGAACGCAATATGGGCACGAAGATTCGTCATTTATTTTTAGAAACAAGTATTGTAGTCGTGTCCGACTAGGAGTTGTATCAAGACCTGGGTATAAATATAAACCCATGGCAGCTGTAAGGAAGGGAGACAATCCAATCAATCATACAACAAACCGGCCCCGTGCCAACATCGAGTCCTTTAGTCGAGTCGTCGAGTTCTTCGAGAGGAGTCATCGATCCGTCGACCTCCGTAAGTACCGGCAACCTTGTATCATGCTTAGTATCATGCGGTGGATTTAAGCTTTGATGCAAGTAGTCTTGTTACCATGCTTAGTATCATCCGGTGGATTTAAGTTGTGGTCTCAAGAAGGTTCCTCTGTTAGGTCATGAGCCATGCGGTGGGCTAAGATCTAGTATGGACCAAGTTATCGGCTCTGTTAGATTTCGGCAAGATCTAACAGATTCATTAAGTTACCCCGTGTTGCTTCGTTTTTACTCTGTGCTTAATTCATGCAACACTCCTTTGCCCAATCTAGGTCGGTTAGAATCGGCTCTACGTCACGATGCGATGACTTATCCCCTCATAGCCGAGTCCGAAACCGATCTAGGTTGCCACGTGTCGCGGGTTCGAACTTGTTGGTATCGTGTAGATCTTGACAGAACCGGGTATCATGCGGTAGATGCAGGTTTTTGGGTTGTTTTAGAGCTAATCATCCGGTGGATTAGAATTCGATTCGATCTGATAGATTTATCTTTATCGATTAAGTTTGTTCCTTCGCCGCGGACCCCGATTCGGCTAAGCAGCCGCATTCGGCAGTGCTCTCACGAGTGAACGTGTTCGTGGGTTTGCAGTGAACAATGAATGCTTTTAGCCTTTCACGATTAGATTGTATCATGCGGTGGATTGATCTAATCTGATTGGTGGTGTGGCCTCAAACGAGTTGTATCATGCGGTGGATTAACTTGTTTGTTGCCATGCTTGACGGGTGCTGCTTTCGGCCTATGCATTCTTGTTTACTGCGGATTTATGGTCATGCTTTCGCCCTTTTATTTATCTATTATGCTTTGTTTCTCATTAATCGGCTATGAGTATGCGTTACAATGTTCATTCGGTTGAAAGCCGATTTTTCGTCATGCTTACGTCACGCATTCGGCAGTGCGCTCCCTGCGTGCCTTGCCGATTGCCGAATGAGGCTTTAACTGCCGACAGATAGCTTACATGCTTCTACTGATCTTACGTCATGCTGATGTTGTGCGTTCGGCAGTGTGATTCTCACATGCTTCTACCGACTGCCGAATGATATTCTGAGTAACGACAGATAGCTTGTCCGTAGCTATACGTCTCTCGAGATTAGCTTCAATGCCGCAAATATGGAACTGTCTGGTCTCACCCGGCACGTTCCAGGTTTTGATCTAAACGTCTTTGTCCCTTTGTTAGTTTTCAGGCAAACTGACTGGCACGCTTTCGGATTCATACGCACGGGCCACGTGTTGAAGCTAGCTAATTCGGCTTGCTGTGTGCTTGGCGCGAACTGCAGATTTTGCGTCAACACAGGGCAAAAAAATTCTAATCGCCGGAGCTAAGATATTTGAAATTTCAAAGATTCTTTTCGTCAAATCGTCTATATTAGTTTTCTCCATGCTTCTTGTTTGGACGCTCTGTTAATTTTTGAATTAGTAACGTAGGATACGTAGTATAATCAGTTCGACGCAAAAAAAAATTTAACCCACCTGAAAATCATTAGATTCGGTGTCTAAACCTAATAATTCCGCCTGAAAATGGAACTTTCGTGAGTTTTTTTCCTTCACTTGATAAAAGAACATTCCTGAGTTGATCTACTGCCACGGTGAAGTTCAGGATCCAAGATAGGGGCAGCATGCAAAAGCAGCCGTCAGATCGGATGGCCAACGGTGCAGATCGAGGCGCGGTTCTCTCGACTGCCATCTTCTCCCCCTCGCCGTAGGGTTTTTCTCCTCACCTCGCTCACCCCCCTCCCCCCAGCCGCCCCACGGCGACGGCCGCCATGAGAGCCCTCGTCTCCCTCTCCCGCCTCGCCCGCCGGCTTCCCACTTCTCTCGCCGCCGTTAAGGCCCCAGCACCGTTCCTTGCCCGACACCTCCATGCCGACGCCCCGCCACCGCCGCCGCCTCAGGACCCGCCGCCCTTCGTCTCCCGCATCCTCGAATCGGAACCGAGCCTGGCCCCGAGCGCCGAGTCGGAGCCGGCATCCGACCCGGCCCTCGACGAGTTCCTCGCGCGCTTCGTGGCCGCCTTCCGCCCGGAGCTCGCGGCGGCCTTCCCCGACCACGACCGCGCCGTGCTCGACGAGATGCTCCGCCTCGTCGCGGACGCCGTGGTGTGCCGCCTCACTGGGGCCGACCCGGGGGCCGACGCCGTCGATCTCAGCGATGACCTCTGGGCGGCCGTGTGGAAAGTCAGCTCCTCCGTGCAGGAGGCCATGCGCCGGGACCAGGTCCGCGCCGACCTGCGCCACTACCTCCACTGCGACGAGGTCAAGGAGATGACGCGGTTCGCCGTCGATGTCGGAATCCGCGGCGCCATGCTCCGGGAGCTCCGCTTCAAGTGGGCCCGCGAGAAGCTTGAGGAGGTCGAATTCTACCGCGGCCTCGATAGCATGCATGCCGACCCTGCCCCTGCGCCGGTGCGGAGGCTGACCGCTTTGCCGAAGAGGAAGGCGGAGGTGAAGTACACGATGTATGGGTTGGACATGTCTGACCCGAAGTGGGCCGAGGTTGCGGAGCGGGCAGCCGAGGCTGAGGCACAATTTGTGCCTCAGGAAGCTAAGCCTGTGGAAGGGAAAGCGAAGAAGGCCGAGGAGCGGCTGCTGTCGACTGACCCAAGGAAAGGAGATCCGGTCCCTGCCGTGGAGGAGTGGAAGGAGGATCTCCGGCCAAAGCGAGTTGACTGGATGGCGCTGCTCGAGCGGGTTAAGGCACGCAATGTTAAGTTGTATCTCAAGGTGAGATCTCTGGTAATCTTGAAAGCTTGTGTGCATCAAACTGTGATGTTAGTTCGGTAAATTTTTTGGTACAATGCTTCCATCGTTCATAACTGTCTCGCACAAATGCCTATGTCACTTCGTGAATAGTGGAGCTTCATTATGGTTGTCGGCATAATCTGACAGCACTAGCTTGGCCTAGACCACCATATCGAGGACTTTATATGCATTACAAAATTTAGAACTCAGTTCAATATTTATTTCTTTTCATAGAGAAAGGGACATTGTATCACGATAAGTATCATTCTCTGAAACTAAGAGACATAGGGACTTAAGGTGTATCTAGTAATAACAATTTGTCCTTTGAACCTAGTGAAACTAAGCCTGTCAATAACCTTGTTTTCAATCAAGGAATGTGCAATAGCGTAGCAAATAGTATGATACTGGTCACTAGTTCATAGTAGGTCTGGAACACATGCACCTTCGGGTCGCTTGCATCTCAAACATTATCATACTATTTGCTATGCTGTTGCACATTCCTTGATTGAAACAAGGTTATTGACTGACTTTGCCTGAAATTACGTCAATGGTAGGGCTCATGGTAGGAAAAAAAAGGCTTTGTGCCACCAATCCCCTTCGCGCACACAAAAATACAGTGAGGTGTCCATTTATAATGTATGATCACAGTTAAATTTTCCAAGGGTTCTTAGCGATGGATAGATATGTTAAAATCCATTGGGCAATTGCCTTAAAAAAATAAACTGTCTTCACATCACTTGATTTTTTTAACATATGCTCCATGTTTGAATTTACAGGTTGCTGAAATTCTGTTAGCTGAAGAATCTTTTGAGGCTAATATCCGAGATTACTCAAAGTTAATTGATCTTCATGCTAAAGCAAATCATGTGGAAGGTGCAGAGAGAATACTTGGTAAAATGAAAGAAAAAGGTGTTGCACCTGATATTCTCACATCCATCACGTTAGTCCACATGTATAGCAAGGCAGGCAATCTAGATCAAGCCAAGGAGGCTTTTGAGTTTATTCGAAAGGAGGGTTTCAAACCAGATCTGAAACTCTTCGATTCGATGATTAAATGTTATATCAGCCATGGAGAACCAGGACAAGCAGCTAGTTTGCTAAAATCTATGAATGACATGAATGTCAAACCCACCAGAGAAATGTACACGGATGTCATACGGGCATATGCTCTTCAAGGCATGGTGGATGGTGCCCAGAGGGTTCATAGGGAGATGCAATATGCTGGAATTGAGTCTACACCAGAGCTGTTCACATTGAATATAGAAGCATATGGACGCATTGGTGATTCCCATAATGCATGTTCCCTGTTTGATCACATGAGGAGGTCTGGACACGAACCAGATGATAGTTCCATTGCTGGTGTGGTGGCTGCACACATGAAGAATAACGAATTAGATCAGGCTTTGAACTGGATGCTGAGTTTAGAGAAGGAAGGACTCAAACCTGGTGTCAAGACAAACCTTGTGTTACTGGATTGGCTGTCTATGTTGCAGCTAGTTCAGGAGGCTGAACAGCTCGCGCAGAAGATAAAACAGTTGGGAGAAGAACCCATAGAAGTCCATGTGTTCCTTGCCGATATGTATGCAAAGTCACGCCAGGAAGATAAGGCCCGCAGATCCCTCAAGATCTTGGAAGAGAAGAAGAAACTATTGAAGGCTGATCAGTTTGAGAGGATTGTAGGAGGCCTTCTGGATGGTGGATTCTCAGATGAGGCAAATAAATACTACAAAATGATGAAATCGTGTGGCTTTGAACCATCAGAAACAATAGAAGTCGGTGTTAAGGCCAGCTTGAGGATTAGGGGCGGGCCTCGTCCCACTGGTAGGCATTGAGTCTAGGGCTTTTATACTTGCAGTGATCGGCTGGGCAAGCAGTGATTCTGGTCTGAGAACCTGGAGGTAGCACTGACGACGGCACAACCAAATTGACCAAACTTTCAAGTGTTGAAAGATTGGGTGGCCGTTTTTTTTTTCTTTTTGTAATCCATTGTCTCGCGGACATGAAAATGCTTCCACAGACTCTAAAGTTTATAGGTGCTGGTCTCATGATTTTGTTGTTTCAAGCGATCAGGATTTGCACTTGTATTTGAAGTTTTTGGTGATTGTAATGCCTTTTCTGCTTCCAGATTGCTCTGTTCAGACATACCATGATGTAAGTTAATAATAGTTGGTTGAGCAGAATTCACAACTGCGACTCATTATTATTCAGTAATACTATGTCCACTATTTGTTGCATCTTTTCTCTCCTTTTTCCCTCTTTTCACACGATGGGTCGTCTCCGTCTCTCCTTTTATATTTGGGCCTGCAGGCCCAATATATGAGCTAAAAGACATGCACCATATGGGCTTTAGTTTGCGCACTTAAGGCCCAAGGGCTGGAAGGAGCCTCGGCCCACTAACGAGCGCCGCAGCATTGCAGCTTGCAGCAACCCGACGCGCACCCGGCCGTCTTCCGCGCCGGCGACCATGACCTGTGCTACTCGCAGTCGCCAAAGCCGTCGACACCGGGGCCCCCCTCCCCCGGTCCGCCGTCGCATCGCCTACTGCATGGTGCCACCCCTCCCCGCCTTCGACTTCCCCTGCAGCCCCTTCCACGCTGCGCTCCCCCTGCCCCCTCGTCCTCTCCCTCTTCTCCCGTCGGCAACCTATCTCGCGCTGAAGTGAACTCGTTTGTGCGTGTGGAACGCAGCGGGGGGAGGCGCCGGTGATCAGGATCTACATCTACGGCTCCACCCCCGCGGGGCAACAGATTTCGCCTCCACATCCCCGGGTGCGTACCAGGTAGATTCTTTGTGAACGTGCTTGTCTGTTTCTGCATTTTCCTTTTGGTGCTCGTGAGGTAGAATACGGCATGTGCACAGCTCGGACATGCGATTTTCCTGTTTGGATTTGAATTTTGGAATCCGGAAGGAATTTGCTTTGTGTAGCACCAAAGTAGACTGTCTGGGGAGCTGCTGCTTGGGTCTATCAGTACCTCGAGGATATTCCACTTGTTGATTTCGATTGGTGATTTCTTCGTTATTTGTAGTAACTTTAACACTCGCTTGGTTGCTTGTACCCTTTGCACTTCAGCGCCCCAGCATTAATGTTAAGAATTGGCCTGCCTGCTTCTTTAGAACTGTAGATGAATTTTATGTATTTACCTAGTGCTGCCTGTCTTGAAATAGCAATGCAAATGAATATGTCTGAAGTACTTTGCTCTCTGAGACACTAGTTAAGCTTAAGATTTCCTTCTCAGTACCCATGTTCTCTGCCCTTGCTAAAATATTCACTGAATGGCCTGGGCTGAACTTTAGGCAGATCTTCAGTCTTTTTTCTTTCTTTTCGAAATATAAACATGTCTTCTATTTTATTATCCCATCATGTCCATGCTGGGGTTTCTTTATATTTGATGACTGTTATATGTTTCTATTTTTCTTTGAAATCAGATTGTCTTGAATGTAGACATACAAACAATGATTTGTATCTGCTTATCTTGCTCTAAAGAACCTGAAATCTCTGACGTGCAAAGTTCCTTTCATTTGTCTACCTACATCTTCCCTATGGTTTTATTTCAAGCTATTTCATCAGTCCCTGATTGCCCTCAGCTAGTTTGTAAACACCTACTCTCTCTTTGTTACTTGGGTCCTGAGTAGCTGCTCTATAATCTAGAAAAAAGGTGATTTTTAACTTCTCACATATGCACTCTGGTACTGATTAGATATCACTTATGCTTTTTAATGTTTTTATTTTTGGTGCCACTTGTAGTATTCTTCTTTTGTTCTACAATATATGGTGTTTATAAATTTATTAGATAGGCTACCTCATATAATTCTGTCCATATGCATTCAGATTCTTATTGAGAGTTACTTATTGCCTTGTATTGAGCTTTTAAGTAGTATTTGTTGACATTTTTTTAAACAGAATTTGTAACAGAAGAGATCACTTCTTCTGGTGTTTAAAGATTAGTTCAACTCAGAGGTAGACGTTGACTAGACCTTACTGTCGATGTGGCCTGGCTGCCTGTACAGCACCTGTTAATTGTTCAGTGGAAAAAAAAGCAGCCATGTCTAGCATCAATTGGGCTTGTGATCACACAAGTAATCTTTTGTGAATAGATGTGCTCGTGTAATCCGAAATTCTGACTCCTGACACACTGAATTTTTACTGTAAGAAACCATTTTGGCCCTAACTCCTGATGCGATGCGAAGAAACCATTTTGGTCCTAACTCCTGATGCGATGCGAAGAAACCATTTTGGTCCCTAGCACTTACGAAAACATGTGCTCGCCTGGGCTGGGCTTATTGGGCTGCTCAATTGAATGGTGGTGTAATTATCGCATTTACTGATGTTCAGGAGGAGCAGATAGATGGGGAGTCTGATTTGTTTAAGTTTCCTGATTCAATTTCTTAATCAGAGACCTGTACTTTAGATGGGGATTCGGGATTTCTTCAGTTTTCTTGTAGGAGCTAAAGTAGCTGTATGTTTGAATTTGCAGTGTGCAGCATGCTCATAGTGAGATTTCACTTCAACGGGGATTTCGTAAATGAAGGCAAGAAACTGCACTATATTGGTGGAAGGGAGGCAATGTCATATATAGGTCGTGATAAGGTATCTTTGCCAGAGATTGTTGGGCATCTACGGGACCACTGCACGGTTGAAGATTGTGCAATGCTGCATTGGCTATACCCAGGGAAAGAACTGGATGATGGGCTTCGCTTATTGGTGGATGATAAGGCATGTTTGGAGATGGTTGATGCTATTGTGGAAGGAGGGGTGGCAGATATCTACGTTGAATTGGCAGTAGCTGCAGATGAATCAAATGATGAAGGTGGTCAAGAAAGTGATTTTGAGGATGAGCAGGCAATGGATGATGTGGACTCTGCTGATGAGGAAGGTGGCCATGGTGATGCAGAAGGAGATGGACAAGTTAATTCAGATGGCATAGCTGGGGAAGATGCAGCGATTTTGACGTCTCTAAAACCAGACTCCAGGAAAGTTGTGGAGAGGCAGATCAAGAAGCATAAGGAGTTTTGCAGTGGCCATAGTAAGAAAGGGAAGGATGTAAAAGTGAAGAAAAATGAAAAACAAGAAGAGGAGAAGCAGGATGAAGATGAGCATTCTAGCTCAGATAGTGATAACGTGCCTGGAGATGACTCATCTTCAGAAGCAGATGATGAGAGTGTTGAGATTCTGAGGAAATTCAAGGACTTCAAGAAGAACTTGAAAAGAGGACATATTTCCTCACTTGATGATGTTGTCCTGGAAGGGTCAACTGCTATGCCAGCAGGTTTTGAAGGCAGCCAGGATGATGGTAATGAGACTCCATATGCACAAAGCAGTGATGATGAAGACTCAATGAATGAGTTGGATAGTGATGGAGAGTTAAGTAGGAAGGACAACAGCTTTGCAAGGTTCAAGGAGACTACAGGAACACCCATATTTGCTTTGGGTATGAAGTTTAGAAGCAAGAAGGAATTCAGGAAAGCCATTATCAGGTATGGTCTGGCTGAGAGGAAAGTAATCAATTTCATCAAGAATGAACCAACAAGGGTTAGGGCAAAATGTGATTGGAAGGCTTGCCCTTGGGTCTGCCTTCTTTCAAACAACTCTAGGAATGAAAGTTGGCAGATAGTGACCTTCAATGACCACCATACGTGCCCCCCTAGAAGAGATAATAAGCTTGTTACTGCAAGAAGGATAGCTGAGAAGTATGAGAAGTTTATAATGGCAAATCCAACTTGGAAATTTGTAAGCATGAAGCAGACTGTTCAGGAAGGGATGTTTGCAGATATTACTATCTCTAAGTTGAAGAGAGCAAAGGCCATGGTCATACAGAAAGCTTTGGATGCTACAAAAGGTCAGTACCAGTTGCTGTATGATTACCAGTTAGAACTTCTGAGAAGTAACCCAGGGAGTACAGTTGTAGTGACAGAAGAGCCCGATGTGGAGCCACCCACCTTTCAAAGGATGTACATCTGTCTTGATGCATTAAAGAAGGGATTTCTTGCTGGTTGTAGAAGAGTAGTAGGTCTTGATGCTTGTTTCTTTAATGGAGGAGCCTCCAATGGGGAGTTGCTATGTGCTATAGGGAGAGACGCCAATAACCAAATGTACCCAATTGCATGGGCAGTGGTGGAAAAGGAGACAAATGATTCATGGAGTTGGTTTTGTGACCTTTTGTTCAAGGACCTAGGTGTTGGTGATGGTACTGATTGGGTCTTCATATCTGAACAAAAAAAGAGAATTCTTAAAGCTGTCAACTATTGGGCTCCTCAAGCGGAGCATAGGAACTGTGCTAGGCATATCTATGCAAATTGGAAGAAGCACTTCAGTGACAAGGAGTGGCAGAAGAAGTTCTGGAGTTGTGCCAAGGCTCCTTGTATTATGCTGTTTAACCTTGCTAGAGAAAGGCTAGCAAGAGAGACTAGAGAAGGAGCTCAAGCTATACTCAACACTCACCCTCAACACTGGTCGAGGGCTTGGTTCAGGTTGGGATCTAATTGTGACTGTGTAGACAACAGCTTATGTGAGTCCTTCAATAAGTGGATAGTTGAGGCTAGGTTTTTTCCTATTATCACCATGCTGGAAACCATCAGAAGGAAGGTTATGGCTAGGATTCTTGACAACAGGACAAAATCAGAGAGGTGGGTCACCAAGATCTGTCCCAATATTTTGAAGAAACTGAATGTTTACATCACTCGGTCAGGTAATTGCCATGCGATTTGTAATGGGGCATCAAAGTTTGAAGTGATGCATTTTGACAATAGGTTCACAGTTGATCTAGAGGAGGAGGAGTGTTCATGCAGATATTGGCAGCTGTCAGGACTGCCTTGTCCTCATGCTATTTCCTGCATTTTTTTGAAGACCAATAACCTGGATGAATACATTGCTAGTTGTTATTCAGTTGAATCATTCAAGAACACATATGAACATTGCCTTCAACCTGTTGAGGGTATGAGCAACTGGCCAGTTTCTGATAGAGCCATACTCAAGGCTCCAGACTATGTTAGGATGCCCGGAGGGCCTAGGGCAGAGGGGAGAAGGCATCCAACACAGCCACCCAAGGGCATAAAGATGTCAAGGGTTGGTAGTGCCATCAGATGCACAAAGTGCAAACAGACTGGTCACAACAGATCCACTTGTGAGAAGAGGAATGCAGCCATTTCTGGTTCTGTTGGTGCTCAATCTGCTGCTAGTCCAAATGCTATGGTTCTGGTGTCCAACACTCAACAAGGCTGTACATCCTCAAGGAAAAGGAAGGCACCAGCTGGCAGCAGCCACGGACTACCAGTCAAGGTAATATCATATCTCAATGTTTTTTCAGTACCTCAAAAATTTTACATTATCTAACTCTTTTCACAGAATATGATCAAGACAAGTGCAACCACAAACATCACCTCTGGGACACCCATTGCTCATGACTCTGCCAATGCACCAAATATGAAAACAACTGCACCAAAAAAATGGCCAATGCTTCTACTCCCTCCATGGGATTCAGCAATGTTGTGATGCAATATCGAACTTGTGCTTGAATGATTTGAGATTGTGTAGTGTTGCCAGACTGTTATGGCATGCCAAGTTCTGTTGAACAGTTTCAGTTCCATGTTATGTTGCCATACGGTTAATGGCATGTTAAGTTGTGTTGAACGGTAGTGCTTGTTACGTGGAACTTGGTTGCTCTGTACTGAATCTTGTTGGTATCTATTATGGGAATGCATGTGATGTGTTTACTACATCTGGGAATGCATGTATGTGCTACAACGTAAGGAATCAAATAGAGCCGGCAATCATCGGATCATATACAGTGAGATTGAGGATGTAGAAGTAGTAGCCAAATTCAGTTTGATTCTGGTTCGGACAATGACGATATCACGGCATGGAACCGCTTGTGGCGAGGACGGCTAGCGCGGTACTACTGTACAGAGTTCACGGCATGGAGGTACTACTGTACAGAGTTCACGGCATGGAACCGGAACTTTTGCTTGTGGCGAGGACGGCTGCGCATTCCGAGGATGCAGCCTAGCTTGCTGTGATTAATTCTAATCTGCTATCCTGCATCTTCCCTTCTGTCGACCCCAAAACCGTGAGCATAGGTACGGCTGTAAATGCACCAAAAATCAAGTGGCACACTGTATAGATCACATACAACAACGCGATCTACACGCAATTTTTTTAATGAATCTACATGCATACTGAGATACGATAGAGAATTCTGGACCCGGACCCCGAGCACGACGGAATCAAATAAAGGATTAGAAGAACCATGATAGATGGAGATCACCTATAGGTTCTCTGATTCACAACACTAAAAACAACCAGACAAGTTTATCAGATATATAGGGTGCCACAACCAAGCCACCAGACCGAGACCAACATCCAGAATACAAGGGTGCAATCTGCAATGTAACATTTCATAATTTTACAAACACCGGCCGATACACTCACTGGACACCCGTTACCACGCATGCTTGCTTGTCGGTGACAAGGTATTGGACCAAACAACAGTCAGGCTACCGCTGAGACAGCTTCTTCAGGTGTTGGAACAACTTTTGTTTTATCCACTGTCGATCATATGGCAGAAATGCCTGAATCGAGTGATCATAGCTGCAAATGTTAAAATAGTAAGTAGTTAGTTTATTTAACTTTTAACACAAACATGTAAAAATACTTCAAATGGCTTTAAAGATCCTAAAATGCTCTTGTACTCACACTAGTGCACTTATGTCAGCTAGGCCATCAATGAAGTTATAAAGGTCGCTGATATCATAGGTTATGTTTGGGACCATTGGGTTGATATCCCTAAGTTTCCTTTCATAAAGCCCACAGATTCCTGCCATTTCAAGAGTGGTATTAAGTAATTTATGAACTTTTAGAAAGGAAATAAATCAAGAAGAATAACTGAACAAGTGCAGATTTGATTTTGGAGGGGCATAAGATCACAAGATGGATTCATTCCATACTAGCCCATTAGCAGGGATGTCCGCAGGCCAGCAAACAAATGTTTAAAGAAAGAGGACTAGATCCATGAATGTGATGAAACCTCTAAAACAGTATGGAATAGAGCCTTTTACTATAATGTTTCTGAGATTTAAATATCACTGTAAGTTTCTCTTATCGAGGCAAATGCACGAAGGGTATTGCTTAATAAACGATGAAATATTGAAGATGCTGCATATGCAAATTAGAAAACCAATTTCATACAGCTGTAGGACCACATGAAAACCCTGATGGTGATACAAATAAAGCAAACTAAGGTTTTCTGTTTCAATTTTCAGCAGCAGATCCTTTTTCAAACCATACGTACCATCCAGTGCATGGTTAATTGAATTATAATCCATAAATGTCCTGGAAGCCCTATTTTGGGATGGCTGCATCAGAATAATGGTGTGTCTCCCAGCCTGCAAATAGCAACCAATCAGATCCACACATCAACATTTGCCAAGTGCAATGGGTACCAATGCATAGTACTCCCGGAGCGCAAAAACATTGGATATGATGTATGCTAAAGAAATTTATGGCATGTACATGCCCACTAGCCTTCAAACAGATTCCTAATAGAGAACTGTGGCAGCTCCTATACTATTATGTTCGAGAAAAGCTCCTATACTATTAGAGTATTCATTCATAAAAGGTGCCATATCACAAAACCAAAGATTTGCTAGACGACCCATTTATTAGTAGAAACCCAATAAAGACAATTTTATTCCCTAGTATATGATTCCTTTATCTAAAGCAGCAATAATAATATCGGTCCAGTCATAATCAAGTTGGCTTTGGACAGGATGCGCCAGTATGGCATCCAAAAACTTCAGATCTTAAGCGACACCAATACTTTTGGAATAAAGCAAACCCAACCCAACACAGTGCCTAGCAATATAGTGTTCTGGTACTTATATGCAAACAATGCAGCTTTCATTCAAAATTCTATAATGCATAACATTTATGCTATTATAGTTTCAAGGTTCATATTCTCTGATTCTCTCCATACATAAGGGATAAGGGAGTGTCAATCTAGAAATATACATGGGTTAACAAGAACAATCCAGTATCCAAAGCTAAGCCTATATGATATTTCTATTTCCAGAGCCCCATTTTAAGGGTTAGTACATGATATCCTAGATCCCTCAAAGGAAACATGCAGTAGGAGATGGCATACAGCAAATCATTAGTTATGCTTTATATACTAGAAACACTCACTAGAAGTTATGGCAGAAAATATCTACATGTCACCAATCTCTGAACAAACAATTATTGAGTCATATTGAATAACACAATAAACTATGAGTAGAACAGTAAAATTCATTGATAAAGTTAACTCACGTCCTTATTTGGACCTTAAAATGCTAAATAACAGACCGGAAAGAATAACATCAGTGGCTGAAAACTGCAGACGGAGACAGGGAGTTCCTTAAGAGTCCCACGAAATATTCATGATAGACAAAGTTGCAAAAATGCATTATCCTTCTTTAATGAAATGGCAGCAGCTCTATGCATGTTTGAGAAACAAATACACAATACCAGTGGCAGAGCTGGGTGTGAAACTCAGACGACTGGGAGAGAATAATATTAGAAAAAAGATGTCCAACTGACTTAGCATCTACTGTAAGCTATGTTCCGCCTCTGATGATAGCAATTGTGCCATTTGTAGCCAACACTATACATGGCAAAGCATTATTCGAAACCAGTACACATTTGCCAGCAATAAATAACCAAGCAAGCTGTAGTCTAGGCTGACGGCGTGGCACATCAGAGCTAGGGTAAGAGAAATGGTATCAAGGAAATTAACATAATGACATGGCACAGGTCGGTGGGGGCTGGGTTCGTGCTACTTTTCATGTTGCAAGACAGTAGATTCCTTCAAACCACCATATCGCCCATTAGTGAGAAACCCTAGTACTGCAACCGCCATCATCCAGTAATCGTGACTGCTAGTATTTCTCATATATGAACTTCAGCATTGAAGTTCTTTTTTTCAATTTTTAGTCAAATCTCAAAGGTTGCCCAGAAAAAACTATTGGAGTTTAAAAGTAATATACAATTGCCTAAATAGAAAGAAGCAGTTTCACATATCATAAGTTAAACATTGAGACCACTTAATTTCATGTTCTGAAAAGAACATGAAGTTTGGCATACAAAGTTTAGTTAGAAGATAGAGCATTGCAGCAAATTTCCTGCTATTTACAGTTAAGCCTATGGCCTTTACAAATAAATTACCATGACATAGAAACCAAGTCATCCAAGGATTCTGATCATGAGCTTAGAACAAATGTTTTCGACAGAATGCAGAAGGGAATAGTCTTCTGTGTAGAATGTACGGACCTAAATGATCACACCACAGTAGCACACTACATAGATATCATCACATTCCCAAAAGTCACATTGAAACACTGCCAAACAAATCGACCAAAGAAATAAGAACAATAGCATTACTGGCCAACCCTACACGAATATATCGAATGAAACACATCGAGCTACTCCGATTCAGCTAACCAACGGGCCCCCGGGGCCCGCGGCAAGGGAAGCAAAGCAAACCACAAACAATATGCGGGTCGATAGTCGATACGTAGTTAATCGACAACCCCGGTGCCGGCTTCTACGAACTCATCGGTCACAGGCACGAACCCTACCTCCAATCGCAGGAGGAACAGGCAGAGGTCGCCGGATTCCCCTGCCGCTAGTAGGTCTGGAACACGCGCACCGCGGGGCACGGAAGCCTCAGCCCCGCGGTTCGTCCTGGAAAATTCCAGAGTGGGAGAGAATCGTGCAGAGAGGCTCACCATGGAGCGTGGAGCGGACCGACGCGCAGCCGGCGGCGAGGTCGCGAGCGGGTGGGAGGGGGGAGGGAGCGAGGTCGCGAGCGGGTGGGAGGGGGGAGGGAGCGAGGAGGCGGCGATTGGGGGGAGGGACGGAGCGAATAGGGGTTTGCGCGTTTTCGCGTTGGGGGGGGGGGGGGGGGGGGAGGGCGGTGGGGCCCGCTGGGAGAGCACACCGAGACGGGCGCGTGGAGAAACTGTGTTTTTTGCTTTAAAAAGAAAGGAAGAAGAAAACAGCAGTTTTGGTTGCATGGGAACTTATGCTTGTATGGACGTGGCAATTGGCATTGGATTTAGGGCGACGGAAACAATAGCTATGGAGAAGTGTGGGGGGGAGGAGGATGAGACGGAGAAACGGGACGAGATGCAATGTGACCGTAGATTGCTAGAGCATGGAGACTTTGTATTATTATGTTAGCTAAATATGGAGATTATAGCTTCTTTGTAAAAATAGAAAGTCATCTAAGTCAATGGGCTAATCCAACAGATTCGGTAAGGATGGCTAGTGAGGTAGGCTAGCTAAAAATAGCTAGCGAATGAGGTGAGATGGAGAGCCACTAAATTTAGAGGGTTATTTACAGAGTGTGTTGGAAACGAACGTTTTTTCTCTAACAATAGATAAATTTAACTTTAAAAAATGATTTGGCTAGTCTTTTGGAGATGCTCTTAGAGATGAAACTTAAGTTTGTTGGATTAGTGTTCGACCAGTAAGAAATGTTGGCACACATTGGGACAACTTTAGTTTACCAAACCTAGTAGTGTTGTTGCGGTGATCAAAACATCTGGTCACATCACAAACACGGTTTGGTTTCAAATAAAATATGGAAGGACCCTCAGCTCGTGATGTGGCCAAAACCATACCTGGATGTATTCAAAAATCGTGAGAAAGTGACCAACAGCTCATGTCACATTAACACTGCACACAAAATTTCATGGTCAAACACTCAAACTCCATTCCATTTGAGATAAAGGAAAAACACACGGGCCGATTTTCACCGAATACGCTCCCATTTATACAAATATAAAATGGACTTCATCGTATTCTTAGCACACGAACAGAACACTAATCTTACTGTTTTCCCCTGGGAAATTTGAGATGTTGCTACAGCTACACTCGTGTAGTTACAAGAGTCAACTTCACCAAACCTACGAACCTCAGAACATCAGACGGATCGTACTGTAACTTTTGAAGACGGTTGAATACTTGCAAAAAAGCACAATACATGTCGCATAATACGTTAGCACAAAATAAACACTAATGACATTAATACGACAAATAGGGTCAGTTAACGCCTTGTTCGTCTCGGGCTACAGAAGTACAGAAAATTAACCTAACGTTACAAGAGAGCAAAATTTGTGGATTTTCTTCTTTCATGTCGTTACTGTCCAAACAATAAGCATTCATATCGCTCCTCAAACAAATATAGAGCTCAGAAATGGCTGTTTCCCACTACTGCAGCATTATAATTTCTCAACTCAAGGGCAGTAACTGCAACGACTTCTAAGCTATTTATTTCGAGGATAAAAGATTGTTGCAAGCATCAATTTCAGCAACATGCGAGCTCAACATAGCCTCACCAGACGGATTTGCTCCAATGGCTTTCGTTGCGGCTTTGAAAACCGCTGAGCGGAAGAAGGCATCCTCCATTTTCATTAGGGTATGCTCAACAACTCTGATGCCCAGACAGTGTGACAGGATCAGACGCCCAATAACTTCACCAAAATGTGCTGGAGCTTTAGGAAGGTCAATAGCAAGATCATCCAGAAGAGACACGTAAAGCAAGCATCCAGTTTCCAAGTCCACTGTCTTGAAAATATTCTTGCTGTGGAGGTGTTCAAGTAGCCTCACAAGAGGATCGATGGAACCGGCACCTTTATCAAGAGCAAGATTGATGGCTTCTTTAACAACTTCTGGATAGTAAGCAGGACTCTTGAGCTCCTCGATACACTGTTGTGCTTCGTCTAGAATACAGACGTGGAAATACTCCTCAAGAAGAGAGACAGTCTTTTTTTGAAGACTTGCACAGTTTGGATTGGGAGCAGCAGCTGGCTGCTTCTCAACTACAGGAGCTACAGGTGGAGCTTGTGCAACAGCAAATCCAGGAGAATAACTTGAAGGACGGGATGCTGGACCTGCACTGCCCACAAGCGCACTTGTCTTGCCACTAGTTAGTGCTCCACTGCCTTGAGGAAGTAGTCTAGGATTGACAGACGATGGCTTGTTCGCCAGTTGGGTGTGGCTGCGGAGTGGATCAGCTCTAGATTTAGAACGTGGAACTTCCCAATTATCATTATCTAACCCAGGCATTCCGGGCATCTTTCTCCCTCCAGGCATGCCAGGCATCATGCCGCCACCAGTTCCAGGTCCATTCATTAGAAAAGCTCCAGGTGAGAGTGGTCCCCCAGTACCACTCCGTCCATTCCTTATGTTTGCGGTCGACCCAGGTCGCAATCCAAGCTTCATTTCTGCCTCTAAATGAATTTCACTTATTTTCTTGGCTTTTATCTGAGAAAAAAATAACAACATAGCAGAGTCAGTGAAAGCTAGAAAATCCAACCCAATTTGTGGATAATAATAGCAAGTGCAAGTCCATCAAGAAATATTGCATGGAAGTAGACTAGTCTAGTTAACTATCAGCATGTGAAACATGTATCTTCAACTTGCAATGTATGTTCTATTCTCTCGATTTTACAAGACCAGTGGATGTATAGTAGACACTAACATGCAGACACTAATGCAAAAACATTTCAAGATGGAGCTGAGACACAAATACCTCCTCACGTCGAGGCACCCAGTTATTTGAACGGAGATCGAGGACATCACGTGCCATGAACCTCAAACGTGGTGCCAACTGAGTATTAGTTGTAAGCTCCTTCATGCGGTTGAAGTAGACGTCATTAAATCGACGAGACCGAGGGTTCTCACCCAACTGTTTACCAATTGTGTTGAAGAACTGGCAGATGGCCTCAACATTTTCCTCGGCAGGGCATGAGTTGCTATCAGAACCCAGCAGCTCCTATTTACAGCAAATGAGTTAGAAAATATTTCGCAGGGCAAGAACATAAATCATGGATGATGAGAAAGGTTTTCCAGTCTAGAGATGTATATTGCCACAGATGAATTACGGAAAAAAATATGACGCCAGATCACCCATTAACAGTTTGGCCCATTCCAAAATCGCTTACCCTATGGCTGTCTATTTACTGACACTACCGAGCTGAAGAGTACAAAGAAATGCATATGTATGTACCTGAACAATGTGATGTACTATCTTCTCCGTCACCATTTTTTGCTTCAGCAGCTCACCAATAAGGCGAATGTTTCCAAGTGTTCGAAGCTTTACAAGCCTTTCTTTATCACGTCTCTCCATCTCTTGGTCTGGACCGGTCAATTTCTCTACCTCAGCCCTTAGATTGCCGGCCCCTTCAAATGCTTCTTGACAATTGTTCAACAGTACACGTTTGAATGTAATCTCTCGACCACCAGGCTCTTCAGGAGGGAATGATGGGAGGCTTTCATTGAGTTCAAAGCACAGCTGAGCATACATCTGACAGAATGTGGGCTCAAATACAGCCTTTTCAAATATGAGAGTAATAACATCCTGAATAGACAGGAGAAAAGAGGTCAATCACAAGGAACTGATAACGCTAAAGACAACAGAATAAAGAACTAGGAATAAACAAACCTTCAAGATATCAGCTGTAGTAATTCCTGCTTCTATCAATTGGCCCTTCAGAAGGTCAAACTTCTCCGGCGTCAATTTATTCAGTATTCTGTGCAACGAACAAATATTTTATAAGAAAGGAAAAAATTTTGAATTTCTGAATACAATATTATAGATAAAAAGGTTGCTGACAGAAGTAACAGAAAGAAGAAAGAGAGAGGACGGGGGACTCTGAAATCAAATAATACCCTTTCACGGTTTTCAGAACTTTATCTTTTTCAGAGAGATTCCCTCTCCGGACTGACCATGGGACTTCAGCCTTGACAAGAGCAGGGGTGGGACCAGTCTAATGTACAATAAATAAGGAATGTTAGAAAATCCATTTAGGTATCATATGTAAACAATTAGATGGCCATACGCAAGCTTTGCTGTGCGCCTATGCTTTACTTGTGCAGGTTGAGTAAGTGCTTGAAATGTATTAGAATAAATAGTTACAAGAGGGAGCCTAATAGGCTGCTGTTACAACTATTTATTCTAAGAAGAACATATGACAACATAGTTATATACAAAGAGAACCACACAACTCAGCCCAAATAAATAATTACCAACGGTAGCACAGATGTTAGTGCTCTGTTTCAAGATACCTGAGCTTTAAACTGGGAGCTCCATTGATCTTGCTTTCCACTTGAAACACGATCTTTAGCTTCATGGATTTTATCCCAAGACTTCTCTTCACTAACAACTGGGGAAGTTTGAGGACGTGAACGCCAATCACGACTGTCTATCTCAGTATAGCGGCTATGTGACTGAGTTTGTACCTATCATACATGATAAAGCACCCAATCTTACTGTAACAACACTTTCAACACTAGCATAAGCTGCCAAATGAAAAGTAATGGAAGAGTTCTCACATTTGAGTCATTGTGAGCCCAATTTTGATCATCACGTTCCTCACCAAGGAGTACTACATTAATATCTTGCTGAAGCTTCAAGATTTCCTTAGCTATATCAACAATCTGCAAAGTCATTTTAACCAAAAACATGGACTGTTAAGGATACCGTGTTCAGGAAGAGGAGCGGAACACACACACAATATACCCAAACATTGACCACCACTGCTTCTTTATGCAGGTTAGGACGGCACTAAAAAACGTGTTTTCAATTTTCCTGACATTTATTCATGCAAAACAGTGACATTTTGGGCCAGTTTTTTATATAAAAAATTGTCTTGGAATGCATTCCCAAATATTATATTTTCCTTGCTTTATAAATATATAAAACAGAAAGAGTAAAATGCATTAGCGGTCCTTAAACTTTTCATGCAGTGTCACTTAGGTCCTCAAACTCTCAAAATGCATTTTTGGATCCCCGAACTTGTCTAGGTGTGCCATCCAGGTCCCCAATATTTCAAAATTCATTTCCAAGTCCCCGAACTTGTCCCAACGTGTCATCTGGGTCCCCAAACTCTCATATGTTTGGACTCATGATGATAACTATGACGAGTTTATGAAAATATATTTTTAGGAGTTTACGGAACTGGATGACACCGCTGTACAAGTTCGAGGACCTAAAAATGTACTTTTAGAGTTTAGGGACCCAGACGACACATTTGGACAAGTTGAGTGGCATAAAAATGTACCTAGATGACATCTCGATGCAACTTTAGGGACCATCTATGTATTTTACTCAAACAGAAAATAGCAACCAAAGTTGCGTCTTGGACACCCAGGATGGCACTCTTCCATGAATGCAAGCAGTAGATACAAAAACAGAGTCTCTTAGTCCCAAGCGAGTTGGGGGGCTAGATATTAAAACCATAGAGCCAGAGGGAAAAGCAAAAAAAAAAGTAGTAGTACTAGTAGCACTATTGTAGTAACAAAGATGATCATTGTAATACCGAAACAACAACAACAACAAAGCCTTCTAGTCCAAGCAAGCTGGGGTAGGCTAGAGCTGAAATCCAACATGTAAAAAGCAACAGGTGGTTTAACTGACATGAAAGATGATAAACAAACTACATCACCTCCTCTTTCCTTTGATCATCAGAAATAAATTACGTAAGCAGTGGCATCATTGACCATCAGGAAAACAGTTGCAAACAGTAGTGAAGTAGATAGATTTTTTCAATTTTTAATGGATATCTCTCTGAATAGTAGATTTTGTTGTCTTGCCTTTTAAATATTATAAAGCAGAAAAACAGAGAAAACAAAGAGATGTTTGCTGACAAATAAAAGAATTTGAATTACAAGAAGACATAGTGTTGTTTTTGCATCCCAGTTCTCAGAAGAGGAAAATAATTTTCAACATGATATGCTAGAAGGTGGATGTCTGGTTACCAAAAGTGCCTATCAGGAGCTCCATTCACATAATTAAATAAGCAGATAGATAAACAGAATGATTAAGTACCTCACGCATTTCAAGGAGTTGATCTCTTGAGTAGCGAACCCGCTCAATAGGCTCAAAACGTGAATCTCCAAGCTGCAATGCAAAGAACAATGACACAGCAATGCATTAAACGTGAATCTCTTGTGTTGCAAAAAGAATTAGCCGGACAAGTAAGCTTAGCCAGAGTAACCCCATACAAGTGCCTAACATGTCCCAACACCAATGTGTCTTCTCTCGTGTGCTCCAGCAATTCAACGGTAAATTAAGTTCCACGAGCTTTAATTACCTATAAATCCCCAGGCACCACTACGACCCAAACGGCAAAAAAATCCAGACATGAGACATCCCCAATATCTCGCCCTCGGAGCCGCAGCAAGCGCAAACCCCAACCAAAACCCTAGCACACTGCACCCCCACCCCACCTTCCCCGGCCACAACTCGAGATCGTGCGGTCACCTTGGCGGCAAAGCCGGTGGAGGAGCCTCCGTGCGGCCGGAGAAAGTCTCCGGCTCCGGTGGCGGCGGCGAATGAGGTGGGGAAGAGGCGGGGGGCGCGCAGGCCGATGCCGCCGCCGCCCGGGCGCAGGCTGATCACCGGCTGGTCCGTCGTCATGCTTGCTCCGCCGCTCCGATTGAAAATCCACAGGCGAGCCGAGGCGAATCCGAGCGCGAGGGGGCCGCACGAGAGCGGATGGAATCGAAGGCTTTGGTGAGGTAGGGTAAAGGGTGCCTCTCTCTCTCTATCGGCGAGGAGAGGCGGAGGGAAGAAGAGGCTGCGCGGCTGGGCTGTGGGGTTTTATCGCGGAAACGTTATTAGGTTTTGCGTCAGCTGCGGAGGGCAATTTAGTCTATTTGTATGGGCCGGTGGTGGCCATTGGGGTTGCAGAACCTACTCCCTCGGTCTCGAGTAACGGTTCTGTCGTTGGTTTTCGTGCCAACTATACTTCGATTAGCAGAGAATACGCGTAACATTTTAATCTCTAAATAAATTTATTAAAAAATTAGATTTAAATATCTATCTAATGATATTTATTATGTACCATAAATATTAATATATATTTTTATATATTCGGTCAAAGATGTTTCTCGGAAAGCGAAAACGGCCTATATTTAGGGACGGAGGGAGTAGTGGTTAAGGGCGCAAGAAATTATACGCCGGACCAAAATACTACTACCTCTGTATTCGTTGTTGACTTTTTCGTTTAACGTTTTACCATTCGTCTTATTCAAAATTTCACGAGTATCATTTATTTTATATATGACTTGATTTATCATTGTATATACTTCAAGTATAACTTATTGGTTTGTATATTTGAATAAAAATTTTAAATAAGACGAATAATCAAATATCATAAAAGAAAGTTAACAACGAATAGTAATTTAAAATGAAGCTAGTACTGGTTTGAAGCTAAAATTGACTAGAGCCATGTTATACTGTGAAGAAGTCACGAGGGTCGTGATCGGTCCCCACCCCTACGTACAAAGGCAGCGTGTCGGGCTGAGCATTGCGCTTGCCGGTGGTGATTTGACGATTGGGATCTCAAGAGTTGCCATATTTGCTGGTATGGATCGATGGGTGGATTGTCGTGTGCTACAGATTGCGTGTCCTAGAATTAGCAAGGTAATTTCAGAGGTACGAGGTCCCGTATTCAAATGATATATTATTAATTATGATTGTGTTTTAATACATCTAATTATTTTTTGAAAAATTAATACATCTAATTATAATATATAATTTATCAATGAATTGCGGCTAAGAATTATAATCATTTATGTTCAACCTAATTTATCAACAAGGTACGAGGTCATTTGCAAATGAGGTATGAGAACCGGTATTCGAATGATGTATTGTTGGTATAATATATAATTTGTCAATGGATTGGCTGGACAATTACGTGACTTTTTGAACTCCCAATATACACCTTGTTTGTCTGACTGGTGGCTGGTGCTGATTTATTTTGAGATAAAAGTACTGCTGACAAGTTGCTGGTGGTTGATTTGTTCTGAGAGAAAACTACTGCTGGCTGGTGCTTGATAAGCCAGACGAACCGGGCGATAATGAGATGAGTTATAGTTATTCTGTTGCATCTCCAACACATGAAAAATTGAAATTTAACATTCTAATACTACATCGGTTCTAAAATTATTAATTATTTTTGTTTTGTACTATGTTAAATATCAACATTAAGATATCAAATAAATGTACTATAAATATGTATTTAATAATAGATTTGTGTACTCATTTGATGTTGTAGATGTTGTTATTTTTTTTATAATTTTGGACAAAGTTATCTAGAATGATCGATGATAATTTGGAACGGATGCAAGAAAATGTTACTATATCGTTGCTTCTGTGGAATTTTTCTAGCTTCACCTCTATTGAGAATGAATGATATCGCAAAATGAAATGAGATGGGTGAAAAGGAGCGATTAAAGGGTGTTTGGATCCCACCTCCAAGTTTAGACCTGTCACACCAGATGTAAGGATACAAATTAGAACTATTAAATATAGATTAATTAAAAATTCATTAGATAAATGAGGACTAATTTATGAGATGAATCTTGATGTGAACCCGCTGGGGTTTGTGCCCGATCTTTCGATGAGAGGCGTGGGGGATAACTCGATTGGAGGAGACGACGTTCACGGCCCGACTACAACCTTTCAAAGACTGCGCCTTAGCGACCGATACACCACCTCCTATGGATGCCGCGATCTTGTGGGAGCGCGTCACCCGACCTGTCCTGCAAGCAATCGAAGAACTAGCAAGAACAAGTATGATACAAGTACTGAATTTACTAGATGGGAATTGAAGTGTCTCAATCTCAAACTCAATCACCAACGAAGTGGGGTTCCGTCGACTCGAAGACGGGCGGCTGGACCAGCACGCGCGCTTACAAGCAAGTAGCAATGGCTAAACTTGATCTAAACAAAACCCAATCTGTTTGTGGCGGCTATGGAGGTATAAAAGAGGGTGGAGGACGACCAGGACGAGGTTGGGGTCGTCCTACAACCCTAGGACGCGCCCCTAATGGACCCAACTTGATACACGGCCCATTGGCCCAAAATAAGGTGACGCAGCACCGTGGGCAGAAAAGGTCTCTGTAGTAAATCGATGATTGCGGCCGCATCTGAACAGTTACGAGGGTGAGTCCGGATCCATCTGAAAGTAGACTTGATAAGCTTTCCATCAAGTACTTAAACGCCCAAAACGGAGTCCGGATGAAACCGTGGTGGCCGTCGTAAGTCAGCACTTTCCTGCAGTCCAAATCCAGACTTTCCAAAACGTGTTGGATTTGGTCTCTTTCCTTCCTTAGGCCAATGTGACGTGGTAACCTGATGGGGGACGTGGGAATACTTAGAATTGGTCCCCAATCAACTTCTTTGGTCCTCCATGTCTTCCATATGTGTCTAACACTCTTTTTAATCCACGTATATATTTCTGAAAATGAGAATGAACACACATCATGGCGTAGCATCAATTCATCGAATGTACCAACAATAATTGTGATATAGGATTGATTCACCTTTGGTTTGCAAGCCATTAATATGGTCGTATCTAAGCCGGTGATGTCCTCATCAAATCTGTTAAGCCTAATTAGTCCATAATTAGACAATGTAATGTACCACAAATATATGTGATAATTATATACTAATTTTAGGTTAATTAGGGTTGTTAGGTCCGTCTCGCGAAGTAGCCATGACTTATGTAATTAGTTTTGTAATTAGTTTAAGTTTAATACTTCTAATTATTATTTATTTAACGGATTAAACTTTAGATCATTTGAACCAGACACCCAAAACATTGCTTGGAGAATGTAGATAGAACTTTCTAAGAAATACCCTTAAGAATGTCTACAGATATGCTAGCTCCCGATGTGATAGCTTCTTACGCGGAGAATAACCTAGTAATGGGATCTACCGAAAGAAAATCATTAGTATAAAGTTTTAAATTTGGTTGTCTGTTGTCGATGGTCTTTGGACCAATCTTCAGTCGATTAACAGTGAACCGATGAAACCGTGTACTAGTATCTATGATTACCCTTTCTAGCTTGGTCAGTCGAACGAGAAGTGTGTTAAGTGGTCATTTCAAAACTTGTGCAAAATCCTCGAGCAATGGCATAGGCTGAGAGAAACCAAGAACGCGTCCAATGCAAGGAAGTTCCTTTTGCCATTCTAATCTCCACTCTGATATGCTATTCTATATTTGGTCTTGTGGCGCACTATGCACCTTTTCAATGTCAATAGGCTGTAAAAGAACCCCATCTCTACTCTAAAAAGCACGTCTAAAGGAACCGCGACTACACATTATCTTCCGTCAGCCCACTGCCCATCAGCCTGCGATCCCTCCTCCGTCAAAACCAGTTCTGACGCTTTCGATCTGCCCCCTCCGTCGTTTTGCCCTTCGTGCGGCGCCAACATGTGGGCCATGGCCCATCGTCCGTCCCCGCGCATCTTCTTCCTCTCCCAATCCGCGCCGGCCCTCCCCAATCCGCATCGCCCGCCCCTCCCCAATCCGTGCCGTCACTATTCCCGTCCGCGCCGCCCCCTCTTCTTCTCGCCTTGCCTCCGCGTGGATCGCCGTCGCCTCTGCGTTCCTCGCCGCCTCCTCCCCGGCGATGGCCAAAGGCGCTGCACTCCTCCTCGTCATCGCTCCTCCCCGCGCTGCCCCTGCTCCCGCCGCTCTGGCTGCGGCGCGGCCAAAGCGCCGCGTCGTGCGCGGTGAGGTCGGGCCTCCACGGGCTCGACTCGCTCGTGGGGCCCCACCTCCAAGGCGCGCTGGAACGCGCCGAGGCCGCGCTCTACACGCTCGCGGACGCTGCGGTCGTCACGGCCGACGCGGCGGCGGGAATGGATGCCGGGCAGGCGGCCACCATGGTGCAGAAGAACGGCGGGTGGTTTGGCTTCATCTCTGAGGCCAAACATGCTCGTTATCACCGAGGACTACGAGACTATCGACGGTATCAACACCGTGTGGCTGGGGCATGCCGTCTTGCTCCCCGCGCCCGACGCCCAGGCAGCGCACAAATTCGTATCCCAGGTTAGGAGAAACCACTCACTCCCTCCCATTTGTTCGATGAAATGTCCCTGTGCATAACTGCGGGTATGCCGTCGTCATGCCCATATGTGGATGCAGGGGTTCTTCAACTTCACCTCGCCCCGGGCAAGGCAACTGTTGCTGATTCTTGAGTTGGGGTAGAGCGTCATGTACAACAATGTCGGCATGGTGTGGCTCGCTGACCCATACCCCTACCTCGTCTGGGACCATGATGCGTAGTTAATGGGCGATATGACTCTTGTACGTGTGTAGTTGCTGAATTGTGATTGAGCTCTCATTGGAAGATAGCTTATTGTGTTGAAATTATGTGTTTAAGGTGAAATCACTCTATTATTATATAGTATGCCACCACCGGTGAAGAACAGGCAGGCATGATCATCCTCCGGCCAATGAAAGGTTTCAAGCTGCTATTAAGGAGGCCGTGTTCCGATCACATATCATTGGTTGATGACATTGCGGTGTTCACGTGCCAATCTCTTATATGGATACTGGTATGATTTTTTTTTATTTTATCAATATGTTTTAGTGTATGGGTACATGCCATCTATCAGGTGTATAGAATATTGTTCGCTTTTGTAGTCACGGTATCTCAATTCACATGTAAAAGTGCAATGCATGTTGAAACAGGTTGGCCTCCCTGCCCAGTTCTCTCCTGAGCTGTGCTTCTTGCTTTGGTCCCTGCCATTTTTTAGGCTTTAGGATTGAAGAGTAATGTTTTACAGTTTTAAATGGTGATGCGGTATTTTAGGATGGAAAAGAAATATTTTACAGTTTTTGAACACTCTGATTTTGATCTATTAATCTTTTCCTCCATAGCCATTTTGATATGATATTATGTATTGCCAGGGATAAAACTCATGTCAAGAGGAGACACAAATTAAATTATGTAGTTCAACATTTTATTTTTTCGTAAAGATGAGTTAAATCACCGATCACATGTAAAGCTCTAATCTCATAATTTTTTTTATCAAAATACAAGCATCATGACATATGTACTAAGTGTAGACAATAGCCCTGAGATGGTTCTCATTGATCAAGTATTAGATAACGGTCTTCTGTGACAACCATACAACGATATAATGTTATTTATAACTTTTGAATATTCTATATCTCTTGAAATTTTCCCTATAATCATATATTTGCTGTATACCATATGACATGCCCTCTTATGTATACATATGTTGTTCCCAGCTTCTTTATACTTTATGGTGTTACTTTGTTCGATTAGATGGTATTTATCAATTTTGAGTTGATCAGCTTGTAGACGTTTTTTGCAGATGATTTTGGTACCACCTCAAAATTTATTTGGTATTGGAGAAAATATTTGACCACTGAAAGCTTCATTCTTGTAGTAAGTAGCTTCCTGCAGTTTGTTTATCTTTGATTATAGCATATGACTCTGACCATCAGTCTCGATTTGAAGTAGTCTCATGTAGCAGAGATTCTCGTAGTGTACATACCCTGGCCCTACTCTGTAGCAAGAATATATGAATTGTTTTGGTGTAGCTTCGTGTTGTGTGTAATTACTTGATTTTTTTTTACTCGGCCTCTATTTAAAGTAGTGTACATGCCCTGTCACTACCGTGTAGCAATTCATTGATAATGCTTGATGGACTTGATGTTTTGCATGACAATATATATGTGCTTGGTCTATCTTGTGCCCCTTTTTGCATTGCACACCTTCAGATCAGTTCAGTTCTAGCCATGGGTGTTGTTTTAGTTTACAAACATGTTGCCTAGGGCTAATCATCTTCCAGCAATAGGGCCTAGGTATGTTCACCATCTCGCAATATGCAATTTCGCATAGCCAAGAAAAGTGATCACAAATCTACCTGATATTAATTTGACTGATATTGTAATACTTTCACCCACAACTTCTTATGTGCTCAAATATAGCGTTGATAATTTCTATGCATGGAAATTAAACACTACTGTATGCCATAATTTCGAGCAGCAAGCAGCGTGGGTGGGGCAGGCAGTGGGGGGCACCCAAAACCCTGCCAATACATGCTGGATCATGCCGACAACAATGAGCTCCTTGCCTCTTGCAGCGGCATGGAGGCTTTGGCATTGGCTAAAAAACTTCCTGATTTTGACCATCAGTAGCTTGATCTGATCAATGTTTTATTTAATTATGCACACCTTCAATCCATGAACATTGTCATTGTCTTTTCATGAGTTATGTCCTTCTATTATAGCACATGGGATGTTTGTGGGATGATATATTTTTCTTATTCGGAATGGTCTAATGGTCTGAGATAAACTTGGTGTCCTTCAATACACAATCACAAGCATTGTTAACAAAATACTATCAGAGAAATTACGTCATCTATTTTGATTTTTCTATCTGCTGAAGATCAGGAGGGAGTTCTGAGTTCTAACTTCTAAGAAGCTCAAGTGGCTCCTAAAAGGTACACAATTGACAACGGATACTTCTATACGTGCATCCGTGACATGGAAGGTTCCTTGAATTGCTACTGTCCAAAGAAGCTAGAATAAGTTTGGTTTGGTCATGGTAAACTTGGTCTGTTGCGCAGCTGTTAGTTTGGTTTGATTATTCCTAAACTCAGAACTGATGCTCTATATTCATCTTAACATGGATTGTTCTTTCTTGAAATATATAATACAATCTTGCATTTGCCCTCTGGCTCGGATCTTATTTTCTCATCAGGATCAACTCTGAACATATTTGTCTGTTTTAGCCTCTCAGGCTATCTGAACGTGTTGTCTCAGGCTTGGCTTGCTTAAAGCAAATATATTTTTGTTTACTATGGTAAGCAAAATCTGATTTAGTTTACTATATGATCACTAACCTTAGTCTATTGCTTATTTATATTTACCAATTTAAGAATATAGCAAGTTACTCCGTCAATTATCTATGGAGCAGAAGAGTAAAGAGGGAAGACTTACCAAGTCCTTGAAGGGATAAAGAGGACAACTTCGGCAACTCTGGTGTGGTTTCTGTAACTTCCTTCATAAATGATAATCTATGTTACTTCATGTTTCTTTCTTCAACGATTGATCTGGTTTTGTGTTGCTATTGGGAAATATAAATTTTTATCCGCTTCACGTTTATATCAAATAGTGGAGAGTCTTCACTGTTCAAATGATAATTTGTGTTACTTCATGTTTTTATAATGCTTGATACATCATCTTTCAACAGTGAAAAAAACTCAGGAACCAGAGAAGGCACCCAAGTTCAAGGCGAAGACACTGAGAAAAAAGGTAATATATTTGCCTTAGAAGCATAATATTTTTTTAGATTATAAAATGGACCTTAAGTTATGGGATTTGTTTCATGCATATTCTCGAGAGCGAGGCATATATTGGTGTATTCGTCCATCCAAAGCCTCAAGTCACAGCTCCCAAGAATTTTCTATGGATGCTTGCTCGGGGCCTCCTTGAGTTGCTAATTTATTTGATAAGGTTCTTTTGAAAGTATGTTGTGATATAACCATTGAATTGTTTCTGTGCGTCTAAATCGCTTGGTTCAGTCTGTTGGTTTGATTTATGACAGCTAAGGCGAGGCAATTGGCGATGTAGAGCTCCTGCTAGCTGGGCTGCCTAGGATGATATGAAGTTGATACAACATTTTCATCTCATGGTGGAGAGTAGTCTCTGTATATTGGTCATGCATTTTCTGCTTGTGGCATTTTATTTTTTTACCAGTGTGCATAAAGTGACCCTTACTAAATATCTAAAGATAAATTATTATCTATTGATGTGCCTCTTTTTTTGAGAGTTTTTTTAAGGTGTCTAATTATAATTTTTTTTGCCACTATTGTTAGTAAAGTATTTCAGCTGGCTCTTCAACGTGATGTATTAATATCTTTATTCAAGAAGAGTTTTTTAAAGTCTGTCAATATTTTCTATATAAATTAATAGAGTTATAGCATATGCAGCAGAATCAACAACGGTTTTATAGCCCACCATCCATGCCTTTGCGAAAAACAAAAGTACTTAACTTACATGGACTTCGGTGTGATCCTATAGCTGTCAAAATTGAATTTTTTATGTGGTTTATTTATCTTTGCTCCATATATCATACCCGTAGCAACGTACGGACACTTGCCTATTAAATAAAAATAAAATCATAAGAAAAAATGTGTAATGTGACGCTAGAAAAGAAAACAGGAAAGCGAGTACTTCAGGCCAAACTATAAAATTATTAAGCATATCAATCCAAATCTCTTCTCATGAGCTTAGGAGCAATTGGTCCTTTAAAGCCTGCGCGGTAAAGTAGAGCTCGCACAAGAAACAGACGCAAAACGTGATTCCGGAGGTTGAACCCAGCAGAGCAAAGGCAAGAAACTCGCACTGCTGCAGTGCAAGCGCGACGCTGAACGCGAGCAGAAAGGGCAAGTCTAGGATTCGTGCCAAGGTGCTCTGTAAGACTGTCACGGAGGTACAAGAAAAAACATTTCCATCCTCTACTCGTCGTGTAAGTACAGAACTAGTTTCACCTTCTAGGTTCGAGCAGGATAAGTGCCTCCACGCGTAGCCGGTCACCGGCGTAAACTTCTCGTTCGTTTGTCTTATCAGCAGCCACCCAGTAATATTTTTTCTCTCTACACAAACCAGCACCAGTCATCAGCCACCAAATAGCCAGCAGTATTTTTCTCTCAGTATAAACCAGCACCCGTCGGATTCGCTAGAACGCAGGACCGCCACCATCAATCCTTCGTCACGGTCACGGCTCCGACATGCCGACGCGGCGTTCCTATCATATCTGCTCGTTCTAGAGCCAGACGACCTGAAGGGAAACAGGTAGGCTACGCTAGCATCACTACCGCATACACCCAAGATACTTGTGAGTAGAAGATCATAGATCGTTACCACTAGACGCGCAGCGCAGCGGAAGAAGTCGTGCGTCGATGTAGAGGAAGTAGTCTATCACGTCCCACGAACCGAGCTCGTCGTCCTTGATCCCAGCAACTGATCAGCACAACAGTCGCAGCAGCGCCTCCACGGAGTCCACACGTACGGGGATGGAACCCCGGGCGAGAGAGAGGAGGAGGCGGCGGCTAGGGTGGGCGCGACTATTAGGTCCTCTTGCCCCCCTAGCCCATCCCTCGTATATATAGGGCGTACTAATGGGCTTCTATCTCATAGGCTCATTAGTAACCCTAATTCCTCTTGGATCAATATCCTATTGGGCCTTTAAACCGTATTGTGATGATGGGCTCTTGGGCATATCACCAACAATCTCCCACTTGCACTAGAGACAATCATACAGGCAAGCTTTCTAACATTCCGAACCCCTTAAGTGTGTGACCCGTTAGGTTCATGTGTAGATGGTCGTGAACGAAAACCATTTCCGAATCACAAGTCAATAGCGGCACCTAGCAGGACATAGTGACTCACATATACACATAAAGATTATATCGGCCGAACCTTAGATATACTCATACACCGAATCCCTTTGCCACACGATACCTGTCAAGCTCAAGGCGAGATGTGTGCCACCTTTGTAATAGCTCGACCATTCTCTCAATCTAATAGTGGATTCTATTCACAACTAACCTTTAGTCATCATGATTAACTCTTTAATCATTTTGGCATGACCATGCACTTTTCAATCCAACTATCTCGAGGGGCCCAGAGATATCTCTCCCGTTATCTAGGAGGGGCAAATTCCATCTTGATCCGCTCACATCCCATTCCATGTTTCATAACACACCTATAAGCTACTTTTGTAACTACCCAGTTACGGAGTAGCGTTTAGCAGCCCCAAGATGCACCACTACACACAGTGAGAAACAATGGCGATCTCAGGTCTGAGGATCCAGTAGGTACAACACTCAAGAACAACTGATGGCGCATACAAGATAACAATCCCAACATTGTCTTGGAGTGGGTCAATCCAACACCACGTTCACCAACATGTGTTCACATCATTAATCTGATATCTCCATATCCATGATCTATGAAACATGATCATCAATTAATGCATGTGCTAGTCTCAACGTCGTTGTTGTCCCACATAATGACATAAACTAGGGATAATTTAGAATCATATCCTTGTCAATAAAAAGTTTCACGAACAAGTCACATACTTGATAATTAATGTAAAAGATAACCATCCATGGAACAAATAACAATTATTCATTATTACATAAACATACTTATGGCACAAAATCTCCCACGCACACTGAAATCACTGATGTAAGTATCTAATACCCATAGATCTCATGTGCACCTCATGCTTTGGTTGTGGGAGAGGCTTCGTCAACGGATCAGCAACGTTTGAATCCGTGTGCACCTTGCAAACCTTCACATCACCTCTCTCAACAAAGTTACGGATGAGGTGATACTTCCGCAGTATATGTATGGACTTATTAGTTGTTCTAGGCTCCTTTGCTAGTGCAACGGCACCACTATTATCACAATAGAGGTCCACTAGACTGGAGTCACTAGGAACAACACCCAAATCAGAAACAAACTTTCTGATCCAAACAGTTTCTTTTGCAGCTTCGGAAGCTGCAATATACTCGGCCTCTGTCGTCGAATCAGCCACCGTATCTTGCTTGGAACTCTTCCAGCTCACTGCCCCACCATTGAGGCAGAAAACAAATCCGGATTGCGATTTGGAGTTATCTTTGTCTGTTTGAAAACTAGCATCGGTGTAACCCTTTACAACGAGCTCATCTTTGCCTCCAAATATTAGGAACATATTCTTAGTTCTTCTAAAGTACTTAAGAATACTCTTTACAATTGTCCAGTGAGCTTCACCGAAGTCTGACTGATACCTGCTTGTGACACTTAAAGCAAAAGAAACATCCGGGCGCGTGCAAAGCATGGCATACATGATCGACCCTATGGCTGAAGCATAAGGAATCGTACTCATCCTCTTTTGCTCATCAAGTGTCGTAGCACACTGACTCTTGCTCAGAGCAATGCCATGTGACATTGGCAAGAAACCTTTCTTGGAATCTTGCATATTGAATCGATTCAATATCTTGTCATTGTATGTGTCTTGGCTTAATCCAATTAGCCTTTTTGATCTATCTCTATAGATCCTAATACCCAGAATGTAAGCCGCCTCTCCTAAATCCTTTATCGAAAAACTCTTTTTCAATGATGTTTTAACAGCTTCAAGCATTGGAATATCATTTCCGATCAGTAATATGTCATCCACATATAGGACCAGAAACACAAGTGCGCTCCCACTAGCCTTTTTGTGAACACAAGGCTCATCTTCATTCTTGATGAAGCCAAACCCTTTGACTACTTCATCAAAACGAATATTCCAACTCCGAGATGCTTGCTTCAATCCATAGATGGACCTCTGAAGCTTAATATTTTCCTAGCATTTTTAGGATCGACAAAACTTTCAGGCTGTGTCATATACACATCCTCGCTTAGATGTCCATTAAGGAAAGCAGTTTTGACATCCATTTGCCATATCTCATAGTCATAATATGCGGCAATTGCTAGAAGAATCCGAACAGACTTTAGCATTGTGACAGACGAAAAGGTTTCTTCATAGTCAACACCTTGAATTTGTTGGAAACCTTTCGCCACCAATCGTGCCTTATAGATGTGAACATTTTCATCCATGTCTATTTTTTTCTTAAAAATCCACTTACAGTCGACAGGTCTAACACCGTCAATTTGATCGATCAAGTTCCAAACTTGATTATCATGCATGGATTTTAACTCGGATTCCATGGCTTCAAGCCATTTATCGGAGTCGGGTCCCATCATTGCTTCCGCGTAGGTAAAGGGCTCATCGTTTTCCATCAATAATACGTGGCGCTCCTCCGTAACGAGGAGGTTGAGCTTGTCAGTAGCGTGACGTGCCCTTATAGACCTTCGTGGGGCTGGTGCCTCAACTACGGGTTGTGCAACATCTTGCGCATCCGGTGGATTTTAAGTGGGTGCTGAAACAGTTTCGGGCGTTTCCTGAATTTCTTCAAGTTGCACCTTGCTCCCACTGAATCCTTTTGAGAGAAACTCCTTTTCTAAGAAAACACCATTGTGAGCGACAAACACTTTGCCTTCCGCCTTATTCTAAAAATAATATCCTTTGGTTTCCCTAGAATATCCCACAAAGAAGCATTTGTCTGACTTTGGAGTGAGCTTATCTGACATCAAACGTTTGATATAAGCCTCACATCCCCAAACTTTGAGAAAATATAATCCGGGACGCTTCCCAGTCCATATCTCATATGGTCTCTTCTCAACAAACCTACTTGGAACCCTATTCAGTATGAACGCAGCAGTTTCAAGAGCATAATCCCAAAATGACAATGGAAGATCAGCTTGGCTCATCATGGACCGAACCATGTCCAACAAGGTTCGATTCCTCCGTTCGGATATCCCATTCCATTGAGGCGTTCCGGGCGGAGTTAGCTGCGGAACAATTCCACATTGCATCAAATGATCACCAAATTCAAGGCTCAAATATTCTCCTCCACGATCAGATCACAGAAATTTAATTGTTTTGCCTAATTGATTTTGTACTTCATTCTGAAATTTTTTGAACTTTTCAAACGATTCAGACTTGTGCCTCATTAAGTAGATATAGCCATATCTACTAAAGTCATTAGTGAAAGTAATGAAGTACTGAAAACCACCTCTGGCTATTGAGCTCATTGGTCCACATACATCGGTACGTACAAGTCCCAACAAGTCACTCGCCCTCTCACTATGACCAGTGAAAGGTACTTTGGTCATCTTTCCAAGCAAACAAGACTCACATGTGTCGAATGATTCAAAATCAAACGAGCTTAACAATCCATCTTTATGGAGTTGTTCAATGCGCTTCTCATTTATATGACCTAAGCGACAATGTCAAATAAAAGTGGGATTCAAATCATTTGGTCTAAGCCTCTTAGTATTAATGTTACTGACAGATTTATCCTCAAGATCAAGAACATATAATCCATTCACTAATGGACAATGAGCATAGAAAATACCATTACAAAAAATAGAACAACGTTCATTCTCTATTACAATCTTAAAACCATCAACTTCTTCCAAACATGAAGAAGAAATAATGTTCTTGCTCAAAGCAGGAATTCAATAATAATTATTTAATTCCAAAACTAATCCGGAGGGTAGAGACAAGTGGTAGGTGCCGACCGCAAACACCGCAACCTTTGCGCCATTGCCGACACGAACGTCCAACTCGCCTCTTGCAAATCGTCTAGTCTCACTTAAGTCCTGCAACGATTTGCAAGTGTGAATCATCGATCCAGTATCAAATACCCATGATTCACCAGAAGATAATGCAATATTTATTTCTATAACATTTATACCTGAAGTGGAAGTCTCACTTCCCTTCTTCTTTTCTTCCAAATACTTCTTGCAGTTCCTAGACCAATGTCCCTTTACAGGACAGTGGAAGCATTCATCCTCAGAAGTAGGGCTAGATTTGGTCTTAGGTGCTGGCTTTAGCTTAGAGCCCGAGGACTCACCACTGGAACTCTTTTCCCTGCCTTTACCTTTAGGAGGCATCCAACGCTTCCTCTTTTTGTTCCCCTTCTGAATCATCATCACATGATTGGGATTTTTCTTAATGCTCTCCTCTGCTGTCTTTAGCATCCCATGCAACTCACTCAGTGTTTTATCCATGCCATTCATCTGAAAGTTCAAGATAAAAGGCTCAGAGCTCGGCGGGAGCGACTTGAGAATAACAGCAGTAGCCAAGTCATGGTGAAGTTCAGAACCAAGTCTGTCCAAAGTTTCAATGCAACCAATCATTTTGATCACATGAGGACTGACCGGGCTACCTTCTGGCAGCTTGCACGCAAACAAGGACTTTGAGATATTGAACCTCTCAGTCCTGGCTTGGTTCTGAAACATCCCAGCAGCCCCTCGATCATGGTGTGAGCATCCGTATGCTCATACTGCTTCTGCAGATCAGGGGACATGGTGGCGAGCTTCAGACAGCTGGCATCAAGTGAGTCATTGCGGTGCTTCTCATAAGCTCTGCGATCAGCAGCATTTGCATTGTCAGGGAGATCATCAGGATACGGCTGCTCAAGAACATACTCCTTTTTCTCTTGCCTGAGAACAATTCTCAGGTTGCGGTACCAATGAATAAAGTTTGTTCCATTTAACTTTTCTTTCTCAAGAACAGAACGCAAGTTGAAAACGGAATTGTTACTGGCGGACGTGATCTACAACATTAAAGTAAAGCAAGATTTCAGCACTAAGTTTATGTAAAGACTTTCATTAACTGATTTAACAAAAGACATCCGACTATATCTAAGTCGTCTTCCCTTTAATGACATATAGTGGTTCAAGATCCATAATCACTAAAATCCTAGTGAGCTTTAGCATCACAGCTAGAAAAGTAGTGATACAGGTAAGCAACAAATTGCTAATCATATCTCTATACGACTCTTGTTTGCTGGGTGGCATCCAATGCCCCGGCCCCAACCCTATGCCTTCAAGCCCAAAACTGTTTCGATAGCTTTGCTGAGTAAACCAATACTATGCTTGTGAATGTCCGACATCCACCCTATACAAAAGAGATAGCTGAGGGTACTCTACTATGGTAGACATACCACACAACGATCAAAGTTTATAGGTGCAGCTATTGGTAAAAGGCATAAAAAAACTCAACTTTTTCCGAGAGAAGCTATTATATCATGATTAAAACATCCACCATATGTAAAAGCATGAAAGAATAATATGACAGGAAAATAAACATCACAGGCATATAATCATATTATATTGTGAATAGTATGGCCTCTTGCATCACAATGGGCTCCATCGCCATGGCTCCAATGTGACCTCCATTGCCATCTGTCCTGTCTTGTGGTGATCATCATCGCCATCATGATTGAAGCCTCCATGAAAACATACTAAGCTACTACATCTAATAGCTAGTGAAGTAATTACATGAGGATTCAAGCAACACAAGTCGACACGCGGGTCGTTATACAATAATGGTGCAACCTCAACCCGGTTGTGTTAACTTGCGACATGCAGGCTGCACAAATCATCACATATATCATCACATGACATTGAGGCCATACCATTCACATCATACCCTACAAAAACGAGTTAGGCGTGCGACGTGTTCTACCAAAGCAGCGCTTAGGAAGCCGCTATAGCGAGAAAGCAACGGCGGGCGGGGGGTCGAGGGGGGAGCCGCCCCCCGCGGGTCTCTGGGCAGCGCCCTGAAAACCTCACAGAATTTACACAGATCGCATCTATATAATTCTTATGAAAATCTCATCGAAGTGATCGCATCACCACAAATCCGAGCCATTCATAATGCCTAAATTTTCACTAGGTCAATCACATTGACCGTGCAACCTTTGCACTTGAGAAGACTGCATCTACACATGACCTCGATCTGTTGGTTCAATCAGCTGACTATGCACACAGTCAGTCTCTGATGGTGATTCCAGCCGGTAGGGACATGTCGTATGCACAACAGAGAAAGAACGCAAACTAATCTTTTTGGTCACATGCCGCGCAATCAACTCGCTCCAGTTTTAACCCCTTATGACCAATTGATCTAATCAAACCATGCAAAAGTAATAGATCCAATCTACTACAATAACATATCACCTATATGCTAATGATCCAGACAAAAAACTACGCAAGATGACTCTGATACCACTGAAGGGAAACAGGTAGGCTACGCTAGCATCACTACCGCATACACCCAAGATACTTGCGAGTAGAAGATCATAGATCGTTACCACTAGACGCGCAGCGTAGTGGAAGAAGTCGCGCGTCGATGTAGAGGAAGTAGTCGATCACGTCCCACGAACCGAGCTCCTCGTCCTTGATCCCAGCAGCCGATGGAACGTCGGGCGTCGGTGTGCTAGCACCGCACGCACGGCAAGGGCGGCGGCCGAGAGAGAGAGGAGGAGGCGGCGGCTAGGGTGGGCGCGGCTATTAGGTGCTCTTGCCCCCCTAGCCCCTCCCTCGTATATATAGGGCGTGCTAACGAGCTTCTATCTCATAGGCACATTAGTAACCCTGATCCCTCTTGGATCAATATCCTCTTAGACAACCGTATTGTGATGATGAGCTCCTGGGCATATCACCAACACCACCCTGGCCCATGGGTTCTGTCCGGATCCCCATCCTCTGCTTGATCTGCGTTGAAAGCGTGGACGAACGGCCACAGCCGCCAGGTCTGCGTTCCCGCCTGGACGAGCCGGGCCTCCACTCCACCGTCGCCCACCGGCCCCCGTGGCGGGGCACGGCAAGTCGGCAACAGACCCAGCCGGCCGGTTTCCTCTGCCGCCCCCATAAAAAGCGACGCGTCCCTCGTTACATTTGGCAGTCTATTCTGCAGCAAGGACACAACACAATTTTTCCCCTAGTTACCAGTGCGGCAGTGCTACCACCTACTACCATGACCGTGCATGACCGCAGGGGCCGGGCGTGACCTCACCCTGACTCGGATCCAACGTAGGAAGTAGCAACATGAAGCCGATGTATATGTATTATGGAGGGCAAATGGGCAATGATCACCTCTGACCTCTTGGCACCTGCGATCCGCACAGCTTTTTCGTGTGAAAAACAGTCTCCGTCGAAAGGTTTTATTGTAAACCTAATGACGGCGGTTGCGGTGATGCACATGCACCGACCCACCGCGAGTCACTCGACTACTCGAGCCACCGCATACGCATTATCTTACCATTTCTGCCTCACCAAACACTCTGGGATTCAAGCGGAGAGCGAAAAAAGAAAACCACAGCCGTATTGGTGCTTGCCTGCTTGCTTGATCTGCACTCCTGAAATCTCCGCTCCGTATCGCTCCGAATCCCCATCGTTTCAGTTGCATAATCTTGCAGGTTGCAGTTGCAGCAGCAGCCACAGTACACAGCATGTTGGTTAGCCTGACTACCCGAGACGCCTGACAAACGAAAAAGTGTCTATCAGAAGCCGTTCCCGCGAGGAGTAAGATGCGGCCGCAGGGGAGGTGCGAGCTGTGGCACGGTGGGAGTGACAAAAACTGGTTCCGCAGAAAGTTCAGAGTGACATGATCTTGGTAGGCTACGCCAATCATCGTCACACGCTGTGATATTAAAACCAGGTAAATGAAAGCCCCGTAAAGATTACCTCAAGGCACCGGGTCTAACACAATCTCGATCGATATGACGATATACTTCTACATTGCAAACAATCTGCGACCCTGACGCATTTCTCGATCGCCTCCGTTCGCATGCCCGTGCGGCCGTGCACGCCATTGAAGCAGTCGTCCCAGCTCCCAAGACGTTGCTCGTAAGAAAATTCAGTAGAATTTTACATCTAATAAATCTATACCTCACCCGAGGCATACCCACGTTTACATCTAGACTAGACTGACTGTACCTGGACGGCGTCGCCGCTCCCGGCGCACGCCCCCGTCACTGCACAGACCAGGTCGCGGCGACGGCCGCGCCGCCGCGTTCGCGGTCGGCGTTCCAAATGCCTCCATGCATGCCCCGGCCTCGGACGCCGTCACTAGCTTCCTAACGAGTCACACACGCGGCGCGCCCAGGCTCGGACTCGGACGCCGTCATCGTCGTGTCACTGCTGACGCGGTTGGGGGTCTCGTCGTCATCGGATCGGGGCAGATCACCGGCCCTCTCCCACGTCCAGGGTCCGGTGGCGTGCACCGCGTCCACCCAGGATCATCTCCCCTGCCGAACGCCCGAGCCCAGCTGGCAGCCCGCAGCCACCCCCACCTCCGCCGTAGCTTTCCGCTGGTCATCCATCCCACCAAACGCCCCGGGATTTTTATATTTTTTCCGAAGAGAAAGGCGATGCGGGGTCACGGGGAACGGAGAGACAAGGGGGTTGCGCGGCCGCTGGCGCGCACGGATTCCCGGCTATAAAAGCCGCTCCACCCCCCGCTAGCTCACCAGCTCTCCACCAAGAGCTAATACCAGTATACACCACCGCACCACCACCTAACGCCGGCTGCCTTACACCCGTTGGGTTCGCGCGCCAGATCCGCCGAGTACAAGGTTGGTGACCTGAATTCGACTCGTCCTCCTCCGCTTCGGTTTGGTTGGCGTGCGCGTTTCGGCGTGGGGTGTTTTGGGGACCGATCGTGTTGACGCGTTCGCGGGGGGGTTTTGTTTGCGTCGCCTGCAGATGAAGATCACGGTGCGGGGGTCGGAGATGGTGTACCCGGCGGCGGAGACGCCGCGGCGCCGGCTGTGGAACTCGGGCCCGGACCTGGTGGTGCCGCGGTTCCACACGCCGAGCGTCTACTTCTTCCGGCGGAGGGACGCGGAGGGCAAGGACCTGGCGGGCGCGGACGGGAGCTTCTTCGACGGGGCCCGGATGCGGCGCGCGCTGGCGGAGGCGCTGGTGCCCTTCTACCCGATGGCGGGGCGTCTCGCGCGCGACGAGGACGGCCGCGTGGAGATCGACTGCAACGCCGGCGGGGTGCTGTTCCAGGAGGCGGATGCCCCCGACGCCACCGTCGACGACTTCGGCGACTTCGCCCCCACCATGGGGCTCAAGCGCCTCATCCCCACCGTCGAGTACACCGACGACATCTCCGCCTTCCCGCTCCTCGTGCTCCAGGTAACAAACAAACCGAGATCGATCGGTCGATCAACTCCTCCTCCTACTCGCTTGTGTTATTATTATTACATTTCGATAGGATTTCCATTCCATCTAGGGAGAGCGTTGGGGGGATGCTACAGTACGGTTAGTTGCGTGAGGAGATTGAGGTCGCCGCTGGTGCCCACAGCCCAGGACGTCCCAGTGAACGTTGGCAGACGCGTCGCGTAGTTTATGGGGTGCTTGTCTTGTCTGGGTCGTCGGCGCATGTGCGTGGCGTGGCCGTGTGCCGTGTCGATGACACACATGGGTGTTGGGCGGGCGCCAGCGCTGATCGGTGCGCATGGAGACATGTTGTGGCAGCTTGCTTGCCGTTTCTCGGATGCTGTTCTGCCGAGCTGTGGCGGGGTGGCGGCCGTCGCCGTACTTTCAGTTGTCCTCCCCTCTCTCTTGTGGGAAGACCGGGAGATGGAACCTGAACAAGCCTTTGCTTGCGACGGCCACGAAAAAACACATGTGTGTTACTTTCGCGGAGGGGGTCGTCGGAAAACAGAGTCTCTAACACTTAACTTGATGATCCTTAAAAACTCTCAAAATGCAACCAAATCTCTCTGAAACTTGATGCAATCTGCAATAAGATCTTGTCAGATAGCAGCGCTCGGCGAATCATATAGTCAAGTGGGCTCTGAATCACTGCGTCGTGCCACATTTAATTTTAATTACTGTGCTCATCTGTGTGCCTAGTTTTGGGAAACATTGCTGGCAGTGAAAACGTGTCATTACAACCTGTCCATAGGATACCCAAACTCATTGCTTCATGTTCCTCGTCGTGGACACAATACGAGATTAGCTCGCTCTTCGCAGGGTCTCTACCCTGAAATACAAATGGGTTTTTTTCGAGGAACAAATGGTTGGTGCTGTTTAGGACCAAATATGACGTCCCTTGGCTAACGCAAAGAAACTACTGTGACAGTAACGTGCTACCAGTCTACCACTTTGAGTATGCATACTATGGTACTTTTGCTTTCACGGCAATCCCGGCACCACCAAATTGCCATTTGGCAGGTCTTCGATTTTCTTTGAACCAGTGGACACATCCCCGGCACCAAACTACTTTTATATCTGGGGCGCACATGATGGCATCTTCTGTAACCCAACATGCAATCGGAACACCTCCTTGCACTGGTGTGACACTGCAACTACTCTGGCCGTCTGCCGAGGAGCGTGGGTTGCTCCTTTTGTTGAACAACGAAAGGTTGTTGCGTGCTAGGTGTTCTTTGCTTAGGATGCGCACATTGCATATGGTTGTTCAAAGAAAATGATAGCCTAACAGGAGAGCCAAAAAGATGGGGTTTTTATTTATACTTTTCTTAAGATCGCAAGCAACGTTTGGTAGCTCCTTACTGTTCTGATCTGCAATTCGTTTGGCTTGTACTACGTATATAGTAGCTATCGTATTTGGTCCATACTTAGCTGTACATCCATGATTACATTCTTGACTTCAATTAGTGAGATATCACACCGAGGTGCCGTACGTGAAACGTTCAGATTGGCCTAGCAAAGATCTTCCAGAATTGTTTGGGGTGTGGGGGATGCAAGCCAACATCTCTTTGATAGAAACATGCTGTCCTCTTGGTTTCTCTGGATTGGAGCTGCAAATTGCAAGGCACCAAAATGAATGCATCTAGTCCATTCATTACCTGTTCGTCTGGCTTATCAGCACCAACCAGTAGTATTTTTCTCTCACGACGAATCAGCACCAGCCACCTGTCACCAGCCAGACAACAGTATTTTTCTCTCAGCACAAATCCGCACCAGCCAGCCGACGTTGGTCACGTGGTAGCTAGATGGGTCCTTCACAACTGACTGTTCTACTATAATCAGTATCAGTAAATACTCCGTACCGATATTCATTGGCAGTCACCTTCGCTTGTTGATGACGGCCCGGTGTCAGTGCTAAGTTGTTGTCACTTGTTAGCTATTCAGGCTCCCATCTTCTTTTATACTGTACCGTGGAAAAGAGAGATGACCCTCCTATCCCATTCAGTTACCTACCGGCATCATTGTCTATTGAGCATTGACCTGGACTTTCAGACTGGCCTTGTGTTCTTAATTTGCTATTGACAAGTGAAAGACCTGCTTCCTTCAAAAATTACGAGGCGATTTCTGCACCTAAATACCTAATCGAAGTTGACGCGCGCTATTTGCTCCAGGTGACCCACTTCAAGTGCGGCGGCGTGGCGATCGGCGTGGGCATGCAGCACCACGTCGCCGACGGCTTCTCCGGCCTCCACTTCATCAACTCGTGGGCGGACCTATGCCGCGGCGTCCCGATCGCCGTCATGCCCTACATCGACCGCTCCCTCCTCCGCGCTCGCGACCCGCCGGCCCCGGCCTACCCTCACGTCGAGTACCAGCCGGCGCCCGCCATGCTGTCCGAGCCGCCGCAGGCGACCCTGACGGCGAAGCCGGCGGCGCCGCCCACCGCCGTGGCCATCTTCAGGCTCAGCCGCGCCGACCTCGGGCGCCTCCGGTCGCAGCTCCCGGCGCGCGAGGGCGTGCCGCGGTTCAGCACGTACGCCGTTCTGGCGGCGCACGTGTGGCGGTGCGCGTCACTGGCGCGGGGGCTCCCCGCCGACCAGCCCACCAAGCTGTACTGCGCCACGGACGGGCGGCAGCGGCTGCAGCCGGCGCTACCCGAGGGCTACTTCGGCAACGTGATCTTCACGGCGACGCCGCTGGCGGACGCCGGGACGGTGACGGCCGGGGTGGCGGAGGGCGCGGGCGTGATCCAGGCGGCGCTGGACCGGATGGACGACGGCTACTGCCGGTCGGCGCTGGACTACCTGGAGCTGCAGCCGGATTTGTCGGCGCTGGTCCGCGGCGCGCACACGTTCCGGTGCCCCAACCTGGGGCTCACCAGCTGGGTGCGCCTGCCCATCCACGACGCGGACTTCGGGTGGGGGCGGCCCGTGTTCATGGGGCCCGGCGGCATCGCGTACGAGGGGCTCGCGTTCGTGCTCCCCAGCGCCAACCGCGACGGCAGCCTGTCCGTGGCTATCTCGCTGCAGGCGGAGCACATGGAGAAGTTCCGGAAGCTCATCTACGACTTCTGATCGATCTCCTCGACACAAGTCATCGGTAAGCGCAGGCAACAGGCGTAGGCGGCGCAGGAGGAGGAGGCAGAGAAGCGCTAGATCAAGAGACGCAAAGGGAGGGTGATCTTACTAGGTTGCAGCAAGATTCTTTGATTGCACACATAGTTTCTGCACACGTTTTCTGTTCCTGTCTGCCTCTTTGGGCGGGATGTATACGTTTTTGTGCCGTATGATTTACGGGCCTGAACGGCCTGAGCAATTGTATGATGAACATTTTATTAATCAGTTCCAAATGATACAGATTAATAAGGTTAATTAATTTATCTGCTGAGCCTTTTTAAATGAAAACAATAATGTGCAGGAGTGCGTGACAGTGATACGATTACACATGCAAGTTGGACCTTATAGTACAGTCTGAACCTTCTTTGTTCTTTCCAAAGTGGTTGAAGAATCGCTGCGCTCCAAACGGGCCCGCTGAAATAATTTGTATGGACAAGACACTTACGTGACAAGGGCCCGGCAAGTGGGCAATGGGAAGAGGTGCAGCGCGTTTATTCTTCTCGTGGAGCGTCGTCTTCGTCCACGAGCAGTTGCAGGCTTGCAGCGATGGTCGCCGAAGTCCCCTCTTGTGTTTATGACCCCATGCGCGGACAAGGCTCATCAAGAAAAAGGAGGAGGATTAGGTCGAGTTCCATTGACGTATCGGCTAAGCTGGTGCGGTGTGGAGCTAAAGATCTGCTTGAGGGTTACAGGTCGCTGACCATCCGAACCTTTGCAGAGACATCACGAAGAGACGCTGTTTGGTTGGTGGATGGTGTGTGTTTATTTATCGAGTTAAATACATCATTGGCACAGTGAGTGGGTGTATTTAGATAAACCATGCTTATTTAGAAGCAATAACTTGGTACGTGAATGCAAATGGGTCACCACGACGACATATGGCCAAAAAATGTCACGTAGACAACATCGTAACGATGTGGTAGCCAATGTTTTTCTTTTGCAAAACTCCTTACTCATTATGCAATTTAGGTTTGTTTAGTAGTATCCTTTTTAGATTTTGTTTGTAGCAACTTTTAAACAAAGAATATTGTAAAATATTTAAAAATCATATATTGTATGGAAATGCTTATTTTTTGGTAAGGTGAAATGAAATAATATAGCAAATAAGATATGAATTTGCTGTCGATCGTAGGCATCATATAACCGCAAAAATTGACCTTCTGATTCGTAGCTCAATTTGAATCCCTGCCTCTCAAGTTTGAGTGGTAATATAATTCATCAACTTGTTGTATTATATTAATATATTGTTCATCCCATCAGCGTCATAAAAGCTTGATGTTCGTTAAAATTGGTATATGTCAAAATGAGTCCTAATAAACAATAAAATAACATCAAATGTACATATATGGTGCCTACATAACGTTTTTTTGCTCGTGTCATGTCGGTCACCTATTTGCACCCATATGCTAAATTGTTACTACTAAATAAGCAATTAGAAAGATATTGTACCTAAATGCATCCATTTGTTAAGTTTATGTATTACTGATGCATTTAACTCTTACTTGTGTGTTAACCCTGGCTGGTTGCAGGTAGAGGTAGGTGAGGACACCGATGGGCTCCATGGGACGAGGCCCTCTAGTTTGCTCCGCGCGACTTGCGATTATTGAGTCCACGGCACGGCGCCTCGTGGTCAGTTTCGCCGTGGATTATCGTTGCCTGCTCGGTTGGGGTTGGTGGGTGGGTCACGCAGCGCCCGGCGGCCATCCCAGCGTCATGCACGCCATGGCCCATGGAAGCGTGGGCTAGTGAGTCAAATGTGATACACCGTCTGCCCACCAAAACCACACATATGCATGTAGGAGGGAGAAACTAGAAAGTGCACCCGTGCGTGCGTGCACCGATAATTTCAATAAATATAGCTATCCAAAACTTTTATTTGCTCCACTTGCAAAGGCTGGCACGATTATGTCATTATGTGAGAGGTGCAAAGGCTGCTCTGATCGAACTTCGAGCGCGGCTGTGGACAGAGACAGGCACTCTGGAGTCTGTAATGCACCTACCAGCTATCACGATCTTCATCCAGTTCGCCTTTCGTACCCATCATCATCATGTTTGATTGATGGCCGCCAGGCACTTGGCAGCGTGTCGTTTTTTTGTTTGATGCCGCAGCATCATTTTGTTGTGATGGACACGAACACATGCGACATACGAGCCTTCGCAGGGAAAGGAGAAACGAATACCAGCACCCACAGGCCACCTGCGTAAGGGTAGGTTCGGATGACAACGGGTTCTGGAAATTTGCGAAAACCCCGTGTTCTAAACGAGGGCTGCTTTGTGATTGTTTTTCTTTTCAAACCCCCCAGATGCATTGTATCTTGAAATAACTAAAAACATATTTTGCATTGGATCTATATTGGGGAAAGGAGTGTGAAAGAAAAACCGAAGGGCTTTGGCCCCGCGGGTGGCACGGGCCGCCGCGCCACCCCTCCTCTCGCTCCCCTCCGCCGCGTCGCCGTCCGAGTGGAACACCGGAAGTCTGCGCGGGGCTACAAGGACGGCGGCGGGGCAGCTTCTCCCTCCTCCTTCTCTCGTCGTCGGCAGGATGGTCGTCGCCGTGGGTGGCTCCGGCGGCCGGATCCGCCCCCTCCGCTTGCGGATCCGGCTTCCTTGAGCTTGGATCTGTCGTCTGGAGGGGGTGGGGGCGCCTCCCTGCGGCCGGCAGCGGCAAGGGCCATGGCGGCCCTGCGCGCAGGCTTGGGCTGGTGGCCAGGCGCTGGGGCTCGTGCCGCCGGCGGTCTGTGTCCAGGCGCGCGCACCAGTGCCCGGCCCGCGTCTAGGGCGGCGGTCTCCAGAGTTCCTTCGTCGTCGGCGGCAGTGCTAGCGTGGCAGCGAGTGTCATCAGATCCGGCGTCGTCCCAGCGGATCTGGTGGCGGCGCGACGGGGGTGCGACTTGGTGTGTGGGCGGGTGACGGTTGACGCTGAGGTGCGACGACGGTGGCGGTTGCCGGTGTGGATGGGCGCGGGAGGGCCGTAGCGAGAGCGGTTGGCCACTACGCCCGTGGCCGGCCGATGCCGACCATGGGTGGCCGCTGCCGGCCGTGGTCGGCACATGGGCGACGGGAACTGAGGTGAGGTGGTTGGTGCTCCTCTACGACAACGTTGGTGCGGCGGCGCCTTGGTGGTGGGGGCTGGGAGCTGGCTGGTGCATGCTGGAGGCGTCGTGGTGGTGCTTTGGACTATGCCGTGCTTCTTTCGGTGGAGCCGATGCGGTGGCGTGGAGGAGCGGGTTGCTTGCCTTGCCAAGAACGTGCCTTGCCAAGAACGTGCGGCAGGTATGGTGTGGAGTCAGGCGCAAGCCTTCACTGACGCTTCTGTAAGCGGCAATGGTGGCGGCGCCTGGTGGCGTTGTTCTCCTTGTTGGGGGCATCATTGCGAGGCACCATGTCCCCTTCTTCACAGGGCTCTCGAGGGTGAGAATTCGGTCCATCTTTGGACGTGCGACGATAATGCCATTGGCGTCGTGCCCTCCTTGGAGGCGCTGCATCTGAGACCCGCCTTAGTTAAGCAACGGTGGTGGTCGGTTTGTGGTTTTGCCAGTGCAGCGGCAGAGGAGGTGCGCTTGGTCCATGTTGACAGGAAGATGCAGAGGACCCATGGGTGCTGGAGGTCTTGTGGTGACGCGTATGGTGTTGTGGTGACTCCGGTGACGGTTGGGCGTAGGTGTCGCTCTCATAGCGGTTTCAGATATCCGAGTCCTTGACAGAGGAGTGCGAGGCGGTGGAAGAGGCGAGGCCCCCACGCAGAGTGGTCAAGATCAGTGATTTTTATCGGCGCTGCGACGAGAGTGTTCTACTGATGCTCTACCAGACAGGGAGTTCGACGGTCCTATGTGTGGCCGGAGGGTGATACTCTCATGGTGGAGGAGTTCGAGGTGCCGCTCTGGCCTGCAGCGGGCCGCGACATTTGGCTTGGCACAATGTTGACGACGACGGCGCAGCGCGCGGTGCCTTCTTTCGGCGTCTCTCCCAGTATGTGTAGTGTATTGCTGGGTGCGTTGTTTGTGTAATAGGGTGTTCGCTTCGACGCGCTATGTACTATTGCTCTTCTTCTTATATGATGTGGTAGTGCTCCTGCCTTTATTTTAAAAAAGATGGATCTATATTTTTTTTCTGATAGCTTCGAATTGACCATGGTTGTAACCACATGGTCCTAACAGATATACAACCACATGACGAGAAAGGGGGTCTTTGGCCGGCACTACTTTATCATGCGCTTCCTGTGTGGTGTTGTGTGTTTGGTTTCTTGACTAATACCAGTAAGATCATTTTATGGAAAATCTGTCTCTAAGTTAGGATATACCATTTTTAAAAAACAGATCCTTTTTTTATCTTTGGCAAAACTTGGCTCGGTTATTGCCCACTGTATGTGACGTTATGCTCATTTTTCTCTTTGATTAAATTGTTGATGTAGAATCAATGGTATAAAAATCGTAGACGGTGAGGAGCACTGGCGGGAGCAAAGAAAGGTTCGATCTATCTCAACTCCATGGAGCCTAACCAAACTATTTCTTGCTCACTGTTCGCAAAAAAAAACTATTTCTTGCTCACCAGCAATACCATGTCTTTTAAGAGGTTTTAGTCCCGTCCACTTGGTTTGGATATACGCAAAAGGCTTGACATTCTTTATCGGAACGACAACCTCATCGACGCAGCACCAGTGACAAAGCAAATGTTAGTACATACACACGATTTTATTCTTAGCAGTAGACTTGTTAGTATGGCGAGGATGGTTTGGGCTAGTAAGCGTTTATCTAATTTAGGACTGAAAAAAAGATGAATGTGGAGGCCTTATGGACTTATGGTGCCCTTGGGATTCAAGTTCAAGGAGGTGGTATGACATGTCTAGTGCATAATAGTTTTGGAAAGTGATGACAGACTGGCCCGCTATACGCACTTCGATAAAAATGTCGATCCGAAGAAAAATATATATTTCTTCTACTGTTTTTAAAGTAATAACATTGTATTGATGACACTTCAAATTAGTTATACCTTTACAAAATAATTTTCTTATCGGAGAATTTGTTGATTCTTAGGGCAAGTACATTGGTGCCGTCTCATAGGCGGTCTCATGCAGTGACACGTAATCTTGAGTCGACTTATTAAAAAACCTATTGTTGTTTTGGTTGTCTGGTAGTAATACAATATCCCTTAATTTATGGGGAAATAAAGAAATTTTTGTAACGCCCAAAAATGCTCAATTTAAAATTTTTGGCATTTAATTAATTAATTAGAGCTTGCTCCTATTTATTATAAGTTAAATAATAAATTTCTAAAATTTAAAATCAAATATAAGTGATAGAAACATTTATTGTTGCATTCATGCTGCTGCATTTATTTTTGTATTGCTTGTGATTCAAATAAGAATTTAAATTTATTTAAATTCAAATTTGAACCACTTTGTTTGGAGCTCTAGAAAAATTCTTTTGGCCATAGTTTGTATTTGCTCCCTGATCTTTCCCCCTTGGTCGTTTTCCCCCCTTCTCTTTTTCTCCTCCCCAGCCCAGCCCGCCAGCTCTCCTGTTTCCCTTCGCGGCCCAGCCCAGCTAGCCACCCCCGCACCAGCCAGCCCGCGCAGCATCTCCCGCGGCCCACTCCGCTTTTCCCCGCTCGGCCCAACACAGCCAAGCCGGCCCAGCCGCAGCCGCTCGCCCCCGCCTCCCTCTGTGCCACTGGCCGCTGGGCCCCACGCGTCAGCGACGCCTTCCCCACCTTCCTTCCTCCTTCCCGCTAATGTTGCGGCCGGCCGCGCCTCTACAGCGGCAGGGCCCGCACGTCGAGGCCGCCTCCCCCGTGCCTACTTATCACGCCTCGCGACGCTGCCCTGGCTCCTTCATCCACCGCTCGAAACCCTAGCACCGCAGCCTCCTCTAGCGCCGCCAACCGAGGTCGCCGTCGCCGCCGGCCGCCGTCGATCTGCCGCCTCGTCGCCGTTCCGCTCCGTCCGGCTCTCCAGGAGGTTTCGCGCCGAGGTAATAAAGCCCCCAAGCTGTTCCCCGTGGTCTCTCGTGCTCCGTAGCCCCGCCACCGCCGCCGCGCACCTTCGCCGGAGACATCCGCCCGCCGGCCGCCGTCGCGCGCCACCCACATCGCCCAGCCCTCGACTTGAACACCCCAGTAACGCTCGCCGTTTCGCCCCGGTCCCGTAGGTCCCTTCCGCGCCCAAAACTGTGGCCCGTGGCTCGACTTCGAGCTTCGCCGCTGAAACGCCGCCGCCGCCCGCTCAGCGCCGCCGCAAGTCCTGCCGCCGACGACCATCCCCTCCCCTAGATTCATCACCAGCTGTCCGATCGAGATCCAGTGGCCCAGATTGAATCCAGCCCGAGTCAAAGTTGACTCATACCGGTCAGCGCTGGCACATTTGCTAAAGAGTCCCTGTCCTTTTCGCAAATCAACCCGCCGTCCACATCCGTGGAAAAATATTTAGGTTTAGGTCCTGATTTTTGTGGAAAACCCCCTGAGCTTTTGGAAAATAGAACCCACGGTCCTATCTGTTGACTTTTTCGAGCTAGCCCTCGTAGTTATATGTTTAATTATGTATAGGTCCTCGGTTTTTCACAATTGAGCCCCTGGAAGTTTCAGAAACTTGCCAGCAAGTCCCTGAACCTTAGAAACGCTATAACTTTCTCGTTTTAGCTCCGTTTAGTGTGATTTTCGCGCTCATGTGTTCGTAGCGAAGCGTAGAATATTTCTAGCTCCCGTTTTTGTACTGTTTTCACTGTTTGGTGTACTGTTCTAATAGAATTAATTTGTTTGCATGTAATGATTGCTTTGGATGCTTGCGTGATGATCGTGTCCAGTCGGCGAGCCCGTAGCTTTGGACTTCGAGTACGTTGAGGACGTGCCAGAGCAGGACTCGCAGCAACAGCCGTACTCCGAGGAAGGCAAGTTATAGCACGGACAATCCTTGCTACCTACTCACTCTTTTAATACACTGTTCATTACATACGCATGTGTCTAATACTGTTTACCTTTAAGGTCGTACCTAGCATTTATTTCCCTGTCCTTGTATTCCTATGGGTTTTTGCATATGGGTAGTATTTTGCTAGGCGCAACTACTGTCACCTTTATTTAACTGTTAAACTTGTAATTAATGGTCCACTTCAACCTTAATGTTAAAACTTGTTTTTTAGCAACTTTGATCAGGGAGCTGGGGCTTGTGTGTTTTGCCTGGCCCCAGTGTCTCTCCCTAAGGACTGGTTCGTAAAAGCGGCAACCTGGGAGCCTGTCGCCGCCGCCAGAACTATAATGGCTCTGGTCTTGGTTGAGTATCTTGTACGTCTCTAGCTTGGCAGTGGTTACCGAGTGGCCTACGGCGTTGTAGGAGGCAAGGCGCGAGGTGTTTTCGGATTCCACCGAGGACGGTAGCCCCGTCGGCTAGGTCCCGTTAGACCCAGTCCCGTGTTGGGAGCCCCCGTGAGTGCGGGAGCTCCGCACGTTGCGCCATTTCCTTGTTGGCATGATTTGCCGGCGCGTGGACGCCATTGACCCCCTCACGTTGCGCCCT